>CM055852.1:10918862-12218862 GCA_029490765.1 Euthynnus affinis | reverse complement strand
CAATTCTTGCCTCAATTGAAAATAACTATTTTGGTGCTGCAATTTGATGTTACTTTTCATTGAACAGAAACCCTAAAATAGCTCCTAATACTTCTGTCCAGCATTTTAAGTTGAGGCACTGACAACAGTTGTATTAACTTCTAACAGTTTTCAGTTTATCTAGGATATTATTCTTGGTATATATTCAGTTCTTTCTACCCACTTCAGTTTTAGATGTAAGGTAGTAACACATACACTCAAATCCATTTCCTTTATTTATGCTGTTTTTTGTTTGTTTTTTAATGTATTTTCTTCCTTTCAGAGAAAAAGCGTTACAGAGAGTCCTACATCAGTGATGACCTGGACTTGGACCCACCAGGCAGTGAGAGCAGCCCCGGTTTGTCCCGACGCTCCACCAGCAGCTCTGGCATTGAAGCCGACACCCGCCAGCACAGCATCTCCACAGAGATGGCCTCCATGGAGGAGGAAGTTCAGCGGCACGCCGAGAAGTGTTTCCGCTCTGTAGCCAGCCATGGCAGCTCCTGTACATCTGGGTTTGATGCAGGCAGTAAGGCCCAAATAGATGATGAGGAGTGGCAAGAGGAAGGTGAGGGGATTTTTATACTGAGGCATCTGCACAGGAAATTTTATTCATCCCTTGGAATGTTTTGAGAGTACCAGCTGTGTGCCATGCTCATCTTGTATTTACCTTTTGAGAAAATGTAAAATGGATCAGTGATCTGGTAGAATAGGTTTTCATTATTCCACAGATTTGTGCTTCATCTGCATCTACAGAGAATACTTCATATTCTTATTGGGCTTATGAGTTATTTTCGATACAGTTCTTTATTCAGATTTTCTGAACATCTTTTCCAGAGATCAAGACCAATGTTGGAAAGGAAGTTCTTGTGGATGATCCTGATGAGATGTTCCAGTTGGCTGATCTTCTTGAGGGCATATCGGTGGATTGCTCAGAACTCTCCTCAGAGACTCCAACATCAGGTATGAATAATTTGATTGTTAATTCAATTTGTTCTTCTTACATTCCACTGAAACAGCTGGTTTTTGTCAAAATGTGTTGTCATCTTTGTCAAACTTGACCAATAAAATGTTGTGTGCTCTACAGAGAATGTGTGTCCCCCAGACAACGATGATGATCTCACAAGCTTACAGAGCAACAGTACACTACAACAGGTTTGTCTTTTTTTTTTTTTTTTTGTCACTTTCTGCATTTCTTTGTCTTCCTTGAATATTGCCGTGTCATATTTGATTACCTTTCATTTTACCACCTGTCTCTGTTTTAGACGCTAAACTCTAGGGGACAAGTATGTGTGGATCGGCACAGCCACAGTCTAGATGATGTCCGTCTGTTCCCACCCCCAGCACCCTTGGGGACGACGCTGCCACCTGATTCCTCCCACAGCTATACCTTTGGGCTCCCAGACGCCTCAACAAACACAAAGACCCCTATGGATCACAGTTATTACCCCCTCAAACCTTCCTTCTACGGTCGCAGGTCTACCAACTGCCTCTCCCTGGATCTGTTAGGGGATGAACAGTTCCTGGAATTCATACTTTGATTACATTAAGCTCAGATGTCCACAAATTTGCCTTTTGTTCATGTACAGTGCAACACAAATCAAAGGTTGCAGACATACCATGCCATGTGTGCCATGTGTGCCATGTGTACGCTTTAAAATTGCAGAGAGACATTATTGAAAATGATGAGAGCCCTCACTTCTCTAGCATGTTTACCATTTTATTAGAAAGTTGTGGATTAGATAACAAACCTAATTCAGCAACATTTCAATCAGCAAACAGAGCATATTTATTGATGTTATTGTATATTGTGTACATACTACTTGCACTATTTTATTACAGTTCAACTTCTCCAAACAAACACATTTGTAATCAGTTTTTATTGTCTTTTTGTAAAATGTTTAAATAGGTTAATGTTGAGTACAAAATATGACTTAACAGATATTTTAAAAGTTGAAGGCAATGCTGTGCCCTGCTGCATTGGGTATTCATTAGATGGGACTTTCCATTTAACCTATTTGCTAATGTGAACACTTGTTTTATTCAGGAGAATCTCCAGAAGCCATGGTGCTAATGTTTGTACTCCTGTATTCCTTTTTTTTTTTTAAAGTCATATTTTATAATATACTCTATTTTTGTACAGTGTGCTCTGTCATGCTTTTCCTATTAGTCTGCCACAGCAAAGTAGCTACTGATGTGGAAAATTTGACGCTGGTAACACATTCATCCAAAGCTTCCCTATTCTATACCCTCCTCCTGCTTTCATAATTACAACAGAAAAGTATTATCTGTAAAGCACTATTTCTGTAACCATTAAGTGTACAATGAATCTGCAGTATTTTTGTATTATGTAACCCCCTAAACAAAGAGCCTCTCTCAGACATAATTTACACTGTTTTGTAAATGATAATTGGTATACAAAAAAAACTGTCTTTAGCCAATATGAGCTCACTTGGAAAGAATGTTAGTCATTAAACACAAAAAAACCCTTTTTCTCAGTGCCAATAATGTATGAACAACTGACTGTTACTTTACAATGCTGAACAGTTCATTTTTATCTAAAGCACTGTTTTGTTTTGTTTTTTATAATAGTGAAAATAAATTCTTTATGCCATTAAGTGAAACCAGGTGTTTGGTCTTTTGTGTTCTGTTCTACCTGTATGCTGTCATATTTATGTTAAAATTTGATATCCATTAGTGTGTTTCCATCGAAACATGACGGTACTAGCCCTTTACTGTTACACTTCTCGCGAGAATTAGCGATTACGTTTGCGGAAGTTTACATTCCGTTTACGAAAACGTGTGGCCCATGGTAGCAGTGAGAAAAGCCGGTATCTGGTTATCTTTAACTTGCTTGTTCCTGTCAGTGTTGTAACTACCTACAATGAATTCCGTTCTGATCAACGCAGTCTTGTCCAGCTCTCCTGACTACGACGTTTTGTTTGAGTCTCTGTCGTGGCCGACTGGGTCGTGGCCGGAGACGGAACGGACAGAGGCGCTGACAGCTTTCATAGAAGGACTCGGAGCGCTTCTGTCCAGCTCGGACACGACTCCTTTTACAGATGCGAAAAAACGACGTATTAAAGACCAAATCGAGTCAGTCATTTGGACGCAGAGTCTGCCTCTTCTCGCTAAAATATCAGCTGAAGATGAAGGCGTGCGGTGCAGGGAGAGCACCGCGTCTGTCTGCCGGCTGATAGGTGTCTGTGTCCCGCTGTGTGACGCGGCTGTAGCGGGGCGAGTGGCTCTGTCCGTCCTCCCGTCGCTCCAGCAATCAGAGGAGGAGCTGCCCGGTGTGGGAAGACTCAGTGTGGAGGTTGCCAGTGAAGTAATAGCTTCTGTTTTACCTTCTCTGTCATCGGATGAACAGCTCACATTAACCACCTTGTCATCTGCCTTATCCTGCATCAAAACTCTCCCTGACGCATTGGTCTCCAAAATCACCGTCCGGCTTCTCTTGACCCTCTTGAGTTGCTGCAGCGGTGCGAGGCTCAGCAGCATCCTAAAGTTGATCCTGGATGATCTGTGCAGCTGGCACACCACTGACCGCTCACCTGCTGTAACAGAGAGGACACTGCTGTGTTTGACCGCCCTGTCAGACCACCTGCTGAACCCTCATGGTTTGCAATCCTCACCCTCTGTGTCAGACCCTCGCCAGTCTCTCCAGTTCTGGAGGATGGTTCAGGATGGACTGACGCACAGAGACAGCGTGTCACGTAAGAGGGCGTTATACCTGCTGAAAAGGTGTGTAGCCCTATCAGAGGAGCAGGGGCTGGACTGTCCTCTCCTTCCATCAGAGGAAGGTAAAATATTCAGATTTTTTCCACAGTGTGTTAACGTTGACTGGTGTTTGTATGGTTTCGATTCCTCACCGCTCTTGACAATGTTGCAGATGAGACTTTGTTCAGATGGGCAACAAACAGGAGCAAGTTGCTTAGAGAGTTCTGGCAGGATTATGCATTGGTGATGGAGACCTTAGAGGAAAATCAGGTAGAAAATCCCATCTCAGTGTTGTCTTACAACTGTTTCAGTGGTGGATATCATGGTGCAGCTCAATAGTTGTTGTTTCTTCTCCCTTTTACAGATTCATGTCGTCCAGCCAGTGCTGAACAGAATAGATACGCTGATCCAAACAACAGCATATGATAGTCAAGGTAATAACAGAATTAGGCAAGGTCTTGTATTAAAAAAAGATGTTTTTGTTCTTTTATGTATGCTATGATTAGTTGATTAATTGATCAGATGATCAACAGAAAGTTAATCAGCAACTATTTGGATAACTGAATAGTCGTTCAAGTCATTTTTGAGCAGTTTACTACTAGGCTTTTAAGCTTTTTTCTGTCATACACAAGCTGATGTCGCTTTGGGCTCTAAGAAATTATAACAAAGTGACATATTGGTCACTTTTGATTCCTTTAATATTTTGTAAGAATAGTTTTCACTGAATTAAAAACCTAATGTAAGAAAAATAAAAAATAATTATAAGTCTTAATGACATTCTAGGCAGCATTTTTAACTTTTGGTTCACTCTCAAGCTTGGTAGAAAAACATGTTGATTGCCCAACCTGGTTTCTGCCTTTTCTCTTTAACTCTCTGGCTTGCACTCTCAGGTCATGGTCTTTTCCATCCCTCTTGGCTGCTGTGTGTGTACCACCGGATGTTCCACAGCGAGAATAAATCTTTAATGAAAGAGGGAGTGTGTCATCTGCTGGAGCTGCGGGTCCTTCAACAGCCGGCCTTTGCTCAGGTGTGGGCTCACACACATTTCATTCAACTTGATTTACTGAAGATTTATTCATTTAATTCCATTAAAATCTACCAAGGTAAATTGTGAATCAAAGATTTGTTTCTATTACTTTGCTCTGTAGTTTATCGTCGGCCCCTTTATGGATGTTCTGTCTGAAACATCGCTCTTCTACAAGTGAGGGTCTAAAATCAATACACCAAACAAAATAATGAAAACACTGCTGTTTTTTGCACAAGCCGGAATGAACTCAATTTCTCTTTATATCCAGGGCAGCTGGCCAGAGTGTTGGAGATTGTCCCGAACTGGCGGCTAAACTCCAAGTCTTCATGACCAACTTCTTCAATAGCCTGCCATCAGAAGATAGAGGTATCGAGAGAATGCTTGTTAACAAAGCTCAGACTCACTTCTCATAGCTAAAATGCCTGTCTATGTCTGACTGTTGTGTTTGCTTTGTAGGCCCTGTTTTGCTGCAGCTGATCCAGCAGCTGGGCTCCAAGCACTGGTGCGCAGTACCCCTCCTCTTCGTCTCTCAGGCCCTGTCCAAACTCTCTCCAGGTCCACTGCTGGGGGTCGACGGGCTCACTGCTCTCAGGTGGTGCAACATTATGTTTACAGTTAGACTGCATCATAGTCGGTAATGCTTGATGTGAATGCTCATTTTGTTTGTGGGGTGTTACAGAGAGGTGCTGCGCTGCACCATGATCACTCACCAAGTCCTCCTGAGAGGTGCTGCCCAGTGCTTCTTACTGAAGAGCGCCCTCTGTCTCATAGATGTGGTAAGACATGATAAATGATGAACATGATAAACATACTGTATAGTGGGTGGACAATATTCTTCCGTTAATTTTATTAAAATTGTTTTTGTTTTTCTTGAGACTGTTAAACATGTTCAACTTTATGGTCATTTCTGAGTAGGGTTGCAACAACTAGTTGATTAATCAATTAGTCAAATGGACTTAAAAATGATTGGCAACTATTCTTCATTCTGATTCATTGTTTAAGACATTTTTTGAGCAAAAATGCCAAATATTTCCTAGTTTTGATATCTGGATTGTGAGGATTTTCATCTCTTCTTTGTCTCATGTGATAGTCAACTTTTTTCACTGTTTTCTATTTTTTATTTCTATTAACCAATCAAGAACAGACAGAGATAGATAGACAGATTGTAACTGAACATTGTGTGTCTTAGTGTTGGTGAGGGTCGACTTATCATCAAATTGTTGGTTCATCAGAAGAAAATAGATTAAAATTATATGAAGTGATGATGGCAAAAGTGAGATCAAATGCTCAATGAGATATTTGCTTAACAACACTACAAACTACAGCTTCAAATATTGTCTTAAAGAAATATAATATTACAAGATTTTTTAATCTCAAATAGGGTTGTTGACTTTGTTGGCATTGTTTTTTCTCTGTGATGCTGTCCACCTCCTGTGCTTTCATACAGTTTTAACAGGTGAGAACAATAACATTTGGACATCTATTTTCAGAACACAGTGACCCTAGATGATGTTTTTAGTTTCCTGATGCATTTCCGGGCAGATGAGTCACTGTGCAGAGGGACGCAGCTTTGGAATCAGGTACGCTCACACATCACAGTCCACCTAAAATGTCAAAATGACACATCAGAGAGTTCATATTACTGACTGATTGCTATCCTGCTGCAGTTGTGCACCTGGCTATCAGACAATGAAGGCAGTTTCAAACCCAGGATCATGGATGGACATTGTACTGGTGCTACCACAAATAAGGAAACTGTGAGAGCCTATGTTCAAGCTGAATTACACGCTTATCTCCAAGTCCCAGCTAGCACAGGTATGTCTGAAGTGACGTTAATGAAATGAAAGTGAATGATTCTGTTTGCAATCATTTAGGTTCTGCTTTTTAGAGTTGGTTTAAGGCAGTTGTCTTTGCTCCCCAGGCCAGACAGAGGGGTTACCTGACTCCAGAGAGGCTGACAAGTTGTCCAGATCCATTCTGCTGTGTGTGGACATGGAGAGGAGTAGAGCTGGAACAGAAGTCAGTAACATCTTGGAGTCATTACTGTCTCCGCTGCTGGACACCTTGAGCAGAGTCAGCACCAATATCTACCTGCCTGTGCGTAAGAGTGACAAGAGCCTGCAGCTAGTGCTCCGACTGTTCCAGCTCGGAGGATCACCGAATTGTCAGCATGTTGGAGAGGAGCAAGGTCTGTAATGATAAAACTGATTGACTATTATAGCTTTCAGGTCCATAATCATGCATATGCAGTAGGTACAGTAGATGGATAGGTGCGTTCATGCAAGAAATGAATCATTACAAAACTCCTCCCACCTAATTTTTGTTTGGAAAATTAAACTATGTAGAAAATCAAACGGGTTTTGGTCAAACATCCACCCAGTGTTTTAGAAATTAAAAAACATGGTTATTTGAATGATTTAATCTTCTTGGAATGGAACAAATACCTGATATGATCAGTGATACTAAATATAATTGTGGGATGAATTAGCATCAAGTTTGGAAATGCATTTCATCATGTGTATTTACAGTTAATACAGACTAGTGCTGTGAAGCCCGGTGTGAGTTTATTTTTAAACCTTGGTTCCCCCTATGCAGGTCAAGTAGACCCTATGATAATGAAATGAAAGATTAAGTGTGAGGTACTCTACTATGTACCCCCTCCTATGTTATTTGTGGTTGTATAATGTGTCAGTATACCGGTCTGTACTTTTTGTTGCTGTGGTTTGTTCAACTGTTTGCTTTTTTGTACATAAGTCTATCTTGTAGCTATAAATGTAAAAGTGTGAATTTAAGAAAGTTATTGAGGGTCTCAGCAATGTGCCACATTCAACTCTTTTCTTTCTGCTTTTCACAGTGGACAATGTGATGGTTGCCATGAAGAAGCTAATCTTTAAACTTGTAGATCCAATCCAGGAGTTTATCTTGAGGCGGCTGTGTGGGGAGCTGCAGGAGGTAACCAGCAAGTCACCATCACTCCACTAAGCATAGATGCCCCCTAGTGGCCAACACTGACATGTATATGTTTTTTTGTTTTTTTTTTTTACAGCTAGTTGATGTTGAGCGGGCAGAGCTGTATCTATGTGTCCTGATGCAGCTGGTGGTCATGTACAATTCTACACCTCAGTACCACAATGAAATTCAGCAAACTTATTTCCCTAAACTCATCAAGTACAGCCTCAAAGTCCTGCAAGAACCAAGCCAGCAGGTACTAAGATATTCACAACCCATCCCATCAGGCAGGAATTTCACCTAAAATCTGTTTTTCTGCTTGATTATTCATCATTGATTTTTTTTTCTCCCCCTTGGCAGATCCCCTCTGTGGCAAACCAGGTGACTAGAGCGGTTGCCATGGCATCCCTGGCCATGATATGTGGTCTTGTGGAGCAGCAGGTGGTTGACATGCAATCAGAGACCCTTTCTGTTCTCAAGTCCCTGAATGACTTCTTCTACAACCCAGATTCATCTTCCTCACAAAGTCAGTCATCTCTGGGATATTTCAATAAACGTCTTCAGAAACCACAGACAGCCAAGTCAAGGTCAGTGAAAGTCTGTCACAATTAATATTCAGAACGCAAACTACACAGTGTCTTTGCACTAGCCTGGCATGGTAACGCACAATCACTTTTTTTTTTCTTTAGTGAAGTAGGAATGCACGGTACTGTGCTACAGGACTGGGGACGGACAGCTGCCCATTTCATGCGGGACCAGTGGACCTGTCTGAGCTTTCTAATAAAGGCCCTTGGGATTCCTGAGTCTGTAGAGATCTCCAGAGTGCCCGAGACTCTCAATGCTGCCCTGAGCTGCAGTGTGGAAGCCCTGGCTCTGCTCCCCAGCGACCTGGTGCTTCCTGTACTCACCTTCATGGAGACAGTGCTGCCACAAGTGAGTCTCAGTCAGTTTTGCTAAAATTGAAGCAAGAAAGAGGCGTTAGGGTATCTTCTGGTTATAATATGAAGACTATCTGATAAAATGCATTTCTGATTGTGTTTCGGTGATATTTCGATCCCAGTTAGTGCACAATGAGGAGGCCTTCTGTGTGGAGGCTGTGACTCTGAGCTGGCAGCTGGTGCAGGGACTGAGCACTAATGCCCATGACTTCTGGCCCGCCCTCAAAGGATTCATCTCCATGGCTTTCCACCATAAACTGCTCAAACTGACAGACACTCAGGCTCCGATGCTCACAGCAGCCATGAAACAGGTGACGAAAACAAAAACTGATGATGATGAAACCGATTTTCAGTTTTAACATGCACTTTTATGTAATGTATCCAAAAACTCTGGTGTTCTGTGACTATTTTGTAGATCGCAACTGAGCTGATGGAGCTGTCCGAGTCTAAGAGCGGAGTGTTTGGTGTGCTGTTTCAGCACTGCTGTCAGACATGGCTGCCCATAAACCCTGGCGGCGGTGACCAGGCTGACACCAATTTTTCAAGTGTTTTCAGCCACATCAACATTCTGACAGAAGCTTGTGTCTACGGACCAGTTTTCAGGAGAGATCAGCGGTAACTCTGACAGCATTTCAATGGTTTGTTCAAATTCTTTTATCAGATCTACTTGTATGTTAACTGTTTATCTCCCAAAGACTCATCCAGGATGTCCAAACATATGTGGAGCAACTCGGTGAAGAATTCCCAGCTAATGTTGTTGTCGTAAGGTGAGTTCTTTGTTCTAATATCTCTGTCATGACTGTGATTTTAAAATACTGGCACTAGAGGTCTCCCTTGTTGTGCAGATGTTTTCACAGTTGAACTATTGCCTTTCTTTCCCAGTGATAACAGGGATGATCAGTTGCCCCGCACATGTGCGCTGGCTTTCCTCAGTCGCGTTGATTCTTCCAACCCGCTGCATGAAAGACTGATGGAGGATGTAGTTATCAATCTGTTAAAAAAGGTGGGTCATAGATAAGCTCATGCTGGGTGATGTAATCAATATCAGTATCACAGTAATAAGAATTTTTACTCTCTCTTTCTCTATCAAAACTTCAAAAATGTATTTTTTATGTTTATATTTCATATAGCAACCTATAAAATATCTTAATCCATCCTCTAATGTTCTAATCCTCCAGCCTAAAAGAGTAGAATTTAAGATGAATCAGGCTGTGATTTGCAAATAATATATGATTTGCATCATTAATGTAGGAAAACAAATATTAGTTTTGCTGTATAATATTCTGAATTGCTCTCGACATCTGGGACATATTTTCTTATTAAGAAAATTTAACAACATTTAACATCATCTTCCGTTATCTCCCTCCACCCACCCCACCTTCACCCCTTCTCCCCTTCTCCCCAGGATAATAACATATCAAAGTCAAAAGTACGTTACTATAGCAACTCCCTGCAGCATCGTGTCAAAAACAGAGTGTGGCAAACGCTGCTGCTGTTGCTGCCCAAACTCAGAGAGGTAAGACAATGACACTCGCTCACAGTCACACAGGAAATAACCACTCAGAAAGTAACTATGTACGTGTGTGTGTGTGTGTGTGTGTGTGTGTGTGTGTGTGCAGGAGTTTGTCACCACCTTGCTGAAAGGCGTCTGTGAGGCTGGATTCTGCAGCAACCAGGCCTCAGTCAAGTACTTGATCGAGTGGATGATGATTCTGATCCTTGTGAAATATCCACAGCACATAGAGAGCTTTTGGGCCTGTTTCAACATGGTGAGCTTCCACTCTGGACACCGTCCTTCCAGAAAATACTGTTTCTGACCAAAATTGAGCAGTTAATTTAATGGCTGTGCTTTCTCTACAGGATCATGAACGAACCAAAACAAGCATCTGCACCTTCCTGTCAGTCCTGGTGCATTTCAGTATCATCATTCCTCTTCTTAAGGATCAGGTAGCACCTTTGATGTTTTTTTTTTGTTTTTTTTTCCTCCACTCACACACTATTCTTCTTGCACCGCCTCTCAGTCCCTACATGATCTCTCTCTCCCTGTGTGTTGAAGGCAGCACAGTTGCGTAAAGCGCTGGATATCATCTTGCAGTGGTGTTTCAACCATAACTTCAGCGTGCGGCTTTATGCCTTACTGGCCCTAAAGAGGGTGTGGAGCTTGGTAGAACTGCGGGGAGAGGAGGGGGCCGATGGTTTCGGAGAGCTGTCTACTGTGATCAAGGCCTGTCTGAACCAGGCTGAGGCCATGCAGAACACCGGGTGAGCAGAACTGCTACAACAGTTGCAAAAAGCTTGTTATAGTATGGTAATGTGTTTATTTGAGAACATATGTGCTGTCTCACCATTTAGAAATGCCAACAAGAACTGGATTAGGATTCAAGAGCACTTCTTCTTTGGTGCCTTTCATCCCATCAGGGATTACAGTGTTGAGGTGATCTAGTATATTTCTACTCAACAGATGAAGCCTGCTAACTTTTCTAACTCTTAAAATGCAGCGACAAGGTGTTATAACAACTGTTATTTCCTTTCTTTGTACATTTTGCCTACCTAGACCATCTTCTATACTTTTCCAAGTCTGTCAGAGTTGGCTGATGATGAGTGGATTCCACTCTGGAAGTTTGAGAAACTGTCATGTTTCTCTGAAAGTCCAACTTTCCCTTTGAGGAATCCTGTGCCTGACCTGAGCCAGCTCCAACCTGGAGACTGGATCCAGCAAGACAAAGGTTACACAAGCAGTAAAACTACCTCACACAACAAGAATACATTAATCATGCCTCATCTCTGATTGCATAGTCATGCTGTCGTATCTCCCAGGTGAACAGGACAAGGAGGAGCGTTGGGCTGAAGTGCAGAAGAAGATCACCCCCTGGAGGTTGGGGATCCAGGAGCAGGAGCCTGAGCTTCAGCTGGTACCACAGCAGAGAGCTGCTCGACTGGGCAAACTGCACGGCGCCCTGTTGGTGGTCGCCTCGCTTATCGACAAACCCACCAATTTAGGAGGTCAGGAGCAACGCAGTTATCATACTCTTCAGTGATTTGTCTGTGAATTTCTCCTTGATTCATGTAAACAACTGACATTACAGCCTTTTTGTTTGGTTTCAACAGTGCTGATCTTGGCAAAAACGTCAAACACAGCTGCTACTAAAACCACTTGAGCCTTTATCACAGTTTATACAGGGAATGTACAGCTTTCATCATAGATACTCCTATTTTATTTGCTCCCCAAGTGCACTCCAGTGCTGTTGTCTCAGACGATAAGGGCTTGAATCAATCAGAATTTGTTTATAGAGGAAAAGACCCATTTTAAAAAACTAATATTGATACTACTATGATGTAAGAGAGAACATTAGCTTGGCCAGTCTGTAAATGTTTTACTTGAACTAGCTCTCAATTGCCAGCTTTATCAGTCTGCGCCCAAAATGATAGACTGGTGGCCATAACCAGCAAACATGTTCCTTAATAAATTGAGCCCGTTGTGGGCCCCGTTACTGACGTGAAATGCGGGGCACGTGTGGGTAGGTCCCAAAGGAGCATGGGTCTAGTCTGCCAAGTCATCACTGCCAAACATTACTCAGCACTAAAACAGTCATCTTACCTCTGAAAACCTATTAAAATCACTTGCTATGAAAAAAAAAAACTTGAATAAAGAAAAGTCCCCTTTCTCTGTTTGGATTTTTTTTCTAACAACATGGTGATTTCATGGCATTTCCCTGCTCATATTTAGAGAGATGTGCTTTTAAAGACTCATCCTTGTTTGTATGTTGTGCATCTAGGTCTGTGCAGGACCTGTGAGATCTTTGGTGCCAGCGCTCTGGTTCTGGATAGCCTCCGCCACATCAGTGACAAACACTTTCAATCCCTAAGTGTCTCGTCTGAGCTGTGGCTTCCTCTGCTAGAGGTGAAGTGCCTAAAACAAGTTTCACATTTTAACATGATGTTGTGGTTTCAATAATCTAATCTTTTATGTTTTTGTTAATGTTTTATTTGGCTTGAACCTTACACTGCCCAAAAAGCGAGACTTTCTAGCTGGGTTGACAACAACAAAAAACTTGTGGCTACCCCCTGGAAACCTTTCTTATTAAGCATGGATTTTAACATATGTATATATAGCATACCCGGAACTGTCGACCGGCCGTATGCATGGGACAGAGGAATCAGCGACAGAACTGTGGAGTTCCATTTCTGAATAACTCACAACACTGTTGTAATAAATGCATGTGGGGATGGGTGGCCTGGATTCTGGGTGGGTGGGAGAGGATGGAAGAAAGAGGGAAACACGGCTGGGTGGGTTGTGTTTTGCTTTCATTATTATTGTTATGTTTTTGTTCTCCCGTACTCTCTTTTCTTTGACTGCTCTTTTTTTTTTCTCTTTTTTTTATGATGGGTTTTTGCTGATGCATTGCTGATTCTGATAATTGATATCAAAAAACCTAATTCCACCTCTTCTGAAATGTGCTTTGATGGCGATTTTAAAGGCGTAAGTGGTGCATGTTTGACAGGGGTTTTTTCTGCTTGATTGACAGGAGTCTTTATTTATATCTTTTGATTTCTACTTGCCTGTTCCACTTCATCCTCAGCCAGGCTCCTCCTTTGTCCCCCAGTTTAGTTTTTACTGGCTACAATAGCTTAGTTGAAAGGGAGCAGTAAACCAAAACCCAAGGTTTAAAAAAAATATCCATTTAATTTCTTAAGTTTATGTGAAATATTCAATAACAAAGTTTTGAACGTCTGACATTTGGCTCTCCGAATCCTTGTGTTACCCTGGTGTTTCCATCCACCATATGGAGGAGAAAAAGTGAACATATGTTATAATGTGACAGCCTGTAGCAGATTTCCACACTGCAGGCTCAGTGTGAGTGAAATCCTTAAACGGCCAAACATAATATTCCCGGGTCATATGTGTGAAAGGAGATTTAAAGACTTTTCAACAAGTGTTGACTGTGCTTACTTTTCACCGTGAAAAATGAGTTTTTCTAGTGTAAAATCATAAACTGTATCTGTCTGCCCATCAGGTGAAGCCACTGGAGCTCACCGACTTCCTGCAGATAAAGAAGAATGAGGGATACTGTATTGTTGGAGTGGAGCAGACAGCCAACAGTCAGAGCCTCCAGGACTACCAGTTTCCTGAGAAGACTCTACTACTTCTGGGGTATGACAGAATCAAAGTCAAAGCACAAAAATGCTCCAAGTCCAGTTTTTTCATTCAGTGCAGTCACCTTCACACAAACTGTAACATCAATGCATGCAGACCTCTTCCTTCCAATACCCTAGTGACTCTCACACAGATAAAGGTGTGAGCTGACGAGGCCATTTAATGTTATCTCGCCAGTTTGGCGTGTTTCCCTGCGGGACCTGCTCCTCTCCTCGCCATCTCATGTCGGGGCATGCTGGGCTGTAATTGGCTCTCCCTGAAGAGGAGAAGAAGAGCACAGAAAATAAATCACACAACTGATGACAGCAGTAGAAAAGCTTTAACCCTCTTCTAGTGTAGATTAAGTTGTGATGCCACCCCGTGGCTTTCATCAGGGGTCAGTGGCACACACATTTTTCAGTTTATTCAACCATTTGTAGCTACTTAGAAATTAACATAATTGTAACCCTGTGCAGTTTGTGATAGTAGTTCTATGATTCACCCTCCTTCCTGAATGTGTGCTGCAGCAGCTCTGCAGCTGGCCTGGCAGAGAGGGAGAGATGAATACTTACCGTGCATGTGTAGGTGTCCTGTTTTGTTTTACCCTGTTCAGTCACAGAAGTGTGAGCAGTGCTGTTAGCTTAAACACACTGTGTCTGCACTGAATTTTGAGTGCTTTCACAGCTGTGTCCTCCCCAGCACAGCATGGTACCAGCTTTAATCTCTCATCAGGTTACTATTATCATCACTATCACACCCAGTTGCACTCAAGATAAATGTAGCTCATCAAATCACTCTTTCTTACTGGGTGGCACCCTCTGTAGATTCATTGAATGCCAAACTCATTAACCCTTTATGTTTGCTTTGCATGACCCACATTGCTGGATCTCATGTACACAGCTGATTACAGTTTAAATAGCTCTTGGACTTGCGCTCATGAGTCATCCGTATTAAAAAGCGTGTTCTTCATAATTGTGAGGACTTGAGAAAATGAAGGATTAACTGATTGGCCGTTCATAGTAATGGTTTTTAAATTAAATCAACTGCATAGCTTCATTAAGCCAAATGAAAGCTGGAATTAAAAATATCCAGTAACAAAAAATTTAGGTTGTGCTTCATAGTTATGGTTACAGAGCAGATATTGGGCAGTCAGTGTTGTCCTATTGATGGCATGATTCCAGTTTAAATCCTGTCTTTATTTTCTTGACATTTTGAATAAATTGCAGTAATTGTTTTTACAAATAAACTTAGACAAAACAGTAGCTTATTATTTTCTGTATTTCAATAAAAGTTTTTTGTCTCCTGTGTTGAACTTTGGAGGATCATTCTCACCATAGTAGGCTTGAAAATGATCAAATAGAAAAGAATTGGAAACACACTTATTCACTTTCTTGCCAAGAGCTAGATGAAAAGATTGATACCACTCTTGCGTCTTATGCTAAATATGTAGCTGGAGCAGTAGCCAGTTAGCTTAGCTTAGCTTATCACAGAAAGTGGAAACAGGGGAAACAACTAGCCTGGCTCTGTCTGAAGGTAACAAAACACACATACCACATATCTAGCTCACTAATAAATACATTGGGCTTAAGAGGTGGTTATAGATGTGTTTTGTTGCCTTCAGTTTGCAGTTTTTCTCTGATTCCACTCTTTCTGCTAAGCTAAGCTTGCCATCTCCTGGCTGTAGATTCATATTTAACAGATATGAGAGTGATATTTCCCAAAATAGCAAACTATTCCTTTAGAGATATTGTATATCAGCACCAAATACAACTATCAGTGGGTTTATTACAAATACTGGCACCAAACTCTAAAAAGCCTTAAAAATCAGTAGAATATTTCAGACAGATGTGGACATGATCAATTTAATGTGACCTTTTCCCACGCTTCAGTATATTATGTCTCCCTCTCCTTCCTCACAGCAATGAACGAGAGGGTATTCCTGCCAACTTACTCCAGCTGTTGGATGTGTGTGTGGAGATCCCTCAACAAGGGGTCATCCGTTCACTCAACGTGCACGTGAGCGCTGCCTTGCTGATCTGGGAATACACTCGGCAACATTTTACCTCTGGCTCAAGTGAAGTCAACTCAAAACACAACTGAAAAAAAGAAAGCAGACAGCGCAGCATCAACATGGCATCTGACTTCCAGTTGTTGACCTTCCTTTCTCATCTCTGGTAGCAAGTGTGAAAAGTGTCAGAATGAGAACTTTCAGCCTCACATACAATCAGTGTCAGGATTCTCATCTTCTGGCTGGAAAATACATCTTTTCTTTCAGATATGAATGTGCTCAGCAGTCATCAGTGCTGTTCTGGTGCCTTAACGAGAGTCATGAATAGATATCAGCACTGTTTATGAACTAAATATTCCTCTGGGCATGCTGTTATATTAATGGAGGCAACCTCTGTGTTGGCAGAGCAGCAGTAAACTAAAATATTCTCCTTTGAGGAGGAAGTGTCTTGTTTATGTGACCAATTAGTTTTTGCCTCACAGCCTGGGGACTAGACTACAATGTCCATACCCAGCAAATAATAATACACAGTATATAAATACTGCTTCCATTTGAGCAGTGATTTGATGCAGGTTGTGGTTACAGTTTTTTTATTGTTTTATACATCTGAATAAATAAAAGTTTGACATTGTGAACTTTTTTGTGTGTGTTTTTGTTATTAATTATGATTAAGGAGACTCCATTAACAAAAGGAAAGAACTGAATGGGTTAAATAAGATGCAGGTGTTCATAGATCCACCTTCCTTCCACTCCCCTTATGAGAAACAGGTGGCTCATATGGATACAGTCCAGATCAGATGGAGTACATTTGATCACGCTTCTCTTATTTTCTGTCAAGTATCGCCTGCACGTCGCGCATCATGTGAGGATAGCAGTGTTTTAGAGGGACATGGATGGCGGCTGGTCGAGACCCGTGTCGTTTCTGCAGGCAGAAGCGGGGGTCAACGCGAGCTGGTCGAAGGGTGCAGGGCTCGCTTTGTCCCCGCGCTCCCAGCTGGTCCTTGAGATCCTTATGGTGCTGATGTGTTTGGGCGCTGTGACAGGTACAGAAACTATTGAAATGTTATCTATTTATTTATTTAACAAAACTTTTAACTTACTCTAATTCCAGTTCCAACCTTTTTATACTAAAAATGTCCCTAAAGGGCATCTTACTTCGCGAATTAGCACAGATATTTCTACAGTATTTCCTTCTTCCAGCCCATTATTGATCATTCACTTGACTAACACAGTGGTTATATTCATTTTTTATTTTTTAATCTTTCAAAAATTTTAGTTACATTCTGTAATTCATCGTGAAACATTCTTGCACCACTTAAAAGACACCCTTTATAAAATGTGTTGGCATTATTAAAACTAATGGCTTTAATAAGGGTTAGGATAATATCATTTACTAATGCTTTAAGCTTTAATAAGAACTGTCAGGTTGTGAAAGCTCCCCTTTTGCTTGTGTTTATTCTCCTCCAGCCTTGTACAGTGTCATAGTTGGAAGAATACTCCAATAGACCATTTAACCTCTGATCTTATTAAACTTAGCTACAGAGCATGTAGCTCAGTAGCTCAAAATGTATTTATGAACAACCTGTCAACATATAACAGCAGACTTGATGGATTGTTATACAAGCATTAGACATGAATGACTTATTTAAAGCTGTAGTGTTGATTATTTAGACCTATTACACTTTATAAATGACTCATTAGCATGTGTGACAGCAGACTTGATGATAATATTTGTTATTAGAAGAAATTCATGCCTTATAATAACTTTGGAGAACTGATATTAAAATTAGATTAAGTAACTTTTATTAATGATTTGGAAAAAAGCAATATCCACTATTACATCCATTGTTATAAATCCTTTCTGAAGGGTGACTTTCCAAGAAGATGGTACCTTTTATGTTTTAAAGCTTACTTGTGAATTTGTGATGATGAAGTGTGTGAAGCTGAGACTAAAGAGTTGGTTCACCCAAATTGCAAAAAAAAAAAAAAAAAAACATATAGAAATGAAATAGAATAAAATAATGAAGAAAAAAATATTTCTTGTAGGGATTATTTCCTCTGTAGAAAGGAGAGAATATTACCTGGAGACTGAGAAATGGGTGCACTGTTTATGTGAGCTGTTAATTTTTCAAGTGTAATGCTTTCACAAAAACATCCGTCACATTTCAAAACCTGGCCATTAAAACCAGAACTATCTGCATGCCCAGATACACTTAAGGTTAAGTGTGTAAATATGTTGTTTGGAATATTGGGAAAAGTGACACTTTAAATCTAGTAAGACTTATTTTACAGAGATAAAATATACTTGCCTGACTGCTCAGTTCATTAAAAGTCAAGGTTCATGACTGCTTCCTTGCAATTCAGAAGTGCTGTATTTAGATCAAAGAAGCAAACTGTCTAAAACTGTCTGAATTAAGTAGTTAAATGCTGGTTTACTACTGTGAAGCCTTTCATCTCTATCGGTGGTGTTGGAAGGTGTACTTGTGTGTTCTAAACCATCCAGTCTGACCTCCATATTTTTGTGTGTTGTATTTTTGTGTATAGGCAATATACTTGTCATCGTTATCGTGGCCACAACCAAGACATTCCACTCGGTAACGTCAGTGCTGATCATGAACCTGGCCATCAGTGACCTCCTGGTGGGCGTTGGAGTGATGCCATTTGTTGCTTTGTCCATCATGAACCGTGGATGGGTGGACTGTACTGTACGTCACCTCTGTCTGAAACACACAGTCACAGCTTTAGTGTCTGACACTCATTTTGACATTTCCTTTGGTCCACTAGTGATGATGTTCTGTTTCATACTGATGTGTTGCTCCCACAGGACCTTTGTTTGTACGTGGGTTACACCTCCTCTGTGTACTGTACAGCCTCTGTACTGACACTGGCTGCTATTGCCCTTGATCGCTACCACTCCATCATGGACTGCCTGCGCTACAGCTCCCGCTGCACCCTGTGGAGGACCTCTGCTGTGGTCCTGTGGATCTGGCTGCAGGCGTTGGCCACCAGCTGCCCTCCACTGCTGGGCTGGAGCTCTGTCAGCTACGTGGTTCCCATGTACAGCTGTGCAGTCAACTGGGCCAGCAGTCCCAGCTACACGGCTTTTATGGCTCTCCTCTCCTATGTCGTGCCGGCTGTGGTCATCCTCTTTTGCTATGTGAACATCGTCAAGGTGGCCCGCAGCCACGCCAGAAGGATTCATACTTTGGAAGACTCTGTCCAACGCAGCAGGAATTCAAACTCTGCCCTTGCTCCTGGTGATTCATCTCAACAGCACTGTGGGAGCCTCCACAGCCCCTCTAGACTGATCAATCATATAAGTGGACAGTTTGTTTCTGAGGTCAGTAGTGAGGAAAGAAATTATCGCAACCCTGTTCTCCCTGATTCTGCAACAGAGCAGAGTAACCCTTCATCTAGACGTTTGTTCTCCTTTCTGGCTCAGAGCACCTCCCAGCCACCCCTGCAGAACTCCCAGCAGCATCACAATCAGCATGGTGTGGTGCGTCTCTTTATGGTCATCTCAGCTTTCTTCCTATGCTGGACCCCTTACATAGGAGTTGCTCTGGTTCAAGCAACAGAAACTGCAATCTCAGGCCAATCCAGCCTTGTCCCGCCATCTGCCGTTACATTCTCCTACTGGCTGGTATTGCTGAACTCTGACATCAATCCTCTGCTCTACGCTCTGCTTAGCAAACGTTTCCAGTGTGCTCTGCAGGGACTGAGGCAAAAACTGAGAGCCCACCTGGGGAATGTGGTGGGCAGGGGATTGGAGGTCAGAGCAGAGGTTGATGATGGACGGAGCAGCGATCCATGCACCCTGACCACCACCCATCCGGGTCCACCCTCGAGCTCTGAGAGTTCAACGTGTGACGATTCTAAGTATTGCTCCTCAGTTTTTACTGTTAGCACAGACTTCAAACGTCATTCTGACGAGCATCTGTGCACAGTGTGTCACCCTGAGAGTAACTCCCCATCCCACATGTGGCAAGACTCTAGTGGTGACAGGAGGGTGAACTGCCTGCAGGTCCCTTCTAGGCTACAGGAGGGCAGCAGACTACCGTTCTCTGCTCTGACCAAGGAGCGGCAGGCTACTTTCTTCTACGGACAGATTACAGTGAGAGTGGAGCATGATGTTTGTTAGCCTTTCGCGGGTGCTGTTCCAAGAAAACTTCTACCAGTGGAATTTAGATATTTCTTACTTTCATACATTGAACCACAGCTGGTTTGCAACATTGAACTTATGGATAAAAAGATTTATAGCTAAAATCTCTACATTTTTAACTTCCTTCTACCTTGTGATAGCAGGTGAAGAACTACAGAGAAAAAAACAAACGTGGACAATGAAATGTATTGAAAAGAAATATTTTATATAGTACATGTGATTACACTTGAAGACACCCAACAGTAGATCTAATAAACCCATCATTTATTCACACTCTAAATATTTCTTCCTCAAATGTGATAATCATATGTTGCATCTCAGTGTAAAAATCATCATTCCTTACAAAGGTTTACATTTATGTCTAGCAATAATTCCAGAGGAATACAATATTATTATTTATTGTCATAGAGAATGACAATGGGAAACAGTGCTAATGTACTCTATTGCAAAACAAAGAAAAGGCAGTGAAGTGGGCTTGTCAGCTGTATCTGCTTGTACAGTATGTGCATGCTCGTCCTGTAGATGTCACTCACTGTCCCCTCGGGTTAGTCAGCAACCAAATGCAAAAATATAAAAGAAAAGGCTGTTACGATGCGAGAGCTTGTCACCCCTCCCCTCCCCTGCAAAAAAAAAAAAAAGCAACTTGGTCAGATGAGTACAAGAGGGGTAGTATTAACAGTCTCTCTGCAGCAGTCTGCGGTGGCACTGTAAAAAACAGACAGCACATAGCGAGCATGTGTGGTCGAGTGATGTTCATACATTCACAACAAGGCAGTTTCCACCGATCACTTTACAAGGCGTGTGCCTCTGTTGCTATCAGGCTTGTCTCGGTTGTTAAATTGCCTCAGAAATGTGATAAATGAAAACAGATACAGTAAGACTTTTTTTTTTTCTTTTTTTGGACTTGACAAGTGTGAGCCATTGTGTCAACACATCTCTCCTAAAGCCACAGTGAGACAGTTTCCATCTACTGTCTGTTATTTTCTCCGAAAATAAATATGTTTAACTGATAATTGCTGTAGATTTGTTTGTGGGCATATGAGTCTAGAAAGCTAAACGTGATAGGAATTCAAAAGGAGACTCAGTGTTCTCTATGGTTGATATTGAAAGTAGTTAAAGGGGTAGTTCCAAGTTTTCATTAAGCCTATTTGCCTTTTTTATAAACTGTTAGTGCTTTCAGTCTGTCTAAAGATCGGGATATCTGGAGCATTAACTGTGAAACCTACTTAATAGTTTAGAGAGTTAATGGACGATGAAACGAAAATCGCTTTATATGTGGACTGAAAGCACTCACACACGACAATCCAAGCTGAGACAAATCTCAACCATCCCATGCATTGGAAAGCTATGCAACAGAGATACTGGTTTTAGATCTCCTGTGACTTAACTGTGGGCCTGAGCAACGGATGTCAGCATTGACCTTTAGGGACTTTATCCCCAAGAAAGCACATAACCACAAGAGGCCAATCAGTGTGGTCAAAAAGGACCTGACCTCCTCTCACTGGTCGAACAGAGAGAGAGAGAGAGAGAGGTGCAGTAGAAGCTTCTTGAGCGCAGATTGATCCTCAGATGTCCAGACAGGTCCCTTCACACCAGATGAGCCCATCGAGTAGACGGCTCCAGGACATCCAAGGTGTGAAATACAGCTATGTACAATGCACGAAAGGCAGGTATTTGTCATGAAGTTTACTCCTGAGGGATGCCACTGTGGGCCTCCCTTTTGTTTTCAGGCATTCAGCATTTTTAGGCATTCGTCTTTGGATCTTAAAGGTGTGTAAATGTGTACATGTTAAAGCCAGCAAGTCCACAAGGTGTTAAGCCTGCCTCAAAAAAAGTGTCTTGTCTCTTTTGCTGAAGAATATCAGGCAAGTTGGCATGTCTTCCCAGGTGCAAGTATATAGTGAACCAATGGAATGATTAAGAGGTACAGCAAAATTTATAAATTACTTAATCAGTTATACCTGATCATTTTTTGGGTAGGAAGGATTACAATTGATATGAGTCCATGCACCAACTCGGATAACTTCTGAGTGGAATGGACAGCAAATGAAGGAACAATGATACACAATTTGCGCCTCTTGCGTCGCTCCTCATGGCCAAAACGTTACAGATCAGAGTCAGTCCAAAACATTTTTTTTTTCACCCAGGAAGCTGCGGGAAAGAGAGGGCAGGGCACCAGGCAGGTCATGGCAATCAAATGTCCCGACATTAACACTAAGATGTATAAATGTG
This sequence comes from Euthynnus affinis, assembly GCA_029490765.1. Classification (NCBI taxonomy): domain Eukaryota; kingdom Metazoa; phylum Chordata; class Actinopteri; order Scombriformes; family Scombridae; genus Euthynnus; species Euthynnus affinis. The sequence goes on along the minus strand of CM055852.1, from coordinate 12,196,674 downwards.
TTTCCCTCCCTATGTGTGTGTGTGTGTGTGTGTGTGTGTGTTTGCATGGTAATATTTTGTGGTGTCAATGTGCAAATGTTGACATGGAGGTCCTGGATCTCCCTCTCCAGTTGAGCCCTGTGGTGGCGTTTGCTTCTCCGCTGCCCTCTGCAGGCTCATCACGTTTGCGCAGCTTAGTGCTAAGCTGGATGATGCACTGGTCCCAGTCCTCCGGTAACAGCAGCATGAGGAAGCCCAGGCAAATGATGAACACAGCAATGAGGCGCACTGTGTTGAAATTAATTTCACATGTGTAGAGGTCCACCACTGTACATGAACGAGGATGCATTAGTATGAGCGTATGCAGGAAGTTGTAAATATTGCAATGAACAAACAATAATTTACTGTATTCATGTAAACCAAGGTTGTATGTAAATCACTATAAATCAGTTGAAATGCTTGTTACATAAAATGACAAATATACATTGAAAAGGGAAACTTATTTGAATTTTATACATCATTAATATAGATGATAACTTCAGGGGGATTTCAATGTCAATAAATATTAAATGGTGACCAGAAAAAAACGTTATGTCTGGGAGGAAAGCCAAGAAACTTACTGGCATTTACAGGAACACTTAAGACGATGCCAAGGGAGATAAACGTCGGATATGTTATCGCAATACCAAAGTTCACCAGGACATTGAAAGCTGTGTGAAGAAGCAGAATCAGACCATCAGCAACAGACACATACATACAATGAGAGTTGTTAAATCACTAAACTTGGCAAAATTATATTTACGGATTGCATTATCACTTCAGTATGAGGTTCATGTACAGTGTTGTGTCATCTTTGCATACCAAAAAGCAAGCCTGCAACCCCACAGAGGTAGGCCCAGGGGATGTCTTGAGGTGAGCCAATGTACTCCACATGTGTAAAATACAGGATGACCGGCACAAAGCTGACAAAAACAAAGTTGGCGCTCCCAACAATGGTCAGGAAGAGTGCAGCCTCTCCGAATTTGGCACTGCCCAGGACCATCTTGAAGAGCACCTGAAGAAAAGGAGGGAGCAGACTGATAAAAAGAATGCACAAGATTTATAGCTAAAATGCACAAAATCTGCCCCTCTAAGGAGCAGCGGGGTACTGCAGGGGGTGAACCTGCCAAGTACCTGCCATGTCACTGGCGCAGGGCCACTGCTGTCTGTTTATCACATTAGGCAGCACAGACAGCAGGGCAGAGGAGACCAGAACCCGTCAAAATATAGCTATCTGTCCCGTAACCTCCTTGATCAGGACATCACAGCCAGAGGCCAGCGAGCAAGCACGCACATATCACACGCTTCTGTCAGCTGAGCCTTACACTTCATAATCTCCTCCCGTCTTCTGCCACCTGGTTACATAAGTAGAATGAAGCAGGTCCAGGATTTCTTATATAAGACAGAATTATTCATACTTATGTTTAGCTATGTTTACATTTTTTTATTCCACTGCAAATGAAGGTGTCACTACAAGGGAGTTATATGATAGAGTGCCATTTATTACATGAAGCTTGACTTAAATGTTGTTTTCTGTCAATCAAATGCAAACAGATACCTTGTAGAGCGCTGACATTGAAGCAGAGGCGACGACCAAAGTAATGCCGATGACTGAGTGGCTGTGGAATCCATCTGCATAGGTCATCATTACGATGCCTGCTATGGCCAAGATAGCAGCTACTATCTGTAGAGAGAGAAAGAAAGAAAGAAAAAGGGAGGAACATCAGTGAAAGACGGATGGACAACATGCTGCTCACAGTGTGGTGATAAAGATGCCTGAGCCATTGCTGCTGTGTAGGGACACAGCATGCACACATGGCCTCTACTTTGTTATTCACTGCAGAAATCATAAGCCTCACAGGACCAGACTTGTAATGGTATAATTAATATATGGGTTTTATTTTATAGTCAGCAGACTGTTGATGTGATATTTATGCAGGCAAACACAAGCACATGACACACTTGGAATAAAATCTGTTCTCAGTTTCCCAGTGCAAGGGCTTCCAATGCAGGACAGGCAGCTTCTCCAGTGTTGGGTTGATTGTCTGACATTGATTTCCGTTGCTCTGCCATCATGTTTACATACCAAATACTCCCCTCGATCCACCAGCCCCTTGCTTCTTCTCACACACCCACTCCCTGTCTCTGCGATTATCACAGCTTCAAGATGGCACCGAACCATCTGTTCTGTTTTCCTACCAGAACCAAAATCTTTCACCTGTCACGTTTACAGTGTCTTTGCTGCATGTTCGGGGTCCATGTGGCCATTAACTATGCGTGCAAATGTGTTGGGCTGAAGAATATAGCGACAAGGTGCAGTCTAGCTGAGCGGATTAGCTCTGCATTAAGGAGGTGTCAGGAAGATAAATGAGCCGAGTGTTTTTGCTTGGCCAAAGCCCTCGGGCACCTTTGGCGAAATGGCTCTTTCTGCACTGCAGGCTGCCTGTCAGTCACAGCTACACCTTTCATTTTTAGAGAAGGGTTGTTTGCTTACAGTGTCGGTGACCCTACTTGTGTTAGTGTTTCAGTTTCTCAAGATGTTTCAGCACGATGTGAAGGGTCAGAGGGGGAAAAGGATCATGACTACATCTAATCCTGTGCAGACTCAATGTGTTTATGACACACCTGCATACTGGGCAGCTTAGGTGATAACAGCGTATCACTGAAACAGCTGGCATCGCTGTTTAACAAGGACGAATTAGCTTTCCCCCCATCTCTCTCTCTCTCTCTCTCTCTCTCCTCGTTCACTTTCATGACAAACTCGTCCAACATCCCCTGCATTGCTGCAGACATTCAAGCACTGCAAACCGCACCACCAAGCCAGAATGAGAGAGAAAAAGAGAGAGAGAGAGAGGCTGGGGGTGTAAGAGAGAGAAAAGCAGGATTATTACAGTATTTGTCTCTTACTGAGGCCTTTCTTTGCAGATAATGGGGGTGGGAAGAAGGGGGCAGCACCAGGAAAATATGGGGTGGTTGTGAGTGTGTTGAAGGAAAAAAAAGGGGGGAAAATCCATTCTGCAGAGTGCAGCATGGCTAAGGCGTGTGGTTGGAGGACAGCAGGAGATACCTTAATTCACAAAGCTAAGCCCTTACTATTGCTGCTTCTCTCTCCTCATCCAGACAAAAACAGCGACAAATAAGCAGGCACTCACAGCAGGAGGTACATTTGAATGACATGGTGATCACTGGAGGGAAATGACGCTGTCACAGTAACATTCTCTCTGCTTGACTGTGCTATGTATGTAAGCTCACGCATACACTGTAAATTCAGTCAGAGAATCCCAACACAGATTATTTGCATTCCTTTGGGAGCTACATCTAAAGTTTTTTTGTCATCATGAGTGAACTGCAGCACAGTAGAGATTATATAGAGGACACAGTTTAAAAGCACACTCAACCATACAGCTTAGAGGAAATAGTGGACTTTTTCGCTCCACTAAAGCAAAGTAATACACAATAAGATGCACAATGGCAAGTGAATGTTATCCTGTTTTCTCATGTTATCTAAAATACATACCTGAATGATATATTATCAGATAATACTGGCTTATCACAGATATATTTGTATTGGTGCACACATCTGCAGATAATGCAAATAGACACAGATCATATGACATATGTGTTTGTGTAAAATAGTTTCAAGTATCAGCCCATGTTTTTTTTCAAACACTTAAATAAAAATATTGGCAATAGCCTCAAAACTCCAATGTTCATCAAGCTCCAATCTTAACTCAATTTATTCCATCTGAGACTGTGTTATTCAAGATGAAGGGGATTCAATTAAAAGATAATATCATATTGTTATTTCCAAGAACCAAAAGCTACACATATACAGACTGGTGACAAATTAAAGGAAAAACCAGTACAGAATGCTGAATACTTGAACCCTACACTGAGGGGATTTGGTGGCTCTGTTATGCTTTGAGGAGCATTTTGTTGGCATGGTTTGGGTCCACTTGTCCCCTTAGAGGGAAGGGTCACTGCAAATCAATCCAAAGTTGTTCTGAGTCATCACCTTTATCCTATGATGAAACATTTCTATCCTGATGGGAGTGGTCTCTTCCAGGATGACAATGCCCCAATTCATAGTTTCACAAGGGGTCATTGAATGGTTTGATGAGCATGAAAATGATGTGAATCATATGCTGTGGCCTTCACAGTCACCAGATCTCAACCCAATTGAACACCTATGGGAGATTTTGGACTGATGTGTTAACCAGCGCTCTCCACCACCATCATCAAAACACCAAATGAGGGAATATCTTTTTGAAGAACGGTGTTCATCCCTCAAGTAGAGTTCAGAGACTTGTAGAATCAATGCCAAGGCTGAGGAACACCATTCTTCCTGTTGTGGCCTATGCTCGACTCTAAAGATGCAGGGACAACATTTTCTCTCAGGAAGTGAACAAATATAAACAACAGCAACAGCCCCCTCAAACACACACAAAGCTACTCACCCTGACCCCCATGAAGCGGTCTCTGAGTACAATCCAAGAGAGCAGGAAGACAAAGGCCTTGTTACAACAGAAGAGTGCCGACACGTCTGTTGTGTTGATCTTCCTGAGGGCCTGCAGGTACAGGTAGTTGGTGAGGATCCACAACACGCCAAAGGGAGCTACCTTGGTGAAAAACACCTTGGGTGTCAGTCCATCGTCCCCAAAAAACCTACAACACTCCCTGTGCAGAAACATCACACAGAGCACAGTGTTAGCATACTGAAATGCGGTTTAACTAATTTAAGAGTTAATAAATAGTATTATGGTCTGGGAGTTCAATCAATATTTATGAACAGAAATAGCTTTGTTGATACCAGCAAGACCACCGATTCTAATCAGTGATGGGTTTGCAAAGTAATTTCCACTTAAATGCTCTCATCTAAATGAAAATCGCACTGCAGTGCATGTGGGACCAAATCCCCACTACTAAAAAAAAAAAAAAAAAAAAAAAAATATTAACAAATACAATCTGATCTGCCAGACGGTAATAGAGTTGAATATTCTTGAGCTAAAATTCAGCTGTCTCTATAAATTAAACAATATATTTCTCTTTTATGTGATTTTATATGATTTGTCTTTGCCAAAATCTGGTTATGCTGTTTTCACTTGAGGTGCTACATCTATAGCATAAATCAGGGCTATATCTAGGCAGGTTTGGTGGAAAAAGGAAAGTGCATTGAGTTATTCAACTGCGCAAAACAATTTGAGAGTCTGTCTGCACTTGGTCAGACTTCAGATAGATGTGCTCTTCGTGAGGGGCGAAAGTAGCTGACAAATACACTCAGCATGGCCAAGTACTAGGATAGTTTGTACTGCAGCAGCATGGCATAAAAAAATATTGGTGAATCACAAAAAAAGCTGGCAGTTCATTTCAACCAGAGGTAGAGGTCTATTGTCTCCTCATCCAGGCTGTTGCTGCCTGCCAATGAGAACACCACATATTTCAGTAAAGCTTGTGTGAAAGTGCAGTGGCTTAAGTCCAATAAATGTCTTTTATGGAATAATAAGTTTGATTGATTGTACGTTACATAATGTCGGATAAGACTGACACATCTGAAAAAAAAAGTCTTCCTCCTTCTCTTTCAGCGTGACTTGAAAAGACTGTGAGTTCAGTTTCTGGATGTTAACTTCCATGTGGGTGTAAATGCTGGAGGGTCTAACACGTCAATATTTTATAAATCCACCAGGGACATACAGTGCACACATATCTGTTTCTGGTATTTATGCATGATGACTCAGTCTGCTGAGAAACATCTAAAAAAACCTTTAAATTGCACAGAACAGAGCAGCCACATTAACCCTTCATTGCTCGTTCTGAGCTAATGTTTGCGAATATCATATTTAACTATGGAGGCTAAATGAAAATCTTGTCTTCGGTCATGCTAAATGTTATTTTTAATAATACACCACACTTATTTTGTGAAAAAAAAATGTATATACTGATTTTTGTCATAATACATGTCACATGAGCACAGATTGTATGATGAGGACTGTTCTTTATGGAGCTTTTTCTGTTTTGAATATGCTCTCATCGACATCAGACAGACCAAAAGTAGATTATTTATTATTGTTGTTTGTTTTTATTGTTGTTGTTTGTGTGTGATCCCCAGGGAGACTAGCGACCACTTTGTGGAAGAATAAAGTCTATAAGGAATCATAGCAAGCTGGGTCTTGATAAGGGTACTGAGAGCAAAAAAGCCTATAGACTGAATCTGATGAAGGACAATCAACAGTCAGTGTGCTGACATTTAGTAAATGTTATCTTCAAGAAGTGATTCAACTTCAGAGGCTGATAATTGAGACAAGTATGAGGCTTAGTCCTAAGGTCATTTTTCATCCAATATCTCTACTAACTTCTGGATAAATCTGGACTTGATCCCTGTCCAGAGGAGCTTTTAAATGCATCCAAAAGAAACTGTAATATATATGGTTTTGAAATATTTGAAATACGCTGCCAGTCTAAAAGTGTTTTGGCCTGACAGTCTATGTGTCACACTCCTTGTGACACATAGATTTGTAATGTGAGAGAGGAACCAAACTGTGACATTATGATTCTATGATTCTATCAATGTACTTGATAGTGATCCTGTCCACTCTCTTACTATGTACTCTGCTTCACAAGAGATTTTGTTGCACCACACTGCTGTGAGCCAACAATAAGATTTATTCTTCCACTCTCAAACTCCCCCTCCCCTCCCCCCACCAAGAAATAACATTAATGCATTTTTGAGATATTGGCATTTTGACTGCTACTGTTTACAATGTGTCACATAGTTTCCCCTGAAAGCATCTGGCCCTGAGAAACCGATGAAGCAGCAACAACTGAGGAGTGGCAGGTAGCATATTTATCCTGCTGGAAACTGAGGAGCAGTATTGTTATGAATCAGCTCCTGATAGCTGAGTCTGCATGGAAAATGAACCTTTATAAATGCAACACAAATTCAGTCAATATCTCATTAAAGTCTGTCACACTTTCATTAGACTCAACAGATACACCTCCTTCAAATTATCTAAGCATACAATGGTAATATTGTTAAATAAATACTGTCTGTTGTAAACAAGTTCAATACACTTCACTTTAAGTGATTTACATCTGCCTCTGTATGTCTTTTTGGATATAGATGGATCATACTTGTGTGTATTTCTAGTCTGGAGGGAAAAAAAGGTGAAAAAGTGAAAGTCTTGACAACTACTGGTTTAATTGCTGGGCATTTTGATACAGAATGGTGAATGAATGGTATTCATATTCCCCTCAGGGCGAACTGTAATAACTTCATGATTCCCCTGATTTATATCGAGCATTATGAGATAATTTTTTTATCTGTCTCATGCAGCACCAATTTGTCATATCATCTCCCTACAGTGAAAATCCTCTCTCCTCAACTCAACTATGAAGAAAGAAGCTGCAGTAGCTATTACCAGTGTCAGGTCTCTCTTTGGCCACTGCTTTATATAAAGTGACAGGACAGCTATTACAAATGTCAAAATTTGGTCTCTATTTCTCCACATTGGCTAAGATTCACAAGCATGTGCAATTTGAATAAACACAAAGGAAACTGCTTGTTTGATATTCAGAGCACATCAGCTGCGGCCCAGATTCTTGTGTAAGCCCTGAAATAGGAGAAATTACATCACAGACGTGCATCAGAAATATAGCGGCAATCCTCCCGGCTCACCCACCTACTACACTTTACACCCTCTTTGTCTCTGTGTACTAAAGTAACACAGCAGGTAGCAGAGCTATGACTTTTGTCTGAAGGCCACGATTAATGGACTGTTTCAACTGAGAAAGCACTTCCAACACACTTAGGATTACATTCTTTCTGTTTGCCGCAAGAAATCAAATATAAACAGGGAATGATTACACATAACTAACAAAATGGAAGGTAAACAACTGTAGATGAGAATACTGTTAATCTGTTCATAATCAATATGCTAAGCTGATTAAACCTCAGGTGTGTGTTTCTTCTTCACTTGTATAGTTTAACACTGCTTTGTGATGAAATGTGGTGTAACTGACTTTCTTGGAAACATATTTCATGGATTTATTATGTTTATATCATGCAGTTTGCTCATCTTAAGTCATTCATATATTTCCCCAAAAGGCTTTACAACAATCTTTAGAAATCGTGTCTGAGCATATCAAACAGTGGGCTTTATCTCTATGAAGAACAATCAAGAAAACAACCTGTGTTCCCTCTGTAAAATGAATTCTAATGATAGCACTGCACTGTGGTCTACTGAGGCTCACGGAGCTGGAAAAATCCCTTTCGCTTCTATGACATATTTTCTTTGTTATGCGACCAAGCATCATGCTCTTTGAATGTAGTCGACTTGACATTTACTGTGGATATTTTTCTTGATATTTTCTTGATATTGAAGCTTTTTTGTATTTTCTGTTGTAGCTGAAGAATAGAAATTTTGACCTGACCTAACATTTGTCTTGTTCGTTAGAATAATAAGAACAAGCAGTAATAAAAACACACATTTAGCAATTAAATCAACCAAAGAATTAAAAAAGACAGTGTGGATTAAGAAGACTCCAACACACTGAAATGTTATTCTCTCCTTTAATAATGGTGCATTGATGTATTGTCATTATTACTACAATATAGCACTGCTCAGGGCACTGAGATGCAGTTGCGCCATTGCTTTTGATGTCAACCTCCATGTGAAGTCTTTGATTCCGTCCTGCTTTTTCCAACTAAGAAACAAGACAAAAATCTTATTTTAGCCTCAAGATTTGTGAAGATGAATGCTTTTCAGCTTGTTCACCTGCCTGCAAATGTTCTCTATCTGGACTCCAACTGGTTTAGAACTCAGCAGCAAGGCTTTTAACAAAAACCTGATAGATTACACATTTCCAGTTTTAGCTTCTGTTTCCTGGCTCTCCCTCACTGTCTGACCACTGACAAGAGCCGCAGGTCTTCAGAACAGGGGCCTCTGATTGTTCCAAGGTTACTGCTGAAAACTAAAGGTGATCATGCTTTTGCTGTTGATTACATAACTTTAACTTTGAGTGTCCTCTCACCTGAATCTCTGTCTGGGCGTCTGCCTCTCCGGACTCTTGCACAGGTGGCCGATGTAATAGAGGGGGAAGAAGAGGCAGTTCCAGGTGGTGGCAAACCAGGTGAGGGTGAAGGGGGCGTCAAACTGTTTAAAGGTCAGCTTGGCCAGCTGAGTGGAGCCTGCCCAGGACGAGCACACACACATCACCATGGCGACCCCCCACAGGGCCTTCTGCACCTGAACAGTTGTTACTCTGATGCAGCAGTGAAGCCTCCGTCTGTTGGAGCCGGATTCTGTTCCAGCCACACCTGCAGTCGACTGTGCGTCTGTGGTGCCCACCACATTCTCCCTGGTGCGGTCTTCTCCTATAGGTGGAGACACATGCGTTAGCTCGACAGGTGTACACATTCGCACTGTAAATTTATTCTAGATTGGGAATATGTAGAGACCTGTATTTCTGCTGAGGGAATACAGGTCTGTTTAAAAAAAAAATTCACATTAGACCATTGTGATTCAAACACCCTTTTAACTACAACTGTTTGTGTGCAGAAAAAATATACATGTACATGTATGCATTGTTTTATTATCTTTTGCATTAAATCTGAATTCACCACTCATCCACTGTTTTATCCATTTCTTTTATTTAGATAGTCACTTCAGGTCCTGACATCTTTTTCTGGATAAAAATAGCTGCTTTCACAGTTTAATTGGACTTGAAGGTAATCAATCAGACATCTGAGTTAAAAGTGTGGTGATCGAGTGTGACAGGCTGCAGACAAACAAAGGACAAAAGAGGACAGATCTGATATCCAATACAAGACGACCTCTTCTCCTCTCCACCTCATGAGTTACAATGACATGTGTGTGCATATCCGTGTGTGTGTGTGTGTGGCCCAAGTATTCCTCACGTTGTGGGGACGTAAACCTGTTTTCTTGGTTTAAAGTTAAGGTAAGTTTAGGGTTATGTCAAGGTTAGGGTAAGGGTTAGGGTTAGGTATGTGGTGGTTATAATTAAGGTTAGGTTAAGTCTCCAGGAAATTAATGTAAAACAATGTAATGTCCTCTGAAGTGTGCAAGTGTGTGTGTACCAGACTGCGCACACATAACAACACTTAACCCTCTATTGCTCCTTTCAAAGCCTGATAGCCCCCATACTTCTTCAATAATGTGTGAATTCAAGCAAAATGTTGCCATGCTGCTTTCTGTCCCACTCACACCCACTCTGTGCTTCAAAACTGATTCACTTCCCAAGGTCATTTTGTTCCCTCGAGTCATTTAAGTTACTTCTGGATACATTGTCTCAAACACAACACTCAGGATGATCCTTCAATTCCTCAGGTCCTCTAAATGGACATTTACTCTGCTGATAAAACAATCTACATTATTCATGCAGCAGCACTTAATTTAGACAGGCTATCTTTATCTCTCAGTTACATTGTGTATCGACAATACATGAACATATCTTGGCTAAGACTGAAGATAATAAAGAACATTAACACTAGCCAGCAAAGCTCTACTAAATCATTTTGACCATCTTTCAGCCAAACAGATAAGAGAACAAAACTCCAAGACCACGACTTTTGACGACACGACAACCCCACATCAGCTATGTTTCATAATGCCTGTATAATACACCATGCATCTCTCGTAGCTTCCTGTCTTCCAACAAGTTAAAAATGAGGGATCTCCCTAATGGTGTTTTCAGGGGTAATGATGTGCCACAGGGAGCCTTTTGCCAATTCATCTGCATTGTATACTGCTGACTGGAATACAGAACACACTTCAAAAGGCCTCTGTGAGACAATAATAAATCTAACTTAAGTTGGTTAGGCTGCAGTCACACCAAATCCAAGAAATGTACCACCTTCACCCAGGGTTGTGCAGAGGTGTGCAGGGGTGTGGGGAGGTGTGCGGAGGTGTTCATTTGTTTATTTGTGCTTTATTAACTGGCATGAAACAATCAGAAAATTTCAGAAAAATTCACTGCTTTGTTTTCGCTACTGCCGCTCCCTCTTTTCATTCACTCTCTAGCTTGCTCAACCACCACTTCTCTCTCTCTCTCTCTCTCACTCTCTCTTGTGCTCTCAGCTCGCTCATAGTCTCTCCCTGTTTCTCTCATCGTTTTTAAAATGAGTCTGGAAGCCAACGTGACATCAGGTTGCGTTTCAGCAAAAGATTCTGGCTCAACTTCTTGCCAGGCTGCTGCTGCGGTTTTTTGCTGAACCCCATGCAGCCCCCACTTCTGCAGCCTAAACGCATTACCCCCATTCAAAACAAAGGGAGGACTGCCGTTTTTCCTGCGTTGCCAGACTTGGTGTGAATATGGCCTTATACTGTGAATATGATTATTGTTCGGCACAGACTCACATCAGCAAGACACTGAACCCTAATATATTATTTTAGCCATCCTTTCTCAGTTGAGCTCCATATCTACTGTAGTCTGTCTTCGTGTTGATCTGTGCAATCAGAGAAACCTACTATCTAATATAAGAGGTTTGCTGCACATTTTACAAAATAGCTGAATGAGAGGGCATCCATCACAACCAATGAGGCGGCTCATTCTTCCAGGGAGCGCTGCCTCTGACCTTGCCAGGTGGTCTCATCATATCACAGATTAACTTCCCTGATGACTATCACCCTCGATGCTAATATCTCGGCTTCCCCGGGCTCTCTGCTGAATGCACAAGAGATTCATTTTCTATTTATATTACAAAAAAAAAAAGAAAATGTGTTGCAATTAAGATGAATTATACTGTACTGTTTGGGCACCCTTAACAACACTCTGCTGCGGCAAAAGCACTTGACAGCACTAACAGTCCTGAGGCAAATTTGGCAGCAATGAAAGATGATTCAAGATCATTGTCTGTTGTTGCAACAAAATGATGATTCAGCAAAAACCCATAAGACACAGATACACACAGACGTCTATCAAAGTCTTGGGCACAAGGGTGAGAATTGAGTTTCTCTATTTTGAGCTCCGAGCCTCTTTGTCTTGTTCTGAAGGTCATCTCTTGTTTATGCTGCCCAGTTTTTGTCCTTCCTGGGCCTCCATCCCACATCCTGTGGCCCTGGCCACTGCTCCGTACTGCAGTATAGTTTAATCTTCCAAATGCAGTGATGGGGCTAGCCAATCAGCCCCCAGAGAGGCACTGGGGCCCAACTGAGCATTTCCAGTTCTGGCATATGTCAACACACTTAGCAAAGTGTCACGACAACATTAGTGATATTCCTGTCACACAGCCTGTCAGTGAAGCCGTTACCATGATACTCGCATATAACACATTCTCTCTTTAATTAAATAAAGCACATTTGTATACATTATTTTATAAAGCTGCTGTGATTAAACGCTGAGACATCAGTGTATATGAATTTGTTACCCACTGGAGCATTTATGATTTAAAGGGAATGCAGCTCTTTTACACATAGCTTGACGGTGACAAATGATACTGTATGAACCTTGACTGCCGGTGATGAACAATATGGAGCCCCACCGAACTCATCAGTGTGAGAGAGCTGGGTCAGTGGAGTGACTGAGCGAGATAGAAAGGCTCCTCCGCTAATGACATTTGAAGCCTTTATTACCATGACTGAAACACCCAGAAAGAGTCTCCTACTGTAACTGCTAAATGATTAACTGAAAGCTCTTAACCTTATCGGTTTCTAATCAAATGTCAACTGTCAAGGTCAGCTGGTGACACCAAGATGAATGCAGTACAGTGCCTGCGATGCAATCCTTGGTCTCATGTCATGTATTTTTATATCATTTTATAATAAAGACTGTCTGAGCCTACCGCATACAGGAGGAAAGTGTTTGGCATCCTAGTAGGACTAGCCTCGGATCCACTCTGACAGCTGTGTATGGCTTCTCCTTGTTGCCTCCTTAAACATATTCATCCCGACCACTCAGCTGAATTAAGGCATCCTAATACCATGGAATTCAAGATGCAGAGGTAACAGTCGTGTCAAAACTATAGCAAGAAGATTTTCCTATCATACTTTAAGCATTTATTGACAGAGAGAACAATGTTTCAGCCTTTTTGGGTCTTTATCACAGCTAACCATACATCTGTTTTTTTTCCTTAAATTAACATTTCAGGAGGAAAATCCTCTTCTTTGAGGTGACACCTCTCCCTGTGTGAAAATCCGTAGATAATTCTTTAACACTAAAGGCACAGTAAATCAATCTTTATCGTATATGGTCGTTTGTCTACATCCAGTGTTTTAGTTCACTGAGCTGAGCACCTCCTAGGCTGGGTATTGAATATATGTCCTACTCCAGTGGGGTCGAAACGCTCCGATTGGTGCTGAGATTTATCTGCCCATTAGCTAGCCAGTTGTCCAGTTTTCTTCCATCTCAGTCCACGCTTCCCTGCTTCCCGTCCACCGTCATTCCCACTCCGCTCTCTTCCCTCCCCCTGCAGTCTCTGCAGTGCAGATCTCTCCTGCTGATAGCTGCAAATCCCAAACGTGCCAGCAGAGCTCTGCCTGACTGCCTGCTCTCACACTTCACAGAACCAGGCCATGACAGGCCGAGAAAGCCCCGCTATGTCCCTCTTTCCCTGAACAGGCCACCGCCCACGCTTTCCCCCACTCTCTTTCTGCCGCTCTGCTTATCCCAGTGCGAGAACAAAGATCCTCGCAGGCAGCAGTGAGGACAGCATCAGGCTTGCCTCGGCTGCTGAGCAGAGTGTTGGTTTGCCAGGGTGGTCATATATGTGTTGGGAGGGATTTGCTTGGACCTCAACTAAGTGGGAGACACCGACTTAAGGTTTGTCAGTTTGGTTGTTTGGCGACACCTCTGGGGGGAGTAGGAGTGTACTGCAGTGCTCTGCCTCAGTGATTCAAGAGTGTAAACAGATCAATCACCGATACACACTTCAAAGACACTCTTTTACTTGTATTACTGTCTACTAGACCTCTGCTTGGTAATGAATATGAATTGACTAGAGCATCTTACTCACCTTGTCATGCTCATCATAAAACATTATGGTGTGAACTCCTCGTTTGGCTACAAGCAGAGTTAATATAAATTAACCTTTTCAGTAGATAAAAAAACTCAAAGCTTCTTTGCATAATTGGAAGATAGAAATGCAAAATACTTGTTCAACTCTCTGGCTGTCACACAACATCAATCGTTGAATCAATACCTTAAAATAAATCCTTCAAACCCATGTCGACTTATGTGGTTTGTCATTTTTGACATGCAAGTCAAAGGCTGAGCTTTAAAAGCTGTTAGACCTACAGTCTCTATTTGTTTACCAAGTAAGACAATTTCTAGAGATTTGTTGAGAACTGTGAACTACAGATGTCACATTTAGGAAGGGTGGTGGTTTGGTCATCGCAGACAGGTCAGACAGACAGGCAGCACATAGACAGACAGCAGTCACTGTCTTTGTAATCTCTATGCCTAAGAGACAGTGGGAGCCTGTGATACTTGACTGTGACAGCTTGGTCAGGCCAAACTGTCAGTCGGAGGCCTTTCAACACACCAGAGCAGGCTCATCTGACGAGCCTGTCCTGCTCAATAACACAACAGAGAGACAGGCGGAAAACACACCCTGCTGGTTCACCCAGCTGATAGGTGGGACCACATGGGCTGACAGGACAAAGGCCCAGGAGGGCAGACAAGGGCGGGACAGCTGTTACTGATCCCACTCTCCTTAATTCCCGAACTGGTTTCTCCTTCAACCTCAAAGGACAACGGCATGAGTTCCTCACCACGTATAGAGGACTTGTTGTTTGTCACTGCCCTGACCTGCCCAGCTGGTTCAACAGATGCTCATGATACAGGTCAATGCTGCCGCCCCATGGTGCCTCATTGGTTAGTGACACGCCAAAACACTGAGTGCAAGCAACCCAGAATGTTTTGCGCGTGTCCATGCACTGTGTGTTACAACAGCACAATAGCAATTACTCATATTTGGCACCGGGTACACTGCCCAGTATAGTATAACAGTCTTGAAGCATCCCTTCCTCTCTCTTGCAGTCTTTTATAACAGTGAATACCGGGTGATGGACCTGCAGTTTAACATACTGGCAAGAGTCCCGGCACTTACCGTGACAAATCAATATTTAAAAGATTGGCCACAGCATCCCTGTTGAAGTAATGGATAGGCAACCACCACAGATGTACTCTGAATGTCTGCCCAAAAACAGCGGTTTTGCTCCCTTCCCTAAGGCCATTGATAAGGGAGAGACTATTTACATAAACCTGACTTAGGACTTTACTATTTTCATACACATCTTAACCCATTACACCACTCATGTAACATGACAAGTACAGTTTGAAGACTGATTTGTTTTTAAATGGCATCAAAAGCAAAGCGAAGTTTATTAAAGTAAAAAAAAAAAAGATTTAGATGGAGTGAACTGCTAAGTCTGTGATTTTCACAGATGAAATACAACGAAGCACACAGCACACATTTGTGCTGACACATTTTCCAGGCTGGTCACAATTACTACTAAAAGCTTCAGGCATTAGGCATGGTGGAAATATTTTGTTTTGAATAATTAGCCTTCTAGTAGGTACACCACAACTGTACCATCTGGTCTTCTGGCTGCATTTGAAATCTGGAGAAGATAGGCAGCCTGAAGAAAGCTTTCGGATCAACTCCCTCGATTTAGGATTATAGCTCAGAGCTTCCTCTTTACACATTTTTGCAGAGGGTTTTGCTAGAAGATGAAACACTACTACACTGTCACAGAAGGCATTTCTTGTACGAAATACACAAATGAGATATGCAGCACGGAGGCCATGACAGCTAACCACAAATGAACTCTTACAATGAATCAATTGAGCATTTCACATCATCACTAAACATCAATTCATCTGTTCAATAAAATCTCTCTCAATCCAATGTAAACTGATAGCGTTCTCTGCATACACTCTACATTGGTTAACCTGAGCAAAAGCTCACCTCTTAATAAAGTAAAAGCCCTGTCATTGTGTATTCAGCTCAAGAGAGGCCTGTTTCAGCTGCTTTTAAAATGAATTTAGACTGAAGAAGAAACCTCGCTTTTAGTCCTTTGACTATCATGAAAGTCAACATCAATTATCTTCAAAAGATAAAAGTACGACCCTACATATCAATGGAGCTCAGAGAGGAAAACTCCAAGTGTAACGTCTTCACTGCTTCTGGTGATCTTTTGACACAAGTGATGAAGGTTTTATTATACATGTGTATGTTTGACTCTTAATGCAGCCTCATCTACATGCTGTGAGGTTGTTGCTATTCAAACAAGGCCTGAGTGAAAATCTACATACAAATAAGACACATGCAAATGTACACATAAGATTGGGTTTATACCCTTTGTGAGTATACATGAAGTACCCAAATCGTACTGCTTTTGTCACGATTCAGGTTTGTGTGCTCTGTACCTCAAATGGACAAAATCATTCATATTTGAAAGCTTTTTGCTCTCTTGCGTAGAGGGAAATGCTGCTGGCCTGCTGCTAAATGCACATATTTTATTAAGATGAATTTGACGATCATTAACTGTTCACACAGAGCAGGGCAGAGAGTCCAATAGCCAACATTACATCCATCACTTCAAGCTGTATCCACACAAATCATTTTGCCTTTTACTGAGTGTTCAAGTCCTGTTTTCTCAAAACATCTTTAAGATCTTGAACAGTCAGAATAAAGCAAATTGGACTGTCTATGAGAGAATAACTATCCTCTATAAGAATTCTTCTCACTGGAAAACATTTTTTCACTAAAATTCAATATCTTACATGATTTCATTATCTGGACATTCTGACCCAGAGCTCTACATATGTTTGTGAACAGCAATAATCTGCAATCATTCAAGGTATATGGAGCTCTGTGGTAAGGTTTAGTGTGGTGAAATACAACCATCTTCCTGGGAGATGCACGCACGCCGAATCACTCTGGTAGATGCCTGCTCTGTTTCAAAGATTTTAATGAGATTATAGAGATTAAAGGGACTTTTATGAACTTCTTACCCCTGCTACTGACAGCACGGGAACAACACAGACATTCCCCACGGACATCATCACTAAAAACACATTAGAAGAGAAATCAATGATCATCTTCCATGGGCTGCTGGTTGGGTGAATTTGTCACAAGAACACATAGAGGATGAGATAAATAGTCTAGATAAAGACAATGGATCAAACTTGTGGCTGAAGGAGACAGCAGAATGTGACCAGAAATGGACTTTTGTTACAAAGAAAAATCAGCCAACACTAAAGGAAAATAGGATCAACTGCTGGATGATAGATTGTTGTGTAACTAGCCTAGAGGTAGCAATTGTGTCACTTAGCCTGATGTCAGAATTGCTGGGTGGCAGCCCCACCTTTCTCTCAAAGCACATCAAAGCTATCTGACTTGATACTTCCTGTAGAAACTGTACACAGCACCAGAAATGTACGAAAACCTGTGATCTGAATTTGGTGTGACATCAGCCTTGTATGTGCTGTTTCAAGACACTGATTCTATGTGGAACCGGGAATGTTGACCGGACACATAAAAGACACAGAAAAAAGAGAACCACTGAAGATCCCAAACTGAAAAAAAAAAAATAACTTTGACAGTCAGGCGCAGGTTGTTAGTGCGGAGAACAGAGGTTTTGGAGTTGGCGTTACATAAGCAGCACAGTCTCTGAAAAGCTGTGTGTTGATCCGCTGTGGCCCCCTGTGATTCCCTCCTTCTTCAAAGCAGCTGCTGAAATGGGGAGGCAAACACTCACATCATAAACTCTACAGCTTTGACTCCCTTCAACAATTGACAATACTGTATCACCCCCTGACAAACACGCATTTACAATCATTTCTCTATCCCCAACCGTGTGTCACAGCACTGCTGCTTCTGTTAATAGTCTCTATTTAAGTTTGTAAAATAACAGCCTGCCATCTCATTCTGGAAAATAAAATATTTTGAGCTGACAATGCACACTAATAAGCTTAAAATTGTTGTTAACAAAGCTGTAGTGATTATTCAGGGGCCTCACAGTGACCCAATACATGTAAGACTACTACTACTGCAATATCTTGTAAGTTAATCTGATAGATTTCTGCAGTGCCTATGTGAAATTGGATGGAAATGCTTCATTCATATTCTAGCAGCTGGTCTAGTCATAAATTATGAATAATGAAGTATCTTCCAGATATTTTCACATTAATATCCCAAACAACAGGAGCACAGACAGACAGTAAGCTTCACTGACAGGTCTTAGTCAGCAAGCTTAAGTTCAGACTGCCAGAAGTCCTCTAACAGTGGATGAGAAATACACAATTTCACCTGCGTTTATGATATTTGTCCTCATAATTAACTTCTACATTAAATATAACTTGAAAAGAGGCCACGCGGACATTTTGGCAAATTATCTCCACAATAGCAACTGTAATTTTACCTGTAAGTCATCATAACTTCTATTGTCATGTAGCATGACGTGTAATTG
This sequence comes from Euthynnus affinis, assembly GCA_029490765.1. NCBI lineage: Eukaryota > Metazoa > Chordata > Actinopteri > Scombriformes > Scombridae > Euthynnus > Euthynnus affinis. The sequence continues at coordinate 12,178,228 of CM055852.1, read as the reverse complement.
AGATGAATAAAATAATAAATGCCGTAGAAGTAAATGCCTGCTAAGAATGTGTCTTTTTACATGATTTATTTATTCATTTAATTCATAATTTATTTATTCATTATTTTTTCTTTAGGGTCCCAAAAAGATGTAATGAGTTTGGGATTACTTTAGATGCGAGGTGTTACATTGTTCTGTTTAAGAGCATTGTGAAATCAGCAGCTAATTCCACTGTGATTCAGTATTTACTCTGCACTCATGTCAAGCACTGAGACATTCAGTAGCCCTCTGTGCTGAAGGGAAGATTAAAAAATGCATAACTTCGCCCCCTTTGCAAAGAATGAGGCTGAGGAAGACATTGAAAGAGCCGCACTGTACAGCCAGGCAAGCAGCTATGACTCAATACTGGTTTGAGATGTCAGGACAGGTGTGTTGGAGGTGATGCACCAACACACACCAGTCATCAATATGCCAGAAGAGTGGTGTCCCTACTATGTCAACAGGAAATGTCAGTTTCATTATTGTGCTCCTGCAGATCAGACAAAGCAGGGAGACCCAACCAGAGACAGACTGAAGATCAGTTATTTACAAGGACCATTAACATGTTTACTGCTGTGTTCCTGTCCTGGCTGTTCTGGCGTGATGCTCTGGCATTTAGCTGGGACTCTTGTAGCCAGTGACTGAGTGGAGGGTGGAGAGTGTGAGGGGAATCCCTGCTGCAATAACAACTTAAGATCCTCCCTACTGACCAGAAAATTTAGCACAGTATTCATCAGGCAAGCATGAGTCAAAAGAATCAATGCGTCAAGAACATAATTTAGAGATTTGGAATATTTCAGGGCTTCATTTTTTGTGTTTTCATCAACACATCGCACCACGACAGGAAATAGTAAACAGATAATTTGATTTAGCGGAATTTATATGCAGAAAATTGTGTCCGATGCAAATTGTTTGCGTAAATTTTGGATTACCCGCGCCAAAATGGATTTAACGGTAACTTGCGCGCTTCATTTACTCTATTTTATTTTCCTCACAGTAAGATTTTTTTTCCCAAAAGTTCATCTCTGTCTAAAAAAAATCCACTAGGCTTGAAAGAGAAACGTGAGTAGCATTCAGCATTTCAGCTGAAATCCCCCATCAGATCAACAGAAGGAGGTTTCTAAATTTAGGGTATTCTGTGCAGCCTAAATTACAGGCGGCTCAAGAGACAGACACACCAGCCCCAGTGCGCAGCGCAATCGGTCTGAATCGATATGAACTCTCCCTACCTTCCACTTTGGTGAGGGTGAGTACCGGACTGTTGCAGGCGGACAGCGGGGCAACCCTTGCGGAGTGTTTCTTCATGGTGATGAGCTCGGATGGGCTGAGCTCGAAACCGCTTCGACTACATCCCTGAAGCTGATTTGGTGCAGACACCAGACCTCTTGATGGGACCCTTAATGTTTTCAGACCCGGTCTCCTGCTCTCTGTCCCCTCGCCTCCATCCAACTCCCTGTTGATGATTTTTTTTTCCTTCCTCTGTCGTATCCCCCCACCCCCTTTCCTCCACTTGCCTTCCCTCCCCAAATCTGCTGTATCCAGCGCGTCCTGGCTGGTCTCTCCTCACGTACAGTTTGGCAATTGCTGCAATTCGCCAACGTCACACATCCATCAGTCCACCTACAACATCACAACCACCTCCCACCACCAACCCCCCCTGTCCCGAAGCTGTCCTCTCCGACCTCCCCGTGGCCGTGTGATTCCCCCTTCGGGGCAAAAGAAGCTCCGCGTGGGACTGACGGGACGGATGCACTGACCTGGCAGCGTGCAGGCAAACTCTGTGACAGATATGATGGGACCGATGCAGTTGAGGTTGGGTAGGGTGTGGAGTCGTTGTTGTGGGGCAGGGAAATGATCGCTCTTAAATACTCTAATTGAAGTGTTTTCAAGTGAATGAAATAATAATGAAACTGACTAATCCTTCTTTTATGCGGGTACCACGTGGAAACCTCGCATTTTAAACTCATTTAAGGGCCCCTGAGGCCACTTTGTAATACAGCCTATTGATGGCTTTTTCTGTCTTGGCATTTTTCTTCTCCATATATTTATGTTCCTGAATTTTGGTTTGAGATTTAAAATGAACCTGAACAGTTTGCCATTAATGATTTTTTTCCCTGAAAATGCTGATTTTGTTTATACATACAGCAGATCACATGTATGTTTGGGTGTGTATAGAGTGTTAAGATATTACTGTGCAATTATTAAGTTTAAAGTGTGTTTTGCTTCTTGTTCCTTCACTGTGATGCTTGAACTTCACTGTGCAGAGTGATGTATGTGCAGAGTTTGGCACTAAAAGGCTGTTTTCACATTCATCATGCTGATGGGGTTCTCTGTGTGCACTGAAAATCTGAGTTTAAGGCCTGTATCTACAAGCATGATTTATGACAACTAGTTTGGGGCCAACTGTGGTCCAGTATTCAAATTATACAAGTGTGATGTGGAAACTCGAAGCCTCCAGTGCACAAACACTAAGAATGGACTTTTCGGTGAAGTAGGAGACATATTTTGGCCAGCAGTTAAGCTTTTGAAATGAGGTAAATGATGATAATGAGGTAAAAAGGAGATTTAAAAGATTTTAACTGAACTTTTTTGTGGAAAAAACATATTAGATACAAATGATCATTCAAACTAGAGTATTTTATAAACATCTTAAAACATGACTGGAGGGGATCTGTAACTCAACAGGTAATATTATCCACATAAATGAGATTAAATGCAATCTGCTTTACTCACAGTTACATAAAAAATACATACTTTATGGCAAATAAATCAACCTTTTTTGTTTGTTTATTTTGTACAATCACAGTAACATCTACTACTTTTAACTTGTGCTTCTTTTTTTATACTGTGGTTGACCATAAAGTTGAATCTAATCTCATTCAAAACAGAATAAAGGCAGAGGCAGAGTGATTAAAATTGAATTTTCACCAAAAATGCAATTTCACATTCATAATTCTGTCGGCTTCTTCATAAGTCTATGAATGTAGAAAATATACTTTGAATTATATTTCTAATATTAAATTTAATGACTGAAATCAACATACCAAAGATTGGTTTACTGCATGTATTGTCTGTGTTGGGGTGTCATTTATTGAAATAATTGAGATAATGATAAGATGATATATATCATAAACGGTTGCTATGTTTTAATTCAACTTAGCCCTCAATAAATTTCTAATTAACCTTATATTAGTACCTCAGTTGTTCAGTGTCACAGTTTCCTGTCAGCTGTAAGTGATTGAGACTTAAATTCCAGGTGACTGACCAACAGATTGACTGACCTGCAGATAAAGCTTCTGATAACTTTACGTTTCACATCACCTCTTCTGTTTACATGTCCTGTCTTTGACTTTGCCAAAGTCATCGCAGTTCAAATTGCACTGCTTTGAAGTGGGCAACCTTTTCAGGCTCATCCATGAGGCGAGTGAGAGGTGCTAAAACACATTGCTGAGTGTCCTGAGACTCTTCTCTGTTAGGTCTTTTTTTTCCGACCAACAACAGAAATTGGTTTTGAAACTTGAAGTGACAATTCAGAGCTTCACATCGCATTTCATAACCCTCTTTAACTGAGAGAGCTGTCCAACACACTCTGGTAGCAGCTGGTCAACTGAAATTGTGCTTGACACTCTCTATGTATAGCTTTGCCATGTCATTCTACGTGTAACCACCAAGCTAAAGCCATAATATACATACAGATCATACATCAGAGGGAAGCAGATCACTGTCAGTAGTACAGATTGGGCCGCTCAGTATTGATTGGAAAATGCCTCTGCTGTCCCTGTGACCCTGCTTTAATGTCTTTAAAGACATACATGTGTGTGTGTAAAATCTGCTGAGTGGGAGCGTGCCTAAAGGAATCTGCACTGAATAATTCACTGCTTAGACTCTACCTCACACTCAAGCTAGAATCCCCTGTCCTACCTAACTAGGACAGGGAGCTCTAAAAACACTCTGCCTACACCCACTCTGGCATCCCTCAGCAACCAAATTCAGTGGATCCTTGACTATTTTCCATTGCCTCCCACTCCTCATGTGTTTGGGATTCAGAATGGGAAATGTCAGGAGCAGCGGATGGGAGGTAATTGATGAAGTGCAAGAGCTCACATTGAACGAACTAAAAGAGCAGCACAGGATGTTTGATGGATAAACATTAGAAACATGTCGCCTATGAATTATATTGTTCCATGTCACGATATGTGTGTGTCTGCGTGAGTCCCATTTGGGCTCGGCAGCTGCCAGCTGTCTTTTGGGAACTAATGTAGTCAATTTTCAGTAGCTTAGTATGGTAAGAACATGAAGATTCAGTGGAAGAGTGTGCTATTATTGATAGAAAGACAGGGAGATGGAAATAGGTGGAGCGGGTGAGATCATTAAAAGATCCCAGTCAGTGACTCATAGACTTTTATCTGTGAACACAGAGGAGGATCAAACTCGTCCATGCTCCGAGACACCACATGACAACTCTCTCTCTCTAACACACACGTTCACATGCTGTATATGAATAGAGATAAGTGTGTATGAGCAATAAAGAAGTGCAAAAACAGGTATCCTTTGAGGTTCCTGCATCACTGCAGTCTTTTGAATCCCTGTTTCTACCCAGAGATTGATAGAGGCTGATCTGGAAGAGAGGCGATTAGTCTTCCGTGTACGGTGAATGTTCTAGTGCACTGCAAAGAAAGGCTTGTGCTTTTCTTATGTGTTTATTCATGCTGAATAATGAGGGATGCTAGAGAAGCCAGTTTCCAGGTCAAACAATCTTTCGGGGGTTTCTGGGACAAAGTAAATGCAACCATAAAAGACATGTATTTAGCCATTCAAACCAACTGTGCTATGATGAACCTATATGGACCATCAGGGTGGCTAAACAAGATACCTGACAAACATTTATCTTGTGGCAAGCAGAAATGATACAACAAGAAATTGCTTGATATTGTTTAGAAAATGTATTTGATGGAAGAGTAGACCTTTCTTTTGAAGGTTAAATTAAATATGTTAGATAGAAATTGTGAGAAGTGGATCATGAATGAAACAAGATTGCACAACATTGCTAAACATAACTGTTTTTTTTTATTAATGCCTTCATTTTTGAGAGGTTTCAGATTTGGAAACAAATGTGAGAGTAGTACAAACAACATAACATCAAAATAGCTTCCCTGCTCAGACTTACTACTATTCTCATTTACAGTAATTTTATTATCAAAGCCTCTTATAATAAGACTAAGAGTCAGCACATCAGCATGTTAACATGCTAACACTGACAATGCTAACATGCTGATGTTTAGTAGGTAATGTTTACCATGTTCACCATCTTAGTTCAGCACATTGCTAATTAGTGCTAAACTAAGTAGTACGGTTTAGGCTGATGCAAATGTCATTCATTTTGCAGATATTTGGTCATGAAGGACAAATACAAATTTTGATTACAGTGCTGGATGAAACATTTACAGATCATCAAAGTACTGACAATTCACAAGAGAGACATAAGTGTCTGTACCAAATATAATGACAATCCATCCAATAGTTGTTGTTTCACAAAAAACTAAACGAAACTTCATGGTGACACCAGAGAAAAAGTCACAGGATCCCCAAAGTCAGTAGGACTTACCTTCAGGGGACCATGAATGTCTGTACAAAATGTCATGGCAATCATCCAAAGGCTTCAGTCTGGACCAAAAGGGTCAACCAACAGGCCAGCAGACATTATCATTCCTACACCACAGTAATTGGAGGTAATGCATGCTTCATTTCATAATCTAACCTCCAAAAAGCTATATTTCTGTTGATATTTGTACTGTACTTAATGTATTCACCACTTTCAATATTACAAATCAGCTGTTTACTGTAATCGTACAGACCAGAATGAGAAGGAGGAAAATGAGGTGGTCTGAAAATCTATTTTATTGATTATGTATAAAAGTGCTTCAGCTGCAAATCAGACTGAACAGAGCTCTTGATAATTGAAGATGATTGACTTGGAGCGCTAAAAGATGTGTGTGAGAGTAAATGGTTTCTTGTTGTCTGATCTGAATTAACCAATGGTGAGAGTGTGAGTAAATGTGCCTGGTTTAATTTGTGTACAGCTATTGGCTGTTTTATACAGACTGTCTGAGCAGTTGTAGTTGCCTCTTTGCCGAATAGATTTGCTATTGGCATTTCCTATCCAATGACACAGCTAATCTTGATTTAAAACAAATCAATTCCTCGTCTAACACCAATACAACTACTTAATGTGAGCCTTACTCAGCTGAAATTAAGCGTCTTTACAAATGCACAGTGAAGGTAAAACCAGTTATTACTCTCTGAATGATTTAGCCAGTGAGCAACACAAAATTGTTATGCTAGATAAATGAAAAACTGTAACTGTATAACATCGTTTTCAGTAGTCACTATTTCACATTTCTATTCCAGAAAATGAAACTAAGATGCAGCAGCTTTGTGAGACTGTGTGCACAGTCTTGCTTTGAGCTAAATGCTAACATCAACATGCTCACAGTAACAATGCTTACATGATACATGTCAACGTGATATTTATATATATATTTAGCTGACGATGACGCTACATGATTATAGTGCTACATGCGTACTAAATTTCATGGCAGTCCATCCAATAGTTGTTGAGACATGTCACTAAAAACCTCAAATATCATGGAGGCGTTAGAGGAAAAGTCAGTGGATCACAGAAGTCATTGGGAAACATCGCCAGGGAACCACAAAGGTCTGTACAAAATTCCCCAACCATCCATCTACAGTATACGTCAAAACATTCCACAAAAAGTGTTCGCCGTGTAGTGCCAGAGGAAAAGTCATGTGACCACCAAAGTCAATGGGGTCATGAATGTCTTGATGTTAAGATATTTCAGTCTGAACCAAAGCGTTTGACTGACCCACTGACAGACAAACACTGCCATCTTCTATCTTTTCCTATAATAACTGTGTAAATACTCATGAACCAGCTTTAGGTTACTTTTTTAGGCTTTCCCAATTTTTTTAAAGTGATCAGATTTGATGAGATTTGGCAATATAAGCAAAGATGATGAGGCTAGGTACACAAAATAGGTCAATTAATTGTAATATAACTATGAATATACTAATATATTAACATTACAGTAATATCAAATATTGGAAGTGTTTTCTTTTAAATAAATGAAAGAGAGATTTTCAGTGTCTGCATCTCTCTAGAAAAAAGTTGGGTTTTTTTTTTTTTTTTAAATCTCATCTGTACCATCTCTTCCTCCACTGTTCCAGTCCAGGTCAATTCTGGCTCGTGCTCGGCATGGAAAACGAGTAGCGGACCAATAAACATGAAAGCTGGGGGTTCATTACAAAACTGAAGAGGAGTCTATCTCGCTGCCCTCACACTTAATAACAGCTCCCAGGGTGTGAGAAGTGAGGCATCAAGTCCTAAATAACAGTTTGTTTCAAGTACCAGAAAGGTCAAGTCAAATTAACTTTTCCTCTCCCTCGGCCCCATACATCTTCAGAGCAGACGCAGCTCATCTGTGGAGGCAAGCGGCTGTCAAGGTACTGCAACCAACAGCAGTTTATTGGATTAATGGCCTCAGCGGGTTCCCATGGGGGGTAGGAGGGAGAAAACAGTTGCCAAAACACCTTTTTCATTTTAGGTACATTACAGAGCTGCAGTACATGGTGGTCTACACTTGTATTGATCTTTCATAGGCATGTGAAACTTTATACTCAGAAGCCGTAACTTATACTGCAACCGCAATACTGATCTCAAAGTGAAATCCTTTAGCATATAGGTTGACATTTTGTTGTAATCCAAAGAGAATTTCCTCATAAAATATATTCATCAAGAAAATTCTGTGCAAGTCAATCCCTGGTTGTCTGGGGGACACCTCTGTGCATTAATGTAATGAATTGTCTCTCCAGGAGAAGAACCGCATGAAATTATATGTGGCGTGATGTAAAAAACGCTGTTAATGCACTCTGTTATGCTTGACTTTCTGGTGATGTTGCTGTCCACAATGGTTGGTGGCATATATGGTCAACCCCCAAAACAAACACTGCATCAAAGAAATCTTGCATTTTGGGGGGTAAGTGTGTTCTCAGAGTGGGTCAGTGTGTTCTTTATGTGCAGTCTGAATATAAGATGAGTACAAAATTAGCCTTAGGTTGCTCAGCTCATTTGCTGGATGTGTAAGGCAGCTCCATCAAGTTCCAAACTTTCCATAGATGGATAGCAGGATGGCTAACTAAACTACACATGGTAATTACATAAAGTATCAGCTATGCTAAAAAAAAACAAAAAAACAACAACAACACACTAACATCAGCACTCACACAGATTAACAGTTATTTTCATAGATTCATATGAACATAATTTTCTTGATTAATTGATTAATTGTTTGCTCTGTAAAATGACAGAAAACAGTAGAAAATGACCATCAGAATCAGTTTACTATCGTAGAGGACTAAGAAAACCATCATATACTTACATTTGATAATATGGTACTAGTGAATTACTGGAACTGCTTAAGAAACAACTTAATCAGTTATTAAAATTGCTGTCAACTCACTTTCAGTTGATTGATGGAGTAATTAATCAACTAATAATTCCTTACATGGAGTTTTCCGAATATGCAGTCTAACAAAAAAAAAAAAGACTCAAAGCAGTCTGACTGGGCACTTGTTTGACAGAGGAGCGCACAGGTCAGAGAGCTTGTAACCTCCTCCTACTCAAAGCACAGTACAGAGCTGTCTAGGAGGACAGAAGTAGTCAGACTGGCTGCAGCTTTAAGATGAAGTAATGCGGGAATTCCTCTTAATTACAACCACAGCTAATAAAGTCCAGCAGCATCTATTAAATGCCATCAAGTTCTAATACCTGGTGATAGCCCTTATAATCACACTTTATCCCAGTGGAGTGAGTCTCCATTAAATTTACATCCCACTAGAGGAATCTTCCCCCGGCAGCACATTTCCAATTAAGGTCATTTCAGAGCCACAACATGTGATGTGTAAAGGTTCTATGTGCAGATGTTTCTAGTACAACTGTGGTCCAGTAGAGACCAATGTGTACTGAAAGACGTGAGGGCAGAGATATTGAAACTGAGATGAGAATGATTCTGACCAATACCTGATGCAATGATACTAAACAAAAGGGAGTCAAAATTGGACTTGACACATAGGCAGGCAAATTGGAGGCTGCTTGTGAACCTTATCTTTTGGAAATATGACAGAGACTCAACTTCAAAAGAAACAGATTACCTCCTGTATTATTTACATACACTAGTGCATACACTGCTTTATTGTACAGTAAATGCAGTGAACAATAATGCAGCTATAATCATTATGTACTCATTTTGATTTCCTTAGACATCACTTAGTGTCATTTTTATGGTAATGACAATTAAACATAATGAAAACAGCAAAATGAGAGACGAGATAGAGAATATATATACCACCAGCTCCCTCTGTTGTCAAGCTACAGTATGACTATTTAATCTTTAGCAGGCAATAAAGTCTGAAAAACTTCACATATTGTAATTTCTCGGTAGATTTGATTTTCATTTTGCACCTGTCAAGTATTTACCTCTTTACTTCATGCATTCTTAACATTCAGAGGGTGAGGGTCTGTCTGTGGTTCTGAAACAGAAAAACCCCTCCAGCTGTTCTGCTGAATCAGCTCCTCTTTAAAGAGCACTTAGCTCACTGTGCTTAGCGTTGTTGCAACTGTTCTCAATTGCTGTAATTATGGGGCAGCATTTCCAAAAGCTTCTCGCTGCCACATGCATTTATATCAAGCTATTACCTGAGCCTGAAAAGCTTGGAGTACTAACGTATAATGTTATATAATCATTTCTTTTTACATATTCTTTTCAATCTTGTACAAAAAAAATTACACTCCTGAATGATGCATTTTGTTGTAGTTATGATTAGCTCTTATATCAGAGCAAAGTGGATACAACCCTACCGTGTAACAAATAATAAAAGTAACATACGATGTTGCTGTTTTTTGCTATCAGTATACGATCCATTGGAAAATGACAATAAAAGGTAGTTATGTGTGGCGCTGCAGTGCCTAATTATCTACAATTTTCAACACATTTCTGTAAATGACATATCTTGACACTGCAGAGCCTCATATTGCCTGCAGGGGGCACTATGACCACATGTACTCACTGATGAAAACTTGACATAAGGACATTTGCTCAAGGTCTGGATGAAAAATGACCAAGAAATCAAATTTACACCCCAGCAGTGGAGCAAAAAGTGGGACAGCAGTAATGAGAGGTGATGAAACAGTGACCCACATGCACAGTAAATACAGAACACACAGACACAGACTTAAACTGTACACTTAAACACAAACAGACATTGACATATAGAAGAACGCAACTGTTATATATAATACAGTTACAGCTAGGTATATATATAATACTGAAAGATCCAAGATGAACACACCACTACACACACACACACACACACATATACAGAGGTGGGAAATACTAACAAACACTGTGGCAGCTCCTTGTGATCACTTCTCACTTTTGCCTCTCTTTCTTATCCTTTCAGAAGATGTTGTTAGTGCTGGTTCACACTGTGAGGCACTCACTTCCATTTTTGATTTGGGATTTGTTTTTTCGCCTTCATACTGAGGTGACAAAAGGCTACAGAAAATTCAGAGGGACCTGAAAAGGTATTGACAACTCTATTAGCAGCCATGTATAGTGGGAGTAAAAAATGGAATCATATCATGGAAAATTACATTTATCTTTACATAACTTTTTAGATTAAATTAAATTAAAACACTAATTGAATTAGAATTAATAAAAAAAACATTGTTAGAAAGGTGGGCTATATTAGGTTGAATGACAATTAGCACTATTCGTCAGCTAAGAAGCAGGTTTCATGATAAGTATTTTGATAATCACGCTTCAAAAGAAGCTCAAAGGACGCCAAATCGTGTGTAAAACTGCATGGGAAACATGGGGAAAGTGATGAACTATTGTTACATCTGTGTTTGTAATGATGCACTTACTTCAAACTAGTTAAGTCCTTTTGGAAGGTGTATTTTATCTACTTTCTGCATGTCTGAGGCATCTACAGGGAAATGTCTGCATTTATCACAGAGGATGAGGCAATTTTTATGTAGTGCTGCATTGCAGGTTATTTTTACATCCAGGAAGTTAGCTGAGATTAATTAACATGAACAGCAATCTGCAATATGAATATCCACAAGGCTGCACAAAATCTCTTTCTTCCCTGAATTTTTGATACACTTTTATTGATCCCTCAAGCAGGAAATCTTCTGTTTCCCCTCTCTAGTTGGGATGCAGCGCTGAAAGCTAGTATGTTACTGCTTAATAAAAGTGTTACTATTCAGCAGCAAGTGAAGGAATGAGGGGTTATTTATGTAGGTTTGGAAACAACCACACTGACTGCCAGGCCATTCTGCAACTCTTCATTAAATCACCTAAACAACCCAATGAAAAGATCATTATCATAGCCAGAGCAGAGACCAGACCCAGTATCCTGCTGCAGAAAAAAAAGGACCTGTTGCCACCTTTCACTCAAAAACAGCCTAACTGTCTCCCTGCCAGCGACATGGGACCCTAAATGAGAGATTTAACTAATCTCCATCTTTGATGGTGCCATGGAGACTGCTGACAGAACTGTGAACATCCTGTGCACAAATGAGACCAGTGAAAAACAGTAAAATAATACACCTGGGACTCTACACCTCAATTATGCAGAGATTTGATGATATGAATCATTTTACTTGAACATAATTGAGGTGGCAGACTGACAAAAATTGTGCATAGGACTCTGCCTTTTGTAGTAAATAATTCAAAGCCAGGGGACAAGTCCAAACACCAGAAAAGAAACTAGTTAAATACACTTGGCAGTTGCAGCAATAACAATATGAAAGTCTTCCTCATGGGGGATGGTATTTATTGACTGCCTAATTGAAAAAGGGTGTCAATTCTGCATTGTATAATCACGCTATCATTGAGCTTCAGATCTGTTAGTTTTTGTCTTTGAAGTGTTGCGATTGGATGCCGAGTCCAGCCGAGTCGCTTTCAACACTGATCAAGCTGGTTTCTGATCACATGGAACCTATCTTTCCATCTACCACAGCAGCAGGTGTTTGGAGGCCCTTCAAAAGGCCAGGAGCAGGTGTGTGTGCTGTCAGTAGTGTAAAATTCACACTCTTTCTCTCCTCTGTCTCCACTTCTCAGTCCAACCTCAAACAGCTAGAGCACCCGGGCAAATAGTGAGCAGCGAGTGTTGGACAAAAATAGAACTTGATGCCCTTGCGTTGCCAAAGCTGTAAATGCAAAGCTTTGTGTGCTTGTTATAGGGTTTATGGAAGAGCTGTTTTCTTCATCAGTTGGTGATGGAATCGCCAAAAATGAGGTAGTTTTTCATTCCAATGAGAGCTGTTCTCATTAGAGGGAAGTCTCCTCATAAAAAAGTGTGGTGTAAGCAATATAGGTGTCAAATGTCACCTGGAGTCATTCTCCGTTCTCCACAGTAATTACCTTGAATTCACTCTCAGGAAAAGAAGAGAGCTGCTCTACATCTAAAGGCTGTGTATTGTCTGTGTCTGAGCTCGTTTGCGTCGTTTGGACAGGAAATAGAATCATCCTTTAAAACCTGACTGCATGAAGAAACTCTTATTTATAGTAGAAAGCATAATGAACTCAATAACCTGTGATAAACATTACACTTGCCCTCCCACCAAATGAATTCTACTAATAAGTAAAGTAATATATTGTCACAGTGACCTTGTTTATTCTGGGTCAAAGACAGTAAAATCACTTTCAGTCTCAATTTTTTTGGCTGCCACTGGAGACAAAAAATTCATTATAATCAAAGCTTTTTAAATGTTCAATACAATATTCAGTCATAGACAGTCCTATCATAGTACTGTCCCTAAACTGTGAAGTGATTGTGCAAAGTAAGTACTTGAGCAAACGGAGGCCTGTGCATTGGCTTGATTTGAATAAGCATTGTGATTAAGTGGTTGTTCTGTACATGTAGTGGGATGAGGGATGTGGACCAGTCAGCCCCCTGAGGGGGAGAGGAGGTTCAAGCCTTCCTGGCTCCTTCTGCACTCCCCCATTGGCTGTCGGCTTACATCCATGTCCACAGCTCCCTTAATTGCCTGATTTCTTGACCCACGTTGAATACTTTGTACACTGGGGGCTGGGGGTTATAATAATGACTTATAGTGACATGCATGGGGAAGACTCGCTCCCTTGGCTATCACAACTCGCACCGACTGACTACAGCCCCGTCACAGAGCTCTTGATTTAATACTTAAATTAAATCCTCATATCCAGCTGTACAATTGTGCTTCTCACAGAAAAGATTCTGTGTCTGTGTCAGGAATGTAAGACTATGTGACACCAAAACTTTCAGATGAAACCAGTGCAAAATGAAAACGTCGGACATTTTTTTCTCACTTCTATTCAGATGTAGGAAAATGAGGAAATCTGGAAAAATTGCTATAGAAATGTTTTTCATGGAATGGAGAGATATAATAATCAATTAATCAACTTGATTGGCAGAAAATTAATCTCAATTAATAATTTAAGTATTAAGTAACAATTGGTTGATTAATCAAATAATTGATTGATAGAAAACTAATTATCATTGCAAATTGTAAATGAAATGTCTTTTGGACTTTTTTTTACTATTTTCTACAGTTTTAGAGTTCGTAATTGTTTAATTAGGAAATTTGTTGCTACAATATGTAACAAAACATTATTGCGTAGCTATATTACTGTACATTTATCAACATCATTGATGTGATTATAATAAAATGATAAATAATAATAAATTACTGCCCAGCTCTACTTTGTAGTTTTGTTGTAAAACCATAAAAACCTAAAATGTATCTTTTCTTCTGTGCTGACATTTTCAAAAGCAAACTGAACGCCATTTCGCTCACAAAACTTAAATACCCGCCTGACAGAGTACATGACAGATGAAACATGAAATATGTTTTAAGTCATGTCCTGCTCATCATTTTGAACAGTTTGTAGCATAGAGACTGCATAGAGACCACTCTAGATCTGAGACAGTCAGGACTCATGAAAACTCGTCAGCTGGGGAGTTCTCCATGCTTACACGGTGCTATTGTTCACTATTTATGAAACTCTCCATGCAGTGAGGAACCAGAGAGACGGTCGGGTGCGCTTGCTCATGGCTTTTGCATTACAAAGGAAATTGACTACTTACATTCTCGCTATCATTAGTGATACTCCTGCAAGCACACCAATAATCTATGAGATGGAATGAGAGATTGAGAGACTGTGCTAGACAACAGTCCACTTACAAATGTGTTATTGACGTAATAATAATATTATGTATTTCAATTAAACTCTGCATTTCTTGTGATTTGAACTGGTGACGCTTATCTACAGCTGGTTGTAGTCCAAATTTCTATCCACGTTAATTAAATTTCAGTCTAACCAGCCCATGAAACCAAAAGATAACTTTCAAGAATGATTAAAGTGCCTGCAATGTTCAGTGAGAATTACTTCCCTTTGAACGATTTCAGAGAAAACAATATTCACCAATGATAATTTTTTCTGTGCAGAAACAGCAATTAGCTAGCCTATCACAGCCTACACAAACTACAGAGGCAGTATGGGGGTCTCTATCATCTAGAAATAGATTTCATCCAGTTGGTCCTCTTTGTTGTTGTTCTTCAGAGCCTCATCCTCTTTCTCTGACAGATCAGTTCAGACTTCATTAACTCTTTCAGGAGGAAACTCTCACACACACATGTACAGTGTGTGTCAATCTATCACATCATAAATCACATTCACCAGGCTTTAGTCAGTGACAAAATAGAGAATATACTTCCCAATGAAGAGTGATGCACTATGACATTGCAGACGCTCTGTGAGAAAACATATCTGATCCTCCTCTGGTACAACCAAGCTGTGTCCTGGGGGCATAAATGTACTGTTCTCCCCCTGCAGCTTTGCCGTAGGCTGCACCGTCACCGCCTCCTCCCTTACGTACCCTGATCAGGCATGTCTACAGGGCAGTGCTGAGGGCCCAAGCACACAGACTGTCCATCACTTTACAACTGTGGCCAGATCAGCTTCCTACCATAGATTCTGTTGTAGCTTCTAAGAGTGACTGTCTTGTTTTCCATTTGAACTCTGTATCCTCGTAGGAAACACAGAGGCAGCTGTTACTGTTAACAAGGAGCGACCGACAAACCACCACCCCCCCCTGCTGCGCTGATGTTACAAACAAACAAACCCTCTGTGCGAAAGCTAGAAGGCAGACCGGATCCACTTTCATGAGACAGACGAATGAATCAGAGCTCAAAGGACGAATTATGACATTAACATATGCAGCATCAGATAATAATCTGTTAGACAAAATACAACTAAGTACGTAGCAAACTCTTCAGTGGAGCACACGTTTTTTAAATTGACATTAGTGTTGTTTAACCATGCAGTTTATCTGGTGTTCCTGCTTTACATTACAGTAATGTTAATGTAGCTTGATAGTTTGGATAGCTTGACTACTGATGCATTCACAATTACTGTAATTATACCATACAATTTAAAGTTCTGCTTCATGCTCTGTCAGATTTTTAAAAGTAGGGCTTTTTACATTTCCAGAGTGAGTGAAGGAATCAGGAGGGGACAGAAGCGAGGAAGAATTGCAGGATGTTATGGTGTGGAAAGAAAAACAAAGGAGAAAGTAAAGACTTTAGATTCAAGATTAAAATAAAAAGTTTGAAAGGTGTCAGCTGATGGAGAGACATGAATAAATTCAAAGTAAGAAAACTGGTACTGGAACTTACAGCTGTATCTTGATGAATTACTGTTCTGGTAAGACAAGATTGAAACTTGTTATAAAAGGACTTACAGCTCTTTTAATACAGACATTAACACTACACAACAATACCATTACTATAACATGGTGTTTTCTTAAGCTGTTAAAAGATTGTTGGCCTCAGTAACTGTACCTTAATGAAAGAGGTGAGACAACAATAAATATTTGGGAGAGTATTTTCCCATTCCTGACAAAAAGCATGTTTGGTAACAACTGAAAATGACACATCCAAGCTCAGTGGATGCTTATTATTGTTTTAAACCTTGAAGACATGCTGACTAGAAACAGAAGTAGCAGAAAAGTACTGTATATATCAGACAAAAATCCAGTATCACAATTCATTTTGCTCTCCATATGGTTGAGAAAATGTATATTAAAGAACCCTACAAGTTGAGTCTTTATTTAGTGACATTTTAGAACAATTAAAAATCCAACATCCAATAAGTTATTTCAGCCAAAACATGTTGTGAAATACAGAAAATGGTGTCCAAGGATTTATAAATATTTTTCCACTGTGTTGCTTGGAACTGATGAATATAGATATCAGAATCGTTTCTTACTAGAAGCAAAGATCTAAATTAAAATAAATTATGGAATGGAAGCCAAATGCTGCTTGCACCTAACTTGTGCAATTTCTTTTAAGATAAGACTTTATAGCTGTGTGGTTGTGTCTGTCTTGCACTACTTTTGAACTTATTTTTAGTCTTTAAAGATTCATTTTCATTTTCTTTTCCATCCCAGTTGTTGTATGCCTTGTAGTTTTTTTAAAATGTGTTTGTAAATGTGGGATTTGAAGAGCTACATGTTATCCTCTGGAGCAGAGAGATTGTCACCATAACAAAAGCATATTCTTTGTTTAGAATCAATATGCGCTAAATGTCTTTAAAGGAGCAGCTTTTTTCACCACTCAGGGGTTTTTGTTTCTGAAAGTAAATTGTTTTATATGCCATTCAGTCAAACATTACCAACTGAGTCCTTCAGACAAAAATATTTGAAGCCTTGGGCTAATCCTGCCATTCATTTACCCTTACAATGAAAAAACCTCGGACCTCACAGTTTATAATATATACTGTGGCCGTTATCGGTCTCAGCTCTCAGTGTGCCTCATCCAGCCTGCAGAGAATGTTGCCTTTGGCTGTGTGATGTTTAATAGGTGCCAACAGAACACACACACACACACACACACACACACACACACAATAGAGAGCAAATCATAGTCCCCCTCCGATTTCGCTGGGTGGAGCACTGATGTGGTATGATGTGGTTTGTTGTATGATTTAATGTTACATTCATTCATACAGTGAATATGGGTTGCTATAATTCAACAGGTTATGTTGTAAACTATGTTGCTGTATGGTGTTTTAAAATCTTGTTCCATGTGCCCCTTTTTAACTTTGAGCATCTGCCCCTCTAAAGCTCTCTGCACAGCCCTGACCCTGATAAACCAACAGCACTGCATCTATGTATCATTGCCAGGACAACATGAAAACATGTTTCTCCCAACCACAGCATGAACCAACACACCTAAAGCACCAAATTTATACCACGGGCTGAAAATTTAGCTCATGTCTGCAACACTTTCAAAAATTTACCTCATTAACTGTTAATACTGACTTTTAAGTAAGCAACCACAAATTAGGCTGCTTAACAGAACTACTCTCCCGCCATGCATGGCTGCTCTTGTTTGTTTCTCTCTAGCTTTAGACAACAGAAGCCCTTTCCAAATTAATCTCAAGTGCCCCATGCTGAGCCCGCTCAATTTTTGCTGCAGTAGTGGCAGAACACTTTCTCTTCTCTACCTCCCCACCTGCTTTTACCTCAAAAAAGAAAGTGACTGAGACAAATAGTGGAGGCAAACAAGGACACAGAGGATGGGACTGGAATACATTTAAGCTGAGGAGTATGTATCAGATGGATTACCACTCCCACCCTGTTGCAAAAATTCAATCCCACATACAATATATTGGAAATGCCACTCAGACAAATGAAAACAGACAAAACAGTGTGTGAATTATGGAGCTACTGTAGCTGGCATGAGCAGATGTCACATGACTGTGCAGAGAAGAAGAGAGGATAATAATAGAATATCTTCAAAGAGGGTCGTAGTAGAGAATCAAACTACATTTGCAACTTTAATATTTTTATATTCTTCTTCATTATTTTCCTGTCACCTACACAGAGGATCTGAGGAGAATTAAACATTGGATACCTGAAAAAAGCAAACCATTGCAGATGAAGAGCTGCTGAAGGGTAAACTATTAGTTACTGTGGCTTTCTGCATCTTTGC
Organism: Euthynnus affinis; assembly: GCA_029490765.1. Lineage (NCBI taxonomy): Eukaryota > Metazoa > Chordata > Actinopteri > Scombriformes > Scombridae > Euthynnus > Euthynnus affinis. The sequence goes on along the minus strand of CM055852.1, from coordinate 12,160,089 downwards.
TACCAGCAAAGTCTTGTATCTGGACCGTATGTAATCTTAGCATGCAATGCTCACTGGTATCATAAAGTGATGCTGTGTGGTGCAACACAGCAGTTACTGTTAGCGGGTCAATGGTTAAATTGTTTCACAAATTTTAAGTAGTTTGATTTTCACTGTATTCGTTGTACCAACTATCACACTGCAATCTAAGTATGAGAACCAAAACCTAAATACCTATAACCTACCTATACCTACCTATAACCTAAAAAAAAGCCTTGATATATGTTTAAAAATCACTGCATTTACTGCATATACAGTAGTCTTGATTGTTTCGTAACTGTTTAATGTAACTATTTTTCAAAAGTGATTTGCCTGACGCAAGCAGTTAGCCTAATCACAGACAAATATATCAAGGCACATTGAACATTGGACAGAAATCTGTGGAATTGCACAGTTTGCTGACAATACAATCAAGCATAATAATAATTTTCACCTACAATCAGCCATGACTTTTTTAAAAATGCACCCCTCTTCCATCTGGAACATTTGTGCAATTGTTTTTTGTCATCATTTATCCAAAAGGACAAAGTATCAGGTATAAAACAAATATGAATTAACACTTGAAAAATTAGTCACCATCTATTTACTGTCAGCCTCTGAAAAAACATGAATCATTAATGTTGGTAAGATAAGTGTTGACCTGGAGGAGGCAGATCGTACACAATATATTTACCCACTGTTGACAATATGTTTACTGCCTTGTGTTCTGATTTGTAGGTGGAAAACTGACTGATGTTGGCCACTACTGAGAAATGATTATCTTGCAGTTGCTATTTTCTGATTATCTGAAGGATTGTATGATGATTTATGGGTTGTACAATGAGTGTGATATGTATTGCAGCGGTCATACATCCTCCTACATGGTTTGTTGTTTAATGTGCTCAGCTGTTCAAACTGTCTGAGTCATACTAATATCATCAAACTGTCAACCAACGAGAATCACCAGCTGCTCTCTTGCTAATGTCCCATTCTGAAATATATTTGTTTGTTTTGTAATAACATTTGTCTATTTTAATGTTATGTAATATTTTTAGCAGTTAAACCATTCACACATCTATTCTCCAGTGTTTTGCTTTTACATGTATTTGATGGATTTGTGATGTGTGAGAACATCAGATTGCATAAAGATTCTTCCAAATATGTACAAGAACCCTTTCAAGATACTTTGTGAAAAACAATGCAATGCAATGTTTACTACAGAATCCCATCATAACAACAATATATCACATTATTTATTGCATTAATATACAGTAGACACATGTTTGAAACAAATGACTGTGTTCCAAAAGTGGCTCACTCAGTTCCATCCAATAAATCTTAAAGTACCATTAATTGATTGTTTTTTTGGGACAGGGGGTCAGTTGGGTCAGCAGAACAAGCTGTCAGAACAGTATTGATAATTTATCCTGTTATAAAAATGTTATGACAAGTGTTTAAGCCATTAGTTCCCTACAGATCCAGGAGACATGCAGCAACACTAGTATTACCTGAACAACACTTTTAGCTCTGTTTGTATCTCCACCCACTCCTGAGGAAAATGTTTGGGTCTGTAGCTGCTAAATGCTACATTACTACATTACAGCTAGTTGCTAACTATGTCTGTTTGCTGAATGGTGCTGGCAGGTAGCAGCAGCCTAGTTTCAGTTTTAAGTGATGTGGATGAGAGCCGTGAGAGTGAATCAAAAGACTAAAGTTGTGACTGTAAAATCAAAACAATGAGGTGACATACATTAAAATGTGTTGTAGAGCTGAAGGGAACTGCTTTTAGGTGATAATTCTCTTTGTCACTACTAATCCTCTTTACACACACTAATTTGACCAACAGATGATATAAAAATATTGAGTAACGAGGCTTTAACAAGACACTAATGAGGTAATAAAACAGTTAGAGATCAAGTCTACCTGTATTCTCGGTATAACTGCCTTCTGCACAACAACTTGTTTGCCAATCGACTCTCTAATGTTTTCTCACTGCAGCCGTACTCCTGCTCTCTAATTGGAACGCCTCCTAATCATCAGAAAAAGAAACAGTGTGACTAATGCCTGTGGATTAGTGTTGGATTCTGTACCATCTGAGGCTCGAATGCAGCAAAAAGGTCAACCATCGGTCATGCACCAGGGTTGACACCTATCCTGCATAATGCCTGGGGAATATAGAATATGGAAAGCAATATAACCACAGGAAGATAATGTAGTGGTGATGGGATATGCAAAACTGCCAGAAAAAGGCAAAATATGCTTAGATTTTTTTCTGAAGGTTTAATATGATTGAAATTGAGAAAGGTAGACTTGCTCTAGCAAATAGTACACATCACAGAGAACCTGACTTGGACCCTAAACACCTCATCTCTAGCCAAGACAGCGCTTGCACTCCCTGCGACAGATGAGGAGAACACACCTCCCCCCTTCCGTTCCTCACGGCATTCTACAGAGGCTACTTAGAGAGCGTACCGACCAGCTGCATCTCATTCTGGTATGGAGACTGCAATGCCTCAGATCAGAAGTCCCTGCAGAAACTCATGAGGACAGTTGAGAAAATCACGCTGCTTGACCAAGACCACCAACATTGCTGGGGACCCCACTCATCCCTATCATGGACAGTTTTCCCTTCCTCCCTCTAGCAAGAGATACCACGGCATACGGCGCAGAATTGCCGGGTTCTCCCAGAGCCTGCCCTCCCCTTGCTGCCACATCACATCCGTGCATCCACTGAGTCATGCACGCACACTCAGACTATCCTGGCCTAGTAACTGCTTTTATTCAGTGATACGCCATTTTATTCATTACGTGCAATATACTCATGGTTGTTTACATTATGTTTATATAATTAACTTGTCCTGTGTATAGTCTGAATGACAATAAAGTTAATCTTGAAAAGTGGTGGCAAACTTTTCATAACTAGGTCAGTTGCTTTTTGCTGACTTTTGTTTCTTTTCTTTTTTTACTCTTTCCACACTTTCACTCTTGACACTTGGCACAAATAAAAGTGTAAAGAATGCAGTCTTACCTAGTTTTTGGACCCTTTCTGTTGCATTAAACAATGTCTGCACTCACTGATCTAACTGTGTAATGGACATAAAGTTGTATCCAAAACTTCATAACTGGCCAACAGATTCAAACTAATTTATCACAGCTGTTGAGGGCTTGCGTTTGTCTGTATTAGTTCTGTTAGCTGCCATCAATACTCACCCTCTCCCATCAAGATGTCCACATAAGCCTCCTAATTACTTGCACAACCCCATTTACACTTTGCTCACTCTGTTCCTCAGTACTGCTCTTCTGTGGCCAACACTGACAATGATGTGCTGTGTATGGCTACAGCAGACCAGGGATTAATTACGCAGAGGTAGGAGTCATCACTTCACAACTTCTAATTAACAGCAGATAAAAGAAGTGAGGAGGAGAGAGGGACGACATCAGGACAGGATTTGGCATTAAACTGGCAGGATTTCAATTTCAAGGAAGAGCGAGCACTTCAGCTGTAATTCAGTTACTGCTATTGTCTTCAGAATTAATTCTGAGAAACACAAGCACTAACAATACCAGGCTAAGACAACCAGTTGTCTCAACTCTTACATAAGTTATAAAGATGCTCCACAAGTCCATGCATGCAATATATTTACCACTCTGCTTTCCATCAAGGAAAGTGTCCCTGTGCAAAAAAACACACCAAAAGATTCCTCTGAGAAATAGTCAAAGCTTTTCTACAATATTGTTCCGAGCCCTTTCTGAACTGGCTGTCTCATTTGCTCCTCTGTAGCCACCCCCCTCTATCCTCGGTAATCTCCATCACTTTGGATGACAGTGACAGCAGCAAAGACAAGCAGCCAAAAGATACAAGATGGGGGGTTTCGTTCTTCAAAGTCAGACAGCTGATTTGCAGATCCTCCAGTCCACTGGGCATAAGCAGGACCTCTGTAGCAGGTGTGTGATGATCTATGCATCAATTATAGATGTGATGTTATGCAACAGAAGCTGCTTCTTCTGTACTGGAGATGGCAACAAAAAATCCCAAAATACACTTGTTCAGAGAAGCCTTGCTTGCACCACTAGGACAAAACATGGAACTACTCAGCTCATACAGTTTTTTGAAACACGGGAAATAATAAGAGGACTGGTTGGAGTTAAAAGCTCTTCCTTGGATGTTGGTGTCAATACAGTGGTAGCCTTTAATGACATGGTAACACCTGTAACAATACACTGCAGAATAAATTATTTTTATTAATTTTGTTGAACTAAATTAAAAATATTTTCTTATTAAATTCAAACCGGACGGGGGACAACATGCTTTGTGTTCCACTGAATCTGTAGTTACTTTTGTTTTAAATCAGTATAACCTCACAAGATACCATCGGAAATATCTCGCGCACTGAATTGTGTGCTTGTTCCTCTCGCTGCCGACTTTCAAGTCCTTCTGGTCGACTGAGACTGCGAGCTGAAGCAGGATAATTTGCCGCTCGGTAGCTCCACTCCTATAGAGACGATGCCTCAGCTCCTTTGGCGATGGGTTCAGACAGACCACCACTATTGATACATAAATACCCACAAGTGAAAAAGAACTGCACGTCTAAATAATCCCATTCAGCCAGCATGTCAGATATTGGAATGAGCACCATATGGATTTGATATATACCCAAATCTCATAAATATGTGTCATGCTGTCATATAACCCATTTACATAAAACATTAAACACACCATGATGTTCAAGTCCTTTGGGTACTGATATACTTTAGTATGTTGTATGTTATGCATATCACTAAAACATGTAGCAGTGTTTTAAAAATGTATGCATAAAGACAGAGAAGCACTAGAGAGATGAAACTCTTCAGGGTAATGTATTGTTTACTTTAATACTGTACTGTTGCTGTCTCCTTTTCCTTAATCTCTTCTTGCTCTGTCTCCTTGTGAATAACTGTGTGTGTAAGCATGGAAACACTGTGTGTGTGTGTGTGTGTGTGTGTGTGTGTGTGTGTGTGTGTGTGTGTGTGTGTGTGTGTGTGTGTGTGTGTGTGTGTGTAATATTGACTCTGTTTATCTACATATATCATCTAGCCCCTTGATTGAACATCAGCCTATGACAAGACTTGTGCCTGCAGTCGCTTGGCTTGAATGAAGCCTATAGATGTGGACGTAGTTCATGAAGGTAGGCGAGGTTTCACTACTAATCTAATGCACACTGTGACAGTTCTGCAACACAAAGGAGAAAGAAAACAATAAAACTGTAATTTTATCCTCCACTAACTTGATGAAACAGCTGAAATGCTAGCATTGCTCTCATATAATGCACCATTTACACATCATCAATTAAATAATGCAGAAGCTACAAAATTAAAAGAAAATTTTACCCACTTACTCTGATACAGATCATCAGTCTGTGACTTATATTGTATATTATGTGCAATTTCTTCATTTTTCCATTAATTTTCTTCTATTTCAGCAAGTGATTAAAAACATTTCCCAGAGTGCCTTTCCACAACCCTCAGACAACGTGCTCGAGCATGTTGCACTCTGCTGTGTGGAGAGCAACAGTGCTTTCATGTGAGAAAAGGTTAGTTTTTCCCCTCAGTTACAATCAACATCTTGTGGCTGCATTGCATTGTGGTCTACTGAGGATATACAGTCAATAAAAAAACTACCATTTCTGCATCTTCAGCGATGTAAGTGTAAAAAGAAGAAAACTATTTGACTTTGAGGAGTTTATAATCAACCTTCTTTGCAAACTGGATTTGTCTGTAAGGAACTGAGCAAGCGAGAGTGTGTTTCTGCATAACTATTCCCTTCTTTCTTTTCCACTCCAGCTGAGTTTAAAGGAGTCATTCTAGTCGTCAGTCGCAGTCGCCATACCTTGCCCATCCCTCCCAGCTGTCCTGCTACTGCCAGCAGTGAATGTGTATAAGGGGTACATAGGCTCTCTCCAACCTGCTCCGCTGTGCGTCTCACCATGCCCAAACCCTGAGCTCAAAATAGAATCCAACCTCATTTCATGCCTCGTGAAGCTCTAAATTTGCACCAGAGGGGACGCTACATTTGTGATAGATAGTGAGAGTAAATTAGGAAAAGAACAAAGTCTCTTTGTCTGACAAATGTTTCGCTTCTCGGTGGAACTTGACAAACCTAAAGGGACAATTTCAGAAAGGTCTAATCTTAGAAAACAGCATTTACTTCTATGAGTATCAGAGGTAAAACAAGCTTTTCAGCCTAAATTTGACCATGAGAGTAACTCATGACTGGAAAATCTACCTTCTGTCATTAAAATGAGCATTAATGATGCACCTGGCAACTAGCTCTCCTGATGTTACGTTGTCTTCTGAAAGAGCAACTATAAACATACACATTACACATTGCTCAATAGTTTTGTCTATGCAAGAAGCATTTACAAAATATTCAAAAGAAATAAAAACTGTTTCAGGTATGGCAATCATCTTTTTGCAATGTAAAAAAACTAATTGTTGGTGATTTAAAGTGGTTCCATGACCCGATGACATTCCTATAATTTGAAACAGGTTTTTACTTTTCATTTTCCCTGCATATGAAAAGAGCTCTCTTGTATCTATAAGAGTTAACATGCAGCAGCGATATCAAATTCAATCTCTGTCCGGGCAAAATTCTAATCAGTTTAAGAAGAGAACATTAATTCATGTTTTATTAAACATGTCATGGGTAGTTTTTTATAAGATGACATTTTGTTCAAATTCTGGGGAAGTAATCCCCCATGGTGGATGGACATAAATGAGTTAGATAATATCTCAGAATTTCTGCAGGACTGCTTTCATTTCTAGCTACTTTAAGTCAAAGCTGACCAGTGAAAGTCAGCTTTAGTGCTGGAGAGCTTTGCTCCGAGTTGCTCAGTCAACTGCTTCTTTGATTGAACTAAGAAACTACAAATCTTTATCCTTCAACAAGAGAACAGAGGGATGCTAGATCAAATAACGAGCCTCAAGTTGTTTTTTTTATCACATATAGATATTGTAGTCCAATGTATTTTTCACCATCAACCTTTCCCCAGTAACCAGTGACCTTTTCTTTGATGTAGACATCAATGCCTCCACCTACGACCTCTTTGAGTTTTTCTCTCACGGAGAAGAGAATTGAATATTGGCATTTTGGCTGTATTTCTGTCCTAATTGATTTACTGCCATGGATAAAGAGATAAGTGTGAGTCCCAGACAAGACTTAAACCCAGGACACTGTAGGTACATAAGAGGATGCTTCTTTCACAGACTTGGGTCAAAACATACTAAACACAGGCTGAAAAAAGAAATCTGGCATTCTGGGATGAAAGGGGCAAACCTGCAGTATAATTAACTCCTATATTGAATCATCATATCAAAAGCAAAACTCCTGCTTAATTCTGCTTTGACTTTGTATGCACACCACTCATTTGAAAAGTGGCTTTTTCTAGCAGGGTTTTCATGTTGTATTTGGTTCTTTTACACATGCATTTATGCTTGGGTGGCTTCTACAGCAGCCTGCATGTTCGTGATCCCTGCAGTATTCAGGATATTGAGATGAGCCATTAAGCCACACAGTAAAGCCAGGCTACATAGTCACCTTTCATCCTCAACCTCAGACATGACTATCTAGCTTTACTCTCACTCTCTCTCTGCTTACTCCTGTGTGAAAGAGCATGTGCACCAATCAGGAAAAGGTTGGGGGTAAATGAAACAAACAGTCTCTACTGAGAAGTACTCAGCCTCCCACCTCTCTTAAAATTGGCTGCCTTCAGCATCAGCCCTCCACTCTCCAGCCATTATAGCCATTGCTTTCTACTCAGTTGCCAGTGGGTCCTGAGTAGTCAGGTCGTGCATGTTGGAGAGGGCTGTGGGCTGCTTCTGTTCAACACACGGCACGCAATTGTGTGCAATGTGTGACGAGTGAGACTCCAGTCCCTACAAAGCACAGCTGCAACTAGGTGGGCCGTGGTGAACCGATTCGGCATATTTTCATTTTGCTTTGGGTTCGGTTTGTTTGAAATGGGAGCAAGCTGAACAAACATTTCCTGAAAGGCAAAATGCAGCATCAATTAATTGAGAAGTGACATATTCCCTGATGGCCATGCACACAGAGAAGTGTCTGATAAACAACAGTGCAACTCATCATGAAATATTTATTGGCAATATAGTCCATAAAGAAGTATTAAAGGGGAAGGCATACACTATATAAAACAAGTAGTGGCTGTTTTCGGGTGAACATTAACATGTACAGAATGGAATTAAATTAAATAAAAACCAATTTTCCCCATTAACGGTGAAGTGTCTGTGCTTTTGGGAGGATAGACACTTGTGTCATTCAGTTTATTAAAAACAGACCCATTCTAACAAGCAAAGCTTACTATTACTGCAGGTCTATTCCATAACAGCTAATATGATTTTGTGGCTAAATGGAAAATCATGGCTACATAGATAATGAGTAGCTTGAATCATTACGAAACACAGTTTTAAATGTAAATCACTTGCAAGTAAACAGTAATGGTTCAATGCTGGCATTTAGATAGATGAATCGAATAAACACTAGATGGTTAAACAGTTTATTACTGCTTATGTCAATAAAACAAAATCTCACATATTTGTTGATTTATTTGGTATTTCAGTGGTTTTGACGACCAACAACTAACCGGATGTCTAACCCAGCTTCTTAATATTCCCCTCATGAACAACAGTTCAGTGTATTAGAATATGAAAAGTACGTATGTCTATCAAAATACCTTAATAAAATATGTATACAATAGTAAGTATGTTTGACTACCATTGCTTTGGCACCCAGATGGCCCCAGAGAAGACAGAATGAAGTGTTATATGCTTATATTCCATCAAATTAAAATGAATATATATCCCTATTCTTTTTACAATAAAAAGTATTTTAGTATTGAGTCATGGTCCCCAATCCCCCAGCTGAGTTAGGCTTAAAGTGGAATATTCTGCCTTTTTTGACTATCCTTTCCCTTAATATATCATCAGTACAGAAGAAAAAAAGTTAATACAAATTTAAATCTGAGCAGTACGTGTCCTGTGAAGTCTGCAGTGTTCAGAGGTTAGGTATAGGTCTATGAATTTTAAAGTAGCCTGGCAGCTGTTTAATATTGCAGTCTCTCTTATGAAATTCACAAAATTTGCCAGCAGCTCACGGCTAAAGGTCGTCAGCTGGCAAAATCACACTGAATGTACTCACATCAGAGCAGCGGTGGCAAACAAATGAACAAAAGACTGGCAGTTGATTATGGTTTGTGCTGACACCACCACAGCAAAAAAAAAATATAGCCACAAAACAAGTGAAGCAGGACTCTATCCATCACACCACGCAGCCAGGATCAGTAGCAGTTACAGCTCAGCCGTTTATTGCTTTGCATAAAGAATGATGCAAATCTACTGAAGTGATGCAGACAAAGACAATGGAAGAGGAAAATAAAAGCTGCGTCGACAGCCTTTTTTTTTCTTCAAAGAATCAACTGCTCCCAGCAACATTTCCACTGTGTGACTCCAAGCTCCACAAGCTCCACTGAAGCAAACATTAGTTCCACAGTCTGCAGCAACCAGAAGCAACAATGATGCTTTATCAACTAATTCTCAGAGTCAAGAGAGAGTACAAATCTTGGTGACTGACATCCTGTGTACATCATTATTTCCTCATCCGGGAGAGATATCTCATCCTTGAAAGCTTTCTTTAACAACAAATTCAAGTTAATGTAAAGGATTCAAAGACAGATTGAAAGAAGTTGAGTGCTGGGACTCAGGGGGACACATCATGGGGCCCTAAACTGTCTAAATCTGCCTCTAATTGGTAAAAGAATGGCACAGGGAGATTTTCACTATCTGGTCTTTCACAATAACAATGTAAAACCTGCAATTGCTTCTCCATAGATTCGTACAAGATTTATACACTTTATATGCAATTATTATGTTCCAAGTCTTGACTGCATGATCCAACAATGCATTAATAGACTATTTAAGCTACTTGACCTCTCATTGGCTGCTGCATGTAACACTGCATGTTCTGCAGTGCCAGAAGTTAACAACCCCATGCATGTGAAGTGTTGCAACAATGCTGGACTCACTTTTGTAGCTCGCACTCCAAGGCTGATATCCATAATAGCCGGTGATCCTCAATATCCGCTCCTCTATGGACGCGCTGTTGATGTCCTCAACTGAGCGGGAAGACTTGAGGTCCTCTTTGATGGCCTCGTCCACCACCAGGTACTTGAGCTGTCTGAGCTGAGGGCTGATGTCCGAAAGCCTTCTGGGGCTCACGTCGGGCGACTTGCGCATCCCGCTGGGAAGAGAGAACAAGGGGTGGCGGTGGTACAAGACAAAGTGAGAGCTCTGGGCAAAAAAGGGGGAAAGGGGCCCTATAAAGTCTGAATATGACTTGATGATATAAGAGATCTCCTTGGCTAAAACAGGGAAGTCAGTGTTGTATGATCCACAGAGACCGGCGTTAAGGGCCCCCGCAGCGCCTCTCATCATCCTTCACTGGACCTGAGTCCGCTGAGCAACAGTAAGAAAGACATTAAACGAAAGTGACTGGTCTTGCAACTGTTGTATAGGCCTACTATGTTCTGTGCAACTCATATTATAGGCTTATAGGAATTTGAAACTAATGAATCGATCATAAGTGATTTGTAGAGATGGAGAGGAAACACTTGTGACAGCTCCGGGCTTCCTGTGTAGGCACTGGAGCACAAAACTGCGCCCAGCCTGCTCATACTACACAGCAGCCTATCAGATATCATTTTGGTCATGCAGAGGAGAGGAGAGGAGATATATAGGGTACTTGTGTCTTTGCTTGCAGCAGGTGAGATAAAACAATAAAAGAAAAATCGTTAAATATTGCAGGAATAAAACTCTGAAGTACCTGATAAAACCTCACAGGCGTTATGAAAGCGTCAACCTGTGAAGGCAGAAGATGATTTACTGAGCCACTCAAAGAAATCGGTGTGTAAAATGTTACCCAGTACTGCTACATCGTTGTCTAATCATAGCTCTTTTATTTATTTATTTATTTTACAGAAGTGCTTGGAGTCCAAGCAAACATTATAAGGCAATAATCTTTAGTCAAATTGAAATATCAATCAAATTAATTGGGGAAAAAAGATTAATTGTATTCCCAGCACCTCTGCCCGTTAAAGTCAATTTACTCAATCGATGCACCTGCAAAATCATGCGCGCAACAGGTGTCCCTACTTCTGTCATTCGGCTGCAATGCATTTCAAAAACAAAACAAAAAAGTTTAAATATCTTACATGGGCATCAAAGTAGTAGGAGGTCCAAGGTAGCACATACAGTCCCGGTGGGGCCGTCCGACCCGGTCCCACACAGTGCCCTCTCCATCCCCGTACATCCTTAAGGCCACTGAGCGGGGCTGCTACTGTAAATCTAAATCCTCATCCGGGTTGACGGAGACAAGTACCATCGTGCTGCTCCTTCTCACCCCTACAAACATATGCTGAAGTGGAAAGCTTCAATACAGACTGTTTCAACAGTAAAGGATGCGCTCTGCCCTGGATGCTGCTGGTTGCTGGAGGCACTGCAACAGCGCCATCTGCCGGATTCATTACAGTAATCGTTTTCTGTGGATACTCTTGAGTTTGAGATACAGAAAAGAAAATGTAATAGCTTGAGCTCGGATATCTGAAATACCACACCAGAGCCTTATCATCTATGTCATTCTTATACGAGGCCATCCAAAAACATATATTTGAGGCGTCCAATGGTGTCCTTTGGTGAAGTTTAAGATAAAGATGATTTTGTTGTCCTTCTGGAGCAAAACAGGGACCCCACTCAATCACAGCCTGCACCTTATCTGAGTCAGCTCTCTCCCTTGCAGCTGGTCTCAAGTGTCTGAAATCTTATGTCTCTGAGAGCTCTCTGCTCTCGAGAAGTCCAACCACTAACCTGCAAATCTCACGCCAATCTGCAGCAGTCACATATTAAAAATGAGCTCTTTCCCCCTTTAACTGTCATTTTCAGACAAGCACAGCAAGTCTCACTGGCTCAGGATGAAAAAAACAAAATATATGCATAACCTTACTCTGAAGTGTGAAGTGTTTTATTTTTAATCTGATTGTGCTAAATATTTGTGGCTCAGAACAGTATCGGGTGTTTTTATTAAAAAAATATATCAAGCATGAAAGGATTTGGTAATGTGGGACAGAGAGACATCAGATAATTGTCTTAATGATGATATCACCATCTGTAAAACAGTAACGCCCCTGCTTATCTCTTGAGAAATCACTTTCATTTATCCTCCTCTAAATTATGGAACATTTCTGTAAGAGAATCAATTAGACTTTTTTTTTTCTTTTACTGCCAAATCCCACTTTAATGATTTAGAGGGAAAGTGTTGTTGTTACTTTTACTTTAGGTGTTATCCCTCATTATCATGCAGGACATCACAGATCAATCGAAAACACAATCCAGTCAGTTTAAGAGGCCCTGTATATTTAATGTGAGGGTGAACAGAGACATGCATAGTAGAAATGAAACAGCTGAAATGTTGTTTCTGTTCAATCTCACAGAATCAAAGACAATTACTAGGATATAGTTGATTGCATCCAATCAGAGCAGTGCTTCCAGTAATGGCGTAATTATGTGCACTGGTAGTGATTATATCTTCTTGGAAATTGTCTCATGTGTTCAGAAGTGTGAAATGTGAAACAGTTTTTCATGCAGTCTCATGATTAAAAACTTATGACTGTCCAGGAATTCAAATGATTGTTAAGTTTTTAGCATGAGAAATCCCCTCTTAGCACTGATTAAGCTAAAGACAAAAGTTTAGATAAAATGTATGTTCTTTTCCATCCTTAGATAAATCTACACACTACCCAATACATGCAGTTTCAGCTATCAAGAAGAGTGGAGCTCTACCTTGCGTGAATGTGGTGTTGCCCATAGGTCCCAGGTCTGTGGTCCACTCGCTGCATTGCGTCGGCATTCTATGGAGAGCAGTGAGCAGCACAAATACACCGACTGTTTTTCGAAGACAGGTTTTGCATCAATCAATGACCAGCCACACCTCACGGGTTCACACAGCGGAGGGGAACCTATGCTTACTCAAGCAAAAAAAAGTGGAGTCCAGTCATCAATAAACGGGTCAACACCTCCCATCGACAGCCTTACGGGGTGGAGAGGATCAGGTTCATCTTGCATAATGCACCTCTCAACTTCACAGCTCAGCCAAAGTCGAATCAATTCTCACCACTCAACCTGCTGCTTTGCCAAAACCAAATAATGTGGACACCTTGCCTGGAGATACAGCTCATAAAAATCATAACAGCTGATGTAAAGGAGGTGCTGATATATTCAGCTTATTCACAGCCATCCAGCACATCATCTTCCACTTCAGCAAGCTGCTAATAGCAATGTAATTGGTGCCCCAAACGACAGGGCACTGCACTCCTTTCTAAATATGGATCTGAGATGAGCTGAGAGCCAAAGATCAAGGCCAAGAATCATAAAATGAACACAATGAGGTTGATCCGAATGTTGCTTCACACATAAGAAAATGAGTAAAATAATAGCTCCAGTGGACATTTTTCACAGCAGTCATTTTCACTTTTTCACAGCAGGAAAAGCAAATGGTGTAACTAATGACTTCACTGATGGCTCAGTTCCATTAAGTGTCCCAATAGTCATCCCAGTGAACCAGCATGCTCATACCAGAGCCTGGATCTGAATCATCTAAATATAATTCAGCTATTATTGATGTTATTAATAACATCTGTGCTTTTCTTGCTATTAAAATTGATGTTGTGAAATAGTTCTATAGATTTCTCTCACAGGTGGCATGCTGACCTGTTAAACACATGTAATAACGTTAACAGTATAATAGCTGCCCTCCATTTAAGTGTTCCCAGAGTAACTGAGACATTTAAAGAGAATGGAACCATCATTAATATTATTAATTACACTTGTACTGTTCCTGCTATGTCAAGTAAAAATGTCTATCAGAAGAAAATATATACATGTAGTACCACATAATACCTATATCTAATATAAAATATGTTCTTTAATTTTATGATTTTTGTTGGAGGAATTAATTTGTGTAATTGTGAATTTTTTAAATGGATTATAACATTATTGAACTGTGTTTTTGATGAAAAGTATAGAAAAGTATAGAAATACTCCTAATAATAATAATAAAATGGTGACATTTTGTGCTCTTTATTGTAAGAAGAGCTCAGATGTAACACTAATGATGGCTTTGTTCTCATTAAGTGTGACATTGAGCCAGTATGCACAATGACACTGAAACAGAAGCAGCTAAATGGAATTCAGCCATCATTAATATCATTATTTAAAACTGTATTTTTACTCCTGTAACATGTCAAAATGTCCCCTGTGCAGAAGATATCCTGTCATATGGCACATTTCTCAGCAGAGCATGAGTTCTCCCTGAATATACGATGGTCCGGTGAGAATTCATCAATATGTTCCCAGGATGTTGAGGGATGTTAATGTGCAAGGGCTCCAGCTTACTATTGGTATCTGTAGTCATGGTGAAAATAGCGCAATATTAAGATTTCACAATCCTTCACTTTAACCTCCTCTTTAGCTCTTTTCTAACCTCAAAAAGTTGTACACTTCAGTGCTTTGTCAGAAAACAAATGCCAGCATATTAGAAACCTCGTTTTACTTCTACTTTCAGTCATTTCCATTATTTCTCATATCCTCTTGTGTCCAGTTTCATAAAGTATAAAAAAAGTATGATTTAAATCCTCGCTCTTCTTACCATAAATATTTAATGTGCCTCTCAGCCTGGAAACAGTGTGACAAGCCACTGCTGATTGGCTGATGCAGGAAGAGAAGTGAAACTCTGAGCCAGTAAAAAAGGTTACATTCATTACTGTGTATTTAAATACAACAGTTTATTTCTCATTACTTAGTGTTTGATTGGTAATTTTTGTATTTGCATATGCTAATGTGAAGGAGAAATGTATTGATGTAATCTAGAGAGACACATCTACATGAAGAAGGACTTGTGTGCTGAAACATAACCTTTATGAATTCAGCACCCCATTGTTCTAAGGGCCCGTGTGATTTCTTTAGGGTATATTTGTTATTCAGCTGCCATTACTGGTAAGGTTGACACACAGCTGGAGAGTAGCCAGCAGAATCTCTATGGATGAGAGAACCTGCTGATGCTATTATGTGTCAACATCATGAACCATTTACCCAGGCCCAGGCAAACAGGTCCAGTGGGAGGGAAAGATTGGTATCTTCTGTCTTCTCTTATGGCCAGCCTTAACTGACCTGATTTCCATTCTTAGATATTCCCTTTTTAGTTGTGCTGACAAATGAAAACACGTCAAAAATATATGATTAAAGCTCTGGAAGTATAGTCCTTCCTCTGTTGTGTTGGTATTAATATTGAAAGGCACCCTGAAAAAGCAGGACAATGAAACTTCAAAGGTGCTTTTCAGCTGACTTCACAATAGAAAGTGTGTAAAAATGTTTCCATCTACACAACTCAGCTCTGCATACAGCCATTAAATAAATATAATCAGTGGTCATCTCCATTGACACATATCACTTTGATGATCACTTGACCATTAGACATTCACAGCCATGTTGTTAGAAGAAATGTTCTGGAAAATGACTTACAACTCTTGGTTTCTTTCCCTTACACGGCACATAAATATGTCATATTATAGCATAATTCCTTTAATACATTCTAAATCTGTCCTCTGTTCTTTATGTGTAAATCCTCCTGCTTTTTGTGTCTGAGGCAGTGTGCATGTCTCCCATCATAAATGTCTACTTTGCATTTTTGTTGCCCAATCTGCCAGAGGGATTTGGAGTAATTGGTCACCCCATGTTGACGAGGGGAGATTCAGTGCTATGCCTCTCCTGAAGATCTGAAGGTTGTCTGACATTTGCCACTTGAAACAAGTGATTGCTTCTTTTGAATATTTATAACCAATTATTTTTGGTGAGTTGTTGGGTGTGAAGACTTGGCAAGGACATGGACATGGGCAATCAGGCCAGATTGAGGTTATTGCAAAGGCGCTCTGAGAGCAAGTCATTATTTAGCCTTCATATGGTTATGTTTGGTTATATTTTGCATTGGTCATAAGCAATTTGAGTGACTGGCTTTTTCTCAGCATGTTCAGCTGCTTGCTAAGTCAGATCTGATTAATTTTGGTGTCAGCTTTAGTAGGAAGGCAAAGTGGAAAAGACAAACCGCAGAGTTTATTCATCTATCTCAGCATGACTGATGTTTCAACCTGTTACTGTCTCCATCAGAAGTCTGAACACTTGGGGAAAACAGTGGAGTACAAGGTTTGTTTCTTTTACCTTGTTTCGGTGTTCATGTTTGTTACCCATCACCTGAAAAAAACACTAAATGCACTCTTGCCTTCATGAAAAAAAACCCCTCTGACATAAAGAAGCACGAGGGGAGGTAACTGTGAGCCCTGATGTTCATGAAACCTCACACACTGCAGAGAGGGAGGTTTCACTGCAGAGAGAGAGACTGCCTACAGTACGGCTGCAGCACCCACTTACCATTCGCCCCTCCCTCTCCTCTCTCCTCTCTCCTTCTGGTCCTGTCAGTTTGTCTTACATTTTATTACACATTCAAGACAGAGTTAAATGGGGCAGTGTGTGTGTTCTACTAAGTGTCTGCAGTGTGCATGTTTCTACATATATATACAGTTTTCATGCCAAGCACAGAGGACAAACCCAAACACCAACAGAACCTAAAATGCACAATTCCATATTTTACATTAGTTATTTCTTGGGCACATTAATATAAGCAAATATATATTAATAAATGCTCCCATTACATATTAAAGCATCATGTTTGCAGTAGCAAATGAGAGTGGTTACAGAGTTGGCAGTGGAGAATGTTTGCGCTTGAGGCCTCCTGCTTTCCCATAGTCCCAGTGTGTGTGTGTGTGTGTGTGTGTGTGTGTGGGTGTGAGGATATAAATAAAATTGCTCCACCATCAGAAAGCAGTGCTATAGGGTAGATGCCAGTGTGGCCTCAGTCCCAATCCACGACCCTGTCCTGGATGACCCCTAAGCCCCTGGTGCACTCGCATATGAGAAGCCAAAGTTGCGACAATGGCTCAGGTAGTTTCCTGTTCGCATGTTGAGAGATCAAATAGCAATATTAATGACAAAAAGCGGCTGGTACATTTCAGTTCGCTGTGTAGAGCTGAGCCTTCAGGGGATAGTCCTGTTCTGCCCCAGTACACTCCTGACTGACAGCCCAGCTCAGTCTACTGACAATCGTACATGTTTACAGTATGTGCAATGACAAACTGAAAGCAAGTAAAGGCGAGGAAGGGTGGGGCATTGCCAAATATCTTGTCCTAAAGTAGAGGTCACTTAAACTGGCCACATGCCAGCACTGAAAAGTATTTTGTTGGAGTCTCTGGAGTCAGCAAATGTAATCTCATTCTGCTGTAAGTACAGATCTTGCTTGTGCATGCAGAATGATTAATTTCCAATAAGGGGATCCTCTCTTCTCTTTTTTCTATACATAGGAAGCATATTGCGAAAGTATCTTTGAATTTTCACAAACCACAAACCCTAAAACCAACAAACACATTCCCGTTTAGCAGGCTGCAGATTTTCACACGGGAACACTGTAATACATTTTCACACGTCAACTTGCGCCACCTACAGGAAAAGAAAGCAATGCAGGTAATGGGTGTTATGTGTTTGTTCATATTCTATATTTTAAGTTTGTACAATATACATTTGAAAAAATAAATTCAACTTCCGAAAAGGCTGAGACCAGAGCTCTACAAAGTGAATTGGAGTGTATGGGCTAGCCTTCTTCATAGAGTAAATGTGATCTTTAAGCTTTCAAAACTATATTGTGTTATAATTTTTTGATTTATCAAACACATCTAAGTGAGGAATTATACTTCATATTATTATTGAATGCACTCATTGTCCATGTGATGGTTGTCTATTTAGCTTTTATGTGATTGGGGCCAACAGAATATATTGAGTTTGATGGGGCTTAGTTAGTTCTGTACATTAGCAAAGTTTTATTAATAGTATTTTGCAGCTTTATTGTGACCCCTAAATGTAAGATGTCCACTTTTCCTGTGTCTCAGTACTTACGCTGCTCAAACAAAAGCAGTGCATTGATATAAATGATTGTTCATGGTGCACAAATTGAATGAGGGCACAGAGTCAGTTGCATGCAGCTTTTAGTCATTCTGTTGTTGTGTTTTGAGGCTCTTTTGCAACAAAGTTGAACTCCCAGATATGCACAGTCCATAATATAAACTCAGATTATATTTTTTAAAACAAGCACTGTGATCTGATTACAGTGATTTGTTACAATCACATTATGTAAATGAACAGGCATGATTACTATGCACTGCTGTCTCTGAATATAGCAGATTTGTACTGTATCACACTGGCTAACATCCTCAACAGCTATTTCCAATTATTGTGTGCCCACAGGAAATTGTGTTCTCACAACACGTATCCAATAAACACTTTGCCAGGAGCTGCCTTCCACCTCATTTTTATTCAGGTGGTTCAACTTGATAAAAGGGATGTTGGCTCAGTCGTTCTGCAGTGAGAGGTGCTTGCATGTCAGAGGTTATTAAACTTCTGTTCAAGAAGAAATACAGCTGCTGAATAAAACAAAATTATTGCATTGCTTTCTTTAAAATTTGTTAGGTGAGGAGCCCAGTTAAGATACTCTACTCAAAGAGACATTATGGTCTGTGGCCATTAAACACAATATACTGTAGTAATGGATGGATGAACGGATCTTTTGGAATGCTACTATACAAGTAACTCCGATAAGAAGGGCTACATGCAGAAGTTGTGGGATATATGGATGCCTCAAAACCCGACATCTCCCTAGGAATACATCAGGAAGATGGTCACCAAAAATGAGCTGCTAAGTGAATACTTCAGGCAGCAGAAACCTGATAATGCAGAGGAGGAACCATCATTAGAGGGACAAGCCCCTACATGGCATGTACCACTAACAGATAGAAGCAGTGGCTGAAAGAAAAAAATCCTACCAGTGGCTACAAAAGGCTGAACTGAAGGACAGTCAGTATAAGATCAATAGAGGCGGGGATCTACCACACCAGACAGGATCCCAGGTGCAGGCTGTGCAAAGAGGTTCCTGAGACAGTTCAGCACATAATAGCAGGGTGTAAGATGCAGGCAGGAACAGCGTACATGCAACGCCATAACCAAGTGGCTGGCATAGTGTACAGGAACATCTGCACTGAGTATGGGTTGGAGGTCCCGAGGTCACAATGGAAGACACTTCCTAAGGTGGTTGAGAATGATAAACTGGTGATGGCGAACCACCCGGACATCATGTTAATCGACAAACAACAGCGTCAGCAACATTAGGAAGAAGGAACAAGAGAAGATCGAAAAATATCAAGGGTTGAAAGAGGAGCTAGAGAAGATGTGGGGAGTAAAGGCAACAGTGCTGCCAGTAGTAATTGGAGCAATGGGGGCTGTGACCCACAAACTGGGATTCCAGGTACAACATCTGAGGTCTCTGTCCAGAAGAGCGCAGTCCTAGGAACAGCTAAGATACTGCACAGAACCCTCAACACATCACCACCCCCTACAGGGAGGGGGGTGAGAGGGACATATATATATATATATATATATATAGCTTATATATATATATATATATATATAGCCACTAATATATCCTATAAATTCAAGAGATTTCGGTCATGTTCTTCAGAGGTTCTCATTATAAATCAGTTTCTTTCACCAGCGGACAATGTCCTCTCTTGTAAAAAGTGCACATATAATGAGTTTGATGTGCAAATCATTGCTTTTTATGCTCTCTTCCTGTTAATCACTTGCTAGGATATCTTTGAGCCTCTTGTTCATCTCTAACTTTAATTATTTCTCCTCTGTGATGGGAGGTGTACTAAACACAGTTCCATTTCATATTCAAAGAGGAGATGAATGACTATAATAGTGTATTGAAGTACCAATAATTAGATTCTGTCTTTGAAAAAGCTACCCAAAACCCTACAGATGATCACATTCATTGTCAATCTCACTGCTCTTCTTTCTAGTAGAAAGTGGTGTGTGTGTGTACAAAAGCCTGGCAATTGTCCACAACCCTCGCCCTTACTTGCTTTCACTTGAATTACACTTTCATGGTAAATACTTGTTATATAATCACACGTGTTGCTGCTGGCAGACAGATGGAACTGCTATTAGAACATAACACCTATGAGCCACCACTGTGTCAGCTAGTGTCAATACCTTTTAGCATTCAGCTTAAGTGCAGTAGGGGTTCTGGATAAAAGAGGAATCAAATCATTGAAGTATAATTTGAATGTCAATAGTTACACTACAGACAGGTCAAGAAACAGACACAGACAGGTTTTGATGAAATGAGAAGTCAGATTAATAAACCAACACTTTATTTAAGACACACTGATATCATACAGCTCATGGATTCAGCTCCAATGATGAAATGATTTTCATGTAAAACCTCCATGGTTGGTCAATGACAATCCTGTATAACAATATGGATACTGTAACACTAAAATACGCCAATGTGCATATGAATCCATGAATCCAGAACAACAGAAGAGATATGTACAGATGATTCCAAATGTTTCAAAAAGTCTTATCAGCATGAATAAATAATGTCAGTTTGTTTCCATTTGTAATCCTCAACACAATATTTAATCCCTACAGAACTACTTCACCTGATAGTTCTCACCTTTGAGATGAACTGTATGCGAGCGATAACGAACACAGTAATGCTGAAAGGTCAAAACCTTGACATCAATCTATTCAATGTATCTAACAGTGAAACATATAACAGTAATAGAGAAAACCCAGCTTGGCAAAATTCAAGTTCTCCTTTTTTCTCAGCAGACAATATGAACACAGTATCAATGCTTCACAGTTTACACGAAGGCCCAGACTGGTGAGGAAAAAGAACTAAAATCCCACTGATGTATAAAATACAGCGTTGGAAATCGGTAACTCAGATGGCGACACAGTCATAGCTAATTTTGCAAGCAGGCACCTTGCCACCTGTACACACTGTTTCCAATAAACTAGACACTACTAAACTAACAGAACCAATAGAGCAGCAGGGAAAGATGCTGCACTCTGGTCAGGCCTTGAATCTCACTGTAGCAAACAGCATAATAAAAAACATTACATTCAAGACTTCATAAAAGGCTACGACCGTGTCCTGATGTGGCAATGTGGCAGAGAAAGATGAGGTCAGAACTTCAGTTCCATTACAGAGACTGAGACATTGTTAAAAGAAATAATGTATGTTTCTATTTAATGTACTAAACAGTATATGTGACAAATAAGTCTGTATCAATGTGAAATGCTATTCTATGCATGGATGTCTGTTTGAACCAAACAGGATATTAGAGGACAGATAATGGCATGATATCAGTATTTTTGTCTGACCACTGTCAGAAATATTTTTTTAAAAATAGAGGAGCGGTTTATAAATTTGCAAGAATATATGCACTGATTTAAATTTCAATTATGGTGTGTAAACCTTGGTTGATGAGCAGATTAAAAACTTGTTTTAGATGATCAGAAGTAGAATGTTTAGCTACACTCCTACTGCTTTAATTAATTGTGTCAAGTCTCTCTAATATACCATTTCTAGTACACAATTACCAAAAATTTGAAGACCTTCCTCATGTCATATTTGAAAATATACATCTCTACATTCAAATTACAAACAATAAAATAGTTTCTCCTTGCTCTTTTCTTGCCCAGAGCAATTATCAAGCCTTTACAGATCATCCACAACAAAAGTAACATTACCTGTTTCATTAAAAATATCTCCCGTTTTTAATACAGATGAAATCTTTGGAACGGTGTTCCTTTGTTTCAGAGAAATCCAAAAATGTTTGTTTTCTTTTTCTGTACTACTGACTGGCTCCTGTACATGTGCAAATTGAGCTCTCTGTATCAACAGTAAAATGAATAGACCAGCCCTTCGTGGTTCCCTTTTTAGGTTGGGCTAACCTCACTTCCCTTTTCACAACAGGTCAGCACACATAAGGCCATTCAGACAAGTCAATAAATTATAGTGCTTATCATCACAGATGGACAACTTTTGAAACAGCACTGCGACATGCTGAGAAAATACACATACAGTACCTGAAGACAAATATGTTCCCTCACAATGAAATGTGACAATGTGGAGTGCAACTAGAATACTTAACACCTTATTTAAAGATGAGCCAGAGATTCTACAAAACAAGCAACAAGGCATACATTTTTAAAAAACAAGTTGCTTAAAATTTGAAGTAAAATGTTTCGAAACCTCTCCACAGTTTCTTAAACAAAGCCTGTTGTCCTGCAAACCTTCATATTCACAAATACTTACTGACCATAAAGCTTATTGTCGATTATTTCGTGTGCTCTGTAAAACATTGGCTGCAACCTCACTTTCAGTCAACCAGGCACCAACATTATGCAATAGAAAACAGGCTTCTGAAATGTCCTGAAAATCAATAGAAGCCAATTAAATTGAGGAGAATGCATTTGAGCATTACAAGGTGTAGCCGCCAACAAACTTTGATCAGTTTGCAGCAAACTCTGCCAAAAACTGTATTTAAATAAAGATGCCATGATACATTATAATTTTTTCCTTTCAATGTTCTGTCATAAATAATCATGTTTCTCAATTATAGTTAAGTTATTTTTATATTTTGTGTCTACTTTTGCTCATCATTAACAGGTGTCTTTATTCTAGAGGAGACTATACTGTACACCTTAAAACATTTACCTGATTATACACATTCCACATACCTGTCAAGTATTTATACTGTAAGATACATACATATTTATGTACTATTTTGAGACAGACTACAGAAAATTGTCCTATATTTCAGCTAGATTTTAAGAGACCAATTACTTTCTAAAATGTTCCTACATATGCTATAAATAATACAGCTCACAAAGGAGCTTAGCTCCGGTGAGTCATAAATACAGCAGAAGGCTTTTCTTTTTTATCAGTGATTATGTTTTTATAGTCACTGATAAAATATTAATTTTCCCTTTTTTAATGTACATACATTTTATTTCTGCTGCATAGTACTGTATGGTCATTATTGTGGTTCAGTAAAGAGGATAATTTTGCTGGATCTGGATTGTCTCAACTAATATACTAAAATTTGCAGGGTGGAGCTTTGCAGGATGTCTACAGTTTAGACTTATGATCTACTCATTTTATCTAGTCTTGTGTGCATTACCCCCTACTTTGATTTATTGATCCTTCTATAGCTGTTTGCTCTGTCGATTTTTACTGGATCATGGGGTCATCGTTGGGAGACGACAGAGTTGGGACACTAACAAATGGCTGGGTTTTGTCCTCACAGTGGGCTGCAGCTCTGTTGGACACAGTAGTGAAGGACAGATGGTCATGCTCCAAAATTGCGAGACGGTCGTGCGGCTTCTCCTTCTTCAAGTAGAACATCTTCCTCAGCTGCTTCAGCTGCTGCAGCTCGCAGAAGGTCTCCAGTACCACCAGCATGACTATCAGACCCAGGATCAAGTAGACTGGTGAGACAGAGAAAGAGAGTAATGAGTGTGTAGTTTTATTAAATGCTGAAAACAAACCATAAGCTTGCATTCTCCATAACCCTCACAAGAAACCTGGCTTATAGAATTAATTGTTGTCACAAATCCTGTTGTTTTTACACACTGACACAAGAGGGCAGTGGATAGCTAACCATGAATAGTGAGAAAGATTTTTGGACAATGTTGGAAATCCCCCATTCAGATGTAAATGTTTGTTACTCAGGACCAGCAGTAAGATCTTGCACTGCCCTGACAAACAAAACAAAGAAACCTCTTTTGTGCACCTCAGTTTCTACTGAAACTACCCTGAAATCCTCTAGAAACCGAGGTGCGTCGAGACCGGTAAAGTGCAATACTACTACTGTAAAACATCTTCTCTTTATATGCTCCAGATGTTATTACAGATAACGGCGATATCACTTCTGATACAGACATATAATTTCTCACAGAGGAAGTTGTACAAATGTGCACGGCGTCCTTTGTGTACAAAAACACATTCTGTCACAGTCCTCTCTCCTCCTACAGGCTGACACATTGTGCCCACTGAATGACGTCTCTCTGGGTGGTACGTACTGCCCACCCCTATCACACATGCAGGTTACAGATCATTTATGCACACCAACAGCTTCTCAAAACGCCATGGTTTCAAATTGAGTTTGAATGTTATCAAGTCACCATTAGTCCTGGCAGTGCAGCTGACAGAAAGCTACACAGGTCACCCAGAAGAATCAATCAATGCCTTTTTCCGCTCTCCATGGCCCAATTCTTCTCCTGCACTACACTACACTGCATTTTTTTTAAAACTTTGTGGCACAATGTTAGATTTTGTAGGATGGTTTCTGCTGGATTGCTTTATAGTTATATCAGGAACAGAGAGCTGTTGTTCCAAGACAAACAAACCAAGTAGTAACATCCTCTTTGCAACAGGAAGCAATAGAGATTATGAGAAATGTGAGAAAGGCACTGCTGCTTGCAAGTCACCGCTTTTATTATCTCCTCTGGTTACAGTGATTAGACCACCAGTATCACATGTAGTCAGACAATTATAAATGCTGTTCACAGTGTATCACATATTACCATTAGAAACACAGGTAATGCAGAACTCACCGGTGATGCCCACTTTGTAGAGCTCCCTGAACCTCTGATTAGCGGCTTCTCCGGGTACGTAATCTCCCAGGCCGATGGTGCTGAGCGAAATGAAGCAGAAGTAAAAGGACTCCAGGAAGTTCCAGTTCTCCTCCAGGGATGAGAAGATGGCGGCGGGGATGAGGAAGAAGCAAGAGACGGCCACCATGGCGAGCAGAGTGGCATGAACGATGGCCACCAGAGGTTTGGACAAGCCCCAGCGTGTATGGATGTACATGATAGGCCTCCGTGTGCTGAACACCATGATCCTTTGCACCACAGCAGTGAGGAAAAGGAGGGTGAAGGGGATGCCGATCACGGAGTAGATAATGCAGAAGGCCTTGCCGCCATCTGACAGTGGTGCTGTATGACCATATCCTACAGGCAAACACACACACAACAATATGCAAAACGAAAAAGAAATTGAGTCAGATCTGAAATTGTATGTGTATTATTGACTTTTTGAAACGCTCAATCATGCGTGTACATAATCTCAAACTTTTGATTTTCATTTAATGTTTACATGTTGAACCGAGATAACTCAGTAAATGAAGAAGATTGGATCACATCAAGACTTCTAATTTCAGCACTTGATTACTACTTTAGAGCTGCAACAATCAGCAACAGGCATTTTCCACTATTTTCACTTTATAGACAGAAAATCAATTAATGGGGAGAGTAATCAGCAGACTGACTGATACTGAAAATAACTGTTAGTTGCAGCCCTACTGTAATTAATGACTCTTCTGAACCTACTTTGTTCCATTATGTTTGGGCAAATTCTAATCCATTGGTCAATTCACATATATTTGCCATATACTTGTCAATTTCCACACTTATAAACACATATAAACAGACTATATTACTATATAATAACACAAGCAGTGTGGCTGTGTCCTGTTAACAGATACACTGGGAACTATAATAACATATGGAGTCATTAAACAGATGATGAGATAATAAGCTAGCTCAATTAAAGCAGTTTTTCTAAAGGATGAATAGAACAGTTTTTACATTATTGCATGCTGATATGAATGTGGTATTGCTGTTAAAATCTCACATGTTCTAGTTAAGTGGAGTGGACCTAACAAGAGTGTTAAAAATACCATGGCGCTCTCACAAGAGCTTGCAAATGAGGAAATTACGTTTGTCTGCCAAGAAGTGTACTTTCACTATCTGCTAGGTATTTGTTAAAAGCAATGCTTCTGTTATGAAGAAGTTTAATGTATTGCTCCACATTGACTCCCACCCCTTTTCTTTGAGTGAGAACTGAATTGATGGCGTCTGGTGATGTATTTTGCAACTAATCTGTGATTACTGCCAAGAAACGATGATAAAAATTATCCAACTATAAACAAGAGCAGGCGTTTCTTTTATCATTATTAGTACTGAGTATCAAAATGATACTGAAAATGTCACTGAGATAAAAAAAGAAAGTCTAAAATAAACCAAACCTATAACAAAGAGTCTGGGCTCTGTCTGATTTTGATGTCCCTGTTTAGCCTTCAACACATTTATGTTGAGACTAAAACAAGACATAAAGAGCTTTATGCAGCCAGACAGGTAGATCTGTACACGGTATCTGCATAATCATGTATGACGAAACCTCAAAGATAACTGCTGCCATGTGGTCGGACTAAAGTTCTTCAGGTTGTTTGACTGACAACCATCTATCTACCAGCCACGTACTTTTGTGCAGTGCTTAGGTAACACAAGACAACAACCTCTGCTCTCATTGACGTGCAAAACCGTCCCATTGCCTCGAAACAAAATAAACAAAACAATTTGTTTAAAGGATTTGCATAAACATATTAGACGAAGGTGATGAGAATGTCAAAGTCATACTGGGTACTGACTTGCTTGCGTCTGGGAAACAAAAACAGATTCAGATTACAGAAATGTCATAATAACCGCTAGATGTGCTGGCAGAAATAGAAATGTTCACTGTGCTCGTAAATACAAGACGTGAAAGCATTCAGCTGTAGCTTTTGTACACAAATAACCAAAGATAACCCACTTTTTTCCTTTGAAGATGAAACAAACAGGTTTCTAATCTGATCCTGGGATAAGCAGTGTTATATAGAATATAGTAATAGTGAAAGAAGGGACATTACATAAGCTTTTACTAAACATACACCACATTACCATGTCCCCACCTATTGTTACATTGTGAAATGCACCACAACCTGCCTGTTTACAGTGAAGCAGGCCGTGTTTGTGTGGCCTAGTGGTAACCTGCAAGTCATATGAAAAGGGTGTTTTGCAAACATGATGAAATGCAGACAGAAGTAAGTCCAAAATTGGAACCCAATGAGCACAAAACAGGTTTAAAATATACAGCCTAGACTCCAACCTGCAGCATCACCTGCACTGTCCAGTCTGACCCTTCAAGCAGCAACGACTTACCTGTGGTGGACAACACGGTGCTCGCAAAAAACAGAGCAGAGGTGAAATCCCAGTTCCAGTTAGCTGAGGCGTTATTGAGGATGGAAACCCCATAATTACTGGCATCAAGGGCTTTCTTTAGAAACCGCTCCAGACGCTCCTCGGATAGACATTCATTCTCCTGGAGGAACTGTTTTTTCATGGCCCTCAGCTCTTGGCGCAGGAGGTCTTCATAGGGCAGCTCGACCGAAGAAAAGACTACAGCGCCGAATATAAGATAAAGTAGATACCCCAAGACTAGAGATACAAAATACCACGTCGATTTGTGACTCTGTATCAAGCGCACACACGAATTACTGGCTAGAGACTGAAGCATTTTTGAAGAGGTATAGCCTATATCACTGCAGGTTTAAATAAATACGATGGCGCTGTAAACTAACCTTATCAATTTAACCGCCTGACGTGGTTTATCGCCGACATATATCCCACACGGGGAGATGTTGATAAAGACAAAGCTGAAATGAGGATACTCTTCCCCCTCGCGAAACCTGCTGTGGCACTTGGGGCGTTCAAATGCTGTCGGATTTAACATTGACAAGAGTGGCCTTGTTAGACTGGAAATAAGCCCGGATGGTCCAGTTGTGGATATGTGGTGTGAAATTGTTTGTTTGCAGAAAAAGGATCTCGGACTAGATGAAAGATAACTTTACAAAAAAATCAATTTTAACTCACTGGAGCGCATGCAACCCTGCTTTAATTGCCCTTCTTTCGAGGCTATCTCAGACTGTAAAGTAGTGCACTGAGACTTCATTACTAAAAATGTCACCAGACACAGCTACGCTATTTGTTTCAGCCTACTAGATCATTTTTAATGCTATTTTCCGACTGCGAAAAATTCCTGAACCTGTAGTGTCCGTATTTCCGAGCTTTCCGTGTTACTTTAAGGTAGCAAGTGATGTGGCGGCGACAAGGGCGGTGTGACGTAAGAGCTTCCCTTTCTCTCCTCCCAGGTAAAGGGTTCAGACGTCTTTCGGTTTCAATAGCTAGAAAAGCCTCGAAAAACGTCAGAGAGCTTTTGTTACTGTCCCCCTTCCTTGTTGGTTTATCGCCATAGAAGGTGATAGAATGAGGAAGTAAAAACGCCCCGATATATCTGTAAAGCGGATAACGTTACATTTGGGGAGTGGAGACAGGTTTAGTCGTGGTTTAGGGAGAAGTGGCCCATCAGGTTGCACATGAAAGATATTATAATAATAATTTAAATACGCCTACTCGTGTGGGGACTTTTTTATAGTGTAGTGGTCACTACAAATTAGCACCATAAATTGTGACAGATGTAGTTCTTATGTGTTATTAACACCATAAAGAGCCTTTCAACTCTCACAATACTCACACATTTTGGTCTTAATTTCCCATTCACTTTATGTCTTATAAATAGTAGATACTCACGTTCTAAAAATATATATTAGCTGAGCCCCAACACATATTTTCAGATAACTACGGGACAATGTGTGGAGAATAAACCATAAAATGTCCTCCCTGTCATGGACACATACATTACTGTTATGTTTTCATTGCAATATTAAGATGAAAATTACATTTTCTGAAAGGTATGGTGTCATTTTACTAAACTGAGTTATTTGTTTGTCTTCAAACCATAAATAAATGAAATATTTTATGTAAACCATCTGTTTCGAAAGAAACATACAATTCACACACACACACATAGATTATATATTAAAAATATCAATCATGACAGGATGGACACATAAAATAGAACACACAAAGCATGACAAAATATGAAAATAAAACATTTGTTCAACTTTTAAAATTAGTACATTCTCAATCTATTTGAAACAAATCATTTTCAATCTTGCTTATTAATTTTAGAATTTAATTTATTTGTAGGTATAAAAAATGTATGTGATGATTCACATAAACACACATTCTTGAAGAAGTACATCATAACAGTCATGTAAACACCAGAGAGAAAGTGAGAAGAAACCCACTTTCACAACAATGAATCATTTCAAAGAAAGATTAGCCAAAGAAGTTCGGCGTTAGAGCCATCTGTACAGTTCCTCATCCCAAGATTATAAAGACATCCAAATTATACAGAATAGCTGTGAGATCAACCAGAATATGGAAGTGGAGGTTTAGCACATGTGACACACGCTTTTGTGTTGCTTATGTGAAGCTGACGTGGGAGTATAAATTAACCTTGAGTATGGCAGCAGAGCTGTAAAAAAAACAAAATCACACAAACACAATCATTCAATTTGTACTACACCTTGTTGGACACTAAGTGCACTCTGCTCATCTCAACTGCTCTTCATCTTTCTATGAAGTCTTGTCCACCTGTGCAGAGCGTTTACTGCAGACTTGTGGCTCTGGAGTGACACAGAATCTGTTGATCTGCATACCAGTTAGTGTCTTCTCTGGGACCAAGCCAGAAGAATTTGTTTATCCCATTCCATGGCATCCACTTTACCATTATGTTGTGCTCTTCCACTTCAATGATAATGAGCCATGCAGGATAGGCTTTGTCATCATAATACAAAACACACCATTCTCCAATGTTTTTTGCCTCAATGAATTCTGGACGCCATCTGGTTTCGGTTGTGCCGTCAGATGCAGGGACATGGTTCTTCTTCACTTATAGTTGTCTCTTACAGGGACAGTCCAACATACCTGCCCCTCTCTTACAGAGACATGTGATCTCATGTGATTTGACATTGTCTTGTGACACACTTAGCACCTGATGCACCCTCATTGTTCCTTTTATTGGCAGGCAAGTACATAGGTAGGTATTTATATTATTATTCATTAGTTCTACTTGGATAGACACTGTATATAAGTAGGTAATTCTCTTTTTATTTTATTCTTTTTTCCCGTGGACTCACTTGGATAAGTATTTACTGTAATGCAGGTAGGTTCAGTTTCAGTTTATCTAACTGGAAAAGTACATAGATATGTAGTTAGATGGGTCACTTTCTGTTTTATTCTGTTATAGATAGAGCTTTTTTGTCATTGTTCATGACAACAAAATTGCAGAACCCTGTAAGTGCAAAGCACATGTAACAAAATAGTAAATAAAGCAATAAAAGGACAGATAAACATTGATTAAAAACTTTAAAAACTGTTACATAAAATATGAAAAGTGCAAAGTATACATGAAGTGCAAAGTATCTAACTGGGTAAGTACATAGATAAGCTGGTAGGTTACTTTCCGTTTTATTCTCTTTCAACATATCTAACTGATTAAGTATATAGCCAGGTCATTTACTATGAATTAACCTTCATCAGACATGAATAAGTGCATGTATATACTGTACATTGGTATATGGGTTGGTAATTGTAAAGTGTAAGGAGTACATTTAGGTTCTTTTCTTACCTCTGGCTTCGATTCAACATCATCTTATCTAGAATAACTCCACTGTCTACTGATCTCTTCAGCGCTCCTCTAACAGCATCTGGTACCCCCTTCTTGTGGGTACCAGATGCTGGGTGGCTGGCCCATCACTCAATAAGTGAAGTTTTTTTTTTTTTACTTCAGGGCCCTATCATCCCAAGTACTGGGTCAAGGTGGGCCCAAATAGCTGTAGGGTAATATTGTCAACTTGGAGAAATGGAGCAGAAGGCAAGAGGTGACTGGTCTCCAAGCAGTGTAAAGTATGTGTGTGGAGAGTTGCCTGTTGTGGACCAATTGAATTTCTTGGCTGTATTTGCAAGTAATTTCTGCTAAATAAATAGATAAATTAAAATAAATAAATATGCAGCATGCATTCACCTCTTTTTAGCACATCTCCGATCTGCCTGTAGGCTGTTTATTGCCATCTGATGTTGAAAATGTCTTTCTTAAATCTGCTGATCTGTTCTTGAAATGGCTAACCAGGTCAGACTGTTTTTCCAAGATCTCTCTTAACTGTAATCATGGAGGGATTTTTCTTCTTTATGGATCCTTTCTGTGGTCCATTGGGCCATCCAAACCTCTGTTTCCCCAGGTTGCTTAATGAATTGAGAAAGCATTCCCTACACACTGAAAGCACATGCTTTTGCCTTTGAATCTCTCATGATTGAGTTAGCCATATATTCAATGCTTTTGGTTGACAATATACCACGACTGTGGAGGACGTTGGCCATGAATTGTGTGTTCTTATGTGTTTTGCACAAACATGTGTTGCGGTCAGCATCTGTGGGTGTAACAACCCAAAATGGCATAAGCCGGCAAAATATTCTGTATGACAGCTGACACAAGATGTTTCCCACTTCCCTGTAAAGTCCATTCTCAATGTATGTGCACCTGAGACTTTAAGTTTCCACATCACACTTGTGTCAGTTGAATACTGGACCACGATTCTTCCAAACTAGTTGTGATGTCACAAATCATGCTCGTAGGCCCACCCCTTAAAGCACTCCTCTACTTAAAAACATGTTTTTCTTCTTGTTCCTACAGCTGAATGTTTGAACTTCACTGTGCACAATGATGTGTGTGCAGAGTTCAACACTAGAAGGCTGTTTTCACATTCATATGCTGAAATGGAAAGTTTCTTTGTGCTCAGTGAAACATCCAATTTCAAGAAGCAGGACTACAAGTATGATTTGTTACATCACAACTAGTTTGAAACCAATCCTGGTCCAATACTCAACTTATACGAGTTTAATGTGGAAACTTGAAGCCTCCAGTGCACGGACACTGAAAATGAACTTTACAGTTAAAACCAGACATCTTGTATCAAACAGTTAAACTTTTGAATTTATAGATTCTTAACATGGAAATTATACTTTTTTGTAGAAAAACCATATCAGACACGCATTATTGTTCCCATCAGAGTATTTTTTATGTGTTAATAATGTCTGGCATCTTCAAAATTGGATTTTAAATGCGCACAGAGAAACTTTCCACTTTCAGCAAATTACTGTGAATTTTTTTTCTAGTTTCAATTGCTGCACATACATCATTCCGCATAGTGAAACTAAAACATTCAACTGTGGGAACTAGAAGAAAAAACACATTTTTGAGTGTGTGTGGGGAGGGGTGGGGGGGGGGGGGTAAATGTTCCATTGCACCATACAACAAGTGATTTATAGTATTATAATACATTATTGCAGCCACGTGGTGACCATATGATAACTAATTCACTCTAACTGTATCTGTGACTGTGTACTAAGTGGATGAAAACAAGTACTGTGGGGCCCTACTGCTAAAGCTATGACCGCAGATGACCTATCCGAGTTGCCGTAGTAATGCAATAGCCTACTGTGGCACTCCTCAATGAACGTTGGAAAGATGGCGACGGCATATGCACAGGCGAGAGTCAACTGTGCCGGCGGATAGAAAGTGCTTCAAAGAGACTAATATCCGCATTTTTTTGCAAACGTTTAACGGTGCAAAGTCTATCTGATATCGCTTAGACATGGTTTAGTCCATGCACGGCTAGGAAGAAGAAGCCACTGCTTTGCTATGGAGCCTCCGGATCGTAACAAGCCCAGCAGGTATGCGAATTTGTTGAACAGACAGTACACCATCAGGACCTCGCATTTGCCAAATAGAGAGCTGTACGTGACACTGCAGTCGGCTCTATGGGAGCGCTTGCGCATCCCGTAGAAACCGACTTCCTGCGAAATAGTGTTACGCGTGCAGTTACTGCATTTGCAACAGTGGGAGTTGCAAACTTTTTGGAGCAACATTTTCTGGCGTGTTATTTTCTGTTAGTAGATATTTGCTTCTCATTTGATTTCCCCTCGCTTGGAAGAGAGGCAAAAAATGCTCGCCACATGAGAAGGTAACATTACGAGCGGTTATTTACGGCTGTAACAGTGCAACATGTCAGAGAGCAAGCTAGCTAATATCTACTGTTAGCTTGTCATTTTATTGTTCACACGCAAGTTTACTAACAGAGTCTGACCGAGCTGGAGATAGTTTTGCATTGTTGGCCCGTAAGGTAGACTTGAATGTGTGTTTTATGGGTTATTTGTGACTGCCAGACCATGCATTTCACCACAACACCGAGGCTCAAACTTCACTGGCTTTAGCTAGCATGCTGCTCCACTGTTTATTGTTAATCCTCGAGCTAGACTTGGCGCTCGTGTTGTTGTTGTTGTTGTCACTGTGTTAACGGTAAAACGTTATGCTTATTTATTTATTTGTATTTTTATTTTATCGTTCTTTCTTCACGTAGATGTGTTTAACTGCGTTGCAGATGCATGAGCAGCAACAAATGTTTCGTGATATGTGTGTTCGCAATGCAACAAGGTTACAGCGACTACGTTTCTTTCGGGGGGAATGCGTACCGACACTGAGAAAATGTTATTGTTTTATGTGCGCATCTGCTAGTCGAAACGCCGCCGTTTGCCCCTGACCGCTGGCGACAGACCCTCAGGAATCTGCTGTTATGTCTTCCCCTGTCCTCCCTTCTCTTTACATGCAGTTGTTTATCTGTAGAGGGAGTATTCTTGAGGGCATTCATCGTGTTGGGTCAGCTCTGACATCTGCAATAATCCCGGTTTTACTTTTTTTGGGTGTCTATTTTAGTCGTATGATTGAGTTCCAGCCAGTTGTTTTGCTGTTGCACCATTGTGGCCACTCGGTCCGAAGTGGACACGAAGAGCTCGCATGATTGTGCAATACTGGCCCTGTTAATGTGGTTGCTGTCCGGTTTTGTTGCATAAAGAAAAATGCATGACTTATGACTTTGTTGCTGGTGTTGTTGGAGGCGTGTCTGTGTCTCAAGTTGACATGAATACAACACTTTAATTGTTCATGTGTATTTATTGTGTGCATAGTGTTTAGGGTGGAAGGTAAAGCATGCTCTAAAGGTTTCAAATCTCTGCCTACGTTTAGCAAAGGATATACTTACAGTGAGCCCAAATTTGGCTCTATGGAAGAATTTGTTTGACTTGTAATTTCTATGGTAATGGGATTAGAAATGTACAAATCTTTTGTACACAATAAGAGTATCCAAGACAGAGCCAGAGTTGCAGGAACACATTAGCTCAGCCTGAGTTGAGATTGCATATCTCTATAATTAAACTTAAATTTTCAGACTGGTATGACAGGCCGCTCAACTTGCAAAACATATGTTGCCTTTTAGTAACAGACAAGACAGATTTGCCTTTTCACCTGAGTGTTTGCCTTCATACTATTGTGAGGTTAGTTCACACACACTGAGAAAGATGAGTTAGGCACTTGTGTGGCAATTGAAGGCTGTCGCTATCATTGCAAGCACAGAGGTCCTTTGTCAATAATGTCTTGTTCTCAAAGTCAGTCTGAAGACATTGTGGCTCGCAAGCATTCCAGAGATTTCAGGATGTGGTGTACTGTGCACAGCGGATAGTTGCCTGCAGCCCTGGAGACGCTCATGGCTAGAAGTCATTAATGACTGCATTTGCCAGAAGCACAGGCTGTAGAATACAGATGGACTGTCCTCTAGCGTTTCCGAACTGCGTCCTGTCTCTGCCCACACCTGCTTTAGAGAAATTAATGCAGCTCTCACATTCTGTCACTGTCATCCGCTATGTCCTTTTCAACAATAGGATCTTTGAAATCTAAAACTGTGGCAATTGATGTTGCTAAAATGCCACCAGAATAAGTTCACTTAAGATGACACATGGTAGAGAAAGGGCACTGCAGAATAACATGTTCAGCCATCTCATTTTACATTTATGATGAGCACAAAAGAAACTGAAATGCAAGTTGAGGCTGATGAAGGTTTCGCCCCTCACTTTCTACAGTTTCAGATTATATTTAAAAGGAGGAGCAGACGGCTGCCTGCACTGCATTTATGGTGCAATTGGCATAAGGTGAAAAAACATGTAATTTACACTGTTTACTTCTGGCACACAGTCTACAAGCAGTGTCTAGATTTAGATGCATTTAGATCACGTGACTTGTGGTTAATGGCATGAGCTGCCACTGGTACAGTAAGGTCTATGTCTTTTCTTAGACTGAGGATGTTCCCTGGTGTTAAGTAATTCATAAGGTCAAATAGAAAGCACAGCAGATGCACAAAGTGGCTGTTTGCATACTGTTTCATGTCTTGCAGAGGAAAAATTCCTGTCGTGCATGCACACTGTGCTTTGCACAGTTGCATGTAATAGAGTCTGGGAGGTCCAATCCTGGCAGTGTTGCACTGTTCCAGAGAAGGGTGGGGTCAAGTACTTTGTGTTTGTTGATTTTGATCTCTGTCAGCCTATGGTACAAATTTTGATCAGCTCTGCATGTTTACTAGGGATTGGCAGCTGATCAGAGATGCATGCTGTTATATGCCTGAGCTACACTTTCACATGTGTATGATTAGGTTTTATGTTCTTACTGCCTCACCGGTTAACTGTGGGCTGAAATTAGTAGCCAGGAGACACATCCCTTTTTTTGCAATGGGGGGTAATCAAAATCTGGCTTTAGCCTACCGCACATCAGTTATGCCAGCATCACCTAATTAGTGGAAAGTGTGCTCTTACAAAACCTCGGCCAACTTCTCCTCCTTTTCCTCTCCCTAAAAAAAAAAAAAAAACCCTTTAGTTTGGGCATTGTGAGCAAGCGTGCTCACTAACCAGCTGTGGGCTATTCAGCTGTGGGCCTCACGGGCCACGTGTCACAACTATACAATAGAGTGCCCCTTCCTGGTACAATAGTGTGGATGGTTGGGTGTCAAAGGTCAGGCCCCCCTGACTCTGGCAGCCCTTGGTATCACTGCTTCAGTCGCCATACAGAAAAGACTCTCGATTTTGTGCTGTTTATTATGCACTCAGTGTTTCTGCCTAGGGGCTCTAGCATTCCACAAGCCTTTATTGGAGCCCCAATGAGCCATCAGATGAGCCATTGAGAGCAGCCAGACACCATCTGCAGTGATAATTCACTAGTGGCAGCCAGCTTGAAGACTGTGGTGCTGCTATGGTTAACTACAGGGCACGCAGTCCAGTAACTTTCTCTGCGCGGCCTGCAAGTAGGTTTAGGATAAAAGCAAAGAATTCGGAAGAGGAATTCGTTGCAGCCTTTACTGCAGCACAATCTGTGCTTCAAGTGTCTCATGGCAACCAAACAAACAACCGGCAGTGATGGCGTCATTGGTTCCGCTGTCATTCCTGAGTGATTTAGTCATGCTTCTCTGCGTAGAGAAGTGTCTTTTTAAAACTTGGTCTCGTTCCCTCTCTCATGCATGTACTATTTCTGTCCTCAGACACCACACACCCATGCATGCTTTGGAATGTTTACAAATGTACGCACAATCTGATCATACTTGTGACAGACCTAGTGGGAGGTTGATGGGTTCTCTTTAGCTAAATACTTAATTGCAGGAATAGATTACTGCTCTAGCTTTTTATCGTTTTTACTGTATCTGCTTTCTTTATGCAGTTTCCTGATACCTGTCTAGTTTTTTGGGGTTTTTTTTTGTAGCGCTAAAGCACAGTGATATGTCTGTTGATGTTGTGATAAATGCCTTATTGTCACACACAAGATTTCTTACTGTGCCTTTTGTGCCTGCAAACTGAAAAGATCGCTGTCGTGTCCTGCTCCTGCAGAACAAGCCCCTTCACAATTTCCCATACAATACACTCATAAAGGCACCAGTGTTCTTTCATGCAAGAGTTATTCTGTAATTTCGAGACTGTCGTGGTGAAGATGGTTGAGCTATTTGATGTTTTTTGTAGTAACGTTTAGTTCATGAAGCCTTCGTTGCATCTGGAATCTCTTTGCAAGTAAATTCGAAAGCACTTGCAGCAGGTGTCTGTCTGCTTTCCATGTAATTCCACAGCTGCTCCCGGGGGACTCGGTGCGTGTGTGTGTCGGAGTGTAGAGGCAGATGGGCAATAGAAGTCTTCACCCTCTTTCTCTATGTGGCTCTTGAAAAGCTTAAGCAAGTGATTTCCAGATTAACCCCACCTCCCTTAACACTCACACACACACACACTTCCCCAGTGAAAGTGATACAGACTTGCCCCTTTCAACTCCGTCTACACAGACGCTAACAGGCGCGTGTTGGAGAATGTCTTTCAGTCAGATGATCGATGGAGGGACACATGGTGGCCAGCATATAGAATGACGCCCGTTTTCCTGCCCTCTCCTCTTCTTTCGCTTTTTGTTTTCGTTGGCAGGGTCAGACCCTCTAACCTTTCCCTCTAATCCTATTAAAAAAAACCCTCAGAAAGGCATTAAGGAACAAAGCTCTGACATTGTAATCTGGAAAGGCGTGCTGTTTGCACTTCACATTTTCTTTTTTTTTCTCTCTTCCTTTTTTCCCAGAAGGAAGTGTTTCTAGTGATTACAGCATTTTCTTTCTGCAAAACTAGATGCGTCATGTTCCCCTGTGTCCTTACCTTAGCTGAAATTCACTGCTAGTATGTTGTTAAGCTCCCTTCCACCTATCCAAGTCTTCAGCAGGTAAATATTGAGAAACAGTATTTACCTGCGTATTATATAATATTTATCTACCTTAATCACATATAAGTGACATACTGTTTGGCATTAGCACTCTGTTTGCATACAGTCTAACAATTTCTACACACTTTGAGTGAGTCTCAGTGTTCAGTTTATGACTTAGCAGTTAATGATGGTTACTTTTCTCCCTCTCTGTTGTGCCATTATGTTTACATGGACCAAGAAAGAGTGCCAGTAGACAACCCACAGCTTATTATCCCGCGCCTGGACGGCTGTGGTCATGCATACAGCATTGCTGCTGTACACTTGACAGTCAAGTCAGGTTCCAATTAAGGACAGACTACTCATCAGTCTGCTATAGATTTCAGCAGACATTCAGTCTAGTTGCTGTTTAGCAACCTGTTTGCAGTGGCATTAAAGGAGATTTGCTGCACACTCTGTTATGGGTGCATACAATACACATGACCTTGTACACATATTTCTCTGGTTTTCTTGTGATGTCATTGAAATAGTTTCATAATGCCAAAACATTTCTTTGCGTTTAACATCACTTCCAGGCAACAGTACTTATTGTTTAGATGCAAAGGTAGCCCATGTCAATAGTTTGTCCCTTTTGTTCTTGTGTGTTGTTGTTGATAGGCAGGCCAAGCCAGTGGAAGATGCATCCCAACAGAACTCTGAAGTGGATGAATCCTGGGACTCTCCCAGTGAGGAAGAGGAGGCTCTGTATGGCACATCACCTCCATGTACCCCCCGTCAGATGAAACGCATGTCTGGCAAACATCAACGAAGCAACCAGGCAAGGAGTACTGGTCGTTCACCCAACAAGAGTACGTTTGTAGAGCAAGAAAAAAATATAGCTGTTTTTTTTTTTTTTTTTTTTTTAAAGTGATTGTGTTTTACCTGCATTCTACTGACTGAACTGTATGCGTGTATTTCAGCGGACCTCAGCACATCTGTCCTGAAAGAGAGTCCAAAGCCGGCAGACACCCCTGAGGAGCACAGCTACAAGCACGGCAAGAAGCAGAGGGCTACCCTGCGTTCCACAGAAAGAGACCACAAGAAGACCTTTGAAGGCTCGTTCATGCTGGATCCACTCTCAAAGTCGAGCCCTTTCGGTGCCCTCAACATGGATCCCAGGAAGCATTACTTGAGCTTGGGCTGCAGCAGTTGTAAACTTCCTGTGTCTATGCCGCATATTGGCAGGACTCACCGCCAGACCTCCAGGACAGACTGTCCCGCTGACCGCCTCAAGTTCTTTGA
This sequence comes from Euthynnus affinis, assembly GCA_029490765.1. NCBI lineage: Eukaryota > Metazoa > Chordata > Actinopteri > Scombriformes > Scombridae > Euthynnus > Euthynnus affinis. Next base: position 12,121,361 of record CM055852.1, on the reverse strand, counting down.
GACGCTGCGGCTGCTGCTCAAGCTCACGTCTATGTCCTCCAAGAGGAAGGAGAAGGAGCAGAGAGGCCTGGAGAACATGGCCTTCATGGGTCACAACAATGAGGTCATTTGGTTGGAGCTGCAGGCGTGGCATGCACGACGCTCCACCGGTGACCAAGATCTTTTTCTTTTCACTGCCCGCCAAGCCATCCCTGACATCATCAGTGAGGTGCTGCACTTTAAGGTCAACTACGATAGCTTGAGAGTGGCCCTGTGTTCAGGGTCTCAAACAATCCAGGGGGACTATCAGACTGTCCCAGATCTAGTCTGTGGTGAGGAGAGGGAGCCTGCTGTAGCAGAGACCAACCACTGTGGAGTAGATCCCTGGGGCTTTAGTGCCTGCCCCTCGACTGCGATGAATGCGGCAGAGCCTCTGGGCTCTGGTGCTGATTGCAGGGATCACCTTCAGCGGCAGCGGCTGGCATTTGAGCAGGTCAAGCGGGTTATGGAGTTGCTGGAGTCTGTGGAAGCTTTGTACCCGTCTTTGCAGGCCCTGCAAAAGGATTATGACAAGTATGCAGCGCGAGACTTCCAGGGCAGGGTGCAGGCGCTCTGTCTGTGGCTCAATATCACCCAGGACCTCAACCAGAAGTTGCGAGTTATGGCCACTGTGCTAGGCCTGCATGATCTATCCCGTATCGGGTGGCCTGTGTTCGAGATCCCTTCACCTCGCTGCTCCCGTGGCAATGACGAAGAGGAGAATGAGGAGGATGAGGAGAATGACTCAACAGCCACTTTCACAGCTGAAAGCGATGGAGAGGACAGGGATGCTGAGGTGGAGGGGGGAATGGGACATGTAGCAGAGGAAGATTTGTCTCCCTCCCTGACTCCTAAATTTGCCCGATTGTTGTCAGAGGACGAATTTCTCCCAACAGCTACAGCAGTAAGTACAGAAGCGTCCGGGGGAGGCGGCGTATTCTGCCCCACAGCTATCTACAGACCGTTTGTGGATAAAGCTCTGAAGCAGATGGGACTTCGTAAACTGATCCTAAGACTGCATAAACTGATGGACCGCTCTCTTCAGAGGTCCAGGGCAGCGCTGCTCCGCCACACTCCTGCACTAGAGGTTAGACGTTTATATATTTAACTGCACATTTAATGATTACCATACTTCACTCTAAATTATATTACATTTTACCTAACTAAAAGGAACATAAGATTATTACAGATATGTGTGGAAAAGCCCATAAATCTTTGTGTATATGTAACTATGGTGCTCTGAGGTTCTTTAAAGATAAAAACGTGTTTGAGAGTTGTTGACCTTCGACCATGTAAAAGGACATAATTACACTGCTCCTTCTCAGTACTCGTATCTTCCCTCTCACTCATACACACACACACACACACACACACACACACACACACACACACACACACACACACACACACACACACACACAGGGTAAACTAACTATTACTAATATTTTGCTACAGAAGGCCTTCATTATTTTCAAATCTTCTGTCCCTCCAGATTATTTGTCAGCATTACTGGTCACATGAGATCAATTACAGATGATTAACAACCTTATTAGAGATGACAGCAATAGAAAATCAAAATAATATAAATAATAGCGATGCACAGATTCACCAGCTCAGAAACAGAAATGAAATCTAAGCCAATTCTGGTAAATTAGATAGTCAGCAACTGTTTATAGATGTAATTATTTACGACTACCCCCTTTGATACTCATTCATGTTAAATATTTGACATTAAGTAAGTGTCAAATTCTAGTTATGATGGTAATATGGTGCACTGCTATATTGCAGTCCTGTCTACAGGCTAGGGCTGAACAGTCATTTGCAATATTATTGAAATCGCAATGTCATGTGCAATATCTGAATTGCAGAAACTACAATTTTTGATAAAGATAAATGTGTGACAAAATACCATTTGTGGTGCTACAGAGATGCCATGGATCATATCATCATCTTTTTAATTGTTTTTTTTTCAGAGAAAATGAGACTTATGATGTTAAAATGATCATTTGCTCTAAGATTGTGTCATATTGCAGTAGCAATATCTGACAAAATATTTACAATATGACTACAGACTGGAATTGCTGTAAAGTGGAGAGCAAAAACAAGTTAAACAAGTATTTTTCATGTTTGCTTTGCAAATGTTTGTAATTAAATGAGTCACTTGAGGAAACGGTATTTGGAGGAGTTCTCCCAGATAGTAGCTTACAAGAAGTCTGAGGCCAAGCAATAAACATGCAGTGAAAAGCCTAGCAAACATGGATAATGGATCATTAGTGAGTTTATTGCAATGGATAATCAGCTCATGTGGGTGGTGGAAATGGTGAGTTTTGACCATTTAATGGAGAGTTCTAGAGAATTAGGAACTGCCTTCCTTGAAATGTACGAGGAATGTGAACACTTGTTGGACACTTGTTGAGTGTGATTATATTCAGAAGCTGTGGAGTAAATAATGAGGAGGAGTTGTAGCTATTCACAGTGATTTTGTAGCATGAGTACAAGGAGTCTGTCTTTGCACAATTCTGGGCTTGGTCAAAGTTTTGGTAATGTTCACAGTGTTATGCAATTCAAAAGAGTTGAATCTTTACTGAATCTGTGTATCCCTATGGGGCAAGACAGATGTGCATCTGGTAGAGATTGGGTAGCTACAATAATTACATTTATGTAATACCAAAACAAAACTAAAAATAAATTTGACTTTACTTTAAAGCCAAATGTTAACTCTGTTTAAGTAATTTGTACAAATACTGGATATTATACTACTAGCTAGCCATGTTGTGCTATGACACATGCTGAATTAACTTCACTGGACTTATCTTCCACCTGCAGTTTGCAGAATTCCCAGACCCCATGCTGTACAGTGATTACCTGCCAGAGCTGTCACGTCACTTGTCCTGTAGTGGTTCGGCTCAACCAGAACTTGGAGCAGACCAGGTGTCCTGGGAGGATTTGCTGGACATGGACCTCCCATCCTTCCGACCAGCATTCCTTGTGCTTTGCAGAGTCCTTCTCAACGTCATTCACGAATGCCTTAAGTTGCGACTTGAACAGAGGCCTGCTGGAGAGCCTTCACTGCTCAGTATCAAACAGGCAAGCAGCTGTTATATCACAACTTACTCTGGACCTAAAAAGTACCTGTGAAAAGTTTAATTGAAAGAAAAGCTGTCATGTCATGTGATGATGCTATTTCCCATTTTATTGCCCTGTACTATATTTGATGACGGTTTACACCATAGGTAGGTCATCTTTAAGTGCTAATGTCTGTGTTGTTTTTGCTCTGCAGTTGGTGCGTGAGTGTAAGGAGGTTCTTAAAGGTGGTCTTCTGATGAAGCAGTACTATCAGTTCATGCTGCGTGGCGTAGTGGCTGATGCTCAGGGCTTGCAGACAAATGCCAATATTGATGAGTTTGAGGAAGATCTTCACAAGATGCTTGTGGTAAGACTCCTCATGTTCCTTCCTTGTCACTGTTATTCCCTATGATTAAATTTAAGTTTTGAGTTTAATTACCTTTTTTTACCATTACCGTATAATAATTGTTAGAGAAAAGCTTGTGAATTTATCCATTATTGGAAGGTTGTGCATAAAATATCCTATGGTTATCTAACATCTATGGTTATCTATCTTGCAGGTTTACTTTGACTACATGCACAGTTGGATCCAGATGTTGCAACAGCTGCCTCAGGCCTCTCACAGCTTAAAGAACCTGTTAGAGGAGGAGTGGCACTTCACCAAAGTCATCACTCCATACATCCGTGGAGGGGAGGCCCAATCTGGGAAGCTTTTCTGGTCAGTGGTCCTGCAAGTCTGTCTTGCATGTATCGATTTAAAAGTTCTATTCCTGCACCTGGTAGCCAAGTGGTTACTGTGCATGCCACAAAACTGCAGCATCCCTGGTTCAATTCCAGCCAGGACATTTGCTGCATGTCTTACCCATCTCTCCCCCTCCCCCTTTGTTCCCTGTCTGCCTCTTTTACCAAAAAAAAATCTTTAAAAATTCCATTCCCATATCAGTCACATCAGGTACTTGCAAACCAAACTGACATAAATACTTTTTTGGTTTAAAGGTGAGGTATATAGGATTTAGTGGCATCTAGCGGTGAGGTTGCAGATTGCAACCAACTGAATACCCTCCTTCTCCCCCCTTCCCTTTCAAAGTGTGTAGGGGAGCTAAATGCCACTGAATTCTACGTACTGCACCTTTTTAAGGAATTTAATACTTTATTATTATTATTATTATTATTATTATTATTATTATTATTAATAATAATAATAATAATAATAATAATAATAATAATAATAATAATAAATATTTTAATTAAATTGTCTCTGCAGTGACATTGCTGGGATGCTCCTCAAATCCACTGGAGAGTTCCTTGATGCTGGCCTGCAAAAGAGTGGTAGGGAATTCTGGGAAAGTGCAGATGACAGCACAGCCTCAGATGAGATCAGGTAAGGGGGATAACATGGTTATTAGTTTTCTGTCTTTCAAGTCAATGTTAAAAAATGGTTGTCTTGTTGGAGTTGTTTTTAAAACTTTAAAACTTTTGATTCTCTAAGGCGGTCGGTTATTGAGACCAGCAGGTCACTCAAAGAGTTGTTCCATGAGGCCAGGGAACGAGCGTCTAAGGCTCTTGGCTTTGCCAAAATGCTTCGCAAGGTGAGAGACTGCAGTAAAGAACTTTTATTCCCTTGAAACAGAAAGACATAACAGCACTGACTATGCAGTTTATCTGTGACCCTGTTTTTTTCTGCTCAATAAAGAACTGGGACTGTGTGTCCTGACACACATTTTGCTTGCTTCCCTCTCTGCAGGACTTAGAGGTTGCTGCGGATTTCAGTATCACTAACGGAGTGCCTTGTCTCCTGGAAGCACTGAAGAAGAGAAACTATGTCAAGGTGTGTTCCAGAGAATTTTGTACATTTCTGTTTTTGATTTTTTTTATCTTTTCCTTCTGTTTTTTGGATCAAACCTTGTTAACCTCCTCCTTTTGTATACAGGTTCAGATTCCAGGTTTGGAGGAACTGCAGGTTTTTGTCCCTTGTGGCTTGAAGGATCAGCGGCCTCTCATCCTGCAGCTTCTCAATGCTGCAGCGGGAAAAGACTGCTCCAAAGAGCCGGATGAAATTGCAGAGGATGAGGCCTACCTGCTCATGAGTAAGCACGGAGCTGGGGACTCCACAACTGATTCTGACTGGGCTCAGTGGGATGGAGAGCTGCTCAAACTGGTTCCCCAAATGGAAACTGTTGACACGCTGAGGGCCATGAAGGTATGTGATATTTTTTAACTCGGTCTGTGAGTGTGTATGTGTGTGTCTGATGTTTACAAACCTCTCACTGGTCCTCATTGTGCTTTCAGGTGGAGAACATGCTCTTGATAGTGATGCAGTCGGCCCATCTGGTGGCCCAGCGGAAAGCATTTCAGCAGTCCATGGAGGATGTGCTCACTCTTAGCCGGGAGCAAACATCTAGTCAGCCTCTCATCGCAAGTGCTTTGGAGGAGCTCAAGGTACTTACATAATTTTGATTTTCATTTTAAAACACTGGTTTATTTTGTGATGTGGCTTAGACAGGTGCATATTGCCGTCCTACTTTCTGTTCTTCTCTGAAACTGCTATCAGTTACCAGGAAATTCTGCTGCCTCAAAAAAAGACCACCATCAGAACAGATCTGAGAAGTAATTATTCTCAAAAGGGAAGTTTCTCACAAAACTTTCTCATCCGTTACATTCAGAGACCCAATACCACATGCAATTTTCTCACATGGATGGTATCAATTTGGGTTTTTTTCTCTTTTTTTTTTTTTTGGTTGCTTTGAATTTGCGGTTTCGTTACATCTCTACAGCACATCTTTATTTAAAAATAGCTTGTCTTTTTCTCTCTATCTTTCTCCTGCACACTCTTATATCACCTCCTTTTCTTTCTCTCTTCTACCACAGGATGAAGCGCTACAGCTATGCATTAAGATCAGCACTGCCATTGACCGAGTGGAGTACATGTTCACCACAGAGTTTGAGGATGAGGTGGAGGAATCGGAGTTAGCCACTCTGCAGCAGTACTACAGAGAGGCAATGATACAGGGCTACAATTTTGCCTTTGAGGTACATGCCTGCAGGGTTCAGAGGGCTGTCAAAACAAAACTGCATTAGTATTAATTACAGTAATACATGCTAGATTCTACACACCTGAGGCCAGTTGTGGTAAGGAATAATGTAAAGACTTTCCAAATACATGTTACAGTTATTGTTTAAATTTTCAGACGACCTCAGAGAAAGGTCAGGAGGCTATAATACATGCATTCATGTCATTTTATGACAGCTGTTAATCAGAAATGGACAAATTAGAGATATAGTCGATTTCTAGTCTTAAAGGCTCACAAATACCTCTCAGATGCAGAAATACATTTTCCTACATCAGATTAAGAGCACTTGAGTTCAAGCAACATCTACCAAATGTATCAGTGAAACCACAGAGACACATTAAGGCTATTGTTGGCACGGTGAAATAAGGGAATTTTTGAGATATATTTAGCAAAAAGGCCAATACAGGTGCAGGAGGACTGAGTTAATTGTAAAGTCATCTGATATGGTGGGAGGTGAAATTGTAATACTAAAATTTACATTTACATTTCTGTTTTTCACAGTACCACAAGGAGGTGGTGCGCCTGATGTCAGGGGAGTTCAGGCAGAGGATCGGGGAACGCTACATAGCTTTCGCCCGCAAGTGGATGACCTATGTCCTAACCAAGTGTGAGAGTGGCAGGGGCACCAAGCCCAGGTAAAGCATCACTTACCATCAATTCAGCACACATGCACTACACGTGAAGTCATTCTTCATATACTTCTTTTTTTTGTCCTCTGGTCGGGGCACATGGTAGGCCAGTTAGTGGGGTGTCCCAAGGGAACATTTAAAGGTCTGAGTATGTTGCTCAGCGATGCTTTTGCTGACAGAAAGTTGAAGGCAGGCTCACTGATTGGGGCATTTACATTTACTATTGTCCTACTAGTACTGTTAATCTAATCAAAATAAAAGCCAATAATCAATGTTTCCTTTAACTTTTAACAAACTTAGCATGATAAAAGCCTTTATTCTATTTTGTAAGTTCATCGTAGATAATGGGGGTTTTGTTTGTGTCCACATTTACCCTTCTGTTTGCTATTTTCAGGACTATTATTAACAGCAAAACCAGATATATTTATCGTCCGTGTGAAGGCAAAAGCCTTAATTGAAATACTTTATTTGACCCTATTTGTCAACAGCTTTTGCTTTGTGCTGTGACAGGCAACAATGGCAACAATGTATTATGATAATAGGGTGAGGTCTCTAGGTTAATGGAACAAAACTGCAGCAGTAATATGACATTTTAGAAACACAATAGAAACCTTTTTTTTTTAAATTGTTTGACCATTATGCAGATAAAAATAGGCATACTCCTCAGTGAGTCAGTTGTCATTCTAGTATTATTTAAGACTGTGCCACCGTGTTACCTACTGGTTTTACTGTGGAGGAGACAAGGATACTCAAATCTGTTCCATGACTAATTACAACAATGGGACGAGTGCTCTGTACAACACAATCAACTAACATTTTTCTTAGAAAACTATAAACAGCATCTCAAAAATGTTTTTTTTTTATCATTTCATATCTGTATTTTAGCTTTTGATTACCTGAATGGTGAAGGAAACTTTGGCTGCTATACCTCAACTGAAGAAGTGTTTTCAAAACCTCAAGTGATAGCTCCCCTCTGCCAGTTTCTCATTCCTTGCCTTCTGCTGTGTTCAGTATCATTTAATTTTTATTTCCTTCAGTTCACATCCTGCTATAATAGAAATTGTAGAGAAGGAAATAAAGGAAATCAATAGCAGAGAGTTTTAGGATGCACTGATTTGCTGCTGTGTTTCCATTCACAGGTGGGCAACTCAGGGTTTTGATTTTCTTCAGGCTATTGAACCTGCCTTCATATCAGCATTACCAGAGGATGACTTCCTGGTAAAATGACCTTTTTTGATCCCCTTGTCATTGCCTACAAACTGCACAACAAGCATGCTTGAAATATCATGGTTTTATGTATTAGCTACTGAATTGATCCACTTTTCTTGCTGCAGAATTTACAAGCTTTGATGAATGAATGCATTGGACATGTGATTGGAAAACCTCACAGCCCAGTCACCGGCCTGTATATCGGTAAGATGCTCCTCTGTGATAAGACCTGCTAGCGACCTCCATATCTGGAGTTCAGGATTTGGATCAGTGTCTGCATTCTGTTGCAAACGTATAACCTGGGTGTCATGGTTGTTACATAAAGCAGCCACAAAGGAAATTAAATCACAATTCAGTTCCTGTAGAACAGCAAACGAGCATGTGTTGTTAGTTTTAGTCCTCTCACTGTTGAGGAAGAATTCCAGCTACCGCTCAGACTCCTGAGCAACTTTATGCTGCTGCTCAATGCCCAAAAGTAGAAAACTGTGCTTGTCCTGTGCATGTGTCTTGTGTGTGAAAGTATGTAACTACAACCATGGAGTGGGGAGTTCCTGATTAAATAATTACTGTAAAATAAATTGAGCAGACAGGCAAACTGGAGAATGACAGACACAGCCGTTTCATGCAACCACAAAAGTAGTATTTGTAAATTGATGTTGTAGAAAGTGATGACCACCAAATTAAGACAAAAAAAACTAATGCAAAGGCTCTAAAGAAGATGAAAAGCCACAAATTGCTACTACAGCATTGCTGCACAGAACTAAATGTCAAAACTCATCCGTTTTGGGGTCGGATGAGGTAAAGCAACAAAACACACTGCTTCCATGTGGTTACTTAATCACCTGGCATCAAATATATGTGGTTGTAAAAACACTAGAGACAAACTTATGTCTCTTTTCAATTAATCTTTTTAGACAAGATCACCTTTATTCCACAACTACAATCAAAAGTATATAAAAGTAATGCACTGCTATACATTACTGTAGCTTGCTAACTGTCTATACCCATGAGTTTCACTGGATCAATATATCGCCTGTTCAAGGTATTTCCTTTTTTATGCTTCTTGACTAAATCAAACATTTGTGCTTTTCTGTCCAGCTCCCAGAAATAGCCCTCGTCCTGTCAAAGTCCCTCGCTGCCATAGTGACCCTCCAAACCCCAATCTTTTCATCCCTAATGCTGAAGGTTTCAGGTTAGTGATGACAGTTCTGCCGAAGTTTTTCCAATAATCTGTGTGCTACTGTGTTTTAATATGTTAATACTCTGTCCTGCATGGCTTTGTGTGCTTCATTACCTTTTGCTTTTGTGGTTTCTGATGCTGGTGGCTCCTGTAGCTTATGTGTGATGTGAGCTTCTGTGTGAGTGTGTGTGTTTGTATATGCTTGTGAGAGTTAATACTCTCCTTTTATTTTCTTAGTTTGTGTGTTGTCCGAGTGAGTGAGTAAGTGAGTGAGCGTGTGCGTCTGTCCCTCAACCAGCCATCCAGTCACACACACAAACATATGTACACATCCAACTCGAGCCAAACGACTTCCCAAGACAGAGCTCTTCAGTTTGTTTTTTCACCACACAGCTCTCGAAGTCTCCCCTGTGACCTCCGGAACCAGCTGTTCCCCAACGGCCCTCGCCCCGTCCCGCAGGGCCCGGGGGAACACAGCCACACCAAAGCACCCGGCAGCACCCCCAATGACGTCAGGTAGCCTTGCCCCCAAGTCACCTGGTTGAAAATATTGGCAAAACAGAGGCCCAGCTACAAAAACAAAAGCCAGTACTTATTTTGAAAGCTTCTAGAGATGGAAATGCTTCACTTTAAGATTTGAAAAATGTTATTCCAGGCCCGAGCACACTGTTCTGTATCCCAGAGGATTCACTAAATCCTTTTTGGCAACTAGCACGAGCCCAGAGCCAAAAAGTATTTTACCCTCCTATCAAATCTGTGATGTCTTGCCCATGTATAGCTTTAATAATGATTTTCAAAAGATGGAAAGAATAAAACATAGTGCTTATGAAAGCACTCTTTACCAGGACCATATTTTATATTACATAGGTTTCTCCTACATTACATTTCTATCAACTTCTATTACATTTTTATGAATAGTTTTGATTTAAAGGTTTCACTGATGGAGTTCCTGCTTTTAGTTGTCTGATAACATCCAAACATATACTATAAATTTGAATAAAGACAGATTGAATTATCTGCTGTATGCGATGAATCAGTCTACTATTGTTTTTCAAACTGAACGTTTCCAGGCTCTACATTGGCACAATGTGACAGATGTAAATCTAGATGACCTCCAGTTTGTGGTTTTGTTGAGTTTTTTATTTTAGTTCTTATAATTTAGGTTACTGAACCACAGGAACTTGTAACTATTAATGAGGCATTTCCCTTCAAATTCTATGACACACTCCTATATTCAAATATAAATATATATATATATATTCTTCAAGAACCAGGTTCATTTTACTCACTGTAGACTTATAGACTAACTAAATAAGATGCATGGCATTGATGTAGGATGCAAAAGATTTTCTTATTAAAATTTAATTTAAAAAAAAAAGATTCCAAATGGATTTAAAAAGCACTCATTTCAGTCATAAATGTATTAATGTACCTTTTATAAACTCCACAAAATGTCACCAAATCAGAGCAATGGCCTTACACAAGTCATCTTACTGGTCAGGGGAAGAGACTGATGCATGGTGTGAAAATATATATTAAAAAAAAGGATGAAAACACACACACTACCTCTTTGAAAGAATGGGCTATGATCTGCTTTTAGTGCTATTAACATCAATCTTGCTTTGATGCTGGTGATTCACTGCAATTCGATTTTTGGATAATTTGTGTGCTTTTGAAATCATGCACTCTAGAGATCTAACCTTTCAAGCGTGTTTAAACAGAATAATGACTCTGATGCATGCTGAACTGTTATTGGGTTTCAAATTCATGAGGTGAATCTTTGTCTCCCTTGAAAGGTCAGATGGTTTAGTCACTTTTGTTTATGTTGAAACTCTGATACTGACTTTTCAGTGTAGAAGTGTATTATTTTTAGTATTAATTAAATGTATTTAACACTTAAAGGTCTGGATCATTTTTCCCAAAAACACCTTTAGTTTGAGATTACATTTGTTCCATTTTATGGGATAGCTTTTGCATTGAGATGCATTTAGGAGTTCATGCAGTGTTTAATTTTCCACAAACAATTCAGCATACAGGGACCACTTAGCACTTCATCAGACATTTAAAATTCATATGAAGTTTTAAGATACCCTCAGTCCCCCTCAGAATATAGTCAGCATTTTTGAGATCATATTAAGTGCAGGCTTGACAAAGATTGCACTTTGAATTCATTCTTAATTTGGCCACTAATAGAAATATCCGAAAATGGAAACATGGCATCTGATTTATTTGTTTTTGATTTAAAAAAAAAAAAAAAAAAAAAAAAAATCTACTGCGACGTCCTTGCAGGGGTTCCAGTTTTCATGAGAATGATCGTCTGTCATCAGTTGCAGCAGAGTTGCATTTCAAATCTCTGAGCCGCCATTCCAGCCCCACAGAGGACAGAGAAGGTAGGTGCAGTCAGTGATCTGCATAGTACCATCCACGTTGTGCATGTTAATCCACCTGATTGGCTGAATTTTCTCTTGTGATTTCTCTCACCAGAACCCACCTATCCTAAGGGAGACCCGAACAGCGCCACACGCAGAAGCTGGGAGCTGCGCACCTTCATCAGCCAATCCAAGGGTGAGAGTGTTAAATAATGTGGCATGTTGAATATAGACTACAACATACAGTAAGGAATGCTGTTTGACTTTTTTTAGTAACTAATATATACTATACTAAATCCAGTTTCCTTTCTCCCATCTCAGACACAGCAGCAAGACAAAGCCCCATGGAGGCCGTCCGACGCTCCATCCGAAAGTTTGAAGACAAACGCTACGCTATGATGAAGCAGCGCAACATCATTGGCCAAGTGTGTCACACACCCAAGTCCTATGACAACGTCATGCACGTCGGGCTCAGGAAGGTGACCTTCAAGTGGCAGAGGGGCAACAAGATAGGTAAGGATAGCAGCTGACTGCTTTTGTTATGACATGGGTCATTTGACACACATACAGGAAGTGATGTTTTATCATGTTTGATAACAGGAGAGGGCCAGTATGGGAAAGTGTACACCTGCATCAACGTAGACACTGGAGAACTAATGGCCATGAAGGAGGTACGTACTCCTGCAAGACCAATTTAATAGTTTTCAGACTCATCACGAGTGCTACAGATAGAATTAACATATATTTTATTTCCCATGTTTTCAACCAGATCCGATTCCAGCCGAATGATCACAAAACAATCAAGGAGACGGCAGATGAGCTGAAAATATTTGAAGGCATTAAGCACCCAAACTTGGTGCGTTACTTCGGAGTTGAGCTCCATCGGGTAAGAGGCACATATTCATGTCACTTCAGACATCGCATGGGATTCCTCAGTCAATGATGGCGCAGTTGAAGCAGTTTTGTATTCATCTCCATGTGTGCACCTGTAGGAGGAGATGTACATCTTCATGGAGTACTGTGACGAGGGCACGCTGGAGGAGGTGTCCAGACTGGGGCTGCAGGAACATGTCATCAGGCTCTACAGTAAACAGATCACTACAGCCATCAATGTCCTCCACGAACACGGCATTGTCCACCGTGATATCAAGGGTCAGAGTCAAATACTCTTTTTCATACCTTTCCCTTGTGCATTTTACTTGAAAGTATATCTAAAACTTAGAATGTGCTAGTAATTCCATCTCTCCTCTTTTCATATCAGGAGCAAACATATTTCTGACTTCATCGGGCCTGATTAAACTGGGTGACTTTGGATGTTCAGTCAAGTTGAGGAACAACACTCACACCATGCCTGGGGAGGTGAACAGCACACTTGGAACAGCAGGTAAGAAATTATATATTGTGTCAGCATGCTACCACCAGGGGTCACTGTGGGATGTTATTTGTATTGTTGCCCTTGTTTCCATTGGATATCCACCCACATGTTTTGTTGTGTGTTTAGTGTAGTCATGGTAATGGATATGTGATGCAAATTTTGGACATCCTGTGAATACAGACAACACGTTACAGCAACAGTTGTTACATACAACAATCTTCAGTTTTATGCATTTTATATATATATATATATATATATATATATATATATATATATAAAATCCTACATACAAGCTGCACTGTGTATTGTATCACTGCTTAACAATTTCTACAATTGTAACTGTTGGTTATTTTCTCTATTTTTTTGTTTTCTTAATCAGCATACATGGCACCTGAAGTCATCACAAGAGCAAAGGGTGAAGGTCATGGACGAGCAGCAGACATCTGGAGTTTAGGTTGTGTCCTCATTGAGATGGTGACTGGAAAGGTGAGGGAAAAAATTTTTTTTTTTTTTTTTGTTTGGTTTCTAGTTACAGAACAGGAAAAATAGGCTGAAATAATTGCATTACTTTCTTTTTATTGTAGCTCTGTTTTTAATGCAAACAAGAGAGTCATAGATTGTCGTCATAGATAGCAGTGGCTTCCACATCCAGTCTTTATGTTGTGGTGGTAGTGGTTATTTTGGTTATTAAAAATAGCCATCTAAAACCTGGTTAAGCTTGTCAAATGCAAATTTGTGCCCACATGCATGAGGTCTTAAAATGATTTCTACCCTCTCACCGCTTATGGAAATTCACTACACCAAAAACAGAAGAATATGTGTAGGAAGGAAAAACCACAAGCAAATAATGTGATGCACTTCCTTATTTCAATCTGCAGAGGCCCTGGCATGAGTATGAGCACAACTTTCAGATCATGTACAAAGTGGGCATGGGCCATAAACCCCCCATCCCAGAGAAACTGAGTACAGAGGGGAAGGACTTCCTTGGCCACTGTCTGGAGAGTGAACCCAAACGCCGCTGGACTGCTAGCATGCTGCTAGACCACCCGTTTGTTAAGGTGAGGCACTACTATGACATGTATATATTCATAACTATGTTTTGATGTGTGTATAATCCCATGAAAATAAAAGTTGTTACCTTAGATTGAACACTATATCTACAGAGGGAGCAGGTCCCCTTCCACAGATCCCGCCACATTGCAGCACTATGTTTCTACAGTAGCCCAGAATGGACAAGCCAAACACTGACTCTAGAGAGGGCCTTTCATGTGTTTTTCGACCACCATAGGTTGTCCTACACATGTGTCGCTAGATGCCATTAAATCCTACACACTGCACCTTTTAAAGCACTTTTTGACTAAAATCCTGTGACATCACTAAAACTCTCACCAGTTTATTGTTATGGTATAACTTGAGTTTCAAACTTTTTAGTGAAAGCAAAGCACTTACATTTAAAAAAAAATATATTTTTAATGTTGGAGTATAAACTGATGACAATTAGGTTAAATGATCCTGCAACAAGTTCCCATTACAACTGCTGTCTCATCTCTGCTTCTAGGTTTGTACGGATGAAGAGTGAATGGAACTTCTCTATGGCTTTTTCGTTTACAAATTAAAGCACTACTGTACATGCTGTTGGCAAAAGAAAAAAGAACTGTGGACGCAGCAAAGTGGAAGTTTCGGCTGAAGGCACATGGAGTTAAACTGAGGAACTAATACATTATCATTTCAGAGGACAACTGGACCTATGGAGTATATAGGGTCATGTCTTTATGTACCCATGGATTGGGGGGAGGAGGGGCGGTGTGGAGATTGTACATACTGTAAGAATAGGATTGGCTTTAATTCTTGTATAAACAATATTGTAAAGTTTAAGTAATTATTGCCACATTTGTTGTTCTCACTGGTGAAGAGACCTCTGAAAAGGCATTGAGGAATACTTTTTTCTTTTTTTTTAACAAATGGGAGGGGTGGGGGGGCATAATCTATGGCACTTTTAAACTGTTTACCGAAGGGGGCAGTGGAGTAGAGGAGGGAGGAATCTTATTTCAGTCACCCTTTGAGGCTGAAAAAGGTGTGGTAAGCCTCACTGAATGGAAGGAGAAGATGGTTTACCTTATGAAATGAACACCATCCAAATTAATTTATCTTGTCATTTGGCAAGCGCAGGCACTAGGAAGGATTTTTTAATGTATTTTTCTTTGCCTTTGCTAAGGAGTAAATGTCAAGTTGGAGCAATGTTCAAGTGTAATTGCTGGTGAAGAGCTGTTCATGTGACTGGAGCGTAGCCAACTCAGAGGAGAAACGGGGCCTGCTCTCCCTCCCTGCTGCTGAACACAAAACATCCACACAACAGACACAGACACTGACACACAAACACAACTTCTGGTCCTCTGCTGCTCTTACAGTGTTTGCTATGTACAAACAATATTAATAAACCAATCTTTTTAAAAAAAAAAAAAAAAAAAAGTGGCATGTGTATTGTTTTCCACCATGTACATGTCATTACATAGAGATAAATAAGGGTTGTTAATTACATTTGCAATTCAGTGTCTTAACTGCACTGAAATATTTGTATTCTATTTTTTTAAGACTCTTTTTTAAGACACCATTTGCTCTGTTTAATGCCTTATAAATGATCTATAAAGCATTAGTCATAGACTAATCAACCATTAATAAAACCAATAAGTTACAATTTATACCCTATATAAATGGTGCCTTATTAGACAGTGGTACTCAATACCAAAAGAAGAATGTGGCAATTAAGGTTTATTCTTTAAAAAGCAAAGTTGCTGTCAATATCTCTAGAGACTGGTAAGAGCTAAAATGCAACTACCTTGTATAATGTATAACATTAGCCTGTTCAGATTAATGAGTCACTTAATCTATGAAATGTGTGACCAGAAAAATAATGAGAGGAGCGACAGAATTGAGCCAAATCCACCAAAAACATGTTACAGTCCACATATTTTATGGTGGAGGTGGCTACCTTGTCTGAAATAAAGACTAGACTGGCTTAACTAGGCTTAATTATTGAACCTATTGTCTTTAATAATTGTTCTTCTGTGAGACTTGACTTTGCCATGCTACATCAAAATCAAATTGAAAGCCGATCAAAGCCGAGATTGAGATCATGACTGAAAAATGTTAGAAATTCACTGGATG
The DNA here is from genome assembly GCA_029490765.1 of Euthynnus affinis. Classification (NCBI taxonomy): domain Eukaryota; kingdom Metazoa; phylum Chordata; class Actinopteri; order Scombriformes; family Scombridae; genus Euthynnus; species Euthynnus affinis. Next base: position 12,105,279 of record CM055852.1, on the reverse strand, counting down.
GTAGGCAGTTTTCTTGGTGACTTAATGAAATAAAAACTAACAAAAAATAGTAACATCTAACCAAGAAAGGTCTCTTCCATTCAATATAGTGACTGAAAAGTCCAGGCTTCCAGGAGACGGCCATCCAGGATTGTGATGTTTTTGATTGTCACAGAAAAAACACTGTTTAGCAATGAAGTTTTGTCAACATAAACCAATCACTTGGAATAGCAAATAAAAAAAAACTTTTATCTTGTTTGTGGTGGTTACTTTCCACCACCAGGGGTCACTGTTTTTTGATATTTTTAATTCTTAGCCCTATTTCCATTGAATGTCAGCCAACAAGTGACATTTTAACGCATATGTGGGCTTGTGTAGTCCTGGTTATGAGCATGTGATAAAACATTTGAAAATATTATAGCATGAATTTAGCATGAATCTTAATACTCTTTGATGCTCTTTTTTCATGTATACAACTATTCAGTGCTTCATACTATATAACACTATTTTTCATATATTAACGTCATCCATATTATATATTAGTATTGTTATATTTGTCACAATTATTATTATTTATCAGAACTGTATAGTCTAAACCACACAATTTATATATCACTTCATACAAAACTGTGATGTTGAGGTTATCTTTTCTTCATCAGCATACATGGCACCTGGGTAAAATAAGCAGGTTTTAAAACAAGTTTGGCTGTGAGGTGTTTTTTTCCATCAGTTTAGTTTACAGCCCTTCAGGAAACCCTTTGGTTATGAAAAATAGCTGCCTTAAAGTCATTAAACAAAATGCCAGTTAAGTATGTTCAAGGCAAACGTTTGCTAGGCATACTTCAGGTTTCATTTTTCCCTTCCTCTCTTACCCCTTCAGGAAGTTTACTACACTAAAAACAGAAGTATTTGTAAGACTAAAAACTATAACTGCTATGTATTTATTTTGTATGCTGTCTTATACCTGTTCTCACTAATATTCCCCTGTCCAATTCAATAAAGTTGTTGAGGGTGGAAAAAAAAATCCCAGAGAAGCTGATTGCAGAAGATAAGGGCTTTCGCCGTGACTAACCAAAAGGAGAGCTAACCAAACAGTGTTGGACCGTGCGCATGCTGCTGAACCATATGTTTGTTAAGATGAAACACTGCCTTTGCTGAGAAATAAATATCAAGTTTTAGCTTTCAGGTGCTTTTGGAGAAATTTTCAAGTTTTGTCGAGCTGTTCATGTGACTGGAGCGTAGCCAGCTAAGAGGAGAAACAGGGCCTGCTCTCCCTCCCAGACACACGGACAGTGACACACAACACACTGGTTCTCTGCTGCTCTTACAGTATTTACAATGTACAAATTGACTCATTTTTCACTTGAGTGAACTCTAATTTCAGTTTGAATTACCAGTAAAAACGTTTATCTTGTTTTATTCAAATATTTGCATTTGGTTTGAATATTTAATCTTATCTCACATTCCTTTTTATTTCTCCAAAGCAAGTTGAACACAAGTTGTCCAGCACTGTCCAGTTATATGATCTTACATCTTGAGCTTCTGGCGCTGTGCATCCATACGAGAACATCCAGTCTGCCTTGTGCTTTGAGGCATGTTTGCACTTGTTGGTCCATGAGAGGCCTGTCAGACTGGTGTTTGGCAGTTTGCAGATTAGTAGCTGTGTAAAGAAGCAGTTCTAGAGTAAGTCAGCATCCCTTAGTTCTTGTTTAGAGGAGCCTCCTTATTCCCATAATTTGAGCCTTTGTTAATTTCAGTCTGGCCAATCATCCATCGAACTGCCAATGAAGCTGTGAGGGAAAGACGCAGGGAGTACTTTTAGAATATTACAAAGAATCAAGTAACAAAGAAATAGTTTTGAGATCATGTACAGGACATGGTTATTTCCACAGTAATTTAATTATTAATTTTCCTCAAAAAGTATGAAGACATTTAACGATCTGAATTTAGTTGTGCATTTGAAAACAAACAATAGATCAAATCAGAAGTGGCACTAATGTAGGCACAAACTAGTCACATCAACTATCACAGAAGCAATCTGCTACTTTGAGATTAGAAGCAACCAATGCTATCCACAACTGACTGTAGTTACAATTTAAGTGAAAATGTTTAATAAATTCTTGTGATTGAGCTGTCTACTTTGAGAAGTCTGACTTTGACAGTTAAATCCCAATCACAAACATGGGCATTTATTTATGTGGAAACTGTAACATGCTTGTCATGAAACCATGCTGTTAAAAAAATCATTTCTCCATTTAAAATCTCGGTGAAGCTATTAAGCTTTGCTTGTAAACACATTTAAGGGCATGCCTGAATGCTGTTAAGGACATGCTTCCAAGACTGATATTTTCCAAAAAAGTTAACTTACATTTGAGCTGTCAAATCTGCCGCTTTATGGAACATTTGGACAAAGAGGAGCTGGTTAAACTGAAGGACAGACTGGGTGATGTCACTTGAATGCATGAAACTAACCTGCACTGCAGAGAGCCACAGAAGATAAGATGGTCAATATTGATCCAGAGCTGATCAGTTGTGCCAGTAGCAGGCCTAGGGGATAGAGGAGCAGGCAGGACCAGAACAGCCAGTTGATCAAAGCCCAGGAACGGCGTGGGGGGTTCACTATGGGACTAGGAAAACGCCCCGTCTGCATGTAGTGCTCTTGAAAGCTGTCCTGTGGATACATTCAAATGAGCATGTTCTGTTAAATAAATGTTGCTGTTAAGTTCTTTACAAAGTGGTTGGAGCCAGCCTTGTATAACGTATTACATTAGACTCTTCAAATTGGTGAGTTATTTAAAGTGTGTGACCAGAAAGTAATGAGAGAAGCTGTAGAACTGAGCCAAATTCACCAAAAAACACATTACAGTCCAGGGTCTATTTTATAAGAGAGGTCCACCTCGCCTGAAATAAAGATCAGCTCTGCTAACATCCTACTTACATCCACCAAACTTTTCCTGAAATAAGGAAAAGAAGCAGGGGCACTATTCCTCACAGTAAATGCAACATATTTAATAAGTATGACTACTGCTTAGGCTATTGGGATCGAGGTAGCTGACCTCCACAGAAACCCTGTATCCATCCGAAACTTCCACCTTCAACACACTCTAACCTTTTCCTGGTAGAGTTTGTGGAGCCAAGCAGCACAATCTGCCTCATCTTCTGGGATCAACTCTAGAGGGATTCTCCTGCAAACAAGAGGGGAAGTCAGATCTCTCAGATAAAGAATGAAGAACATCAAACGGGAAGTTAGATATAAAAGATATAAAAAGGTTACTGCAGCAGTCCTCACAACAAAACATGTCACTGTACCTCACATATAAATCTGCGTGATATTTCTTCCCTTTAAGAATTCCAAGCAAGGTTGGCATTTCGTTGTTTCTGAAGTTCAGCGTGGAGTCATATACAGCTGCAACTGCATGAGGTAAGACACACAGCAGCAGTTAACTATACACTCAAATCAAGTGCCTCTTCCTCTCAAAGACACCCAACACATCTATATCTGATATTTATTGGTTGCCATGGAAACAATAACTCACCAGTTCCTCTGAGGTTTTGGACAGTGACCCAGAATCCTTTGGTCCTGGGCAGAAGGTGATACTTCAGCTTGGGCAAACCTTTGCTCTCAGCCACCCGCATGCTGATCTCGTGCTTCTTTGGTGTGAAGCGCGTTCCTTCACAATAAAGCAAGAACTAACCCCGGAAAATTAGATTAGTTCATTAACAGTTTTACTCTGAAATGATCTCTGTGATATCACTCTCTCAGTTGTCTTGACTTTAAAAATAGGGTGAAACCTACCCAGAAGTTTTCTGGGTAATCTCGCAGGTTCTGGAGACTCTTAGTCACTGTCGTCCGGTCCTCCTCCCATTTCCGCTTGCAGAAAACGATCTCCAGGAAGTACCACATCCAACCAATAACAGGTACATAAGCCAGCTCTTTTTTGGCCAATACTTTTGAACTCTGGAAAAATATCAAAATTGAGAGAACCAATGAATGGCATAAATAATAAATACAATAAAGCATCTTTTTTTTCTTTCTGGGACACTTTATCTTACCCCAAGAACCCCAAATCTCTCACAGAAGGTCCAGCCACACAGGAAGTCTATCTCAAAATTGTGGTTGAGAACTACAATTGCATTTTCATTTCCATACAGTGGATAACTCTTTGGGTCTGTGTAGAGTGTGCATTCTGTTCCAGACCACCACTCCAGGGCTGCCACCATCTCTGAGGATCATGAAGACACCGTGATGTAGACAAGTCAGTGTTTTGTGAGCAGTGGCTTGACCACATTTGTGAGCCATGTTCAGCGCAAGAAACTGAACCAGCATGAATTTTCTTCCTGCCAGCAGCAAAACAAACTATATTAACAGACTTCACTGTCATTTATGTGAGAGAGAGTAAGAACAGTACTTACGGCTACTGACGCAGTAAGCTAGTCTGCAGTTGACCCTGCGGGCCAGCTGCTTATTGACCAGCCACAGAGGTAAAGTGCAGAACTGCAGCAGGTTAACAATGAGGCCGCTGACCAGGAACACATAGCAGATGATCAGATGGCTCAAGAACTGGGATTTCAGGATTTGCAGGAAGCTCATATTGTCCTGTAAAAGTTGAACAACTTAGCAACCAACCCTTCTCACGCACACCTTACTTGAGACAGCATATTTCATCATTCAGCTTGGACAAACAAAGCTATCAGCTAGTGCTGCCCTGGGCTGGGACAGCACTCACCCTACTCTGTACATAAAGGTTTCCTTTGATTGGACTCCTGAATGGAGCCTTTGAGCTGGAGTGACCATAAACTGCCAGTCACAGGGCAAACGTTTGCTACTGACAGAACACATGACCCTTTTTCACAGATTTGAGACGCCACCTTTCAGCTATTCATTGACCAACCCATACCTACGTGCTGTAGTTTTGTCAGAGCATTTCCTAAAAGTCAAGGTAATATCAGGTTACATCCATGCTCTGTGTTATTAGATCGTTATGCCCTGAAAGGTCAGGTCAATCATACAGTTTCCCATTTTATCCCAAGTTATTACACAGCACTATCCTTCTTATTTACCATCAAAATTTGTTTGTTAAAATACTGGAAGTCCCTACACGACTGTAAACCTATTTATGTCCCCACAACAAAAGGAATATCTGGCACGCACACACACACCTGTTAGTTTAAGATTTATAGCAGCATTTAGGTGCTGAGATTAAAAGGAATTACAGTTGAACAAATTATCATAATAAATATGAAATATGATTAATATTATTTCTACAGACTGTTAAACACAAAGGTAATTTCATTATTCACCTATGCTATAAGAGAAATAAAAGACAGAAATAATGAAAGAAATAATTTAACTTAAACACTTTTACCTTTCTCTGTCTTCCAGACAGCTGTCCTGCCTCAGAGACCTTCAACCTTTCAAAGACGATAAAGACAACACAGAAAACAGTCTTTACTTTATGTCCATGCCACTTGAAGGTCTTGTTCTTCTTCACAATCACAATTCACTGTTGACAGAAAACTTCCCGGCACAAGCTGCCACACCCATTTCAAAGCCACGCCTAGACCCGATGGATAGGCTGTTTGAGCGCTGGAGCTACCTACAAAGATCGTTTATTCATAGCTCGTAACACTCACACACAGATCTCACAACCCAACCGCAAGTCGTTATGTTACCATGGTGACCAATATGACAAATCAGACAACAAAGACACAACAACAGAGCCTGAAAAACAACTGTTCATTTCACCTCAAGATATACTCTGGGGGCAATTTGGTCCAAGTAAACCAGTGCACGAAAAACTATGGTCAACAGCAGGATGCTATAAATCTTGCAACACATCCCGATGCAATGCTATTCCACTCTCGGTGCCGAAATAGTGAGCGAGGGAGACCTCTTACTATTTGTCCTGCGCTCAGCCTTTATTTGGTAACAGGAAAGGCACGAGGACGTTAAATCAGGACTAGAGCACATGCGCAGTGGTCTCTTCTGATTAAATTCAATAAAGTCTCTTTGCAAGAATAAATATAATTGCTGTTTGAGCAATAAAGTCGCTTTACTGTGTAATTTAGACCCAATTACTCGGTTTTATTCAAACAACCGTAGTAAACAGAGTTGTACGTTGGTGGACAGCGACCCCTGCTGGTTATGTATTGTATGTGCGTAAGAAAGTTTATTATTATTATTTATTCAAGGATTCAAGGCCCTTTATTGTTATCTCACCACAGTTGCATGTATACTTGTCATTATCAAGCTCTGCCCATGAAGAAATTAAATTGTGTGTCTTGGAATTGGTGAAAAGGTAAATACACAGGTATTAAAACTTTAGAAGAATTAACATTAAAGGTTAAACAATAGAATTAAAAAAAGAAAAGTTTAATAAAAGAGAATGTCTAAAAATGTCTTTGGTTATTAGTGTCTGTAAGGCTAAGGGGATAAAACAATATACAAAAATAAATAAACAAACAAACAAATAAATAAATAAAGACACAACAAAACACATCACAGTTTTACTCCTGTTAAACTCCTTAAATTCCTCTCAAGTTGGCCTGGTTTAAATTAAATCTTGCACTCATCTACTATTGTTTAACTGATGATGCACCATATTTCAAAAGGAAACATTATATATACCTTCTGCATGATTTGTTACACAATTTATTAACGAGCTAAACAATAACAACAAGTTCCCAAAAGGCATAAAAAAAAGTCATATTCAAATCAGTCAAACTCCAGGGCATTGGTCAGATTCAAAGAAGTTTAAAGTACAGAAACAGAAATACTGTATTAGAGATCCTCTCACAAAGAATAATACCAAAAAGCTCCTCTCATTATCTCACTGACAAACTAATCAAAATAGGAGTGGATCTTAAACATCAGCCATAGGAAGAATATCTCAGACAATTTCTTCCTCCCAACACTAGAGGGAAATAGAGATTCACTGAGAACACCCCTTTAGACGATTTCAATGAAAAAACAGAACAAAAAACAAAACAATAAATATCCCTGCACATAAATAACAAATCAGTCCAGCCTTTTTATATTGCACACACAAATTATCTGTTTTGTCAGTGAAGACCTTGTTACCTCATGGAGCCTTCGAACCAAACCAAACAATATTTGATCATTTTTCTTTTCAACTCAGAGACCTGTAAAAGGAGGTTAATGGGATCCCGTGACCATTCCACCTTGGGGGTTGTTGAGAAGAGTTTTCAAACTCTCTTTTTACAGGTCCCATAATGCTTCATTCCTCCTGCCCTTTACGACCGAATAACCTTGAAGAGAGGACGTGCATGTCTGAAGAGGTCCAAACATACAGTAAAATAGCTCAGGAAGCTCTTTATGTTCAAATACCCAAGACAGAGAGTGTGAAGGGGCTCATGGGGATAATAACATAACGTTCAGTGAGCATATTATGTGCAAGTACTCTTTGTAGCTTCAGAAGTGATGAAGCACTGCAGGTTTTACACTTTGAACTGAACTGTTAGAGAAACTAGAGTTACTTAGAGTTTCAGTACATGTGTTAACTATTTCAAATCCCATAGTACCTTTACAAAGTCGCCAAAGTCAACACCGATGTATCTGAATAACTTTAAGACACCCGTTTGACAAATATTTCAGTCAGATTGAAGGAGATTAGTCAAAGGCAATCATCTCTACAGCCAAGTGAAATGCTGATTAAACATGTAACATTTGGATTTTTATTTATCCAAATGTTACTTTGGGCAAACTCCTGTTTTAGGGGTGCAAATGATGATGATGGTGATGATGACGATGATGATGATGATGATGATAATGATGATGTATAATTCAATTTACTGTGAGTGCAAAAGTGGGGATAGATTAAGGACACCATTCACATTTGGTTTACTCAGGCAGGTCATTATCTTGATGTTACAGTCTCCTTTAAGAAAGGGAATATACTGCCTTCAGAAGACAAAGTGAAAGGGCAGAATTTACATAGACAGTGAATACATGGATGCTACATGCATGTCTTAGCAAACTGTGTATAGGAGTATCAATCCACCTCTGTAAACAGAGTAACTTATTATCCAGATGGTATTTATTCCAGCAGTATTCACACTGCCAGCACTTTTGCACTATTTGTACTACAACCCTGCACATAGAGTAGTAACTATTTGACCTACATATCTTTGTTTAGCTGAATATTGTCTCTGTCATCCTGTAAATTTGTCTTCTGCACTCTGTGTATTAAGAGCTACTAAGAACCAGAGTCAAATTCCTTAAATGTGTCATCATACTTGGCCAAGGCAGTTGATTCAGATAAAAGTAACAATGTGCTATTTCTTGTTTCAAGCACATACATACAACGGCTTCTTTAGCAGCAGGGGTATGTGTTATAGTATGTTGAATAAAGCTCTTTGTGTTGTCACTGATAGAGAGTCATTTGTGCAGGATCAGGGGGCACAAGCACCCATTTCATTACAATAAAGTGAAAGTTCATGGCCTGAAAATGAAAAAAGCTTATAAATGCAGATAATCAAAATAGACAGAAATAGCTATCCAATATCTAATGGTCTTATAGATGTACTCTAAGAACTGCTGAAACTGAAACATTGCAGGACACAGCTGAAGCAAGAGGAAAGCACGACTGTTAAATGGAAAATGTAAATCACAGTTAAAACATACAGTAGGTCCTGAAAATTGGTTGTTGAACTGAAAAGACTAACCATCAGTGTGCCTGCTACTCAAAGTGGGTAGCAAGGAAGGCCTCATTCACATTTCACTGACTCTTTAGTGGAAAAGTGCAGTTGATATGAGGTTTGCTGGAATTAAAGATGTGTTGCGGGGGCTCCTCACCACAAGAAGTTAGCCTGTTCCAAGAAATGTCAGCATTCATTAAATGAGTTATGTGTTACTGTTAAAGTCGCCCTTCTAGGGCCTTTCTTTGGTACTGCAAGCAATAGGATACCATATAAGAGCAATGTCGTGAGTTTGAGTGCGGCTCTTGACTTTTGTTGCATGACATCCCCCTACTCTTATTTATTGTGCACTGTTAAATCAAGCAGAGAGGCTATAAAAATAATTTAAAAAAGCTTCCTTGCTAGATCAAACTAAAGACCAGATGTAATGAAGCTGGACTACATGCTTCTTTGACGTGTGGTAAAGCCGGCCAACTCAGCACCAAAACATCCGCTTTCATCTTGAAAATCTCTCTGCTGTCACCCTATTAGGGGCGTGGAGCAAATTTTTAATAGCCGAGGCTTGTTCCATTTATGTATTTATGTATTTATTTATTTATTTAGTGAGATGAAATATTTACTCTTATAAAAATCAGTGGTTGCAGCTGACATTTTTCAGTCAAGACGGAATCAGGTTGATGCAACAGGCCAAAGCCAACAGCTTTCAGCCAGAGAGAACTATACTTTTGGCTCAGCAACACAGGGGTGATTTGGATGAGCATGCTGTATGAAGAATGCGCAGAGGATTAAGTGAAATCACTGCATAAGTGTGATTTATTAGCCATTCTGCATCAACAGACTGTAACTGGCTTTCATTCCTTTTACCCGAAACAAATTAACACTCATTCAAACCCTCTGCATAGCTCTTGAAAATAATAGGTCGATCGGCGGAGGTTTATCAGCCGTCACTAAAAGGGTTTGGGTCTCACTGTGAGGAAGCCTACGTGCATATTCCTCATAATGCAGTCAATTTATTTATTATAGTACAATGTGTGGTTTAAAAACAGATGTGTGGCTCAGTAACAGATATGTAGGTAATAGTAAAAACGGATTTGAAAGTATGAGGAAAAGAGTTTAGTCACATACATGGTGCAAGGTATTTGTGCAGACATCACAGTCAGATGCATTAGTTGGTATTCTGATTGGAAAACTGTGACTAACTACATTTGTGCAGATGGCCTAAATAAATCAGGAACACGAAAATGGAAAAAGCTGCGTTCATTCAGGTTTTGTGCAAGCTTTAGTAAATAAGGCACAAAATCTGATTAAGTAATTTTTGATGACTATGTGTTGGAATGTCATGAAAGGAGATGATGTGCTCAGTTTTTCTGAATGCAGGCTGTTGGACATATAGGAAAAAAGTACAAATCAGAAAAAATGACAACATAGCCTGGGGCCTAAACTTTATTTGACACAGTGTATATGTGCAATAAGCCGGTAATGAGATCCTGATGTATGCAGTGTCTGTTTGTCCTGCATGTGATTTGGCTCTGCAGCCTTGCCATTAGACAAAGTAACAGTGGGCCCCACTGACACATCCGACTGTCAGTGAAACACTGGGAGGTTTTTCTAGAGACACCTGCTTCGCTGTTCTCTGGGGTCCATGCATGAGGCCCGACTCCCGTGCCAAAAAGCATTGGCCTGAGTGAAGTTATTTGAAATAATGCCATCACCAAGATGAAGAAGATACTGCATGGTTATGCAATTGCATGTCCTTTTTTTCAACTTTTACTCCTGCCTTCTTTGACAGATGTCAGAATTGGGATCTGAATGCTCAGGAATGAGAAAGGGATTCAACATGAGGTCACATATGCGCATGTGATGTTGGATGTTGGTCACAGCACATGTGTGAGAGCAGTTTGTGGCGTTGGTGTGACGTATCCAAATGGGAATAACATAATGGTTCTGCAATGGTAATCTAGTGTTCAGAATGTGATAGTGTAATTGCAGCAATTCAGAGGGCAGTGCAGGAGCAGAAGAGGTTTCACCTGGTGAAAGTGATCAGCATCATGTGAAGACAGAATATTGTACAGAAAACATACACAAGCCAATTCAAACAAAGAGTATTGTGTTGATAATACCTGAGGATATCTGGTTTTTAAATGCCTTAAGGGATGTGTCTGGATTTTCCAGTTTGGAAAGTCATGTTGGTCTGAGCTGGCTTGAACCACACTCAGTGGCAAGAGAGCAGTAAAGCATGAATTTTGTTGTCTTTCCATTTGAATATAATGTTTATACATTATATAAATGTAATGTATAATGGGCTTTTGATGATTTCTTTATTGTAATTTTTGTCAAAATGGCCAGTGGTGGAAAGTAACTACATTTGCTGGCATTTAATTTGCAGCTTAATATTTAACTTATGACTTATTATATGATCGACTTATCATGATACATTTTAAACTACCCAACAGTATCTAAAATAGTTTACATTAGCAACAGCTTTACCAAATAAAACATTAAAATGCTGCTTAATAATAAAGTTAAATAAAAGTTGTTATTGTGCATAATTAGTACTTTTACTTAAAGAGAATTATAATTAACTCTGTAGTTCCCCCTCAGCTCCAAAGAGCATTTTAGCATCTTTCAGTTCATTGTTTTGGTTTTTATGTCACACAAGTTTATTTTATTTCAAAATGCAAAATTTGTGGAAAATACCTTCAATATACACCATCATGTTTTCAAGGGGTCCTTCCACACACATGCACGCACGCACACAAAAAGCATGGAAATTATCAAGATAATTAAACGAATAAAATAAAAAATTAATAATAATAATACTAAAGTCGATAATAAAATAAAAACAAAATCCTCCCATCTCCAACAATGATCTTACTTCACTTTCCCAGTTTAAAACCATTAACATCTCAGCACTTGATAAAACAATTGCTCAAATGAAATCATCTACCTGTGGTGTAGATATTATCCCAACTAAGTTTTTTAAAGAGATGTTCCCCTCTGTTGGTCATTTTATTCTTTTAATTATTAACAGTTCTCTGACCTCTGGCAATTTTCCCATTTGTTTTAAACATGTAATCATTCAACCATTACTGAAAAAGCCTAATTTGGATCCCCTATCACTCAATAATTACAGACCAGTTTCTAAATTATCATTTTTATCTAAGGTGCTTGATAAAGTTATTTCAACCCAATTAATAGCTTTTTGTGAATAATAATGGTACTTTTAATCGTCTTCAGTAGTTTTAGAGATCCCCACAGCACAGAGACAGCCCTCATGAAGGTTTCTAATGATCTACTTTTAACAGTTGATAGATGTGCACAGTCCTGATGCTTTTAGATTTTAACACTGCCTTTGACATGATAGATCACTCCATTCTCCTGCACCGTCTACAAACCTGGGTTGGTCTTAAGGGAACTGCTCTAATTCTACTTCGTTCATACCTGCTAACCACCTCTCTAGTAGAACCTTCTCTGTTGTCACAGAAAATGCCTGTTACTCTGTTGCGCATTTTAATTGTGGTGTTCCTCAAAGCTCTATCCTTGGCCTACTTCTGATTTCAATATACATGCTTCCTCTCAGAAACATAGTATCTCCCACCACTGTTAAGCAGATGACACACAGTTATATGTCCCTTCTTCTTCTTCAAAATTATTATTATTATTAATAATAATAATAATAATAATAATAATAATAATAATAATAATAATAAAATGAAATCAACAGCCAGATGAAATGAAATATGCCAACAGTACTGAGCCTATAAACAAAAATGGTAGAGAGGGAAAGAGAGGGAAAAAGAAAGAAAAAAAACATTAAGACCTTTACTTTTTTGATACAGTGCCATCGCTCTCACCATACCCAGATGCAGCAGGCAGGTGTTTGTGGTGAAAAAAAGCTCTGATAAATTCACTCTACCTTACCTGCCCAGCACCAAACAGCAGACAGACAAAGTTAGCAACTAGCTGGTGAAAACAGTGGAGCATTTAGCAGCTAAAGAGCTAGATATTTCTCTTAGGAGTTGATGGAGACCAAAACAGAGAGAGTGAATACTAGACCTACATTCATCAGGTGGCCAGAAACATGACTCCAAATGAATAATGTTCCACATCAGCTACATGTGTAATCAGGCAACTGTTTGCACTTTTACTTGCAAATGGAATGTTTTTTTTTTTTTTTTTAATTTATATTGCTGTATTCCACGACTGAAAATTATAAATACTGAAAGATATCTTTTTGTAGAGGGGAGATTATTATGGTCAGTAGGTCAGTTTCCATTTTGAAATCACTGAAATAGGCTATAATATGAAATCCTGACATAATATAGTATATTTTGTTTATTTTTTATTGGCTGTATTGATTTAGTAATCAATGACTGTGCACATTAAGCATAATTAGGATGTAAATGTTAGATGTAAATGTAAATGAAAGATGAAAAATCTTCAGCTACATTTATACCACAGATTACAAAACAGTATAAAACAGATTAACTCCAACACAGCAAAGTTAGAAAAATTTCATTATTTATTTATTTTACTTTACCCCTTCAGTTCCAAGTGATGATTAGTTTATGAAGTGAAGGTTAATCCAAAAATAAAAATTGAGTAACTTCCTCCTCACAAGTATTAAAGTCTGCTGGACCACCAGACACAGTGAGTGAGCCCATAGCTCTGTGTCAGCATTCTTACAAATAACTGGAGTTATCAGGGCTATTTTTACTGCTCCAACAAGTATAAAAAGGCCATCAAATCTTTTTTTCCAAGAGTATTCCAACTGCTCAGTAATGAAAGGATTGCCCGGACAAATTTTCATCACACACACACTCTGACATTGCTTTGTTTCAGACAATGCCAACACCAGCTGTGCTTCTGGACATGTGTGCAGCCAACAAACCTCTCACAGAAGTCGGAAGACTGTTAACATATAAAAAAAACCTGACTTGACTTTATGACCAGCCAGCCTGTCCAGCTATATCATTAGTTTTGGAGGCGGTGCAAGCTGGCACAGCAGTGAGTGCAGTCAAAGATTTCACCACATATTCTTTAAGATGAATTATTCAGGTTGAAAGCTGCTACAATTTCTCATTTTCTCACTTTTGAGATAAGTCAGTTTCAATCAATCAACTTGTGGTAAGCTGAAGTGTTGGCAGTGAAGTGAACAGTCAGTTGAGGACACATGGAAAATGTTAACACCACTTTAAGTGCTGTCTGTGTTCTTATCACTTAAAGGGTAAGTTGATTGAATTTCAAGCAGATTTTGTGCATTTTCTTTGAGGGGCTTATGAATAAAGTCACTCAAAAAGAACTCATGAGGGAGTTACTGTCTTCTCCTTTCCACCTCACATTATTGTTTTCTCTTGTCTTAAACAAATTTAATCTTGTCTTGAAAATAGTAATAGTTTTTCTTCAGAATAATATTATAAACATGTTGTACATATGGTAAAGTTAAGCTTTTTTCTTTGTGGTTTGTCTTTTCTAAACAGCCTTCTCTAAAAACTGAGTTACTAGGTGAAGAGAATGATTAAAATGTGTTGGAAACATATTTTCATTTGCATATCTTCAAACATTATTGAAATAAACTACTTTGGCATGAAGTGTGGAAAACTCAGATTTTCCTGCGGTTGTGTAATGGGTAAATGGCAAAAAAAAGGAGAGAGGAGAGAAAGTTTGATATCTTTAAATAGCTTGCCATGTGTATTTTCATGAGTGGATGTTCCATTACTGCAGAGCGCAACATGGCTGAAAAAGCCATCAGAGATGTAAAAGGATATGGTGTGATCACTTGTTTCCACTGGTGAAAGAGGGAGGGGAGCTTGTAGCATTGTAGTCCTGCTCATAAAGAGCAGACGATGCACTACCTTCGTCTTCTATCACAAATCTATCACTTGCTGCTGCTCTGACACTAACATGGTAACAAAACTCATTTTAGTTGTAGTTTTCCCAACAAAACCATGAAAATGCTTGAAGAAAGAAGGTTAAATGATGACACTTAGTTTCAGCACTGCCCTATGTATTTTTTATAAGTAGTATATAAATGATGAATTCATAGTTTATAACACACTATAATGTAGTTGTAAGCAGACATTATTGTTATTATTGTATTATGAATGTATTTATTTATTTGTAATGCATGACTATACCTTTTGCTGTTGCCAAACTTTTTTTTTCTTTTTGTAAATGGAGAGACAGTATTGCTTCATCATTTCAAGACTGGTCTAATTACCATTAATATAGGATCTCTGGACAACTATCATGCTATGTGGTCACACCTCTTAGCATTTGTAAAAAGGAAATATCAAATTAAATATCCTTTTTGGTGTGTGTGTATGTATCCATATATGTTTTCTCAATATCTTAAGACTAATCTTTTGTCTTGTCCAATTTTTTTTAGTTTGTGCTTATTATTGGATTTTTGTTTGTATGTTTTTTAAAAAAGTAGTTTTGTTGTTGATAACAACAGATGTATAAACAGAATATATGGTTCACAGTAAAACACAGTTTTAATAATATAAAGTGAATATGATCTATGAAGTGTTGATAATATATTTTAATGAAGTAGAGAAAAGTTTTATTGTATTTTACTTTAAATGCTATCATTTATTTACTTATCTATTTACTTATACATCTTCACTCTGTGACAACTGAGCAAGCATCATGTTGTTTACAGAAGGCCATGAGATGTGGCTGAAAGGTCTGGAAGAAATCTAGTAAGTGGACCTTTTCTAAAATTGTTATTTCTGATGTCAAGAATGAACCTTCAAACTCCTCACATCCTCATGAGCTTTGGGCACATTTCTAAAAGTATATTAAACCAGTCTGTGAGTGATTTACACATGATATGATTTATTACGCAATTTATGTATTGATTCATGTATATAATAATGTATTATTAAATAAGATTTATACTGTAGTACATTATACTGTAGTTTTTATAAACCATCTTAAATTATTTTATACTGATTACAGATGCAAAATAAGGGGGGTTACAGTAATGTCTAATTTATTTTTCTCAGTGCTTTAAGTTTACAGCTTAGGCAGCAAACGGGCACAGTCTTCAGCAACATGTAGATTTCACTTGACTGTTATTTCAGGTGCAGGTGTTGTGTAATGTGATGTCTGGACTGTGTATAAGTGTTTATGTGTGCCAAAAGCTTTGACACTCCTCCACATGCCTCCTGTGGACAGCACACACTGCTGCGCCCATCACCGAGTATGGCACCGGTCTGATTCCCAGCTGGAACTTATGAATCTGTCACATACATTTCACCTTTCATTCGGACACAGTGTTTAGCTGCACTGTACATTCAGGAAATTGTGGGATCTCTGTGTTTGCAGCATGCTGTTAATGTCAAATTATGTTTTATTTAAGAGTGGTTCAATTTCATTTTGACCTTAATTTAACCTGAACAGTTGACTACAGCAGGTGGAGGCTGTGCATTGCTCAAGGACACTTCAACGGCACGGTTTCAGACTGAGTCACTCTATCCAGATTACCTCAAATAACTGGGGATTGGAACCTCCTGTTATGTTGACGAGACTCCAGTATCACAGTATTTAACAATTTAATGGATGCTTGCATTGTTGGATGATACCATTAAGAACAAAATAATGGTGATTTATCTCAAAGTAAAGGGAAACAAGGCGATACCTTGATTGTCTTAGTTTTCCTGAAGATATGAAGGCTGCATTTGATCTGAGTTTATTTTAGTAAGTCGGATAAATCAGAAGTTACAGCGCCTGCAGCTATCTGCACTGCCTGGCTTTGTTTTGTGTAAGGTTATTGCCAGGCCAAGACTTCACAACCTGATTTAACAGGACCCAATGCATCTGTTCTCAGTTTCACACCAGTGCCATCAAGAGCTAAGTGGAAACAAGCCTCGCTCTGACACCCTGGACTTTTTTTGAGGATCATGCATACTTTCTGTGAAAAAAAAACAACATAAAACTGCAGTTCCATTTGGTTGTCTTGAATATGTACAGTACATCCCTAAAGATGAGTGTCTTTTTCAGCCTGGATTTGAGCAAATGTCCAAACATATATGTTTGGACATATAATTTATATATAATTATATATAATTACTGCTGCCTACTGGAAAAATGTCTTTCTTTTCCATCTCTTCTACTTGAAAATTATCTCTACTTTCTCCAGCTTCTTGACCACTGTACTGTGTTTCTGATGTCAGTCATTTAAAGCATCTGAAGTGAAGCATCTCAAATCCATGAGTAATATCAAAGAGCTGGATTCATGCAGACAGCTTGGAGCCCGTGTGCTGCAGGACCTCAGCCTGCAGCCCAACACTTCTGGCAACTCTGTTTTCTGGGAGCAATGAGTGTGCGCCCCTGAGGTTGGCAAAGAGAAGGACCATGGATATTTTCCCAATGACTAGAGGAAATCATACCCTGAAATAAATGACTTACTTTATTTCAATTGACAGACCCACTTCTTTACTAGCACACTTGCTTTTGGCAGCCCTGTAGTCACTTTGTTCAGCAACAGCACAAGTCCACTCATTAAAGCAGCCAGTGGGAACACTAAAGCTGATTTCACTTGGATTCCGGGAAGAAGGGGGGAAAATGCATGTTTCCTGGGAGTTAACGCTGCTCTTTGATCAAAAATATGTTCCTGTTGATGCAAAGGAGAAGGAAGCCGGTTTTTAAGCATTGGTTGACGTTTGATTTTCAGATACTAAGGTACTATTTCAGAAATGTCATTTTTCTTTAATGGACTTTTGTGCAGTATTTCAGTTTTTTTAAGGAATAGTTTGACATTTTGGGAAATAGTTATTAGTATTTGCTTTTTTGCTGAGAGTTAGATAACAGAATCAACACCACTCTCATGTCCATGCTGTAAATATGAAGCTACAGCTTCCAGCTGGTTAGCTTAGCACAGCAACAAGATTAGCACAGCAATTGGAAACAACAGCTAGCCTGGTGCAGTTAGGCCTGCTATCTTTCTTGATTAATCTGTACAACAAACTAAGTCATAAAAAATGTCAAGTTGTGGTGTTTTAATGGGGGTTATGTGCTGGGATATATATCGGCAGGAATTAGCTAACCAGCTGCTAGCTGTAGCAGAATGAATGAAGATGAAATGAACTTTGAGATGAATATTTTGGCTGCCTATCAGCAGGGACTACTTTTGTTGCTGAGCTCACGTATTCCCTGACAGACATTAATTGGATTCAGACGTTTGTGTGCTGGTTTCTTAAAATAGGCCCCAGTTCAGGTTCTGATCTTTCCCCCTTTCTCAGGGCTTCATTTCTGAAACTGTCCAGCCTCACCAGGTTGGCTACACCATGGCAGATGACATGAAAAATGGGAATGTGGGTAAGAGAGAGGAGGAAGTGGAGTTATAGAGTGGAGAAGGTCTGTAAG
Organism: Euthynnus affinis; assembly: GCA_029490765.1. Taxonomy (NCBI): domain Eukaryota; kingdom Metazoa; phylum Chordata; class Actinopteri; order Scombriformes; family Scombridae; genus Euthynnus; species Euthynnus affinis. The sequence goes on along the minus strand of CM055852.1, from coordinate 12,087,270 downwards.
TGGAATATCATCTAAAGCTATAGTATCCCGGTGTTGGACAGGCTGGTATTTCACACCACTGTGACTGAAGTGGAGCATCACACTGAGAGCAGTCCTTGGTTTAAACTTGTGTTTGAATAAGAGGCTTCCCTTTCCACGCTTAGTTTTCTGTGTGTTTCTCTATACTGTTAAAACTGACAATCTGGTGCTGAGCTCCACATCTAAACCTCAAAAATAAATAAATATTGACACCAAACTATCATATGTTCATCCTTGGTGTCAGTTTAAACTCACCTTGTCACTGTTTCTCTTAAAAACCACTGGTCAAAGTGAACTTCCCCTGATGTTCATTCAGTTAAGTGCAGCCAGTTTGCTTGAGGATATTCATGCTTTTAAAATGCTTGCTGGTCGCTAAATACTCGCCTCAGCAGAAAATTCTGGTTTACTGTGTCACACATTGACATCCTCTGGCAAAGCTCTATGAACCACCCTGGAACGTGCTCTGGGCTTGAAACCAGAAACTATTGCCAGACCTATATAGCCAGTCTTTGGTGTGTGCCACGTGGACTATTCCAAGAGCCTCAACCCAGATATCTCTGCCATAGAGCTACGAGAGCAAGGTTTTGACTTCCCCATTTTCCCTAATAGCGCATTTTTTTCCTGGCTTCACCATCGTTTACTTAGCCCCTTCATTACACGCTTTCTGCACTATGGGGCAGATGGTCTGGTGGAAAACCACAGACAACATCCTCCTGTATCAGGGCTTTTCATTGGAATATTTAAACAATGAGCAAATTCAGTTGTTCATTTGGTTTTACAGAATCTTTGAGGAGCTGGTCATGTAGTGGAGGTTAACTTTTTTATAGTAGAAAAGATGGAGGCTTTCTTCGGGATATTGTATATTGTCTTATCTATTTTAATGTCCATCCCAGACATGTGTCAGACAGAACATGGTATGCTTAGTAAACCTCCATAAACCAAAATTTCTGAACAAAGTATTAGTGCATCTGAAAAGAAATTAGGATTGACATCAATAGTTAGATTAACATTAATAAGTAATACAGTTTATCACCATGTTTCAGATCTCCTTTGAACAGAACTTACATTTGTTATTTATTTCCTCCTTTAATAAAATACAGTACATCTTATAATGAAGAAGTAAAATTATTTTAACTCACTGTATGGTTGTACATTTATGTTTGCCTTGCTAAACATAGTTTTACTACTAGTGAACTTCCTTACCACAAGTTGAAGGTTTAGTTTAAATGAATGTCTGTCACGTCAACAAAGAACTGTCGCTGAGTGCAGCAGAACTGCATCGGGAAATTATGGTAGAAAAATCATTTTTTTGTTACTGGCTTACTAGTCATTAATTTGATTTGTCTTATGGTGAACTGAAAACCGTGAAACTTTTAGGTGAGGATATATTGTGTGTAATCACACATAAACTATAATTATTGTAATGGGGGGCAATCCCACATACATTGTCCTGCTGCTGCTGCTTTCTAGCATAATCCACATAGGCAACTTGGTGTCACAAATGATTAATAAATGAATAATATGCCAATTTTGCGGGTTATGACTACATATCTTGACAGGAGTGACAGGAGAAGTAAAGTTAAGATGATATCAATAAAATGTGACTTTTTTTCTTTTATAAGGTGATTTTCATGGATGTATCATAAGAGCTGGATACGGTGATAGTGCATACAATTTTCCCAGTGGCCACTCACAGTATTGCAGTGAAAAATCACAAGGAAATTATGACTCTTTCTATTATACATTTTTGAACCTTGGATATTTTACATTTGTAAAACTGTACTTGAGCCAAGAAAAGCAATTTAAAAATCTGTTATGTCATCACAATGTAAAGACTATGGGCTGAGTGGGAACTGCAGGTGGGGCCAGTACACTACTGCGCATATTCAGTGGGCCGCAAAACCCTGGAAGAAAACCTGGAAGCTAGAAACTTTTTTGGTTTATATGCCAGGCGAGCGGTTCTTATTGGACTGAATAGGCACCATTTTTAGTCTGGTATCCAGCTCTTATAATATATCCATTGTGATTTTTGCTTATTAGGAGGAGGTGGGTTGGGTTGAGGCAGGTTGGGTTGATGGCTAGATGGTTAGTTGACAAAAAGTTGCAAAAGCAGCAGGAGAGCACTGTTTGAGGTATTTTTACCATCACGTTGGGACATTTTAATCTGACATTTTTACCGTCATGTCAGGCATTTTACTGCTGTTAAACCAGACATTTTAAATGTCACATCAGGACATTTTAACTGGACATTTTTACCGTCACATTGGGCATTTTACTGGTGTTAAACCGGACATTTTTACCAACAGGTCAGGACATTTTTATCCTATTTTACTGATCTTTTTAACCCAAACCATGATCTTTCCCTAACCCTAACCAAGTGGTTTTTGTGCCTAAACCTAACCAACGGCATTAAATGACACACATTTTTACAATGTAAATGGTGGACTGCATTTATATAGCACCTCTCTAGCCTTCCTACCACTCAAAGTACTTTACACTACATGCCACATTCACCCATTCACACACACATTCATATGCTGATGGCAGAGGCTGCCATGGAAGATACCAACATGCTCATCAGTTTCTAATCATTGACACATACACTCACACAGCAATGGCACAGCCTCCGGGAGCAATTTGGGTTTCAGTGTTTTGCCCAAGGACACTTCAGCAAGCGGACTGGAGGAACCAGGGATCAAACCGCCAATCTTCCAATTAGTGGGAAGCCCGCTCTACCCACAGACTGTATAAAAATAATGGACATAGCCACTGTGATGTCAGCCACTGGTTTGTTGACTCCCATGTTGAAGCCTCAAGTTTGGCATTTTGACCATCACCATCTTGCTTTTTTGAAGCCAGAAGTGATGAGAAGTGATCATATTTAGACAAGAGCATGGAGCTGGGAAGGAGCTCCCCAGGATCCAACTACAGCACCTCATGCACCGCAGTGGTAGTGACTTATCAATCATAAGGTAGCCACGCCCTAAAGCACACCTCGCTTTATCATCTATTTTACTCTAAATGAGGCAATAATTCACAAAATGAACATAATGCTTAATTGAAGAAGAGTTGAAACAAGCAATTGAGATCATAATTTGTGATAAAGCAGGGACACCTACAGTACATTGTGATTGACAAGTTGCTACCATGGCGACAATGTTGGTTTTGGTAACATAACCATGGTGTAACCCCAGATTCACCAAGTATAGACATAGGCGTAGCCATCACTATTTCAGTGTGTTTTCAGTTCATTAAAGTTAATTGTAACACTATGGTCACCTGAAAAAGTCTTGTGCAGCATTCATTGCACTAAAACACCCTATAAGGAGTTGCATGCTTAGTTTTTTAGAATAAGATCATTTGGTTTTAATGGTTTCAAGCCTGTTTTTCAGTAGTGAAAATTAGCATTAAAATGAGCATTGTCACCATTAACCATACACTGTAAATGCACCATGCTAACCAACCTAGCAGTTAGCATTAAGTTCAGCTCCATCCTTTCATCCAAATATGGTCACTTCTCATCACTTCTGGCTCCAAAAATCCAAGATGGCGATGGTCAAAATGCTAAACTTGAGGCTTCAAAACAGGAGTCCACAAACCAATGGGTGATGTCACGGTGGCTACGTCCATTATTTGCTTACAGTCTATGGGCTCTACCTGATGGGCCTTGGCCACATGTTATGAAATGTCCTTAAAAGTGGCGTGCTATTTAAACACCATCCCATGAGATCATGTTGGCAGATGTAAATAGTCCCCAACAAAACACAATTTATTCCTTTTGGAGCAATGTTTGCTAAAAACTACAATGCCTGGGTTTTTTTTTTTTTTTGAAATATTTGAAAAAGTTTAGTTTTTAGATTTTTAAGATTTATGTTTTCAACAAATGGGCTTGACACTGCCAGCAACAGAGAGTCCAGGGAAGTCTGAGATATACACTGTATCAGTAATGTTGATTAAAAGACATTATGTTAGTTTAACAGTAATTATGATACCTGGTAATCCTCATTTATATAATCAACAAAATGGTGTACAAGTGATTTATTTATGAAACAGGACAATCTTACACTAATGTTTGTAGAAAATGTATATCTAACAACACAAGTATACAAAAACATTTACATTTTGTGCATTGCAAACTCTCAATGAAATGAACAAGCTGGAAACCAAACATGGAAGAACACGAATGCTATACAGACTAATTAAAACAGAGTTGTAGGCTAACAACTCTTTAATCCACACTATACAGTCACACAACCACACTTTGTCTTCAAAGACCTTCATCTAGATTCCTTTTCAATCAACACTGTAAAGTTTCACAACATCCATAGGTGATACTCATGACTAACATATGAATGGAAAAAGTATTTTGTATTAAATATTTTCACTGTAGTCATTGTTAATGATGCCATCACACATAATGACTTAATGTTAAACCTCAGACTCTCAGCTGATAGTGTGAAATGTTACTTGGTACTTTCCACTGTGTGGCACACACACCTGGAACTCCAGAAAAACCAGGGTTGTGAAAGCAACAATATTAGATTTACCGGGAACTTAACTGCAACCTCAATTATTTCACTACCTTTTAAACTGATGTTATTGTCACAATCAATTGTTTGTAGATGTGTTACAAATACAAAGTGTTTCCAAATCATTTTAGAAAAATGTTCTGGCTACATTGCCAGTAGCCCCACTAATAAGCTCCTATAGACATAAAGTTTGAGCACTGAAAAATGTTCCACGTGTACCAAAGTGAAATATTACTTTAAGGACAATGAGGCCTTGTCTGGACAGCTATGGAAATAAACACAGTGGCTTTTTTAACATACACATACTACCAGAATTTACTCTCTGGCAGTTCCTATCACATACATAAGCACAGTATGTGTTTATGTATGTAATTATTTAAACCTGCAGTGCGGAACTTTTGCATATAAATGAATGTCTGTTACATTCAAGCCCCTGCCAAACGAGTTCACACAATGCTGATTAAGCCAATAACGGCCAGATAAATCTCTCTGTATTTCAAAGTATACAGACTTTTTAAATCTCATGTCAGGAGGGACATTGCTGTACTGGCTGTTTGAATGCGCACCCAGAGACTTTTGCTGGCTGAGCCGGCTAACTTCTGGTTAGCTGTCTACTAACTTGAATGGGGATAAATATATTAAATTTTGCAGCTCTTCTAGACTTTCCAAATGTTATTGGATCGAATGGATCAAATTCTGATGCTAAAACGAGTCATTTCACGGGGGTCGTGTGATGCTTGCGGTAATTTATCCATCGATTTACAGCTGCAACAGTAGCGACGGAGTAGGCTACGGTTGACAGTGTTTTTGTAGTTACTCTCACTGCCAGAAGGGGGAGACAAAAGTCCTGCACTCCAGCTTTAAAAGCAGCTGATGTTTATTCTTCCCAGAGCCTTGCACTACAGTTTATCTGAAAGAGGAGGTCAGATGACTCTCATTTGGTAAACTAACAAGTAAGGGAAGTGCATGACAACACACAAAATCTTGCAATATTATAATGTGTTATCTTGACATTTGTGATATTCAATCATGCGTTTTGTCAGTGTAAACAAATAAATAATTATTTACAAACTCTAGCAAAAAATGCAAACAAACACAACAAGCAGAGCATAAATAATTTACAAAAAGGAATTATAATACAGACTTAGTATAAACATCTTTGGCACTTACTAAAATGGCTTATTTAAATTGTTCACTCAAGTTCTCCATAGAAAAACACATTCAGGATGAAAAGAATGAGGAGAAACAGTTATGGACTTGAGACAGCTAAATGATAATGTTTTTTGGTTACAGTTTATGTTTGTAAGACACTGTAAGTTTAGTTGTTCTGCAAGACAGAAGCCATGAAATGGAGCTGGCAGACAGCAATGTATCAAAGATAAAGAACAACTGAGTCATTTACAAATTGTAGAAAGTAGAAAACTGTAGGAAAGCACATACAGCATGTAAGTGGTTGTACAATGAATCCTTTAAAAATGTAGACATAAGTACACTAGTTATAATTAGATATTCTGCAGAGGCTTTTTAAAACCTGTCTGCTCTCATCCGTTTTTCTTTCCCAGCAAGGGAAATGTATACAAGTCACCAGGAAAACTGAAATTGGCCATGGTTTCCTCTCCAGTGGGTGGATCAAGGCAAAACACGGAAAAGTATGGAAAGTCTCATTTACGTTGAAATGGATTTAGTGATGACGTGATGTTTAGTTTGAGAGATTCTTGTCTTTGTGTCTCTCTGATGTTTTTCTATCCAACTTGATTCAGTTATCTGTGGAAAGATTGAGAAAATAGCTTCTATTACCGCCACATTTATAATCATAATTATAATCAAAACTAGGACACTCAGCGAGATTCACACAGTCAAAGTGCCAAAGTGCAGCAACAACATGTGCATTGTGTGCATCAAAAAAGCGTGTCTTCAGTAACATAGCTGTGATTGAGAAAAGGCTGCAGGCTCATTTTCCACTGTTAAGCGCTGTACAGAAAATCCGGACCTTGGAACAACACACAAGGCCTTTCTCAATGCATCTGGGGCATTGTACACGAGCAAGCTGACAAGCACAAACATAGCGTAGCGTGACACTTTTTTTTTGCTTCAGCCAACATACAACACATAACCACCTCATCATTACCTTGTGAACACTGTTGGCAACTCCGGCTTATCTGAGTATTGAAAAAGATATTGAAGGTTTAAAGATTTTTCCCCACATTGTCTCCGTCATCTGTTTTTGATATTTTTATATATGTATATACATGTGTCCACATATGTCTATATATGTGTTCACATCACATTCACACAGACACATATATACATATAAACACACTTTGAAGCTTACCAGGAGCAAGAATATCCTACATGACTAGTAGTGGTAATACCTACTAATCCCAAGACTAGGCAGTTAAACATAAGGTAAGTCTGTATATTTATGTATAATGTAAATGTAATGTTCATGTATTGAAGCTATCTAGCAGAGTTTCAGGAGCAGGACCACACCGCAACTGTTTTGCTGTACTATTCTGCACCAGAACCAAGATCACACAACATCTCAAGTCTCCTACCATCATCCCAACTACTCAGGCCTCATAACACTTAGCTGGAGGATTGAGAGCCACGTCCGGTGTCACCACACTCCAGTGAGGCCCCACAATGACCAGCCATCAAAAATCTTCAATAAAGGAATTCCATTCCATCGAATAGATTACAAAGCAAAGCTTTTCAGCGCTCTCATGTCTGCCTTTCGTGCCCAGCGTTCCATCAACACCAGCTCTCTTTCAGGTGACTTCACCACGCATACTCCAACAGCACACCATGATGTCAGCACCCCTGTCTAAGGGACAATTCAACTATATCCTCCAGTTCAAAGACAGCAGAAAGAGCAGCAACAGAAGCAAAGATGGGGGTTGTCAGTCAGAACAAAGAACACCACAGCTTCAGCAACTGCCTCTTGTCAATATTTAAAACACAATTACCTACTTCAGCTGGAGCACCCAACACCAGAACATCAGGTCCCTCCACCTCCAGTCAGGTTATTCAATACCAGCACCAGCAGCCAACATAATCCAGGGCAAACAACACTGGGCTGTCAGTGCCTGTCACCGTCCAGCTGCAGCAATCACAACAGTCAGCCTTAGGAGGTGAACCTGGCACTGGGATTCCAGTGGCCCCTGCCACCCACTTCCAGCAACCATAGTGGCTTATTCTAGCTGGGCATTTGGCACCGGGATGCCAGCACCCCAGCTGCCCTCATATAGCACTCACATCAGCCTGCTGCAGCTGGGGCTCCTGGCATGGAAATTAATGAGAATGGGAAATGAACAATTACATGGCCATTATCCTTAATCCTGCCCTCCATTTTGGAGGCAATGGTTTCTACTGATATCACTCCCACTTTGCCTTCCTGACCACAGCCTGTCTTCAGCAATTCAATGAGGACTCATAATGGAGCACACTCGAAAATGAAATTTACTGCTCCCTATGTGATGCCTGTCTCACCCAGCCTGTTCCTGCTCACTACTCACTACGCCACCATCAATCATGCCATCTCCCTCATCAAACTCGCTGGGAAAGGGAAGTGGCTCTCAAAAGTTGACATCACCAGCGCCTTCAAAGGTCTCCTGCTGGCAAGATGCATATTACTGCACTGTTAGGCTCACCTGTGGTCTGAGCCCTAAACTCTTCGACCCCCGTCGGAAGCCATCTACTGGATCCTGTCTAACAACCATAAGATTCCATTCCTTGTCCATCTCTTGGACAATTTCCTCATCGTTTCTCCTCCCTCATTGATACCCGCTTCCAGTCTGGTCACTCTGACTTTCTCCAACCTCAATATTCCACTGTCTGCAGAGAAAACAAAAGGCCCCTCCACAACCCTTGAGATCCTCAGAATCACTCTTGACACAAATCTGTTTCAGGCTTTACTTCCAGTCGAAAAACTCAACCAAATAAGCCTTTTGATCTCCAACTTCCTCCTTGCCCCATGCTGCACCAAACACCTACCCCTCAACTTCACCCTTCATATCATTCCTCAAGGCCGAGGCTTTATTTCTCACCTGCCATCAATTGCTTCTTCCATCCCATCACTCTTGAACTCTACCTTCACTCTTGAACTCTCCAGTTCAAGCTGTGTCAATTTCCATGTATGGCTCAACATTCTCACAAACTGGAACAGTATCACCTTCTCCTATGACAACCAACTAACTCATCCACACAACATCCATCTGTACACCAATGCTGCTTCTTCTGCTGGTTTTGGGGGTTTCTACAATGGAAGATGGTTTGCAGCAGAATGGCCCCCAGAGCTCCCAAGCGAATGTCAGATTGCTTCCTCTGCTCTTTTGGAAATATACCATTTAAGAGCCACAACCATTCTGTGGGGCCCTGAATGGTCACAGAAGTCCATGCTTATATACTTAGACAAAATTGCAGTCATAGACATAATAAACAAAGGGTGCTCCAACTCCCAACTCCCCCATCATGCTTTTTATAAGCAGCCTAATCTGGCACTTGGTTACACACTGATATGTTCTCTATGCAGCTCATGTTCCCGGTCACTCCAGTGCCATTGCTGACTCTCTTTCCTGTTTCTCATTCCAGAAGTTCAGAAGAACAGAAACTGCACCTCATGCAGATACCCATTCAACACTGATTCCTCCATACTGGGCACTAAATCCTGCACTAATACCCCTGATCATCGATTCCCAGAACTCCATCATCAACAGCCTATCACCCTCAACCCTCTTGTCCTATTTGACAGCTTGGAAGAGTTTCTGTTAATTTCATGACCAGTACAACATAACCTTCTTGTTGTCCAATCTCATCGCCATGACCTGTTTTGTTACCTACACCCATTGCATGATGGCTATCAAAACACATATAATCAAAGTTTACCTTAACAGCATCAGCCTCTTCTCTAAACTCTTAGCTCCTGTTCGTTACTCTGGACACACCTTCAGGATCGGAGCCACCTCAGACTCCAACAATAGCATCCCAGAATATTTAATGCAACTTATGGGCCGCTGGTCCACCCAAGAATATCACCACTACATTCGTTCAGATCTCAAAGATCTCAGATCCGCTAAATTTTGTCTTACGTAACAGGAAGTTCAGTTTTTCATTAATAAATCTTTTAAACACCTCTTGTCGATGGTGTGGTCCTTGCTTGTGCAATGTGTATTATGGCTGTACCACTATTATATCACATGCATTTACAGTAAGTCTTGTTTATGCACTTGATATATAATCAGATATTTCTGTTAGGAGTTCTTATATGACATGTTGGCATGCCTAAATGTGTTTTTTTCTGGCTCAGGAAACAAAAGATCAGAAACTAAAGGAAGTTTGTCAACCCCGTAAAGAAAGAATGTCCTGATTTATTATTTTAACCAAATTCATATGCCAAATCCAACACCAATGAATTAATTGTGCAATTAACAGCTCATTCACACAGACAACAGTGGGAATTACGAAGTAATATAGCATTTGACAGTTGTAAAAACATTATTCAGTGCACTTTCCTTTGACCTGGTTGCAATTACTCCAATATTTTTAATGTTGAGCTATTCTAAACAGTCAGGTGTGCTTTTGTTTCATTGTTGTTTATTGATGTTTAGCACACCACTGCAAATCTCTTAGCTGGTGCATTTAGTAGCTTTATAAGCTTCTTCATTTCTGCATACTCATGCATATATAGACACACACCATTTTTTCATTGCAAAACAGTTATCATTGTAAATTTTAAGAATTTGAAAGTGTTTCTACTAACCTCTGCACTCATACTTGAGGTCGGAGAAGAAGACCAGCTCTTGTGAGAATACAAACAAGCCTAACCTTCCTCCGGCAAATGTCTTGTCATAAACTGGTCCTGAGTCAGCCATGATCTGTTTACCTTCATAGACCACAACCCTGCAAATAACATGACAAACATTTTATATGTTAATGTGTTCACATTATAGCACTTATGTGTACTGTAGATCAGTGGTGGACAACAGAAAATAGTTACAGAAATAAGGGTCTACGGCTAAACCAATATTTCACTTAAATTAGATTAATTAAGAAATTATTATATGATTGATTTAGCACTTAAGTAAACTTCTTTCTTTTTTTTGTTTCTCCATGTTCTCACTATTTACCTATTTTTCTTTGGAATTTGAGTGATTACATATCATACATACAATATACACTGTTCTGCTATGGACTGTTGGGTTTTTCTTAGATGTACTGTGCTACTTTATTTCTTACCTAATGAAACCAGTCTTTGGTCTGTGGATGAGATGCCACCTGTAGGCTGTGTAGTCCTTCCATCCAATGTTTTTGGGGTCATGCCACAGAGTACGCACCTATTTGAATTAATTAAAAACACTTGTGAAAAATACTGACACAGCCTTTAATACAGACCAAATAGCATTTAGACTTCAGCCCACCTGCCCAGGAGTGTTGCCTGTGTGCCACAGAGCATTTCTGAGGTTTTCTCCAGTGCCAGTGGTCGAGTTGACAACTTTGAGTGAAACACCAGAGATGCCAAAGGCCTTGGAGGGCTTGTCCTCCCAGTAAGTCTGTGTGATCTGCTTCCACATCACTACGTAAAAGCGCCCACTTGACTGGTAACCGAACACAAAGCCTGCATAGTCATCATCTCTGTCTGTGTTCACATACATTGTGCCACTGAAGTCCACAGCATTGAACTCATCAAAGCCTGTGATGGTGCAAGAGTTGGATGATGCTTAATGTTAGGACTCTTTTTAGTCAAGATGGATCATTTTCAGAGCAGTAAATCAACAATAAATTGTTAGTGAGTACAGATGTGTTACTCACCTACTGCAATGCCTGGGTCAGAGTTGGCAGTCTGAACAAGTTCTTTGCCCTGGTGTCTAACCACCCAGTTGGGATCAATTTGAGTGGTACCCTTAGGATCCAAGTGGACCATCTGGAACTTCCTGAAGTCTGTGAAACTGATAGCATTGTTCTCTGGACACACATCAATAATATCCGGGATATTGTCATTGTCAAAGTCGTCTTTGCAGGCATCACCTCTTCCATCACCTGTTAAAAAAAGACATCAAATAAATAAGTTTAGTCCCATTTAAATTAGATGTGCATAATATATACTAGATTTTTTCATATTTTTCTATAGTTTGGAAAAATCTCTACGGCAGCTAATATGAGTGTCATAATACTCCCACTGCAGTGGGCGTGAGGAGCTCCTCCAAGAAAAATAGCAATTCCTCCAAAAAACTAACTTTAATACCTTTGCCAAATAAACTGAGCCAAATCAGCCATCTTTTCATGCTGTGACAACTTTCACTGATACTTGTAACTGTCTGAAGCCTGATGTCTATTAGAGCCACACTTTAGGCCTGTAACACACAGAGGAAAGGACGCCAGTGGCTAATGAAGGCCACTGCGTGGAAGTAGCTAGCTGCTTTCTGTCATCATCTTTGTTATTTCACAAGGGGCTAAAATGATTCCATCAAATAAACACAATCTGACGAGCTGTGAAGAGTATGAGAGCGCCAGCGTCCAGGGCCTTCCTCCTTTGCCGTCTGTTTTCAGTTAGAGGCAGCTGTACAAACTCCAGGTAACCGTGCTCAAATTGCGGATTAATCAAGAACAAAGCCTCAAGGAAATAAAAACTTCACAGCCTGGCCTGTGCCCTCTTGGGCTGCTCACTGAAGTCATGCAGAATGACATCACCCATGCCAACACAGTGCTTGATTCTTTCCACAGCCACCACATTTCACACCTGCTCTGACTTCACTAATTGCTAACTGTGAAGACATCTGGGAGAACTGAAGCATTTTGCTTCAGTTCTCCCAGATGCCTTCACAGTTAGTGAACATCACTATGTGCAAATTATTGTTGTGTGCAGGAATGTGTCATTAACCAGTAATAGTGGTGATGTTAATGGCATTAATTAAATAATTGTAATTAATTACTGTTGATTAAATTGTCATTAAATTAGTTATTATCAATCAATCCCATTTTTAGCCAACATGGGCTAGAAGTCTTTAAAGTCATTAAAATTTGGATAACTACAGTTCTATGACGACCTCCATTTGCTGAGGAAGACCATGTGATGTAATCTTAAACTTCACAGTAGCTACTGGACCTTGTAGTGAGATTATTTTGTCAACTGCTGCTAGGTTTTATGTAATACAGTAATGATATGTGTTTAAGTAGCATATCATTACTGTATTACATAAAACCTGTGTAAAACTTAAAATATTTACAAGAAAGCAACAAAGTGTTTTGTGTACTTACTGTTTTATCTTTTGACTGAAAATGTATGACTACATATGACAGTTATCATAGACTACAACATTTTGTGGTTTTCCATAAACATTGAATTTAAAATTGGCCACAAATAATAGCTGCCTCAAATCGGTTCAAGCCTTTAGCATTAAATATTAAAAGTACAATGTATGAATGGCAAACTGTTCTATAAAATTTTAAAAACGTATAACTGACCTAAGCTTGGTCAACATATTATATTATTGGTATTCATATTATTGGTTTCTTCTTAGCTTTGTTGTCGTCTGCCTGCTTAGTTAGTCTAGAAAGCACAAATCCAAATTAACATAAATAATGCAACCCAATAATCTTATCCTGAGAATATTTTAAATTACCTTTAACTCAAGCAAATTTTAACACTAGTTACCACTTGTAATTGAATATGAAAAGTTAGTCCCCTTTGCATTGGTTTGTTCTTTTTTTGTAAACAAAATTGTATTAGACAAATGTATTCTTTTACATTTCTGCATTTGGACTGAACAGTTAGTAAAAATGAGCAGCCACCCACACTACAACAAATGAACCCTTGAAAATCTTCCATCCTCACCATCAGAGTCCAGCTGATCTTTGTTGGGTGTTAGTCTGCAGTTGTCCTTGTCATCAGGTATGCCATCATTATCATCATCATAGTCACATGCATCTCCTTTGCCATCCTTGTCGTGGTCAACCTGGTTGGCATTCGCCACATAGGGACAGTTGTCCAGGTTATTTTGATGTCCATCTTCATCGATGTCCTGGTTATTGTCACACTGATCTCCGACCAGGTCATTGTCTACGTCAGTCTGTTGGATGAATACAGAGGTTAAACACGTCCTGTACCAACTGTAGTACTATGGCATGTGATTATACTGTCTACAGTGTGTTACAGTACCTGGTCAGGGTTGTGTAGCAGTGGACAGTTGTCACACTGGTCACCAACTCCATCCATATCAGTGTCCTTCTGGTCAGTGTTGTACACATACGGGCAATTGTCACTCTCATTTAGAATTTCTGCGAAAGACAAGGGTAGATGATGGCATTTGCTTGATAGTTTAAGGTAGAAGATATAATCATTAGCTGCCCTGGATAGACTGATTACAATATTTGAGCTGTATAGGCTTTGCTAAGATGTAATTATTTTACCATCTCCATCAATGTCCACTGCACAGGCGTCCCCTTCTCCGTTGTTGTCTGTGTCAATTTGAGCAGGGTTGTGCTCATAGGGACAGTTGTCACAGCGGTCCCCAACTTCATCCTTGTCAAAGTCAAACTGACGAGGGTTGTAAAGGAGGGGACAGTTGTCCTGTGGTATAGAGTACATGTTTGTTAGATAATTGACCACGACTGATCACTGCGAATGTGATGATGATGAATACAAATGTGTTAAAATGGCTCGTACCCTCTCATCAAGAATTCCATCATTGTCGTCATCCTTGTCACAAGCATCTCCTTGACCATCTTTGTCAAAGTCTTCTTGTCCAGAGTTAGGCAGACTGGGGCAGTTGTCCTGAAATAGTAATGGGAGGTTTTTACAGGTAACTTCATCACATAATTGCGGCAGACTGGTTAGCATGTTGTTCTCCATTAGTGACAGAAGGAAGGTGACAAGTATTTCAATTAAATACCTTCCTGCAGTGATAGGTGGCATTGGCGCCACACACAAGGTTCTGATTAGGCCAGCCGTCCAAGTCTGAGTCTTCTCCACAAATGAAGCCATCTCCAGCATAACCGGTCCTACACTCACACTTGTACATTGGGTCACTGAAGTGGCTGATGTAGATGCATTCAGCGAATTTGTGACAGTTGTGTGTCTTGTCCTTGCATGGGTTCTCTGGCTCACACACCTGGAGAAACAAGGGAAAGTTGAACTGTATTATGAGATTTGCCACTGACTGATGTGATCTTCCAAATATAGGGAAAAGATGGCCCTCTGTGTCCTGGTTATCAGGTTTTTTTAAAAAGTGGTTTCCATTTTGTTGTCAGTTATCTTTCTTGAAAACCCTTCCAAACTATAGGACAACTTCAGATAGTGGTGTATGGTTAAAGGAGAAATTTTGGAAAAAGTCTTAGTGTGGGGCACTTCTGGGCACAGTTGATTTCATGAAATCCCACTTAATGCATCATACATCCCACTATGACCCACTATTGCCCCTTTACTGCAGCACAAGGTATTCACAGCTGCCACTCATTACCAGAGGATGAATGCAATTCCAGTTTGGATGCCACTCCATGAGCTCATAGAGCAGAAAGTGACAGAAAGAAAAGGCCTTTGATCAAAACTGTGAAATGGAGCCCTCTAATGCCAGCGATGAGACAATTCCCTTTTTCCCAAATCAATTAGTGAAATTGGGGCATCAAATCAAAGACAAACAGCTGCAGAGGCCAAAGAGTGACAAAATGGTCCACATCAGAGACGTTGGAAGTAGGACAGCTTCCCTTTACTCCACCAAACATTTTTTTTAATAAAAAAATTGGTGCTTAAATTTGTCTGACTTTAATTTCTTTCATATTTCCTTACAACATGAAGATTATATGCTTTCATAGCCTAGTAATGTGATTGTCAGAAATGATAAGTCTGTCTCCTGCTCAAAGCACTTCATGCGTTTCTAACTATTTAAACAAACAGCCAAGCCAGTGCAGTTTGCATTATCTTGAGCCAAGAAGGGCTCCTTAGCAACCTAGGAAGAAAAACTGTTGACCCATTTTAATAAAGATTAATATAACATATGATTTAGCCTATATGTACAAATATGAAATAATGAATGAAGTCAGTAAATGGCACATACTAACATGATGTATATACATATTGTACAGTCACACAGATGTAAACACAGCAACTTTTGCGTGTTAGAACTTGATGAATGCACACATTGACCTAGTTAGCTGGCAAGTCAGGTCAAATTAGGCTAGTGGTTCAAGGCAATGTCACAAAACAATGTCTTTTCAAAACCTCCCTCTGAGCCAGCTAAGTGCCTGAGAGAGAGAGAGAGAGAGAGAGAGAGAGAGAGAGAGAGAGAGAGAGAGAGAGAGAGAGAGAGAGAGAGAGAGAGAGAAGTACAGTCCTGAAAAGTGTCAAAATGTGTGAGGTTCCACGCACAAGCTGAAATAACTGCAGGTAATTACTTTTCTACCTTTTTCTACCTACCATTTATTTTTTGACTATTTGTTTTGGCCTCCTGTTTGGCTTCTCTTATTTCTGAGATATATGACTATATGGAATAGCCAGCCTTCATTCAGAAGTGGTCACTGTTTCAAGTATGATAAAAAATATTTGTACCTTCAAGAGCCAATGATTTGCCTGATGAGATTTGATTTTGCACTTTTTTTTTTTTTTTTTACTGTATTTTTACTTTTTAAGATTTTATGATTGATAAGAGTATGCATGACATAAGCGGTGCCTCTTTGATATGAACCATTTTTCATTGTCATAATAATAAAGATGTTTTGTGAACATCTAAATCTTAATTTCTAGTTTTCTTAATAGGTGTATACTTTTGAGCAGTAATGGCTCATCCATACTGCTGTGTTGGACAGTGCTGTTCAGGGTGGGGCACTACGAAAGAAGTAAAGAAGTAATAATGGTGTGAGGGGTGAAGTAGTCTATTGTTGTGAAAGGTTAGTGAAAGGTTTGCATAAATCAAAGCACCAATCTATTTAGTATCTACAAATATAGATAAATTGTCTCTGATCTTACAATGAAAATAGCAGATATGTGTAACATATGTTTGTTGTTAAGAATTGCTCAACTTTCTTCTCTCTCCCTCTGCTCACTGATACTGGGTCAAGGTGTTTCACATTCATATTTAGTGGCCCTGGGCCTCCCCTCCAACACTGTGCAAACACCCACCCTACAAGCTGCTGCTTCTATCATTCATAAATTTGGATCTGACAAAAATGCACTGTTTTTTGAAAATATTCCCTTGCTTTTGGAGAAAGCTGCAGGGGTATCCAATCAACAGCCTGCTGCTGGTATTGACTCACCTGTTTGTTCTTCTTGGCAGCTTCAACCCCCATACCGAAAGGTTGGGTGCCCTTGTAGCGTTTTGGACAGGGCAGGCAATGGAAACCTGGATCAGTGTTAACGCAGCGCTGAGCTCCACCCACTTTGTAGCAAGCATCAGACACCATGTCACACTGGAGTAGGGAAAGAAAAGAAGCAGCAAATGCAAACAAATCATTACATGAATGAAATCTTAAACATACATCTGGTTTATGCACCTAAAACAAACAAGAATCTTTACCTCATTAATGTCTTCACAGTGGGTACCATTTCCACGGAAACCAGCAGGGCATGGGCCACACTCCCAGGAACCATCTGGAGAACTGTTGCAATCCACTCCCCCAAAGCAAGGGTTAGACAGACAGCCATCTGCAAGGAATTTAGACAATAAGAATTCATACAAACAAGGGAAATTGATTTAAACATTGCTTGACATATCTGTAAAGTGTGTCTCCAAATGATTCAACTCTCATTTGTAATGTAAGGTTTTTCCAACTTGATGCTTCAAGATAAATTCCCACCAACTGGAACAGACTTTAAATGGTTAGTTCACCCAAATTACAATTGCAGATATTTTGGGATTTGTTGCCACCGCCTCGATACAATATAGAATTAGATTGCATTGTGTTTATGGTGCTCACAGCACTGAAAAATGACAACATCTCTTTTCGGAAGCAGTACCCTGTTATTTGCCCAGTGAGGCTCTGGATTCAGTCAAAATAGTCAGCCATGCTATTCTACTTAAGCATAGGGGATACTCAGAGCCAAATGCTAACATCAGTAGGCTAAATCCCAGTACCAACATGCTGATGTTTAGCATATATAAATCTACCATGTTCACCAACTTAGTTTTGTGTATTAGTGTGCTAACATTTGCTAATTAGTAGTAAACACATACTAATTATGGATCTAGAGGAAAAGTCAGGGGGTCACCAAACTTGGTATATTTCATCATCTGGACACCCAGAATGTTTGTTTCATAGCAATCCATCCCATATTTGTTTAGATATTTCAGTCTGGACCAAAGTGGTGGACCAACAGACAGACTGACACTGCCATCACTAGAGCAAACACAAAATGAAGAGGGACTGGTGCTCACCAATAGGACACTCTTTTTTGTTACAGCTGTCATTGTCGTTGGCCTTCCCGTTACACGGCCTGCCTCCGTACTGAGGTTGAGGGCTGTTGCACTCACGCATCCGACTTTTGCTTCCACCGCCACATGTCACTGAACAGGTTGCCCATGGAGACCAAGGACCCCAACCCCCATCAACTAAAAACAAGACAGAGGTTTAGTATACATATCTAAACAATATCTGAACTTTAGCTCTATTTCACAGATTTCAACTCTGTAAACTAAAATTCCTAATTCTGAGGAGCAGCCAGAAAATCAGAAGCCTGGAACATAATACTACAAGAGAAAACATACTGAGCTGATTTGGGTCAACATTTCCTGAAAGACAGACAGGACGCCAGTGGGGAATGTTGCCTCAGGGGAGCCATGAGGCACGAGGATGTCTGGTTGTTTGACACAGAAGCTTCTGTAATGGAGAAGCTGCTTTTGAGTGGTCCCCTTGCGGGCTGAAATACTCACTGGGACAAGGATTCGCAGTGCAGCGCTGAGTCTCTCTCCCACTTCCCTCACAGTCTTTGCCCCCCAGTTGCGGCACAGGGGCGTTGCAGTGTCGTATTCTGGTAATCTGTCCCTCTCCGCAGGTCACTGAGCAGGATGACCATGGTGACCACAAGCTCCACCCTCCATCCTGACGAACTGAGTATCAAAGACATCAGGCAAAAATCACCAAAACACATGTCATGTGTTATCCTCTAGATTGTCATTCAGTCAAATAGTAACAGACATATATAATCTGCAAAGGTTAAAAAGAATGGTCAGCACATTTTCTACAAGTAAATATTATGTGACGTTGGTGATGTGGCTCAGTTTCAAAGACGTTCTAAGATGATTGTGCCAGTATTTGTCACTGTGTGTAAACTATCCTCCATTGGTTAGACTGGCTCAGTCACTCACACAGATGCAATGCAATGTTAGCTGCAAGCAATAACAGATGCTAATCCCACAAACTATCAAACACCCAATTCATCTTTTTCAGCATCCAGCACAAATCTAGCAAAACCCCACGAAACCCCACCTCATATATGGTTTGTCTAATAGTCTAATTCATTAATTTTTTATATTTTTGCATGGCAGGAGGTGGTGAGTCATTGCACTGTAGAACACCCTCTTAGCCAGTGATTTATTTGGAATTAACTGCGACTGGGCACACCCTGCAAGCCAAGCATGCGATCCAACTCTTTACTCGGGTTCAACCTCATTCAGATGGATCCATTTTCAACAGATTTATGGAGGCGTGAACTCAGTCGTTTGCACTAAGGAGGATCTCATCGCATATTTAACTCAGTGCTGAGTTTTTCCACATTTCCATCACGTTCCTCCCTCCCATATGTCATATTTGTTGTTTGTCTTTGATTAGTGTGTAGTCGTGGCAATAGCACACACATACTTTGATCATGATAATATCACAGCATGAGGTGGTTGCTACTGGAGATAAATTACTTGAGAAAATATTCTCACCACGGCTGTCACATTTGCTCAGGCTACACTTGCGGGTCTGGATTGAAGGTCCAGTGCAGGGGTTACTGGTTGCATCACATGACCTGCCCCTTTGTTGAGTTCCTGTCCCACAGGTGACTGTGCACTCTGTCCACTCTGACCATGGAGACCAGCCATCCTCACCGTCCAATGCTAGAAGAATTAAAAACACAAAGTTTTTATGTTATTCTTTATTCTGCATAAGAGGCACTCCCATATCCACTCATTGTAAAAACACAATAATAAAAGTACTGAAATAGGACAATAATTGTGCTGTCTTTATTCTTTATGTCCATCTGTTTATCACATGACTTCAAAGGAAAAACCCACAGTAGCCATTTTGAGTGCCTTATACTTTGACCAATAAATATGTGGTTCGTTCACAAAGACAAACTGGCTGCAACAGAGCTGTGGTATTAAATTTTAATATGCGTAGTATATTGTTTTTCCGGCATATTGCACCATTAATTTAAAATAGCATGTATGCATAAAACTGTGTGTGTGTTTATAACTGCCTTTATATGGTGACTGCATTGAATAATAGGAGGTGCTGACTACTTACATATACAGACAGGGCAGCACTCGCCGTCCACAAATGAGGGGCTGGCACAGGCCACTGGAGGGCAGGTAATTTGGTGACACACGATCTTGGACTCCTGCCACCAATTAATATATAAATGATATATCAGGGTCATTCATATCTACAGTAAATATGTACATTTTTCCATACGACTTGGTTCTACCTGGCAGGTACATTTGGTGCAGCTGTCCACAACCCAGTCTTCCTTATCGTCAAACAGTCGGCCATCCTGCCAGCACATGTTTTTCTCTTTTGAGTTCTTCATCCTCCCAAGGACCTCCTTCATGACTGTGTTCTCCTCTGTCTGAACATACAACAGCAGACAAGTTTTGAGTCAGAAATGATTAGGACACGCTCATGGTAATGGTACACTGCATTCCACTAAGCAGGGAACGGTATACACCTGCTGACAGGGTGATTCCTTTAAGAGAGCACATGTGAAGTTACTTTTCACCAGGTGGAATGTTCAAGTAGAAATCTGCTACTTACTTTAAAATTACTCTGTAGAAATAGAAATAATATAATAATATATAAACCATAGAAATAAGATTTCTTAAGTTGAAAACCAGTAAAGTTAGCTGTACATATCATAACATATAAAAGTTAAAGAACCATTTCACTGATTTTCAACCTTATCTCTAGCTATCTGGATATAGCATGAAAAACTCCTGCAGTTGTTGCTGATGCTCTCTGTGTCTCTGGGGCCCAGCTGCAAAATCTGTTGTTCTTCCAGCACCAGTGCCGTCATTTGGCATGTACAGTGACATAGTAGGGGGCAAGGAAAAACTACAGGCTATTTCAGCTTGGATTTCTAGTCTCTGCCTGTGGGTAGCCAGGGGGTGTGTTCTAGATGCCGCTCAAAACCAAAACTGCCTTCTCTCTGCAATACATTTTACAGTGTTTTGGCTGACTCAGATATTCAGCTGTATTTATTCAAGCCGAAACAGGCCAAAGAAATGCAGCGGAGAGAGGCCGAGGCAGAGTTGGGTGACTACATTTACTTCCAAAACTGATTGGACATTCACATAAAACATGGTGAAATTTCCCTTTAAATGTACATCCTGACAACCTGTCCCTATCCAGTGATAATCTGAGGTAAAAACCATCATATATTTTAAAGAAATCTTTCTCTTAGATCATCTTATGAGAGAAAAGAGGCTCAAAGAACTAGATAAGTTCAACAGACCAGAAAGAACAATGACAAAAAGTAGACAAAAAAGCACCCCTATTGTATTAACGAGAACACTTGTAAAATGTTAATTTTGAAGTTCTTTATATCTCTAATGTTTCCAGAAAAAGTGCTGTTCAGTTATACACATTGTAACCTCCAACCTGATTGGAGACCCAGGGATTTCTGGCTGGACTCCTGAACATTTGGGAGCTGTCAGTTGATAAACTACTGCCAAAGGTTCTTTGTGTGTGTGTGTGTGTGTGTGTCTGTGTGTGTGTCTGTGTGTGTCTCTGTGTGTGTCTGTTTGTTGGAAAAGGGAGGTAGCAATGTGCAGCACTAGAATCTAAGACACCACTCGATCTGGAAGAGCCTCAGGGACCCTTCTCATCCCAGCCGTTTTTTTTTCCCAAGGTTCATGCCCAGACTCTCTTATTGCTGGGAGGCTCCCAGAGGAAACACATGGGCTGTTTAAACACAGCCAGACATTAGACTGGACCCCATCGCTGCCAGGGGAACACTTCCTATATCCACATGTAACATGTCATAAAATCTGTCTGACTCACACTGCCACAGATAGCAGGAGTCAAAGGGGTTCAGCCATCACATGCAACTCTATAAACAGCCCTGTGGCTACTTACTGTTTCCTTTCAAACCAATGTAGGTTACCTAGTAACCTAATTTAAACCTATTACCTCCTGGCTACCGCACTGAGGATTGTATCATTTATTTTCCTAAAATGTCAATTTTTTCTAAAACGTTAATTTCTTCCCTCAATCAAAAACAGCTTTTCACATTCATCACTGAAATTGCCCTGTAAAATAGAAACAAAACAGGCAGTAGCTTGTCTAAAACCAACTCAGGCCAGGATTATGTTGATTTACACTATATAAGAGGGAATCAGTCAGGTTAAAACATTTGTCACGTCTGCTACTTACCACTTTTTGCAAGCCTTCAATAAGGTTACTGACGACAACACGGAGACCATTGAGCTCCTGTAACATGGTGCTAAGTTCCTCACAGGAGCGTTCACACATATCTGTTCCAGCTTCATCTGTCTTCTGACCAATGATGTTCGTAGTGATGGAGGGGCTCACATCCACAATTTCTGTGCTCTCGCTCACAATATTGGCATCATCTGTAGGAGAAACAGGAGAGGCACCAGAGTGAGTGAGCAAGCAAGCGAATGAGTTAGCAACACAAACTGCTGATGGAAAACATATTTGAGAGAAATCATGATTGAAACTCAAGGACTCTGATCAGGGAACTGAGTGATTTCCTGTTTTCCTGTACCCGGCCGAAAGATCACAACAATGTGGTGATTATGATGTTTATTGTGTTCCTGAAAACAGATGTTCCGTCAGCAGTGTTTGATTTGAGCAATTTATCTGTTTGAAATGGTGACAGTAAATCTTTCCACTGGAGATGACAGCAGGGTTGGCCGTGGGAGGATGCAGACGGGGGTGGGGGGGGTGGGGGGGGGTGAGGGGGGGTGACATTGGGGAGCTCAACGCAGAAATCTGGGTGTTCTTGGTGTGATGAGAAAACCATACCGTCGCCATAAATCGCAATGACCTTTTAGATAAGTGGACACTTCCAATATTAACTTAACAGACTGGAGTGACAACACAGATGGATTTACAAGGAGCTCAAAGTTCTAATCCCTTAGTTCTTAGTCCCTTGTCTCGATGTCAACACAGTAAAATCCAAAGTGTTTGAAAACCCCTTGAGTCGCAGCATTTATCATTTGTAAATTTGCTGAGTCCTCTCTTCTTGCCTCGCTCTTCAGCAAAATGTGAAAGGAAAATATAATCTTCAACTAGAGGGTAGCTTGATGTGTGTTAATAAGCTAAATGTTGAGCTTTTTTGCATGATCTGCAAATCTGGAGCAGGAAGTCTAGCCTGGAGTAACGTGTCTGCCAGCTGTGATCTTTGCAGAGTGAAGACAGGAAAAGATCCCAAACACAGAGGAGGACAGGACATCTTGATTGAGTATCTATTCTTTCATGTTCCCCCAATTTTCTCCTTTGTTTTTTCTTTTCACTCAAACCATTGAATAGCAATTAGGGCATGATAACCTTTATGAATGTGTGGTTGAGAAAACAAATACACAAGTCACATATCAAAGCTCTATGGAATGCCTGTCATTCAGCCAAAGCACAGCGCATATCTGCAACTGGTTTGGATCTTGCTATGTAAATTGGTGAAGATTAATAGCAGACTGGGGACTCTAAATCAAGAAGTCATCCAAATTGCCCAATGATATCCCACTCCTAGCCAGCGCTGTGTTTTCTTTGCCTTTCAGTCTGCTGGATTCATTCAAATCTCAGGAGGGCTTCACGCTGTGTGCGCATGTGAATGCGCGCTTGCTTGTCTGTGAAAGTATTTACACATTCTTTTCCCCCATGATAGACGTGTGCTATTTTTTAAAAAGCAGATAGAGGAAAGAATTAAAGAAGGGAGCAAAAGGTTGGGTAGCTTTAATACTCCTCATTAATGTCCAACATGACAGTTTTTATGAGCGCGGTTTGTGTGGGTTTATGAGTGTCTTTTGGCATTAAAATTGCTACCAGTGCAGAACCTTGACTGGTACCAGCCAGCAAGGAGAAAACTTCCAGGCCTTGGTGACATTTGTTAAACAAATAAACTCATTCAGCTGGAATTCAACACTGCTCGTGGCAACAGAGATGCAACAGCCATCACGCACAAACACCTCATATGGATTTGCTTTGTTATAGTGAACTAAATACATTGTTTCCAGATCTGGTGACCTTTATCTTTATTGAAAAAAGGATGATTATCTACATATTTACTCTTTTTATTCACAGCCGCTCTTCGTGTGAGCCCCACTGAGGATCATGAGGTACTATTCCTCATGCGAGCAAAGCTTCAGCTGAGAAAAGCAACCCAATCAGCCAATTCATGACTTCACTATGTGTATGTGTGTGTGTGTGTGCAGCTGGAAGTGGAAGCTCCCTGCTCTGCAGTATAGCATTCATTTTCTCTTTTCTATTTTCTTTCCCAGCACATTATCCCAAATCCACTGCCAATGGAAATAAATGTAAGCATCTGTATCTCCTTTTGTGCACCACGCACACTGTGCGACCTCAAGTCACTGCGTCGACACTGCTGTTTCCGTAAACATGAAGTAATGCTCGGAGATTTTGCTACATATCAAATCTGCAAGCTTATGGACCACTTCAAAAAAAAAAGGAAAAAAAAAACGACCCTAGAGTTAAATTTATACAAAGTGAGTCAACTGAGAATGCTGAACTGTTTGGTCTGGAAAGTTGCTGTGGTTGATAGGCCTACTTAACAAAACACAGATACTGTGCTTTAGAGGCTTGCGTGTCAGGGAGTTTCCCAATCACATCTGCAGGGCTTGAAACAGTTTGCAAATACAATTATTTTGACTCATTTTTTGGGTTATAAAAGTCACATTAATAGAAAAATGGTTCCCACAGATAGAATATGGTAGGAACATTGGGGTGAATGCTGGACAAAAAGTCCAACTCTTACCTTGCTTGGTGACCTCACAGTCTTTGCTCAGGAGGACGTCTTCTACTGTGGTGTCAAAGATGAAACGCACATTCTGCAGAAGGCCCTGTTAGATGATAAGAGACTCATCTTTATCACACATGGCCTGGAAGTTCATTGTTGACCTTTTCACACACATTCACACTCAGTTTTACACACAACGGGCAATTTGGAGTCTAAATTTGGAATTCTCTCCACTCAGAGGCAACACTGAGCCACTCAACTTCAGGAAACTGTTGTTTAAAATGAGCTTTTATTATAAGCCTAGGTAAAACCACAGTTTTGTTTCCTAAAACTTATGAGACGTGACAAAAAACTGCAGGGGCCTTTTAACGTGTTTCACACAGCACGGCTGAGAGAGGCAACTGAAGCTCCTAGATCTTCTGAAATCCTGGTCTTGCTACCAAAAAGCCATAGTCTCAGTCTTACCCTGAAGTGGTTCTCGCGGATGGATCCCTTTGCAACATACATGCGGCTTCCCTCAGCCTGCAGGTGCTCGTAGAAAGGCTCATCCAGGATGAAGCTGTCTATCAGGCTGCAGCCCACATAGAGATGTGCATTTTCCCCATGAACATGAAGAGTGATATTCTTCCACTGTGAGTCAGACAAGTCAACATCCTCGAAAGAAACTACATTCTGTGAGCCGTCCACCCAGTACACCAGATCCAGAGTGTTGGCACGTCCGTTGGACACAATCTCGAACTGCCGCCGGCCATCAGAGCTCTCCAAACCAATCAGGGTACCCCGCGAGGCGCGGTCCTGGCGTATGCTAGCCACAAACACAAAGCCCTCATTGTTTTGGATCTGTCGCAGTATTTGTTTTAGTACAGGGGGTCTCACTGGGGGAAGGTGGTCGAAGCGGATGAAACGGTAGGCAGGGGCATCTGAGTTTTGGCCCCTGAACTGTTTGGCTCCCAGAGTCCTGCGTGAGATGTGACTGATTTCAAACAGGTCAAATGATGTCTCATCCTCCTGCTCACCATCTACAGATCAGACAAGAGAGGATGCAAATGGACAGTTGCTTTGGAAGAAAAGAAGAGCTGATAAGCTTTTCAAAAAATTTAATTCCATTTTTTTAATATCAAGAAAAAATGCAAACTAATTACAAAACGTTCAGAGAGTTTAGTCTTCAATTTCACTTTTTCACTTTTAAAAACTGTCTGATTACATCTCAACTTAGCGGCAGGTGTTGCACTGAGCTTCTTTCAATTATCATATAGTAATATTTTTTTAGCCACTATAGTCATATGCTGGTTCCATATATTTCATTTCTACTTACCTTGAGGTACTGCGTGGAGGAAATGAAATGATAAGAGCAGCAAGTAGAGACTTCTCCTGAGTATCATATCTCCTTCAAAACACACAAAAGAAATAATTTTTTATTAGTTTCTGTCTCAGACGTTTGTCTTTTTTCGACAGTCTGGGTTCATCTCAAATGTTGAGTTTGCACTTGAGCCCCTCAGGGGACGATTTAGGGGGAGAAATGATCTCATTCTGACACAATTAAAAGGAAAATGAAATCCGGCGAACAGCCGTAACTATAAATCATTTGCAGCCAGGCACCACACAGCCTGCAGACTCTGTATTGTAATGTAATAACTTTCTGTTAAGGAATGATATCGCCATCATCTTCATCTTCATCAACTTCATCTTTTACTGTTTGCATTACTTGACTAGCAGATGTGTTACAATTCGACTCACACCTTATTCTATCTCCAAACGCTGAAAAAATATCGACGATAAACAGCCCATTACGCTGTCCATTCAACTTACCTGACAATGCAGTTTTAGTTTTTAATGCAGTCAGATATCCGGCAACAAGGAAATACATAAAAGTTGAAAAAAAGCAACTTATTTGACCGATGGTCAAATGAATGGTAAGTGGTATCTCCTGTAAGCTCGTGCGTAAAAGCGTAAAGTCCACTTTGGTTGACTACATCCACAGACTGAAGGACTGGAGGCACAACAGTGACTGAGCCACTCACCTCCCTCCTCTTATATAGAGACTCGCAAAGAGCCTGTCAATCAAATCTTTTGGGGTATGAACCGTTTGTGGCCGGTTGTTAAGAGACGGAGTTACATAATTACCTTCCGATGGCGTAATTTTCTTATCCGTGCTCACACACAGAGGTTGATATGGGGGTGGGTGTGAGACCCCTCCCTCTCCCCCTTTCTCCTCTCACCGTGATGCCCACCATCCCCTCCCCTATCAGAGCCACCCTCCCATGTGTGTCTGGAGCTAATTCACTTTCACTAAGGAGAGAGGTGGAGGGAAGCAGGCTGTTTTACTCTCTGGAGTGGCAGAGTGTTGAAGAAACCATAACCAAAAAGTTAAATACTTTGCTGCACTATTAGTAGGTGCACTTTATTATCTGGACTCATAAAATTAAAACCAGCAGAATTATGATAAATTCAGAATTTATGAGGTGTAAAACAGCACTTTCACCCCTATTCTGGCAAAGCTGTTGTTCACTTTCTTGGATATTATAGATGATCTTTCAAGAAATAACTACACAAGCATAAAGTAAAACTTTCAAAATATGTGGGTAACTGCATTATGGCCGAAAAAGTGATATAATTCAAAACTCACAACATATAAATAACTCAAGGTGAGAATCTCAGCTATGTCAGCAATGTGAGAAAGAAAAAAAACATGAAAATGACCCCTAATACAATAGATACTTTGGATGCTTCCACTTTGCTGGCAAGCAGTGTCTTGCGTCTGGAGATTGTCAGGTTATTGCCAAGGTTTCCCTCTGTGGTGTCAGGGAAAGAAAAGCTGATACAACGTCTCATTCTTGGAACCCATATTGAGGGACTGGATGCAGATAGGCCTTTATGTACCAATAGGATACGTCTCGGGGTTGGTTTGCGTCAATTGGAAATGTGCATTCCATTTAGAGGAAAAAGGGGGTGAGGAACAGACAGTTTCTTACCAAATTGGGTGAATGCCTCTCGGCAACATGGATTCATTAGCCTGACAGAAATTAGAAACAGTAGTGAACAGTTAGTCAGACATATGAGAATATAACAATGCCCGTTGATGATAAAAGCATTCTGCAGTGACCAGAGAACATCAGATTAATGCTGTCAGGGGTGGAAAAACTTTAAATGCTCCATGGGCTTGCACTCATTAGACGTGTTAGTGCATCTGTCAGCTGTAGTTTCTCTAAATAGGTTTAAATCTGTTTCAATATGTTCCTTTAAAATTATTAATCATCAAAGTTATAGCATTGGTTATGGAAGAAAAGAAATCATCAGTTTTTGATTGTCACGGGATCTGATTGTGACCTTTTGCTGGATACATACTAAAATTACAAATTACACATTTAGTACTAGATTATTAAAAGCAGATTTTTTATACAATTACTCTAATTCTAAGAATGTAATCACTGTCAGCGTTTACCCAGTAGTACTAACTAATGAGGCTTTAGAAGAATGGAAAATAGTTTAAATGTGAGGTAAACTGTGCAACCTTGACATCACTTCACTGGGGGAAAATGGGTTTAGTAGTCAGTTTTCAATTTATAAAGGTGCAAACACAGTAGATCAACTAAGTGGAAGTGAAAGTGTAAAGTAGTTTCATCCGATCAAAGTCATGTACTATTTACAAATGAGGAGAGAAGAATAAAAAGTGGCAACAGATCCGTGACAGACTTGTTTAGACCAAACTGTGCCAGAGGGAAACATCAAGAACACATTGCTCCAAAATCTTAACCAAAAACAGAAAATTTGGAGTCCACGTTTCCATCTTTTTCCTTGAGATATTTTTTTGAAAACTGTCTTGGTCATTTAGATGACACCACGAGCCAATGCTTGCCTAGTATGCAGCAGAGATACACACATAAACCTGGATTCCTCTATTAATGCTACAAACACCAGAGATCTGGAGGAGTCATGAACTGAAGGTGATGGATGTCAGTTAGGTTGATAAACAACTATAGTTTCCAATTCTCTTCTCCAAGTTGTGACTTCACCATCAGGTTTATGTGTTTTTAACAAAAAAATGTTTCAGTGTGACTCAGGAGCACAATCCAAAGAGGAAATCTGGCACCTGGAATGTTTAAACTACTGAGAACTGGAGAGAGTGACACATGTAACATGCAAATCTCACATCCTCTGTAAATCACAACAGTTTTGCGAATGATGGAAATAAAGAAGTTTGGTAGAAATGGTCTTTTTAAGTAAAGATTTACTTCAAATAGCCCCTTTATGTTGATCATGCCAGAAGCTGAGTAATGCCAGTGAAACCAATTTGGCCAGAATGGTTGGCATTGTAAAATATCCTTGCAAAATCTCCCAAATGGAATGACGGCTCTGTTCGCACGACAATTGATAATGTAAAGTATTTAAATGTCTGGAGAGAGGCAGCATTTTCTTTGGATGTCACTGTCCTCTTTACTCACTTACTGTACTGTCCACTTTCTACAGTAGTTGCTGGGGTTAGCTTGTTCATGATTACACTATGAATCTTGCTGCTCCAAAGCCAATGTAACTGTGATAGAATATGTGGACACATTATTGCTCTCATTAAAATCAGTACATTCCTATTAACAATACACTAATGTACAATGAGAGTTGAAGATTTTTGAAGGGCAGTGTCAAAACTTAGTGGTGTGTTTGTGCCTTGCTCTCCTTTTTATATCCTTGATCTTTGTACAATCATTGAAAGGATTGAGTTTCTTATATTTTCTACCAGCAGCTAAATGTTTCAGACCTCTACGAGCCTAACAAACCCAACTTTATTCATGTGCTTTATTCACCTTTTGTACAAAATGTCAGCATGGTTCACATCATTGGCACAAACAGGCAGAGTTCTTTTCAATCCTGAAGCAAACAGGAAAGCATGCTAGCTAGAAATGTAGACATGCTAGCTCTAAGGTTTGCAATGTTGGTCCACCACTTTGGCCCCGCCTGAAATATCTCAACAGTTACTGAATGGATTGCTATGAGATTTGGTGCAGATAGATATCCATTTTGCTGAAAGGATCATTTCTAATGATTTCTAATTTTTAATTTGGTGATCCTGATCTTGCTGACCTTAAAGGGGGCATATTATACTTTTTGTGATTTTCTGTTATTTATATACTGTTATGATGTTGGATGTCTATGTTAAACATTGTCAAAGTTCCTAAACTTGAGGTTAACATATGTAGAAATGCTCTCTGTAAGTCAAAAGCCCAGGCTTTTTTTCTTCCTTTCTATGAACTGATGTTGGGCTGTTGCTAAGGTTTTTTCATATGTTTTTTGTGTTGTCCACTCTCATATTTTGAATTGGATTCAGGCTCAAACGTGTATGAATGTATCTGAGAAGTTGACATTTCGAGGAGAGAAGAAGAAGAAAAAAGAACCATACTGTTTGTTTACATAGCCTCCTGAGCCACTGGAAGTCAGTTGAGAAGCAACTTCTGGAAGCTGACTAATCAGAAGAGAGTGGACTCATCAGAAGGGGGGCTTTAAAGCGAAAGGAGCTAAAACAGCCTGTTTTAGACTGAAACTGAAGTGAGGGGCTGCGTAAATGGACAGTAGAATATAAATAAGGAGCTTTTTGGGCTGTAAATCATGCAACAATATTCCAGTAGAGCCCCAGATGAAAAATATAGACCTGTAAATGTGCAGAATATGCCCCTTTTGATCCTGTGAAATATCCCACAAAATGGCACAAAATTAGGTTCACACAATTATGGTCCCAAGTCGATGTATCCAAGTGATTATGGTGATCCCCTGACTTTTCCTCTGGCACCATCATAAGGTTGACATTATGTTACTTTGAGTGAAATTGGATGGATCACCATGAAATTTGATAAAGACATTCATGGTCCCCTGAGGATGAACTGAAGTAACTTTGACCCCAGACGTTTCTGCCTAGCAGAGCGGATACCATGGTTGTAGACATAGTCTGTCTAAAAAACAAGGCAGGAGATTCAGACCTTTTCTTCAAGACATTTCACAAAAATAATTTTCACTGTCAAAATATTATACTGTTTCCTTCCTGACCTGCCAAACACAGGTCAGTTCACTGTCACTGACTTCATTTGTTTTTGTCTCTTCTCTAAATTTAAACACTTGTGCACTTTGGCTTATTTTCTTTCCGCAAAATTTATCTTCCTACCATGATCCTTCACTTGACCTGATGATTTATTTTTTTTATAGCTAATGTATGGAGCCACATCATAGCAACCACCAATCAACCTGTAAAATAATTACTAGAGTTTCTGTATGAGTCAGTGCCAGTTTCTACACATTTTCATAACAAGACAGCAAAGGTGCAATGTCATTTCCGAACACTTCATTCTCTGACGCTCTCAAAATGTCACCGTGACATGATTCATAATCCTCGGCTTCCTGAAATATTACCAGAACGTTCTGCCCAAAAAGTTAGCTAGTTTTTCTCAAAAAGAAAAAAAAAAAGAAAAACAAGACATTTTTAACAAGACATACAGAACATTTCCTCTCTCACTGAAATGGATTATTACAGGTAGTCACTCAATCTGACAATAGGCCTCTCTTTACAGAACAGGGCTCCATGAATTGTTCTCATAGGTTTTGTGAGGCAATTGAGAAGTCAACAAGGGAGCAAGAAAAAGAAAAAAAAACATTCAGGTAGATCTGTAAATACTATTAATCATTAAAATGCAACACTGCAGGATTTCCAATTTGTCTTTCCGGCTTCAAAGGAAGTTCCAACTGTGCATTGACACACAATGCTGTACACTAGTCATCCTATACTTCACCGAGTGGGGACTTATGATGCCAGAAAATGAACTTTACTGTCATCAAGGGTCTGATGGTAATCTGGAGCACCAGTATCAACATGATCACAGTACAAGAACTAAAATCCTAGTGGTAATAGAGTCTTACACACAGCATGTATAAACCAAAACAACTTGACTACTTGTTTCCAGGATTTGTTTTCAGAGCATCTAATTCCAGTTTCCTTATAAAATGGCTCACATATCTTGGCTCAGAACAAACATTACATCAAAGTGAGATAACCAATGTTTGACTTGTTCTCCTCTCCAGTTTGTATACATGACCTATGTGGGTGGGATTTGTTGATACACAATTTGTTAATTCAGCACAATAGAATATTTCCTGGGTGATATTATTCTTGGGATCATAACAACATTGTATAACAGCAAATTTTCCACTACATTGTCACAATGAGAACAGAATCAGATGCTGCTGCTCAAAATGTTGATCTGTCAAACTTTTGTTTGTGTACTTTGCCAATATCCTTAGTGGTTGGATGAACACAGGGGATCTTGTTTACTTCCTTTGTTGCCTGCAGGACTGTTAAATGATGGCAGGCTGTGAGGACCCCATTAATTGCCTGCTGCCTGCTGGTTGCTCATGTTTAGTGAGGTGCAAAACACTGCCAGCTTTATTCAACGTTGCTTGTCATAGTGAGGTAATCAGGTCTCAGATTGTTCACTGGGCTGAGGTTTATTCCCAGATGTGTATTTGAGCTGTTGAACTTGAACACAAGCAAAACGCCCAAGGAGTGTAAAAGTCAGGTCTGAAGTACAACCAGGCCAGGGTTAAGCTCTGAACTTGAAATAAATGTAAGATAATGAGAGAAAGTAGCAAAAGTCATGACTCCCTCAGTTTACTTTGACTCATACTTACCTACATTTAGGTTAATGGGTGGGGGATTACAGAGCAATCACCATTTCACTTCCACCCTCTTTTCTCGCAATTGCATTTTCATCTCTGAGATGCAATCATTTGGTAATGACTTCCAGATTCCTATTTTCCTCCTTGTGCTGGTGGGATGTGTAGAGTTATGGCAGAGAAGTAAGATATATTGAGCAAATTTATAAGAGCTTAAAAACTGGGAGAAATCTGGGCTCATTTTACAGAAAACTGACAGAGAAATCTAGAGGGAGCAACTACGCAGGACCTAGAAAAAGATTGATGTGTATGGACACCGAAAGCCAGCACCATGAACAGTGTTGTGTGTGAGAGAGAGAGAACAAAGTAAGAGTGAGATCTCTTCAGCGTAGCAGAGAGGAGGAGGAGCTCTGGCCTTGGGTCCCTGGGCACAGAAGGTGCTGCAGCATAGCTGAAGCTCCACTGCCTATACAGGCTCATCACTTCATTGTTATGGCTGATAGAGAACAAGTTTATGTTCAGTTAATGATTATGTTACAATTCAACATCTATTTCACACAGCAACATCTATTTCCAGTAGGGGGAAAATAAGCATTTACTAGAGGACAATTTCTTTTTGTTGATTATTTCCATTTTATGCTACTTTAAACCTGCACTTCACTTTATTTCAGAGGCATATGTTACACTTTTTACTCCACTACATTTATTTGTTGCATATTTTTATAACATAGCTGTTCATTTAAAGGCTCAATAGTAAGCTGGTCTTCATATGTAAAATCAGTGGAGAACCCGTGTTACAATGCACCAATGACTGTGAAGTGAAAGGATTGCCTCATAATGACAAAACCACAGAGAATTACCCCCCCCCCCCCGGATTCTGCAATTCAGGTCGGTTTCAGTTCAGTCTCAACACTATCATCATCACATTTGTTTTCACCCACTGTACGCTACTTGCCCAGCACCAAATGTCAGACAAACAAAGTCTCGCTGGTGAATATAGTGGAGCATTTAGCAACTAAAGAGCCAAACAGCCAAATGTTTCCCTAAAATTATTATGTTTCTTCAAGCACATATAACATTTAATTTGAAATGCCTCAGGTCAAATGACACCCAGTGTGCTTTTACATTGAAGGCACATGCTTTTGGCTATTTTTTATGGCCCATCACTGATCAAACCTCAAGAACAGTGTATGTTGTTCATTACTTTTGTTCTACTTTAGAATCCATCCCATTAACCTCTTCATATAAAGTGTGTCCAAACTTTTGACTGGTACTGTATGTCTGAGTGAGTGATACACAGTGCAGTAAGTGATCTCTCTGATATCCCAGCAAATAATATTTAAAGCAGCATTAGCTTAGATTTTTTGGCCACTTGGGGGCAGAACTCCAAAACAACCTGAACATCACACACAAGTTACATGTCTAATATGGCTAATGCATTAGCAAATGGTTGCCTTTTTAGAAATCTGGCTGTATTAACATTGATTTAGAGTCAGGTTTATGTCAGCCCGCCAGATTTATTCTCCTTGAATTACTCTCCTCTATTTCTGTCTTCACCAACTCTTGCAAAATATGTATCAGACTTTTGTTTAGTGAAAACAGCTTCTCGCTGTAGTAAATGAGAGCGGCGAGATTGAACAAAAACAGAGAAGTTTCAGTTAGTAAAACCAAATAAGGAGCTCAAAGTTGCTAAAATGCTCTGTAGAGCTGAGAGAACTACAGTCGGGTGTTAATGCCCTGTGAGTTCATCGCTGTGAGTAACATCTCTCACCTTACACTCATTTGACCTGTTGTTCAGTACCCTATTTAGTACAGCTGTAATAATAAATATTCTCTAACACACCTCCTCCATCTTCACCATTTATCCTTAAAGCCACAATGACACATTTGTATCATTTAAACAGCAAAATTGGATAGTATTTTACTGTTGGCACAATTATATTATGAAGCGCCTCAGTTTTGCATATTGTCAAGTGGAGAAGAGAATATACTGCCTGTTGGACTTTGATGCAAGATCAGTGAAAACACACAGAGGATAAGTGCAGTTAGCAGGAATGATATGTTGAAGAATACCAAATGTTCCAGAGGAGAATTTCCTGCTCATTATTGACTCCAGGTTTTTTTAGCTGGCATACTGCTTCTCTCTGTACACCGAAAAATTTTAAGCATTCAAGGTAAATTAGTTTGATGCTGCCACGGTGAGAGAATAACATTTGTCTACGTCTCTGCAATAAGCAGTGCATTCAGGGCAGAAGCAAATT
Organism: Euthynnus affinis; assembly: GCA_029490765.1. Lineage (NCBI taxonomy): Eukaryota > Metazoa > Chordata > Actinopteri > Scombriformes > Scombridae > Euthynnus > Euthynnus affinis. Next base: position 12,052,690 of record CM055852.1, on the reverse strand, counting down.
AGATTTTGAGAAATTCTCCTCACAGCTGAATTTGGAGTTCATTTAAGGGTATGAAAACCTGGCACAATACGAAATAGAGCAATGCCACGGCATGAAGTTATTCCTTGAATGTAAGTTATTCAGGCAGGTGATAGCCATGGTTAGCTGGCAACCACACAACCTGAAACCTAAGTTCAAGTGCAGGATAACAGATGATGTATTTGGGTCTTTATATAGTTTGCTTTGATGCGATTTCAAATGCTGCCCAGCACACTAGACCTGAGCAATAACATTGCTCACATAATTCTTTTCAAAGCTTTTTGTTTGTTCATTTTATGGGAAAAGTAAAAGATTAAAAAAACAAAGGCCAAGTGTTATATCACAACAGTAATATCACAAACCAACAGCAATAAGATTAACAAGCCAAACACGGAGGCATGCATATACCAATCACATCCATCCACTGAAGTGCAGTTCGACCACATGTGCTGTTAATTCTCCAGATTGGTTAAACATGATTAGAGAGGAAAACATAAAATTGCCTCTTTTAGGGAATAAATTCAGCCATAAAACAAAGGAATTTGCTAATGGTAGAGGTTGATGTTGAAATGCTATCTTTGTGTCAGCATAAGGTTGGAATTTAGGTTGATGGGGTGAGTTAATGAACCTGAGAAATGTGCAGAGACTTGATGGTTTAGACTCAGATGCCAAACTATCATCTCATCTCACCCTTGCACCTTGGCTTAATGGAACACACGAAGAATCTTAACCTTATGAGGACCCTGCAAAGACCATACACTTAGCAAACTGGCTCTTCTTTAATGACTCAAATAAAAACTTGGAATAGTCTTTACATCAGCAAATATGTCATCATAACATTTGTTTGGATTCAAATATGGCACTGTTAGGCAAATGATTGTTATTCATACAGGGTTGAAGAGATTTTATAAGCTCGACAGGGTTCCTGAGTGGCCCCAGTCTTGTTCAGTGATCTGGCACCTCATGTTACGCACTCCTGTTTTCCCCATTTTCCTTGCTAACTCCTCAAGGGTCTTGTGTTGATTTATCTGAGTGTTAAGCACTCGAATGTTTATGCCTTGTACCCTGGATGACACCATCTGCTACTAATCTGTATTTCCGTCATTGTCTGCACACAGCAGCCCAGAACAGCTGAGGACACAGTCAAGTACAAAGACACCGGTTTCCCCGGTCTGGCTTCTCCTGTGTCTGCATACTTCACCAATCTTTACTAGTCACTCTATAAGTTAACAGCCATGTTCATCCTTTACAGTTACCTTGTATATGCTGTATTCAGAGACAGTTACTTCGGGCCCACATTGGGACATATGCTGTATCTATCAAGCCAAAATATTCTGTGTAATTCATGGACCAGATAAGGAGAAATACAGGCTGGCCAACACATGCACCATTTTTTAAACACGCACTTTGTGAAAGTGTGTGTCTAAACACTCCATTCACAAAGACATGTGCGTGAAGAGTAACATGAACAAATAAGGAGAAAACGTAGGAAGAAAGAATTTTCATAGTCAGTGGTGCTTTTATTTCCCAGTTACTAATATATATATTTATGTACAATGATAAACTAAATGAAGTGCAACTATTTCAGTGTGATGACTGAATTTTGGTGAGATCATTGGTGCTAAGTACTTTAGGTGAAATGTTTCTTGTAGGTGCTTCAGTTGCATATTTTTCAGAGTGATTAGTGGTTTCGCATCAGTGATTGCTGCTCATACTAACTACCCAGATTTTCTTCCAAGCAAGCAACTGTTGGTGGAGTCATGAAATGTATCACTTCCTGTGCAACAGAGAATTTTTTCCCCAGAAAAAATTGTGTTGTGTCAAACTACAGTACACTGTCTTTTTTGAAATTTTCTCATATTAGCCAGCAATCATGGAGTCATAAATTCTTGCTGTGACTTGATGGTGAGACAGTGCAGACTACAAATTGAAAAACAGTATGACGTGCTTGTCTTTTTGTCAGGATGTTGTGAGGTGTTCCAGATGCAGCATCACAGAGCATGTAATAAAATGAGCAATTGTCACACCCGACACGCATTTTTGCTCCCAAAGCTTCATATCTGTTGTGTCAGGACTAATATTGTGTAGTCTGATCCCAACATTATTCCAGGAGGTAGTTGCATCAGCTATTCATAAGTTAAAACTTATCCGAGTTATAACGTAAGAATTTACTTATTGGTAGTTTACAAATCACTAAATTAAAACTGATTGCCCAACACAAACAAGTTCATACATACAGATGAGTTGTTACTAAATATTTACATCTACTACCTGCCAGGTGGGAGTGTTTAGACTGACTCATATAGACTAAAGAGTAAAAGAGATAATATGAAATATGGTCGACATAGCCCACCTGACACTTTAAATGTGACAGAAAAAACATACTAAACCTTAAAAGCCTTAGGTGCCAATAACTAAATGACCAAATAAAGACCGTTAGCTGACCATAATTGGATATTTCCCTCTCACTGTAAACAGCATGAATACTACTCATTCTAAAACACATGTATCTCTCCAGGTATTCAAATAGAAACAAACCAAAATCACATATTCACAAAGCACTGGGGACCAACTAACCCCCCCCCCCCCCCCCCCTCAAGCATCTAGGAGAACCTATGGTGGCTGCAAAACCTGCAAAAATGAAAAGCCCTCTCTAGAGCCAGTGTTTGGTTTGTCCATTCTGGGCTACGTTAGAAACACAGCGGTGCAGCATAGTCGTGTAGATATAAAAGACTCATTCTAAGGTAACACAAACACAATCATTCTCATTTTCAGTGGATTATACACTAATTAAAACATACTTATGAATATTATATTCCATTTCTGCCAATAGATCCCCCTAAATCTTACACAGTGGTCCTTTAATAATGCATTCAATTTAGTATTTTACCAGTTTGAAACAAGCTAGTAGTTAATAAGAACTTAGGAAAGACTTAACACACAAACTTGACGTGATGGATTTACAAACAGCTGGTGCAACACAGTCCGGGTGTTTACAGCAGGATTTCAAAGCTCCTATTATTCCCATTATCACTTTTGTGTTCTAGCAGTCAGTAATAAAAACCTAGCTACTAATCTCAAAGATTATCAGTCTGGCCGCATATTCCTGTTATTCATAGGACATCGAATGATATTCAGAGAAGATATGCATGAGACTTGCATGAGTCCCAGCTATATGATGGCAGTTTTTGACATGTGTGCAAATATTCCCCTCCCTTGACTGACCTTCCACTGAGTTCGTGAAAACTAAAGAGCAGAGATCCTCAGAGGTCTTTGGGGGATCATTACAGTGCACGTGCCTCATGATGTATATATCGTGGTCAACTTTATATAACTATTCATAAGAGAAAGTAGAGGCCTACATTCAGAGCTCAGGCCAGGCCAGGCCACAGAGCAGACAGCCAATGAACAACCAAAACACTTCACAGACAAAGTCACAGGCATTCAAACACAATATTTGAGTTTAAATGATGCTGAGAGGAAAGATTTATATCTAGATTTCTATTTCTGCACTAGTTTGTTCTGTCCTCCTGATGTGACTGTGCCCTGTTCAGTGCGTCATATATCTGTTGTTCTAGTACGTTGAAAAACTGGAGGCAGACTAAGTTTCTTCTTTCTGTCAAATTGAATGACAAAGTACCGCAAGAGATCAAATTTTGGACCAGATTGCATTATGATGTACGGGTGTGGCTATCCTTTAAATCCTTTTATTTGCAAGGATAAACACGTCATTCTTTAGTGGTGAGATCAATGCAGGGAGTGCACCCAAAACGACCTCACAAAGACAAGGAATGTTAGTCTGCACTAATATATCACGTTGGTTTGAGAATGTGCACTGACTGAATCTTGGTGTAGCAGGTTAATTCATTCAAGGGAAGAAGATATTGAGGCCTAAATACACACACACACACACACACACACACACACACACACACACACACACACACACACACACACACACAAAAGCACGCAGACGCACATACATTCCAGCACATTAAAATGGAGAAAGAACATGGCTACATAAATTTACTCCAAAGACAATTTATTATGTTTTGTTCCAGTAGAAAGTTTCTGCTGCTTGCAGGAACACTAAAGCTCACCATGACAGGGCAGAGTCAGCCTTGCCAGTTCGTACCTATCTTTGTGGCATTAAAAAAAAAAAAAAAACACTCACACACGTATATCCATAATGTGGTGTATGACAAAAATAGGTACCACTCCATAAATCCTATGCAGCCCTTCAGCCCTGTTTTCTTTAATATGTAACAACTGGGAAGTGATATTGCACAACTTCAGAGTTATATTTCGTTGACCTAGCCGAGGCTGTTGCTGCACTCAGAACAATCTTAACAGGCAGTCTGCTCAGTATCAATTAAAGAAAACAGTCCTCTGTCTGAGGGAGTTAAGATGGACTATCAGTGGATTTATCATTCTATCAACAGCGCCAGTGTTAGATAATGTGTCAAATACAATATCTTTTCCTAATGGACTGCGGATGAGTAACGCTTGATATTTCATTCCATTGCAGATAGACAGAGTTTTCCATCAGCGTCTTTCAAGAATTAGCTGTGGGTTATAACATGTTGACAGTGATAACGGTAGCATAGTAAAAGATGGTAAAGGTTTTCTGGTCAAGCAAAAAAAAGAGAATTGTGCCCAGATGTTTAAATGTCAAAGAAGTGGAATATTGATCATTTATCAAATGTGTGATTATATTTATAAAACTGTGAAAGGAAAAGCTTAATATTGAACCTAAGAGCACACATGATGTAGTCTGCAGTACAGTACAGTACAAGTCACTATATTTAATTGTATAATGTACTGTATTAAATGTTTCCAATATAGACATGTAGTAACAGGGCTGCATGCACATTATGTAGAAAAAAAACAATCAGGCCAGGACATACCATTTTATTTACACTTGACAGACACTCTACCAACAATACAATACTTGAAAATGTAAAATTTTGCTTTGATTATTATGTTTTTACTACAAGTCATTGTGACTTTGTCAGCAACATTTTGTTTTAACCGAGCTAAAGAAAAGTACAGTAAACGTGCAGCTCAAACAGTGTGGACGGGTGTGTCAGTATACAGTAGTAGCATCTGTGTATCTGGCAGCCATCAAGGTTGCACCCAGTTGATGTCATAGGTCTGTGTAGCTGCTCTGCTGCTAAGCAGTGGTCTATAGATCTACATCTGTTCCACATACTGAACAAACAAACTGTGATGCTTGACCATCCAGAATGTGGATGAACGGACAGCAATAATGAAAATTGTTTTTGGCAAATTTAGCTGTAATTATCTCTAATTGGGTAAATATTGCATCAAGATGATGCAGTTAAATGAATCTAGGGAAAACATAAGACATTACATCAAACCATTGATATCCCTTAGTGGTCAAATGATGTGCATGTGGAAAGTTTAATAAAGACCAGTGAAGTCAAATAGGTGGCCCCTTTAGATAATTTGAAACCAACAAGTAGAAGAACACACAATAGCACATATAACAAGAAAAACAAAACATAGTTGAACTTGTATCTATTTTTCATTAATCAACAATAAAAAAACAGAACTTTCCTTCACCAGAGAAATCCCAGCGTGGGGTTTGGAGCTGTTTTAATGAAACCTCATGGACTTTGCAGCAGCCTGCTGTAATTATGCAGTCAAGTTGGGGACGCTATGCACAGCAGCACTGGTGTCATGAGACAGTCGGGCCCCCGCTGCTGGACTGAAACAGTCTCAGCTCCCCATCCAGAGTCCCAGTCAGCAGCTATGAGAGAAAATAAAATGACATCACGTTCAGCTTTTACTCTGTGGATGATAATTCCCAGGAACTGGGACAGCAGCACACCTGCCTCCTTAAAGATGACTAGCATAGCCAAGGTCACACTGTGTTTCCCATAGAGATTCTTGATTTTCCATACCTGCCATTTATCACAAGAACATGAAGCTGCCTGGTCTGAACTCTGTTATATAACTTTGTTTAATCAGAAATGGGACTTGAGGTTCTTGCCAGTGCTAATCATGGTGAGTCAACTGTTTACTCATTAATAAGGCACCCACATATCAATAAACCAACATTAACTCCCACTCATTTCAGCATGCACGCACACGCACACACACACACACACACACACACACACACACACACACACACACACACACACGCACACCACACTCTAATTAACATGTGGATACAGCACATAGACAAACAAGCACACGTGCACACCATCACATCTTTGCTATATTTCCTAGCAAGAAAGGAGCATTATCTCATCTCTTTGTATCAGCCAGTAGAGCAGATGAGGGTGAGCGAGCATTACCTCAACACTCTGACAGCCAATCAGCAGCTGTAGCAATAGGAAACCCTCCATTTGGGGTTCAGAATGTGTCTCGTGATGCATATTCATATCTACAGCAGCTGCTGAGAATACAGTATACTGTATCATATGATCAAACAACCGTGCTTCGTTTTCACTTGACAAGCCTACGTGTTGTGTCGTGTCGTGTCGTGTAAGACCAAGGCATATCTATTTCATATTACTTGAAGCCAAGGTTATTTGTTCTGCCCTTAATCCCACTTACAGACTCATAAGGTTTCATAAAGCCTGCATGATGAAAAATAAATGAAAACAACCCACGAAAACACACAATTCAAATTAAATGGGAACGCTTGGGTGAATGTGCAGATCTGCTGTGGAGCATCTATGTCATTTATGGTGATTTCAGAGATTTTTAGGTGCTTGTAAAGAATAGAGCGTCTTTTAAAAACATAGCCTACTAACAGTGGGGATCTTGGAAAACAAGTATTTGCCAAAGCAGTTATAAAAACCACATTTGGTACAATAATAGTCCAACATTTTTTCCCATGTACTAAAGTCGTTTTATGCAGAAGAAATCATCTTTTTACCAGCAAGCAGATGCCTGTGCTGGGAAAGGGAGGCACAATAGTCGGAGGATGACTCAAACATACAAAGACTAAACTTTGGTGTATTTAATTGTTCTTTGACGAGTAATCCTTGGAGCGCTGCTTCTATGGACACAGAGAGGTGTGTGTGGGTCCTGAAGACAAGAAAGCACAAACAGAAATACCCACAAAACCACATTGTACTTTTTAGCATATAAAAATGTTTTAGACTTGTGCACGCAACAGTTTGACAGCTCATTTCTCTTGCTCTTCTATCTACAAGGAGTCCTCTTTCACCGACTCCAGGAACTTAATCAACAATGGCCATGCTGTCTGGGTTCTGCCTCTGGGCTGCTAAAATAACTACTTAAAACGTAAGAGGGTCAGAGAGCAGCTGCATTAGCAACTACAGCTCTCTTTATTAACTGCCAGCCAAAACTATTATACCATTAGACACTCAGTCACTCCTCTAAATATGAAGAAGACAATTAAAACTAAATCACAGATTTTCTAAAAAAAAGGTGCCATCCACCTTAAGATCATTTTTTACATCATACACAGGCAGCAAACATCTGTAATCCGACACATTCCATCTCTGCAACCTTCAACCCTTTGTTCACTGAGGCTAAAGCGAGCTAAGCTGATGAAGTCTGAAGGTTTTGGGCGACCTTTAGGGTCAGAAGTCAGAGTTTCTGGTGAGCTGATTCATTGTAGAGCGGAGGGTCATGCTAGGCCATCACAAGTGAGTTATTTGGCTTTCCTGAATATCCCACTTCTAAGAAACACAGGTTTGATCCCTTTTTATTTGTGATGTCAGATGTCATTATGCAGTGCAGTAACTGCTGATATATAGGTTTTCAAAGTTGTGTCATTCACAGTCAATTTATTTTCACTTTTGGGGGGATTTTTTAGACATGCGACTTTGCATATGCTCAAGACAAGGGTTATGCATAAGGACCAATGTAGAAAAAGTGGGCTGCATCTCCTTTTATATTATTTTTGTTTCCTTGCTTTCATTTTTATTATATTAAAAGTCTCATTCAAGAACTTTTGGGGAACTGTGGAATCGTAAATCAGATTAAGAATTTACATGGTGTGTCACGCACATCACATAATCTAAGTTATCGTCAGGCATGCTGACTCAATACCGCGGAAAAAGCACCACAAATCAATAGTTCAAAGCAGAAATAAAAATGATGATTAAGAATGCAATGTGGGCTCAATTTTCAGCGGTCAACACTTATTTTCAAATATTGGCATTCTGTAGCTGCAGAAAGTGGTATGGACAAAAGCGGAGGCTTTGAAGATATGAGGAGCGATGTGTTTTCCCTCCCAAAGGATATATCATTCATCACTTGTAGAGCACAGACTTCACAAATGCCAACATACCAGGATGTTCTGTACTGTACATACTGAGAGGGGAAGGAAGACACACATGAGAAATAGGAAAAGGAGCAGACGGTCACTGTGGTCATCTGTGGGACGAGGTCACAGAGTACATGAAGTACCAGTAAAAAAAAAACTATAGTATTGCTACATACACACACAAACACACACACAAACACACACACACACACATACATATATATACACACACCATATATTATGTGTTTGTATTATTAATATACAAATACATAATATATGGACTCTATTAATATACAAAGTTCTGGGTTTATTGTTGTCAATCGCAATTTAAACAATCCAAATAGGGAAAGTATCAGTAGATTCTTTCCAGCTCAGACTCCCTGCCTGTTCATCCATCTGCCATCCAGCCAGTCTTTGACAGTCTGCATAGGTAGATGCCATTAATAAGGCCCTGGACAGGCCCATTTGAGTGAATGTAACATAACACAGAGAAGCACTGACAATCATACTGACAGCATCCATGTGTTTGCTCCAGGAGCTGTGTGAGAAACATTTCTTCAACTTAAATGCAGGGAACACCCAAAAATAAAAAGATTAGCAAGTGTTTATTAAGGCTGACACAATAACAGAACACATTATTATTTCAACATGACAGTGTTGGAGAGTGAGTCCTGATTGATCAGTCAATTTCAAATCTTCACATGTCAGCTATTTCAAAACAAAGTTTCACGCCAGCACAAAGTTATTGCATAATGAAAACCAAATTAAGTTAAGTTTTCACCTGAAATTTCCCTTAAGTAAATAGAATTTTGGAAAAAAGTTTGTAGTCTGTATACTGTGTATCTGATTGTAGTAGTGAAAGTACTTAAGTAGTGAAATACTTAAATCAAGGAGTCACTGTGAAAATGCTGTAGTGCAGTGGTGAGATGCATCATTTTCAAAATGAAAGAATGAAAACACTGACGTGAACATGGACTCCATCCATGTTCCTCATCCCCTCACAGTAAAGACTAATCAATTGGTGCACATAATGTCACAGAAATCACTGGAGACACACCTAAATAGCAAAAAAGGTTTAAAATGATATGTGTAAAGCACCACCACCCTTCACTGATAAAGGCTGAGAAATGCAGATTTGTGTGTTCCAGTAAAGAAAAGACAATGCTAGCAACTAACACCTCACAGCTAACAGAGTCGATGCTTTCTAACACATGTGAAACGTTTTGATACTTAAAAATGACCCTTGTGACTCTGCAACTGGACCCAAACTCTTTATTTCCTCACTTCCTGTTCATTGCTGTTCCAGCTGTGTTGAACACAGGCCAGTTGATTTCAGAGAGGCTAGTCTCAGCTCAGTCTGTGTCTCACTCTGATGTGACATTCTGGAGCAGACAGCAGAGTCCACCTCTGTATTTGCTGTCTGGCCACCAAGAAAAGAGCATTTTTACTCTCTGGGGTCAAGAAAGGAGGAAAAGAAGAGAGATAAAGTATTTAAAAAAAAGGACTAAGGAGTGCAAATAGCTTTTCAAATGCCAAATGGCCACAAATGAAATGATACAGTAAAAATGTCTAGTGGGACGCCAGCTGCTTTTTTTCCTGCCTGCAAAGAGCAAAGATACATGCTGACATATGGAGACGAGTAGCACTGAGCTTGAAAGCCAATGGGATGATTCACTCATTGTTCATCTTCCTAGTTGGGATGATAGTGCATGTTAACTTCTGGAGACAGCTGCTGGTGTCAGTAAGCGGTCATAGTCCTGCTCTACTCCAACACATAAAGTGCAAATGAGGTCCTAAGCATTTGAGGAAAAAAGTTCAGAAACTTCTTTGTTAATCAAAAATCAGAAAATCTGAAATTTGAAACTGACATCAGTGTTATATATATATATATGACATGTAATAGTTCTTATTTCATTCTTATTTGATAGTTGAAACACAGAGTTCTAATTTGGATTTTGTTTCCTTTCATATCCTCATATCCTGTGTGCATTTAAAAATTGACAAGACATATCAAAGTGCAGTGTCTCTGGAACAGAGGGGGGTTGACTTTCTTCAAAGATAAACAGAAATGAGCATATTGGTTTAACAACAGAAAATTAAGCTGACTATGACTTTAGTTTGTGTGTTTTCTCACACACATACTTTCCACTTGGAGTTACTTAAACAGCTTTCTCTCATCTGTTGATTTTAAAGTATAATTTGAGTATCTTACTTTGTTTTACATATAATGCCAATGATATTCACACATAAGTGGTCTGAGTATACTTTTATGCATCTTTTAAATCTTCATCAGTCATCAAATTCTCTTTTAAACTGATAACAAACGTGTTTCTTTTTTAAATTTGCATATATTTCATAGCCAACATTACACAATAAAGATAATGAAATATGGCCAACAATAACACTTGACTCTAGTTGATCCAGCTAACATTGAAAATCCATGTCAGTATGTTTAAAATGCTACTTGCTGTAAAACAAGCACACCTGGTTGAGGATTATTTAAAGTAAACCCTCATTTTTTCATTTGAAGGCTCTGGCTTGTAAATGTCTCCACTGCACCATCATGTTTATGTCTATTTAGTCCTGATAAAAGTTACAACTTCAACGAATTTCCCAATTCATATGGCATGAGTCATGTCTGATGAAGGCTGAAACTACATAAGCATACACTGTGTTATGTCCTCTCTCTCATCTTTTGTATTTTTACTGGATATTACTGGAAATATACAAGTACATGTCCAGAAAGATGAGTAAACAGTCCATCAGTTGTTGGAGTATACTGTTTCTTTTCACTTTATCCTGTTCTAAGTTGTGCTGTTTTTTTGGAAACACTACAAAGATGTATCCACTGCTGATGTGGAACAATGTAATAGGAGACAAATCTGAGTAAACCAAATAGAGCACAGCCCCATGAAGTCTATTTCTCTAGTCTGACCTAGTAACCTGTATCTCTGAGCTGAATGTTGATTTGCCTCTGTCTTTACTTATGACCCTAAAGCTTTTAAATTCCAAAAATCACTGGAGGAAATAACTGCAGATACAGTATCACGACAGACTTGGTTTCAGGCACAACTCAAATTGGACACAGTCTAGCTTCCCTCACATAAATCTAATCTGCAAAAATAAATAAATACAAAGAGAACATTATTTTCTGCAGAAAATTTGCAAGTCTACTTTTATGGTTGCAGATTTAGGTCCAACACAGGGGAGCTTGCAAAACTTTACAGAGGTATGCCACATGAATTCCCCCAAGATTTTACAAGACAACAAAGTGAAGTGACAGTAAAAGTTGGGATCTCTCATTACAGAGTTAAGTACAGGAATAAACCTGAGGGAGTGAACTGTGGAGGTAGATCTGCCGCCTTGATGGTCTTTTAAGTATTCGGGTGGAAAACATGAGTGAAAAATGAGTGGAAAATATGCATTGCATTATCTGTCTGTGCCTTGCATTGGACAGTTCTCACGGCAGTAAAACATCTGGCCCTGAGATGTGGCCTAAAAAGTGAGGTGAGCACAGGTTGGGGACATATTTTGGTTGTTTTTTTATTGTATTGGTAAAGACAAACCCATAGGCTCAGGAAATACAACAATGCTATAATTATAATATCACAGGATCTTTGTCTAAGTTCATTTCAAGACTGACTAGCCATTTCCCAGGACTTTTTGAACTTCTAATATTTTCGTTTTTTTTCTTTCTTTTTTTGGCTAAAAACAAAAGTGGGATGTGTATGCATCCATTACAGTCAAATATTAGATCAACTGAATCATGGTTAACAAGAAGCAGCCTCACAAAGCTGAGCCAGACACATATCATCATATCAGCACAAGATCAAGTGTCTGAGGAATAGTGAAGAAACACTTTTGCTAACTCTTTATGTTTGTTTGTAAGACTGAAGTGACCTATAAAAGTGTGTAACACTGAAATGATGGAGAAACCTCTATACTCATAGCCATATTATAAAGAGATATAAAGAGAGCTGAAGGTGTAAGGTTCTGGATTCTATTAAACTCAACTCTGCAGCATCTTGAAATAATTAGATATCCTGATGTTTTCCCAGACACAAAGATTCTCTCTGACACAGACTGAACTGTGGTTTCCCATGCCTAACCGCTCCACGAGGCTGAAATGTTACATTAGGAGGCCTCAAACATCTCAAGCTATCGTATGAGGGATGTATAACAGGAACCTGACATAGTTAAAAGTACAGTAAATCTGCAGCAACAGAGGCTGCGTCAGCCACATTTTAATAGTTGTTTATGACTGTATCACACCTATCTAACTGTTTTATTAAACCATGAGACATGGCATCTATACACTACCTTTCATTTTAGAAGCATTGCAAACCTATACCATCCCAGGTGGCAAATGAAGGTGGACCACTTCAGGCAATGATATGGCACTGCTGGCCTTCTTGTGGCCTGGACAAAATGGATGTGAGCCTGAAATGGCCCACATGTAAAATAGCAAATATGGCTCAAATATCCCAAATCAAATGTAGATCTTTTCTGGTAAAGATGCAGTGCTCTCAGGTATGTGTATTCTGGATGTGGACCAGTTTTGGTTTATGTGGTTTGTTCTTGGTTGACATATGGTATGCTTGTGGCCAAGATCTGGGAAACATGAGTGGACCACCAAAGTGCCATCATTCCACGCGGTATGTGGGCCGGATGAAAATGCTGAAGGTGTCGAGTGTGGGCCGGATCTGGTCCACAGCAATTTTCTATCTGGGATGTATCCTGCCATGCTGCTCAATTGATTTTATATGTATGTAAACTTTTCAGAGTATCAAATTAATTTTGATTGAATGAATTGCCTCTTCAAGTTGCTTATCTATCATTAACATAGATAGATTATTGATCATATTTTACTGGCATTGTATAATATAGCCTTACCAATTACATCCAGTAAGTGATCCTACCCGATGTAATACAAATAAAACAACTATGTAAATATACCTACTTGTTAATCATAGGCATTACATCTTTGTCTGTGGTAAGAGTTTTTACATTGAAATGTGATGTGTGAAGGGGAGACTTTTGCCTTAAAGTATTATTAAATTTTGTCATTATCTTTTTGCCTTCATTTCAGTCAAAAGAATATGTGTCAACATAACACCAAATAAGTTAGCGTGCACACCTATATATCAGCCATTTAAAGTGGCTTTTCAAATGTTTTGATGTACAATACATGAGGATAAATGTTAAATCATTATTTTTAGATGAATTACATTTACTAGGCATCTTTTGGATGCAATGATTGCGCAATGACCGCAATGACCTGGACAAATGAGAATATACACAGAGCCAAATGAGTCATTAAATTTCACTTTGAGTTTTACTCCAATTTGATAAGAATTGTAAAGGTCTTCCTCCCACTAAGAGCTCCTAGAATAAATAGGCCAGTGAATGTTGATTTTAGTTACTGATGAAGAACAGGTCTATCCCTCTGGGTGAGCAGACAAAAAAGTAGTTGTGCAGTGATGAGTTCTCATGACTGGCCCAAGCAGCTGTGTGCTAATTGCATTCAAAAAAATTGCTTGACAAACACTGGATAGAATAGTCTGCCAATACAGATTTTTGTGAAATAAGAAGTTGCAATTCAATAAAATATCTCTGCTTACAATAGAATTCTAAATCAGACAGACAACTGCCTGAATAAAAATACACCCTAAATATATAATAAGTATAATGAAAAGCATGAAGCCCACTAAACCCCTAATGAAAAGGCAAAAACAATTGGCATCACCCAATAGCCCAGATACTGTACCTAACTAAACACTGATTCCACAGCTCTCATCTAGTATGTAATTCTACAGCATCAATATAACTCTTAAGCTGGGAACATATTTATTTGTCTTTAAACTTGAAACTCATTGAGGTTGAAGCCCTCATTTACAATGACGAGCAAGAAAGAAGAAATTAAAACAAACATAAATACAACTAATAGGTAAAGTAACAACAAAATCAATTAAAACAGGTTCAAACAGAAGTTAAATGGTTTGAGATTGTGGATTTAAAATGACCAAGAGTTACCAATGACTTAATTTTTAAAGTGCTTTGTAATGTGTTCCAGGTCGATGGTGCAAAAAGCCAAGAGTAGTTCTTCCAAGCTCTGTATGATCACTAGGGACATGGAGCTTGAGCCAGTCATTAGTCCTAGAGTAATGTGGTCCAGTGGACCAAACTAGTATGGAAATAATATAAGAAGGCAGCTTTCCAATAAGTGCCTTGTAAATAAACAAATACATATGCAAATTATCTCAGAGAAAGAGGACCACCCAGCCTTTTAGTACAGGATACAATGATGAATGTTATAAGCATCAGCTGTAATAACCTTAAGTGCAGATTGGTAGACAGCATCAAAGGGCTTTAAAGTCTCAGCCAAAGCATGCCTGTATAAGATGTCACCACAGTTTTGTTTTTTTTTTTTTGTTTTTTTTTTACAATGCAGCACCAAGCAGGATTTAATCCTATAGAAAAAGCCAAACTTGTTCCTTAGTTTACTCACCAAATTTGATCCATGATTGATGAGGATATTTTCTCATCAATTCAAATGCCAAGGCATTTGTATACCATGACTCAATATTGGTGCCACTTTTTGTGGTGATGATGAGGTTATCCAAAATTAATATTTTTGGCTCTGGAGAAAAACATAAATTTTATTTTGTTTGCCTTTAAGACTAACTTATGGCTACTGTGTGCAACTTCTAAATCAGCAAAACAGCACTGGAGAGATTGTACAGAAGACTGTACAGTATCCACAGTGAAATACAAAATACTATCATCAGCGTAAAGATGAATATTACATCCCCTTACAGCAGAAATTATATCATATATGAAGAGTAAACATAACAGGACCAAGGACTGAGCCTTGTGGGATGCTTTCGTAATTTGAACAAATTCCAATTTAACAGTTCCCATTGCTACACATTTTCTTTTTTTTCCCCATGAGATAACTCTGGAACCAATTATATGCAACTTCATCATAACCAATATTATAAAGTTTTTTTCAGAGCAAAGCATGATCAACTGGATCAAATGCTTTTGAAAGGTCAATAAAAAGAGTTGTGCAGTGTTTCTTATTATCCACAGTTGAAATGATGTCATTTAAAACAAGAGTGACAACAGTAACAGTGCTGTGCTTTTCTCTAAAACCAGATTGGTGTGTACTTAAAACAGAATGTGCTGAAAGGAATGATTTAAGTTGGTCATTTATTGGAGATTCTAGTATTTTTGTAAGTTATGGCAATTTAAAGCTAGGCCTATAATTGTTAAGCAAAGCTGTTTCACTGCCTTTATGTAAAGGAGTCACATAAGCAGCCTTCAAAACTGTGGGAACTGTACCAGATAAGACAAAAAGGTTAAAAATATATGTTATGTAGAAAAAAAAAGTTTCTTTAAAGAGGTTGTCAGAAGCTAAAAAATGTTAATCGACATGAATTTGGAATTAAAAGCAAATAATAACCAGCTTTAGCCTTCCTGTGTATTTATTTCTAAGGTGTCTGAAAGTCAGCCAGTAACCAGGCTCTCCAGGTGATCCAGTGGGACAGCCCACACCTAGCCTAAATTGTGGGCTGAGGTGGGCCCCAGCTGGGCCCACTGTGGGCACTGTTATTAGTAGTGACAATAATACTGCTTTGGGCCCTGTACAGCCCTTAGTAGGTTACCCACAGGACACCCTCATGGTGACCCCGAAGGGCAAAACTGCTGTAGGCTGCATGGGCCATCCCACAATGGGACCCATGTTGGATTTCTGTGGGTAGGCCCACAGTAGGTTTCCCACTGAAAACCATGATGGGGGCCCAAAAGGGCAAGACTGCTGTGGACCCTGCACAGGCTTTCCCACGGGGGGCCCATGTGGGTTTTCTGTGGGCAAGTCCAGTATATGGAGGTAAAAGACCAGCTAGCTCATCAATAGCTGAGGAGGAAGCAGAAGGAGACCTGTACAATGCAACAACAGTATTTTATTATGTGCAATATTTACTTTCAGAGCCAAAAACTCAAAACATTTATCAACTGTAACTGCATTAATAACAGTGGAGTGATTTAAGCTCTTTTGTTAATGGCTATACCACCTCCTCTTGAGCCTCCGTCCATTCTCAAAAGCTTGTAATCACCCAAGACAACCTCAGAGTCACTCATGGAGGATTTTAATCATGTTTCAAAATGATAACATCAGGATTCGTTTGAGCTACCAGGATTTTCAGCTGGTCCAGTTTTTAATGTTGAATAATGCTCTGCATATTTAAGTGAATGAAACCTTTTCTATTCTTAAAGCCTAAAGGACTAAAACAGGGTGTGAAGCAGATGCAGACATCGGGGTATTTGTAGGTGGTGGGGATGACAGAGCGGGAACAGCAGGGATTGAGGAAGTGGTTTTAACTATGATGACATTGTTTCTGTGTAGACTGTGAGCGGATTTTGGTTTTGCACACTGCCTTTTCGTGATTTTAACAATAATGAATGGATTAGTGAGGGAAACAAAACCAGCACCAGCAGGACCCACACTGTCAGGGACAGGGTTATGAAATACACAGCCAGGATGCTGAGCAGGGACTTGTTGGAGAGACCATCAGTTAAGACTAAAAGCAATAATGTTATTAAAATTGCATATCAATTTTCCTGTTCCTTTCCTGTTAGGATGCCATCCATCATATTGAACAGGCCCCACTCAGTCCAGAATGAATCAAAGTGAGTAATAATACCAAGTCCAGTGGCAGTAGAAACATTTTGCATCCACAGGTGCAGACTAAAAAGACAGCTAAAACATTTAGAGCTCTTGGTCATAGTGGGAGTGAGACCAGACAGGACTGCCCTGGTTTGAATCAAGATGTGCCCATGTGGATATCCATATTTCAAAGGTGGGAAGGCTTCTCATGCCACTTTATTTAGCTGCAGACCCTCTGGAGCCCTCTAACTCTTTCATACATTTGTGAATTTTACAACTTGAATGTGGTTAAATCTTGGCAGGTTCCTGTAGTATGAGATGTCAGTGTCACAAATCTGAGGATAGAAACTGATAGAAAATGATTCCAATAAGAACTGACCTCATGAAAACAATTATATTGCTAAAATTACACTGAAGAGGAAACGTATTTGCACAAATGAAAGTGAAGATTTTTAAAGAAAGTTATCAGATTTCCATGTGGGAATAATTTGTCAAGGTATAACTGTGATACTACAATAGTAAGTGGTCACAGTTGTGTCCTAATTTACCATGTAAATTTTCATTTCGATAAGATTAAAGCAATTTTCAACCTATTCAACCTATGACACCTGGTAAAAAACAATACAAGTCTATAGTAACGTCATCTGTTGATTATTCTAATTTTCTGCTTTGGTGGCATGTCCTTTCAAACAACACAGAATGTACAGAGGTTCTGATGGAGAGCGAGCATGCTCTGACTGATGAAGTGTGTCTTCAAACTCTGCAGATCACTGTAATTCAGCCAGTAAATGGTCATGGATCAAACTTTCCACTTTCAAACTTGGAAATCTGAATGTATCTTTGTGTTGCAAAGTTAAACTGAATAGAGTTACACAGATGGACATGCCGATTTAAAACATGTGCCTCAAGTCCAAAAGATAGTCAACAAGAAGCCTCATGAGACATCCAGCAGAGGCTGCGATATTATATTTTAAAATGTTTCTTTTGCAGAACCAAAATGCTTCGAACAGTTCCAAAGGAAATCATTAACTGGACAATAAAATGTTTCCAAAGGGAATTGTTCTTCTATGAGAAATGCTCTGGAGAATTTGTTGGAATTGGAAGGATGCTGGTATAACTGTAAACTTTAATTTTTATTTTCCTGTAGTGGTAGTTGAAGATAAACAAGAGTCTCTGTTCAATGCCAAACCTTACTTCATGTTTTCTTCAGTGAGACTTCCTGGAGTCACTGAGTTTCTATAGATGTCTACCAGTTTAGTGGCAGTTTTACATTCATTATGGGGAATGACTGGATATGAGCCCACTGAAACATTCAAACCTTCAAAAATTTGACACTCATACGATATCACCAATACTCAATTCTGCATCACATCCCCTTAGACAGAATGCAGTGAAATGGAATAACATGAAATTACAGGGTATCCAGTGAAAACATGATGAAGAGTCAACAGAAAAAGTGGATAGCAGTTGCTGAATCAAACAAGCAAAACACAGCAGACATATTTTTGTGACTGTGAAACTGTGCAACCAATCATAAGCTGGAACAACCCTTCAGGCAGCCAATCATACAAATGGATCAGCAGCATAATTTACGAACAGAGTCAGATCGCACAGGGTTATGGCACGGAAGAGTGATAGTCATTATCTGATTGGACTATAAACCGGCCACCACTGGTTAAACCACAGAGCGATTTGGGGGATATTTATTTGAAATGAAAATGGTATTGGTCAAGGAGACAAACATTTAGATAAAAAAGTGTTTATATGTGCAAGCAGCATTTTTGTTTGGGGTTTATGCACTTTAAAACACTAGGGTATTCAGGTTTTTGTATGAGAATGTTTGTCTTGTTATCAATTTTAGCACACTGTACTATACATGTAAACAGACAAAAACACAATGGTATGCATTGTACACCAATATCACCAAGATATCATATAAAGTTGAGATTTTTATTAATTCTTGATTATATTTCACTTCAATTGTTCCATTAAATTCTTGCATGGTTACTGGTAGAAAGTTCTCTGAGATAAAAGTCCACCCACCCTGAACTGGGATGGGCTAAATACGCCCTGCTATGTGACTTCAGCCTGAGGATATCGTTCCGGTTTTGCAAACACTTGGAGTGCAGAGCAGTTAGAGACCTGTGTATCCAACTGACTTTATACAACAGTGTATAGTGCTCTATTTCTTTGTACTGCATCCTTCAATCATTTCTTGAATGGCAGTACAAAATATGTATAAAACATATCAATAATCGCCTAATAATCATACAATATTTACAACATTTAAAAGCTTTGTTCAAGTAAAATGCATATCTTCATTCCGACTTGGACTGAAGATGACATGACCTCTGACTGACACCTCTTTGCTTTTAAACATCTTCTCTTTCATTTCATCTTTCATATTTGTTTCATATGTGAAATACTGAGATAGAGAACAGTATTGATTTGAATGACAGTCCATCAATTATTTTTAAGGTCATTTTGTTAGTCAAGCAGGCCAAGTGTAACTTGAGAGTCAGAATAAACTCTCAGTGGATGGCCATCCATCACATAATAATTAGGGGTGGAATGGACACATCAACACTCTTTCCAACTCTCCAATTCAAAATAGTGTTTCTGCATGTCACCTGGGGTGTTTGTGCAGAGTTGACAATGTTAAACTTCTGGAGAGTAAAAACAATTTCTTGTTTAACTTCTGCTCTCTCAGAGGTTACAAAGTGACTCTCTGTGATAACTGATCTGAGTGGATTCCCAAAGTGAAGGTAAGCCATTCACTGAAGCTGTACAAATATATTTACTCTGGTCAAAAATTACCCAGATGTTGAGAAAAAATGTTTGTTTCTTTAGATATGATAATGAGATTGTCCACTGAATGCAAGATAAAGCCGTAAACAAAAATAGAAAATACAGTACCAAAACCAAAACAGACAAAAAGTAGAGGAAGGCAGATTCTCACCTCTGGTGTGGCGGGGTTGAAAGTCACACTGAGCACTGTCTCTGATTGTTTTTGAAGTTTGTGGAGGTATTTGCTGCTCCGGATGTCATACACGTAGGCCTGCAACGAGTGAAATGGACTAAATGAACATAAGTAGACATAAAGTGTAGCCATGTAGTGATGTACAGATGTAGAAGAACCTATGTAAATTCTGTTTAGGCTGACCCACGTTGAACTTCATTTTGAGTGTGCAATACATAAAAAACACAAGTTTAAGTAAACAGGTGTTTGAACTGAACAAGGAGCAAATATCAAAGGTTGCACAATTACATATAAAGTCAATAGAAAAAGACAAATGCGGATAAGAACAGATGTGGATTCACTTTACACACTGCTAAAGTTAAAAATGCTTCCCGTTTAAGTTTGAGATCAGTCCAGCAGACACATACAGAGGGACACTCCACACACATAGTCAGAGTGTGTACAGCTGACATCTGTGCTGTCATGTTCATTGGCTGTTTGTGGCAAATAAGCATATTCAGTATGAACACCTGATGATTATACATCATAGTTTACAGCAGCATTTATGCTGTTATCACACTGATTAAAGCTTTTTTGATTATCACTGGGAGTTTGTGATCATGTTCAGAGATTAGCTAAAGACACATTTGGCTCTTGTTGATATCAGTAATCAGACACATAAAATTATGCAATATCTGTGCCAGAACCAGTTATCCCAACTATGGAACCCAACTAAATGTCTTGAGATAAGTTCAATGCATTTAAAAACATATCTAAGGCTGGGAATTGAAGCTTAATGTGTTTTGAATATTGTACTTGTACTATCGAAAATGGCCCAGTATTAAAAGTTGCTGTTGAATACTCACGTTCTTAGTTTTGTTTTCTGTGATTAGATATTTCTCATATGAATCAGGGCCATTTTAGATTGTATTTTCTGTCAGCAAAGTACTTGTACAGCTTGTGTTAAGACAACATTAAACACTGAACCACTAGGAAGTTTCACATCTCACAACTAAGATTCTGTAGGGGTAGCATTTCAGTAGTGATACTGAAACTGGTTTATAGGCTCATCATACAATCACGGCAGTCAAATACTGTGCACTTCAAAATCAAGTTGTCATTGATCTCAATAAACCCCTGCAGATATAATATTGTTATTTTCTGCCTTACTATTTTTCCCTTACTTGTGGGTGTTATGTAGGTGTAGATTATATACTTCCACAAAATGTCACAAGACATATCCATAGAGCTTGTGTGAAGATATTAGAATCAATCTTTAATTAGAAATCTTAGAATAATAATGTGTGTTATCAGCTTGTCAGCACAGCTTTTTTTTTCTAAATACAATCAGTGAGCTTTAAGATCCATTCGTTTGCTTCACTGCCATGAGCACAGATAAAAACAGATGTGGGGATGTTTGTTACCAGACGACGACTCATCAGATTCCTGCAGCTGTTCTGTATTACGTTTTCCCTAAAAAACACTTCAAGTGAGCTCTGTCAAACAGTCCATGGGTCTCCTGTCTAAGGCATATGACGTGTGTGGTGCCTAAAAGAGCATTAGATACTTGGAAGAAAAAGTTCTTTCAAGAATGCTTAAATATCACATGGAACCCCAGATGAATCAGTTTTTTTATCAACATTAACTAAGGCAGAGAGCAGGGCCAACAGAGCCTAGGCAGTGAAAACGTATGAATTGAAGAAAATGTATCTTCTGGTATGACCAGAGGGGACATCAGGAACGCAGAAAATACCACAGATTTCAACTGTACACACAACAGGTTAATATTGACCACACTGAAATGATACTCTACTTAGATTGTTTTTGGCTCTATGTTTTTCTGGAAAATGTGTAATATGAGTCTAGGGAGTCTTTTTAGAATATTCAGGTTCTTTTTTTCCATGATTGCTTTTTGAAATATTAAGACAAGTACAAATGTGTCTGGCGTATAGAAGTCTCAGGGCAGCTACAAATAAATATGGTGTAGCTCACTACCATATACGCTCCTGATTTCCAAGAAATGCTGGAAATGTCCGATCTTGACAGAGATGCTCTCAAATGTCCGTGCTGTGCTGAGTGCCCATAATTAATAATAACTAGCAGCATGTACATATTATTCCACTGCTTTCAATAAGCACGTACACCAGAAGAAAAGAGGGATGGATAAGGAAAAGGGAGGCAGTCTTCCGAAAACGTCTTGAAAGCAAATATAAGGCACAGTCTGGAAAAGCAATTAAACAGTTCTGCTTCAACATGAATGTTGAATTTGACTTCTATGGAAAAAGGCCTGAGTCCAAGTAAAAGTCTCTGAGTCAAGCACAAACAGTCTTCACCTAAAATGGAGATGAAACTGATAAAGATAAGATGCTTTTTCATGCTGTCTTACAACTTAACAAGGTGAATTAATTTATAAATGTATAAAGAATATAAATTATTACATAAACATATTTTAAAATTGTGCATAAGCTAATTTACTGTAGTAAGTCAGAATGATTAGCTGTCTATGCCTCTCGATCAACAAAGTCAGTAGGATTCATCCTCTGGGAACCATGAATGTCTGTACAAAATTTCATGGCAATCCATCAAATTGTTGTTGAGATATTTCAGTCTGGACCAAACTGGTGGACCAACAGACCAATACTGCCATCCCTAGAGCCATGTCTAGCATGGCTAAAAATGATTGACTATCATAGATTTAAATATTGTCATATTATTGTTCTGGGAAACCTAAAAGTATGACCCATAACTAAAGAAGTACATGGGAGGTTAAAACACACAATTTGTAAGTTGTCAAAGTATTTACAACTTACACACTTATCCTCAGAGCCAGAGGCAATGAACCGGCCACATGGTGAGATGGCTGAAGAGCATGGATGGCAGCGATTTAGATGGTTCTCATAACGCCGTACACACCTGAGGAGGAAATGCACATAATGGTAGGAAATGAATGGGGTTTATAAATGTAACACATAGCAAAAAAAGAGACATTATATCAATATATATGATTTCTACTCGTCTCATTGCAGTGGTCATATTATTAAAGACTGAGCCAGAAAGTAGCATCTTAAAAAAAAACAGTATAAATAAAATAAAATAAAAAAAAACAGTATTACTATCTGATAAACGAAATATCTTTGGTTTGGAAATGAAGTGTTTCAATCAAATGCAGTCATTTTTATATTTAATGGATCTGTTATCCAATATAAAGGTTGTACAGAGTCTGTTAGTATACCAACACTGGCAGGAACAAAATGCTACCCGTCAGAATTCACATTTTACAAACATCTGAACCAGATGAAGGCAAGGAGTTAAGCATGACTCAAGCAAAACACAGGAAAGAGAAGTTAATAGATGACAAATAGCCCCCTCGTGCAACTGCTGTGCTGTTTCATTTGGTTTGCAACAGCATGTAATGTCTTTACAATGCCACTAACAGCTAGCTGAGCTAGGGTCTCTATATGGGCTGGCACGTTGGCAGAGTAGGCCTTTGACAGAATCTGGTGAGAAAATTTCTTTGACATTCACATGCTAATGTCATTAAGCCTGGCTAAAAGTAGGTCATATTCACTGGTGACCATAAAGGAATTCGATATACCCAGTTCCAGTGAGTTATTGAGACATACACGAGGTAGACAAATCATATTAAAATGTGAGTTAATACATTTTTTTCTGAGCAATAACTAATGAAGCTTATAATGCTGAATTGTTGTTGAGCATGTGTTGAGTCAACTCTATGGAATTTTTTGTGGTGTTGTTGTATTTAATGGTATTACTGTATTTTGTCAGGTGTTCCTCTCATGTTTTCATTATGTTGTCACTGCCAGCTAACTGCAGAATCTGCCCACACAGCCCTCAAGAGCCTAAGTTACAAAGTCTAATTGGCTGCAACTGAGCACTGTTCATATAGCCTGTCTTCACAAGAAAAACAACAATATAGGTCTAAAATTCAGGCTGGCAAAAACAACCTATAGTTATGTTTACATAATCCAGTGGCCATAATAATTATGACCCGGGGAAGTGACGCAGTTCGGATGACATCAATATACACTCACCGGCCACTTTATTAGGTACACCTGTACAATTTAATGCAATCCAATATATAAGCTCTGCCATAAATTATACATTTATCAAGCTTATACATTTTCAGTTTTTGTTGACATTGTCAGAAAGGTGATAATTCTACTTTATGTTCATTACTGAGGTTCTAATTGAGTGCATTATATTGAATGGTGTTCCTAAATTTTCATCCACTGTATTAACATACATGGGGAGGGCAAAATATTAGGAACACTTTTCAATATAATGCACACCAATACACCATGGGTGTATTATAAAAGCTGACTATTGTGCTGCTGCCCAGCCTTGCAGCCAATTTTTCCCAGTGGCCACTTGCTGTATTATAGCGAAAAATACCCCTGACCCAAAAAGCATTTTCTCCAAGACCACCACTGTAAAATAGATGAGTGTAAAACTGTGGACAGGACACCTTGAACTGCAAACAAGGTCAATTATGATTCTTTCTATTATGACTTTTTGATCCATGGAGGTTTTATATTTGTAAAACTTTACTCTAGCCGATAAAAGCAATTTTAAAATCCATGATGTTATCACAATGTTAAGTTGATGGGTCGAGCAGGAACAACGCAGAGGCAAAGCTGAAAGCTAGAAACCTTTTTGGCATATGCGTGAGGTAACCAATTCATATTGGACTGAATAGGTGCCATTTTTGGTCCGGTATCGGTACCAAACCTTAAGCCTAACCAAGTGTTTCTTGTGCCTAAACCTAACCAGATCTTAACCACAGCATTAGCACACCATAAAACCTAATTATTGTTATTTATTATTGTAATTGTGGTTTTGGAAAGCCAGAGTGCATTATATGGCTGCTACAGTAGATGGTATAAATTCAACTGCAGGTTGTTTTTGCCAGCCTGAATTTTAGACCTATACCTTCATTTTGGAAGTGTGAGTCCAGCCAAGAACCTAGGTTGTCTTGACAATGCTGAAAAAGGGCCTGACTGAAAAACCAGTGCTGGAGGGGTCACCTTCTTAAAAGACTTCATGGGAATGGAGAGTGGAGGGAGCAACACTATTAACTAGCACATGCTTGCATGCTTGTTTTTGACCAATGTACAAAGGTCTTTACCACTATTAAGACCTAGCTACATTTAAATATTCATGTTCAAACAGAAAAAACAGAAGCTGACAGAAAATTGAGCATATGGTGACGTGTAATAATAATATATATATATATATATATATATATATATATATATATATATATATATATATATATATATATATATATATATATATATATATATATATATATATAATATCTTCTCTGTGGGCATAAACATAAATTGTGTAAAATCGGACTTTTTATCATTAAGGCTGCATAGCAAGATTGATTCAGAAGTATCACAGAATCTCTGTGTCTAAATCCCCCTTACTACATCTGGGCATTCAGGTCTGCAGCTGAGCTGATGCAACCTGTCACTGTAATGCCGATAGCAGTCAGTTTAACAAGTTAGAGTAAACACTCATCTGGTTTTCTAGGTCAGAATGTGGATCTAATGTTTTGACTGGGGGAGAGGACATGCTGGGCTGAATCCCACACACACATCCTCAATGTTGAGTGATGACTATCCGGCATTCGCCTGATGAGTAACACAGACTGCACCGGAGGGTCCGATCCTCTTGAGTGTGAGCCTATAAGCTTACTGAATCCACCTGGGTATTCAGTGTCAGTCATCAAGGTAATCAGCAGGCTAATCATGGCTCATTATTGGCAGCCAATATATTTCATCCGATTTAACTGTGTCAGTGCAAATCAAGTGAAAGCCTGCTTTTTCTTGTACTATGTGATATCATTCAGTATAAATACATTATTGATCTATTTAGTAACAATGAATTGCTCAGCATGAATTTATCAGATGGAAATTTCATATCACTGAACTAAGGAAAAGCAGACCACCATGTGTTTTCTCTCTCACTCAGATTTTAGTGTCTGAGTGAGTATGATTTTAAACTATGTAAATGCTGGTGTATAGATCCTGCACACTTTGATAAATGATGTCTTGCCACATCATTTGGAAATGTAAGGAGTGGGGTCTTATAGAAATAAACTGTAGCCATGAAAATCATAAAGTACGTCAAGCTTTCAAAAATCATTTCCCTCATTAAAAGATCTTTGATGGATTGACGTGGATATCATGCATGTTTGTGCCTCTGTCTGAAAAGGAAGGGGCAAGAAGTTTTGGGAACTCTCGGGTGACAGAGAAAAATAAAATTAAGATTGAGTTTCACCAGTTTCCACTGAGTGAAATATACATATCCCATTGTGTTTTTCTGAAAGCTCTCCAATTTGATCAAAGACAGAATGCAGCATTAACCTCAACTTTTAAACCAACTTAAAACTTTTGTGAACAGAATATACTATATGTGTCTAATAAGAACACTGTTCTGTCACCAGTAATGTATAATCACCATGCCCATGGCCATATACAGCCATTAAACAGAAATGTAGTCTCTCTGTCTTTAGACTGTAGACTGTCTTTACCCAGACAGTAATTCATCATCAGTGTTTATGGACAAGCGTAATAAGGTCATAAAATTACTCCGTTAATGACATTTTTCCGATGGCAACATAATTTATTACATTTTTATTGATAAAATAGCAATGGCCCAACAAAATTGCAGATATCCAACTAAATATGCTGCTTATTTAATTAACCAGGTTTTGTGAGAGAATACTTTTGGTGCTGGTCTCTAAATTGCCTACATGATTTTACGCCTGCCAGCCAAATTTCTATACACGTAGGTATAGCTAATAAAAACAGTTTCATTTCATTTTTTTTCCAATAGCTAAGAATATAGATCACATTTGGTTTTATGTGCTGAGGTTTGGAACTATCCACTGTCTTTTCAGAAGCAATGCCTCAGTAGCTCTGGCTGATCCACATATCTTGCTTTGACCAGTTTTTATTGGAATGTGTTCTGATTAGCTTAAACATACTTTCAGTATGCTGTTAATATACTGCAGCTACTTGGACTCACACATCTATTTCATCTATTAGGAGTTTCAATCATATCACACAAAGTTTTGTTTTTTTACAACAGGTAAACCTTTTTTCAGGTGTTTCATTCAAAGCAAAAAAAGTATATGAAATGGTTTGGTTTCCATTTGGAAGACAGACCTATAGTACACCGAATGAAATACTCTAATACTCTGCTATTATTAATAGCGACATGAACATCACGTTATTCCAAGAATTTTTATATAGCCTTATTATGTTGAGGGGATTCTGATAAAGACAAACCTGGTATGTACTTAATTACTTCCATTGGCTGGAATTTTTATATTGCCTTATGTCATGAGGAGATTCTGATAAAAACAAAACCTGGTATGTACTTAATTACTTCCATTAGCTGCAAGCCTCAAATAAAATAAAAGAAATAGAAAAAAACAAGCCAGGATGTCACTACTGGGCACAGATTTGAGAACACTCGTGAATGATGAAGATGAGTAAACCAGTTAGGTACAGACTCACTCACTGCATCCAGAAGATGTAAAAATTTGTTTTAAAAAAGTCTTAATCAATAACATTCTGAATTAAACAGATTGTTTTTTCTGGAGCTGATGATGGAAGTTGTGAACAAGTGAGCCATCTTGCCTCCTTCTCATCTCTGTTGAGAGTTGCACATGTGCAGTACTGATTGGGCAGGATATATGGATTGGGTGGTGACACGTAGCTAGCCTCAGAAGCTAATTACCAGCCAGGCCAGTAGCTGATCTAGTGGGTTGTTAGCCCTTACGTACTAGTTCTTAGCCTTGGAAGCTAATGACTAGCCAAGCCCCCAGGAACAGTGCCAGGTTGCAAAGCCAAGTTGCCATAGCGGCCAAACCGTGTAATTACAACATCATGTGATATTGGGCTATTGGGCCCGAAAAGACTTTTCCCCATAGACTTACATTGTGAAAGAGATGTCTGTTAATCAGCAGATACATTTTTTGGAGTGTCACAACTCCCACGAAATGACTTACTATCAGAATTTGATCTGTTCAGTCTGATCACATTTTGAAAGTCTATAAGAGCTGCACGATTAAATTATTTTATCCCCATTCAAGTTAGCTGGAGGGCTAAATCAGAAGTAGCCAGATTGACCAGTGAAAGTCACTAGTGCGCTTGCTCTAAGGGCCCCACAAATGCAGAAGAAATTGAACTTTTTTGGCTTCATGCGCCACTGAGCAACTTTATTTGTAGGAAAGAATAGGGCCCTGCTTCCAACACTGTATCCAGTTCTCTTTATATGTCCATGGTCGCTTGCCCCAGTGTGCTAGGTACTAGCTTCATAAGCTAATGACCTGCCGAGCCAGTAGCTGATCCAGTGGGTTGCTAGGTTAGATGCATAAACACCTTGGTCATGGTTACCACCTTGGTAGAATGAATAGTTGGTTTCTCATTTCTCACTGCTGGCTTCATATTTCCCACCACTGGCCTCTCAGTTACCAGCTCCGGCTTATCATTGGCCAGATCAGTAGTTGGCTTTGGCAAGGATGTAGCCTCCGCTAACTTCTCAGTACTCTTAATTTTGTCCCTTACCCTGTGCCATCATAACAAGAGGTAAAATTATTTCATTATTATATTAGGTCAACTGCCTCATATCCAGAAAGTGGAAACTTTTTTTGGCATGTGTGTCAAGAAGGGTCTATCTGCAGTCTTGCAGACTTAGATGGCACACCCACTGTACTACACGTCATGTTCAATTGACTACACGACCCCCCCTGCCCCACCCCAATTTGTCACTGTAAGGGCATGCTACACAACACACACCCCTGAACCCTAACTCGAACCCTCTCACTGCTCATGCCTAAACCCAAACAGATGAGTGTGTCATGTAGTAAATTGGGTGTGTCATGTAGACAATGTCTGCAGATAGACCTACTTGTATGCCCCAGCTGAGCAATTCTTATACGACTGAATGAGCACCATTTTTCGTCTGGAATCCAGACAAAAAATAGATGATTTGTTGACATAAAAAGTGAAATGGGCCCTTAGATTTACTGGTCTGACTTGCTGTGAGATGGGGAAACAGGACAAGCAAGCTCTTGGCATTCCAGGAGATGGACACTGTTAATTCTGTATCTGGCTGAATAGAAGAATACTTGCTGTTCTCTTGAAATAATGTTTTTTCCCTCTTAAGAACTTTGATTGGTAATTGAAAATGTTGGATGTGCTTTGTTGTCAAGGAACGTTCAGATTTCTATGTGATCAATATTTTATTTTGATACTAAATTAAATTAGTTCACACACAAACAAAATATTAAATTAGTTGAAAAGCACACACACACACACACACACACACACACACACACACACACACACACACAAAGAAATAAACAGAAACATTAATTCAGGGGAACTGTAAATCTTTTAGTGGTTAGTACTAGCTACAGAAGTTTATCAAAGAGGAAAATAAAATGAACAGGGCTGACATAATGAAAAAAAAATGTTCCTACATATTGTTCTCATATATCCATATGTTTCATCTCAGAGGAATTGCATCTGCTGAGGGACGCTTGCTGACAGCTCTCAGAACCAGAAATTGACCTGGAAACCAGGCCCAAATATTTATCAGATAGCAATAAGATTTTGACGGAGTCTGGGATGAGGAGTTAAACACGGAAGCAGTCTCAGACGTGAAAGAATGAAGTACTCAATAATGCCGTCTATTGGGCCAAAAGGAACATTTTGAAATCCAAGAGAGCCTACTTGAATTATCCTCCTTATATGGCTATCTGCTACTAAGGGCCAAAGACAAATAAACTCAGCTACGTACTTTGGAAATTGAACAATTTCCGAATTCACTCATCAACTTAGGAATGTTTGTGCAAGAAATAATAAAGATTTAATTTGAATATGTGCACTCCCAGTGAAAGCAGACGTATAAAAATATAAAAATGTTTTTTTATTTGATATGTTTGAACATTTATTGCTCTCAGCTTATTTTGATGTATTTGATGAAGAAACCCTTCATCCAGTGTAATCCCTGAGTGGAAAACTATCACCTATGTGTCTAAAATGTAAACCTATATAGTATTGCAGCTTCTTTGTTTCTTTTCTGGGTAAGTTGCCACAATGTAGTGTCACCCAGACTTAATAAAAGCCTGAGACCACTGAGGCACAACTCACTGCCTTCACACGCCATCCATGTGTTTCAATGCACTGTTCTTGCCTGATTTTTTTCTCATTAAAGATCAACTGATTACAATAAATCCAACATAACAAAGTATCTTAACACCAACCTAAGTGTACGGAGGTCCCAAATCTTTACACCATCCGTGACTGCACTGGTAAGGAAGAGGTTGTATGAATCTGGAGCCTGTGTGCTGAACATGGAGCCCTGTGAAATATGCACAAAAAACAAAAAATGCCTAGTCAGCCCATGCTTGACTGAAATAGTTTGTAAATTAGCTTCTCATATTGTCCAGCGCTGGAAAAGTCTGTTTCCGTATATCCTGTATTGGCAAATAGTTTAATATTACTATTCCAGGTCCCGCAATCATTCCTGTAACTACAGGGAAAAATTAAAGACAATGTAAGTATAGCAGAGCTGAAATAGGAAAAAGAAATGTTACTAAATTTGTCATTGTTTTCCATCTTTTATCCACCACACTGAGGTAGGCCTCAGCTATAAATATATGGAGTTTCCACTGCACAGCTATACATGGATTCCAAATATGACTTTCACACACAGTTATCAGATGATGCATACAAGTGAGAGTGTGTGCGAGAGAGAGAGTGAGAGAGAGTGGTCAGAGTGTTTTGTGTTTAGATTTCCATTAAGAGTGTGAGAACGGGAGCCTTAGAGGGCATTTCCAGTTCCATTTTCCGAGAAGTCCTCTGCTCTGATGAGTTCCAGGTGAATTTTGCAGAGGAGGCGATGGAAATTTGAAGTGGGAAAAGCTGCTTCACATGCTGCAGTTCCTGATGTTTGGTCCGCCTCAGGACGACAAAGCAAGGGGAGGGAAGAGTGATGTTATGTGTGCAGTCTCCAGGCGGGGGCAATCCCTATGATCCACAGGTATTAACCCTGCAGCAACCAAAGGCCGTCAGGCAACCAGGCAGACGACCCCACATTGACGCAACAGCCAAGCTGAAACAACACACCACAGGCAGCCCACAATGCATGGCACACAATAGTTGGCGTGACAAAGACCAGGCACCTCTGAGTTTAAGGAGTAAAGTCAGCTGTGTGCAAGGCTGCATCAGTGGGTTAATACATTTAATCCATGCCACTAGCAGCAGTTTATTCAGCTAATCCGGGCTGCCCTGAGTGTCAAGCATGCACAGGTCAACATTCAGAAGTGAGTAAAGTCAATACTCAAGGGTCACTGGGTACAAGCCCCTCTCTCGCACACACACTTCTCTGTATTCCAGTAAGTAACATAAACATCTGTAGGATTGGTCAAAATTTCCATAATTTGTTCAATCAAAATGAATGGCTGTCTTTTTATCATAAAGCTTGCAAATATTAATGACTTTATATGGAGAGGGACCAGGACCTTCATTTCTTTTGCAGTGCCCTTTCAAAATGTGCCTGTTGGAAATGGGGCAATTTCTCAGTACCTAGAGAGAACAGAGCCCCTAAAGATCCCCTAAATGCCTCTTATGCAGACTTGGTAGATGCTACATTTTACCAATGCTCCCTAAATGAGACATCTTGCACTATATCTTGAACATACATAGAAAGTTCCCACACACAGTTCAATACTAGAGCTTAAGTCTTTTAAATGTTTTCAAATCATTAACACTATAGATTGCAATGGCAGAGTGGTGCTGTCTGTATTTCTGCTTGTTGACTCCACGGGCAGAAGAAGCAAATAAACATTATTTATTAGGGTTTTTTTAAATATATATTTCTCGAGAACTGCTCATCCAAATAACTTCACATTGCACTTCCTTGTTTCCCGAACAACCCACCTGCCAGGTATTAAGTTTTGAATGAACAGTTCCCGAGATATTCGAAGGACATAACTTGGCAGACGGACAGAGATTCCTTGCTATATGTATATATATATACTCATTCTTCATAGAACTATAATGGCTATGGATCTAGGCCCAAGCTGTCTACTTGTTAGACACCAGCAAATTACGCCTATATTGGTTCAAGACAGTGATGTGGGAGTAAGGCCACATAAAACCAAACTGCATCATGGAACAGTATTACTCCATCTAGCCTGGAATCTCCTCCTGCCATCTCTATAGCAGTCTTAATCCTGATTCACCAGGGATTTACATTCAAACACTCAGCAAGATGAATGATACTGATGATGGCATGTCCTGTCTGTCTGCCTGTCATGGAAATATTTGGGTAGGTTTTTTTAAACCACAACCTTCTTCATTCACAGCACAAACTAACACTTTTATTAGGCTCAAATACGATCTGCGCCTTATGTAACTTTCGCAACACTCAAAGATGTCTTATGTAATACTCTAACATCTGCCAAATAGTAGACCCTTCAAGAGTAAGATTGAGGATGGGGCTCACACCCATTGATGCCAAGCCAAGCAAATTCTTCACTGTGTGGTTCAGGTCTAAATGTCACTCAGTCTGCCTATGGCGTGATGGGATGTCTTTATTTCTATCCACTCACAAACGTTATCAGCTATGAATAGGAAAACAAGTGTCAGACAAGCCTCAGAAACTTACATGTGTGACTTTCTGAAACTATAAAAGTTTGTTATTCAGTAATTTAAAATGACTTTAAAGATAAGCGCTGTTTTCAATACACCAATGTGCATGGTTGAAGGTAAACTGTCTAAGATCAAAATGAGGAAAAAATGGAAGAAATATCGTAAAGTATGAAATCATTTTCCATTTTAGAATCACACTCAATGAAGGTGCTCTCTTAATGATGTAAGAAGGTAGAGTTGAAGATGCAGACTGTGTGATAAGAACAATGGGGATATTTTAATTTTATACTACTGTATTTCAGCAGTCATAGTCACAACAGGAGTAAAACTTGCTCCCTAATTTCCAGTTTTCCTATAAATGCAGATTAATCAAACACTGCTATCTACAACTATTTTTTCACTAACCACTTTTTTACATCAATATACAGGTTCTGACCTTGAAAATTCAAATGCCATGAACACATTTCTCACACTCTTTGTATATTATTTCCCATATGATGTCATTATTGATGTTACATTGTTTAGATGGCCTCACCTTGTTCTGTGTAATGCAGTGGATGGCTCTGCTGTGGGCATCAGGCAGCTCTGAGGCAACTGAACCTTTGTTCATGTCAAACACTTGAATGGACCGATCTGCACCACACACCAGGACGATGTCTAACACAGCTTTTAAGGAAATTATGGCATCAATTATGTATGAAGGATAGGCATGACAGAAATGCAGTTAATGCAAGATATTGGAGTATCTATGATGTCAAATTTAGTCTTCTCAGACATTTTTATTTAGTAGTCAGCATGACAAGATGTAAAAGAACATACATGTAGTGGTGCCATGGTCGCTTCTATGGTTCAGTTCCAGTACCTTCCTATCATAATTAATATTTGTATATTTATAGTTTATTTCTACTAAACACTTTCAGTTCACTTTTGAAAATGCCCCCAAGAATGATCAATAATATACTCTGTATAGATACAGTGATACTCAAATTAATTTTTAATATATACAGAAAATTTAGTAAGTGAGTTACTAGAAATGTACACAATTCATAGATTAAAACTTAATCTAATCACTGCATATCTATTTTTCAAAGTACAGTAGTGCAAAATAACTCATGACAGGATGTAACTCCATCCAAACACAGTGCAGCTTAGCTCAGTGGATTTATTACAAAGTAAATGCATGGTAAACCCTAACAAGAGGCTGGAATGCAGACATTCCTGAATAATTAAAGACACCTAAATGATTTACAGGTAAAATCACCCAGTGGAAGCCCTGAGGCAATGTGAAGATTTTATGAAGCACAGACTGATTGCTGTGGTTGATATGGAAATGAGCCAAGGTTCTCCAAGTAAAACTACTGAAGGGATCAGTTTACTTTGTCCTCCACAGCATTAAAGCTGTCTCAAATATAACACTTACTGTTTCAAGAATAATAATGAGAAAAAGGATACAAGAGAAGAAATCATTGATTGCAGACAAGTCTGTAATGTCTGTTCCTGATTTTGTTGGAATGCATCCTGCCATTCTGACGAAACTCCGTTGCCGATATCTACAACATAAAGAGAAAGTTGCAGAATTTTCATAACCAGTGAAGGTAACCATATGATCTCCATTTTAACAAATGATGATCACTCTGCACACAATCAGTTGTCATCTCTCCTTTAGCTTTGCAGCACTGTATAGCTTAGCCAGAATTCAGCAAGATTTACTGTTGATTTCTGATTTTTACTGACCGATGACAGATCATGTATTTGTATTTCACAAGATGCATCATACCAGCAACTACATAAAAGAAGAAAAAGAGGAATAAGCAACATGCACTACTAAAACAGGATCTGGAAGCCCTTGATTGTCATTTCTCTGGCTTCCAGAATAAGCCCTGACAGCTTACAGTACACAGTCAAGTAGTTTGGGTGGTAATGACTGTCAGCAGTGTCTGTGGTAGCAGCTAAATAAAGCCAGGCCCCCATCAAATTACTAACAAAGCAATCTAACGAAGCCTGCCTCCTAAATAGATGACATAAGTCTTAAAACAGACCAATCCTTTGATCTATCACCCCCTTTTTGCCTGCATTGCAAACTTGTTGAAATCAATGTATTTGCAAAGTCATTATTACAAAAAACTATAACCCAAAAACTAAAATCCAGTTTTCAATCATGCATGACAAAGAAAAGTATCAAGTCCTCATATCTGAGAAGGTGGAATGAGCAAAACAGGTGTACATGCTGAACTATTCCGTGTGTACGCACATATAATTACCTTTTGATGTCATCGTGTGTGACGTCCACATTATATAAGTACAAAAAGAGAGAGTGTCCAGATGCCAGAAGTAAAAATTTGTCAAGGTAATAAAACTGGGCACTTCTGATGGGTTTTGAGAACATGCTGTCGCCCTAAAAGCAGGAAAGAAGACAAAGATAAAAATCAAAATTATCTCTTGATATCATTGAGACATTCATGATGCAGGAAATATAT
The DNA here is from genome assembly GCA_029490765.1 of Euthynnus affinis. Lineage (NCBI taxonomy): Eukaryota > Metazoa > Chordata > Actinopteri > Scombriformes > Scombridae > Euthynnus > Euthynnus affinis. Next base: position 12,017,592 of record CM055852.1, on the reverse strand, counting down.
TACTAAAATAAAAATATACCCCAAGATAACTGAAAATAGTAAGAACAACTAGTAACAACACATTCTATAAATGTTTCTATTTATCGTCTTGTTTAATTATTGGAAAGTTTATTGACCATGATTTAGACTTAGACCTTGGAAAAAGTTTGGTCTGATCTAATTCAGACCTTTGTCTAATTACTCCATGATGCCTCAGAGTTATTTATAGCAAAGTCAAGTCACAGCTGAATTCTGAAAGCAATTAAAAGCTGTAATAATATGTACTGTCCAACTCGATCGTTTTTAATTGATCAATTGCTCATGCAAGCCATTAAAATGTGAAGTATTGTCTGAGTTATCCCATAAAACAGTATAAACCCAGAATAATACACTTGTGGGCATTTATGGTAGACAATATAAATCTTAAATGTTCGCTAAATTCTGATATCATTTACATACACTCCAAACCAAAATCCTCATCCAATCTCACCAGACTACTAGTAATCTGACATCTGAAGACTTCCAATACTGTTTTGGGAGTATTGTGTGGTCACTCAAGTGATTTCTTTCTAGAAAACTCTGAAAAGCTATTTGTACTTCTGGCTCACCCTAACGGAGCTCTTGTCCCTGAAAAGACTTGCATTTGTTGCCAAGTTGTTTCACAAGAAAACCAAGTAGTCAAAGGCTGCAGACACGGCAAAACTCAAAACAATCTGAGTGGAGCAAAGCAGGGATGGTTAGCATCAGCCATAGGGAGACCCCAGATTTGAGGACAAATCTTTGTTTTCACTTGGCAAGGGAAATGAAACACTTCTCTTATTGTCGCGTTAAATGTGATACCTAATGAAGTAAGGAGGGTCTGCATATGATCAGAGTTTTGGATGCTTGAAGTCGAGCAGATGCTCTGAATGACAAAGTCACTATCATTGAGCCAAGAAACACACCATTTCATCACCCCAATTAATTCGGCTTTCTCATTTTTAATTCCATGAAGCTATTTTTATTAGAATAGGAAAAAGTGAATTAAGCAAGTTTCATATCAATATGTCAAAGATACATTTATAGCATTACACAGAAATTCCACAATGGAAACTTTGTTATAAAGGTGTGCCATGGCTGCATTTCTAATGACTTATAAACAAGTTCAAGATCAAGTTCTTTATTGTTACATCTCATTAAACAAGTATAAGAGAGTAAAAATCTTAGGTTTCAGCTCCTCGACAATGCAGTAAGGAGAAAAAAACAAAATGAAAACAGAACAAATGACAGTACACGATTGTCTTCACAAACCTGAGAGATTATATTCTTAAAGCATCTTTTTTGAGGACAGTAAATGAGAACATAAAGCAAAACATTGTGGATACAGCAGCAACCACAGTCATTCAAGTGTGGCATCACTTTCTCATTTACAACACGACAATTATCCTTCCCACAATCACAGCCTTCTTTGAAGACAAGAGTGGGAGTAAAAATGTGTGTCTGTAGTTTTTTTTTCTCTCTCTTCTAAACTGATTTGAGTTAGACCTTCAGTGGGAGGACATTTTTGCAATGTGATGTCACTTGGCTGGTTTGTACTTCACTTCTTTTTTAGGGTTAGGACTTGGGTTTGGGTTAGAATAATGAGTCAGTTAAGATTTGATTAAGGATTGAGGTCAGGCATGATGGTTAAGATTAGGGTGAAAGGAAGGGGAATGAATGTAGACAATGCAAATGAATAAAATACACAAGTGTGTGTTAGTAAATTCATGGGACATTTACCATGATAATTGCAGGTTCTGAGCTGCCACGGGTCCAGATTCGCAGAGTCTGGTCTTTTGAGGCACTCAACCACCACTGTCTATTGAGGCTCCAGCTCACACTGCTCACTGGCTTGTCATGCCCTGCATACAAAGAGAGTAGCTCAGACTTCACCTGGAAATACAGTGTGTGTTTGCAACATTTACTTTTACGGTATTGTTCAGAGGATCACCGTGACCTACTGGTCACCCCAACTTTTGTCCTCTTATCTCTGCTGCCCCCCTGTGGAGAGTGTGTTCACGCTGCAATTTAGCCATCAAATGCAAAGAGAAGCTTGGCATACTTGTATAACCTTTCTTTTTCTGTCAATATTTATTTTACTGCCATTGTCCCTTGGTTGTAGACAGAATTTATCTCCTAACAGAGTGCTCATAATAATACGTATATCTTCAATAATATGAATAATAGGGTATAATTATATTAGTTCAATCTTACAATAGTTTGTCTAAAAAGGCAATGTGCCCTTTTCATCTTTCTCTCCCCCCACCACCATCACCACCTGCATGTCATGCTTTGGAATATAACCGCATCATGCTTTTCTGATAACAGAGAATGTTTAATCTACAGTTTTGATAGTGATAACTGAGTGAATATTTGGGAAATGGGTATTTGGATTTTCCCGGAAATCTTCAATTTTAAGCCAAGGATCCATTTCAAAGTATGTTATTCAAAATAATCCAAATAAGGTAGATCTACATCCAAGCTGATGATGAATTTCTTAGTCTTCCTTTTAACATCAGGAGGAAGATCTTAATCTAAAACAGCTCTGAAATGTGAGCATAATTTGCAGGTCAATTAGTAAAGCCCCATTACAAAAACACAGGACTATTGCATTAAAAGAACTGAATCACTCCTTTGTAAAAGAAACACAAACATCAAAGGCAATGCTGACTAAAGCCACTGGTGACTGAGATAAAATATAACCCAGAGCTTTTGAAGGTATGGGTGCTCATGTCCACTTCATGCACCTGTGTAGACAGCTGGATTGCCAGTAAGGGAGGACTTGTACAACAGCACTGAGTTGTCGCCAAGACCACACAGGATTTGTTTTCCGTCACCTGGGAGAAACATAGAAACACAGAACTGTTTTACTAGGATTTTTCAGTCAACAGCTGATTTATTATTCTGATTATAGGAAAGAGGTTTTCAAACAGAGCAGGGAAGTAAAGTGTTTTGATTGAAAATTGACAGGGACATTTATACTAAACATAATATAATTCTATATCTTTAATTTATTGCCAATAAAAATTTAATAAAATGGGTCAGCTAACATACAGTACAGTCTATGTTCAATTACTGTTTTACCTTAATTCACCCTTCCAGTTGAGGATAGACAAAACTGGCAATAAAACTGCTTTTATCCGTTTTATTTGATAAAACCTTCTGATTCAATAATATACAGTCAGGCTCCAACCGGTCTCTTCAAATGATTTGTATTAATTTGTATTTGGAGTAGTTCAGACTTACACAGACCTAACAAGGAGCTGACCAGGTCACATATCTCAGTATGAAACCTCAGATCCTAAACCTTATACTTCTTTCTTAATTTCTACTGCACTTTGGCTTGAGAGTTATCTTAGTAATATATTTTTTTGCTATCATACTCACTACTGATTGGTTGTATTTGATAAACAATATAACAGTTTGGATAACTATTTGGCAAAAGGAACATAGTTAAATATTCACTCCTTACAATGTGTAAGATTATGTAAATGCATTATCAAATATTTACAGATCATGGACAGTTTTACATAACCAGCTTCAGTAATTGTCTCACCTGTATACTGAAGGCAGTTGACTGGTTTGTTAGCAATGCTAAGATGAATGCGCTGAAGAGTGGGTGCTGCACTGTCTGCTGGGTAATCTCTGAGGAGTAAACCTCTAAATGACAATAAAGATGATCAATAGTCAAAGCAAAACCTAAGCTTTAAAATGCTGAAAATTATGATAGAAGAGAGTGCTTACATATTTTTGTTAGCCTTTGTAGATGGTCTGTTTTTCTGAACATTTGTGTTAGGTGAAAACATAACTCTTCTGAAAAACAAAACAAACAAAACTTCAACCTTTACTGTTTCGTCTACATCATTTTTTTACTATTATTTATTTACTATTAACTACTAATATTTATTAGAACTTTACTAAAAATAAATGCTTCAATGTAGTCTACAATAGATTTAGTGTTCAGTTTGTGGGCTGCAATAGGTCCCTAAGTTTAATTAGCAATTTATTTGACATTTTGAGGATCAAAATGCATCAAGAAAGACGTTGGGCTGTGATGTCTTGTGGTGAGCTAAACCAGACTGTGTGTAAGGCTGCCAGAACAGCCTGTGAGGCTCAGACACTGGAGGGTTTGTTGGGAATGCCTCTCTGTCAGCACAAATTTTAACTCTCATCTTCCATTGTATCCTGGCACAGTTTAAATGGACCCAGTTCAAAAACGCTGTTGTGGGAGTAGCTGCAAAGAGCAGTGGGCTGAAAGTGGTTGGTGTTTCTAATCCAAAAGGATCTCAGGTGTTGTAATGGAGACACCAGCAGGGGATGCTCCACGTTGCCTACCTTTTAAGGTGAATTGAGAATGATGGATTGGGAGGAGTGTCACCTGGGGTATGCTGACAACAAGATGCAAATAGTACATCTTCTGTACAAGTCTTGGAGTGCCAGAGAAACAGATGAAGCTAAAAAACTAAAAGGTTTCTGGGGAAAGAATGTCTAGGCAGCTGCGGTCTGCTTGCCCCACTGCCCCCTTTAATGTGACCTAGATGAATGTGCTGTGTCCTGTAAGGGCAATGCGGTAAAAAATGCCACATTTTAAAATGGGCTGCCTTTAGAGAAATTAAAACCATGTGCCATACTTCGTAAGTACCAGCAATTTAAGAAAACAGGGAAATCCAAGGAATATAAAAAGTTCCTCCTTACACTCCAATATGTACAGTTGCTCTATACTCTATCCCAAATTTTGGACAATGGAATATAATATACAGTACCAGTCTGACTGATACTGTGCCTTAATTTTAATTTCTATTAGGTGAAAAAATTACTTTATCATCCTACCTTGGGGAGCTGCTGTATCCAGATGACTTCACCTTTGAATGGAAGACAAGAGGCTGTTCCTTTATACCTCCTTTGTAAAAAAAAAAAAAAAAAAAAAAGATAAGAGAGACAGAGTGACAAACATAAGTACTTCCATGAGCATAAATGACCTACAGTATATATACCAAAAGCAGAGATGTGCAAATGCACAGATGTTACAATATAAGTCAAAGGTAAAGGAAAAACAACATCAGTATTAGTTTCAATAATAAGGATAGAACTTCTCATTATACTGTAGTGGGTTTTGATGGATTATACAATGAAAGAAGGATCCATATCATTGGGTGACCGCTCTGTGCTGTAAGCATTAAGTGCATCAGCTACAAACTGTGGGGATGGGGCAGTTGCTCCCTGTTCGCTGTCAGTGCCTTTATTATATTACAATGAGCTCATTTTTTCCACAGCTATTAAAATGTGTTAGGCTTTCCAAAAACTGCTCTCCTGTCAAATACAGGCAAAGAAGAAGTCACATAATCTCTGAGCAGCAATTTAGGACTTCAGTTGCATCAGAAAAAAATAAAATAAAATAAATAATCATATATATGTATATACATATACATATATATGTATATACACATATATATATATACATACATACATACACACACACACACACACACACACACACACATACATATACATACATACAGTACAGTGCAATTACTGTTTAGATTTTACAGAGCTATTTTTTTTCCTCAGTGACAGCAATTTATTTTGTAAGGTATTAAAGGTTCAATGACTGGTTGGTATTTCAGATGAACCTGAAAAACACATTTTTTCCACAGACTGATTGGTGCTGTGGTCCAGTCACACTGATGTGTTTACAGCAATAATCAATTTCCATAAGTCAAAATGACAGATTATCAGTCAAAGTCAAATAGAAACTCTACAACAGAATCCCTGGTAAAGAGTCATTTACATGAAAACTTAGTGTGAGAATAGATATCAACAAAAACTGTTTACTATAAAGTTAGAAACACACAACACATTTTAGTGGCTTTAATCTGTATAATACATCATTAAACTTAGAAAACTCAAGCAGTTAAAGACTCACCTGCCTGTGAATTGCTAAGTATTGTCAGTTCCTCTTTGCAAATAAGTATAGCTACTGGCCCAAGACAAAAGATATTTGATGCAGGCAGCAGTGAAACCGACCAGTCCACAACAAAAAGAAACACATCTGGAATTCTTTTCAATCCTCTCTTATCTTGGAATGCTTTTCATCTTTGATCATCATCAGCAGCATCAACGAGTTTTGGCTTGAAGGGTAATTTTCCTGTAAAGGACATATAACATCCTCTGAACAATTACTCTGTTGCCTTTTCCTTGGATATTGAGTTGAAAGTTAAGTACAATTAAGAACATATAGTTCATTTATCTGCTCAGCCACAATGGACATCATTGTCAATAATATTTTTTCCAATAAACTGCTGTGCTGCTTCTGTAAAAGCAATATTCTTCTTTCCTCTGGTCGTACCAGGTACCATGAGTAAATGGTAGAGCTCTCATGAACACACTATTTAACTTAGGCTAGTTCAGTATGTATTGGTCTCTTATCTGCAAATAGTAGATGAAAGGACATTTCTGTACAACTTATTAGTACAATTCATATCTCCTAACCCACTGTACCATTCTTGAATGGGAAAAATACTGTACTAATAATGAATGTATTATTTGCTTTTTTAAATTTGAGAACAAAAGGTCTTGTGACACTGGCCACATTGAAGCACCTTCCTCCATGCCTTCATTGTGTTGTGTGGGGTAGAGTATTGGGAGTAGCCTTTGATCTACAACAAATTATACGCAGGAAACTAAGCGTTTAAGGCCAGAAATCTAATTACCTGGCAACACATTCTGTTGACATTGCTCAACAACCCTATTGACCCCCCGCTGATATATAATGGTCATTTAGTTTTATGGGGCAGTAAAAATCTCAATTTTTTGCCCCTATAATTTACGCTGACTTAACATTAGACACTATTTGAAGAAAAGTGAGAGTTTCAGACAAATTTCCAAGTCTAGTCATATCTGCGTAAAACCACAGCGATTTGCTGTTTGCTCCTTTCACAGCTCTCATGATGTAAGAATTAGCCCAACCTCTTCCACTCCCCGAGGATGCTGGTGTCCTCAGCTGACATTACTGTCTTACAGAGACTGTAGCTGGTTCATATGAAACTAGATGACCTAATGCATCCATTGTTAGCAACCATATCATGCTAGCTTATTGGTAAGGGGGCTAAACAATGCTCCAAAATTAGGCAAAATTTTGTTGAGGGAAAAACTGGCTCGGCCATCTTCAAAGGGGTCCCTTGACTTTTTGGCAGAAACCATGCAGTTTTTTGCATGCAGTATAAATGTGTTATTTTCATCTATTCTAAAAATGGTTTATTTGAATATATTTGCATACTGGGGTCCCTACACAGTCGTGGAATTGCATAAATTTGGTATGAATGGAAAGCTGATTCTCTTGTGGATTCAGTGAGCCCAATTGTATTCATGTGTGCTGATATTAGTCCCCATAGTATCCATTTCATTGTAGTGAGACCATTTTTTTGAAACTTAATCTCACTCTACAAAATGACCTATTGTGAGCTCTAGGATAATCACAGCCTCATGAAACTTTACAACCACAAACTAGAGACGTAGAGCATTCAGAGGATGTATGGCTTTGCTAGGTATACTGACAATAGGGGGGTTTATGAGCAATCCAATCGCTGAAAAATGCAATTCTTATAGAAATCTCCAAATGGAGGAATTTTTGACCATTTTTATCAAAAATAGTTACATTTTGCATCAAATCTGTGTAATAAATGGCATCAACACAAAAATTGCTGCAACAACTTATCAGACATAAATGAGCATGGGAATGACCATCATGTACTTCCATCATAATGTTCTAAGCCTTTATACACTCTAAACTTTTAAAATTTTAATAGGCGCCTAACCGAAACACAATGTTTATTACAGATTTATTACTAGAAAAACTTGCCACACTGTGTGCTGTATCTCAAGTTAATCTTCAGGTTCCCAGCTTTCAAATGATGTATGCCACTTCTATGTGGCATATACTGTTGACCTGTAATCCCCCCCTAAAAATCCCCTGTCCCCCCCAAAATGGGTCTATGGCAGTGTTATGGGAGTGGAAGGGGCTAAGCAGTCTCAACGATTATGAAAAAAATGTTTCATAATATTGAAATTCTTCAGTCTAGCTGAAAACATCAGGATGTTTAGCAACAAATGGTGAAAATAAGGTTTAGCCTACAGTCACAGAATACATTAACCTGACACGCCAGATGGTTTGTTACACAGAACCATCTGAGAAGTTGTCCATGGAAGCTGTTTGGAAAAGGGCAGGTACCTTCAAAAAATACTTGGCAGGTGATTGGATGAACTATCTGTCCATCATTGTCTATCACTGTTTTACCTTGCACGGCAGCTGGATTCATGATGCTGATTATCTTGAACCCTGACAAGATGGATTCTCGTGTGATCTCGTGATCTTGCAAATCCAGCTGCCTCTCAAGGTAAAAAATAGACAGCAACACCATCAGAAGACTATCTGCTGTGTTTAGGTCTGCACCTGTAGACTAAAAACCAAGAGTAGTTATCAGGCTGTTTGGATTGACAAGACTTCAAATATACATCACTATTTTAGATCCTGTGATTTTAGGAAGTGACAGTTATTCATTTTACAATTTGGGTTGCCTGCATTAGAGGGACAAGGCTACGACCATCACAGGAGTTTATCCTAAAATAAACCACTAAGTCTTGTTCTCAGACAAAGAACAAGAGATGGCAAAACTCAGACCTCCCTCTGAGTTCGCTGTTGAATTTAGCCCAAGAAAAAGACCATTCAAGCCTCTAAAAATGTATAAACCATAGCAGGTATATATACACTATGTCTCTAAGATATTATTTTGACAGTAACCAGAGTCTCTGGTATGAGTTATTACCTTACTGACCTGTGAAAAGTGGGGCACACAGTAGGAGAAAGGAGCAAGAGCAGAAGTAAGGAGGTATCAGAGCAACTGTAACTGAAGACTGACAGGAATTATGAATATGGAGCCAAACTAAGGGTCTGACAGCAATAGAAATCATGTAGCACCTGAAGAATATGCACGCCATGTGGAACATGTGTGTAACATACTGTGGGGAAATGTACAGAGAATGAAATAATACTGTATACTAATATACATGTAGCTATGAGAATAAAATACAAGCTACAATATCAAAATTTAATAGACAGCTAGATTTTAATTTTTTCTGCTTAACATATTCTGTTGTAAAGCAGTGACAAAAGTTAGACTAATGAAACACTTTCCTCTTTCATTTTAAACTGCAGTAGTTTGAAGGTGTCTCATTTTCCCAAGTCTCACTGGTGAAGGAGCTTTAAAATATGAAATTAACAATCATGTTAAAAGGGGCGCTGACTGAGTGAGAGATGCTTTGCTGACACACGGTGCAAAACACAATGCTACAGATCTTTTATTTAATTATGAGAAGTGTAAGCAAGGAAAAAGAAATCACCTGCAATGGTCTCGTGCCGCAAGCACAGAAGTGCAAGCAACTGGATGTTGACTACAGCTCACTTAACGGCCACCGGTGTCACTAATGAGAAGGAATTTCTGATTCCTACATATAGAACCTTTAAAGCTCTGTGTCACTTCAGAGTCAGATGATGTCTCATAGCAGTAATTAAGATTGCATTCTGGTTTAGTGAACACTATCTTTTTTACATGTATTGAAGCATGTTTTTTCCTCTGAAATCATTTCATTTTTTAAAACAGTAAAGGAAACAATGAAGGAAAATGAAGACATATTTTTTCACACATATACGTTCGTGATAAAGAAAAACTTGAAATAATGTCAATTTAATCTGTATTTTCATGTTTATGATGTCACTGATATGATTATTATCTATTCAAAACTAAGATACATTCAAATTGTGAGCTGGACATGAAACCAAGGCGATGCAAGGCTAACTGCTTATATTCCCCTGATAACCTTACTATATAACGATTCAAGCCTGGTAGCAAGACTGAAGCATTACACTTCAGATGAGTGACGTCAGGCTAAAAGTAACAGCAGCTGATTATCATCATCACAAAAAAAGCCAATAGTTCTGGTTCACTTCATGATTATGTTACATGGCGGTGTGAGTTGACAACAGATATCCAATCTGTACTCACAGCTCTTTTAAAAAAGCTCCCTCAGACTCGTGCCAGGCTTATAATGGAGGAACATTTACTTTTCCAGGAGTCTCAGAGGTTTATGGTGTAATTTGTATACAATTCTGCAGATATCCCCAAGAATACAGTGATACATGGGGGTAGCATGGCGGGTTGCAGTAGTCCATAAATGCTTGTGGTTTCTGGTCTGACAATGCAGTCACGCAGCACCTCTAGACTCCCCTGAAGACTCCCCTACATAGTCTGGCATTGGCAGCTCCCTTCACTCCAGCTGTGGGGAGTTGGGCTAATACTGGCTTTCTCAGCACTACCTCTCTGTAAGAGCAACATGTAAACCACAGTACACTGTGGGTCCCCTGCAGAATAGTTTCAAGCTGCCAAATCCTAATGATACAGCAAAGAACCACAAATAAGCTCATGTTACCTTACCTTACTTACAACCAGGCTAATCAGTGACAGTTTATCCAAATTTGTTGTACTCTCATTGTTGCATATTTTGAAGTACCTGTCTATGTGGCAAATGAAAACTGAAAGGAATCTAATGCCCCATGAACAACCCCCAAAATACAAAGGATGCAATGTTTTCCATCTTCTATGCTTACAAATAATGAGGTGGCTCTTGTAATAGCCAAACAGACTTTCTATAAACTTTCAATAAGCACAATTGAAGATAATTATCTTGTAGCTAAACAAAACAGACAGCGAGTCAGTCATGAGTGAACAACTCAAATAGGTCATACTCTTAAAACCAAGAGTTATCAAACAGCAGCAGCTCACTTTTTATTTTACGTGTCCATAAGTGAGGGGTGCGTGAGTGTTCAGATGCAGAGAGGGACGCTGACCTTTTTTTTTAGGATGGTTGGACTCCTTCTTCTTTAACTCAGCATTCAGAGGAGATTCAAGCAGTGGAGGGGAACTGAAAACAAGGGAGGGGCGACCCGAGGGAAAGAGTTACTGGAATGAAAGCACACAGCATTTTCCACTAGCCCCTCTAATTCTCAGTACCATGATATTGTTGACTCATGAAAAAACAGACGGCAGGAATGGTTATAATAGACCAAGTTAATATGGAAATGTCAAAGTCAGAAGTAGTTACAGACACAAGGCCAACTATTAAAAAAGGCACACTCATATATTCTACTGTTGGTGAGGTCAGATGACCACTGTCTGAGGACAAGCAAAAGAAGTCTATAACAGCACTGTTTTTACAAGTTTTAACAAGCTGACATGATTATGCTTTGGCTCATAAATTGCAGATTTGTTAAATTAGAAACACACATAATGTTGATGAAATTATCACTATTTATTGGTTCAGCTGGATTTTGCCAAATCATCATTTATGCAGGTATAGGTAATACCTATGAATTTAATTTCTTCCCAAGAGGACAGTTTTGACACTGGCCTTATGAAGGGACGTCATTGTGAGAGTAATAAGTATGATTTCTGGATTAAGGAGTACATCCAGTACTGACAGCTTAATCAAAACGCATGTGTATTTAAAAGCTTAGATATATAAAAATGCTCACAGTGTTAAGTCATTCAAAAAGAACAAAACAGGCAGTAAGTAAATGAGCTACAGAAAAAGCTGTTACTCTTGTATCTTTTGTAGATTGCTTTATGATATGGAACACACTCTTGACCTCATCATTTAAAATACAAGTATCTGAGATACTTAGCGCAAGAGTCCCTGAGCAAGATAATGACTTTCTACTGACAGTGCCTTGATTCATTACTTGATCTGCAAGTGTAGGGGAGCCCGCAAAAAGTCCTTATTGCGGAGGGTCACCATACTTCAACATCATCATATATTATTCCTTGGTTACCTTGGGAACACTGAAAAGCCTTCACCTCCAGTCCAGATCCTCCCTAGGTCACACAGACTTAACTCCAACAGGACCACACATGGAGTAAACAAAGAGCTCACTAAAAACACCATCTGTGTTTCAAGAATTCAAGAATAAATTACTGTAAAACAAGTTGAAACCATGGTATTAGTCAATAATTAAAGAAATTAAAGAAAATAAAAACATCAGTCAGGAGGTTATGTTTTTACATTGCACTATAACACATGATTGCTATATAACCATGGGAATTGCTCACAGAGTTGTTGCATCTATCAGAGATGGACCATGACCCAGCCATTGTGATGCTCAGGTTGGGGTAATCTAGTATGAGAAGAAATAAGAGCAGGTTTAGCTGCATCCAAAAACTTCATATGTATTATGTACAAAAACTGACATCATTTAGAAAATTATCCTATTTATCAAATACAAACTGATGATGTTTTGTCTTGCACATCAATATGGCAATTTTCAACAGAATATGACTGTGATTAATTTTTACATAGATGGTATTCCCATTGTTTTCTACTGTTAAGTGACTGCAGGAAAATGCTGCTTAAAAAGTTACTAACTTATTTGTTTCCCGTGTCTAATCCTCTGCAATATAAAGCAACAGCTCTACAATAAATCTTAATGAGGCTTATATTATTGAGTTTTTGAGTAGTACACCGCTACCAACATACCTTTGAAATAAAGCACTGTTAGGAGCTCTGAGGTAGCCAGATCAACCACATACAGTCCATCAGAGCTTCCAATACATAACCAGCTGTTGTTCCTGCAGGAGAATCATATGGAGAAACAGTGTTACAGGCTTTTCCTTAAAAGCATTTTTTCTGATAATTTGAGAGAAGACTATGTAACCACATACTAAAGAAAAACATACTGACGTGACGACGTGGCAAGGCATGCACAACATAAGACTATAGAGATTTATTCAAGTTTCCTTTGACTTCATGCAATCTAAACTATGTACACCCAGTAAGATGGAAACTACTGCTATATAGAGAAAACGAGAGGAAGTTGAGTCTAATGTATTATCCGCTTTCTACACAGAGCTACATGCTGAGGTTTATATTGTGGAGAGTTTATGAGTGAGGCTGGTTTTACGTTGTAGTGCCTCATTATTTTCACGCTGAGCACATGCCTCTGTTCAGGATGGAGACAATTATAGCAATTGTGTAGATGTTTTATGTGATTATAGCATTGTTTAAATTATTCTGGAAGCATAATTTTTTGTTTATAGAAAAATGAGCAGTATGCATTACTTTATACAGTGATTTTTATCTATCTCTTGGGGTGCCAAAGTTTGAACTTTTAAAATTCTACATACAGAGGCTTTAAAGGTAAAGTCAGCGATTCTAATGCATGTGTGCTGAAAAAAAAAAAAGGTGTTCATACAAAGCACTGGCTCTGTAAATGGTGTGTAAACACAGTGGCTCGGAGCGAGTCACACAACACTATTCCAGCTAATCAGCAACAGGGGATGTTTGTGCTTGTGTACAGGACTGGAGAATGGTGGGGGAGGGCTGGTGAACTGGAGAGAGATGTTGTGGCCAATTCACATAGAGAGCATTTTGTCACAGAACAGATATGCTTCCATTTTATTATATGTATCAATCCACACTGAATCTGAGACAATCTCATGGAGACTGCCCACATTTTTTTACACAGTCTGTTTCTGTCATATTTAATGAAGTGTAATCTTAGCAAGCAGCTGTTTAAATCACACAAATATGCTGCTGTATATGTATTTTGAACTTATTAGCCATATCAATGAATCTGTAAATACAAACACTGTTGATTTCTTCCTGTGGAGCTGACATGTAAACCATTTTGGTTCAGTAAATTTCTGCTGTCAGTCAGCCTGGTGAAGGCAGTTTGTCCAGCCGCTGTCCTCTCAGCTCCCAAGAGCTGCAGCTGACAGACGGCTGCTTCTGTGGACAGAGATGCTAAACGCAGGTCGAGTGAGAAGTGAGGAGGTCTATTGTGCTCACATAAGACGATTTTTTTTTTCTGATCGTGATTAAGTGTGAGAGGAACGGAAGTGACTCTAGAGCTGACTCATTGCTCTAGATTCTGTTATATTTCTCTTTTGACCGTTGCCTTGGCAATGCGCATCCATGAATGAGTGTATTTGTTTGGATGTTTAATTTAAAAAGATCTTTCTCCAGAATGACTGACTTACTTTTAATTTATAAGCATTAATGATGGACTTGTCAATATTTTTTAGTAATAGTGCCACAAATAGGTGACAAAGACCCACACAAAGCAGATGATGTAAAATTTTCATCTGAAAATGTTATGAAGTGATTTTATGAAGTTTACTTTTATTCAATAAAGGGATGTTCCAAAAGAAAAAAGTATCTGATCTGCACACAAAAACAATTACACACTGATATTCTGATATACTACTCTTTAAAAGTGACAACCTGCAATCTCCTGTAACTTAAAGCTGAGCATGTGCATGGACTACATTACCCCTAATGCATCTGAGCATAATTTTTATTTGTTAAAACACCTGACATAAGTATATCATCATGCAGCAGATGAAGTGAATTTTATACTAAGGCTTTTTGCTTGTGTCAAAAGAAAAGATGATATAGATACTGCTCTGAGATCATATGCTTTTCTTAGAGCAATAAAGAATCAACATCCATTTCATTCCAGTGGTCCACAAAATACACAGAGTTATGTCTGTGCGTTTTAAGTGCCTGCTTCCTATCACAACATCAAATGTTTAAACAGCCTGAAACAGTTTATGCTTCTAGCCTGCAAGTTTTCCTGTGATGTATGAGGTTTCTTGTGATGTTTTCAGTGACTATGTGGACACATGCATGAATAAGCCCATAAAGATGTGTTTTTTAGTTTTTTTTTCCATGCTTTGTGACAGTATGACATCTCTATAGTGTTAATGGAAGAAAATTGCAATATTTATTGTTTTTTCATGACATGACTGTGTTTGAATTGCTTTGAATTTTCCGGGATCACATAAAAATTTTACCTTGTGGAAATGAGACCAAAATTGAGCACTTTAGATTGGTCTAGGTGCTGACAGTATTATTTCTTCCTTCAATGCTAAGATTCCTTGTGACTAATGAAGCGTTTTTACTGATGGTTAAGTCACATGATCCATTCATCCATCCATCTTGTAACTGTTTACTACGGAAGGTCTGCCAAATCTAATTAAATCCTCCTGAGAGTCAGACAACATTAAAGAATTGTTGCCATCAGCACTTCAGCACTATCACTTCTCTAAACGTGGCCTATCTGGCACAGCATTACCCCATTTCTGAGTCAGGAGTCTCCTGTGGTAAACAGGCCCAGAAAATCTCTTTCATTAGCAAACCAAAACCTGAAACCCGAGAATGAGTGGGTTCTTGGGTTACTATAAATGTTTTAGACTGTTTACGAATGCTATGAAGATTATTCACTTACTCTTTCTGCTCTTTATTGGAGTCATTAAATGAGCTACATAAAGTCATTTTGAGGACAGGTTTCGAAGTCTCCACTTCATCTACTGCTGATTGTTCTGCGACTCCTAGAAGAAAATAAGTAATAAAAATTGTGTCAAAGTAATTCAGTAAACTTGTCAAAGCAGTGGGAAAGAAGTAGAGGATTTATGAAAAGGAATTTGACCAACGTCACTCACATAGCCTGTATTAACTACACCCTCTGTGTCATTGTTACCTGCTTGATGGGTCACAGTCTCTTGGTGCATTTGATGTCTTTTTTCCATCTTCTGAAGGTCCATTTTGGTCACCAGGTGACACTTGTGGTCATCAGGGAGAGAAAAGCACCACACCTAAACCAAACAGATATGAGTGTGTTACACAGCTTGTGGAATTTCTTTCTCTGATATTGATTTTTTTAACTGTTAGAGGCTGTGTGAGCCAGATAATAACCTGTCCATCAGTTGAGCCGGTGATAATGTGCCTATTTTCCTCCAAGAAGAACACACAGAGCAGTGGAGAGGCTAAAGAATTAAAGAATTAGTTTTAAGTAAGTCGTGTGAACATATGACACATGTAGACAATCAACAAAGCCCTGGTGACACAGTAGTTTCATACATTTGCTATACAAAACATGCAATTTAATTTTTTTTTACCGGTGCATGAACACCGACAATAGATCCTAATTGAAAGGGACCCAACTTATGCTTCTTATACAACCACCTCTCCTGTACAAATATTTAAATATCCCACAAATATTTCCACAAAAAAGTATACATATATATACTACAATGTTTCAAAAGTTTAACTGTTGGACACAAGATGTCTCCTACTTCACTGTAAAATTCATTCTCAGTGTTTTTGCACTGGAGGCTTCAAGTTTCCACATCGCACGTGTGTAAGTTGAATATATGTTTCCAAAATGGTTTTGTTGTCACAAATCATGCATGTAGGCCTCCCTCCCTTAAAATCAGATTTTCAGTGAAGACAGAGAAACTTTCCACTTTCAGCAGATGAATGTGAAAACAGCCCTCTAGTGTCAAACTCTGGACATACATCATTCTGCACAGTGAGGCTCAAGCATTTAAGTCTAGTAACAATAAGCTAAAAACTATTTTGAGTGTTGTTTTGATTCAAGACTGGAGAATTAAATAAATGACTGCTATTGACGACAAGATTTTAACTAGTAATAATACCATACCTGACAGTACAAAGGACTGGTAGGAAACTGATTCAGTTTTTAAATCCCACACCTGAAAAAAGTCAAGGCAAGGTGCTTTATAGTTATTCAAACTCAATCAAAGAATATGTCATATTTGATCATTTCTACAAATTTACATCATCATCATCATCACTAAATCAAAAGTGTAATAATTCTTTGACTTTATCATTTGTGAATCTTAATTCAGTACCTTAAAAGTCCGGTCCTCTGATGTGGTGACAAGAATGTGTTTATCCCAGGGACAGAACTCTGCTGATGTTAAAGGTCCGACATGGCCAGTCAAAGTAGAGATCACTTCCTGTCTCTGGTGTGAAATACAATAATGAAACTTTGATTACATAAAGAGAAAACTTTTGAAAGCTCCTAAAGCATCACAAATATATTTTTTATATCACGATTACAACATTTCCATCAAGGTTTAGCCTGTGAATTCTGCTTTTGATAACAAAAAACAAATCTTTCCTTGGTTGCTTTCCTTCCTTTTAAACAGCTAAAATTCTGTGACGTTCCTCTTCAACTTTACAAACATGCAGCATGCTCTACCTTTGAACTGAGTATATATGCAGTAGCTCCAGAGCACGCAACCACTCGCTCATCAGAAAAACAGAATGAAAGATGGATGACTTCACCCAGTAAAGTCCCAATAACTGTTCCAGCTGCAACTTTGCCTGTAAACAAATGAGATAGCCTGTTTATGTTCAAACCAACAGATGTTCATGAATATAATAGAAATGTTATGTATCTAGTAAAATTTCACTAGATGGCAGGCTTGTCAAGATTTTCACTCCAGAAGATGAATATAATTCATGTTACAAGTCAGGGAACTCAGGCTCTAGTGTAATGAAACATCTTAAATGTTTTCCAAGACTGGGGGAGCTGGGTTTTACATCTCCAATATTTTTATATCTCTGCTATCAGGCATGTTATATGATAATATGTAATATTTAACAGCAAATATATCTTCTATCATTCAATAAGAACTATATAAACAACACCAAACTAAAGTTATATGTAAGAAAAGAGACCAAACTCTGACCAGGGGATTAACTGATATAGACAGAGCTATTTCTTTACCTTCACTCATTCTCTTCTGGCACAGTTCAACATCCCAGACAATGATATAATCAGCAGAGGCAGAACAGAGGAGGACAGGTCTGCTTCCTTTTCCAAACGTCATGGCACTGATCTCACCATGGTGGCCAGTCAGCAGCAAGGACTGTGGACAAACATTTAATCATGGATTCCTGTCAAATGTGCAATAAGTTGGAACTATTTCATGTTATCTGCAGCTCCTGTATTAGTCTGAAATGTTAAAAACGTCAGGCCTTACAGGATTTTGATTACCTTATATACAGCATTGTATTTGATAGATAGGCCTTTCCCCACCTCCAAACTAAATATGTAACTACATTGTACAAATGTTATTATGGCCAATTTGCAGAAAATGTCTTATTTAGGCCTTACTCATATTTTTATTGTGTATTAATACTCCATAAGTTTCAGCTTTATCCATTTAACTTAGGCTATAAAGTTAAAGAGGCAATGAATAAGAGGGAAATACATGGCTATGTAATAGTTACATAAGTAACGTTATATCAAACATGGATTAATTAAGGAGAAGATGAGATTTTAAATACACATTGATGCATACATTCTTGTAATATTAACACATCAAGCATAAGCTAACTAGTACATCACTGTAGCTCTATATAACTTGCAGACAACATGTATTTAACGAAACGTTCTTAAAATACTAGTACTCTTCCTGCACACAATTAGTGTCAGCAAGCAATTAGCAATTAGCTTGGTTGACAAACCTTTTGCTCGATATCCACATTACTGTAAATCAACATTTCCTTGCCATGCAGTGGTATGCCACAATAAGACTGGCAGCATGGGAGCTGTAGGTGTGACAGGAGTTTGTCACAAGTCAGATTGAGTCTTTTTGTTATCATCTTTGTTCGTCAGGTTGTCAAACCACAACGGCCTCCGTTTGTTTATGTCCTGCTGACGGCAAATATAACGCGAATTAATCACCGTTAAACGTAACCGAAAAAAACATGTTGTACTTATTTTACATCTGTGTCAAAACAGCGAAATTGAAGTCAGTTTATGTGGGTCTAATATTAGCAGCAACTTTTCTCGACTCTAACGTCTCAGGTGGACACACGCTACAGGTTGCTAGGACAATACGTCAATTTCCGTTACTACAGATTGTCTATTACGAACGGCGCGTTTCACACAACAGAAGAAAAATACTAAACCCTGATTGTCATGAACGCCTCGATTGGGCTTTAAAAACCATTTATTTACAAGTGTGTAGCTTCTGTGCTTCCATTGTACATTTAGACATCTTTGTGCAAACTACAGCACTTCAGTTGGACTTTTTTTTTTAATTTGACGGCAGTGGTAAATGTGATCAGAGTGGGACATCTCTCCTTTTACATCCATGGCTTCAATTGCTGCTTGTACCTCCGTTTTTAACCACAAGATGGCGGTCAATATTCAACTGTAATAGTGACATAGACATAATATTATGACCATAAACTAAAGGTCAAACTTTATGAGTAGGTATTTGCCCTAAATGGGCAATTACACGTTAAAAAACCCTTTAAAGCATGTTTTTACCTTTTGGAAACACTATATGATGATGCCGTTAATGGCTAATCTGATTAAATATATATATATATATGTAGTAATAATTATGTATTGTTGAATAATTATTTCCTTAAATGTTTATTGACTTCACTGTCACTATATGAGAATATAGTGAACAAATTGTTTGGGTTTATTTATTTATTTATATAATTACTTTTGGGCTAGTTATTCTGGCCTCATCAACAGGAAATTACTGCTTGTAGAAAAGCCATTAGAGGACACCATGGATGTATTAAGAGAACACACAGTCTTAAGTGGATTTCAAGTCATCCTGTTTGAGTGGCTAAGGATAAACATTTATAAAAAGAATGAATGAAGAGGGGGGTGCTGGGAAGTGTAGTTGTCACACTAGCTAGCGGATATGACGGAAGTGTTGTGTAGCTTGTAGCTGGGTGTCGTCTGCAGTCAGCTTTGCCGTAGTTGGATGAATCAGTCGACGTTGACAGTCCTTGGGATATGACTGTGCTTTTGTAGTAGGGAGCTAACTTTAGCTAGACCGTTAGCCGGTTGTCATATTTTTTAGCATCACGTTAACCGAAAGAGAAATAGTCGAGTGCCAACGCGCTCTCGTGACAAATTCGCATTTTTCATTAGCCTTAATATCTTCATAAGATGGCATCGATGATGTTAACGTTTGCGGGTAAAGGAAGCTAACTTAACTTGAGCTAAATGGTTAGCTAGCGTGTCGTCAACTTGTGAATCTCATAACTTAAGTCGCTGTGTGGGCCACAACAACCGTACGGTTCAATCTGAGACGGTAGCTAGCCGGGAAATTGTTAGCCGTTAACGTTATATTAGCCGGGTAGCATAAAGGGCGAACTAAAAACAGAGTAAAGTTTGCTAGCGTAGTGCACGCTAGCCAGCTTGGGATCTGTAATATGAAAAAGACACATTCTGACACATTGGGATTCGTTCCTCAAAAAGACATCGTATACAACAAACTTCTGCCGTACGCGGACAGGCTAGATGAAGAATCCAATGATATTTTGAGTAAAATCAAAGGAAACTTGGGCCGAGCTGTCCAGCTCAGAGAGATATGGCCCGGTGTGCTGTTTTGGACGAGGAAACTTTCCACGTAAGTACTGTAATAATCTTAGCTATCCTAATTTGCATCAGCAGTTGTTTCTCATTTCACAACGCTTTGCAGTGTCTAGCCTCTTGAAGGTAACGTCAACAAACTGTTGCCTAATGTCGGCGGCTAACACTAAAACGTAATGTGCGGCTTTTCTGTGTACACGCTGTGTACTTGGCTCAACACTGAAGATACACTGTTAAACTAAATAAGACTCTACTAATAGTTGTTCTTGGGTGACTCAGACACTCTCTTGCATTGCTATATAATCTGATATGGTTGTAATGGGTTATTAGCTTATAAAACTACAGTATGCCCTGTGTATCTGATTAGGGACAGTATGGGCTTCTTAATCGGGGTGATCTGAGTGCCAAATAAACAATCTGACCCAGGCAGTACAGCACAGTAACCAGGGCACAAAATTAGCACCAGCTACCAGCCAAATGCTGGTTAAATATGCAAGTGGCTGGTAGATTTGCTTCACTCACCAACCAAAATGAAATAGTAATCTATTGAGAGGCTTGTAAAATGTGAACATTCACTAGCAATTTGGCTGGTGGATAAAGAGTTCATTTTACACCCTGTAGGTCATTGTCATTACTGTCTTGCTTTTGTTTTGTCACAATGTACAACAATGTAACAATGTAAATGTTATGGTATAAAGACTTTCTTGTCAAGTTGCTACATTCATGTTTTGATATGTTTGTAGACAGGATCATATTGTTTGTTGTGCATTTAGCTACTGTTCAAATTCACAACATTGTAATTTTCCCCCTTTTGCATTTATTTAGTAATGAATCACACTGCCACAGTACAATTATTGTCTATATGACAGTGGATTACTTAGAGTGCTGTTTCATTTTGTTGCACTTGGTCGCTGGGCTGTTTAATCCGTTTCAGTCCCATGCTGGTACAATGCTCTGTTCAAGAGTGACTCACTGCAGGCTCAGAGATGGAAAGTTTACTGTGGGGATGACCCAGATTCCCTTCATCGGTATTTTGGCATATTAACAGTGATACAAACAGTTTATAACTGTCATTTTCAAAGGTCTCACACATATTCTACTTTGGTTTTTTATTCTATTCTAACTCTTTTAAAATTTAATGTCTGAGTTTGTAAGATCATAAGCACATTTAGTCTGTGTTGTTCATGTTGCTCACAGGAGCTCTGACCAAAAAACTGCAGCAGTTATTCCTAAATCTCTTCCTCTGATCTAGGTACATGCGCCTGTACGGACGGAAGTTCAGCAAAGAAGACCATGTGTTGTTCATCAAATTGCTCTATGAGCTAGTGACCATCCCTAAACTTGAGATCAGCATGATGCAAGGCCTCGCCCGGCTTCTTATCAACCTCCTCAAGTAAGAATGGGCCCCATTTGTCTTACTCAACCAAACTTGTACACATGTTAAGCACAAACTTATTGCCCACTTCATATTTCTCTCATTTTTTTCTCTCTAAAAGTTCAACTAGATGGTTAAAAATATCCCTCAAAGTGACAATTGATAATATATTCTGCCTTCTTATTGCACCACATATTGAGCCGTATTATTTCATATTTTACATAGGTGAAGACAATATAATGTGTTAGGATCTGTGTGCTTATTCTCTCCTGTTTGTGATTCATCTAAAAGGAAAAGGGAACTACTGTCACGGGAGGACCTTGAGTTGCCGTGGAGACCGCTGTATGAACTGCATGACAGGATTCTTTTCTCTAAGACAGAACATCTGGGCCTCAACTGGTTTCCCAAGTATGCTTCTTTTTTACTGTCCATTTTTAATATTGTAACTACTGAAAAATGTACTACTCATCTCTGTTTTCTTTTGATTTTTTTCCCAAAATTAGAAGTGATAGTATAACCCTTCCCCCCCTTTTTTTCTACAAAGTTCCATTTAGTTGATTGTAAAACTCATTATAGAAGGACAATACTGTAGAAAACAGAGCAAACATTGTGGCATGTTTTGTATTTTTGTATGAAAACAGAACTTGTCCAGTGACAGAATTGCTGTCAGTGGAACAGCTAATGTTGATGTGAATAAGACTGAAATAACTGGAAGCTAATTGTTATAGCAGGATAAACAATTATTTAATCTTTGCGTTGAGCATAAACAAAGACCTTGTTGGTTTCACAGTATTTACCAAAGCATTGCTGACATTTCCTTTTTTGTCCTGATTGCCTTTAGATTAGCCCACAAAAGTCCATTCATTGCGATTTTGGTTACAATTTCTTTACTTTCCAAATGTTTTCTTATAAGAAGCTCACAACTAAATGGCTTACAGCATGTCATTGACTATCTATTGTAATCTATTAAAAGCCTAATCAACGGTACATAACCAGGTTATACATTGTTTACTTCTCTTTGTCAGTTTGGTGCTTTGCAACCAGTGAAACAGATTTTCAACAGGAAGTGTACAGAAATTGTGTCTCTGACAAGTGATTTTTTTATTGAAACAGAATATTTAGACATCATAGATTGTTCTTAAGTTTCATATATCAAGGAAAACAGTTTCATAAGTCAGCTTTGTCATATCTTAGATTACTAGGTTTTGGTGTCTGTAACTTGGGGAAAAAAAGCGTATTACTTATATTTGGACTAATTATTGGAGGACAAGTGGAAAATTCCTGAAGCCACATTAATTTTTTTTTTACAATGTCCACTACAACCTGAGCATTCAGTGCAGATTTGGAGAGATTTTTAAGTGTCTGTCTGCTCTACGCTGCACCCTATGAAGTTCTTACAGCAAGCAGTGCGAGGTGCTCTTTTATGGTGCTATGGGAACATTGTATGTTAATCACATAAATGCCTTGCTAGCACATCACTTTTTGCGTTACAGCCAATGAAAGCAAGCTGCTTCGGCTGATTGCCAGCTCACCTCTTTCCAAAACGACACAGATGCACACAAAACATGATACTCTGATTACATAATAAATTGTATAAAATGATGCATAGTATGTTAATATTTTTGAGTGACTGGCACTTTGTCGTGTGCTGAATGTGTTTTTTATGCCTTTGTCTCCTTTCACATTCAGTTCTCCACGGCCTCGTTCATCCTCTAAACTCATAATGCTAAAATTGGTTCAGAGGTGGTAAGGAAAATACTTCTCTTTGTGTTTTACTTTGAATTCATCTTTTGAGGCACTCACTTGTTTTTTTGTTTTGTTTTGTTTTTTTTAATATATATTGCATGTGAAATCAAAAACTGGACACCCCGTATGCAGCTTGTGACAGAAGACAAATTAAGGCTTAATCAATGTTAACATTTCACTCATATTGGAGACTGTCGCACTGCAGCTAACAGATTTTTTTTACTCTCCTCCTATCCCACATATTTGCTATGACGGAAACATAATAGACATATTTTAAAAAATATTTTTACTGGGATCTCTTATAATCTGTTATATCATGCTCCCAGTATTTCATCTATAGTGGATTTTGTGGCAGTAATATTGTAAAAGAACGATAATGACCATAATAGGAATTAAAACAGTATATGATATAATACATGATATAATGAATTGTGTATTACCACATGAGCTCACTGGCATCAGTATATACATTATTAACTTCTTAACAGTTATCTAAATTCTGGCCCGTATTCAGAGACGACTTTGCTGTTTCATATCCCTCGTTAGCTTGCTTTGAAGTTAGCCACTCCTGCACTACTACACAGTATTTTCAAGTCATGGAGGAGCTGAAGCTCCTGTCACGTTTCATCCCCTCCTGGAATGTGCTGGGGTGAACGTGAGGGTTCACTCAAACTCAAATACAAAGGTCACATATACTAGAGTCTGGGGTTCCCCTTTACTGAGTGTCTGAGCACCTTGTAATGGTACACTCAGTTTGACTGGTTGTTGTTGTTGGATTTGCAGTGCATGAGTTTGACCTCGGCCTGTGTGTTGTGGGCTTACACTGTTAAACGTTAAGTAGTACCAATGCATTCAGGTACTGTAGTCGCAGTTTGGCTTGCAGAGTGTCACCCATAATGCAGAGTATCAAATGTGTAGTATTTCAGCTACAAAAATGACTTGAAAGATGTCAACATGAATAACTAGTTGCTGAGTGGGATTAGCAGGGCATTTCCAGCAAGGCATGGCTTGAGCTTGCATGTGAGCAGAGAGGTGGGATGCGGGCGGGGAGCTCAAAAGCTGAGGTTATATTGGTCTAGAGCTTTCAACACTGTTATGTGACCAGAGCCCTGAGATTGCAGTCTATATGTGAAGATAGTCATGTCATGAGTTTGTAATGTGTAAGAAGTTCTATTAATAGTCACAAATACAAAATGACCTCTAAGAAACTGTTACAGTAGTGAATGAATTTAAACTGGAATGTTCTGAATAAACAGTCAGGGAACTGTTGACATATCAATCTATATTTTCATAGGCCAACCAGGAATGTTAACCACTTTTGGCAAAACTGACTGTTTATTTTTAATGAAGTGATTGTAGTCTGTTAATGCCATTTTATTAAGATCTCCTCCCTACACACCAGCCCTTAAAGTTCTCTCTTTCACTGTACACCAGTCAGGTGTGTAAAGAAGTTTCTGTGTGCATGCAGTCAAATTCAAATTGCATTGGTGTGAAGATTGTTTAACTGTTACTCTAACATTAGCGTTTCAGTGCTCGTTTGGATACATTAGTGACATTTATTTTTCCTTTTCTTTCATTCCAGCTCTGTGGAAAATGTGTTGAAAACACTTGTGAAAAGCTGCAGACCGTAAGTACACCTTAATATCATTGATCTGTCTATGCTGCCCTACAAACCACAGTAACTGTGCTAACAATGAAACTGAGAAAAATGGCTTCCAAGTTGTTTGACTGTCCAGCCAAATGCGTTATGGGTAGAAAAGCAATAATGTACTTATTAAAAATGTACTCTTTAACAATTTTCATGGCTAAAACCATGACCAGTTATTTGACCTATGACCTCAAAAATGCAGACACTGCCTTTGTATTACCTTAAACAAATATATAGGTAATGTAAAGGTGAAGTGCAGTAACTACAATCTTAATGTCTTCTTCCTGAGAAAATCTAAATCTAATTTGATTCCTTATTATCTGTATTTATTTTTTTATTGTGTATTAAAAGGTTGAAATAGATGAGTGATTATGAAAAATTGAAGCAATTCTCAAGTATTATTTTGTGAGGTTTAACCTATTAAAATGGCCTGATGTATTTATTTTAGTTGTAAAATTTATATATACCTATATTTAGAGTTAGATATAGAATATAATCAACTTCCTGCCTTTATCTAAGTTAATAAACTTTGACTTTGCTGTAATGCTTCCTGTGTGGGAAACAAGTTGAAGTTATATAAATTATGACTTAGCTACATAGTGTGTGAGGTAACACCTGATTAAGGTTATACTGCCTGCTCCCTGTAACCCATAAAACATACAAGAGAGAGAGAAGGAGGAGACACTGTCAGTCTGTTAACTAATGTCAGTGTACTCTCTTGTCCTGTTTGGTTAGCGCGTGCTATTGCTGTGATAACCAAACTATTACTAATACGCTGACAATACACAGATGAAGTAAGAGTTCCCAGTGGAGAACACAAAAATTCCCTTCTTTGGATTGAGTTAGAAGACACTGAAGCCTCATTTATTAACACATTGGATGGCTGTCACAGAGTGCAGTTTGCCTTGGCTTTGGTTGGATTTTGTAGTTAATGCAATTATTACATCATGTTTTTTCTAACATAGAGCAAGACTGAATCCAGACAATTTGTCACAAGATAAAACAGACTTGGAAAAACAGAAAAGTTCAATTTCATCCATAACTCAATTTTGACTAAAATTGTAGCTACTGCAGTCTCTTGAATGTGTTCAATTTAGTTGTACGCATGCAGATATCTTGGGCGAGCTCTAGGACTCGTCCCTCTGTTTGCACTTAGGCAGATAATCCTATTATCTCATCTAATTCTGTCTTGTGTGAGAGTTTCCTGTCACTTTGAGAAGGGGAGAGTGATTTGTCGTCAGCTTGAGACACTGTGGATCAGCAGGAGGCCGAAGGAATTGGACTCAGTTGGAAGTAACGGTTTTTTGAACGCCTCCAGTGGCTGTAGTATCCAAGAGGAGACTAGTTGACCTGAAATAACCTGCTGGGTTTACACAAGCATATAATGAACCATGACAATCCCCCTGTTGGACTATGATCCCAGTGGAACCACAGGATTTACCCTAACAGCTAAAATGTGCCAGGTGTATGACTGTAATCTCTCCTCTGTGGAACATTGCGCTTCACCGCTGAAATTTCAGTAGCTGCTGATTGATGTGTTTTTCCAGTTTCTAGTCTATAATATGAACATAATAAAAAAAAAAAAACAGATACAGATCGATCCAAAATGAGGATTTGATTATTTGCGGTTATACGTTATTGCTCTCAAGATATAGATAGATATAAGTATTTATATGCGTGTGGCTTGGGTTTTTCTCCTCAGAGGTTGTCACTTTCTAGCACCTGTTGTGTAAGGATGTGAATTGTAAGTGACCTAAGAGGCTTGTCCATCTTTGTAGTGCTCTCTAAGCTACTCTGCTGGTTGAGATGCTTCAAGTGTCCATATATACCCATTCATAAGCTGGTGAATGATATTAATAACGTTCTTCTCAGCAACTGTCATTTTACAAAAAAACAAATCTAATTACGATTCTCTGCTCCTACAGATATTTTTCAGAATCTGCTACTCAGGAGATGCTGGATGAGTGGAGGCCACTATTCTGTCCCTTTGATGTCACCATGCAAAGAGCAATCAGCTACTTTGAACTGTTTCTACCCACAACTCTACCCCCGGAATTGCACCAAAAAGGGTTCAAGTAAGAAATTGCAACCAACTGAATTAGTACACATTTCCATGATTGATTCTTGTGGCTGTTTCTCAGTATTTTTCCTGGTTTTTTTTTTGTTTTTTTTTTGTTTTTTTAACCACATCATCTGTTTTTCCATTCTCCCCAAACCATTACACAATGGTGTAAAGATGTGTTGTGATTTTTTTTTGGCGAACATAACATAAGTCCTCTTGATAGTGTCAGAGCATCATTTGATCATTTTCTACCTAATGTCTTAACAATGTTTGCAGAGTGTTGATCAGATGTATTTCTTCACAGCCACTGTATTCAACATTACATGACGTAACAGGAATAAGTTTAATATTAATCCTGGATCATGATGACAATACTGAGGAGTTTAATTGGAAATCATTTTTTAAATGATCTATGTTTGCAACACCTTGCAGGTGGTTCTGTAGGCAAAGAGTACAAACTTGTATCAGGCAGGCTGCATATTAGTCAAAATTAGCGAGGCGCTTATATGAGAGGAATGTGCATCATTAAGGACTCTTTAAAGAAGGTGACATTTATTAGAGAGACACCCCCCTGATATCAACTAGCATCATGAGAAGTACTAAGTCTGAAAAGATAACCACGATAAGTCAGGACAGTGCTGTGCGATATGACTAAAATCTCATATCCTGATTATGATACATGTCACAATATAGCACATTTGCCATAAATACTATGAATAGTTTCTGTGTGCAACACACACACGGTGGGCTGAGCCCCACCTGTGGTGAAACACAGAGAGCAGAGGAGAGTAGCGAGACCATAAATGACAGCAAAGTGCAGTAGAGACTCTCACACTGAGCTGAAATGAAACAAGTGTACATCAGTTGGGTAAATAACATAAATAAACGTAGGCTCTACTGCTTCTCGAGTAAAAAGCCAAGAATTTATTAATGTAATCTGCACAAAAGATGGATAAACTCCAAATGAAAAATATTGCCATGACATTGTGATTTGCAACACGACAAAATAAATGATAGAGCATAATATGAAACGGTAAATGTTTTTCTGTCATCACACAATATGTTGTCAAATTGCACAGTCCTAAGTCAGAATATGTTGAGTGCCCCTTTAAGTCCTTTCTGTCCCAGTCTTTCCCTGCCCCCCAAACCTACTTTCATTTCATGAAATTTCCTACTTTTACTGTCAAATGTCACATGAACTTAGCAGTGTTGTCTTTTCCTTTTGTAACCATTTCATTGTCTGGCAGGTTGTGGTTCGATGAGTTGATCAACTTGTGGGTGTCTGTGCAGAATCTTCCAAGCTGGGAAGTGGTGAGTAGATGAATTTGTTAAAAAAAAATGAGTGTACAGTTAACAGTATGTTTATCTTCTCTGTGTAACATGCTGTCCTATATCTTTATAGCACCTGGTCAACCTCTTTGCTCGCCTAGCCAATGACAACATCGGCTACATTGACTGGGACCCTTATATCCCGAAGGTTTGTTGCCCTCTTTTTCTGAATAACCCTTTTCCACCACCCACTACACAGTTTTGTTTTTGTTTTGTTTTTGAAGTTTGTGGCACATGATTTCATGTTTGGCCTGACCTTTGAGATTTTGGCTCATGGTGTGTATTTCATGGACATGGTGCTCATCAGAGAAACAAACTATCAAGTTTCCTTGTTGATCTAGTTCTCAGTCGCGGAAGGGAAGTGACTTGCATCATGTTTGTGTTTCAACTGAGTGACTATTTTTGACATATGCTTTGTGACAACACCTATATATATATAAACAGAAACATATTTCTCACTTATTAAGCCCAATTAAAACTCGCAAGGTTTTGATACATTTGGCAACAAATAACTAAGTATACAAATTAAAAGACAAAGATTATTAGGCCGTAACAGTTTTTTTTTCTTCCACATTTCAGATTTTCACAAGAATCTTGAGGAGTTTAAATCTCCCCGTGGGGACCAGTCCGATGATGGTGCCGCGGTACGTCACCAATGCCTATGACATCAGCCATGTGGTGCTTTGGATCTCATCACTTCTGGTTAGTTCATCAATCATAAACGGTGCTTTATTTAACATTTAGTGTTGAAACTGTTGTCTTAGTAACCCATGCTTTGTCAATTTCAGGGAGGACCCAGCAAACAAGCTCAAGCACAGCTCAGTGGCCTTTTCAACAGTATCACATCCTTCTTCCACCCATCAAACCATGGCCGCTGGCTGGTAAGTCACTTTTTTTTTTTTTAACCAGTTGACCAACTTCTTGTGATCGAAATATGACGGTATGTTTTACAGTTGACATTTTACATTTTGCTGTAAAACATAATCTTGAATGTATATCATACTGAGGGGTGTGATAAATGTGAAATAGAATAATCATAAACAACTAAAAATCTACAGAAATCATGAGTCATGCTGTTTAGACTGCTTCCAGTAGGTTTAAACATATCACTCGTCCAGCTTGTTCCAAGTATAATTCCAGCATCGTGTTAACATGGCTTAACGGCACACAGCAGCAACAGTGTCAGGGGGTGAAATCATTCGTCATCATTTTTCTAGGAAGCTTCCTGAATCCCGTCGGCTGCCCGAGTTTACTTCAGTATCTAGTTCAGAAATAACGAGGGGAACATGTGAGTGAGATGACTGCAATGCTATTAAAGGTCACTGGGAGAAGGCCCACATGCCTTTCTGTTTTGAGGAACCCCCCCTCCATTAGATTTGAAGAGCCACAGGCAGCAACGTGTCCTCATACACAAACCTTTATTTTTGGCAAGGGGATGAGTTTGTGTGTATTCTAGGCTGTTGCTTGGAAACACGTGAGATGTTCATCCACTTAGCTGAAGCTACTGAAGTCAGATCATGATATATCATCATGGATTACTGGAACAGGAAGAAAAACGGAAATTATAAATTTCATGTCAGAGAGTAACAAAAAGAGAGTCTGCATCCATTGATGAAACCCAGCTGATATTTTGATCCCATGTTTTGCTCCTCCATTTAAAACAAGCAGACAAGGTTGTGTTCACAATGTATTGGTCGGTGTTTTGTATGTCTCTTATGTCTCCTGATGCTCCATAAAACACCCTCTAAACTCTTCATTTGTCCTGCCTACATAGAGACACACTGTCCACTTATGTGTCACCCCTTTGTCATGTAGCTGTCTTTTTTTTTTCTGTCTTTCTGTCATCATGTCCAGATGAAGCTCATGAAGCTCCTCCAGCGTCTCCCGGCCAGCGTGGTTCGACGACTGCACCGAGAGCGCTACAGAAAGCCCACATGGCTGACACCAATACCAGACAGTCACAAGCTCACAGAGGATGATATCACAGATTTTGTAGAGAGCATGATGCAGCCAGTTCTGCTGGCCATGTTCAGCAAAACTGGCAGTCTTGATGCTGCCCAGGCCCTGCAAAACCTAGCCCTAATGAGGCCTGAGCTGGTCATTCCCCCCGTGCTAGAGAAGTGAGTTTGCACCGAACTAGAGAATTTCAGTGATGCATCTCTCTTTGACCCAAGTTCTGCTTCCTAAGAATCTGGCACACTGTCGCTAGTTATCTATTTTAGATAAGAGACAAGGCCACACTTTGAACTGAACAAAGGGCTAATTGTTTTCTGCTTCTACCATAGAACATACCCTGCTCTGGAGACTCTCACGGAGCCCCACCAGCTGACAGCCACTCTGAGCTGCATGATTGGTGTGGCACGGAGCCTAGTGTCAGGTGGGCAGCGCTTTCCTGAGGGCCCTACTCACATGCTTCCCCTGCTCATGAGGGCTCTGCCAGGCGTCGACCCGAACGACTTCAGCAAGTGCATGGTGGGCACTTTCTGCAGCTTTTTTTCAGCGCATTTATTGTTGTTAAACCTCTTCAAATCTAATATGATTATTATTCCTGTCCTCACAGATCACATTCCAGTTTATTGCTACATTTGTGACTCTTGTGCCTTTGGTGGACTGTTCGTCTGCCCTACATGAAAGAACTGACTTGACAGAGGTGAATCACTGTTTTGTTTTTTTTTTTTAACCTTATTTCTCACAAATAAATGCAAGTTGTTAAATGGTGTTTCCCGATAGCAACTTCATAATTTTTATGTAACTTTTTAGGTGGAAAGAGAGATGTGCTCAGCTTCAGCTGAGTTTGAGGACTTTGTGCTTCAGTTCATGGACAGGTATGTGGAAGAGTTTGGATGAAGAACGTGTCAGTAATGGCTAAATCAAGTTTCACATCATAGTATCTTAATGTGAACATCTATGTTTGTGTCAAAGCTCTATGTTCACATCCTGTTTTGTATTTGGCATCAGTCACTGAGTTAACATGAGAAACTTGGGGGGGGGGGGGGGGGGGGGGGGGGGGGGGGAAGAAAACTCCTTAATATAGTGTTCTATTGTTTAAAGCATACATAAATATAGCAACACACATCAATATTTTTGACTTGTTACTCAAGAAATCAAAACACCCCTCCACAGATGCTTTGCCCTGATAGACAGCAGCACCCTGGAACAAACTCGCGAGGAAACAGAAACGGAAAAAATGACTCATCTGGAGAGTCTGGTAGAGCTCGGCCTGTCCTCCACATTCAGCACCATCCTCACACAGTGCTCACTGGACATCTTTAAGGTCAAGACCTGGTCTTTTCACACTTCTCTCATTCCACACTTTTCATTATTTCAAGTTAATATATGGACACAGTTGTCACATTTGCCTTAACAGGTGGCTCTGGAAAAAGTGTTCAACTTTGCAACCACCAACATCTTTGAGACCCGTGTGGCTGGGAGAATGGTGGCTGACATGTGCAGAGCTGCTTCCAAGGTGAGTCTTGTGCGCACATAAACCCTCAATGTAGGTCCAAAGCATCAATATCTTGTAGTTTACTTCTTACTATCTTTATCTTTGCTGTGCTTCCGTTTTCAGTGTCACCCTGCAGAGTCACTCAAGATATTTGTGCCACACTGCTGCAATCAAATAAACCAAATTGTTATTAGTAAGTATCAACAAATGGTATTAATAGTTTCTGTAACAGATGGTTTTCAAATGCATGGCTCCTTTTTTCCCTCCATAAGGTCTTTGTCACTTGCCTGATGCACACTTTTTTTTTTTTTTTTAACAGATGAGGAAGTGTTGAATGAGGAGGAGCTTGACAAGGAGCTGATGTGGAATCTCCAGCTACTATCTGAGGTGACTTGGCACACTCTTGATTAATTAATTACATCCCTAACTTTCCATTCTTACCAACAGCTCCTAATTTATAATTTTCTACTTCATCATATTTGACTCTTCTTCTTCAAATGCGACTCAGGTTACTCGAGTGGACGGCGACAAGATCCTGCCCTATCGCTCTGACCTGGTCCAGATTTTGCAGTTGACCCTCCACCTCAAGTGTAAGCAGGGTTACACTCTGGCTTGCAACCTGCTGCATCACATCCTTCGCTCCTCTGTGCTCATCTACCCCACAGAGTACTGCAGTGTGCCAGGAGGCTTCCACCAGCAGATCAGT
Organism: Euthynnus affinis; assembly: GCA_029490765.1. Taxonomy (NCBI): domain Eukaryota; kingdom Metazoa; phylum Chordata; class Actinopteri; order Scombriformes; family Scombridae; genus Euthynnus; species Euthynnus affinis. The sequence goes on along the minus strand of CM055852.1, from coordinate 11,985,018 downwards.
GACTACATGCCCATTAAGGTAATAATATGGATTGAATTAAAATCTCAGAAGCTTGAAAAATGAAAAAAATAATAATCAAACTGCTCCGGTGCATATGCACTCAGAAAGTTTGCACTTTAAGCATATGACTCAGTGAGAAATACTGTTTTAGAGACACTTGCAATAACAGACATTTGTCCTTTAAACCAGATAAGTCAGACAACCTCCTGTGGTGTTCAGTGTGATCCGTTTCGATTAATTGTCTGATCCTCTCTTTAGATAGTTTTTCAGTGAAGACAGTCTGTACTTTGATCCTATTAAGTCTCTTCCTTGGTAGAGGCATGACTAGTAGATTACCTGGCAGGAGAACTTAAATTGTCTTGCTTTCTATTAATCACAGTTGCCAGGAGTAGTGCAGCCCTGGATTATTGTGCTGGTGTTAATGGTTGAGGCGGTCTTGAATTAAATCTATTTTTTCTTCTTCTTTTCTTCTTCTTCTAACAAGAAGAAGAGATAGTACAAGACCTCATTTTATTTATTTATTTATATTTGCTGGGGTTTTTTTTTTTTAATTCTCCTCTTTTCTCTCTCTCTCTTCTCCCCAAAGTACTATAACAATTAATTAAACTAAACATTGTGAATAGTTCAGACACTGAGGAAACATGCACTGACTCTCAAATGTGCAAGCTGTGGTGTAAAGGATTCTGATCTGTGTTTAGATTAGTTGCATTGGCAGGTGTCCAATTTCTATTTGGTATATTTCTACACATGAACGTGACCCAAATCAGATCAGATATGAAATCTCAAATTCCAACTATTTTCCCTGTTTACTGTTGATAGTGAATATATGAGCTGTGAAAAACAAATTGGTTCAATTTTATCAGTTGGCGCACATGCAGCCTGACTGACATTTTTACTAAGCAAATATATAAAAGTTTGAACTGTGCTTATTGTAATCGTCCCGTGCAGGACTGGGGTCGGCCTGGGGACCTTTGGAACTTGGATATCCGGTGGCATGTGCCCAGCGTTGAGGAGACCTCCTTTGCTTTTTATTTACTGGACCTGATCCTCCAGCCCGAACTCCAGCGCCTTCAGAGATTTGCACAGGGAGAACAGGACATGAGCAGGTAAGGAAGAACAAATCTGAGAGCACAGAAATTAGATTCTGATTTCCCCTGAAGTCGCTAGCTATAGACCAGATTTGGTCCACAAATTCAGTTTGGTTCTATAATGCATTTCCATATTTATTTCATATGTTGATTTTGTGTTTTTCAGAGATGATGTCCTACAGAGCCTGACCATCGTTCAGCACTGCCTGCTAGGAGCTGGGGGTCTGATGCCTCCACTGAAAGGAGAGCCCATCCCTGAACTGTGAGCAGTTATATTTACATTTTCATCTCTTTCTTGATGAGAAAAACCCAAAAAAGACACTGTTGATTTACAAATAATAGTCAGTCTCCTTTAGTAAAATGATTGGTACAAGTGCTGAGTTGTTTAGAGGAGGAGACCTTATTGAATATTCATATATTCATCATAGTGTATTATTAAGGACTCAATACAGGACAGATGTTTTGAGGTGCATTTTTATTACTATAAAGATCAAGTTTTTAAAATGTGTTGACATGCTCTTTTCCAATTCTAAGTAATGAAGTTTGCTTTGAACCTGCTTTTTTAACAGAGTTCAGAGTATGGTGAATCTCGATGAGACCACCCTCTACACAGGAATGGCGTATGGTACGTACATCACTTTGGTTTATCCTGTTGGGTTTTTAAAGTGTTGGGTTTGTTGGAGTATAATCTTTTATATTCTTTTCACCTGCAGATGAGTCCAGAGAGAACTACAGAGATGCTATCTGTAGTGTGATGAGGCAGCTGCTGCGTAAGTATTCTCTGTCTCAGGCCTGTGAGCTCTCTTTATTCTATGGCCAATTTCCAGTCACAATCAGCTTATCTGACAAGCCATCTGAATTCCTGTTCCTCTTCTTTCAGATTACATTCTGGAGCACTCTGAGGATGATACCAAGTCTCTGTTCTCCATCATCAAGGTAGGTAAACAGTACCATAATAGATTGTATACTTGTAAATGTTAACACTAGTTTGTACTTGTTGAATAATATGCCAACATCAAGATTCAGACTATAGAGCAAAATTGTTCAGCAGCCTATTGCCGCCCTGTCAGCCAGCATTTGTTGATGTATTTGTCAGGGATTGTGGGACGATACAGAGAGTTTGCTGTTAGAGATCCACTACTGTGTGTCATGTCTGTAGAACCCACTGGATTACAAAACATAAACTCACATGATTTCATTTGAAAAGCAACAGTGCGGCACTGAATTTATATATTTGATTCACATTTTCCGTCTTGAATCACTTACTGAGTCTCTACACAGCTGCTGTAATCGATCCTGTCGCCCAAAACTAATCAATATTTTTTTGTCTGTGATACCTTTCAGATCATCAGTGATCTGTTGCACTTCAAAGGTTCTCACAAACATGAGTTTGATTCCCGTTGGAAGAGCTTCAACCTTGTGAAGAAATCGATGGAAAACAGGGTGAGAAATCTGACATTTTATTGTACTTTCATTATTTTTGCATTATCTTTATCCTGGGAAAAAAAATAAATCAAATCTTCCCTCATACCTTACTTTAAGTTACATCTTATGTTTAAAAAGCAATTCAAAGTGTATAATGCCTTGTCATTGTATTTGCAGCTTCATGGCAGAAAACAGCACATCAGAGCGCTGCTAATAGACAGAGTCATGCTCCAGCACGAGGTAAATCCTTAATAGAGAAATTCATTTTTCGTATTTCAGTGAATTGTACCATTTATAACTTTGAAACTTTGTGGTTTATCAGCTGCGCAAGCTGACAGTGGAAGGCTGTCAGTACAGGAGCATTCACCAGGAGCTGATGAGAGATCTGCTGAGGCTCTCTACAAGCACCTACAGCCAAGTGAGTTTCACAGCAATCCATTATCCGCATCTTAGCAAAGCGTTGTCAGTGTGTCGACTATAATTATTATTCAGCTTACTTCTTACTACTTTTTTTTATCATATAATTACAGAGTATTCATTACAAATAATAAATCAATAGGACTAACATTTTATTTGAGCTTCTAATATTCATGAAATCAATAAAACCTTAACATTCATTACCTTCCAGGTACGCAGCAGAGCTCAAAATGTACTGTTCACTGCACTGGGAACCTACAATTTCTGCTGCAGAGATCTGATCCCCCATGTCTTACAGTTCCTCAACCCAGAGAACAGCACTGTCACGCAGCAGCAGTTCAAAGTATGACAGTCTTTTCTGACACGTCGTGTTGTAAAGTTTTCATATTTAGGAAGTTATATTAAAAAATTTCCCCACATGCTATTTCTCTACTTCTTTAGGGTGCCTTGTACTGTCTTCTGGGGAATCACAATGGAGTGTGCCTGGCCAATTTGCACGACTGGGAGTGCATTGCTCTGACGTGGCCCGCTATTGTGCGCTCTGGCCTCAGCTCAGCCATGTCCCTGGAGAAGCCCTCCATTGTGCGGCTCTTTGATGACCTTGCAGACAAAATTCATCGCCAGTACGAGACCATCGGCATCGACTTCTCTGTAAGAATAACCCCTTTACAAACAAATGGATCATAGAATCAGAGATATTGTGCCTAGCTCTAACAGTTGAAGATCAATAATCAAAATATCTCAAAACTGAGGGTGTTAGCTTACTTTCCAAATAAGATATATTAAATCATGAAAACAGTAAAAAAAAAAAATTATCTGAAGCTTCAGTACTGAATCCTAATCCAACCTAATCAAAAACCAATAAAAAATACAAAATCATAATGTAGTTAGTCCTTTGTGAAATAATTACTTGATTATTGCTACTTGTCAGAATAACATTTTCTCTCTCCTTTTTTCTCTTTTCCCATGTTCTTATCAGTACTGTGGGAATATACTTACAGAACTGTGCCTCCACAAATTCCTCACAATTGCTCTGAAACAAACAAACTGGCCCTAAAAATAAAGAATAGTCTTGATACATTTTCAGCCATGTTGTTACCATGTAATAACCAGACTGTAGCAATTATTATTATAACACAGAGACTCACCGTCAGAATAAGTGCTCTTAATATGATTCCTGATCATAGATTTAGTAAAAGTTTTACTTGAACACATTTCCTCTTACTATCGTACCCTTTACTTAAAAAAAAAGCAGATTTCATCACTCTTCCTGCTCCCTCTGATCTCAGCGAGTTCAACAAAACACCCCTCCTGAATAAAGCGTGTTTCAAGTTTCAGTCCCTCCTATATGTAACACGATAAAGCAATTTCTGCTACTATTTGTATCTTTACATCCCTGTAGATCCCCAGTGAGTGCTGTGATGTGGCCAAACAACTTATGGTCACCGGCAGCCCCTACCCCAAAGAGTCTGTTCTGTCAGAGGAAGAAGCAGCAGAGGGCCTGAAGAGGCAGGATGTCAAGAACTCTGAGTCTGTAGAGTAAGTTCACAACACTTGATTACTGCTTGCCTCTCAGAATGAAACACACAAAAATCTATCTCTATACATGTCAAAGGTTTTTCAAAATATTGACACACAACATCTGTTAATGGAATTTTTTACTCTGCGTACAACCTTAATGTGAGCATGATGAGGTTGGTTACATAACAGATGCAACAACTAATCATGTTCTACGTTTTTGTAGGAAGTACAAACAGCTCATTGGTGATCTGCTGGACTGCCTGAGCAACAGGAACATGTAGGTTGATTTAATATTTGCTTCTCTAAATCACAGTTGTATTTATTTATTACTGTCTGTTACACCCACTTTGTTTTTGTTCCAGGCCTTGGAAGTTCGAACAGATTTCAATTGGCTTCTTATCACTGCTGCTGAGAGATGACCACCAACTTCCACCACCGGCTGTTTTGTTCTTTGTCAAAAGCCTCAACCACGACTCCCTCTATGTCCGGAAGGTGCGGCACTCGTGTGTTTCCCTCCCACAGCCACTCACAATTTATGAGACAAAGTAGTAGTGCTTTGATTCACAAAACGGCATTTGAAATGTCTTATTTTCTCCATTAGGTGGCGATATCAGCTGTGGCAGGAATCATGAAACAAATCAAGAGACCACATAAGAAAGTCCCAGTCAGCCCCTCTGAGCTCTGTAAGCAATGTGAAGTTTTGATTTGTCTAGAGCTCTCATATTCATACCAATTTTACTTTTTAAAACTAATGTCAAAAATCTTTTCTTGCATCCAAAAATAGGTGGAGTGAAGGAGTCAAGTGCAATCATAGCTGGGGACCGTCCAGACAACCAGTGGCTCCAGTATAACAGCAGCAAGTTACCTCGCTCGCAGCAGGACTGGGATCGCTGTGTGTTTGTGGAAAAGACTCACTGGGGATACTACTGTTGGCCAAGGTTCATATTTTATAATATAATGATATCGTGTTTCCATGACTGTCCTGTTTTCTTGGAATCTGCCCATTTTGCTCTTTTTTTCTATTTTTATTTACCATCAATTCGTCATCATTCTTTAGAAAACTGATGATGTATGCTCCACTGGAGGAGCAACCCAAGCAGAACCTGACCAGAGAAGAAATGACAGAGGTTTGTGTACAATAATGAACACACACTCCAAGGAATGTGTATATATAGGCACATTTAATTTAATGGTGAAAGCATCTTAATGTATGAAGTACTGTTAAATTTTATTTTCATGCCCTTCCTCACAGCGGGAGCAGATCATCTTTGACCATTTCTCAGACCCAGTATTCATCAATCAGTTTGTTGAGTATCTCTCTCTTGAGGACCGAAAGGGCAAAGACAAGTTCAGCCCTCGCAGGTTCTGTTTGTTCAAGGTGAGATTCAGTGAGAGTACTTTCAAATGTAGTAAAACAACTGCAGTGAAATGAGCAAATAATGAAATTAATTTCTTTCTTTCCTGTGTTCTCCAAGGGATTGTTCCGCAATTTCGGCGATGCCTTTCTGCCTTTGCTGCAGCCACATATGGAGCGTCTAGTGGCCGACTCCCATGAGAGTAAGCAGCGCTGCGTTGCGGAGATCATCTCTGGCCTGATCAGAGGCTGCAAGCACTGGAGCTACACGAAGGTACACATTTGAAACTCTCAAGTAGTAAAGTGGCTAGATGTTCTTTTGATCAGTCTCTGGGAAAAACCTTTCTAAATAAAAACTTGATTTTATGTAGCTTCTGGACGTGCATTCTTTTGCACCGCATAATTTGTGAGGGGCCTTCCTAGACCCCACGACCACTGTAAATTCCTTCTCACTATTGTTTTATTCATCACTTGTTGTACATATGTTAACTTTGTCTTGGGAAAATATTTATCTCTGTGCTGTTTTTTCCAGGTTGAGAGCCTTTGGGTGCTGTTGTGTCCACTGCTCCGCACTGCCCTGTCCAACATCACAGTGGAAACGTACGCTGACTGGGGCACCTGCATCGCCACAGCCTGCGTAAGCCTTTACTTTCTTTACATCCATTATGTCTGTATCCTTCCATTTGTAAGACTCTTGTCACTTACCCTTTCTTCCTCGTGAATCTGTTTCTGGCTTCTGCAGGAGAGTAGAGACCCGCGCAAGCTTCACTGGCTGTTTGAGATGCTAATGGAGTCTCCAGTCAACGGAGAGGGGGGCTCTTTTGTCGATGCCTGGTGAGTAGGAATCTTTGCCGCCTGAAGCAGATTTTGATGTGACTAACAAACTCTGATGATTGTGCTTCTTCTTTTCTTTCTTTTTTTTCCAGTCGTCTCTATGTGTTGCAAGGAGGCCTAGCTCAGCAAGAGTGGCGTGTGCCAGAGCTCCTCCACAGGTTGTTGCAATACCTGGAGCCCAAACTTACACAGGTCTACAAGAACGTACGGGAACGAATCGGCAGGTGAGCCGCTCTTTACTCTCTGAATATACATATATGGATTATCTTGGGACTTCTTACAAATTGTATTCTTTGTGTCTCATCTTATCCTCTGACTTCATATCCTTCCAGCGTGCTCACCTACATCTTCATGATAGACGTCAACTTGCCATACACTCAGCCAACCACCTCCCCGCGCATTTCAGACTTCACAGAGCGGATTCTGTTGCAACTGAAGCCCCTAACTGAGGGCGATGAGGAGATCCAGAACCATGTGGTTGAGGAGAATGAGGTGGGAGAGCAGGATGAGAGAACACAAGCAATCAAACTGCTCAAAACAGGTGGGTTAGCTCTCCATTTCCCATCTTTAACACTGGTCATTGGAAGAATGGTTGAATCAATTGGTCATTTTAGCAGAAATATAAATTTGTTTTTGTCTAAGATCCATAATTAAAGCATTCCTTTAACAAACAAATTCTGGTCTTCAAATGTGCGCAGTGCTGAAGTGGCTGATTGCAAGCGCTGGCCGCTCCTTCTCCACTCCTGTCCCAGAACAGCTACGGTTGCTTCCCCTGCTCTTCAAGGTGAAAACATTCTCTCTTGCTAGATTAATTTAGCCCTGACCCCCACACCCCCCCAGCTTCTTCACAGCCACACTTAAAATGTCTCATGCCTAACTGTTAACCTGTCTCTGTCCTCTGTTCCAGATCGCTCCAGTTGAGAATGATGACAGTTACGATGAGCTGAAGAGGGACGCAAAGACCTGCCTGTCTCTGATGTCTCAGGGACTGCTCTACTCAGAGCAGATCCCCATGGTCCTTAGTGCCCTGCAGGAGGTGAGTCATCCACTTCTTACCTGCATCACACATGACGAACCCTCGCATTTTATAACCTATAGATAAATAAAAGGTACAAACTGAAATAAAGTTTTGAGTCAGGCCTGCTGACCACTCACTCTTAAATCACTCTGTGACATAATATGTTGTGTCATTATAGTGTCATAGTGAGTGCAGTTCCCTGGTGTATAAATGAAAAAGTTAACGGACATTCTGGAGGATTACCTTGGGATTAGGATACACTTTCTGGTGCGCAACTGGTATCATTATTATAACAAAAGAAGAAAATAGCCAACATAATATGCATAATATGCTATGCATTAGAAACTGAGCAGCTTTAGGCTGTAAATTGGTGTGACACATGCACATCGACTGCTTGGTCTTGTTTGAGTTCACAAATTCTGATTCAACTGTTTGATATTGTATACATTTTCAAAAATTAGTGGAATTCCCCAAAAGCAGAAACTCCATTACAAAAAAACCCCTGAATGGTGTACTCATTCACCACAAGGTCTGTTCCACTTGTGAAACAAATGCTCCAAGTCTGTTGTTGATGTGGGATGGGTTTCTTGTGTGTGTTGCAGATTGCTGGCATCAGCTCCTGGCACGCTCGCTACACGGTGCTGACATACCTCCAGATTATGGTTTTTTACAACCTGTTCACCTTCATGAGTGACCAGAAAGCAGTGAACGATGTCCGCGCACTGGTGATAAAGCTGCTGGAGGATGAGCAACTGGAGGTAAAAAAACAAGCATTCAATCACAATAGTTTCAAATCATTGAGATTGTAAAGCCAAAAACTGAACTAGGTCAGTTTGGCATAAGTCACTAGAAGATGGTTGGAAGACAGACAGACAGACATATGGCGGTCTGATTATATAATAATCGCCAAGCTATTGGCCAACACATGCTTGTTTATGCTAGCAGCCACTCTCACTGTCTTTCAGCCTCACTGTAGTGATTCAGCACTCTCCTCCTGGCTCTCCACTCTTTTTCCCCCCCTCTGGTCCTCTAGCTGTTGCTATGGAAACCGCAGGCTGCAGTAATCTGTTGCTATGGAGATAACGTTTAGATTGAAGGAGGATGAGAGGGAGAGGGATGGAGCAGAGACAAAGGAAGAAGTGGGGGATGGATGGAAGTAGCCATTTTTTTGGCCTCTAAGCCTGATTTAACATCTCTGAAGGTCTTGCAATATGAGACTTTCTCTTCTGTCATTTATTCAGATCCACCTTTTATTAGAAAATTACACATGTTCACAGAAAACCGTCTGACACTAAGACATATTTCAAGGCCAGTCAGACAGTGTCCAGTGATCCTCTTAAGACAGCCTGCCCTTGGATTAGAGTCCAAAATCTGTGCCAAAAAGAGATGAACTATTAATTGATGATCACAATATAGACAAAGACTTATAACACTGACTGACCCCCCCACCCATTAACTGTGTATTGTGTTAACAGTTTGACACTTCTCTGGTCATTTCCCTGTAAAACAGTCTCACACAAGTCAGCCCTGCCAGGGAATCATGGGTAGCGATCTTGATCAAAATCAAATGTTGTGTGACTATAAAGGACAGCTCATTTATCTCTTTCACTACATTCATTGATATCTTCCTTCTATTATATTACAGAGTAAACACACAAAAGGGGAAAATATGACAATACCTTCATTATTTAAGAGAAAACCTGCTTGTTTATAAAAAATATGAAAAAAATAATTAACTTAAAAATACACTTCAGAGTAAAACCGTAACCTATTTGCCCTAGTGGTCCTGTTTAATGTAAGAAGCCTTTCCTCTGGGGAATGCTGCATATTACCAGTTTAAAAGTTTACCTCTCACTGAGAACAGAGCCATGAAATAAATGTGCAAAAGACCATTTTAGCATCCCACACACACACACATCCAACCCCAGTCCCCAACTGGCTGCTATTTCCACCCAGCTGGCCAATGTACACACCAGTGGAACACCCTGCCCAGTGACATTGTTCCTATGGTGTGTCTTATACAGTGCAGCAGTAGGTTGTCAGTAAGGTGCTGGGGCTTGTGTCTTATTATGAGCAGTGAAAAGACTAGGTTAGAGCACTTGGCTGCACTTTTAAATTTTTTTATTATGTTTTCGGGTTGTCTGTCTAGCTGTCCCATACTCACGAATCTGATATCTCGGGAACACCTTGGGGGAATTTCTTCAAATCAGGCGCAAACATCCTCTCGGACTCGAGGATGAACGGGGTAGATTTTTTTTGGCCAAAGGTTAAGGTCACTGTGACCTCACGTCCATCCCGTTCTCGTTAACACAATACCTCAGGAACATTCATTATTTCAACAGTTGGCACAAACTTCCACTTGGACTCAAGGATGAACTGATTAGATTTTGTTGGACAGAAGTCAAGGTCACTGTGACCTCACAAAACATGTTTTTTGGCCATAACTCAAGAATTCATGCGCTGATTATGACAAAATTTCACACAAACATCTGATAGGATAAAATGAAGAAGTGATGACATTTTATATCCAAAAGGTCAAAGGTCAACTTCACTGTAACATCATAATGTTCTGCAAAAACACTTTTCTGGCCATTATTCAACACCATAACCCAGGAACATAAGGGGAGATGGTAACTATATTTCACATTTTGTTGGATCCTGAATTATTGATACTAATCTTGGGGGCCCAGATTGAAACTGTGGTGATTTTTATTAAATTCCCTCAAAGTCTTCACTACAAATATTGAGTCTGGACAGACATGAATGTAAACTGCAACTTGGCTGGTCGGTAGAGACATACAACCATGAGTTGATATTCCTAGTCATACATGTTTTATTACTTTGATTGAGGGTCACCTGATGTTCAATCATACTTGTACAGGGAGAAAAGAGGTAAAAAAAAAAAAAAAAAAAAAAACACAGGGAAGGTCTCCTGTCTTACCCTTTTTGGATGACCCTTGAACAACTACCAATTTGTAATGTGTTAATAAATGGAATCCTACATTCTGAATGTGAAATATCATTCAAGTACCCATTTAGCAGATGAAATCCCAAAGGACAATATTATGATGATTACTGTCAGCAGATTTGATCCGTTTAATCAGTTTGACCATTGTAATTTGTGTTGTAATTAATCCTGTGATATAGTGATTCAGTACACTTTAACTTCCCATCTCCTCTTTCTCTGCTTGTTTTGTAGGTAAGAGAAATGGCCGCCACCACACTCAGCGGCTTCCTTCAGTGCAATTTCCTGTCCATGGACGCCCCCATGCAGGCACATTTTGAGGCTCTGTGCAAGACTTGCCTGCCTAAGAAGAGGAAAAGGGAGCTCGGATCTATAGTGGACACTATACCCTCTGCTGGTAAGGGACTTATCTTGGTTTAACTTCTCACCAAAATGTGTCCATATCTCCTGTATGCTGTTCTCTCTCATTTTATTAATGGAATCTCTCCTGTTGTGTTTTCGTAGACCTGGTGCGGCGCCATGCTGGTGTTCTTGGGTTGAGTGCTTGTATTCTCTCCAGCCCATATGATGTGCCCACCTGGATGCCCCAGCTGTTGATGGACCTGAGTGCTCACCTTAATGACACCCAACCCATTGAGGTATGTGTCACCTGCTGTAGCCTTATATTGTTGGAATATTGCAGTTGCCTAGCTTTTGGTGAATAATAAATGACAAAAATAACAAGAATATGTGTTTGTGACCCTTCAGATGACTGTGAAGAAAACTCTGTCTAACTTTCGGCGGACTCACCATGACAACTGGCAGCAGCATAAGCAGCAGTTCACAGATGACCAGTTGCTGGTCCTGACTGACCTGCTGGTTTCCCCCTGTTACTATGCCTAAAACCAGGTAAAACATTTTAACACTCACACTGTTCATGAGACATAAATATCACTGAATAAGCATGTAAGCACACCCAAGAGACATCTGCCTAGATAAGCATTTATTACTGAATAACACCAATGTCTTAGGGGAAATATAAAGCTTTTAAAAGGATATTTTATAAGGATTAGTGAGAACTCTTTTAGCCACCTATTTACAGTTTTGTTTGTTTTGTGTTGCTCTTCAATCCTTTTGGGACATCCCCAAACTGTACAGATACCAGCCTGCATTGGGGGAGGAGGCTCCAGTTCTTGACTGATGAAACATGCTGCATCACCCTGGAAGAAGAGTGGCACACAAAGGAACTAAGTGGTGGCACAAGGAAGGATTGAAAAGTTGTGTATTTTATGTATTTAGCTCATTTACATTTCTACTATACTTAATATTTAAGGATCAATCATAGCAGGGATGAACGGCCTGCAGTTTGTAACATTACTGTACAGACTTTTCTTCTTTTCTTTTTTTTTTTGGTTTGTTTGCGTGCACGTGCACGGGTGTGTGTGTGTGTGTGTGTGTGTGTGTGTGTGTTAACGGGATGCTTGAAGACATCTGCTGGTGTCCCACACATTTCTCAGGATTATATCCCAAGTATCAACTCTGAGCCAACACGATGTCCCATTGAAGGACATACTCTTCGCTATCTTCCAATAGTGAAGTGTTTGTTACAAGCCACAGAGAATTGACTATTGAACAATGGTCTCTTTAGATTAGACTTAACCTACAACACACAATGTTTGTGTGACTGTTTGATCTATATATGATTATATACATCATGTATGCATATATCATGGTATAGCAAATATGCACAAACATATTTATTTATTTATTTTACTTTTATTTTTTGAAGTGCTATGTTTTAATTCTTTGTAGAATATTTCTGAAAGTTAGTAGATGGCTGAGCTTTTAGCAGTGGAGCCTATTCTCATCTACTCTTGCAAAGAAAGGGAGAGGGCCCGCTCCCTGCTGCGGTGCTGTGTGATGCGTTTGCTGTGAAGACCTGGGCACAATTCGATTTCATACGTTTCAGTGCAAGAAAATAACCAAACTGCCTGTCCATAATTGTGACCTCTTCCCTCTGTATCATTGACCTTTTTTTTTTTTTTTTTAACCCAGTGAGGTTGAAATTATTTTGCATACGTTTCCCCCCCTGATGACTTGAAATCAGTCTAAGCATTGAAGCATTTAGTACCTCACATGTGTATAGTGTAGTGCCAAAACTGCAGTGATTTTTTTTTTTTTTTTTAGATGTACTGTTTGCTTATTGAATGACAATAAATTGTTTGTTAAAAAAAAAAACTTCATTTGTATTGTCTTACAATTAAAATATTACATGCAAACAAAAGAGAAACTCTAAATTCTTCAACTTTAAAAAATGGTCTTTTTGGGGATGTTTTAGACATAAACTCTACTTTGAATAATATTTTGTGTCTAATATGTTTTTTCCACCAAAAAAAAGTCAAATAACACCTGAAGCTTAAACTCAGATTTAAGTGTATATAGAAATATTTCCCCCTCGGAACATGAATTTGAAAAACAGCCTTCTTGTACTGTGAGGACATACATCATTCTTCACACAGTAAAGGTCAAACATCGAAATGAAATATTAGACAAAACACATTTTGAGTGGATTATGTGATTATCTAAACCACACAGCACTGCAGTGTGGCAATGTTGTTGTTTTTTCCCATAAAATTTATTTTAGCACTACCAAGTCAGACCATGTATATCACAAACCTGACAGCCTTTGGCCCTCCGCTCCGTGGCACATGATTACTGTCCCTGCTTTAAATATTAATGCTTTCGCAGAGAATCATCGCTCGACGTGTCGCCTAGCAACCACGTCGTTGAGCTGCTGTTCCCAAGGACGGCGGTACAAAGCGGAAAAAAAATAAAAAGATATTAATATTATTTGTAAATGTGTGTTTCATTTTGCGAGTTTGTCGTGTCGAGCAACGATTCGCTGTTCAAAAATGAGTGTGAAAATGTTGTTATGGTAAGTGCTTGTTTAAATAAAACTTTGACACTGTCAAAGTAAGTATATTTTATAATGTATATCATGAACGTTTCCTCAGCGCGGATGTATCTGAACCTGGGCGGCCAACAATTAAAAAAACGACTCTGTAAGTGACCAAATATTGACAGGTGAGGTCTTTCAGGACCCACATGTTAATACATATTAAATTACCCATCATTGTCATGCTAGCACAGCTAAAAAATAAAAGAAATTGTGGCCCAAATATCGCTATATTTGATAACACCATTTTTTGGTTTAATCTATTAAATACAGTAAGCATGTTGAAAAAATAGTGCGGTAGTATTCCGTTGTGTCACACAAGACGGTGTCAAGGCTGTAAAAGCATTATCTTTGCTGCTCTGTTATATTATTATAAGCAGGGAGGAGAGAGGTGAGTTTTTACTGATGGACTACTTGAATGCAGTGGTTATGCTCATGCCCGGATACGTAGGCAGTGACTTCATACTCATTTTTCAGTGCACGTCCAGTGGCCGTCGATCCTGTACAAGAATGGATATGTCGCCAAGAAAACGAATAAGCTATTCTGTATCTGCGCTGTATGCGCGTTAGATAACATACAGGTATGAAAGGAAACGTCTAATATGTCCGTATTCATCAATGGACTTTTCGATTGAGCTGCTGAAATACATCTTTTTTTTTTCTTTTCAAAGCCGCGGTGCGTTCACTTACTGTCACACTGCTTCAAAAATGAAGATGGGCTGTATCAAATAATGATGATGATCGACGCACGATCGATTACAGATGGTAGGTTATTTTTTTCTCATCGTCGATATAAATTATCCAAGCTGTATAATGGTTTGAACTCTAGATACAATAGAAAAACTGATGTATATATTATTCTTCTGGATTTCAGCAGACGTTGTGTGTGTATGTGTGTGTGTGTGTGTGTGTGTGTGTTTAGGGGGGGGTAAGGTATAATTGGTCAAATGCATAGCTATAGCCTACCGTAGCTTATTTGTATCACAGCTTCTAATTTAATATGTTATATAATATAATACTGTTAATTACTCCCTTTCTATAACTGCTAGCATGAAATGTGATTTACTGCACAATATAATGTCTAATCTATGACTTTGTATCCTTTGTAGCACTCTACCAAGGTGGCAGCAATGGCAGAGGCATCCTTATGTGCTCCTTCCATACAGAGGAATAATAAGTTTCAAATCCATAACTGTGGGATCCTTTTAAATTGTAAATAATACAATGAACACCACTGTTACACCATCAGAGCTGGTGGATGTGCCAAGACAGCAGAACTTCAATGGCACCCTCGGCACGCAGACCCCTTCCGGTTGGGCTGTCATCCATACTGCTACCTTGACCTTCTGCTCTCTCCTCCTCATCTTCATCTTCTGCCTGGGCTCTTATGGGAATCTGGTGGTGTTCTTGTCCTTTTTTGACCCAGCATTTCGCAAGTTCCGCACCAACTTTGACTTCATGATCCTCAACCTATCCTTTTGTGATTTGTTCATTTGCTGTGTGACTGCCCCCATGTTTGCGCTGGTGCTCTTCTTGGATGCAGGCGGAGGGGATGGCGTGTCAAAGAGTTTCTGCTTTGCCTTCCACTTGACCAGCTCGGGCTTCATCATCATGTCCCTGGAGACGGTGGCTGTCATTGCCTTGCACAGACTTCGAATGGTCCTGGGGCAGCAACCTAACCGTACCGCCTCCTTCCCCTGCACACTGGCCCTCACCGCCCTGCTGTGGACATCCAGCTTCACCATGGCTGCCCTCCTTACCATGCGAGCGTACCCACGCAGAGATGGACCCTGCTTGCCCCACTTTGGCCTTGGAGGTGGAAAAGCCAGAGTTGTGTTGTATGTCTACCTGGCAGACTTTGCCTTCTGTGTAGCTGTGGTTTCTGTATCCTATCTGATGATTGCTCAGACACTGCGGAAGAATGCACAAGTGAGGAAATGTCCCATCATCACTGTCGATGCCACATGCCCTCCGCCCCCGCCACCTCTCATTGCAGCAGGCTTTGAGAGCATGCAGTGTGCTGTTCAGGGCCCTTCTCTCTACTGTAACCAGACTTACAACAAACTGCAGAATGTTCAGACGCACTCTTACGCCAACAGGACCAGCCAACCTCTGGTTCCAGGGGCTGCCCAAGGAGCCACCTGCTGTCAGCTAGTGTCCACAGTCAACTTGGCCACAGCTAAAGACTCTAAGGCAGTTGTCACCTGTGTAGTTATAGTGTTCTCTGTGCTGCTTTGCTGCTTGCCAATGGGAATTTCACTGGCACAGGATGTTTTGTCACCAGAAAGTAGCTTTGCACATTACCAGTTTGAACTGTGCGGCTTTGTTCTTATTTTTCTCAAGTCGGGCATCAATCCCTTTGTGTACTCACGCAACAGTGCAGGCCTCCGCCGCCGTGTGCTGTGCTGTGTTCAGTGGGCAGCGCTGGGGTTTCTCTGTTGCAAGCAAAAGACTCGCCTGCATGCGATGGGAAAGGGCAGCCTGGAAGTCAATAGAAATAAATCCTCCCATCATGAGACCAACTCAGCCTATGTACTGTCACCCAAACCTCAGAGGAGGCTGGTAGACCAGGCATGTGGGCCAAGTCACTCCAGAGACTGTGCTGGTAGTCCAAGGGCCACAGGTGTCCGCAAACTTCGCCCCCCAAGTACATCTACACCTATCAACACCCGCATTGAGCCCTACTACAGTATATACAACAGCAGTCCCTCTGCAGGGCCCAGCTCCCCCACCAGCCTGCAGCCTGTCAGCTCTCAGACATTTGCCTTTGCCAAGTCCTATGTAGCCATGCACTACCACACTCACCAAGACGCACTACAAGACTTTGAAAGCACCTCAGTGCACCAGATTCCCATTCCCTCAGTGTAAACAAAGAGCTGCCAAACAGAAAGGTTTGGACACCATGGCTTTAAATAAAATGTGAATCAAAAGACAACACTATAACAGCCACTCTTATGTATTTGGACTCATTATTAACCATTTGTTCTCTTTTACAGTGGAAATACATGTAAAGTTTACATGAGTGGAAACATTAAAGAAGCAGGATTTGTAGAGATTTGTAATGAAAGTGTCTGTTACAAAAAGGTATTTACTGTTATTGAATTGACTTATTGACTTTTTTCGACAGATACTGCATTTTCACATAATTTTACCCCTGTGTTGGGCACGCATGTGCCATTATAACCCAAGACTGTAGGTTTTCATTGGAGCTAGAGACTGCCACCCCCTCTCTGGTTGAAGTTACTGAGCACTGAAATCAGCTGCTGTAGTGTCAAGCTGCAATGAAACCCTGCGCAGACCCATACATGGCTGTTGATGGCATGTGGTTGCACTTAAATGAACTTTTTGCTTCTTAAGAAAACTGTATTTGTGAACATCATACACTTTTTAACTCAATAAATGTTTGGCAAGTGCAGTGGATTTTTTGCTCTCACTGTTTTAACATTAAGTTGCAGTAGAGTCAGTGAAATAGAAATGTTAGAAACATTTTCATCACAGGTCCATTTACAGCTGTTGCTTTCAATATCACATGATTTTCATCAGCAGGATGACATTTACGCAGTTGTCATGGAATTGCAGATGTTCGTATTTCCATTTTTTTCCTACACACTTTAAGCACTACTGATCCATGTAAATGATGACGATAATATGATTGAAAGTTCCAGGACAGCTTCTAAATTGATCTTGTGGTGATATTGCTTTCTCAATTGCTATTTCCAATCAAGAATGAATTTTGAACCTCAGAGAGAATTGCAGGTTGCCTATCAGTATGTTAGGCCTCATGTGTGCTGGGGTTATACATCTGTCATTATGCTCATGTTAATGATATGAAAACCTTTTATGCCTCACCTCTATTGTTTTCTATTGACATATGGATATAGAAGCTAAAAAATATGCTTTAGAAAGTATCTCCGTATATGTTTACATGCTTAGCTTTTAAATGAGTGCTGACTTGCTGCATATAGTGAAGTTATTGCTTTGGCTATTTAAAAATGCCTGATTTTGACAATACAAATAACTTGAGAGGCTACTGCTCTACATCTTGGTGTTAATTTGACCTTAAATTGTGATGACACTTATATTGTTCCAATTGTTTTTTTTTAATAAATAAAAAAAGGTTTGCATAAGAGGCCATTATACTACACTCATGGTGTCAGCGCCCTCTGGTGGCCTTAAATTCACTGTGGCAACTTAAACCAGTGGATGTCCTTCAATGGAGGATCAATATACAGTGTGTTCTTTCCAGGAGGGAAATGACCTTCTGATGCCATATTTTTAAATAGTGAGGTCACCTAATTAATTACAAAAAAATCATAGTTCTGCCAATGTAATGGGAACTGACTAGATATATAGATATAATAAACAGAGAAATGTTTCCATGCTGTCCTTATATCTAAGTCAAATATTTTCCTGTGGTAATGCAACACTATACATGAGATTTCATGTTTTAGTTTTATTCTTTGCTGCAAAGGTATTGGTTTTGTCCCTGTGATACAGCAGTGATCCAGATCCCAGTGTGCATATTCATAAAACCACAGAATACCTCTTATAGGGACCCACAGACATTCTGTATATCAAACAAACAAACAAAATTTTAATCAAATACTCGCTTTTTTTTGCTACTCCACAGCATAAGTTACACGCACTCATTCTCTAAATTAACACAGCACACATTCTCACTGCTGCAGAACATTTTCAGACTTGCTTTTTCTCATATCTACAAGTGCAAAATGCCACCGTCAAGCAGCTAATCATTTCATATTAACCCCATCCCCTCCAACACACACACACACAAATACAGAACTTAATAAAATTTAGAAATTAGACAATAAAACCACCATGAGTTTTGTTGATTCCCCTGATGCTTCCAAATCCCGATTCATCACTCCTTTGCTATAAATCAACACAAAGTGAAAGCGTAGATATGAAGTACAAGCAATAAATCCGCTTCCTCATGGAGTGAGCTGTCGGCCCCGTTTCCTTTTGTTTTCACAAAGTCTGAACTAACTGCCTGGAAGATGACGCATAGTCCATTACACAGATCAGGGCCTCTGGTGGGTCTCTGCTCCTGGGCTCCATGAAGTCCAGCTTCAAGATCAACTTTCACCACCATTTAACCTCTATGTTGGCTTTTAGTGCAGCGTCATGGGCATCTCTCTTCCTCCACCACACATGCTTCTGTTTTATGTTAAGTGTCTTTCTTCAAGTGAACCTTTCTCTGTCTGTCCTCTCCACGTCCTTCATATGCTCTTGCTGTCATATGATCTTTGTCAATTTAGCTGGAGATTGAGAGAAGTCCATATTCATCTGCAGTGTCAAGAATCCTGCATATGACCGGAGACTCAACCTAAGAAAAAGAAAAGGATGTCAGTAACCTATAGGTTGACCTCCTCCCTCTTTTTATTACTCCTGCTGCTATATCAGCATCATTAGATTTTATAAGAAGAAATTTGCAGTCAGTAGTTGTTATATGGTATGAACAGACACTTGATAGACAGAATTGAAAGCTCTCAGAATAGTGGTTTCCAAACTTTTTTTCTGTCTTGCCTAAATCTAAAGAACTTCACACTTCCTTAATGCATGATGTAAAAATAACATTATCAGGAACACAAGCTGCATGTTTCCGGTGTGAAAATGAAACATTTAAATTTAACTGCAGGTTTTTACACTGTTCATCTTGTATTTTACAAGTGTCTTTATATTATAGCTTTGCTAGAATCCTTGTTTCTTTATTGTTTGCAAATAAATAAATCAGACTCATAGACCTTTTTCACAGCATGTTTTGACTTGTCATAGCAGAAAAAGCACAGGTGAAACTTATTACCATTAACAATGGCTCAGTTTCAGTAATTACTACAATGCAATGCAGCAATTAATAATATTCTTTCATTCAAAATTTAACCTCATCATATTGTGAAGTAAGTGTGTTTTCAGTGAATGTGACTCAGTGGTTACTAGTGAACTTACCCCAAGGATGTACTGACAAGTCTGAGGCTCCAGCATATAGACAGTGACAGCATGGGGAGACTCAGACTCCTTACATCTGACAGATAGAAGAGAAATGACAGGAATGAATCAACGGAGAAACATCAGGGTATTGTCTTACTCATGCGTTGACTCAGGTCAGCGACACTGAACCGGTGCTGTTTACTCACTTGAGCTTGACAATGACTTGTCTGGGCTTCCCTGTCAGATCACACTCATCCCCGTGGCCATAAAAGTGGGAAACCAACCTACAGTGGAAAACAGAGAGAAATTAACAACAGCAGAGTTTAATCTGAATCCAAGTTAGGATTTAAAGTGATGGCATACTTGACTTTCTGCACTCCATCATCCTTGAGCTGGTAGGATCGGGCGACGTTCTTCTTGGCCCAATCGATATGCTCCTCGGCATTCCAGCTCCCGACCACCACAATGTTCTTCCCCTGCTCTTTATCCTGAGAAACCGAGAAACATTTACATCTGGTTAATTATGCAATGCACATAACAATCATACATACACAGTTAATCATTTTTATGCAATTAAAAATCTAAAATTTTTCCCATATTTGACAGGCAAGTAAGGCTTAAATTATTACTCAATAAATCAACACTCATTTTGATTATTAAAGTATTTTTTCTGGCAAAAGCACCAAAAAAATCTACCAGTTGTCAATTGTGAGAGTTTTCTACTTTTCTTATGTGAAAACTGCATGAACAGCTTTTGATTGTTTTTGATCATTTAAGGACATCAGCTTGGGCTTTTTTGACATTTATATAGACCTAACAACTGAGAGAAAAACAATCATCAGATTGATTGAATGGTTCATGCCCTATAGCCAAGTTGCCTAAACTGATGTTACAAATACATTTGATTTTACATTTGACACTTACCTCATGGTACTGATGGACATGCTTTCCGTAACAGAATTCATATTTCCACCACCCTACCCCCTGAAACACACACATTATGATGATTATATGCTACTGTGTAGTTTGGTACACTATCCAGTGCTATGGTTGAGCATGCCTCACCCCGTGCAGACAGTATGAACCACTAAGGAACTCCTTGATCAGCTGGTCATCCGTCAGGCGAGAGATATGAGTGGTGCCGACAGTGACCTGAGTCTGCCCACCCACAGTCATGGGTTTGTGAGTGGACGTGAAGGCCTCTTCTCTCACAGGTGAGGCCTCCTCCTGCAACATATCATAGATATAAATGAGTTGGGTGTCATCTGTACACAAAAGTACCCATTTTTCCTTTCCTTGTCTTGTCTGTGAATCTCTCACCTCTCTGGTTTCGGCAGTGGCACTGAAAGGAGGTTTGAGCTGCTCTTCTGTCTCTTTATCCAACTGGGCAAGCCGCTGAGGCTGTAGTGGGGAGCCAGCCAAAGCCTGACAGAAGATGGCGTTCACTGGGGAGGACTTGAACCTGCAGGGAATAACATCAAGTTTGGAAACAGTAAGACCTAAGCAGGAATCTCATCTGCTGGAAAGCGCATTTCATTAGAACCCTAGAAACAGCATTTCACAATATCAAAACAGAGGCATATTCCTTTAAGCACAAGTTGTTGTGACAGCTTTACCTGTATTTTGGATGTGCACAGAGCAGCGGGGTCAGCACCACCACCTCATATTCACAGGTCGTGACCTCAGCGACAGAAAGGATCTCATGCTTGGCCTCTGGATGACAGACGTACAGCACAGATGTCGCGCGTGGCTGGTTCTGTTTCAGCACACAAGGAGTCCCATTGCCCATCTCCAATGAGTAGTACGGTGTGAGCTGACCTTCTATGTTCTTAGAGGGCACCTGGATGCCAGAACAAAAAGAGAACGAAACAGAGAAGAGGCGACAAATGTGAGAGGTGGCAGCAAGCCAAGCGGATTTGGTTGGCTTTTAAGTTGAGTTATTTTACTTACTTCTGTTTCAGCTGCTGATTTGACATTTTCTGCCTCTTCAACTTTCTCTGGAAAAAGAATCTGCGTTTAGCTCTCAATGACATTGTAACAATATTGAGGAAATGTATCATAAAAATACTAAAAAAACAAACCTGTCTCTGTAGTTTGGCTCTTCTGTACCATATTCCCCAGGAAGTACTCTTGAACACTTATTTTCTGTGGAAACACACAATTACTTTCAGCATACACTGTACAAAGAGGCAAGTTCTGAAAATAATTTTATCCACTCAGAACACTGACCTGACCAGTCTCCTTCTCTTCATGATACTGTCTTATATGCTTTCCATGACACACTTCATACGTCCAGTATGACTCAATCTGCAATGAGCAAAGAGAATGTTTTTGGTTATGCTCTGCTAATGTAGCATGAACTCCAACTGAACACAGTTTCAGTTTTGAGTGAGAGTAGTAGGGAAATGAGACCAAAATAGAAGCAAAACATAACTAGTCTCACCCTGTAGGAGCAGCTGCTTCGTTTGAAAAGTGGATCCAGGAGTTCTCCTGGACTGGGCCCACTGTACTCCTTATCATCATCCTGAGATGACAAAAGACACCAGACAAATGCCCAAATGTGTCAAGGCAGCATATAGGGAGGTGTGCCAGTCAACACAAGAGGAATACATAACAAAAAAAATATCATAATGTAGGTTAGTATCATATAAATAAAATGAACACTTCCATTCACAGCAACACCCTACTTCTGGGCGAAAAAAGGAGAACTCTAACTTCTCTGATCACATTAGTGTATTTGAAGCTCAGTCAATGAAAGACATAGACAACAAGATAGTACACACTACAGACGGCACATCTTTCTCAACAAGACTGCACAGTAATGCAAAACTTCACCTTCCTGAAATGTTGAAACAATGAATAAACCTTACAGAATACCAGAAATAACAGAAGAGAATCTGTTGTAACCCAGACAGAAAATACTTAATTTGGCAGATTTGCATTACCGTATGAGATAAAGCCGAGCTGTCTAAAAGCTGCTCTGCTTTATATGCAAATAACCTGTGTCATGATGTCTGCAAATTATTATTATTATTATTTGGGCAATAAAATCCCTACAACTAATTCCTCATGAAACAGTTTACATTTACACTCACCAGCCACTTTATTAGGCATACCTGTGCAATCTAATGAAATCCAGCAAAACAGCTCTGCCATACAACACTTTCAGTTTTTGTTGACATTGTTCGAAATATGATAATTCTACTTTATGTTTATTATTGAGGTGATAGTGGGTGGTGGCAGTGTACTGGGGTGCATTATATTTAAAGGTGTTCCTAATATTTTGTTCCCCCATTAACATACATGCTGTTGTATTGGATTGCATTAGATTGCACAGGTGTACCCAAAGAAGTGGCCAATGAGTGTATGTTGAGTTGGTTAAGAAAAGGACAGTGCTGGTGAGAACATTGCATTACATGTAAACAGAAAAAGACTGACACGGTACTCTCAGTCTCTTACCTCGTCTCCAGCTGTCAGGGAAGGCAGGAGGCATTTGTACTTCTCCTTTTCTGTTGTTGTCATAATAACGAAATCATCTTCGCGGTAAAGTGCGCCTGATGTTGGCTGCAATTAAACACACGCTAATTAGCTGTGATATAACGTTAGGTTATGAACGAAAGAGTGATAACTGATTGGGAAGATAGCACTCCACAGCTACGTAGGTCACAGTTAAACACTTCTTCCAGCTGATACAGTAAATGTGTTTATCATACTTCATACCAGCGAGAATTCAGCGCCCGGCCAGGTGATTTTAAAAGGGATTTCGTCCGTAAAGGAGGGATAACCCCCTCTGTTCGCAGAGACGCAGCTGCAGACCTCCAGCAGCCCACCGAGGAGCACCAGCAGCAGCCCGGCCATCATCTCCTGTCCCGGCTGCTGACCTCCTACAGCCCGCTCCTCATGTAAGACACCTGCCTCACGTCACACTAACACCTGCCTGTGTGAGTAACTCAAAGCTTCAACAAAGTCTGACAAGAGTCGGGTTCAGACAGACACAAGGATACGACTGAGTGAGGCGGAAATCAAGATGTCAATACACTACAAACATACAGGAAGTGAGCTGTTTACTTGCCACGTCGTGTTCCGCCTTTTTGTTGGGTTGAAATAACAGCAGCGCCCTCTGGCGGCGGGACGAGATACTGACAGTTGTATACATTTAAAAAGCAAAAAGCTAAATAACTCCTGGATTTTTGAAAGTAGCAGAAATAAGACATACTTTTTTTTAATTAAACAGAGGTTTTTAGTATATTATAGTTTTGTGCTTTAGCCTATCTCGACCTACAGTTCAATATGAAACATGGCTTCTGGTCCAAAACTGCAAATACATCAGTGAGGAATTTCCCCTGTGGCATCCTATGGCAAGTCACTCTCACTCTGTATTTATTATTTGAATCATAATTTCAGCTCGTTCAGCTAAAAGTTCAGCTTGACTATCAAATGCCAAAATTTACATGTAATTATGCAGAATATAATAATTACATTATCTAAAAATATTTATATCACTGACATTTACATTTGTCTGGTACAATAGTTGATTATTGCATGGCAGGGTTTTGACAATGACTGCAAGACACATACTGATAAAACATTGAACCTCTTAAATCCCATATTGCAAGGTCATTTTGTGCAGCCAAACATCATTAAACCCACAGAATGTCATTTTAAATTCTTGTAGGGATCCCACAATGTCCAAAAATAGAAAACAGTCAGGCTGAATGTTGGGTGAATGGTTTCAAGTCTGCTGAATAAGATGCTTTTTCAACCATAAAGCTAAGGGGAGATAAAATGGGAAAACTAGATGTTTAAGGCATACATAGATAGTATAATATATAAACAGAATTTAATAATAAAATGAATATATAATTTTGTTTTTTACAAGAAACTGAAATTGCTGTGTGAAGTTGCTAGCCATGCCATTTTATGATCCAAATTAAAGAGATAAATCTTCATTTATCTCTTTAATATCCTGGTGATAGGATCTGTAATGACACTGGCACAAGTAAACAGACCTTTTTTTGTCCTAGAAATACATAATAATCCATGCACACATGTAGACACCAGAAATGAAAGCAGCAGTTTATTGTATCTGACTACTGTGTAAAATGGCTATGAATAGAGCATCACAGACTTCTCTAGCTGCCCAAAAAAAGCCAATTATGTTATCATATCTTAGATCTTTTGAGAAGAAACTTCTGTTGAATGGTGTTTTCACGGATCAAACACCAATCCCCCTAGGTCTTGCGAAACTAACCACATCCTCATATGCTGAGAACAGTACCCATAAAGCTGTTACTAAATGCAGACCACAGCTGGCCTGAAGCATTAGGCTCCTTTTGAGTTTAAATGCTTGAGTGGTTTCCAGATCATGTAGAAACAAAATAAAGGCAGATTGCCTCATCTCTGTCCCCCCAGTGGATGGTTTTAGAAGTATTAATTGCGTCAGTGTGAGCAGATGTTTAAGGATGTCTCACAATTATTATTATTATTATTATCACTAGTATTATAAGGACTCTATGCTGATCACAAGATTAAAGACAGTATGAAGATAATAGATCCTGCTGAGAAGGAGATTTACTGAGCATTTCCAGGATATTATGTCGGCTGACTTATGTGCAAGCAATGGTGAGAGCAGTTTGATGCCAACATGATGTGTCCTTACTCTTTTGTCCTGTGACTCTGTTGATTCAGCATTGTCGTGTGCATTGAATGACAATAAATAATCCCCCCCACCACCGCCTTAATGGTTCACACGGAAACAGTTCTCAGTTATCAGGAAATTTAAGACATAGACCTTGAAAATATGTGGCGTTGCATTTCACTGTCAGGGAGAAATGTAGAGAGTGCCTTGGACTGATGGAAACATAGGGAGTCTCAACCTGAGAAAGGCATTTTTTCCACCTGTTGGTGGAGCTGTTGATATGAGAATGGGTAGCGCACACAGCCAGGAGAATGGAGAGAGATTATAACAGAGATTTTGAGACAAAGAGTGAGGGGATTAGGAGCAGAAAGGGGATATGGAGGAACAGGGAAGGATACAAGCAAGAGAACATCCCACCAGATCATTCACCATCTACAACCACTCCCCTCTGCTTACATAAACATAGTTTCTACTTACATCTGTCTTCCATGTATACAATACATATAGATGTAAATATTTATGTATGCATGTATGTCTGTATGTAAGTTTCATACAGACAGACATGCCTGCATACAGCAAATACATACAGCTAGATCGACAGAGTATAATGTATTTTGTTTCCATGGTAACTATTATTTTGCCATTGAATTATCATGTATTCCAACAGGGTGCTTTTTTAAAACGATTTTTCGTGTTTGTGTATTTAATAAACTACATAATTGGGAGTGATCATATTTCTCTCAAACAGAGTGTTTAAAAACTGCTCATTTTCATGTCATCATGACAGTTCATTCTTGACCTTGCAAAAAAGAAGAGAAAAACATTTTTTAACTCAAGGTCCACTCACTGGATTTTTCATCCGCATTTCACAGTCTTCTTCATCAAATGGAGTTTTTCGAAGCTGTGATGGAGTTTGCTCAGCTGTCCGTTCTCACAGGCATCAGTTGGTGTGAACTCCACTCCATCTACTGTGGAAGACCATGAGATTTTGTTGAGAGCTCTTGGTAAAGCTAGAAAGTGGACAGTCAGTTGAGTTGACTTAATAATTTGCCTTGTTGCAGAGTTAGATGAGAAGATCAATACAACTCTCATGTCTGTACGGTAAATATGTGCCTGGGGCCAGCAGCTGATTAGCTTAGCTTAGCATAAAGATTGGACACACCCTGGTTATGTAAAATGGTGGATTGTTGTTTTTACACTTTGTAAGGATTAAAACAAATGAGATAAAAAATGTTCATTTATGAACTTTAGAGGTGCTGGTAGGTGGATTTTGTTACCTTTGGACAGAGCCAAAGTGGCTGTTTCCGCATTTTTTATGCTAAGCTATGCTAACTTGCAGGGGCGGCTGTGGCTCAGGAGGTAGAGCGGGTCATTCTCTAATCGGAAGATTGGTGGTTCGATTCCCGGCTCTTCTTGTCCACATGTCGATGTGTCCTTGGGCAAGACACTTAACCCCATATTGCTCCTGATGGCTGCGCCATCAGAGTGTGATTGTGTATGAATGGTTAGTTTCCTCTGATGGGCAGGTTGGACCTTGTATGGTAGCCCTGTACCCATTCAGCGTATGAATGTGTGTGAATGGGTGAATGTGATTTGTAATGTAAAAAGTGCTTTGAGTAGTCAGAAGACTAGAAAAGCGCTATACAAGTACAGTCCATTTACCATTTACCATTTAAACAAGTAGAAGAAGAATCATACTCACTGTTGAATATTTCCCAAAACTTTTTTGCCTGTGCATTTAGTAGAATTTATGTGTCCTAAAAAGAACCTAAAACCTAAAAAGAATTGGTAATTGAGACACAATCAGCTGAAGTGTGTCAAAAGTTTTTTCCGTGTCTCTTCCTCTGTGGTTACTCAGACTTTTTGAGAAGCCTGACTGTTGGAAACTTACCTGAACTCACCACTTTGAAATAAGCATTTTCATTTATTTCACTGCCATCCGTGGGGTGAACTTGATTTGCATAGATGCCTTTCACACACGCTCACCTTATGCATAATTGATACAACTGTCATTTCCCCAACCATAATAACATCATTCCAAAGGAAGCAGGAAGAAATGAATCTTGGCATTTGAAGGTCTCGAGCGAGATTAAGATGTCTCCTGAGCTGTCACCCAAAAATACACATAGAATATGTCAGACGTCAGATCAATATTGTCACTTTGGGTAGATTGTCTTAATGACATTCAATATTGATTTGGGTGGAGCATTTCTACATGTTGTATTTCTTTTTTTATAAGTTTCCCTTGTTAAAACTATTTGTCCTTCAGTTGGAGTCCATATGATATATCTTACCAATCAGTTATGATTTATTGTATTGTAGTGTAGCTCATATTAATGCTGCCAGCTTATTTATTTCTTTATTTGCACAGAAAAAAAACATATGCAGCAGAAACACAACAACAAAAGAGAAGGAACAAATTGTGCAGGTGAGATTTAGAAAAACCCCAGAGGCTTATAGAAGGAATCTCACCTTAATACGCTTTATAAGCAAATACAAAAGTCATGTAATCCACAGCAACCATAGGATCAACAAGCAAACATAAAATTGGCAGCATAAATCAAGCAAAGACATAAAATAAATAAAATAATATAATGAGAGTGTGTGAAGCCTGTAAAACTTATTAACATTACATCATGCTTTTTTGTGTTAATTACACAGTCTCCATATGTGTACCGAGTTTGAAAACACCACACAGATTTTACCATTTTGAATAATCCTTAGCAAACTGGTAGGTGTGTTTACCAGCATCCGGAGTGAAGTGTCAGAACATGTGGTATGCTTCCTGATATGCATTTTAAAGCTTGCAAAGCAAGCAAACTCCCCTAATTCTGTCTGCTCTGCATGTACACATCTGTCACTCAAGCACCTGTTGTGTTTTAGACAAACTAAATCGCTGTGTTACAGGCTAAATCTCAAATCTTGTAAAGGGCTACTGCTTGAATAAATGCTGCGAAGAAGCAAAACAAGTCGCAGAAACATGAGAGAAATGGATTTAACCATGCCAGTGGATCAGAGTGCAGCTCTTCACACCCCCACAGAGAAGGTAATGAGAGAGTATTTTTGTTTGGATGGATCTGGATAGGCTCCAGATATTCACAGAGCTGGTCCTCACTGTATTTGCCTGTGACCAAGGCTTAGCTCTTATATCAAAGAAGGGTCATTGGAGAGGGAGGATCTCTGAGACCCTGAATGCATCATAATGGCACTTAGCCATTCAATTAAATTCACAACAGCCATCTTTTATATGAATCAAAAACTGAGGTTACAGTTCTTATAGGGTAAATGTTTGGGTATTCATGGGTTGACGCTATTCTTAGATGAATACAAACTTTGCCTGAGTTATATGAATGTATATTTTTTATATACAGCCCTGTTTCTTCCATAAAGCTCCCTGCTTGGGGAAACCTCTAATTACAGTTCCATCACAACTAAAGCAGCCCATCCAACCATGACCGTTCTCTGAGGTGACCACAGATGTTTATGTAAATATTGTGTGCATTGTCTGAGACTTTAAGCTGTTATCCGCCAGTCTCGAGAAGCTACGATGGAACACAAAAGTCAGTGAAGCCCCAGAAGTACGTTTTGTCTAGAAGGAACTTCAGAAAGTGGGTTAACTACTTGAGAATGCATCCTAAGCAGTGTGCATAAGCTAGAGGAGCTTAGGGAAGCTTGTGGAGACTTTGAGAGAGAAAATCATTTAGTGTTTCTTCACAGTTTGAAAGTTATTGGCACAAAACACTGCAAGGTGATGAACAGAGCTCTTGACCGACAGGACAGAAAATGGACACTGGGATTCTATGGGTATTTTGATCAATAATAACACTCAGCAGCTATAAATGCAGAAAAAGAAATAGCAGGATTAGGGGGTGAGCCAGATAAGTCTGAAAACAATTAAGCTATATCCTACTGATATTGATTTGAATCTTTAAAAAAACAAAACAGGCTTATTAGGCTCAACTATTACTCAGTAATGCATATTGGTGTTTGGAAGGAACTATTTCAAGAGAAATTTCCTTACACAAAATTGGCTCCAAACAAATAGCACCTATGACATTTTGTATACAGGACATTGTATCTTCTACTGTTTCTTCTATATTCCTCTAAATGAACATATCTAAGAAAGTGCTCTTTTACTAAACTATTTTCAAAGCAAATAAATATATTCCTCTCTCACATACATCTTTATCTTGCTGATGAGCAGTACAGTATGCACTGTATTTACTGAGTCATTTATATTCAACTGGCAGCTATGATGTTATTGATGCAAAGAAACTCTACACAATCCATCATCATTTGAATGCAGTCGCAAGATCTCATTGTCACCAATTTGGCCTGCAGATGGGTTTAATTGGCTGAGATATGTGAGGGATGATGGCTTCTTCCATTTTATGTATGAG
The DNA here is from genome assembly GCA_029490765.1 of Euthynnus affinis. NCBI lineage: Eukaryota > Metazoa > Chordata > Actinopteri > Scombriformes > Scombridae > Euthynnus > Euthynnus affinis. The sequence goes on along the minus strand of CM055852.1, from coordinate 11,955,474 downwards.
TCCACTGTCTACCACTTAGCTGATGTGTAAAGCATTCACTACATCAGACTAATGGCTGACAGTTAAAGGAAAACAAGGCAATAGTTTAATGTAGGCCTATATGATTTATCCTTTAGTATTTTGATTCTTCAAAATAGCGAGGCGTTTAGGGATTATAAAAGCTATAAAAAAATAAATATTCATACTAAGTAGACAACCTAACCTAATCCCCAAAATATAAAAACACCCAGAAAGACAAAGCGTCATTGTTTCACTGAAAACCAGCACATATGTGAAACTGTACAAGTGTAGAATGTGTGCATCAAGACTCCTGGTTTATGTCATGTATCTAATGAGCAAGTGAAGTCATGGCATACAGTCCAATGATGCTAAGTCAAAGTGGACTTAATTAAACTATAAGTACATGTTCTAGATATTATTCATTATTTTCTGTTTGCCCTATGAAATAGTCTCACATTTAACAAACCACATGTATTTGTATGCATGTGACAAAATAGCAGTAAGTAATCATTATGCTTAGTATGCGGATCATTTTCCTCTATTACACTTTGTTCTAATGTTCTTTATACTGTATGTGCTGCCTCTGCAAGTTAAGAGAGTGACTCTAATTGATTTTAAATTGAAGTTCATATTCTGCCAAATCAAAAGAGGCACATTTCCATAATAGACATTATTATTTTATCCCATTTGTCCAGGTATATTTGGCTTCATAAATGGCCAATATTCCACAGTCACTGCACTGATGTTGTATGCAAGTTACTGAAGGTGTCTCTCCAAGGAGACCCAAAACTCCTTAGATGAATCGTCTTTCTTGCTCATCATATGCAATGTTTGCTTATATCCTGTTTGTTCAACACTAGAACATGAAACACAGAAACTACATGTTTCATTTTCATTTCGTGTGCACATCTATTGCAGCTGCAATGTTATTTTCCCAAATAATTTTCATTCAACAGTGCTGCTACTTCTTTCTTTCAGACTCCAAAGTTTTTTCTTAACTTCACCCCTGACACTAGTTTGCCAGCAGTCATAAAGCCACAGCAAACTATTTAGTAAACAATGTATGTTGCTAACACTCAGATGAAAAAGACATGCTTAAAGTATATTGGCAGGTTCATATCACACTGCCTCTTTTCCAAATGGCACAAGGAATCTGACCTTTTCATGATCTCAGCACTGTCAAAAGATGACCTTTACGCACAGCATCACGTAGTCATTGTGTGTGAGTTAGATCCTTTAGACAAGGTGCAAGCCTCGCCTTTTCAAAATTACTTGTCAATGGCAACATTGTGGGCTAAATAAAAAATGTGTGATTGTGCATCACGTTATGACTTGGCCATATGGTTTTTCTGACAATGATTTGGTGTCTTAAGGGGTTTTTTTGGTTAGAATCACAGGAAAAAAATGTTCGGAGACAAATATGCTCCCAGTTCTTTGGCATTGATGGAGGCAGTAACTAAATCTCTAGTGAATAAAAAAAATTAAATTCAAACACCCACATAAAATCTGTTTATGTTTTTTCAAGACATTCTCACACCTCTTTTTTGGGGAGTTGAGAAACTTAGTAAATCAATAAACTTCTGTTATAGTTCTTGGTTTGTGGGTGTAACCTGAGGGAATTGTAGGAAAAGGAAGGGGAGGTTGAGAATGGGCAGCTTCCCTGGTGGGTAAAGGTGAGTCTGTTAGCCTGATGGGTTGTTCACTCTGCAGATGTCACCTGGTCATTATCTTGAGGCAGCCATCTGCCAGCCGGTCCTGCAGGGCCTGGCTCTCAGTCTTCTGGGCCCTGTGTGACTGGCAGCATCCATGCTGCTTTCTCTTCTATTCTGACCTGCTACTCCACCTGCCTCCATGTGTCCAAAAGGCCGGGCTGGTCAGGACCAGAGGGAAGACAGGGGAGACACACAGAGATACAAAAACACAAGCTTTGAACTCTCTGCCACAACCTAAACTGGGATGAATTAATGATGCATCTGCAGTTTTTACCTGGACTCCCCTCACAGCTGACTGCTTGGCTTCTCACCCTGAGCACTGCCGGGATGCAGAGTTACGCTGCCAAAATAAACTCCAGCCTCCCGAATCGTCACACTGATTTCACTGATTTTACCTAGAAAGTGCTCAACATGAATATTTCTTGAAATTATCTGTTGAGAAAATCCTTAGAAACTAAAGCTAATGAAGGGAGCGGTTACATCACAAAGTTAATTGTCAGCTCTTAAATCTTCCAGAAAGTGTCTCAGGGCAAGTAATTATCTTGGAAAATTAGAGCCTTACTTTTGGACACAATCATGCCCTCCTTCAAAGTGTTGGATTTGGCTGTGCCTTCTGCTTTCAAGATGTAATTTCTACTTGATAGTGTTTTAGGTTAACCTCGTTACAATGAGAATTAATTTCTAAATCTTTTTTGAATATCACTGAGAAATGAATTCACTTACATGTTGTATATGTTGTATGTGAGTACACATATGTTGCACTAGTTGCACTAATGAGAGTGCTCATGTACACATGCACATGTGCATAATGATGATTTTGACTTAAAGCTTTATTGATCATATTTTTATTTTAACAATGGACCAAATGGCAACAAAGTTAGTGACTAGCTGATGAACAAAGTGAGCATTTAACAGCTGAAGAGACATTTCTCTCATGAGTTGTGAGGACCAAAACAAGGCTAAAAGAAGAGTGAATATTGCTCTCAAAATTTGTTGGGGTGCCAAACACTGTTTCTGCATGTCTGCTGAACGTGTAAATAGGTGAGTTTTGGCTAACATGTTTGCCATATCAACATCATAAGGTGCTAATATGGCAATGTTGTATTTATAGCTCGTTGCTGCCACCAAGTGGCCAAACTATCAATTGATGCAGGTTTAAAGAAATCAACATTTTGGGACAACACTTGTTTGCTTTCTTTCCAAGTTAGATGAGAAGATCAACATCAGTCTTTTGTCTGTCTGGTATGTATGAAGCTAGAGCTGGGTGACTATAAGCCTAGCTTAGCATAAAGACTGGCAGCAAAGGACACAGGTAGCATGGATCTCTCCAAAGTTTAAGAAAACAGCACCTCTAAAGTTAAGTTAACACAATGTATCTGGTTTGTTGAATCTGTACACAAACAAATGTAATTAAAAAAAATTTTTTTTGGGTTAAAGCTCATTACTCACAAAAAAAAGTATACTCAGCTGAAAGAGACATACTCCTTACAAGAGACTAAACTGAGAAAATAAAACAGAAAGGCTACCTACTAAAATTTGAACTTCAGCACCCAGTTTATTTATTAAACTGCACATAGCACCCTGTGGTGGAAATTTAAAGATGAATTCACAGAGAGCAAGTTGTCTTTCAAGTTGTCTTTTTTTTATTGCAATAAACAAAGTTCACATTCGCAAATGCGGATCTCCAAGTTTGTTAGACTGAAAGAGAGACTATAAAAATTCAGTGTTGTGCCGCGTGCATCACAATCATCCCATATTAGTCACCTTAATAGGTTTCTTTTAATTAATTCACCATCTCTCGAGGGAATTTCTTTTGGTCTTCTGAGAATTAAGAGTTGAAAGCTGAATCCTTATCTGCCTTTCCTCCCTGAGAACTTTCTCTCTCTGCCTTCTGTCTAATGAGAAGCAAAAGTTACGGTGACCAAGTCTCACTGCTCACCTTTGATGGTACCTGTTCAGAACATTTTCACATGGGAAGCAGAGAGCACAAAGTCTTACAATGTGCTTTTGCTATAAAGGCAGTATAACATAATGTCAAGACAACAACATAAGATTATAAATTTCCATTTCAACACTCAATCAAAATCGAATAGACATAAAGGATCTCATATTTCCTGAGTCCAGCTTTCTCTTGACACACTGCTCATTTACCACTATTTTAGAGTGTATTTGATGATTTAATTTTTTATCTTTTGATTCACCCCTGCCGGTAAATGAATACGTGTACTTGAAACCAGACTTTCATTAGGTGAGGTGGTCTTGGTTAGAGGGAGATGGAGCACTTTTTTCTACTGACAGATGGGTCTATTTTAAATTAAATATCTTGTGGAGTAGCTTTTAGTATTTTCTCATTAGGAAAGACAGATGCTTTGTCCACTGATAAATCTCATCTAATATCAGAGGCTATAACAGTACACACCATGCAGTGTCAAGTCGATATTATAATAAAAATGACAGGAAAAGTGAAAATTTCATTGTAAAAAAGTTGTTTCTCATTTTGACCTATTTTTCTTTTTAACAGCAAACTTTGTTTAGGACAACAGAAAGTCATGCACTCTTTTTCTTTAGTCCTGCTGTGTCACACACGCTGATAACAGGGATTGTTTCAGGACAAATTCACAGATAACCATTCAGGTGAAACCTATAAACACACTCATCTTCTGCCTGCCAGTAAGGTCCAGGAGGCTTTCAATTTTTTTTTTTTTTATAATCTCAACTTTCATTTCTACTGACCACAAAATACCATTACTGACTAATATATATATATATACACACACACACAAACACACACTCGCACACCTTTGATCTTGTAGCCTCGGAAATTCTGATATTTCATCCTTGACCCAATTTGAACTCAGGACCTGCAGTAATGTGCTGGACATGAATGGCTGCGTGGGCAATCTGCTCCTCCTTTCCTTCTGTTGTTTTTTGGATCAGTTATGCTGTTGTTCTGGAGGACGGCACACCACAACTTGAGCCTTGGCTGTGTTTCCAGTCCCTGATATAGAAAGGAGAACTATGATTGTGGGAGGCCCACCCTCTAACCTGCCTGTACCCCTGGCAGCCAGAATGGGCCAGCTGGTACAATCAGCAACCCTGACAGATGACCTGCTGAGTGGATACTTTTAGCTCATGATTCACCCATCATTATACAAACATACCATATAAACCAAGCCTTCTCTCATTACCCTAGCATCCTATATTATGTTGATTCTGGCTCTGACAAAAATGCAAATTTAGACATGTTGTTTACTTGCCTCCTTAAAAGATCAAGAAAAAATAAAGTCTACACAATTGTTTTCCTGTTTGTCTTAAAATGATTTCCTGTTATCTTCTGGTCTGTTTTGCTGTTTTCTTATCCATGAGCATAAGTACAAACATAGATGGTATCTCATGCAAAGATACTGTCAAGAAACAATGGAGTTTCATCTGGAAAAAAAAAAAAGTTTTCAACTGTGATTGGCAAATGCTACGTTTCAGAAGAAAAACCTATTTTCAACATGACCAATGCGAGCCAGTAATCATGCGGGAAGAAATCTTTTGTTGAAGAGGAAGAAACACTAAATTAAGACAGTAACCATAAACATTAAACTGTAGTGCCACATAGCCACAGGTTATGTTGTGTTTAATCTCAGGGCACAGTCACGCTTCCTCTACTTGCTCTTTTACAGTATGTTTTTGCAATCTCTGTTACAATCACCACCCACACAGATAACCTAGGGCATGATGCCATATACTGTAGCTCATGTGCGTTCTGGAGGCTGATTCAAGGCATCCTGGGAAAAGTAGGAAGTAACTAAATTAAGTAAAGGTGGCATTTAGGTACAAAACTCTCATACACACGACAGAGCACAAACTGATTACATACTGCAACAGTGTAGGTATTTAAATTTAATGTAAATTAAATGTTAATTGTTTCATGATCCTCCTGTTCTCAAAGGCAAAACCCCTTTTTTAAGATAAATTACATATTTTTGAGAGTGAGAAGATCTTTTCTCATTTGCTTTGTAATTTGGCCATTATTATTTGTCATGAACCATAAATGTTCTAGATAGGCTTTCATTTCTATTAATTTCTCTCACATTCTTTGATCTTATCAATATTTCCCTTTAATATTGAATAGAATTGTAATTAATCTTCGACAATGACTGATTATTCTTTCTGTAGAAACCATATCAAAAATAGGAAATGCTTTGTTGATAAAAAAGTACACACAAGATGAAAGTTGTATTGGTTTATTAAGCATTTGATCCATATGAACAAATCTAGTGTGAAAATATATTGAATGCAATAACTTAATTGAATTTTACTAATGTTTTTTTCTATAGGACTCAAGCTTATTAAGACTCTACTAATTAAATTTCTCAAGTGTATTATATCCTGGTGCTCTGTATATAGATGAATCTCTTCCATGCACAGTAGCCATAAAATTCAGCATTAAACTGCTGTCTGTTTGAATTATATTCTGTCTGTTTATATGATCTGATGTGCTATGACACATTCAATTTGAACAGAGATCAGTGTGAGCACAGATTGAATTTGAACTGCATAGATATGAATGTCTCAGGCTTACACTCAGCAGCTGAATTTAAATTTCCTGAATGTAGCAATTTCAAACGGAAAGCAAATACTTGGATTTGAATGTAACAATTATTGAAATGAACCAACTTACAAACAATTATAGCAGTTTACTCAATTCATATTCAAATTTCTTTAATTCAGACTGAACTATAAGCACTGAACATCTGGAAGAAACTTTTGTTTCCTAAGTGACTGGAAGACAGCTGCCTCCTCCAAGGCTGCCAACAGTGGTCTGACACTCTTCACGTAGCCAACTGCGAGCCATGTGGCACTGTGCCTTTCTCGTCTCCTCAGCCAGTGAACAAGTCTTCTTAACACTCAGTGAAAGGGATGCAAATTGCATCTTATAGCTGCTAATGCTGTGGTGAACGGAGCTCTCAGATAGGTTTGTTACTGTGCATATAAAACAGTGTAATGCCTGCTTGTATGGGATTAAATTTCTGCCATAATAATTGAACAATATCTCCCAAAATCGAGTAAATTGAAAGTGAATAAATATAATCTGAAACCAAAAAATTTCCAAACATGACCTGGCCAAGAGAGCAGTATAAACATTGTTACAACATTCACACAAACACTACAAATAAGTAAACACATTATTCAGGTAATATGCAATACAAAGTCAAGGACAAAATTCCAGTTATGATGCAAAAACACGTACAAGTTTCTAAAATGATGAGTAAAAATGAAAGAGCAATCACATTTACCAAGAGTACTATTTTCTCAATCCTTTAAAATTAATTTCCCCTGTAGTAATCAGCTCTAACAATTTTAGGTCCTTCTGCATATTATTGCATCATCCAGGACCCACTAGTGGTAACCCTTACAACATGTTTAAAGAATAGGACAATCACTGTCTGAGGAAATGACTGAGACACAATGCCACATGGCATGAAGTTGGCAAAGTGAAGTTAGCTCACTGTTGACAGCCTTGAATGAAGTGGCTGCCTTCAAGTCCACTCTAATGGCTGTCATCAAAACGAAGCCAAAAAAGGTCACGAAGAGATCTGCTCAGTTCACAGACTGGCTGCAGTGACCCAGGAATTTAATCTCTTTTTAATAGTCTGCTGGTACCAGAGGGATGCAAAGTAAAGCCAACACTTGGCAAAAAAGGGACATAATTCAAGATAAAAACATTCACTTTAGGTCCTTTAGAATTTGTACCTTGACCCTTTACTTAACTGAGATATAACAGCTTTGAGCAGATGTTACAGATAAAGATGCTTTTAACAGTTGTGTTGAAGAAGAAAACTCCAAACATATCTATTTCCTGTCAAGTATCTTTATGTTTTTGTTATAAGTAAGGACATAGTGCATGAGTGCAAGCTGCTTATGCTAAAGTAGAGGGTTTGTGAACTTAATGATAAGCTACTGACAGTATCCATAAAGCCTGTCTGTGCCAGACAAAGACCTACAAGAGCTGATTTAGCTTCTGAGATCACTATACTATACAAAAAGAAGATACACAGACAGGCCTTGTATTCTTTTATTAAAGTGTTCATATAGCATTCATGGAGACATGCGATACAGTAAATTATAAAACAGCTGTGCCACAGTTAGGCCACACTACATTTATTTAGTTTATATCCTGCTTTTATCTTTTATAAGATATTGGCACTTTGATTTAGTAGTTATCTCCTTAAACACATCTGCATGTGAAAATGGTTGTCTTGAAAACAAATTGAAGCCTAGAATCAATAACAGAATTGTTAAATACACCCAGGAACAGTTTATTGAGCTTTCCAAGACCCTAAGGAAAGTTTCTGATGTGCTAATTTGATCACAGCTGTACAGAGCCTAAGCAAGTGTCAGAAACATGAAAGCGACTGTCGGGAAAATCCACCGCTTGGAAGCTGCAGTGCACAATTCATCAGCAAGCTCATTTGTTTCTCTAAGGAGATAAGCATGTATAAGTGAGGATATCCATAACACCTGTGAACATAAAAAATGTCAGATGTGGCACATATGCTCAAGAATATATATTGATTCTCTACAATAATGTAGGAAATATGTCTTTATTCTTAATTAGAAGTGTCACAGTTATTTGCAGGTAACTCATCCAGAGCAAATTTTGGTTTTAATAGATTTTAAATTGACACACATATAATATGCAAACAGACTAAATTTGGAAGTGAGCACAAAAGAAACACACAAAAAAGTGCAATTTCTGTGCATGTTATACGTATGTAGATTTTATTGCAGAAAGGGAAGTTTTTATCCACTGCTATACTGTAGCAAAGTACTGTATGCAGATTTTTAAAACTCTTATACAGAGCTGCTGCAATCAGGTGCTGTAACAAAAAATTGCAAAAGAAAATAATTCATGCCCTGTTGTATAAAATCAGCATGTAACTTTCTGTCATGTGAACACTATACTGCCTTCTGTATGAGCACACACTGGGCAGGGCTGTGCACGGTATAAAGAGCGAACACTGTAATTCCCTCAAGCACTGTGCATTACAAAAAGGATTTATGAAAGAAAAACCCAACGGACCCACCAGGAAAAAACAAAGCTTGGTTCTGAATGAGGAGCTGCAACCACCTAATAACAAAGCTAAACAAGAGGAACTTTGATGAATAAGATATGCCAGTTCAGTCAAACGGTCAGAAATGCGCTCCGTCTTTATATTGAATTGGGTTCTGACATTAAAGGAAGAATAAATAATAAATCTTATTTGAACAGTAGTGTAAATTCTACCAGCGTGGCACTGTTTGCCCCAACGCTCCCCCTCAATGGAAAATCCCTCTCCCTTTTTGTCAGAGCTCTATGGATTTTTCTTTTATGTCTTGTTACAGTCTGTTTTCAACTATTATTAATGACATAATAATTTACAACTCTTTATATTATGTAAAAAAAAAACCCACAAAAACAAACAAACAGGAGGAGTTAACTCTATCACATGGCTTGTGTGCTCAATCATCTATATTGAACTGCTGTATAAGAGGTTTTATGGCAGTTTTGGCCTTTTCTATTTAAGGTCTGTGAAGACTTAAGATAAGCAAGTTTTCTCCTCCACTGCTCGATTCCAGTCTGTGTTAATTCACACCAAACACTTGATGTCCCTGCTATACACATTCCTAGCTACTACAGGAGGCACTATCTCTGTGTATATGATGGAGTGTGTCTGTGTGCATGCTTTGACAGCTCAGCCTCAAACTCTGAATATCTCAAAACTTACTAGGAACTACTTTTACTTTCCTTCAGTTTGCTCCTCCTCTTTTTTCTTGTCTCTGTATGTTCATGAATTGGAGTCATATGTGAGAGTACATTACTCAAATTTTCAATTTTCATGATGGCTATGTCTTGCATTGGTGCATTAATTTTATGTGCATTCACACTGCTACTAAAATTTGCATCAGTCTGAACACACCAGAGATGGAAAAAGATTTTTATTTGCACAACCGTAAGTGGTCTCACTGAAAAATATGCTGTTTATTACACAGAGAGGGGCTGCTTTGCAGCACGTATGTTTCTAACATGAGAAGATTTGTCTCAACTTCCTGCTTCTACAACCTCAGCACTATGGAAAGTGTCAACACCCGCATCATCAAGCTTGGAGCAGAATGATCATTGTGACAAATGTCTCCATTAGTATGCAGAGTTAAAGACCGTATAAAATGCAAGAAATAGGAATGTGTCTCACTTAATATTATTTGTAGGGGTGGTGCCCCTTCATATTAAATCAGGCAATCTGTTAATTTAAAGTTAAATGTTTTCTTTTTATAACCTCTAATAAAGATACCGTAATCTGACTCAACAGTGATTCAGCATCTTGCGGAGATTTCCCTGAAAGCTTGTAAATACTAGTATCCTGGGTTAAATCAACTCTTTTGACATTTGAATTGGCTGTCAAATGACACCTTTTACAGCTGACAGAAGGGAAATTTGACAGATAGAACTTAACTTCATTAGCAGTATGATCAAAGATGTTTAATAAAGACATTGTTCAATGTGGATTTTGTTTAAGGGGATTACCTTTGAAGTTATCTTCATTATCATTATCATTATCTTCCAGCTCCAAATATCCAAGATGGAAAACGTCAAAATGCAAACTCAGGGCTTCAAACAGGAGTCCACAAACCAATGGGTGGTATCACAGTGGCGGCGTCCAATATTTTTACAGTCTTTTCTCTTACTGAACATAAAACCCCCCACCAATCAAATAATGAAGTTAATCAGTTAACTTAGGTTCGGGAGCAGAACCACGCCTCAACCACACCTTAACCACACCTTAACCACACCTCTAATCAGCTGACAAACCTTCTTATACTGGGTCAACCCTCCATACCTCGTCTGACTCAGATTCTCTAAGAAAGACCGTATCGTGCCACAGCAAACATTAAGTTTACAAGGCAAGCAAACTACTTACCATGGATCCCGATCTTTTCATGTATCCGTCAGATTCCGATGCCGACACGCTCCACGATCTGTTCTCCTCAAGTACGCCAGCCCCTCAGGACCACCAGGACATAGTCCATTCTCGCCGCCACAGACGCCTGAGGTCGGTTGTCAGCGTACCCCAGTCCACGGCAGCTCCACTAACGAGGTCTCCCCGACTCCAACTACCGGGACCCCCAAACCTCCAGCCTCCTCTGATCCTCAGGCGCAGACCAGACAACGCGGGCAGGGTCGCAGGAGACAGCGTTCTCACCGCCAGCAGCCGATCACATCACCTAGGCTTCCGGCTCCCCGTTCTTCACACATCCGAAGCACACCTCCAGCAGCGACCCGGCGGACTCCGCATCTTCAAACCAAGCCAGCCATCAAAGAATGGACCGTCGTACGTCTCCAGCACTTCCTAAGAAGCAAGGGCATCCCGTTTCACCGAAACGCGAACAAAGCAACACTTTTTCGCTTGTATGCAGCGTCAACAGACAACATACCTCCAGCAGTTCCGTCTTCCGCACCTGAGCCAACCACTGCTGACGTCAGGCGTGACGTCACCGGAACATCCTCACCTCAACCACAGCCTATTCCAGCAGCTCCCCCTGGTGGGAGCCAGGTTGTATACCCCCCTGTGCCTGCTCCCTCTGTCTCTGACTTATCACAAGTCATTTCGAACCTCTTCTCATCCCTGTCTTCACAGGCTGCACAAAATCCCCGAGCACACGCATCCTTCCATCCCATCATCCATTCCTCTACCCTTCCTTCAGCCGCTCCCAGTTACACGGCTTCTGTTCCCTACTCTCAGGCCACTGCAGCAGCAGGAGCGCCTCACTCGGTCCAAGGGGTCCCTACACAGGCCAACCCCAGCAATTTCGGACCTCCGAACTCTATTCCTACTGCTCTATCCTTTCCCCCTCCCCTCCCTTCCCCAACACCAAAATGTTTTTTTCTCATTGTGCCAGCAACTTTTCTCTCGCCACAGCCACACCTCCTGCTCAGCCAGCCTCCTCTGTCTATCGCCCCTCTCCTGTCTCACAAGCGCTAAGACATCAGATCCTCTCTGGTAATTACGTTGATCTAGCTCAGCTCATCAAGCCTTCTGTTATCGATTCACATCAGCTCAGGGAAGTACAGACCAACCTCGGCCCAGTGCAGCTCCGTCATTCACTCCCCTCACAGTCTAAAGATCTAACATCCACAGAATTCGCTTTCGCCTTCTCCCTCTACCGCGACGTCATCTGTTCTGCCTATCCTGCACGGAGAGCAGAACTAGACGATTATCTTTCAATCATTCTAGACATGGCTCTACGCTTTGGAGGCACTGGTTTCTACACTTATCATGTGCACTTTGCCAATCAGGCAGCCGGACGCATCCAGCAATTCAATCAGGGCACATACTGGGGAACCCTAGATTCCGAACTCTACTGCCGCATATTCGCAGCCCGCACATCACTCTCATGCGATCTATGCGCAGCCCCCTCCCACCCGGCCACAACATGCACAATCACCGCTCCACCACCTCGCTCACGTCCTCCTTCGTCCCAAAACACCACAGTCTTTAACCGCCTGTCAACAGCGGCACCCCCACCTTCTATAATCCCCAAGCCTATCAGCACACGTCCCTCAGTGAACGTTCCCGTGCCAAAAGGGGTTGACAGATGGGGAAGGCCGATTCTCTATCAAGCTGGCAGGATGGTGTGCAACAATTACAATCACCTAGGCTGTGCTCTCTCTAACTGTCGCCTCCTTCATGTATGCTCTTTCTGCGGCGGAGCACATGCCAGGAGCACCTGCCCCCACAACCCAACCACAACCTCAGAACACCTGACATGGCACCTCAACACCCCCGTCAAGGTAAATGTCCTTGCCGCTGCTCTCAAACTCCACCCAGATAGACAACTGGTTCATTTTCTTCTAAACGGCTTCACTAACGGTTTTCATCCAGGCATGGCAGTTCTCCCCGACTCCTCCCACATCTGTCCCAACCTTCAGTCTGCTCTCGCAGAACCCCATACCATGGACACACTGCTGGCCAAGGAAGTTCAAGAAGGATTCATGATAGGCCCGTTCAGTAGCCCTCCTTTTCCCCTATTCCGCATCAGCCCAATAGGTGTCGCCACTCGCAAATACTCTGGTAAAAAGAGATTAATCATGGACTTGTCTTCCCCACACGGCTCACTCATTCCAAGCATCAACAGTGTCGTCCCCAGCCCTGACTTCTCCATGCAATACGCAACAATAGACCATGCCATCACCCTCATCCGACTAGCAGGACATGGAGCTTGGCTCTCCAAAGCAGACATAACAAGTGCATTTAAAGTCTTGCCTATTCACCCCGACTTTTGGCCTTTTTTCGGCGTTTGCTGGAAAGGAGCATACTACTTTTCAGTGCGCCTCACCTTTGGTTGCAAAAGCAGTCCAAAGGTTTTCGATTCACTTTCAGAAACACTATGCTGGATCCTCACTAACAACCACAAGCTTCCTTACGTCATCCATCTGCTGGACGATTTCCTGGTCATCACCCCACCATCCTCTCCACCCAGTCAAGGACTCAATACACTCACCCATGCCTTCTCCGAACTCGGCGTCCCTCTCGCAGAAGAAAAAACAGCAGGACCAGCCACATCCATCGAATTCTTAGGCATAACACTGGACTCCATCTCCTTTCAAGCATCTCTGCCCACCGAAAAACTACAGCGCATCTCCCTGCTCCTGTCTAACTATCTCTTGGCTGACAGATGCACCAAGCGCCAGCTCTTAGCCCTCCTCGGCCATCTTAATTATGCCATCCGCATAATACCTCAAGCAAAATCCTTTCTGTCCATACTCCTGTCCAAGGCAGCTAACATTCCCTCTCTTCATGATAGAGTCAATCTGGACAAAGCATGCAAATTGGAAATGCGCATGTGGCTCCATTTCTTGTCATCCTGGAACGGCATTTCGTTCTTTTATGATGACTTCATCACTCAGCCAGAATACGTCCAACTATTCACTGATGCAGCCCCCTCCACGGGTTTCGGTGGATACTATGGAGGGAGATGGTTCGCCTCCACCTGGCCCCTCGAGTTCGAATCCCTCACCTCCACGCCCCACTCTCCTTCATCCGCGCTTCACAAGCTGTATCCCATCATCATAGCTGCCATCATTTGGGGGCACGAATGGTCCAAGAAATCCATACTAATTCACACCGACAACACTGCAATTGTCGAAATCCTGAATAAAGGCCACTCACATTCCCTAACCATCATGCAATTCGTTCGCAGACTCACATTAATCTCTGCCCAACAACAATTCATTCTACGAGCTACTCACGTTCCCGGTCATCACAACAGCATCGCTGACTCACTGTCTCGCTTTTCATTTCAGAAATTCAGACGCTTGGCTCCAGACTCAGACCTTCACCCGACTCCGATCCCACCGTTTTCTGCCACCATATTCAATTGAATCAACAGTTGTCAGATCTCACTCACGCTTCACAAGAAGCCACACTTAACAGTCTCGCCCCAAGCACTCTTTCAGCGTATTTGACTGGCTGGAATTGCTTCAAAGCTTACCACTCAGCTTACCAGCTATCATTTCCATCTCTTGACGTCATGTCCATCTGCAATTTCATTACCCATGCTCACTCCATTCAAAATATCAGGTCCTCCACCATTCAAACATACATAGCAGGGATCAACTTTTTCATAAAAATGGTCACTGGCACTCACTGCCTCTCTACCTCTCATTCTCACGTCTCAATGTTAATTAAAGGACTACGCAAACACGAACCGACTCTCCCATCTAGACGTTTGCCTCTCACATCAGATCTTCTCTGCCTCTGTATCCGCTCTCTTCGTTCAGGCTACATATCACCCATGGTTGATCTAACCCTAGAATCCATGTTCCTGCTCGCTTTCTTTGGATTCCTGAGGTGCTCAGAATTTGCCCCAACTTCATCCATCCATAATCCTTCTCGCCATCCCTGCCTATCCGACCCGACAATCCACACTGCTGACACTCTCATATTCACGCTCCGCCGGAGCAAAACCGATCAGCTGGGAAATTCTTTCCTGATCTTTTTATTCCGACTTCAATCCGTCCTAAGCCCATACGAACCACTAATCAAATATATCAACACCAGGTATGCTGCCCAGGCACTACCTCATCACCCTCTATTTATCACAGAAACAGGAAACATGGCCACTTGATTCTGGTTCCAGAAGCACTTTAAACACATCCTCCGCATTTCAGGTATATCTCCTGAACTCTATTCCAGCCACTCATTCCGCATTGGCGCAGCATCCACGGCTGCTAGACTCGGCATCTCCGACCAAACAATCCAGGTCCTCGGTCGATGGTCTTCGCAAGCTTACCGTTCATACATCAGGAATAATCTACGCGATCTCCGCCAAGCCCATTTTCAAATCAGTGCAATCCAATTCTGACTCTTTTGGGGGCCATGATCCGCCGCGTGGATATATACATCACCTGAGACGGAACCCCCAACTCTGAGTCTCCTTCCGCTCGGCCATCATCGAACAACAGACATCCTCCCAGACTAGCCACCGGACAACACAAATCTTGCATCTCCTACCACGTCATCCATACCATCCTTCTGACGTTCAATAAATGTATTCACTAACCAACATCATTCTGTTGTGGCGTGGTTCTTGCTAGTGAACAGTAGGTTTAATGCATTAAAACTGACAGTACAGTAACAGTACCCTTTGATTGTCTTATAGACAATTTTCACAGACATTTTGACATGACAGTAAAAGCACAGGTGTAGCCTAAATAATATAATTATTGATGGTTGAATTCCGTTTCACAGTCTTGGTATTGTGCATGCTGACTCACTGTCTGGCACACTTGAATGGAACAAAGCCATTGCTAATGTTATTAGAAAAACCTGTGCTGCTGTGTCCAAATGCCTGTTGTATTGTTGGAATAAATTATAAAGCCTTGAAGACAACATATGAAACTTTAACACCATAATCTGACATTTTCTTGAAGTATATTGCTGCTTATTATACATAAAAAGCATAAAATAGAAAAAGAGTGAAAATATGAAATATATGACGATATTTAAAAAAAATATTTCAGGAGGAAAATTATCTGTTGGGTGTAAATTACGGTCTACATAAATGTATGTAGAAAAGGTTACATGCACTGGAATAAGATGCTTTAAAAACAGTAAATTTCTAAAGATGAGCCAATCACTTTGATGGGTGTTAGGAGTTTGGTCAGTGTGCCTGCTTTACATAAAGAATACATGATGAAACTAACTTTCCAAACAAGTTCATTTAAGGGCTAAACCCCACTTTGAAAAGTTCTACTTCTGTCAAAAAGCAATTTTCACATATAGCTACTTTTCATATCCTCTGAGGTATGACTCGCCTTCAGAAAAACAGAGTAGAATTGAGTAGAGGGGGGAAATATGAACCAACGTATGCAGATGAAAACCCCACAAGGTCCAAGGAGCTGCCTGGTGCGATTGGCTCCATTAAACACACATAATTTCCGGGACATGTACACATCTAGTCAGTTTTATGAATAATTCATCATTGTTTTTCTGTATTATAACCTTGTTAGTTTTTGACATTCATGTTTAATGTTAACATATACTGTAAATGTTAACTACATCTGTATCAAATGTGGTCCTAAATATAAACAGACTGACTGGATCCAAGAGGAAGAAACTATGAATATACAATCATCACAGTGTTATAGGAACAAAAACAAACTCCTTTTGTCCCCAAGACAGGAAATGTAAATCTCCTTTTTTCATGAACTTTGCTTCTATCTTTGATAACGTATCTATCCATTTGGTGTGTAGTGAACTAGGACTGCCTTTTCCTGTCACACTGCATCATTCTTCCATTTAATCTCTATCAAAGAATGCAAAAAGCAGATCGCTGACCAAAATCAAGGGAGCATCATAAGGGGCTGTATAGTACAAAACAGTCTTATCTCTAGATACAGGATATGACTTTCAGTGCCGTTAGGATGCCATATTGAATAAGGAAGATGTAATTCAGATTGTGGGAGCTTGACAGAATGCAGGGAAAAAAATCCCCACAAAGAGCCATTTCTCCATTATTTATCTTTTCTAATGGAATGATTTGCTGGTTGAGAAGAATTTTGAGGTCACCTCTTTGACAACTTTTCAGCTCCAAGTTTCAGAGCTGAAAATATTCATTTATATGACGATACAGTATGAGATAAAAATAAAATGATGTACTTTATTTTCTGCCAATTTATGAGGATACAGACAATGTCTGAGAGGATTGTGCATATCAAAACCCCGAAAAATAGAATAGGAATATTATGCTATTAAAAAAAAAACAGCAGTATGGTATTTTAAATAAATAATTTTATAGGATATAGCTAATTATTTTAAGGAGTGACAACAAAAGAAAAGCCTAACTGAAAGAAAGTAAATGAGATTTTCAGTTGAAAGTTTCCAAATATGACAATGAATCAATGAGCTTACCTCCACTGATTATACTAAATCCAAAACAGAAACCCAAAAATAATCAGCTGGACAGAACTCTAATTGAATGATTTATTAATCCACAGACATTTCACACAAATGTCTTTCCTCACTGGAAACTGGCATCTAGATTGCAACTGGCCCAGAATATCTGTGCTGTAAAATTAAATGTACAATATGTTGTTTGTAAAACACATACAGTTTATAATAAAATATTCCATTCCATTTAGTCTAATAATGCTAACTGTTTAGCATCACTGGTAAGAATAAAGGTAATACCCCTTTTCATTTTGAACTCAATGTATCTGAAGCGTTCCTCTGCTCAGGCACAGCAGGTGATTCATTTCTTGTTTTTTAGTTTATATCCTGCAAGGGAGATCTCTTTCAGTGTTATCTAAGTTGCAAAAAAAGACATTGAAACCATGTTTTAAATAGGTAAGCTGAAAGAAAGGGGAACAGTGTGATAATACTATATATGTAGGCAATATTACCCTCATAGTAGTGTGAGAGGAAAAGTGAGAGGATCACCAAAGTCATTAGGATTCATTTAGGAACATGACTGTATAAAATTTTGTACCAGTCTATGAAATAGTTGATATTTCAGTCTGGACCAAAGTGTTGCACCAGCCGACTGTCCAACACTACAGTATTACTTGTGTTTATAATGTTCTAGTGATATTATATGGCAAGCTGGTAAATCAATATGCAAGACCTGACTTTCATCTATCTAAATTTTGTACTTGTTTTGCATAAGAAAAGACTTCAATGGCTAAAGAGCACCGCAGACCGCTGCACATTTAAAATGTAAGTCTTTATTTGAATATTACACTGCAGAGAGCTGCTGCTGCTGCCTGTGAGGTGGAAGCTATAGAATGCTTATTTAGGGATTCTTTATGATTTCAACAAAGCAGAGTGGTTCATTTATCAGCTTGGAATATTTTGACGTTGAATTGAATGTTAAATCATGGCATTCAAAGTCCCTTATACAACCAAGATCTGGGATAAAATATGTATATCTATGCATGTACAGTAAAAGGCAGCAAGGAAGGATTTGGATCTGAAAAAAATGTTTACTTCTTGTTGCCGCAGGGCTGCCGATGTGCAAATGATACAGAGTGACAATTTGAGTTTCCCAAGACAGGCTTCATCAGTCAATCTGTTTGGGCAGGATGAGGAACGAGATTGGAGGAAGTGTTACAATTTTTATACTTAACAACATTAGTGGCAGCAAAAGCTGTCTGGTTCAACAGAAATGTGAAGTCGAAAGACTCAAAGCTGCAGCTACTTGGAAAAACATTCTGTTGTTGTTCTGAAAACCTGCCAGGATCAAAGACAGCCGTTGTCACTCTCTGGCATCACCATGTTGCTGAGGTATAAAGTAGCATCTTTCCATGAAATCTTCATGAAGCCTCGAATGCAAAATCTGTTCCCACTTTTCAACCTATACAAATAAAAAGTAAAAAGTGCATTACCAGGCACAATAGTTTCACAAGACCAGGTTAACTCACAAATACAGTGACATTACAGTACAGAAGCTTCAACCCTGCAACTCTGCCAAACAAAGGGGAAAAAAGTAAAGAAAAAAATCTAATCAACAAGCATGAATTAAACATCCAGGAAGAGAAGTCACCAGCCAGTGAACCACAATTCCATATAATATTCCATATAATAATTCTCGAAAGTATACATCATATAGATAAAGCACTTTTTTCAATATTTAATACACAAAAGGTAATATGCTGTATATTAACTAGGGCTGATTAATTTCTTTTAATTCAAGCTACTGTTTGTATGTTGGAAAAAATTTAATATTTGATGTTCTTTTTTCTAAAGCAAACCAACCCATCTGAGAAGTAATATGTGGAAGCATGCATAGATTCAACACTATTGATGGGAAAATCATGCGTGAAGGTAATACTGTTTGCTGACTTTGTAAAAATACAACTGCCTTAGAGTAACATTAGGCTGCCACTCAAATGAGGCAATGAAGGCACAGTGCCTGTACATGTGTTGTTTTTGAAATACTTTGAATGAATTACGTGTTTGATCTAGATTGATTACACCTGATTTTTAAAAGAAGTGACAGCTTTAATTATAAACAGGAAATAACATACAGCGACTATTACCAGTTTCAAATACAGAAACAAAACAGAAAAATATGACAAAGGAAAGGAAAATGCATTTTCTTGAAATTATTGGTTCATATTTAGTTTTGATTTTGTTGAGCTGTCCTGCAGTTGTACCATTATCCAACACTGTTTCAGCACACATTTCAGTGTCAAGATTAATTCTACGCTCAAACATCCAGTTTCAGTATGCATGTGCTGATGTACACTGGTTAGACTCATACTCAGTTTTAGCCACTTCCTGATAATAATCATCCAATTAAATACTTGATACTTATAGATATATCACATATCATCTGTTGTCATCATTTCAGTTTCGAATTCATTAACCAATGTACATGTGCAGGGGTTCCTATGATGTGCATCGGTTGGTTTGAAAAGGTTTATGAATCCATATGTAAAAATTGGGATACCTCTGCGGTTCTTTTGTTCTCAGGAGAGCTGTGGCCTCAACGTGGTTGGAGCAGAAGCGCGCTCTGTTCCGCTGGGCTCTGAGAGCAGTAGACCAGATCGATGCTTCTTTGATCGCCTACACTGCCTCTCTATTCTCCCGCCTCAGCTCACCAGGGGGGAAACAGTCTTCTTCATCTGAATCGTAACCTTCAGAAATGGCTTTGTTGAGGTGTTGGTAAGCTGCTGGTTTAAACTTCCTGCCTCACTCGCTTTGGGCCATATTACCACTTTCCACACTCTCCTACATAGAGCTCAGAACAACAGGGATCCCTCTTAACCTACGTGCACCAAAATGTAGCTGTAGTCTGCCGCTGCCAGAGGGAATGCATGTGACATCTACAGTCGCTGCAATTCAGAATGACATTTCTTCCAAAAGACTGCCCCTGAGTAAACATGCCTTGTTTGTTTACACATGAATAACCCATCACTCCTCATGTCTGTTCACTACGTCAGTGATGGCAACCTCAATTGTTGAGCCATGTACAGGTTACACTGTGTATGGAAGTGCAATGACCATTTATTAATACAGTGGTATTATCTAAATAATGCAGAAAAGGGCAAAAGCATGGTTATAGTCTGAGAGATAAGTTCCAATTCATTGATTTATTCATTCATGGATTAATTCATCCATTCAAGCCTGGCTTGAATGAATCTGGTTCAAGTAGGAGATTTTAAAGCTTCACTAATACATAAATTAAGTGTATTAATTATTAAACTTTTCCCTATCAACAACAATTAAAGACTATACATTTCAGAAAATAACTGTATTTTTCATGTCTGTTATATTGCAATGTGTGTGGCTGTTTTCCTTGTCATTCAGCTATGCAATCTCTCTCTGGTTTCAACTCACTTTGACTTAGTTGTTTCTTTGCTTTGAACAAGTTTTCCTCCCCGGTAAAGTGAAGTGCTCTATAGATTTCAAAAAATATTAATACCACTGGTGTGAAATTGAAGCTACCCTTCAGCTAAACCATACAATAATTTGTCAACCATTGATTAAAATCCACCTACTAGCAGTGGTTACTTTTGTATGTTTATTTGCTTTCTCCACAAATCTTATATTAGTCATTCATCCATCAGGCTGGTATTATTCAATATTCAGTATTATACTGTCAACAAATCCCATGCATAAGTCTGTTTCACAATACTTTCTAACTTCCCCTGCTGGTTTATGACTCTCAGTCCCCAAAACTTTAATTCATACTGAAGACATATCTCAAATATATTGTGCCACCCTTAGAAAGGCTTCTGTAAAACAGCTAGGCGCTGTAGTTTTTGGCAAAAGTTACTAAAACCAGAGTAAGTTGTAAATTTGTAGGGGAATATTTTGAGCCATGTGTCATCCAGTGCAACAGTGTGGCTTACCTAAGCTGAAATGTTATTATTGATGATGATTTAATTATCAGTAATGTACATAAACTGCTCATGCACATTAGAGATAATAAGGCTACTAGTATATGTATAGAGTTTAAATACTTAACTCAAAGTATCAAAATCTACATTGCATCCCTAATTGTTTCCAAATACTGTAGGTGATGGCAAACATCATCTCTTCAGTCAGTTAACGCAAACCAAACATGCCAGTTTTATTTGGGAGTCAATCCTTTCAAGCACACACATGCTGAGAAACACAACATGGCAGTAAGTAGGTATTAAAAAGGAGCAAACATGATCTGTGCATTCCCTTTGATCTCAAATGAGGTTGAGTCTGTGAACTGAATACTGACTTGTCTCGCCTCCAGGCAGAACAGTTCATTTGAAAAAATAGCTGTCAGCAATCTAAATAACAGTTGTTTGCGAGTATGAAAATAGCACCTTTTGTATTGCAGCTTGTGATTTATGTGAGATCAAATGTAGACCCTGTACCCGCCTGTGGTTAGTATGTGCTTAAAGCCAATGATGTGTCTCTCTACATTCATGTGAAGGTTGTGGTAGGTTAGTTTCTCAGGTTCAGGTGACCCTCCTTGCTTTCCAGAGTAGCTGCTGTGCTGGTTCACTGGAGTTGAAAGTCTATCAGATTTAATTGATGGAGACCCTCCAGAATCAATGAGGCTAGGAAAGCAGGACAGCCCCTCTCTTTGGCAAGCCAGGAGGCCATCAGTGGGGGAGGCAGGAAGAGGGCTGTGTGTGATGTTCATGCGTGAATCTGAGGCTTCAGAGTAATGGTGTGTGTCTACCCTGGTGCCACGCCACATAAACTTAGGACCTCCCTGTCAGATCCAGACACAGGGCCTACGGCAACTCACAGGAGGAGTCTGCAGAGAACAGATTCAACATCCCAAATGCTTATTTGTTATCACGTGGGTGTCACAATTAGGACAAATGCTATTTCAGAAAACTTTCACAACACTGTCTCGCTTGCTTGCATACTTCACCTTAATCTTATCAGGAGGACAAATTGTTTTCTTTCAAACTAATGGTTATTAAATTCTAGATTAAAACTAAATACTTGAATGCTGTTTTTTATTATTTTACCTTTAAAATAGTATGGACAGTATAATAGTGTGGACAGTGTATAATAGTATGGATAGTATAATGTAAAATGGATCCTCTATAAACTTTAATGAGCCACAGTTCACTGTTTGTGGACACATTTCTCTTGCAACAGTGGGTCTCTAAAAGTCCTAGAAGAGCAAATGGTGAGTGGAGCACCCTCTGACAGTCGCTAAATTGAGCGAATTACAGAGCGAGCACAATCATCTGCTATGGTTAGAGGGCCAGCCAGCAGCACTGGCAGTGTCCTCAGAGCTCCTCACTGCAGTATCAGCAGTGTCAATGGACTGTGCCCAGGCCCAACATGGAGCATCTGGACAGCCAGTCACACCACATCAAAATGATCAATGAGTAGCTTCAATAAACCAGAGTACTGACCTTTTTCACAGAGGGTGATCAATCAAGAAATGGAATAAAATATTTATCTGTCTGTCTGAAATCCCGGACAAAAATACTTCATAGAGTTGGTCAAATTTGCTCCCTCACTGTTCTGGTAATGCTGCCATCCTGACTTAACAAAACTGTGCTGGGGAACTGTCATATTATAATAGAAACACAATTTATTGGCTTAGGACTGGAAATAGACTCCAAGAAAAAGTTATAATTGCTGGAATGAATAATTAATGGAAAGATTTGCCGTATGTATCGGTCAGCACTTCTTTGTAACCTTGGCAAATAATTATCTAGGCAAGATAATAGTTGCTGAATTTTATACATAATAATCAGCAAGTCCTCAAATTTAAAAAAAAAACAAACAAAAAACAACAACAAAAAACCAAAACAACATCTTACTATCAGCAGGATCCCATCACATCAGTTATCAGTGCCTTCTGAACCTGTTACAAATCACTGTTGCAAAGATGAAAAGGTTAAGGTGTGATTAGGTTTAGGTACAAAAACAACTTGGTTAGGGTTAGGGAAAGATCATGCTAAAATTACTACTTTGTTAAAGGTTATGAAACAATAATGGTCACATTTAGGTTCTTTAACAAACTTTTTTCCCAACCATATGTCATTTTTAGGCATTTGTTAAACAACTAATAGTGTTGTTTTTCTCTTGAGGGCAGTCTCTAATTAACTTGGATTCAGGTGGTTCTTGGCTCCGATATTGTTAAAATCACTAGTATCATCATCTGTCGCTCGCATAGCTGAACAAGTAAACTATATGCATGACATCTGGCACAAACATACCATCAGCCTGAGGCTGACATGCTGTGGCGCATGTATAATTACCTGTTTGCTGTGTAGCTGGTACAACAGCCACAAGGAACGCTTGAATATTTTAGAAAAGTCAGTAATGCTGCATTGAAAGAGGAATTACAGGAATTATAGTTACTAAAGCCAAATGACTGTACTGGCAGCATATAGTTTCATTTGGTCCAGTCAAAGGTAAAATGCAAGAAATGAAGCAGAAACCCAGAATGCAATCAGGAATAAATCAACCTTATTGGTTTCTTTCTCCATGAGGGACGTCCATAACTGATCAGCACCATTCACATTCAACCATCCAATGGCACAACAATCAGCATCAGAACTGACCCAGCTGAACGTTTGGGAATCTCTTACCGGGAACGTAAAACTTCCCGATTAATGTACTTTTAATTTGTTCACGTCTCCATAATCAGATTTATTTGTTGTTCAAATAGCATCTGCTGCTATTTTAAGACAACTTCAAATGAATGTTTTTGCATGTCATGAATTACATTTACATAAAACTGAAATGTCTAAAACCTTCCCCGACCTCAACGTCGCCTCTCTGAGTGGGTAGACAAATATACCCAACCTCTGCATTGCCAGAGGTGCTCCTGAGGTTGAGCTTAATGTATAAAGATGGGGGATGTGGAGAGCATGTAGGATGAGACGTTCCTGAGTTGCACTGGGCACATAAATAAGGGAGCAGCACAAAGCTATCCCCCAGGACTGCTGTCAGTTGGCATCTTAACACTCTGGATACTAATGAGAAACAATGCTGCATCACGCACCTTATGCAACATGCAACACCCAGATGGATTGGGTCGTTTTTACAGGCTTACAGTAAGATGAAGGTCTTCAATGTGATGTTGGTAGCACACATAAGCAAAGTGCTACCATTACCGATACAAATTGCCTCAGAGTTAAGAAGAGATGAAATGCAATAGATTGCTTTTCATTAAGTTGTTTATTATCTGTAATAGAAGTTGCAAGAGAAGAATAAATACACAAACACACTTAGATACAGGAAAACACACTTTACATTCTACGTAATGTAGGTCCCTTTGAAAACTAAAGAAAAAGTTTTTAATTTAGTGCTGAACTGAGAGGGTAAATGTAACTGCTCTATAAAAACTGTGTAGGGTGAAATACCAAATTAAATAATGAAAATTAAAATTTGTGTTATCATTGCAGGACTGGCTAAAGTCCAATTATTGCTAGCATGGCGTGTTTTTTGTTTTTTTTATTTTTTTATTTTTTCAGGAAAGATGTCAGAAATCATTATACTCCGGGGCAGTCAAGTCCTCAGTGACAGATAATGTTACTTTAGAGGAAACTTACATCCAATTAAATCCAGTTTAAAGACACTGGCATTGCAGTTATAAACTATTGAAGGGATATTAAATATAGATAAGCAATCAAAACACATTCATGATTTGTAAACTAAGTTGAAACAAGTAAATATGAAGAGAATGCTTGCTACATAATGAGAATAGAGGTTGGGCAAGCATTTACAGATAGCATATGACAGCATATTTAGGTAAAATGGCGCTGGTGAGGATGGCTGCCATTCTTTGAGCTGTAAATATTTCCTACTCAAATTGGCACTTGAGCTCAAACAAGCCAAATTTCACTGTCTTCAAACTTGCCACCCGCTGTGTTGCCATGCATGTGACAATAAAAACTCTTGAATCTTGAATCTCTTGATACCAAAAAAGACAGCACTGCTTAACGAGCAGTCATGTTCAAAGTGAACATTTTTTACTCAGTAGAGTTGTTGTTTGAAAGAGACCTAAATGCTTCATCTCTCCAACATTATTAGGTATGTAATATTTGTACAAGATGCCAATATATAATTTATGTGGGTACCATCTTTCAGTATTTTGGTCAAAACTCTATTATATCTGTCACAGCTAGATCTTGGCTTATACCCAGTCCTGGTGGTTGTAGTCTTCAGGCTTAGCAAATGGGCTTTTGGGTTTCAACATTGAATGAGAGAAGTGCTGTCCGCAGGCTCTGACTGTGTCTGCCTAAAGCAACCATTTTAGCATGGCATATCTGTTCGGATCAAGGTTTCAGGAGCAGACATTGGTGGCAGCAGACTCCCACTTAACATGACTGTGCGGGGCCAGCATAGCGGTCCCCTGCAGCCAGCCATACACCACTGACAAAATTACACAGGAAATACAAAGGCAGATGCTGTGTACAGTGAGAGGCTCACATTTTTGGCTACAGAAGAAGAGCATATCCAGCCAAACCAAAGCAGACATGCAAATTAATCATATTAATCCTACATACATGAATTTAAACCTTATATAAATGTGTCGTACAGAGATACAGAAACACATTAACATTCATTCTTGTACCCAGTGTGTGCAAATGAAACAGATCATAATGGTGCCAAATGCAAAGAGCAATTGTAAACAACTGAGAGACAACAACAACAGATCAAGATTAATTCAATTTGAATGGAGGCTTGGATTGATGCGATTAGCATAACTGTAGTGCTCACTGTTGATGGGCTCTCAAAGGGACTGTTCTTGTATTTTGTTATTTGAGACTTGAAAATTCCCCAGTGAGGCGCAGGCAGTGAAAAAGCAATAACTGCTTTTCACAGCTTCAGATCAGTGGAGCTCTGACGTGTAAGATGACTGTGGCAGAGAGGGCTTGGTGAAGAGAGGATGCAAGGGCTGCTTAAAGGTCCATCTGAGAACTAGACAGCGATAAATTATGCTTATTACACTTTTAAAAAGGAATTGTTTGAGTCCATACCATGATAAAACTGTACTTGGAAGAAAAACAACAGAATCAGACATTTAAGCAAATGCCCCAAAACGACATATGATTAAGTTCAAATGACAAAGCCTTCCAGCAGCTAAAGGAATTCTGATGGGAGCAAGGGAGAAAATAAGGTGATGTTATTATACAGCAAAGTCTCGATAGGTTCATGCTTATGGCTAAAGAAAAAGACATTCTTATAGCTTTGGACACTGATGGAATAAATGACAGAAGAGTGCACTGATAAGATTAGGGGTGCAAAAGTGTCACCTTTCTGTGAATTTCAGTGTTTTGTAGGTTTGTTTAAAAAAAAAAAAAAAAAAGAAAGCAGTAAGAGCTGCTTCTTTGCAAATTGTCACACTCACAAGCCAGTGGAGCCAAAGGGATTGTTTACAGTATATGTGCGCATGACACAGAACAGCGTGGAATATCTAAACACAGAGAATCGCTTAACTTTAACTCATAGTTCTGTGTGAGAGATAAAACATCAGAATTCCACATGATGGGATGACAATGGTAAGATTCATATTATTGTTGTTGTATTGTTGTTCAATCAGTTAAACTGAGTGAACATAAACAATGGACAGATAAATAACGGTTTGCTTGAAATGGTAGCTGGCCAGTTAATGTTTGCCATCGCTTGGCAATTTCATGTTTAGCCTACCAATTGAAAAGTAAATTATTAAAATGCAGATAGACGTTTAATTGTGTCCTGTAGACAGTAGGCCTAACTGTTAGCCCATACTCCCAGCAGGTGTATGAACAGGCAGTCACCTACATTACCACTGTAGGTGGTTATGTACAGTATATATAGCCTGTTCAGATATATAGTAGTGAGTGAAATATTGCACATTGTATTTTAGACTAAAATAAATATATATAATTTGCAGGTACAGTGGATATTATAGTGTTACAATGTAAATGTAAAACAGGTTAAATGGTTAAAGGGTTAAACAGGTTTAAGATAAAGTAATCTGCAGATCTACAGGATGGAGTGATATGTGTGTTCACTGCAGCTAAAGTTAATCCTGCTAGAAACAGCTGCTCAGCTGGATGGATGTCCCAGGGGACGAACAATACTGTCACTCCAACCTTCAGACCATATACCGTCACCGCTAAAATGCACTTATTCAAAGCAGGGGAGTGTCGCTTACACAGTTCATCGCTTCTGTGTTGATTTTATTGGGAGCATGTGTAATTAGAGTCCTGCTGTCTGACACTTAACTCTCAGCCTGCATTAACCAAGCAGCATCTGTTCCAGATGCTAGTTTAACATTAGCATGAGCCTCAGATAGCTAAACCAGATATCTGTCAAACAACAACTCTGTGGAATTTTCACAATTTTATGCTTCAGTGTTAATCAACAGGACTGCCATGGTGAGGAAACTGAAGCATACAGCAACTTTTTTCTTCCTCCGAAGGCAGGTGTTTGGCGTTTCTTTTATAGTTTATATGCCCTGATGGCGGTCACCAAGCACGCACCTGTAACTCAATCTCATTAAAAAGTAAGATGCTCCACCCAGTGGCAACAGTGTACTACAGCAAATCTGCAGCACATTTTCTGACAGTTACACCACACGTCCCTCATCTCCTGCATTATTATTTTTAATTGACTGAATTATTAAAGGCAATTCAATGATCGATTGATTAATCATTGACATTCCTACTTCATAACATTCATATTCTCTGTACAGTCTCG
The DNA here is from genome assembly GCA_029490765.1 of Euthynnus affinis. Lineage (NCBI taxonomy): Eukaryota > Metazoa > Chordata > Actinopteri > Scombriformes > Scombridae > Euthynnus > Euthynnus affinis. Next base: position 11,927,579 of record CM055852.1, on the reverse strand, counting down.
TGACTGTGTTCCCTAAACTGATGTTCCCCTTACATTAATGTTCTAGTAGTGAGATTACATTCATTCTAGGGTGAGTTTTCCCTATATCCTCATGCTAAAATCAACTGTAAATCCACATTTAAAGTTGATATTTAAAAAATGTGGGGTGTCCAGGGGCATGCCCCCTTGGGAATGCCCCAGGACACCCCTGGGCCTTTTTCCTAGCAGTTCACATCTTTGTCACCTTTTTCACCCCTGATGAGTTTGCACCCCTGGAGACATCCGCTGCCTACGGCAGGACAAGCTATTCTATTCTATCCGCTGCTTGAGGCCGTTGTGTTATGCTGTCACTCCGCTCCAATAGGGTATGCAGGTATGCTGCTAGTCACAGCCTGACAAAAACAGTGAGTGAGTATTTAAATAGTGTCTATAGCATGAAATCCTGACTGTTAAGCCTGATCTGTGAATTGCATCAGATGAGAACACAATGCCAGATAATTGACTAAAATTTTTAACTTTTTTTTATTATATTTTTATTTGAATACAAATATAAATAATTTTGCTGCCTCCACAAGTATAGATACAAATACTAGGTTATCTGCACATCCCTAGTTATTATAAAGAATTCTAAGAAGAAGTGTTTAAGTGTTGTAGTTGTAGGAAGACAGGAAGAGCAGCTGCAGATCTCTGGGGTTTTCTTTTTGGATGAAAACTTGCGCACTGCTAACCTTTATATCTATAAAGTGTAGTGACACAGAGGGATGGAGCCACTGGCAAAGACCAGCTTTTGCAAGGAGAGAGTTGTTGGAGTGTGGGCTGCAGAGAGCAAACACCAAGGCTACATGTGCGGTGACGCGTAATAAAGACATGTCAGAAATCATAAATGTTACATGTGATCACCAGATTGTGACATTGATGTCCTTTTACAAATTAAATATAAAAGAATTTTCTTTTCTGTAGATTACAGGAATTATAGGGTACACTAGGCAGGCAATCAAATTACAAATCCAGCAGCCTTATCAAGATAATCTGTAATCATCTGAACTGTGCTAACACCTCCTTGCAAAAAGCTAGAAGCCAGAAGTTAAAAGACATCTTAAATAATGAGTTTGATTTGTTTAACACGTTTGCAACTGCGCTTGGAGGGATGCAAGAGTATTAAGGCATCAAAGATTTTAACATTCCCCAACTCCAACTTCTCTTTTGCTTGCATGTAAGATTGAAACATGTGACCTCTTGTCACATTTGGCCATGGCTATTTTGTATGTAAATTGTTAGCGGGACAAGTGCTCAGAGAGCGACTTCAGAGAGCTCACTGAGTACTGTAACTTTTGTTCTTTTCAAATACTCTACACAGTCTCTTATAATAGCACATGTTGCATATTCAATAGTTCCATGGGTAGTTCTTTTTTGAGATTCAACATTGTATAAGCAGATTAGTCTTTAAGACATAAAGAAGCATGGATGTGGGGTTATGCATTCATATTATATTATAGTATGTAATGCATATTCATTCAAATTGAAGAGTAATTTAAAAAGGTAGCCACATTTACACAGCATCACATCTGAAACATACACATACACACATATTCTTTGATGTATAACAAGGAGCAACAAAGCTGTCTGGGGCTGTCACTTCTCTGTAGCTTGTTGAAGACTAAGACTCCTAACTGAACAAAAAAGAGAAAAAAAGAGTTGAGGTTGCTGAGGTAGATTTGTCAGTGTTGAGGAGTGTACCTGTGAAAACTGATTTACATAAGGTTAGATGAAAGTGATTTGGGTAAAAACTCCTTTGGTGTCTGGGAGTTCAATCCCAGGAAAAGGTTCAAATTGAAGCCAAAAGTAATGGCATCATTATGCAGTGTAAAAAGGACAACGGTGCAGTTTTAGAGAGTGAAGCTGCCCCACCCCCCAGAAAAATTGAAACAACGTATAATAAAAGACTTCAGGGTGAAACTCATTCCACAGATTTTATAGTTTGCTCCACATCATGTTTAAAGTATAGTTGTGATTCATGAAGTGTTTTAGTTACATCATTCACTACATTTGTCTCCAGGCAACAGCTGTGGCACTGGTGTCCATGTAAAACAACTAATTTAAGACAAGTTGTCAATATTAATACCAATATGGCTCTAAAACCACCTCACACACCTAATTTTGTGCCATGTATTATGTTAAGGTATCTGGTAGGCAATAGAGCAAGAACATATTGGCGCTAAAGAGAGCCTGTGCCCTTGACTGCAGCTATTTGTACTTGTATTTGTACTGTATTTGTATCATAACTATGATAATACAATATAATTCCTCCATCAACTAAGACAACTCTAGTACTCCATCACTCAATTTCCTCATCTTGATTCGTCTGTCTTGTATCTCAATCAAGAGTCAAGATTTAAATATGTTAAAGTAAAGGATGTCACTCTATTTATAACTTAAAAAAGATCTTGATTGTCTTTAAACAGTATTTTAAGCAGTGGTGTGAATAATTTTAATTACACAGTTTCAGTTCATTACTCATTCATTTATTCATGTATTCACTGTCTTTACCTGATAATTACTTTACTTGTTATTAAGAGTCATGGAGGAATGGAGCCAATCCCAGTATGCAATGGGCAGAAGGAAGGAAAGCCCTAGTTGACAGGTTTCTAGTCCGCTGCTGTAAATGAGTGTTGATGGTGCAAACATGCTGTGGTTCATTTACAAGTTGAAACCATTATATCTTCTGCTGAATATGAAATAATGTAATGTAATATGTCATCAAAAGGGACTTAAAGTAACAAAACATGCACAAATGAAAGAAATCCAACATTTCTGTCTTGAATTGCTACCACAGAATGATGATATGCAGAATATAGAAAAAAATACTCATACATTCATCTCAGAACTTCTACACGTTCATCTGACACCCGGGGCATTTTAGATCAAATAACAATGTCTCTCCCTGATCAGAATGCACCACCCAGGAAGCTAAGATGTGACACCTGTCAGCGGCAATGCATGAGCAATGTCAGTATAGCTGACTGGTTATAAGCCATGGACTGTGAGAGCTAGGGCTGCTGAACCACCATGTTCTGGAGGCCTTTGATCAGTCTGCATCCCTGGCCAGTCAGATGAACAAGCACCGAGGCAGAACAGGCCCTTTGAAGATCTCAATCATCTGTTACTGATAAGGTTATTATGTTGTTGCTCTTTGCCTTCAAGGCCGTAATCAAATGTGACAGAGACTGCCCTGCTGCTGCTCCCACAGGGAGGCAATGAGGTGTACAGCAGCAGGATTTTGACAGGGGAGGCTGAGGGTGGGGACACCCAAAGAATTATTAGATGTTTTCATTTTGGTTGCAAAAATATGGCAACCATCTGCAGCGCTAGCGACCAAATTATGCAGTTGTCTGGGGGCAAAATCTAGCTAGATGTCAGCTGGATACAGTGGACTTTGATGACACATTTGGCAACAAAATGCAACTAAATGTCTACATTCCCAATGGTATTAAGAAGAAAATAACAATCTTCCTGTGTTTAATATGTGATATACTATATCTACTGTGCTTTAGGGTGTTTTGAGGGCAATGGGTGCAACATATTTGAGCTCATACACACGTCATTACATGAAATGCCTATCGAACTATTTTTACCTGTGACTTTCCCCCTCAAGCTGTCAAACCCAGAAGGATACCTTTCCTTCAGGAGAATCAAAGCCTTCTACAGTGGGAAGGCTTTTATTTTCAATACGACAACAAATTTAATAAATCATGAACCTCTCTTGATGAATATGCCACTCATGTGCGCTCAGTTGCCTGTCTTTCAAATGAAGTCTTATGCATAATTCTCTCAGCTGCTTCTCTGTGTAAAATCAAACAAAGTCAGTCAGATTAAGACTAATTACTGTCTATATCACCATGGCTCTGCAGTGCTGTGTGTTGTATGTTCTATTAAATTTTTTAAAAAAAAGAGGAATTTCCTGCAGTAGGTGCAGAATACTGAACAATTATCCAAAAGGTTGTATGTATTTGCTGCTGGATGGTTGTTCAGGCGTTCATGTAGCTTCCATGGCACTATAGCCCGAGCTCATTTCTCTTTCATCTCTTTTATATTAAAGCAAATCAATCTTTCTGACATCGGAATGAGCTCAGAGAAAACAGGAGAAGAATAACAAGCATGAAGAAGACTAAGGAAAATAAGAACCAGTTTTGCCTCTAATCTTCTCCATCACACTCCTAAAATCCAATGGATTAGGCCCTGCACCCCTGAGCTCACTATCATAGTGGAGACTATTGGTGCATGAAACATCTCTTATCACCTTCATTTCATTTCTACTATTCATGCCAAGCTTAGACTCTAGCTTAGACTCTTTGCTGATTTTCTTTTAAATGGAATGCTTTTTAAAACTAGACACATGCAGGAGTTTTATGCGGATGGGAGCAATATTCACTTTTTAAATCAATGCTTTAAAGAGAGAGAAACAGAGAGCTTCAAATCACTGCAGACACAAAAAGAGGATGGTAGTCAGTCAACACAGCCTGGTCATCATCATGTTGGCATTGTACGTTTCCACATGTGTAGTACGTACCATATGAACATTTCAACAATACATATCCTATCAACATTTGTAGAATACGTATCATATCGATGTTTCTAAAATTATGTAGTTCACATGAGATCTATATGAGCTGACTTTCTTATTAAGTTTATTGGAAGAAAGTTGGAGGAAAGTTGGAAATCAGCAGAGAGCATGGTTCAAGACCACCTTGAAACCGATATTCATTTAAACCAACAAAAGCGTGAATTTTTAGTGAGATGTTGATACCAACATTGAAATGTAGACATTTAACATATCTGTGATTTGCAGAAACGTACAATGCCAACTTTTTGTTCTGGTGATTGGGTTGGTAAACAACACTCTTAGTCAGGACAGACAAACATGAGCGCAGGAGATGGGAGAGAAGCCAGATGAGGCAGAGCTGAAGGTCACCAATCCATCATCTGCTTGTTAAATAACTAAAATGGAAATCAAAGAACAATAAAACAGGGAATCAATAGCAGCTGAAGGATCAGACCTACTCCTTTGACAGGGATTATCAGCCAAGCTTGCTAACTTTTAAATGGCAAGCAAAGGCAGCGCTCTGGCAGCAAAGCAACTAGCCACAGCTATTTCATGCACATTTCTCTCCCCTCTGTCTCGCTGTTCCTCGAGGCAATGACCTTTGCAGTAATATTTCCATAGACATGCTGTTAATGGACAGGGCTGACATATAAGTATGGTTTGCTAAGTGTGACATCAAGGATTATATAACCACCACAGTCACTGACAGTGTGTTCTTGGGAGAAAAAGAGTGCCTGTGTCTATTGCAGATGTAATTCTCAGGGCAGTTTGCTTGCTCACTTGATTAGATGATTAGCAGTAATTAGATAATGGCATTCTAATTATGTCATTTCAGCGTAAATACAGAGTTGCAACAAAACAAAATTTACTAATGCTGGTTCTGTTGATACTAAGTGGCTGATCGTTCTCTTTTTCCAGACTGAATCTTCATTTGTCAAATTAATGTGTTTAGTTTAAAACCGAATTTCCTTACTGGTAAACACTTCTAAGAATAATTTTAAAGTAGGTCATGTTGAAATTGGTGTCAGTTTGTTAGCTATTCATAATTATATACGATTCATATTTAAAACAAAACTCTGATTTTTTTGAGGGGGACTTGTTGTGATGTGTTTACTATTATTGTGCACAATTTCTAGCTTTGCAAAATATAATTATTACAAAGATAAATAGCTGTGTAAACCATTTCACAGTCATACATGTGAAATTTTACAAAGCATTTAAATTTTAATTTATATCAAATAAACTTGTCAAATCAATTATTATCTCGCTAAGGTGCAGTAATGAGTAATGCATTTCATTAAATTCTAAAATTTTACCATTTTATTTTGATCTCCAAGTAAATGTGGCTAATTCAAGTAATTTTTCATGGCCATTACATAATTCATCCAATTTATCAAGAGCCTCTCTCTACTCCCATGAATAATGGCTAATCAATATCAGTAATGATCATTAATAGTACACATTAGCTATAATCTCATATTGGTTTGGTTGAACGAGCAGCCTAAATAGGCATTTGAAAGTTGTTGAAAATTCAGATACTCACAGGTATGGTTTCTATCTCTCTCTGAAAATGCAAAGTTTGTTCTTTTACTACTGAACATGTTCAATAGTAGTATAGATAGTAATAGGAGTATATATTTCATTATACATACACAATGTAACAATCAATAAATAGAACATGCAAGTCTAATATGACCACAACTCAAATATAAACTTATATATTTTTCAGTAATTATTATAGTTTGTATAAAATAAAATTGATAAATAAGTAAGTCCCTGTCCATTCATTTGCTCTCAAGTTACTAAATGCTGATGCTCCAGTCAAAGTGTCCGGTCAACAGGTCCTCAATATTCAAGTGAGAACGCAACACTTCAGTTTGCATTCAGTTTGATTACCGAAAACATGGAAACTTAATTGCACTCATTGTTATGCGTTGTCACTTCACTGGTCAACATGCTGCTGAATATCAATGAGCTCCTGATAAATCATGTCTGTGCTAAACACTCTGAGGAAGGGAAAGGCAATTGCCCAATGTTGCTCCAAGGACACGAATAGCTAAATTAGACTCTAACATGTGCTAAATGGAAATAACAATGAGAATAGTTGGAGACTGGGGTTGCAAATTGTTTTGTAACAAGTCCTTCTTGACAATTTGAGTTAAATTTGGCCCACATTGTCTAGTTTGATATCTCTTTTCTTCTGAGGTACATGGTTCTTATCATTTTTGTATTTTATTTTATCCAGGCTATTTCAATATCTGTATTGTTATTCAGTTTTCTTTCACTACAATTACAGCTGACAAGGTGTTATACACTTGAATTTTACATCAATACAGCACTACCTAAGATTAAATGTGGGATATGTTCAAAATAACATTAGTTTCCAACATTACATACAGTGCATCAGAAGTATCAAAGTGCTTACTTAATAATTCATTGATACTGTATGTTGTTTCTCAGGGCAAGCAAAGCTCTAAACCTTTGCTAACTACTACTGAGACATGTTGATCAGGTTGCAACTATCCTTAGTGATGATGCCAATCAGTGAACATTGAGGTACCAAGCGCAACACTAGACTATAAAATTTAATCCAATTTATTTTATAGTCAGTCCACCTTGTAACTAATTAATTATATATTTCAGAGAAAAAAAATCTGATTTCCACTTACACCATCTTACTAAACTACCATATCATCAATTTCCACAAAACAATCATTTCAGCATTTTAGTAGTTTGGTGTCAGATGTGAAGGGCAAAAGATGAAAATAAAGTGAATGCTTTACAAATATATTAACCTGGCAAATAACACATTTATAATGAAATTGGTCTTTGTGCCTTCAATAAGTCTAACAAGAATTAAAACTGGCTATATTTCTGTAGTAGTAATGCACTACATGACAATTAATTTAGTTTTGTTGACAGTAAGCTGAGACTGGGATAAGGCTGCACTAACATTTGGAACCACAAAGAAATGAAGTAGAATAAAAAAGAATTTAAGACCAATATAAAGAATAGTTATATTCACCAGTTAGTCACTAGTCACCAGCTATTGTTGCAGGAACACTGCCCTTTTGCTGCCTCCAGTTTGAATGTTCAGTTGTGAACTATGTGAATTATCTTGCCACTTGCCTGACATTGCCATTTAAAGCATAGGTTTCCATTTTTTTAAGGTTAGGATCATATTCTTGGAATTGGATTCGATCTTGTATTTTTCCATGCGGAAAACTTGATCACTTCAAAATTGAACAGCAATTTAGAGAATAAGATGCACCTAACCTTAAGCATTTTTTATGAAGATGGAATGGGTCTTCAATCACAGTGACAGAGGTGGGGCTCCAAACACAAGTCGAGCACTGCTTTCCCAAGGCACAGTAACTGTGATCTGACTCTGATCTCCAGAGTTGGAAACTCTCTGGTGATACCTCAGGAACTCAATTCAGGGCTAATACTTTAGAACTATGACATCATTAGTGAAATAGACTAATTCACACCCTGTTATTACCTTATAGATTATGTAATAAGTTCAGTGAGATCTTGAGGACATTGTAGCTGAGATAAAAAAATGATCTGATAATAATAATAATAATAATAATAATAATAATAATAATAATAATAATAATAATAATAATAATAATAATTGGAAATAGGAAGTTGAGAATGTATTTATTGATACAAGTTCTGATATTAGTTGATTCCCAAATATTCTGCAGCCATTGGCTGGTTTAATTAATGTACCTACTGTAGTGGGTAGGCTGAGCAATTGGATTGCAGCAGGCTTTAGAGAGTAAATACCTGAGGTGTGCTGTGTTTCTGACATACTGTAAGTAGTTTCCGGTTTGTTCTTCTTTGGCGTGTTTAATTAGTACTTGTGTAGGGAATATTGTCCATGTTACCTAACATACAATTGAGATGCCAATCCCTTTGTGGAGGGCCAAGGGAGGGCTTTTGGATGGGCAAAAATCTGGTGGAAGGCGCAAAAAAAAAATTAGATTTTTGACCCAACACTCCAGTCAAGGTGCCACAGATATACTAGTGATTTAAGGGCTGAAATTTGAATATGTTGGTCCCTGGGGCTCCAGGAACATCCTCTGTAACTACAAACATTACCTTGTCTCTCCACTTCCCATAACCTACTACTGGCCCCAGGGTATGGCAAGTGGACAAGGACATATCTCCACAATGCTTGGGGCTAGACATCTGAAACATTGGATTATTGATCCCTGTGGACAGACCTAATTAATTCAATTACAAATTGTCATCAAAATATGATCAAATGATTTTTCCTTAAAAAGTATGCAGTAATGTTTTCAGCCCTGGTTAGTGTCTGCAGGTCTTCCTCTCACATCCTCCTCTGGGTGTGGCCTCAATAACCTCCGCTCATTAGTTAGGGCAACCTGTGTGAAGCGTGAGAGGTGAAACTCAGCACAAAAAAGGCTACAAAACACTTGCCACTGCTGACTTTTAATATCGCATCTAACTGAAGAGATTTTAGTGTGTAAATCAAACTGAAATTGTAAAAGCAAAGGGAACATAAATAGGTTTTTGAAAAGTAACTCCCATCCCCAATGGAAACTTTGTCCTTGGAATGGTGTTACTCACAAATTATAACACACAAATTATGGTCATATGGTGATGACTCATTTGAGTAAAATTTTGTGTTGCCTCATTTCTTTGCTAATCAGCGATTTTATTTTTCACAATTACTCACAACTGATCTGTTTTTTTAATAGTGTTTTTCTATCACATGAAAAGTGCATCCTACAATTGAACACTTATATTGATGTTATGCAGTTGGCTAGTTGTAGAATAGATGCCTGCATATAGCTGACTTTGCAGCTTAAGTATCAGATTTACTTTAACAACAAACACACAAGAAAAATAAAATATTGTCAGCCATTTCCTTAAAATTGGGAGGCACTGTAGCTGCCACTTTGTAGGAATATATCAGGGATAATGCAGACCATCAGAGAAGCACTCTTTGGGCCAATGGTCCATGAGCTGTTTAATGAGGACTCGGGGATTCTCCCTCCACAGCTCAAAGGGCCATATGGCTTACAGCAGCTGCTCGCTATGACTGCTGATCACATGTGGCGCTCACAGCTCAGGGCAATCATAACTATAGCACCACTTTATGGTAGCTATACAATTAAGGGCTCAGAAAAATATGAAAAACACTCACATTCAAAAGTCTCACCATCATCAAACTTTATTCTTCAACTGCTTTTCACGGCATATTTTAATGTCTGATGGAGTACATTCCGTATTTCCCGCTTAATGTATTATATTCATCATTTTCCAAAATTTACAATTGCTGTTTTGTACAGGTGTAAATAATTGATAGAACATTCGGTGTTTGAATTTTATGTCAATGATTCAAGCAGGTCTGGGATTTCCACTGTGTCTTTCACCCACTTGTTTTGTGCACAGCACAGTTCAGTGTGTCTGTCATTTTTCCAAATTTTCATCTGATCTTCTTTCTTGTAGCAGGGGAGCAATTGTTAACAGTTGTTTCTGTACTATAATACTGCAATGATTGATGTATTCTTGTATTTTTTATCTGAAGATCGCTTTCTAGGACATACAGCAAGCTCACTTTCCATCAGTGCTGGAAATAAAAAGGCACATGCAGTACCTAATCAAGAATGCTATCATGCATCTACTCTACACAATACTAAATTCAGCCTTTGCCACGTATACACAAAGCAGGGCAGGCTGTTCTACAGAATGAGAATGTCATGGCTCACAAAGAGTAGAGTGCCCCATTTTCGTCAGCCAACTGTGGAATTGTAAGATATGAAATGAAAACCCCTCTCTCTTGCATCAATATAGTGCAATTATGGGCTACAGAGAAATTGCTCATGCAACTAGGCAATCCATACTTCTGTCACTTGCCACATCTCAAATGCAATCAGAGACACAATAGAGAAAACTAGATACCAGCTAACACAATGTGTCTTTGTTGAAACAGAAACTAACATCTGCACACTCTCTAAACACCATGAAGGACTAGCTGTCCTTTACAGTTTATGACAGGCCAGAAAGGCTATAATAACCATAGCTAACTGCATTAATACTGTGAAAAATAGTTTATTTTTGTTGTAAAAAAAATCATAAAGGAAAGGAAGGAGTGCATGAATATAGTACCAGGAGTGACACTTTTCATGGTTCCTCAAAAATCATCCACCAGAGTGTAATGAAGTCAAGGCTTGATCAAAAACTTGGTGAGAGGTGAAATGGAGCAGAACTAAGCATCTGGAAACAGCAAAGAATAGTTCCCTCAAGGTGCTCAGTATAACCACTGGAGAGCAGGGCCAGTTTGCTTGGTCTCTCCCCGGGAACGTTACAGTGATTAATGTCTGCTATTTAATTAACTGTTTGTTTTGCCACAAGAGGACATCAATGTGACCGTGCATTTAATAAACTCTGGTATTTTTATCTTTATTTTTCTTGTTTTGGAGATTTCAGGTATGCTCTGCATTTATACTTGCATCATCTATGCAGGTATTCAATCTGTGGTTAGTTTTTTATATATTTATAACCTGCTTTTATTCCACTCCACACCACTGATGGATAATTCATCAATGCTAATTTGCTGGGTTAATTCATTCAAGGGGTTCATTAAGAAATTTAACTGAACAAATTAGCATTGACGTGTGACCCGTTGTCATCAAAATGAACTACGGTGGCAGCCGTTTGAAAGTTATGGACGGCTTTGATTTCTCATGACCTGGACATGAGGTCACTCGTTAAGTCAATCTTCCATTCAAAACTCCATCAAACAAAGCAAATCTGCTTTACTCACTGAGGCATGGTGTTATATAATCTTAACTTTTTCAAATACATAAATGGCAGGTATTTTTTGTTTATTTTCGCTTCAAAACACAGATAATCTGGCAAATTTACCTTGCATTTAGGAAATGTGTTTTTCACATATAGCCCCACAGACATTTGGCATGTCCTTGACATTTAATAGAATAAAGCATATGCCTTATTTATTGCCATGCATTATGGTATTCCCTATGTAGTTTTTGTTTGATAAAGCTTCACCTGAAACAGTGGATGGTTCTCTTTTCACTGTTCATTGCACTGTACTCTATAGATCTTTGTCCCTTTGTAAAACAAGTGGGTGTAATTAGACTGTGAGTATTGTCACTATATTTTCACACCAATAATTATAACAATTATTACTATAAACTTTATTTACACAGAACATTGCATGGGCTCAATCAATACCCTTATCTTTCCTCTTGAAACAAGATTTAGGACAATTAGAAAAACCCTGCCTTAAAGTCTGACGCTCACCTGATGGACCAGCAAATGTGTAACATTTTGAAACTGACCAATAAAGACACAAACTTGTCTCCATGAATTCATTAAAAGCCAGTTGACTGAGAAAAAAAAGAAAACAAAAATACTTGTTTTGTTCAATTTTCTTTGACCTTATCATAACACTAGGTCAGTGATGATGCCTCTTCAAAGGGGCAAATGATCTAAATTATATTTCAGCATAACTATAGCAAAATACTATATATTTTCTTTAAATCTCTGTATAATTTTAGAGAGGTTGATTAGATCACTGAAGCCAAACAAAGTGGCAAGAAGGTTAGTAATAGTTTTGAGAACATCCACATATTATTTGCACTGCTGCCTGGTTCTGTGGATATAAGGCAATGAATCTCTCTAGCAAAGCCTTCAATATTTACAGAGCCGTTGTTCTTTTGGGGAAAAAGATAATAGAGAGAGGTGGAAGAGAGAAAATTTGATAACTGTAAGAGGTATAAGAAATGTCATTTCCTATCAGGCGGTAATCTTTCTCTATAGATTTATGTGAAAATAGTTTGGCTGCACTGATGGCCCAGGGCAGTATGCCTGACCTACAGTCCACACTCTCACACTTAGCAAAATCAACCCATGAGGGTCCAAATGCCGTAATTTCCATAATCACAAAACAGCAAGTAAGCTCAGTTTAAAAGGAGAAACTAAACTGATTTAATTTAAACATTTTCAAATAGTATCACACTTTAACTTGTAAGTAATTAGAAATGCCTAATGAACTAATTTCTCAATTATAATCAGATTTTTGTGAAGATTTTTTGTGAAGGTTTATTACTGACTCATAGGTCAAAACAAAAAACCTTTCTGATACAAGTTATCTCATAGGTAGGTATGAGATAACAAATATCAAAATTAGTCTAAACTAAGATACTGTATAAAAGGAAAAGATTGTTAGCTCTAGTGCCTTAAAAATCTATGCAGCAATTTTATGTTATTAAGTACTTGGAAAAAGAAGCAATGCAACACTTATCAAGGCATCTTTAATTATTACTATAGCTCCTGCTTACTTGACCCTCAGCCAAGCATTTTAAATAGTGTTGTATTTTATATTGGAAGGTTTTTTCTCAATTGTTTTCCCAAATCATTCTACTTTAGTTAGATTTAAGCGCAGTTTTTGATTCAACCACAGTACCTTCCAATAGACTGCAGAAACTCAGAGGTGGTTTCTCCCAGAGGCCAAAGGAAACATTCTAGTATTATCATATTTTTCTTCTTCAGCTGCTGTAGCAAGTGAAACAGCGACCCCCTGCTGCATGCATTACAATGTGTAGTTGATTCCTCTGCTCTGTAAAGTCAGTGAGATACATCACTCAAACGAAGCCAACTTTGTCTGGCTTCCCTTAGAGAAAAAAGTAAAGGTCCAGCCAATCAGAATGAGACCTGACTTTACCAAGCTTGCATGGTCAATCCATCATTTAAAAAAAACAGGAAAAAAAAACAAAACAAAAAAACTGCACTGAGCCTCCAACCAGCTAGCCTACTACTCATGGTGCCAGTGGAACCAGTTAGCAACATAGTAGTGGATGGAGATAGGGACCTAGAGTTTCTAATAAAACATGACTTTACTAAGCATCTTTTTGTGATGAGAACTACACTAGAAGTAAATGGCTAACAAGAAGCACGACAATAAACCAATGTTTCTACTGGCTTTGCCTCCTGTTTGACTGGTCAAGCAGCTCCTTGAAAAACCCATAGAGTACAACAATGAAGAATAAGAGAATGTTCTTCCCCTACAAGTAGAGGTTAGTAAAAAAAGATTTATTTCTTGACATACACAGTGACACACTTGGCCCGTTGTGGCCTTTGTTTTGATAATGTGTTTAAAACACATTTTCTTGTTATGTGATCCATCAAATGTTTTAGTCATTGTTATTTGCAAAAGGTTATGTAGATTGTTTTATATAGATTCAGGGGGAGCATGATCTCTTAGTAGTTGTCTTAATTACTTCAATTTGATACCGCACAGAAATGTCTAAGCATTATAGCAACATAATGCAGTATTACTGTGTTAATATAAAATTAATTGTTTATACACAGTTGAGTGTGTCTGAAAACCTAAAGCTAATGTGTTTATTTTTAAGATGATGAGAAGAAACTCAGAGGCAGCGCCAGTATAGATTGAGTGTGTGAATGTGCGTGTGTCTAGCATTGCTGTTTCTTGCTAATTTTGGTTACATTGTTGGAGACATCCCTGCACAGGGGGACACACAATAATTCCTCTGTTACTAACAACCAGTGCTTATGGCTGTGAGAAGTTTGCACATGTTGTACAGTAATTGGAGAGAGAAAATAAATTGCACCTCATGTTTTGTAGTCCACAAAAGCCTTGTAAATGCTATTGTTCCTGATGAATGGGATACAAGTGCGAATGAGAAGCATTACAACAGTAACAAAGCAAACATGCCCCTTTGGGACTCATGTGGGGCCACTGCGGGAATAAAATGAGCCCTGCAGGGGCAGTCCACTGTAGGCCAGAGTATAATGCGGGGCATGTGGGCCCCAAACTATGGGGCTCACATGTGCCCACAATGTGCCCATAGTATGCCCCAAAGTGGGGCCCATACTCAGCCCACACTTTTGGCTGGCTGTGGGACGTCCCACCGGTGCACCACCTGGACCCCATAGTGTGAGGCCCACACGTGCCCCAAATTTCAGGCCAGTAACAGGGCCCACAGTGGGCTGCCCCTGTTTACATTTATGTTTCAAACACTTACATTTATTCTCAGTCAAGTTAGAAGAAACACTGAGCATGTGGATTGAACAGTGAATAAAATGCTAATACAACTTTATTTTTATAAAATAGAACAATGATCACATAGAACCACATTAGAACACAATAAGTACATAATAAATCAATCTCCTGAGGGGCATCAGTGGATCTCTGCCATTTATCTTTTGGTCCTTCTGTTCATGGGGAACCACTGTTAAATACTTGACAAAGTAAATAAGAACAAACAAAAATCTGAACAGAAGGTACAAATGGTTGTTTCTGAAGCTTTCATATATAATGGAAAAGTAACACACACCAATGGTTGCAGTGAGGTACTGATCATTGGAAGCAGATTCAAGAGCAGGAAAAAAAAGTGTTGCACACTCTGGCTCCATATGCATTTCCCTTTTACATTGATGACATTTTGGCCCTCAGGCCTTCTTCAAGATCAGCAATCATAGTAGGACACAGGCACTGGTAATGTTACATAGGCCACACCCTGGTAACACAGCTAACGGTGATTAGATAATCATTCTGTGGACAAGCCCACAATAGGTAGCCCACAGCAAACCCTCATTGGGGCCTTCTGTGGGCAAGCCCACAGTGGGAAACTATCATGGTGGCCCCAAAGGGCAAAACTTCTATAGGCCCTGCATGGGCCATCCCACAGGGGGCCCATGTGGGTTTTGGGCAAGCCTATTGTTTGACTTACCCACAGAGGGGTCCCAAAGGGCAAAACTGCTGTGGATCCCGCATATGCTTACCCACATAGGGTCCATTTCGGATTAGTGTGGGTTTTCCCTGCCCACACTTCCCCACAGTAAACTCACAGCTACCCACAGCATGGACATGTTTGCTGGGAATGGCAATCATTGATTCTGGTTTGTGGAAGCAAGTAATGATATGATAATGATATCTCATGTGATCATATGGAGATCTCTATACGATAGCCATCTTTTGACTATATGATCTCCATACCAAGTGTACTGGTTTCTTCAGTAATATTTTCCATGTACTGCCACTGCTGCTGGTTTTCTATCCATCCTTCCACTATCATAACATTAATATGTGAGGTTCCCTATGGCTGAGGCAAGAAAGAGGGCAGACTCATTAAGAGTATAAGAAGAGCACACATTATATTAACTTAAAGTCTGTGCAAAGCAACAATAAATATGCATTCTGAGTTTGACATACCATAAAGAAGTGTATTATTAACAGCCCTGCCAATTTTGAATGATTGAAAAAATCACCAAGTATATAAAATTAGGCTTCAAAATCGCAAAAAATCAAGCCTTTTTCTGTGCTCTCAAACGCTGTGGGCGTGTCCGCGGAATGTGCTGAAACCCCGTCCCCGCTCAACTGTCAACTGTCAATCAAATGCCACTACTACGACCTGAAAAATGGATGTTGCATGACGAAACGTTCTTCTGCTGACACAGTCCTATTAGTGGTTGGAGGGGATTGCTTTGTGAAAACGTTTAACAGTTGAAAGTACTTGTTTAAGGAGTCACACATACTGAGGGGGATCATATAAAAGGTGAGTTGAAGCTTGGTTACAACAACGGAAGTAATAGTAGTATACCTATATTTATAATCACAAATAAAGTCACGATGGTCAGATATAATGCCAAAATGCACCGTTACTTTAGGGCCAAATAACACTGTCTCAATTTACATGAGCAAAATACCTCAGTGAGACAACGCGCATTATAAATGCGGAGTGTTTGTGTGTGTGTGTCTGTTGTTGACCCTCAACTCGCCATCAACGTGGCTCTTCACGAAATCAGTCCATTTTTTCTTCATCTCCTCATTTTTTTGAAATTTAGATAAGGACACTGAGCTGATCCAGGAAAGATGCTTTTTCGGGGTGCAGATATAGCTAGCTAGTTAACATAGGCTGTCAAAGTAGAATAGTAATAGAAACTGGCGATTGAGCGGGACAACCATTGCTGAGAGGGCGCTCTCGTGCTTATATAGTGGGGGGGAGAGGGGGCGTCATGCCGGTCACGCCAGTACATCATGGTATAGCTGTTTTAGCCACGCCCAACAAATCAGGAACACAGAAATGGTGAAAAACTGTTTAACGCTATATCTCCACAATTCAAAACTACATAGTTCTCAATCTCTTCACATGTTTTCAGCAATTATTTTCAAACATATACAATGTATTTAGAAACAAATACATGAATTTACTTTACATGAACTTTAAAACTCTTTATTGGTTGACCAAAAAGCATTTTTCAATTGTCATAAGTTATTATGATCATCTTGGAGATTGCAGAAGACCTGAGGGCATCTGTGACCATTTTTAATAAAAATTGTAAATCATTCACTTCTTGATTAGTTATAATAAACTTTTTAGCATATATTAATCAGCATTAATGGTCTTTGTTTTTTTTTCAACCTCTTTTAATAATGAAAGACTGAAAAGAATTCCTGTCAATTCCTGTGTTTCAAGATTATACTTGATTTAGCAAAGTGGTTCACTTGGTAAAATACTACAACTAGGAATGTTGAAGTCCACAACCGGCTTCTTAATCCCCAAAGCCAACCTACTACTATCACCCAACCACTGCTATACTTTGTTTCTATTAATATTGCCTTAGATTTCATTTCCAACTCTTTCACTGTGTTAAATTTGTTTCTCATTATTTATATGGGGGCATTTATTATTAAATTCTTCATAAGGCACTAAACATGAAAGACACAAAATAAGTAGAGGAAACAGTTGCTCTGTTCATCCTTTTTGCTTTGACCACTGCACTGTTAATCTTTCAAACCAACAGAGAGAATTATGGGAAAAAAACTGAAGGTGATGGATGTTACTCTCAAAAGTGTTATCTTGCAAAGTTTTAGTCTGCTGGTATGGTAATTTTCTCTCTGATAAGTGGGGGTGCAGGGGTAGGTAAGTGACTTCTCCACTCCATCCTGATTTCTCCACAGAAGCCAGATTCTGCTCTTAAGCAACTAAAAGCATAAAACGGTGACAGAATCTTGATGTAATGAAAATTCTGTCGATGCAGGAGAAAATGCTTTGTAAACTAGATTGCGTTGACAACTCAACTGTGACCAATTCAAAACTTCCACTATATTTGCCACCACTCACAGAGATGGCTCCAGTGAATATGAAAGGACTGCTGCTGTTCTTTTCATTGAAGATGTTAGAAAGGCTTGTACAACATGTTACGAGAAGGAGAACAGGGCAAGGACAGTAAGGACATAAATGAATTGTTATGCACAACATTGTAATTTCTTTTAGGACATTTTGAAACGGATGTGCACTGTTCTGTGTTATCATCAGTGTATCACGGATTTTCAAGATGCTTTCATTATTTCCTAGTATTTTTCAACATATACAGAATCTTTAAAGTATGCAAATGAAACTCATGTAACAAAGGTTTTAGATGTTCTCATCTTTGCTCTTCTATCCCTCCTGCTGTCCCTCTCTTCCTCGTCGTTGGTGGGTCTGCTGTGCATCATTCCCCTGCAGACAGCAGGTGTCAGGTCTGATTGTCAGGGCAAAGAGAAGATCTTACTTTGGGGCTGTGTTACTCACTTGGTGGCTGGTCCCTCCAAGCCACCTAATGTGCCCATACTGTACAGTAGCTACATCTCCTGCCTCAGGAGAGATCCTCTGAAGATAGGCTACTCCTCCTCTTCTTAATGATCTCTCCCCCAATCCTTCCCCAATGGGGCTGTGAATCATACCCTGTCCTTGTCACTTCATGTCTCATTTCTGCAGGTTACTTGTTACTAAATCTTCACACGGCTTGATGATGTGCATTTAAAATCAGAATTTTTCTTTTCTTTCTTCTTTTTTTGGGATGTATTGCTGTGAAATTTGGTACAGTCATGTCATTGTCCTCAGAGGATTAAATCATTCACTTCTTGATTAATTATCATCCACTTTTTAGAATAGAGTTAATTAGCATTAATATCCCTTGTTTGCTTCTTTAAAACCTTTTTTAATAATGACAGGATGAAAAGAAGTCCATTCCTGTGTTTTAAGATTATACTTGATTTAACGAAGTGGTTTACTTAGTAAAATACTACAACTGAGAATGTTGCGGTCCACAACCGGCATCTTACCCCTCAGCCAGCCTACTACTACCTAACTACTACTATACTTTGTCAGTATTGTTGTTTCTATTAATATTGCCTTAGATTTCATTTCCAACTCTTTCACTGTGTTAAATTTGTTTCTCATTATTTATATGGGGGGCATTTATTATTAAATTCTTCATAAGGCACTAAACATGAAAGACACAAAATAAGTAGAGGAAACAGTTACTCTGTTCATTCTTTATGCTTTGACCACTGCACTGTTAATCTGTCAAACCAACAGAGAGACTCCTGGGAAAAAAAACTGAAGGTGATGGATGTTACTCTCAAAAGTATTATCTTGCAAAGTTTTAGTCTGCTGGTATGGTAATTTTCTCTCTGATAAGTGGGGGTGCAGGGGTAGGAAAGTGACTTCTCCACACCATCCTGATTTCTCCACAGAAACCAGATTCTGCTCTTAAGCAACTAAAAGCATAAAACGGTGACAGAATCTTGATGTAATGAAAATTCTGTCGATATAGGAGAAAATGCTTTGTAAACTAGATTGCGTTGACAACTCAACTGTGACCAATTCAAAACTTCCGCTGTATTCACCACCACTCACAGAGATGGCTCCAGTGAATATGAAAGGACTGCTGCTGTTCTTTTCATTGAAGATGTTAGAAAGGCTTGTACAGCATGTTACTGGAAAGAGAACAGGGCGAGGACAGTAAGGACATAAATGAATTGTTATGCACAACATTGTAATTTCTTTTAGGACATTTTGAAACTGATGTGCACTGTTCTGTGTTATCATCAGTGTATCATGGATTTTCAAGATGCTTTCATTATTTCCTAATATTTTCCAACATATACAGAATCTTTAAAGTATGCAAATTAAACTCTTGTAATAAACGTTGTACATGTTCCCATCTTTGCTCTTCTATCCCTCCTGCTGTCCCTCTCTTCCTCTTTTCGTTGATGGGTCTGCTGTGCATCGTTTCCCTGCAGACAGCAGGGTCTCGGGTCTGATTGTCAGGGCAATGGGAAGATCTTACTTTGGGGCTGTCTTACTCATTCGATGACTGGTCCCTCCAAGCCACCTAATGAATTCAATTCAATTCATTTCAAGTCAACTGTCAATTCAATTGTCAAGTCAATGGGCTCTGTTGTCATGAATGTTTCAAAAACAATGCTGCCAAATCATCAAAATACAATTTGTCCAAATATTTGTAGTACAAAATACTAATAACATGAACATTAACACAACATTGAGACTGATATATATTAATTATTTATATACAATATATCCTATGCATGTACATGTTTGTGTGTGTGTGTGTGTGTGTGTGTGTGTGTGTGTGTGTGTGTGACTGCATGCATGTACTGTATGTGTCTAAGTCATTCACTGTTCCTCAGGCTATGGCATGTTGATACATATTGGGCATCAAGATATGCCCTGTCTACTTCTCCTAGGAGTATTTTTTTTTTTTAAATTTGAGAGGCCATTAAGCTCTTTGAAATCTGAAATTAAGCTTTTAAAGATATAAGATGTAATTATTCCACATTAAAATGTCTAAAAACAACTATACCTATGTTATATATGTTGTTGTGTACTTACATTATCCCTATTGTTACCAACAATTTTCAAACCCAGAGAAATCTGTAATTTAATAAAAGTAACGGACCGTTTCATTTGGTCGCATGTCAATAGCGTCATACGTCAACACAGAGTAAACTAACCTTAGCACAAGATGCATGAGTCCCGCTGTGTTTGTCTGCTGCAATGGCATCTACCAAAGAGTAACTTACACACTACAAGATAATACATCAGCATTGTGTTTGTTCCACATAAACTGGACTTCTATTCAGTTTTAAGCCACATTTTCATGATAAACTTTGGTCGTTTTTAACTATATCTTTTAGCCGGAAGAAGGATTTTAGTCTCTGGACGTTATCAAGAAACAACTGGGCAAACGTGAGCAGCAGCTCGGCTAACAGCCCTTCCAGGACGTCCGTGATCACCAAACATAGCCAGAGAAATATTGATTTTTTAGATGAAACAGCTTCAAATAGTATTTTTTCAGTTTGCGTGTACATTTGTTTTTGGAGAAGTGAAGACCTCTGCGGATAATTCGGCTGCCGGGAGAAACCAGACGAACGTCTGGATGTAAAGTTATAAGATTAAGAGACCAAACAAGTGTTAGCAGCAGCTTAGCTAACAGCCCGAATCTAATGTCCGTGGGTCGCCGTACATCGTCAGAGAAACACTAATCTTTTAGATGAAACAGCTTTATTCAGTGTTTTTACCTGTAATCACCAGGTCCTTTCTTCTGGAGAGGAGGAGACCTCTGTGAATAATTCGGCTGCCGGTATAAATATCCTGAACCATGAACACCGGAGTTATGTGACCGCGATGAAGCTGGTTATTTAACAACGAAGACAACAACTCCCATGATCCCTTGCTACTTCACACCGTCATCACACTCCGTCTTTTGTTATTGTTTTGATTGAGACACCCCAAAATTACATATTGTGCGTTTAATTTTGAAGTATCTGTTTATATAGTCCCATGCAGGTAACTCAAATCTTTTTGAACACAGCTTACCTGCCACCAGGGCACTCATTGTGTGCACAAGCTTGTACACCAATCTTTACAGCCAAGCCAGCCAGCATACACAGTTCCTGCATAGCAAAACAGTGCCAAGTTCTGTCTTTCATAGCCTCTTCAAATGGAGCACCTCGTACCTCCTGTCTGGTTTTAATTTCCATGGGCATGTAAGCAGTTCAGAGTCACAAGAATCATACACAGATTTGTTGAGCTTGCCCATCACACTTGCACTTGTTGATGTGAACATAGTGTTACTTCTATCACTGTGTGTTTGCCACAAGGGACACTATTAAACCAGCTAAGTGATGATTAGAGATCAGAGATGAGATCAGTATTCTGCTGGATGTTGTTGATGTGACGCTTTAGCTATCTTCAAATCTGCAGTTCAAAACAACTCAAATCAGGGGCTGCCTCATAAAAACAGTGTGCTTCAGGAGGAACCATGAAGGAAATTCCCTCATGTCCATCATGTTTGTAATTAAGAGACAGAAGACAGACAGAAAGGGAGAAAAGGGGAGAGCAGTCTGGTTGTGTGCTTTTCTGCACTAATTAAGCCATTGCCCCCATGCTAACCTTTCTTCAAATTAGGCCAGACTTTCTAATTAATATCCTGAATATAACTGAGGAGAAAAATGTGAGACAATTAAAGTGATGGTATTCTCACCTCCCTTGCTGTCAGTGAAGAGATAACCCTATACTCCCTTCTCCAGGCAGGGGTTCAGGGACAGCACAAGATTTGATGGACTTAAAATGTTACAAAGTTCATGGAGAAACCAGAGGAAGACAGTGGGGACCCATCTGTGTGTCACTGGTCAATATGGGCCTAAATAACTTTGGAAATGTAATGCTATCCCTGTCATTTGATATGAGTGATGTAAAATATCACATTGTGTGCAAAAAGCCATATTTGAAGAATAGTATACATTCCTCTCCTTAGGAGTCATCTTGAATACATTGTGTATGAGACAAAGTTATAGCAGAAGATTCTTTCTAGATATTTTCTAGACAATACCATCTAAGCATCTAATAAGACAAGACTTACAAAGGATTTTCATTCTGCCCCAAACATGGGCATTTATTGAACAGACTAGCTGGAATTAACATTTTATTGTATATGAGTTCTCCTTCACTTGTAGAAGGGTTTGGAGGGTGTCTCCAGTCCAGAGTTGACTGCATAATTATCTGTTGTCTAGCATGTTAAGTGTTGCAGCTGCAAACTCCCTATGAAAACTGCAGCACATATTTACACTGCACCATTTTCTTAGTAAATCTGGCCAAAGAGTCTACAGACAAGCTGGCAGCTCTGTGAGGCTGTGCAGCACTGCTTTGAGCTAAACATTACATGTTCATTATTGGACAAATTGAATTTTGACCAGTGGTGCTAGATGAAAGGTCAGGGGATCAAAGTTATTACAATTCATCCTCTGGGTACAATGAAATGTCTGTGTCAAATTTTACAGCAACAGCAAAACACATAAATAAAAAATAGCACAACTTTGATTTTAAATACACATCATCAAGCAGTGTGAGGATTTAGCAAGTAACCTGCAGAGATCAGACAAAAGAAAGTGACAAGGACAGGGTATGATTCACAATCCCACTGGGGGAGGATGAGGGAGAGATAATTAAGAGGAAGAGGAATAATTCCAATTAAAATCTGGCTTAAAATATCCAGTAGTGTCATCCTCCCCATTGCGCTGTGTGGTAGTGGAGTATGAGGCCCTCAGTCATCATAGTTATACCCGTTGGGACAAACATCCAACAGAATCTTTACATGCAGAATTCCGCAGATACATTTTACACATACACAGAAAAACACCAACAAATTCCTGATAATGAATTGATAATTAATATTAAAAATTAAGAACTCACATTTTTAATCACCTTAAATCCAACCAACCAGACATTCTCCATTCTAAAGCCTCCAAACCCAAGAGCTGAGCCCAGAAAAAAGTCCCCTACGTCAGTTTGTGCTGAGACTAACTGCCCCCTCTCAGCCAGTGTCACACCAACACTGCTTTCCAAACACCAATCAGAGTAAACCAAATTATAATAAAATGTAAAAAAAAAACAAAACAAAAAAAACAAAAAACAAAACAAAAAAAAAACTATTTGGAACATTGGAGAGAAGAAACTAAAAGCCAAATTAGATTAGTTGTCTGTTATCTGGCCCTAAAAAGAGATTATGAATTGGCAGAATATCTCTCTACTGTCAGAGATAGAAAACAGAGACAGATCCTAACCAAATACAGGCTCAGTGACCAAAAATTGGGAATTGAAAAAGGATGACACAAAAAATCATGGCAGCCAAAAGAAAACAAAATATGTGGTCACTGTTCAACAGGTGAGGTTGAGACAGAGGTGCACCTCCTCCTACAATGTAAAACATTCAATGAAATAAGGAACATTTCAGGAACATTCAGATTTCAATGAGCTTAAATGCACAATATGTAATTTCAGCCGCTAGGGGTCAATCAAAACAATAACAAAAGATGGAAGTAACACTATGTTCACATCAACAAGTGCAAGTGTGATGGGCAAGCTCAACAAATCTGTGTATGATTCTTGTGACTCTGAACTGCTTACATGCCCATGGAAATTAAAACCAGACAGGAGGTACGAGGTGCTCCATTTGAAGAGGCTATGAAAGACAGAACTTGGCACTGTTTTGCTATGCAGGAACTGTGTATGCTGGCTGGCTTGGCTGTAAAGATTGGTGTACAAACTTGTGCACACAATGAGTGCCCTGGTGGCAGGTAAGCTGTGTTCAAAAAGATTTGAGTTACCTGCATGGGACTATATAAACAGATACTTCAAAAAATATTTCAAAATTAGACGCACAATATATAATTTCAGCCACTAGGGGTGTCTCAATCAAAACAATAACAAAAGACGGAGTGTGATGACGGTGTGAAGTAGCAAGGGATCATGGGAGTTGTTGTCTTCGTTGTTATATAACCAGCTTCATCGCGGACACATAACTCCAGTGTTCATGGTTCAGGATGTTTATACCGGCAGCCGAATTAGTCGCAGAGGTCTCCTCCCCTCCAGAAGAAAGCACCTGGTGATTACAGGTAAAAACACTGAATAAAGCTGTTTCATCTAAAAGATCAGTGTTTCTCCGACGATGTACGGAGACCCACGGACATCAGATACAGGCTGTTAGCTGAGCTGCTGCTAACACTTGTTCGGTTTATCAGTCTTATAACTTTACATCCAGACGTTCGTCTGGTTTCTCCCGGCAGCCAAATTATCTGCAGAAGTCTCCTCTTCTCCAAAGTCAAACGTACATGCAGATTAAAATTGTTAAAATATTGATTAAAACTGTTTTACCTAAAAATTCAGTGTTTCTCCTACAAAGTCTGGTGATGGACGGACGTCAGATACAGGCTGTGAGCTGAGCTGCTGCTAACACTTGTTTGGCTTATTAATCTTAATAACTTTACACCCAGACGTTCCTCCGGTTTCTCCCAGGAGCCGAATTATCCACAGAGGTCTCCACTTCTCCAAAAACAAAAGTACACGCAGATTAAAATCGTTAAAATATGAATTAAAGCTGTTTTACCTTAAAGATCAGTGTTTCTCCGACGATGTTTAGTGACCACCGGACGGCTGTTAGCTGAGCTGCTGCTAACACTTGTTCGGTCTATTAATCTTAATAACTTTACATTCAGACGTTTGTTCGGTTTCTCCCGGGACCCAAATTATCCGCACAGTAGAGGTAAGATCGGCCTAAAAAATCCAGCCCGACCCGACCCAGGCCCGCGGGTATTAAAGCCTGACCCGGCCCGAGCCTGATCAATTAACTTGATTTGCAGGCCCGAGCCCGAAATTTTAGATCACAAGTTTTCTTAACGTTAAAATAATCTACATATTTTTATGATCATTATAAATGCATTCATATTTTATAACAAATATTCCTTTAGTTTAATATCCATACATTGTTTTAGTATACAATACATAATATATAAATATATATTTATTTTAAAAAATTAGCGAGAGAGAAGCCTGGCCCAACCCGACCCAAAGTTAATAATTGACATTTTGGGCCCGACTCGGCCCGAAGATCTTACCTCTACCGCAGAGGTCTCCACTTCTCCAAAAACAAATGTACATGCAAACTGAAATCGTTAAAAAAAAAATACTATTTGAAGCTGTTTCACCTAAAAAATGGTTCAGGATATTTATACCGGCAGCCGAATTATTCACAGAGGTCTCCTCCTCTCCAGAAGAAAGGACCCGGTGATTACAGGTAAAAACACTGAATAAAGCTGTTTCATCTAAAAGATCAGTGTTTCTCTGACGATGTACGGCGACCCACGGACATTAGATACGAGCTGTTAGCTAAGCTGCTGCTAACACTTGTTTGGTCTCTTAATCTTATAACTTTACATCCAGACGTTCGTCCGGTTTCTCCCGGCAGCCGAATTATCCGCAGAGGTCTTCACTTCTCCAAAAACAAATGTACACGCAAACTGAAAAAATACTATTTGAAGCTGTTTCACCTAAAAAATCAATATTTCTCTGGCTATGTTTGGTGATCACGGACGTCCTGGAAGGGCTGTTAGCCGAGCTGCTGCTCACGTTTGCCCAGTTGTTTCTTGATAACGTCCAGAGACTAAAATCCTTCTTCCGGCTAAAAGATATAGTTAAAAACGACCAAAGTTTGTCATGAAAATGTGGCTTAAAACTGAATAGAAGTCCAGTTTATGTGGAACAAACACAATGCTGATGTATTATCTTGTAGTGTGTTAGTTACTCTTTGGTAGATGCCATTGCAGCAGACAAACACAGCGGGACTCATGCATCTTGTGCTAAGGTTAGTTTACTCTGTGTTGACGTATGACGCTATTGACATGCGACCAAATGAAACGGTCCGTTACTTTTATTAAATTACAGATTTCTCTGGGTTTGAAAATTGTTGGTAACAATAGGGATAATGTAAGTACACAACTCAACAACATATATAACATAGGTATAGTTGTTTTTAGACATTTTTATGTGGAATAATTACATCTTATACCTTTAAGGGGAATATGCATATTGTATTTCTTGATAAGAGTCATGAGAAAATAAGATACCACTCTCATGTCTGTGTGTTTAGTGTGGAGCTGTAGCCAATAGACCATTAGCTTAGCATAGCATAAAGACTGGCACAGTGACATCCCAGAGACTTGTTGTTTCCAGGAAACCAGCATAAACGCTGGACAGAAGTGCTGGGCGATTAGATAAACTGTTGTTCTTCAAGAAATAGTTACAGCACATAACCCCTTCTGAAACAGCAAATCACTTGTGTTTCAAAACAGTTGAAACACAAGTGAGACACATGAACTAATGAAACAAAGGAAGTAAAGTGACCAGACACAAGGTAGCAGGGAATTCAAACTAAAAACAGGAAATCAGAGGAACACAGGGGAAACAAAAACCAAAACCAAGTACACATCCAACAGGGCAGGTAAAACAAAAATACAAACTGTAACAAAAACTCAAAAGTCCTGATAGACCATGACCCCCCCCCCCCCCCCCCATATGACACAACCTCATATATATGCAAGATTTTTAAAAATGAAAATAAATTTGAAAAAGTAACTGTTGTAAACTCTGTGTAAAACAATTTACCTAAATAGCCAAGACCTGTTAGAATAAAATCAAAGGAGAAGCAGTTCTCTAGTAGAACAATGCCGATCAGTGTTTGGTCATCAGGTATGCACATTCACAGCCCAGTCGTGTCATTTTTGGCTGATGATTGGACAACTGAAGGTGCTGCCCACCCACTGAACACAATCACTGTTGGGTTACCTAACATAATCCCTGGTTCTTTGATAACAGAGTGAGATGTTTCACAATGGGGAATCGCTTCGGCGTGACCAACTATGGAAGCTCCAACGACACCACATCTCTCAAATCATTCTTGACTGGTTTCTTTCCAAGTCTATGCAAAGAGGGAAATGATAGTGAAACACCTCATTCTGTTATCAAAGAAATGGAGATTACATTAAATAACCCAGCTCTTTTTCTGATGTTATTCGATGTTTCACTATGGGAGATATAGACCACACCCAGATTGCAAACATTTACCGAAACCATAAACAATATTGAACCAGGTATTGATATCACATGGGCCCTGGAGCTTTTGCATCTAGCACTGCTTGTGCCAAGGATGCCCACAAGACATCCAGTCTGTAAAACCTTACAAAATTGTGAGGCATAGCTCAACTCACCACAGCACAAGTATCCTATACTGAAACTCCCTTTAACAGGACGCATGAAGTGGCCATGCCCATTGTGGAATGATCCCTTAAACCCTGGTGGGGCTGCAAACCCTTACATATATAGGCCAGAGGTATAGTGTCTACGATCCAGTGAGACAGCCTCTGGCAGCACAATGGCTTGCCTTTATGGGGACTAGCCCTGGACACAAATAGCTCATCCTTTTTGCTTAACCCTACTCACATACACATGCAGAGCCCACACAAGGCATAATGTGTTAAGCCTTTGCTCTTCCACTGAAGATAATGGTGGTGGGTAAAAGCCAAAAGCTCCATTGTGGGACATCTGTAGGCTGACTTCATCACCTTAGGCACAAAGGTTGGGATGGGCCGCAGGCAGACCTTGGTGAGCCCTGCGGCAAACTGCAAGCAGAAAGGGCAAAACCTGTAAGTCACTCACATACTTTGCTATGGGTACTTCATCCCCAATGCCCTATAGGTTCATATGTGTGATGAGA
The DNA here is from genome assembly GCA_029490765.1 of Euthynnus affinis. Taxonomy (NCBI): domain Eukaryota; kingdom Metazoa; phylum Chordata; class Actinopteri; order Scombriformes; family Scombridae; genus Euthynnus; species Euthynnus affinis. Next base: position 11,899,576 of record CM055852.1, on the reverse strand, counting down.
GAGCAACAAGCCCTGCTCTCTCACCTTGGCTAGAGTAGGGGAGATCAGGCTGAGAAGGGGGAAGCATAGAGCAGCATATTTGACCATGGGTGGGCCAGAACAGCCACCCCAGAGGAGCTTTTATGTCCAACAGGGAGAAAAACAGCGCACACTGAGTGTATTCTTGTGAGTTGAGTAGATCTATGGCTGCCCGGTTGTATTTCTGCCAAATTTGCTCCACCACCTGCAAGTGCATAGTCCTCTCTGGACTGGGGGTTCCCTGAGGACAGAAGATCTGCACCCCTGTTCAAAATGCCTGGTGTATTTATCGCTCGAAGGGACAGGGCTGCACCACATGATTATCTTCTGAGTTAACTTGTGCAATTGCAGTGAACAAGTGTTGCCCTGGGGGTTGATTTATGGTACCACAGTGGAGTTGTGTGTTTTTACCAAGACATGGTGAACTTGGAGCAAAAAATGCTACATAGCACAAAAAACATTACATAGTTGTCCAACATAGTTGCCCCCCCCTGATGAGGACACATCTCTTGTCATGGTTACAATGGAAGACACTGCCCACAGTGGGACACCTGACACAAGAGTTGTCAAGTTCATCCAGGGGCGTAGAGCCACCACACACACTGGTATTATTTTCACTTTGTGGCTGAGGTGATGGCGTTGGCACAGGCATAATGCCCAACCCACTGCTGAAAATCCCTCATCGTCAGAAGCCCTAAATGTACAACAAATATTACAGAAGCCATGAGGCTGAGTAGGCGCAGACATAGTCTGAACGATACAAATTTTCCCATCTGGAAGAGGTAGAGATACTGTGTTAGAGACAATAATCTCCCCTCCGATAGCGTGACACAATGAGAGAGGGAGTTTATGTTGAGACCCAAGTATTCTGTACACAGTGCAGGTTCTACTCAGCTCAAGTTTATATTGAACCCAAGATCCCCGAGATGATTTATTACCATAGCGGAATCCATGACTGCCTGTTCCCATGAGTTGGAGCACATCAGATAACTGTCTAAGTCAGTCAGTAGCGCTACCACATGGGGTTAGCCTGAGCTAACTGCATACCATAAGGCTCTGCTCATTGTGACACATTAGCTGAACTCTGGGTACTCTGCTCACCTAACATACAAATAAGATAAGATGTACCTTTACCAATCCCTCGTAGGGGAAATTCAATTTGACACAGTAGCACAAAGGAATGCAGTTAACAACAAAGACAGAAATCAATGAATAAATCCACAAATACCTATACATCAAAAAAGTAAGTAAAAAATATAAAAATAAGATAAAATAGGAATAACAGATACAATAAAATATATCTGTATGTATATACATGTGCAATGGTGCTGTTTCTAAAATATAAATACAGTACATATTCCCATACAGTATCTGTTGTATACACACGTGCAATATCTGTGGTGGTGACAGGTAACTGTGAGTGGTGTATAGTTTTGAGTCTCAGTCAGTGGAGGTTGGAGGTACTGGGTGCTGTGGCATTGTGGAGTCTGATGGCTGATAGCACAAAAGAGCCCTCTGATCGCTTTGAGGCATGTGGCAGGATGAGTTTGTGGTTGAACATGCTCCTGACCCGTCTCAGCTTGGCTTAGCGAGGATGAGAGGGGTTGTCCATGATAGCGCTCAGTTCTTCTCTGTCACTGCCTTTACAGTCTCCAGTTCCATCCCCACCACAGCTTGCCCAGTTTGTTGGCACCACAAGTCCCACCTCCCAAGCACACAGCAAAGAAGATAACACTGGCCACTACAGACTGGTACAGCAGCCTAGTCGCACACTGAAGGACCTGAGCCTCCTCAGAATGAACAGCCTGCTTTGTCCTTTCCTGTAGAGGGTCCCACAGTAGGAACTGTAGGAACTTGTAGGTGCCTGCTCCTTGGTTCTCCCGATGTTGAGCTTAAGGTGGTTACTGTCACACTATCCTCTGAAGTTTTAGATTAGGTCTCTGTGGTGCAGAGTTGGTGCAGAAGTCAGAGGTGTAGATGGTGAACAAAAACAGTGACAGTACAGTTCCTTGGGGTGCACCAATGTTGCTTGTCACCACATCTGTCAAGCAGCCTTGCAGCCTTACGTACTTCGGCCTGTCTGTAATCCAGGTCACAAGATCCTGGTCCACCTGCATCACAGAGTCCTTCGCAACCAGCTGGAGTGGCTGGAGGGTGTTGAAAGCACTGGAGAAGTCTAAGAACATGATCCTCACAGTGCTTTGTGGCTTCTCTAGGTGCATGTAAGCTCTGTGAAGCAGGTAGATGATGGCATCCTATACACTAATGTCAGTCTGGTATGCAAACTGCAGCAGGTCAAGGCAGTCGCATATCAGGGGCCTGAGGTGCTCTAGAACCAGCCATTCAAAGGTCTTCATGGCATTTGACGTTAAAGCCACAAGCCTGAAATCGTTGAGAGCACTGGGACGTCCCTTCTTGGGCATGGGGACAACGCAAAATATCTTCCAGTTTCTGGGCACCTTTTTCAGTCTCAGGGGGAGGTCAAAAAGATGTCCTGCCAGCTGCACCACATCCAGCTTAATCACCCACATGTTGATATCGTCAGGTCTTCTGGCATTGTTGGTCCAGGTCCTGGTGAGCTGCCATCTCACCTGGTTGGTTGTGACAGTTGGGGTGGTAGGGGATATGATGGGGCAGACCTTCTTGGTGGGAACAACACTCTCATCACAGAACCTGATATCGTTAAATACACACCGACTATAATAAGTGAGACCCTCAATGTCATCCCTATGGTCTCCCTGAAACAGCTCCCAGTCAGTTTCCAAGAGTGCAAGAGTGGCCCGCCTCCACAGACAGTGGCACTAATGGTAACTGAACCTGCCATAACGCATTAGCCAGAGGGTATAGTGTTACACAGTCACTGGCCACATTGGTAAGCAAATACAGGGTAGCCAATGGAACAGCTTGTCTTGATGCGGACACTACTCTGAATTATCCAGTTTAATGGCAGCGTACACTTCTTGAGAAGGACTTACTCAGCAAATCCAGACTGAAGCCAGAAACTACATTCAGCAGCGTGGTCCTTAATGGGTTATCTGTGAACTGTTGAGCAGATATCCATGCTAGTCTTGATGAGCTGAGGGATCTTTGTATAGTTTCTTCATGGGAAGAAAGAGGGAATGAATTGAGAGGGGTTGGTCAACTGCAGTAATATGAGGGGGCGTCTCCCAAGCACAGTTCAGCCTGTCTGTCACTGACAGATGTGGTGTCATTGGAGCTTTCATAGTTGGTCACACCGAGGTGATTCCCCATAGTGAAACACCGAATGATATTAGAAAAAGAACTATAAATCTTTTTGTTATCACTGTCTGCAAAAAAGCAGGCTGAGCAGAGCAGAGAGGGTGAAGTATGAGAAGAGTTTAAATTTGACTTGAAGTAGGTCTGGTGTGACATCACTGTTTGGCAGCGGCAAAGAACAGAAATGCCTCCATAAATCTGGGGAAATGCCAGGAGAAGAGCAGATTATGAGGCCATAACACAAGCCCGTCAGTGCATTTAAGTGTTAATTATTCATTTTTCTTCCCTCATAAATTTTAACTGCAAGCTTTTGTGATTAAAACAAAATATCTCCACAAGAATATCCTTTGGGAACTGGCATCCTTTAAGCCCTTTAAAGAATTGTGAATAATGATGGTGCTCTCATAAAAATGATCCCTGGAGGATCCTGTCTATTTTTACTCTTCACCACCCTTCTCAGATGAGCTGTTGTGTTTAAGTGAAGTCCATTTGTGCCCAGAAAGAATGAACAACAGTCATCAGGCACGTAAAACATACAACAACTGAACTGTATGTGGCCATAAAATATACTGTAGCCACTGGGAGCTATAATTCCCTAATAATCAAGTTGGTGTACATTATATGGGCTCTATCAGGTGAAGTGTATAGACAGCAATTTTCTCTTAATTCATTTAGAGGATGGTTAATTTGATGGCTATTCAAAGACAGTAATAATCCACTTATCCTCACATAGCTAATCTCCAACAAATAACCCCTCCCCTTTCTCTCTAGCACACACACATGCACACACTACTTAATCATGGACAAAACATTTTTTTTTTTTTTACCATACTTACTTGATTAGCTAATCAAATATGAGTGACCTTAGATCATTTTTGGATCAGTTGATGTCACTGTGTATTCACAGTCACACATCTAGTGCCAAAGTTTGTCTCACTGTCCATCAGTAGCTGCCACTAGATGTCACAGTATTAACACTAGGCAATACTACCTCCCCAGCACCAAAATACTCAGCCCTGAATCATCAGTATTGTTACATAAATACTGCTAAAGGTAAAACACTGTGGATCTTGCTGTTTTTCCTAAAGGCATACCTCCTACCTTTTTTTTACTCTCTTCCTCTTGAGCCAGCAATTCTCTAAATGCTAGACACAAGATGTGCAGATCAGCTTTAACCAAAAAAAAAAAAAAAAAGATGGCAAAGAATTTCCTAAATATAGTGTTAAATGTAATTAAGCGATAACATTAGCAAAGAACTGGCACAGGAATACTATGATGACCCTAAGAAAGGAAGAGTGTATCAAACCATGTTCCTGCTTTATCTGCCAACCTAAAGATTTCATGTCAGCAGCAATATGTGGCTTTGATGAATGACCCCAGGGAGTTAAAACATCTTGCTGCTGTTTTAAAAACATAAACAGAGAGATGGTGATTCTTTGCTGAAGCAGACCACTGCTGATTAGCACAATGCTATGGAAAGATCATTTTTGTGGATTAGGCTTGTATGTGATAGGAGAGATTCCCTTTTGAAAACATGGAGAGAGAAAGAGATTCCTTTTTGTCCACGTGGATTTCATTCGAGGCTATTCTCCACTGAATTCCATATGGACGTTATGGCTGTTCCTCAGAACTTGGCCACATTTCCATAACTTTTATTTTCCATGCCTGCGCCTGGGTTTGTACTGACCCTGTGTGTCCTCTGGGATCTTTGATTATTCGTACACTGAGACCTGAATGCAAAAACAGTTTCTTTTGATTGAGAGGCTGCACAGAACTATATGGGAGGCAACATGGACAGTTTCAAGGTCCGTTTTGCAGGAAGATGTTGATGTAACCTCTTTGCCTATTCGGGAGATTAAAACCAGCGGTGACAGCTTTGAAGATCACTGCTGGATAGACATTTCAACCATTTCAATCATGACATGCATACATGCTGTAATGTATGCACCAGTGTCTCATGGTAGAAGTAGTAGTTCAAATACAGAACATTGTGATGTGTCCTAGTTTGAAGGTTTGGCAGTATGCATGGTGTGTTGTTTGTGTGACGGTGAGCATCCAGTGTGTAGCAGCCAAATGTTGGTAACCTAATTTCACTTTTTGATTTTGCTTTCACAGTTGATGTGTCGGACAGGAAATAGCTACAATGCTGCGGTGTGCCTGAGGGAAAATACTGTAATAAAGCACACTCTATCAAACTATAATAAAATAGTGATAGCTGTCTTCTTTTTTGCAAAATATGTAACTTAATTTATTATTTCCTTTTTCATGGAAGCTACCTATTGTGTGTGAAAATGTAATTTGATGGTTTCCCTTATGTTGTTCTAGTAAGGTTTTAAATCTGTAACCATTTTTATCTCCTTACAGTTTTACAAAGGACAGATTTCTGAGGTAAACAAAACAGTGTTAATTCTTTTGTCACAGATGAAGTCAGTGCTTAATTTTCCTATTCTTATCAACCCAATGCAACATATACACTATGTAAATGGTTCTTGTGAGGAAAAGCAACTGCATTTTGTCTCTGTTGATCACTTTTTGTATTTGTGATTATGTTTGTTTGCATTTCTTCTGCAACATGATACAATGCCCCTAATAAAAGTTTTATTAAAGGTGCATAATTTGCCTACATTTAAAACTGTTTTTATGCACCTTATATCAAAAAAATATCAAACAGCATTTTAAAAAGCAATAAATAGCTTTTAAAACAATTAAATACATGTAGTGTATAAAATAAGACAGCCAACACGGTTTGAGGTGCATTACATCTGTAATAAACGGCACATTCACTAATCATCTGTCACTAAATGTACAGTACAAGGTGCTAATGTTTATAAATAGGTAATTAATTGTATAACATGGATAATGGATTATTACTTTAACATATTCTACAGGTCACCTGAACTCGCTCTAATTTTAATGTCTGTGTTACTAATGGAAAAGTATTCTCCATGACATAGCATTTTAAATGGACCTGACCGAATAGTAAATGAACCACATCCATCTTTGTGACACTGCATTGCAGGGTACTTTCCTCCAGAATCATCTGTAGATGACCTTGCTATTTAAAGTTTCTTGTTGATGTACTGTCTTATAGCTGGAGGTAGGTTCATTTAATCACCAGAAATTCTGAAAAAACAGACAATTAAAAAAAAAATCTGTACCACACTGATATAGTAATTAACTGCATGAAGCCATTTATAGAACATTTCATAGAAATATTTTGTCAATCTCATCTACAGATTATATTTTAGCAGCATTTTGTGCAGATTTGGGCTTATTAAGTTTTCATGTTGCAATATCAATTTTTTCACTGTGCTTATGCTTACACATGTCAAATGAACATGTCCAGTAACAGGTTGTTTTATAGGAAAAGGCTGGTTCTATTCTATGTTTCAACAAGTTTCGTGAAAAGATGAAAACCAACAATTTTGATATATCTTCTTCCTCTGTGCCACAGACCTCTGTGTTGTCCCAAAACTATTACAGCACATTAATGAGCCACTGGATTACATTTTCCTTCATTATGATGAACATGGGCACAGTATTTTATTTTGCCGTAAATACTCGCTACTGCACCAAATATGTATTGGTCTGCAGCTGAAAATTACAGTGGCTGACATGGGCAATCGTGCTGCAACTTAAGAAAACACACTTTCCTACCGTAATGTGACGTGATTTTGGGGACATTACACTGTATAAGAGTGAAGTCATTGTATGTGTTGTGGTATTTGCAGCATGTTTTCTAAATGCTACACATGTTGTCAAATTATATAGAAATATAATAGAAAATATATTATTGAAAAATAGTTCCATCAAATGCTTAAAGTTTCCAACTTCCATTAACGCACATTGACTCATAAAGTACAATACTGCAACAACAATTTATGGCATTTCAACAACATCTCTCTCTCTCGCTCTCTCTCTCTGCCTCAATATTATTAAGGTGATCTATCAGTAAGGCACCGTTATCTCAAAAGGACACATACTGCAGTGTATGTCAAGAACAGAGGGAGTTGCTGAGGTTCATTACTGAATCCAATTATGTTCTAGAAGCCCAAAACAACCTGAATGTTGTTGATAGATACATGTATATACCACATAAATATTCATGCTTTTAATAAGAAATATCCCCCTTGAGCAACCAGCAAATTATGAGATATACACTCAAATTATAAAAAGCCTCAAAATATTTTTCTATCATTTACCCAGAACATAACAGGTTTCCACAAGAGACACTTGTCCTGAAGGGACAAAAACTGTGATATTTCCCCCAACTGCTAGGTTGGTTAGTTTGGTATCAAATGCAAGTGTCAAAGACGTTGCTGTAAACAGTTTACTCTAAAAGGCCATTTTTCACAAATAGAGTTTGGCGCACAGACTTTGTTCAAGTAGAGCAGGTTATATCATATCAACTTTTGCACATACAGGACTTGTGAAAAACATCTTGTTTAACTGCAAGGGGGAAAATATTAGGAAAAACTTTACAATATAATCCAATATACAAAAACAAAAACTGATCATTAAAAGAAAGGTAATAATATTTGCAGAACAAAAATATTGAAAAGAAGACATTGATTGTTTTGTAAATTAGTATGTAAATTACATTATGTACTATTTGTAGATACTGTATGCATGAACTAATGTGCACATATACTGTATATATAATTGATCACCTGATTTTCTAATAAAATATGGCTGAGTTTGGGGACTTTATTCTGGTGGCACACAAGGCTTGGGCTCACAAATGGAGATACATTTTATTTATAGAGGTAGTGTAAATGAATAATGGATTGTGATGAATTGTCTTGCATATACATTGACAACCTACAATTTTTTTTTTTTTTAAAAAGTGTACAATCATGGTATAAAAACTTCCATCATTTTCTACATATCTCCTTGTTCATTTCTTGGCGCTGATGTGACTGAACTCCCTCTGCTCTTCACAGAATACTGATCAATGCCCTTATAACAGGTAATATGAGCAAAATCAAAGGTTGAATAATGATGTGAGCAGATGATAGTATGTCCATAGAAAGAACAAGTATAACCCTTGGCATTTCTGGATCTTCTTGCGATAAAGATTTTCCCAGTTACTGTGGATATATTTTATGGATTATGATAATGCAGAGGCCTTCATAACAGAACATTGCGTCCATTCAGCAGAATCTATACATGCCCACACCAGGGCTTAAACCTGTGTTATCAGTGTCTATACTGCATTTGTATATAATAAAGTTTCAGACATTGATGTTTACAGCTGGTAAAGAATGAGAAGAATAAGAAGAACAACAAATTATGTTTTTCAGCTGAACATGTTAACTTAAGTAAATTCACTCTTTGCATGAAATTTATTTTTGATGGAGATGAGTTGAGACCCATTTACCTTTAATAAAATAATAGCCACACTAAATTACATACAAATATTAGTCATAAGTTGTGGTAATATTATTAAAATACAACCACTGGCAGGGTATCCTTATAAGGTAAAATCCTCTCATTCTGTCACTATTTGTTATGATTTTTTTTATCCTGCAGCGATGAATACAAGGAGTAGACAAAATAATGTTGCCATACATTCTTCACCTAAAAGGTATTTTCACTCTGAAGTAATTTAATCACAGTTACAAGCACATCTACAAAGATGGATCATATTCGGTTCAGTTCCATTCAATCAAACATTTGTCAGCTATAAAAGAGGTTTGGCAATCTGCAGTTTGATGTCAAAACAACACAAAAAAACCAGCAGAGCTCCAGTAAAGACAAATCATTTGCGCTTGAATAGCAGGTGCATCTGTCAATAAACTGCTAGATTATCTATTGCAGTAAGTCAAATATAATATAATATAATATAATATAATATAATATAATATAATATAATATAATATAATATAATATAATATAATGATTCAAACAAAGAAGAACATACTGTGTTTGTTTTTATCCATGTTCTGCTTTGGTGCTGTCCAACACTTTGTATCATCAGTCCATGGTTCAGACAGACATTTCAGAGTGACCCTGTCTTGAACTCAGACTGAAGCATATGGTTCAACCCTCAATTATGCATGGCTAAATCTTCCTTCTTTTAGAGGGAATGAGCACAGAGTGTTATTTTAGTATAAGGTGACCTCTTTAGCAGTGATAACATTTCATGTGAGAGTCCCTAAATATTTGAAAATTTCCCTCTCATTGATGTTTTAGTTTTGACAAAGGTCACAAGAACTTCAACTTTCTCGTAGATGTTTTTTTTTTTAAGCAAAGTGTCATCACTATTTTGAAATACCTACTGTGTGACAGACTGATTTAAATATCTCCTTTTCAGATTCGCAGATCAAGAGTGGGCTGGCATCCTTTGAAATTCTGCAGTAATGTCAAGGGAATTTGTACCAGACTCATCCAATTCAAGATTTGAATAGAGTGTGTTGAATAGCTTCAGCAATCCACTGGGCAAAAGCTTGAAGACACTCCAGAGTGCTGGAGGATGGTGTAGCACAAGCTCTATAATTAGTGTGCTGAGTAATACATAGTTCGATGTAGAGGCCATATAAATACAGAGGAGTGGCTAACAAGTCAAAATTCGAGTCAACATTATTCCAATATCACATACACTATATCCACATCAGAAATGGTTACTAACCCAGCCGAAGCTGTCTATGCTTTAAAACTCCCCTAAAAATGAATTCCTCATGAAAATGTGTGAAATACTGAAAGAGGCAATTCATACAGAGATTCCCCACCATCACACAAAATGAAAAGAAAGTTGTACCAAAAAATAGCCCAAAAGCAGGATTCTAATAAACCTCAACATTAAGTTTTCCACTTTTATTTCCCAGTTGAATTCCCTCATTCCACATTGTCTGACAGTATGTCACATATTTTCTCATCAGCTTGCTCCAGCTGTTCATTGAAGCTAGATGATGCTTACATTGAATGAAATATTCAAACCCAAGATTAAATGTTTTTATGGCTGCATTATTCATTCAGATGGTAATACTCTAAAATGTTTTAGAGACCATTTTATATACATTTCCCTGAAAACCTAGACTGATGTATTTAGTATTTGTGGAAACTTTGGGATCACCACTAGAATTTTGAATTAAAATTGACCTCCAATTTGTGATATCACAACTAGTTTGCAGCCAATCGTGGTCCAGTATGCAACTTACACCAGTGTGGTGTGGAAATTTGAAGCCTCGAGTGCACTGGAGACACTGAGAATTGACTTTTCAGTAAAGTAGGAGACATCCGTGTGTCCAGCAGGTAAACCTTTAAAATGAAAAGTATGTGCATATTCATAGATTCTGTTTCTTTTTAATGAGTGAGAAGGAATAGTTTTTAAGTTCTTAAGTGAACTTTTTTGTAGAAAAATCATATCAGACAGAAAATTATTATTCACTGCAGAGCATCTTGATAATATTGATATAAAACACCAGAAGGTCAGTATTTGGTTTTTGCCTTTCCTTTTTATTTTGAACAACATAATTGTTAAGACAGACATTTCATCTACTCTCCTGACTTGTGGTTATTTACTATGTTTATCTGAATCAAAAAGAAAAGAAAATCAGAGAAATTCTAGCAGCACAATTAATTTATTTTTAAAAGTCCAGCGGGTCTTCCATTAAATTCCCAATGTGTCTAAACATGTCTGGTTGCCAGCTGTTTACATATTCAACAATGCACAATAATTTAAACTCAACCATTCTGCGCAGAACATCAGCCAGCCATGAATTAATTAAGGCTTTCTGCTCTGATAAGTACCAGCCAAGAGGAGAGGGTGCTGTGTTGAGTCTTACAAGAGTGTGTAATCGTTAACTCTGTGTTGAAGGGAATTTCAGTCGTCGAGTTGGCGTTCTCAAGAACGCTTGAACTACTGGCAAAATATGCATGCATGTCATGCCTGATCAGAACGCACTGAACTGTGAGTTTTCACCATAACTGGAATGTAGTTTGATTGCAAATATAAAGAGTTACACAAATTATAATTCACCACTACAAAACTCATTAATTTCTACGAATCCATGCTTTTAATTGCTGTTAAATGCTGCCAACTGTGGGACAGCATCACCGTCATTTTTCTAGCTTGGTCTGCACAATAATCAGATTAAAAAATTCTTGCTTCCCTTCAACACAGGGACGAATGGTTGTTCGGGATAGCTTTGTGTTAACATTACACATCCAAAGTACTCCTACTTACTGGATGTGAATTAGCTAATGGTAGGGAGCAGCAATATTTAATAATTTGCTGACAGTACAATGGCTTCACTACACAAAATGCCGCCAGCACGTTTTCTTTAGCAAGAAGACCAAGCACTATATGCAGGATCTTAAAGGATACAACCACCAAATTACAATTTGTCTTATTTTCATAGCTTTGGTCATCATTTGTATCATTAATAACAACACTGTCCTCACCAAGTTAATTGCTTAAAAACTACAAATAAGTTAGATGAGCAAGACACATGCTGTCACACAATCAGACATGTATTAGTCAGCCAAACCTATTAGAAAGAGAAAATAAGGTGATTAGTAAGATTATTAACCAAAACATACATCAATGCTCCCTGTTTTACTTTGCCATGAGCAATTATTACCAAGATAACAGATCTCAGCAATAACTTTGATAAGTAAATGTTGCCATAATCACTGAGAGATATAACCAGAGTTACCCTGCTGTAGTAACCTCACTGACTGTTGAACCAAGTGTGCAAACGACTACATTAATAGGCTCAGCATCATATTACGTGTTCAGTGAAGTTGCATGTTTTTATGCTCTGATTACTGTACAAATAATGAATTCAAAAGGGTATCAGTATCAGTGCACGCGCCTGTGCTTGTGTATCTTTGTATGTGTGTTAGGGGAGTTGCAACTTAAACAGAAGCTGCTTTAATCTTTGTCCTTGAGAGTAATCTTGCCTGTGTGCAAAATGGCTCACTTTATCAACTTGGTGGCAGCCTGCCCTGCCTGGAGTCTGGAGGCAGCAGAAGCAGCGGCATCAGTGATGCTTTCCTCATGACAGCTCAGAAAGAGCAACCAGATGATCACCTTCTCCAGAGGGACCCAGTGTGCTGAGAGAGGACAAGGAAGAGACTATTTATGTTTTACAACTACTGATTTAAGTCTTATGTATCAGATAAATGACCTGTATCAATAGACATCATTTTAATCATAGGGAAGTGTCAGGGCATGAAGAAAGGTAGCCAAGGTCGCTTGGTATGTTGTGATGATTGATGAGTTTTTGAGGAGAAACAGAACTAGATTCTTATAGGTTTTGTTTTGATCCTTGTATTAGTGTTCTCCATCCACACTGCACAACAGGAGCAAAGCCAAGGGCACGAGGTGGCAATCTCTTGAAAGCTAACTGGCAGATCAGTTACAAAATTGACATTTTGAGAAATTTGCTACCATTTTCCAGCTTGCCAAAATTTAGCTGAGAAGGTCGTTACCACTCTCATATTTGCACGCTAACTTAATTGATTGTTTTTACTCTTAGGTTTTTTCATAAATTAAACAAAAGTGTTCGTTAGTGAGTTTTAGAGGTACTAAGATGGATTTTTTTTCTCTTTGGAGAGAGCTAGGCTAGCTATTTCATTCTCTCTCTAGTGTTTAGATTAAGCTAAGCTGATTGTCTCCTTCCTTAATAGCTTCACATTTAACTAACTATTTAGGCAGTGATTGTTAAATTTTAAAAAAGGAGCAACTTATACTGGAACTGTTGTGATAATTTTAGACAATACTGTTCAAACTTAAATTGGAAATGATAAAAATACTGGGAATGTGATCACATTTGATTGACTTTAATCATCTCATCACTTCATTAATAAGCTACAGTAAGACATTACTCTCTTTTCTCTAGCATGCCACCCTCTAATGCCACTGCACAGTAATTTTCTCTTTGCTTTCAACCAGCTATAAAAAAATATCTGTGCTGGCTGCAGATCCAGTGAACCTGCCTGAGGGCAAAAACAGCTGTTTTCTTCATTGCTTCTGACCAACAAGCCTTCTCAGCCCCCAGCACCTACCTACAGCACGATACCTTGACTGCATCTGTGTATGTTTAAATTGTATTATCATATGATTTATATTTTCTTGCCACAATAATCTGAATGTAAATCTTCTCATTTGCATTTTTATGTTTTCAGTAGTAGATAAATTATAAATAAATTTTTGTTTTCTGTAAGTAGCTTTATATTAACAAAATTGTTAGGGTTTTGTTTCTTCTATGCTGTCTGCCTTCATGAAACAAAAGCATTTGAAATCCAAATAATGGCATGCTTGTGCCTTTAAAAGCATCGGCTGCATTAATATGGTCCATTTTGCCTGCAGCTTAGGCTAGTCATTAGCCTCTCCGTGTCTTACACTGTGAGGCTAAATTGGGTTAAGGAAAACACGCACACAACCAGGTTGAAAAACAGCGGAGGGCAGCCTTTAAATCAGGTCATCACCAAGGCAGAGCGTGTGTGAGATGTGCCTTTGGAGCAGATTGCACTCTGTTGGCCTGTATCCCACAACAACCACCTTCCAAAGGCAGCGGTCAAGAGCTCAGCACGGACACCCCTGTGGTCACCCTTCATAACCCCTTTTTGAGGTTAAAAGAGGGTTTGATCAAGGGATCTGCCTCCACCTCCTCAACCCCCCCAACCCCTGGTCAAATGCAGACTGCGTGCTTCTTCATGTCTGACGCTCCCAACGGGTCCTTTTTGAAGACTGATCCCAATTACAAAGCACTGAAGCTGGAAAGATGGAACGTGTCTCTGTATAGGATCTAAGGTTTTTTGTATGTTCTGTTAACACTGAACCCTGCTGTGATTGCATCAGTAATTAAATGTGAAGCAACATTATATCAGCCCTATGATTTATCCATGAAGAAATCGAAGAGTTCTTGAGCGAAATTGTAATCTTTTGCAATACAGTAATTATTATTTAGAATAGATATCTTTTTTGTCCACTCACATAGAAATTTTTTGGTTTCACAGACATACATATACTTAAAAACTTCCTCTGCCATGAGTTAGTATGCATGAGACAAAGACTATAAATAATTGGGCCTGTAATAAGAATCGGTTGGGCTGGAAATAATAAATACATATCTTAAATAGACATAAAAACAGCAGTGGTCCCTAATATCTAATGAAAAGTAAGATGTTTAATAAGATGACTAGGGATGGAATAAATGATCTCTTTCTTTTATCTTTTAATTGCTGTGGTTACCCTATATCATCTTCAAGAAGGGAGTTTTTCAAATTCATTAAACAAAGGATTTGAAGGGTCCTGAACTATTAATGTTGCTTTCCTCCTGGTTTGTAAATGGCTGCATTTATATAGTGCTTTTATCTAAAGCACTTAACAATGTTTCTGCTGCTCACTCACACTTTCACACACACACTCACTGGTGGCGGCAAGTTACCACGCAAGGTTCCTGGCACAACCATCGAGAGCAATTTGGGATTCAGTATCTTGCCCAAAGATACTTCAACATGCAGACAGGAGGAGTTGGGGATTGAACCACTGACCCTGTGATTGGTGGATGACCCACTTCACCTCCTGAGCTACAGCTGCCCCTTTGTGTGTTATACAGCTGTACCAACTGTCTCGGGGAGTTTGTGAGCTTGCTTTTCTCCTAGCCCCTAAATTTCCATACCAGCATGTGGTATTGTAGGAAATTTAACTTTCCAGTAGATTGGTGTAAACCATCCTCAGGACTTCTTTGCTCACATCAAAGGCATTTGATTTCCTTAAAAGAAACAATCTTTCCATTGCCTTTTTAAAAAATGTAGTCTGAGTGTTCATTAAAATTTAAGTTGGTGTCTAAAATCATTCCTAAATATTTAAAACTACCTACCATCTTTACAGCTTAGACCTCAATTGTGATTGGCTGACACATTGGTTGCCCACCCTTATTGTTGACAATGAGTTACTTGGTCTTTAGCGTTTAAGAGCAAAGCACTCTCTTGACACCATGTTAATGGGTTGTTGATGTGATTAATATTGGAACTCTCTTGCTCATCATTACCCTTAAACATGCAACCTTGGGGCACCCTAGTATTCAAAATGATTTCATCAGACAGGGAGCCTTGTACAGAGACTCTTTGGGGTGGTCAGATAAAAAGTCTTTGATCCACAGTGCAAGTTGTCCAATGGCATCAAGTTTAAAAAGTTGACTTAATATAATATAATTCCTGGTCGTATTAAAAGCTGAACTAAAATCAATAAATAAAATTCTGACATAAGCCTCAGGATGCTGGATGTGTTTGGTAACCATGTGCAGTAGAGTTAATGTAGCATCCTCAGTACCTTCCTGTGCTTTACAGGCAAATTGGAGGTTGTCTAGCTGACCATGGGGAGATGTTAGATGCCCCAGTACAACCCTTTTCATGGACTTGCATTAGGTACTGGTGAGAACAATGGGCCTGAAGTCATTAGGTGAAGAGGGGTGACTCTTATAAGGCACTGGAATGATTGTGGATCTCTTCCATGAGAGTGGCATGTTCAACATGTTCATTGATCAGACCCTGGAATAATCTTGTTAAAACACCTTTTAGTTGATAAGTTCACCCTGCAATGGCTCTTTGTCTGAGGTCATCTGGGCCTGGAGCTTTGTGTGGCCTTATCTTAGCATGACTGCCTGCTATCTCCCTTTCAGTATAATAGGATCCAAAACTGGGCAACATACATTGTCAAGTATGTCTGCATGAGTGTCTTTGACAAACCTTCTGTAAAACTGGTTTAGCTCATTGGCAAAGGAGACAGTATCTGTGGGTAGGCAGTGTTGTTTCCTAGCCTCTCTGGGCATTATTGTCTTGAGTTTGCTCCATGCTTTTTTTTGAATAGCCAGTAATATACTGTTTCTCCATTTTGTGTCTATGCTGATGTCTATATCTTTTAATAATCCCCACAGTTCAGCCCCTTTTTCTTTAAATAATGTCATGTCTCCCTGAACAAAGGCAGCCCTTTTCTCGTTAAGATATTTCTTCATTTAATATGATACTCATACCTTGTTATTGCCTTTACTTTAATGGTTTTCGTGGTCACAACATTATTTTCACAGAAAATAATATAGGAAGTTATTGCCTCTGTCAGTTCATTTACATTTTCACAGTTATCCAAGAAAATATCCCAGTTCGTATCCTCAAATCTCTCAGTCTCTCCTTACAGGCATCTGACCAAAGTGCTAGTCCTCTGACAGAGAACTTCTCCTGTTTGATCTCTGCCTTGTATTTCAGCAGAAGGTGAATGACATTGTGATCTGACTTGGGCAGGACACCACTTTGAATGAGTTGGGCATGTTGCCAAAACACTAGAGAATAGACTGTAAAAAAAACCCAATGACATACCCACTGTGACGTCACCCATTGGTTTCTGGACTCCAATTTGGAAGTCTTGAGTTTGCATTTTGACTGTCACCACCTTGGATTTTTGGAGGCAGAGATGGCCATATTTGGGTGAGAGGGTGGAGCTGAACCTAATGCTAACTGCTAGCTTGATTAGCACAGTCCATTTATATTCAATGGTTAACTGTGATAATGCTAATGCTTATGCTAATTTTTGCAAGTGAAAAACAGGCTGTCAACAAATATACACATGTCCCCACCAGTCAATTTACTTGATTTGCCTTTGTCCCGGTCAGCTCTTATTGGTGGTATATCCAGGAAGCTTGACATCAATCTCATGTTTGAGCCATGTCTCTGTACGGCATATTAAATTGCTCCACGGTTTTAAAAGCTCAATCACTTGAGGAAAATGGAACAAAAACATGTTATAAAACATGTTAGAAAACAATAAACAATACAGTCCACCGGGTGTGGACTGTATTGAAGCTGTAGTGAAGCTCTGGGTCAGCTGCTGATTAGCTGCCCGGAAGTCATATAAGGAAGTATATATATATATGTATATATATATATATATATAAAATTTAATATTACATAATATTGCAAATACTCCCTTTGGGGACCAATAAAGTCTTATCTTATCTTATCTTATCTTATCTTATCTTATCTTATCTTATCCGCCCCCTTTGATCCATTAGAGATACATTTAATGCAATGGTCAGAAATTTTTCAAGCTTGCATTACCTACACTTAAATGACTCTTTATGTGACATTTATTTCTTTGTCACTCCAGAAAGGAATGCCTGCTGTCACAAAACAGCTAATCAGATAGAAAACAAGGCATTTACATGTATCTCAGTGGGATTTCTGGGCATATTGAGCTTTAGAGCACCAAGTCTGAAAAGCATTACTGCCTTAACGACTGACTCATATCCAACTTCTCAGCAAGCCAAGCGGCAAAAAGCTTGCCCCTATGCTTTATGTTGCACAAGAATCCTGCTCTATTGATGCTTCTCTTCACTGATTGTCCTATTCAACTACAAAAAATAAAATGAAATCGCAACAAATTATCAGTGATGCATTTTCCATTTCCAACATGGTAATAGCAGTGTGATAATAGCAGGCTTGCTTGTTCAGGCTCTTCACACTGCAAATCACTGAACCAAAAATCCAAGGTATGCTGCACCTGAATACTGGCAGAAAAAACAGCTATCTGCAAAAAAAGCTTTAATGTGAACTTTACATGACTGATAGCCACACACTCTGGATCATGTGACACTAGCAGGAGTAATTATAATATGCAATTAAATGTGATTAAAGTTCTGTATACTTAAAGTGGAAAGTCACAGCATGGCAGTAACTGTGCTTTATTCTCCAATGGATAATTTATCCATTACTCTATATATTTCCCTCCATATAGTTGAGAGTGTAAAGGTCATTAAGTTGATTTGATACAAAAATGCTCATCTAAATTGTGGCTATGATGCAGCAGTGCTGGCACTTTGAGTTCACAGGTAAAATAATTTGCCCCGATGCAGATAAATCCTTAAAGCTAAACCAACTTAGACAACCAGCACTGCTGCCAGCTCCGAGCTTTGTCTCTCACCTCAACACAGACAGGACATCACGTAG
The DNA here is from genome assembly GCA_029490765.1 of Euthynnus affinis. Classification (NCBI taxonomy): domain Eukaryota; kingdom Metazoa; phylum Chordata; class Actinopteri; order Scombriformes; family Scombridae; genus Euthynnus; species Euthynnus affinis. Next base: position 11,881,369 of record CM055852.1, on the reverse strand, counting down.
GAACCACACATGTCACATTGACTTACCACCAAGGAGGGTAAAATTCACAAAGGAAGAGCAAAAGAAGAGAGTCAATGAACGAGAATGAGAGGCGCACAAATCAATAGAATGACACAGTGCCAAACAAAAGGGTTTTCACAGACGTCTGCGCAGTTGTGCAATGGAGCATGGAGGAAATCTATGTGGGCAGCAAAGAGGGCCTGTAATACCTAGAGCCTGTTTGAGGAGCACTTTTTGTGTGTATGTGCCCTTTTAAAATGTTTTTCAGCAAATGTAAGTAACCAGTTTTGATTGATATATGTGGGTAAGAAATGTGAATCGTGTTCACACTTGATTGTGTGGATAAAATTCTATGCAAATTAAAAAAATTAAGAGACAGTGATGTAACCTGGTCTCTATTCTATGAGTCCTGACTTGACATCACACCTTCTACATAGTAGACCTTTAAATTTAGCACTTTGAATAAATATAGACATACAGAGCAGGTGAGAATTGTAAGTCTGGCAGTGAGAAAAAACAGAAATGAGAGGCAGATCACACTTCCACCTCCTTCCATGGTGAGTTAGTGCTTCAGGGGAGGTGATCATTAGGAAAATAGGAGAGTGGGTGCAGGTTGCTGGCTGAGAGATAGATAACTCTGTTAGGCATGGCAGACAGCGCTGCAGTGAAGGCTGTAAACAGGTCAGACCTGTGGCACCCTTATGGGCATCTCAAACAAAGAGAGCTGCAGTTATTGGTCCACTCCCCCACTAATCAAGATTAATGGAAACTTAAAGAGAAAGAAACAGCAAGGCTGTCACGGTTTGTGTCAAGATTTCATATTGCATTATCTGCTTTCCTCTTTCTTTTGCATTAGGAAATAATTGATCTTTTTGCCCTGTCAGTGTCGAGTTCTTTGGAAACAACACATATTCAAATTTTGTACAAATCTGTGGTGATCGTATTGACAGGACTTTTCAAAGTAGTGGTAATAGCTTATACAACGTATGAATAAAATCTGCAGAGAAGCAGGGTTATTACGTATGCCTCTACATGTGTCCACTGCTGCCAAGGGGAGGATCTGGGGACTGGTGCTCCTTGAATCATTTGAATAGCATTGGAGCAAGGTTTTTTCTTTGCAAAAACACTGACAAAATGTTTCCTTGGTACCCTCTCTAGAGGTAATAATATTATTCATGCAATGCATATAAATCTATTGCAACTGTAGAGTTGCAATGTCCTCTTGTACAATGTAAATGCACTGTGTCAGTTATACCCCACAAAAAGCATTTTTACATGTATTCAGTCTGTATAATGTGATTGTTCAGCAGTGCTTAATATCTGAGCACAATATCCAGAGTGATATGAGAGACTGCTGAAAGGCATTTGAATGTTCATATGCATTTGACTCACAGAGGTTAAGGTCTGTCAGAGTGTCCTACATGTGGGAGATCACTGCTGTATAAAACTAGCTGATGGAGCCTAAACCATCAGTGTGCTACAATAGAAATAGAGATAGGTGCGCTCATAGATGATACAGAGACCAGGGTTTGATCACCACAGTGCACAGGCATTGTTTAACCCTCATTCTTACCAACATATTAACATACAAGGACTACCAACTGGGGTGCCTCAGAACCCCAAGAATTAATTGTGGGTTTTTTTTATATGTACATGTTATTCTCAGTTTACCTGGTGTTCTAAATTATTTCCACTTTGAGCAGGTGGATTTTGATACCATGATGAATCATCATCCAGGCCTCTTAGAAGTAAATCCAGACTCTTAGTCAGCCCCTGAATGCACACGGATATAGCAAAATACTTTCTTCCATGTTGTACAACCTAATTCATTCAGAACACAGCAAGATTACATCAAAGCATAGTGATTTAAGTTTTTTGTACACAATGTACTGTCAAATATCTTCTTCATAAGTACCTGCACTTAAGCACTGACTGTTACTGGCCTAACAAAATGACTTGTTAAAGAACAAATGGAAGATCCTGTACATAATACCAGTCAACTCCATTGCCATAGAAAAATGTTGATATTGTACAATTCCCAAAACCCTGAATTTGTGCAGTATGCTATTGTTGTCCATTGCCAGCAATTAAAAATCTATCTTTCCATAATATTTGCACATATATGGCCATCCACCACCCTGACCTCCACACACTTATTTTCCGCCTCGTTACATAAAGGGCACACTACATCATGCATTTGCACCGATCATTGGCATCGGCATCAGGCATAATTGTGAGGTGTGGATTTGTTCAATATGGACATAATTTTGAAGGGTAAGTTATAGCATGTATAGAAAGAGGCGATTAATGGTCAAAAATAAACAAAATGCATTCCTACAGAGCTAAAGAAATCATACAAAGTGTATTATATTTTGACTGTTTATTGCTTTTTGAATGCTTGTTAGTTTTTTGCTCAAAGACAGTGGTTCGTCATTTTCAAAATCATCAAACCGGCTCACACAGACTCCTCATATGTTGTTAGAAATAAACAAATCCTCATTCTGTTGCTCTGTTTTCATACTTTTCTGTGTTTTGTCGCCATAAAAATGCTGTCAGAACAGGTTCTAAGTCATCTTCTTCCTGTTGTATTATTAGCTGTAACTTTCAGCACATGACCAGAACTCATGTTCTCTTTGTTTTGTGTTTCACCTTTGGGATTTTTTTCTCTGGTGTTATCTCCAGGGGCTTGCACACTCCACCTTCTGGCATGGTGGCAAACACCTCCAGTCACAGTGATTATGGTTGCATTTGCACCCAGCACGATATTCAAGAGCCTTTGAGAACATGCCAAATTTGATTTAGAATTTAGTGTATAGAACTCTAAGGGGCCTTTGGGAAATGGTGCCCTCTCACTCGGTGGAAGGAGACAGATTAGAGGTAATCAGCTCCTCCCACTGTATTCAGTCTCTCACCTCTCTCTGCTCCTTGATACACTTTGTTGTTTACCAAGAGAAGCGATCCATCAAAGCCTCGGGAAGATGACATGTGGACCAATACAAGCAATGCCAATACACTAAGTCTATGGGAAAGACTCCAGCCTACTGTCAAGTGAAATATAATAGAAAATGCATTTGTTTGATGTTTGACAGAGTACAACAGAAAAAAATGAAACTATGATGAAATTGACCATAGTGTCTCACTATGCATTACGATTACCTAGATGTCAAAATGTAATTTATATGTGAACATTAATGACACACCTTTAAAGTATATTACACCAGCATGTGAATGAAGATGCTGGTATAATATAATTAAGACCATTGCATCGCATGTTAAAACAGCTCTTACATTGAATTCTGCAGAGCCTTTTAAGAACAGGTGTGGAAAAAGGACACATTCGCAAATCAGTCTGCAATTACGTACATACCTCTGCATTAATTTAATCTGCGTACTGATTTAGGTAAAATAAACAGATATCTAAGTTCAATTACACAATCAAGTCTTTCATCACACCTTCCGCACTGCACTCTCACAGCAGAAGGAAACTGAAGCTCATTAGCACAGATGATCTGTAATTGATGTCTGGAACGATACCAAAACACGAGTTAATATTCCAAATCCAGCACCCTGTAGCAGAACCAACAGACGCAAGAGCACAAACAAATATGTCTCTTCTGATGTTCTGGAGGCCTGGGGAGTACTGTTGAGAAGCAAGATGATATGAGATTGACAGGAAGTATAAGAAAGGTGTTGTTTACAACCACTCGACCAACTTCTACTTTTAAGTTATTCATCAGCAGAATAGATGATACTTGAATGAATGTGCGGGTAATTTTAAGAGAAGACAGGGAAACATGTCATCCCCAATAATTTCATTTAAATTATTAAATAACTCTGTCAAGCACCTGTCAAAATCTCACCCTTCCCAGCACAAGAGTGAGGCTCTCAGCCTTATTGCTATTTGAGTCTACATCCTGTTCACACTTTTATCTCACATCACATTTACCTTGACATTTTCTAAACACATCCATTTACAGCTGAGATCGGCCATTACAGTTACAATGTAAATGTCTAAAATTAGCTAAATATAATCTTGCAGCTGCAGTACATTAATGTGTACGTGTGTGTGTGTGTGCGTGTGTGTGAAAGGGTCGGTGAGAGGCTAGCAGTCCTTATGAGCTTTCCAACAGATTGCAGGTGCTTAAAATTCTAAATATCCTAAATTTAAATGAGATGAATGACATTAAATTAATTCCAAATATTAGATGTAGAGTAGTAAATTTGTATCTGTGATATTCTAACATTAGCATAATAATTCACTCAATTGAATTTGAAAAGGGAAAAGGAAAATTGATTCTGCAGACTACCAGTTAAAGCAGTGAATTTATTTATTTGGGTTGCAAATGACCACCACAGCTAAAATAAGCATTTCTCAAAACACTACTTAGGTCATATTAAAGAATTATATAGAATTATGTTGTTGTTTCTTTTACAACTTGGTTTGTAGTTTTGACCATCAAAAGAGTGGGTGAGAAACACATGTGGTCAGATGATCATACATGTTTTAATTAAATTCCTGTGTTAGCCTAACTAACTCTGACCCTCTAACCCTTAACCTAAATATAAAAAAAGAAGAACAGTATAATTACAACCCAAACTGTCTGGTTGAAACATCTATAACAGACATCCTGGTTCAAAATTTATCTAACGTACTATAAGGCTGCATTAGTTTTAAGTGCAAAAGGTTTGCAAAGATTTTGGGTGTGGCCACTTTGGGTTTTTCCTCCAAATAAACTGGTTTAGATAATCTGGCCAAAACTCTGCTCATCTGACTACTTGTATGTTTTGCCTTGTCAGATGTAATCATTGTGATTTTGTATTGTACCTAGATCTTAGGAATGACTTTAGCAAGCACAATTCATTCATCACAAATATAATGATGACCAGGTTGTAATAATCCATAATTATTCTTTTAGAAACAAAAACTTACATACAGTACATTGTAGTATGCTGTGTGTTACCCATATTATGGTATGTTATCAAGAACATACTGGTGAAAACTATTAAAACACTGTTCCCTCGTCTCCTCCAAAATACACTTTTGCAAGAGAATCACAGCTCATGAGTCAAACCAAACTTTGTTTTATGATGAATATGAGAGAGGGAATCAGTAGAAATTAGAAAATTGTGTGATATTTGCAGGACTCAGACAACGTAGGGGGGCCGTCAGAACAGAGCTGACGGCATAGCCTGAGGCTGACTGGAGGTATCTCTGACCAACTCCTCTGTCCTCTTTCATCTCCTTCCCTCTTCACCATGGTCCATGCCACAGACACAGACATCACTGTCGTGCTGGGCAAGGCCAACACACTGATAAGAGCATCTCCGCACTGAGGTGCCAGTGGAAATTTTTGTAATAGCTTTATTAATGGCCTGAACCCACTCCTTTGTAATGAAGTAATTTCAAATTTTTAATGTTTCATATTATAGGCTCGTGTGCAAATTCAGACTCATCATTGTAATTAATGTTTTGATGAACACACAGTACAGAGAGATAATTTTCTTTATAATTATAAATGCCCAATCTCACTGTTTCCACTGAACAAAGCAAGTATAGTACAGACACTGCGCACATTAATTTTTTGCTGTGAGATGATGCAGATGCAATTCTGTATAATTGAACAAACATCACCATACTTCTGCGTAAAGTTCTGTCCTACTTATACTTTAATGACCAATATATCTTCATATGCAGCTTGTATCAAGCCGCTGTAATTAAAAGTAAAGGGTTGTCCCCGGAGGCTTAAGCTAAGTGGATTCGCTGCCAGTAAGGCATTCTGTTTGTGTTAGCAAAAAAGAAACAGGAAGCTCCTTAACTAAGTAACAGAAGCATGGCTACAGTCAGAGACTGTTTAGCTGGCAATTTGGTTCTGTCAAGGAGAATCAGCAAATCTCTAACTGTAAATGGTTTACTCTGCTTCCTGTTGCTGATGTCACTGCATCACCATCACCTCTCTCAGAGCTCTATGAATTGAAGGAGCAGCTGGATGGCAAGGGACAATTTATTCTTGGGGTCGATGTGTTTCTTCTGTTCCCTCCCCAGTTGACTGAACAATGTGGTCTGTTTAATCTGCCTTTTAATGTCAAGTGTACCAGAAATATATTGTCAAAATATCTTTAAGTCACTTGTGGACATGAGGCTTAATGTAATTTATGATGTCAGCAGACATGGATGGAGGCTGTGCCACTGGAATTGTGAATGGTAGTCTGGAGCACTTTTGGCAGTTTTAGGATAACGTTGTTCAGGTTCACAAATTCTACACATGAATAATTGTGAAATATCATTTTCATTTTATACAATTTAATCCACTGTTAACTCTTGGAGGGACTGCTCTGTGCACAATCCAGGGTTAGTCTGTCAATCAAGTTAAATACCTACGATAACTCAGTTATACACAATATTTCCTTTGATCAAATTAACTTCCAAGTTACCTGATTAGGTTAACTTGATTGAAGGACATTTTGGTAAAAGTTAGGGTTCAGGTTTCCAGTAATGAAACAGATACAGTATATTAGTGGTTCTCAGCCTCTTTTGGGTACTAGACACCCTCCATATTTTGGGTGTTCCTAAGCCCCCCAAAATTGCATTAAGCCAACTGTAGGCATAACCTATGTTGCTTTGTTGTAATACATAAAACAACATATGTATGGACAATCTTCAAGGACAACACAACAGCTTGCAGAGAAATGTAACAAAACATAGCACACTCCAGCATATATGTGCACTCTCCTTCAAGAGAGTGCACATATATGATGGAGTGTGGTGGATGCCGAACCTTGCAAGTCAATGAGTTTTCTACAACACACTCCTGCAGTCACTAGGGGTCTGCGGACCCTGGGTTGAGAAACAATGCAGCAGATGGTAATGACTCATCAGGGCAGTGATGAGTCATAGATTTCATTAAATGGGGTTATGTTTTTTTATTGATTTGACAATTCTGCCATGTTGGATTTGAAATAAAACAATGCCTATAGGGTTATATTTTCACCTCAGCATTCTGTTTGAGGTTACTTAAATCAATAGTGGGTGGACTTTTTTATACATTATTCACTAATTTTAGGACAATTCAGTCACACAATGATCTAAACATGTAGACAAGGCAAACAAGGAGTTGTTTAGGGGGCAGATGTCCTTGACTAGTCATTGTTGTCACATGACCTCAATCTAACAAAGCATGTGATTATGACCAAACTGAAGGCAAAAAGCACCTGGACCTAGGAAGAAATTAACGTGGCTGCAGAACAGTCCTGGCAGAGTATCACCCAGTAAGATAGCTAGCATCTGCTGATGTCTGTGGGTCATAGACTTCAAACAGTCACTGGCTGGATTTGTAACCAAATATGAATATGATGACTTTATGAAGGTCTATGTTTACTTTCTTAAATTAGTTCCTGTCCCCTAGAATTGATTATGTATTAATATGTGCAAACAGTGTTAATGTAAGGTGGATGTAAACACCCTCAAATTAAAGTTGAAAGTCATGAATTTATCCCCCTCATTTCACTTCTAATAGAATGCTAGAGTACAGGGCCAAAAAGAACAAGAATATCTCACTGTCCTAATACAGTGCTCTCTGACTCCACTGCATATTGATCTGGATGGCTATAACTGAGCTTTTATTGTCTGCTTTTTACCAAAATTTACAATGTATGCCGTTATGTAGGAATATCTTTTCTTTTTCAGACCTTTCTCCCATGTGCAGCAGCAGCAGACAGAGCATCCCTCAGTGACCAAAGAGTTCTTTGTCTGTGTTATAAAAACAGACATGTCTAGTTGTCTGTATGAAAGGTTACATGCTGACGGTTTAATAGAAATGCATGTGTGATCTAGGCAACAGAGCATTTCTTAATACCATACTACTTTTAGCTGTCAAAGAGAATAAAGATATCACACACTGCTTATCAAATAAAAAAAAATCAATCGTCTCTGCCTCAGTGCATGTGACAGCAACAGGAGGAATATGCACTGATTGTATCCCTTTTTGTATGTGTGGCATTTTACCAGTTCAGCAGTTTAGACAAATAACACTGAGTGCACATTTAGCACACTTTTATCTATTCATTGTACTGATTAATGATAAGGCCTTACATGGTCCATTGTGTGAATCTATTGTGTGACGTGTGAAGCACAGCTTGTTCACGTGATATTATCCTGCTGCTGTTCTTTCATGCTGTGAGATGAACAGACAGACTGACCTTTCAGTCACTCTGCTGTTGGGAGCCAACAGAGCACTGCTAGGGTGCATGGCAAACCTTTTGTGTAGACAAGACAGCTGAATAACAAATCCATCAATATTCTGCTCTGCTGCAATCAGAATCCCTGAGTCTGAAGGGAGGTGAGGATTAAATATTTTTATACCATTAAAATCAACTCCAAGTCATAAAGATAACACACATTTCTTGCCATTTTCATTAGTAACATTAAAGGACAAAAAAGGATCACAGCCCCCTGAGTAAAACAAAGCTTGTTCTACTTAAGCCAGTTAACTGTATAATAGAAAATGAGTTCATTTGAATTTTCAAAGTGCACTGATAATAATGTGAAACAGTCTTGGCCCTCTTGCAATTACATTAAAAACACATAATGTGACTTCTTATTAGCGTTAGTTAGAACATCTGTGAAAAAGCAGGTGAGACTTTTAAAATATTTCAGCATGAGCTGCTGCCCACTGGAGCCAATTATATTCAGGTGCAACTACAATATGCTGCAAAGTAAATTTGTACTTTAAAGGGCAAGTTCAACTGAAATATAACATTTCATCTTTTCTGTTGCCATCAGTGTCTCCATCTAGTTTCACACTGATTAGTCTTGGTTTGGGGAAATGTATTGGAGGATGAGCTGGTGATGAAATAAATGTCACATGGATCCTTCTGGTTACAGAAAGTATAATTTTAGTAGAAAACAGTTTTAATTGAAACACAACAAGGGTAGCTGATTAACACCATAATAACCATAGCATGAATATTTTTTGGCTTTTTGAAGTCTGTAATCCAGCTGCCACTATCTGCTCCTTCATACTGAGCAATCAGGACGTCTTCAAGCCTCGCCAAATCACGCTGACTCTACTTGGTTGGAGACATGGCAATCTGTGAAAGAGGAAATAAATATAATTGGTTGAAATAACCCTTTAAAATGCATTTGCTCATGCATTTATAAGCGAGAGGCTCATGTTTCCCAGCTACAAACATCTACAGTGTCATTCCTCGACTGTTGGCTCTTGAGGCTGTGAATATGAATTTAAGCAGACAGTGGTTTTAACACTGGAGCCAGGCCAAATGAGAGAGGGCTGAGCTAATAGCAGCCCTAGGTCTATTTCCATGTACAGTACTTTCTCAAGGTCATGCAGAAAGGCTTTAGAGCAGCGACAGGCTGCTTATCTCCTCCTCAGGCAAGACTGGGTACCTCCATTAATCAACCAGTGTTAGTTACAGAGGCAAAGCTCCAAGTGAGTGGGCAAGTCAAGGTTTGTGTTTGCATGTAAACATATGCACATACATTTTAGCTTTCCTATGATTTCAAGGTCTGGATATGGTCTCAAGATGTGTTATAACCAGTAGGGACCTATATGACTCCACTGTATCCTTGATAACATGAACTAGGATAAAGGCTCGCCACTGTCTTAGCATATATAAGGTAAGAAAGACAAAAATAAGGCAAGCTAAAACAGCAAGTTAACATTATAAATCCAGACATTATTATAGACCATACTTCCCTTTTTCAACATTGTTATCAAATGAAGAAGTAAGGGATAGTATCTATGGCTGCATCATCAGTTGCTGTTGCAGCCTGCGGAAGTAAAGTCTGTGTAGAGAGCTTGGAACAAGATAAACGATGAAGTGAGGAAGTTTGGTACATTCATCGACAACACAATTGCCTTACTCTACCCTATCTCTCGTGCTCTCTCTGTCACTGTCTCAAGGTGTAATGTACTGTAAAATGGAGCTTGCTTCACTAAGCCCCCTTTATTAGTTTTTCTTTTTATAGGCTGCGATTTGCACAAATAATTTCCCGGTCTCCATATGTTCGATATGGGCCAGCGCTCAGGTTTTCCTGCTTAAATTAGCACTCATGCATTAAGTCAGAGCAGTGTTCTTGTGTGTTTGATATATACTGTACATCTGCACATGAGCAGTTCTTTTGAGCACTACACAGTTCAGGTTTAAACACATTAATTGATGTCATACTTGCTTCTAAATTTGACTTGTCCTTCAGCCTTCAGTGTTTTAAAACAAGAACTACAGTATTATACAATGTTTCTATTAGACGAACATATAGGGTAAGCATTTTGTTAATATTTCCATGGACTGCATTATTTATGTTTCTCAGCCTAACCTCTGTGCTCCTGTTCTGCCTGTCCTAGAAGATCAGCAGCCTGCTGGTAATTGTTAAGAGGCCATCTACTGTATTATGAATGAGTAGGATTTGGTATTCCCCTGCTGTTCTGAGGTCTTTCACTGTAAAGTCACACTGAAGGCATGCTATTGGCATGGTGCATCTGGGCCTAGTGCATAGTCCTTTGATCACATCATCACAATGACAGCCTTGTGTGATCCTACTTTAAGCTGACAGTGCAAATCTTAGGCTTGTGTGTGGCTACAGGGAAAAGGCCATGAGAAAGGATGAGGTTTAAATAAGGGCGGATTAGTGCAATGGATAGTACAACTGTGGGACATTCAGATGGATAGTGGATGTGATCCTGAATTATGTATGTGCACGCATGGTAAGTACTGCAGCTCCCCTGCACTGATACTGATGAGATGCGGAGTGACATCAACACAGGGTGCATCCATGTTTTTTAATTGTTCAGATTCATAAGAGCTAAACAACTGAGATGTTTGTTTTTCTGTGTTCTGAACACAAACAGAAGTGTCCTATGGTGGGACTGATAATGCAGAATTGTACAAAAAACAAAGACAAAAAAAACAGACAAGAATGTGGTGATACAGGAGGGCAAGAGAGAAGAGTCTACAGAGTTGAAGCAGATTGACTGTCCTCAGATGTCCTTCAGGGATGTCATGGTCATACCTTAATGGAGTGGATATGTCCCTGTAAAAGCTTTCACTCCACAGAGGCAGAGTGGGCTTCATAAACAGCTCATGCAGAACTGTCAGTGCTGAGGAAAATGTTCACTTTCACTTTTTTATATAAAGCTTCACAAATTCTCAAGATTTATAAGCCAAGAGCCAGTCCTATCTGATACTGTATGACTTATTACAACTCTTAGAGACGGATCCTCACATCCAAATATCAATGTTGGTGGAGAACTTCATTTGAAAGGTCAACTTGGATGGTTTCCATTTTTGCATGTTTGTACTTAAACACTGTATTTCACTTTGACCTCATTCTCTTTATGGCTTTTTGTCCTTGTGAAATGATGTATTGCCTTTTAGCTCACTCTTTTAGAACAAGAGACTCTGCATCTGGGCGAATCTTCTGCTGAGAGGCAGGGAGTGGCTAATCTGGTCCAACAGACACATGGAGTGCACAAGATGGGCTTAATGTCCTTTTGTTTACTAAGCTCATCTACCATAAAGTAGGTTTAAACCCTTTCATCTTGAATGAGACACTTCAGTGGTTAGGAATACTTATGGTATCGAGGATAACCCCAATCATCTGCAATTAATGCTCATAGTCAGGAGGCTTCACCCAGGCTTTTATTTGTTTCAACAACATCAAGATTCACATCCACATGCTCAAAGCATCCATCGTAATAAAGTGGCGACCACAGAAATAGCATAACTGTGGATTGTTTTGATCTCATGCCTGCAATTGTGAGGCTTTGAGGGAACCGTGAGAGCCTGAAATACACCGAGGCGAATGGCAACAAAGCACTTGGCGGTATTGGACGGGGAGTCTGTTGTCATGAGAACACAGTGTAGGGTGGGAGGGGGGGACAAGGAATCTGCCTGCCTTCATTAGATGAAATAGGAGGGCTTTATGTGGATATAACCGAGATTAATTGGATTCTAGTGATCTGATCAAAATGTGACACTGTCATGCTTAGTTATGAGCAAGGCTCATCTGCCAAAATTGCTATGACTCTATTTTAAAGCTAACATGCTACTTAGCTGACAATCTTACGCAACTAACAGGTGTGTGTTGAAATAACGCCACAGCTCAAGCACTGTCAGCTGGATGTATGTAAGTAAGCATCTCTATTCCAAATGACACAGTTTTGACATATTTACCAACACTTCTTAGTCAGAGCATCATCACAGCATCTGAAAAGTTTAGACAACAGTATAAAGTTTTACTGTTGCTATATAGCTGTTTAAAGACACAGAAAACACGAAACCAAGTAGGTTCATGTCTTTATCATTACTATATGACTATTATTACAGAATTATTGAGCACATGAATACTAATATTAATACTTTCATACTCTTTTCAATCACCATCCTTCATCAAACTTTAGTGGACATAGTGTTATAAAGGCAAGAAAAATCCACATGCTGAACAAACTGTCAACTGTCACACTCATCACATCGTTGCTCCAAGCCTGTGGGTCCACACCCAGTCAAAATCTTTGCCAAAAAATGAAAGCATCACACTCTTTCCATGTCACACTTGCCAATGCCTCTGGTGTTTCAAAGTATCACACTGGGCCTCTAATAGCATCCATCCTTTTATATTTGAAGATATTGCAATATGCTTAGCCTGCAGATATCCAGGCTCTTAAAGGCCTTGGCCGCAGAATTTTCAATCCCTCCTGATAACAATAATCTAAACAGACCACGGCCACTGGAGCAAATAAACAATTAACCTCCACAGTCAACCACAAGCCCATGCACTCCCATCTGTTCTCACAGTGTTATCGTACACTCATCATCCTCGCTCACTTCTTGACCTTCTGTTTGTCTTTTTGTCCAGTAATATGAACATGAACCAAGTTCCAGCTTCATTTTCAGAGAGAATGAAGAGCAACATAGATAGCGAATAATCATTCAAATATGTTTCATGAAATTTGGTACAGACATTCATGATGTTCAGGAATTAATCCTACTGAGTGATGATTCCTTGACTTTTTTATGTGCCACCAGCAGGTCAAAGCAGATAATTATCCTGTGAATTATTTCAACATCTTCTGAAATTTTGTGTGCAACTACTGTAAGATGGTGAGCATAGTAAACAATGGGCTGATACATATAGTATGTACCTGCTAAACATCAGCATTTCACATTGTCATTGTGTGCATACAGCCTTCCAAAGGTGCTATATGGCTGTTGATTCTTTGTCTTTTTAGACTTTGAACTGGTGAGTCAAGGATTTTCATATGCAACTCTCATGAATCTACACACACACACACACACACACACACACACACACACACACACACACACACACACACATATATATATATATATATATATACATACATACATACATACATACATACATACATATACATACATATATTGTGCTCATATTACTCATATTACTGTAGAATCAGTAAAATGTAGCTTTGCTGTGTTATAAACATATGCTTAGGTGAAAATATGCAAAGAAAATGCAGACAAACTCAGACTCAGACAGAGTCACTTTTCACCGATTCCATTTTCACTCAATAAATTAGACTATATCTAGATAGGAAATAACTTCTGCGACTCTTTATGACTTATATGCTCTCCATTTGATTTTGGCTTACTTAGTGACAGAGTTATTAATGTTTAAATCACAGAGGGCAGCACTGCTGCACAATCTGTTTAGGGGGGCTGATGAAGAATCTTGAGGCAATACTGTTTTGAAATATATGAACTCTAATTATATCAACATTTGAATAAGTTATCTATCAAGCTCAAATCAGGGCAGGGCATTCATCCCCACAGCATATCCTGACTGCTATTTACCACATTATGCATTAACTTAATGGTGCATTAAGAATTAATATGTGTCACATTTTCTCTTCAGAGACACACAGGCAATTCCATATATACAGTATATTTGTTTGCTAATCATTTAAAGTGAGACCATTTGGTTTCATTATGAACTAGTAATTATTTAACAATTAATATGGCAATTTTGTGATGAAAAGTACAATTCATACTGTTTGGTACAAAAGAAGACTGATTTGTTCAATGTTTTGAATAAACTGGCTAATTTGAATGTATTTTCACAGTGGAAAAGAAGTGTTTCTAAACAGTTGCCTAGAGCATGACTGATGCATATCCAAATGAGCCGCCTGATTATAAAGACCATGAACCTTGCAGTTATAACTGTTGTAGCATCAGCTCCAGGGGTCTTCGGGCTCCAGGATCTGCTGTGGTTAGGAAGAAATAAACAAGCTTTAAAATCCTTGGCTCAAAATTCTCACTCCCCCACTAGACAGTAAAGAGTTGCATTAATCCAAAATGTTGACAATAAAGGCAGTGTTTGTTTGTTTGTTTGAAAAGACCAGCTGCTGCAGCCTCCTTTTTTCAGTCATTCATGGGAGTAGACAAGGTGCAATCACTAGTCTATTGTTTCTGAGTGATCCTCATCATGGTGGTGAATTTCTGTATTGACAGGAGCTACAATATGTTCAAGCAGCACCACAGCTGTTTGATGTACACGACAAAAAAAAAAAACAGATGCAATCCCAATTATGCTTTTATGGAAATTCTGAAACAGTACTCAGAAAAACCTAAAACATTTTAATCTATCATCTTCAACAGGTCGATGCAAAATTCTGCCTGTTTGGTATGATTTGCATTGATATCATCCTCTATAGTGGAAGACAATCAGGCAAGGATAAACCCTGCAGTGATACTGAGAAATTATCACAGAGTACCATTTGTTTTGATCACACTTTGTAGGTGGAGACAGCCATGAATATTTTATTCATCTGTGTCTCACATGTAGATTTCTCACTTGTCACAGTATTCATTCAAATAATCCTGAAAGCGAATCCATTCTGCTTTTATTCAAAGAGTGGATAGTTAACAGGGACATAGTTTACTTTGCAGTGTGTGGTACTGAGCCCAGCAGCAGGAAATTCTTTGTTGACAAAGTATGAGGAGCTGCTGCAACAGTGGGGCAAGGAGGAAATTTCTTTGTACCAGCTGCCAGGGTAATTAGTTCCTCACTGAATTATGCATCAGCAGAAGTGTCAAGCAGTGTTAGAATCAGGCAGGTACAGAGAGAGAGGATAGAGGAGAGCTGTCACACAAAGCTCATAAAACCTTGAAATACCAGAAGCCAATCTAGCCATATTGGAAGGCCTAGGATAAGGCCATGAGTACAACAACAGAACAGTAAATAGATATTAATATAACATGAACAACATGAAGACATGAGTGGAGAGACAAAAATGTCTTGCAATGTATATGATACGCTGTGTTTGTTGGTGTTTGCTTTTGACTTGTGTACTTATTTGGTAAAGACTGTGATTACCAAAAAAACCAAAACCAAACAAACAAACAAAAAACCCCCGCACAGAATCAGTATTTTGTAATAATAATAACACCTCCAACATCGGTTTTCTCAAGTGTGCATGAATTTTTGTCTTCCAACTTGGAACTTTTGGCATTATTAATCATACATCATAGAGGCAAAACTATCGTACGAAAAATAATTATTGTACATCTGGCAGTGCTGAAGTGAGGTGTCCCTTAATGCAGCTCAACAGCTTCATGTTCCTCAGCTCTAGCCCTCTGGTAACTACAGCTACTCTTAGTACTGCTGGTGTTAGGGTGACATTATGAACATAAAACATATTGAAACACAAAAATTACTGTACTCAAATTTTTGACACTGAAAATAAACATTTTAAAAATAGGATAAAATATAACATGAAAATGCTCAGCTATCAGTATATGAAAAATACCACAAACACTACACAAAACACCCAGATGTAGCCCTCATCGTGGCTGGTGACTTTAATAAGGCAAACCTCAGGTTATGCCAGGCTTTTTCCAAGATGTCACATGTCCAACTGGGGTGGAAACACACTGTATCACTCTTACTCCCCTTAGAAGAACAGTTACAAAGCCACTTCTTTTCCAGCTTTTGGTAAGGATGACCATGCCACCATTTTCCTTATTCTGAAATATAAACAATGGCTATGGCAGGGAGTCCTGGTATCAAGGGAGCTCAGACACCAGTCTGCCCAATCAGAGACCATACTACAGGATACACTGAGTGATGTGTACGAGGACATGTTCTGGGTGAGCTCTAATGATGTCAACATCTTTACAGAAGTGGTGACGTGCTTCATATCCAAGCTGATATATGATATCATTCCTGCGGAGACTGTTAAGGTCTTTCCTAACCAGAAACTGTAGCTTGATCAAACAATCTGCAAGGCTCTGAAAGCATGCACCGCTGCCTACAACAAAGGACCCAGCTCTGGTGACATGTCACTGTACAAAACAGCATCCCAAAACGGACGAATGGATTTCAACAGCTAAGGAAGCTTTGAGGCCAGCAGCGTGAGCACCAACACTGCTTGCACTGTGGCTAGCACTAGCACAACTGAAGTGGGTGACCTGAGCAGTGAGGACCACCCAGTCTCTGCCTCAGAGCTTGATGTGAGGAGAGCTCTTGAGTAAACAGCAGGAAGGCAGCTCAACCTCTCCCTAGCCCAGTCATCCCTACATGCTTCAAAATGTCCACCATGATCCCTGTACCCAAGAAGACCAATCCTGCCTGCTTAAATGACTAAGGCCCTATAGCACTGACATCTGTGGTGATGAAGTGCTTTGATTGAGTCATCAAAGACTTCATCTGCTCATCTCTGCCCAGCTCATTAGAGCCCCTTCAGTTTGCCTCTCACCCCAGTAAGAGTACTGATGACGCCATCTCCCATGTCCTCCACTCCACCCTCTCCCACCTGGACAATGGAAAGGGGAATTATCCACACCAGCTGTTCATTGATAACAGTTTGGTGTTCAATACTATAGTTCCCTTCAGGCTGGTTACCAAGCTCAGGGACCTGGAGTTGAGCTCCTCACTCTGCTCCTGGGTCCGTAGCTTCCTGACTGACAGACCATAGATAGTGAAACTTGGAACCTGCATCTCCAGCACCTGAATCCTCAACACTGGTGCCCCACAAGCTGCTGAGTCCTCTAATCTACTCCTTTTACACCTATGCACCATTGTGAAATTCGAGGATGACATAGTGGTGCTAGATCTGATTTCCAACAACAGGACAGCCTATCTGGATGAGGTCGAGGTGCTGTCACCATGGTGTAAGGACAATAACTTGGACCTGAATGTCTCCAAGACCACAGAGATGGTAGTATGCTTCAGGAGCTAGAAGCAGAGGAGCTATTACACACCACTCAGGCTCTACAGGACTCCACTGGAGAAAGTGATCAGCTACAGGTACCTTGGAGTTCACATCTCTGAAGACCTGACATGGTCTTCACACTTCATCACCACCCTGGTGGAAGAAGCAAGGCAGCGCTTGTATCACCTTAGGGGGCTAAGGAAATTCAAGATATCCACAGTGCTGATGAAATCCTTCCTTGTGCTCTCTGGAAGTATCACTGCCTGGTACGCCAAATGCAGCTCTCAGGACAAGAAAACCCTTCACACAGTGATCTGGTATGCCAAACGCATCACCAGGAGAGCACTGCCCTGTCTCCAGGACATCTACAATAGGCAGTGTAGGTCAAGGGTAAATCGTAGCATTGATGACATTCACCACCCCAAACACAAACTGCTTCAGTGGCTGCCCTCTGGCAATTGTCTCTACTCCATCAAAATGGGAGGCTGAGAAGAAGCTTCATCCCCCAGGCCATACACAGGTAAACACTTAAAAACTGTTTTCAAAAACTGACTGCTTTGAAATTGCTTTTAAACATTGAAATACACACTGCAAAGTGGTTAAAACTTGCCACCTATTTCTTACTTATTTTATTTTTTACCTTATTTTTATTATATGCATATAGATTCTGTGATATTTCATTCTTTTTCCCTGTTTATAGCTTTATATTTCATTATTATATTGTTATTATTGTTGTTATTGTCATATTGTTACATATATTGTATCATTCATATATATATATATATATATATATATATATATATATATATATATATATATATATATATATATATATATATATATATATTTCAGACATTAACAACACTCCTAGCAACAGCAGCTCTCAAATGTCAGTCAACCCCCCCTCCTCCTGAAAAATGGAAGCTAAGACAATGTTTCCACACGTTTTTGTCCAAATGTTATAATCTTTTGAAAAATGAAGAAATATGCAATGTTATATCGTGTAATGTACATTTAGTCACACCAGAAGTGAGAAGAATTCAAATTTCAGGTAAAAAAAAAAACTCACAGTAGTTTGACAGTTATTTCTGTTGATAATTGAGTTTCTTTGAAGGCTGAAGAATTCTACTATTAAAATAAATAAAACTTACAAATTCCTTGGTTCAAGCCAGTACTCTCAGTGGGGTCATGTCCTGTCAAAACCTTTGTGCCTACTGTCAGAAACTAAGCTATGGCTCTCTGAGCATGCTGCACTGCCACTGTGTAAGTGTCAGTCACCTTGGTCTGGGATGGAGAGGAAATCACAGCAGTGTGAATAGGAGGAGTCTCCCTTTGGCACAGGGCACAGGTGGCACAACATTACAGCCCACTTTACACATAGCTATCTTATTCTGCTTTTTTATAGTGACAGATGAGAATATTTGAAGCCTTAAAACACACATTGACTCTTCAATTAATAATCCTATTGAACAGGAATATTTCTTATGCTTTTAACTTTACACAAACAGGAGGATCAACTCACTCAGTGCAAGATCCAGCAGTATCAGATCCGAATGCTTGCTATACCACACTACCAGGGTGTCTTTGCTGCCTAGTAATGTGTCTGCTGAAGTGGAGACGAGTGATTGAATGGGATAACCTCAAAACTCAAGGACTGGGATTGCTATTAGCTACTATATTCTCAGAGGAGAGGCGTTTCAGTCACTGTCTGCTGAGTCTTTTCCTAAGAGCCAATACACAGACACTGACATGCACACAGAAATATGTGAACCTATTCTGGAAGCAAAGCACATACTCAGACACTCAGGCAGCAGCACTGGCACAACCACCATCACAAGCAATAGACAACAAGTACTGAACCGTGTATCTGGTACAAAAAGAAATGAATACTTCTTACACAAACTGAATAAGTGTGAGCCAAACCCCCTCCTCATTCACTCCCGGTGGGTCATGCTTGTTGATCTAAGGCTAACTGGATTTCAGTTTCAGATAAGTGTATTTATGATTTCATTTCCATGCATGTCTCCAATTCGAACACATTAAATATTAAAAGTATCCTTCCAGTATGTGGAAATGTCACGTGCTAGTGGTATTGAACATCTGAACTCTAATCTGGACTTGCTCAATAGTCACTGCTGAAACATTTCCTTACTGTCATATGACACAGGAAGCTGTTGTATAAAAACAAGTATGGTATATTCATTCAGATATCAGCTTGTAAATGACCAGTAGAAACTCAACCTGGATGAAAATGTTATTTATATATGGTAAACATCCAAGAAGAAATTGTATTGTTTATGTTTTAGATTTTAAAAATAACCTGTACAATGGCTCTTGCCTGATGTATGCTGGTACAGCCCCTTGTTATTGCAACTCTGTCCCCAACAAATTATGTTCATGTACAATTAAATTTACCAGCAAATATGGTGCCATATTGTGTAGTATTGTACTAAAATATAATACTGCACAGATTCTGTCTAATATCAACATAACAAAGAGACTTTTATATTTATCATCAAACTGTTCACAACTAACACACAATTTGCAAAAAATTCACTTTATTTCATTACGTTTCCCTACAAGATCTACTCCTGGAACCTACAGCATGATCAACAATTTTACAGTTATGTTTAAGCAAATCACTCACATCCAAAATCACATTTTTTCCCAACCTATATCAAACATTTTAGTAGCCTAAACTTAACAGAATGCATGGTATAAACCCTGTGCTCTGGTGTCAAAGTCCATTGTATGTCTCACCATCCACCCCGACCTTGTCCTTATGACTTCTGTGCTGCATAAGGATGTTACACTTGATTGAAAACAGTGGTTGCTATAACATAATGTGATATACCCTCATGGTAGGGACGCACACTTAAACTTGAATGCTATCTCTTGGCCCCTTCAATTGGATCTTATTTGAGTCGTGAACCATGAGAGACAGTGCATATTTAACTTTAATGGTCATGGGGTTCCGGTGAGTGCAGAGTTTGCAGAATGTGAAGTGCCTGCCAACAACTACTGCCATCAGTTACGGCTGTACCATTATTTAGGTAATGTGTTTCAGGTCAGCTTTTCAGCTGAGGTGCTGTGCTGTGTGGAGTGAGTTCAAAGAGGTGAGTGTAATGTAGTTGATACCTCTACAGTTCCGCCATGTTAACTCACGCCGAGGTTGAGATATTGCCCAACATTTGAAATGAGGCAGATCCAACACACACACACACAACACAATGTGTGTGTACAGTTTTTGTGGTTATATCCGAAATGGAAAATTTAACACAATGTACTGTAGGTGAGATAATCTGTCTCTTCTGTTTCAAGCTCTCTTTGTTACACTTCAATGCGTTCTGTGCTAGTCAGTGTTGACAAATTTCCGTGTTTCCTCATATTTTATGAAATGTGTTTTCTCTGTGGCATTTGTCTTTATATTGGCTTCATAGTAACTGAAAATGTGTGTCTTTAGCTGTTCGTGATGACCCTTTGCTGGAAATAAGGCTTATTTCTATAAATAAATAAGGAGAGATTTAAGACAGAGTTTGTGTTAACACAACCTTTGACTTATGACTTGTCTTGGTAATACTAGGCTCTCTAGTTGTTAATTCTGCTCATTATAAATTAGATCAGAGTAGTTTATGATAAAGCATTTTTAAAAGAATAAAATTTTGTTATTTTGTATTATGTGCTTGTTAGGAAATTTTTGCATGTGGGCATACTGTATGCATGTGTGTTTGAATGTGCATGAAGTGGCTCGATGTAGGCTACTGTTTGATTTTCCAAAAAGCAACATTTGAAAAACCATTTGCTGGTACATATCTATATCTTATCAATACTAGGGCAAATCCAATCCATGGAGTATTATATTTGTATTCTGTCCTGTGTATGTGAGCTTAACTGATTCATTTTATCTCCACAGTTCCATATTATAATAGGGCGCAGCAGGGGTAACCTTTGGCAGCTATCAACCACGATGGAGCTCTTTGCCATTTAGCAACCATGTAAACCAGATTAGCTGATCATTTAGTCTTCATTGGACAGGCGGTCTGGCTTCTACTGTGTGCTCCTGTAGAGATCTCATTCTGTAAGTGTTAGCTGTGGGACGAGGTCCCAGAAAGACCTGAACGACAGTGTTAATCTCTGCCTGGGCCTACAGCCCATCACTGGGGCCTGTAATCTAGCTGGGTGATGTTGTTATCTTTAGTAGAGAGTACTCAGCCATGGCTCTTGGCTTCTGCCAGCCGAGCCGCCGTGGGCCACCTTTGTCCATATGCAGCTTTTTCCCATGTTTTCCCTCTTCTAGTCCCCCATGCTTCTTTCACTTTTTTTCCTTTATCATTTCTATCTTTACTTTCTTACCCTGGGTCATGGTCCTCACCAAGGATTGTTATTGTGTCAGCTTTTCTCCCTACAGAATCTTTTTATTACATCTTGGAAAATATTTTTAGTTGAGCCAAAGCAGCTCACTGTCAGGGTGACAGAAGGATAGGGAAACTGGAATGACCAATGAGTCAACAAACAGCTTGTGTTTGCTAGTATAAAACTGCAGTTTTGCACTCTATTGTGTCACACAGCATTAACAGGACTATTTAAAAGAGAATTAGAACAACTTCAAATCTTTTCAAACTTCAGTCAGCTGCTATATGACAGTTCAGGGATTTAGGAGAGTGATGATGCCAATCCACCTCAACCACCCATCTCTGTGACTAAATATAGACTCAAAGGTCAAAGTGATGTTACACTTTTAGTCTTTTTCACCTTTCTCATCAGACAAGGGATTCTCCATCATCAGCAGAGAGCCATTAAGGCGTCTCTTGCTTAATGGACTTGTCGGGAATCCATAGACAGACTGAAGATAAATGGTAAATACTAAAAATGAAGATGGTTAGGTGTGGGAAGATGGTGCAGGAGGGTAGGGGGTTGTCCTGAGTCCACATTGATTCACCTGTCAAATAGTGGAGTCTAATCTCCTCTCCAACAACAAATTACTTCCACATCATCACTTCCATCAAAACAACACCAAGAGCATATGAAAATGGCACATGCTGCGTACCTGTTCCTAAGTGATTTTAAAGTACATAGGTTATATATAAAGGCATATAAACTAGAGGCTCAAGGCTATCAAACTGATGGCAATTTGCTTGAGCAGGTTTATAAATGAGCAAGAAAGCAGGATAATAGCAGTGATGCTAGTTGCTCAACATGGGCTGTTACTCTTCTCTATCGCATTAGAATAGATAAACCACCTCTCTGCAAATATGGGAATCTGTTTTTACTCCCTGTGGAATGAGTTAATGATTTATTTGCAGTCTAGCCTGCAGTGCTGTGAAAAATCTTTAACACACTCTTATTCTTTATTTATGGAGACATAGAAAAACAACTACAAGGATGTGTGTGAGGTGATGAGGAAGAGGGGCTGTTGTGACCTAAGATATCGATGGTCATCCATGTAGTCAGTTCAAGCACAGAAATCAATGCAGCATGCAGGTAATGACATCGTTTTTGCAGTAAGATTTTGGATTTGCCCAGCCTGTCCTCCACTGCTCTTATTTGGGAAGTCAGTGGCATTAGTATACATAGCTGCACAACTCAAGTCTACTCTGTCTGCACACAGCATACTACTGTGCATTTCAACAGGCCATTCAATCTCATCTCTATTCATTTCTAACTCATCTCTATTGAGAAATGGTCATTCTGTATTCATATTTGATCATCTAAAAATTCATTATGCCCTTTTGCAAAAGATCAAATATATGAAATGTGAGAATACAAGTTATATTAACCACAGTCAATAAACTAACTACTGTCAAAAAGCCAGTTGGAAAAGCTTGCTTTGCTCCCACATTTCACAACAAATAAACATTTTCAATTGGTGATACTGGACTGAAAAAAAGTATATCCCGCTGCCTCACTTGGCAAAAGTAGAAATCATTTATGTGGTTTGACACATTTCTCCAATGTAAGGTTCTGTAATTACAGAAGTAATTCATACTCATCCAAATATACTGTATATTGTCATGTTGTGTTTCCTTTTGCAGAATCTGCTGAGTCTTGGAACCTGTTTGATGGCACCTTGATAGTATCATCTGAATAACCTGTCTTGTCTTACTTGTTTAGTTGTCTGTTTGTCTAAAAGCTAAGCCTTAGAGAAAGTATAATTTAATTTTCTATTACCTTTGCAACACAAGTTAGGTGTTTACCAGCTTTAGCCTTGTGAATTAATCAGGGTTTTTTATTTTCTTCTTTTTAAAAAGTTGTTTGTAAAACCTTATTGAGACATCGCCAAGCCACTGTCTCATTATTTGAGCCAGTTTCACAAGCTTATAGCAACAATCAGGCATTACTGGACCCAGCAGAGACAGGACAGCTACGCTCAGGAGTTACTGATGCTGCTGAGGTGGAAGACAGATTTAAGCACACAAAGGGAAAAATAATGAACTTACCACCATGGTTCAGCAGCTTCTTTACACTCATCAGATACCTAGAAGAGCAGGTTCCCACTTACTTCGTTTATCCAGCAGCTTAATGCAAGGGGTAAGAATCGAGCCACCACATCTCTATCTCCATTGGCTGCAGCTCCAGCTAGTCCCCCTTTCAAGACTTGAGTCATGACATCTTGGCCAGTGTGTGCAGTGACTTGCTTCCATCCATGCTGAGGACATGCTGGAGTACTATCCTTTGCTATCATTGCTTTCTGTAGAAGCCTTGACATGAGCTGCCGCCATGTGGGAGTTTCAGTCCCCACTTTGTCTGGCATACCCTGAATTGTCCTCCAAATTTGACCATCCTGTGACAAGTTGGGAGGCTGACAGATACTCTATGACAGTATAAGCAAATCGTAGTGGATTATACCATTGAATTCTGTACACTAGCACAGAGGTCAGCAAGAATTGTTAGGTATTAATGGTTGCCAATCACCAGGGTTGGGGTGAAGACAGTAAAGAGCTCACAAAACTCACTATTTGGGGAGAGAACTGGCTTTAGGCCTGACTCAGAGAACAAGGTACACTGGAAATCTGCTTCACATCTCAGGCATCAGGTTTTTATTTACAGCTTTCTCACATACACCTCTTTGGCTAGCATCACCATTTTGGACAGTGGAAAAATGCAAATTGGGGTTATGCATCTCAGCAGACAGATACACTTTATAGAAATATGAGCTGGTTGCTGTTTGTGCTGTGGGTACATTTTTAGCAGACTGGCCCAAATGGCCAAAAGCCAAGACTAATCAATGATTTCTTTTTTAGACAGGCTGTGCCTTGTGATAAACTCTATGGGCTTGACTCCTCCACTGAAAATTACATACAGTACTGTATATATTTGCTAGGATAAACTTCTGTGAATTGTGACCACTAATCCCAAACATTGCCATCAAAATTTCTGCATCCAATTTTTTAGAGCCATAAGACACAACATAGAGATGGTTTTTGATGGCATTTCCACTGACTGATTCTTACTCCATAAGGCACTGTCTCTAGATGACTAGCATGGTGTCCAGACACTGACAGTGATCACATTTGGGCCCTGCTGGACTTGCATAGCCTGGACAGTTGGGCATTCAGGAAATAGGGTTTCCACTATTTGATAGGGTCTCTTAGCTCCAACTTCTGTTGGTTGAGAGCCTGCCATATTCTACAACAAAGTCAAATCTGTTTGTAAGTTATTTGATTATAGAACCTTGATCAGCCATTCTTTGGTGAAATAGCTCTTAAAAGGTATGAAGTGATGTGGTGGCTAGTGCTGCATGCTTTAACACCCCAGTGACAGCTTCTAAAGGTCCTCGATTTCCTTTCAAAGGAAGATGTCTTGCAAAATTACTCATGAGGACCATGCAGGCTGTCCCTTTACTCAGACACTTAATTTTAAATAACAACAAACATGCACAATATTGCAACCAAAAGAACTATGTGTGGAAGAAAATAGTTGGATCATTAGTATGACAGTTATGTCAGAAAACTGTCCTGTCAGAGAAAATTGAGTGGTCCACACAACATACCCACATGAGAGGCCAGACACTGCCTGCTACTTCATATCTGTATGTGTGAATGTATTGTAGAAATCCTGGTAGCTTTACCTCCAGATTGGTTGTGCATTCCAACAAACACAATTTGGAGTGTTTTCACATGAGAGGGTTCACAAACTTGCACTTACAAGCACCAACTGGTCCTACAGATTTGTAGGGATGTAGCGATGCTTGCATAGTGACTGATCTTAGTGACCATAAGCCTCCTGTATATTAGGCTCCTTTCTGTGTATCTATACCATCCCTAAGTCAATGATAGAGTTAGCACTGACAAAGACCTTAAGGAATTCCAAATTGAGAGAGGGCGTAAAGAATCCATACAAAAAGCCCAAAATTAAAAGAAAACTGTTACATCACGTTTTTAGCTAGAGGATGGATGACAAGATAAAGTGGTGACCAAGTATCCCTGTATATCTGGGCCTGATTGTGATAAATGAAACTAGTAGATGTCCATGCAAATGGCACAGACAGATGCAGCATGCAATGTGCTACTGCGAAATGGAATATCTTGGTAATTGAAAACATAAGTTATAGCCTCTTTTGCTCCCTCTGGATGCCAAGAAACTGTTTCATCAAAGGAATCACACTGTGGGAGAAGGGGACATGGCTTTCGAATGTTCTGACTGTTCCAATCTAACAGATTAATGAGTCACACAGGCCTATACCAACTTTGCCCCAAGGAAAGGAGGACACATGATGCTCCATATCAATAAAACAGACCTTTCTCCATCATCAAATTCCATAGATGCAGTGAGATGGCCTGTGCATTGCTGTTTGGAAAAGGGCAAATTTGTACTAGAGTCTTTAAGTATAGCTTGTAGTGGCTTTTGCAGATGCCATGGACTGATTTGTAGTCTGCATTTAAACACTCAATTTAGGGTGTAAAGTTTGACCAAAGCACTATGAGATATCATCGAAACAGGGAAATAACAAATGCAACAAAACCTATTCTAATAATTTTGCTAGTGTCAAACTCTGTGAGAAAGAAATAGTGACAATACATTTATATTTCCAATTATACCATTTAATAGTAAATATAATATGCTATAATTAAATTAGCTCCCTAGGTAAATACTCTACACAGTAACAAGTACACAGTTCTTGCCATATGCTTTACAAATATACTTAATATTCTACTGCATACATCTGTATTTTATGAGTGTTTTGTAGCTGCACAATTATACTCTTATACAATATCTACGGTGTCTATTTACTATTTAATCTATTTACTGTGTACACCAAGTTCATGGTTCAATATGTACTTTGGGTTTGGGGTCATGGTTCAGTATGATTTAAAAAAAATTTTTATTTTGAATACATTTTGTAAACATTCAACAGTGACTCATTGGCCATAGCTATTACTGAAATAGTTTAGTTGTGCTGCAATGGAAAAAGAAAACAACCTTTCTGTTTCTTGCAAGAAGTCAGGACACCTGATGACAGCTGTTCTATGCTGATTTATGGTCTAACTGTACATAAAGTAGTTCCAACTAGCTCCACCTCCAGCAGCTACAACAGTAACATGCTGCTCTAACACTGATGCTTCAGTATTAAAAATCTAAAGATGTCATATATAATAATATATCAGTAAAAAGGACCAAACCACTGCTTTTACTTTAATACTTTTTTAATTAAATTTTTCTCTCTTAGAACTGGTTCTTATGATGTGCTGTCAGACCATGTCAGAAATCAAATGTTTTTATCGTTGTTCTGAACAACTTCACTCAACATTGGAATCAAAAGCAGGCTGTCACAAAATGGAGAGGGATGAGGAGACATGGTTAGTTTCACTATGGAGTTAAGAGAGCATATTTTAATAATTGTGTTGCACTCAGTTAGTGTTATGGATCTCTTGTTTGTCATTCTAATGGCAGAGTAACCCAGGCTATGTTGGTTAAGCCAGCTAAAATACCCATGAGCATGCAAGTGGTGCGCTGCCAAAACGTTTCAGGTGAAACTCACTCTCTAGAATTACTGTTCCACACTTCGGACTAAGTGGATTATTAAAATAATTTGACAGTAAATGTTTGGGTCACAGAGCATGCGACTGCATGCGCTGAACTGTAATGTCAATACTGTGATGATCTAAGACAAATACATATACTGTTGTTATACCCCTACTGTGTACATATAGTAAACAAAATGTTTTGTGAATGCATCCTAACCGTTAAACGGGCAACATCATGCATATTTCCAGGTCTGTATTTATATTTTGGGGCTTTATTGGTATATCTTCACATGATATAATAGGAACCCAATTGAAAATATGTGAGTGGATAACATTAACAACCCATGGAACAACCTTAGCAATAACCTTAGTAACGGAGGATATCAACAGACGGCCATTTTTGGGCATGCAGGAACATTTTGATGTTAGTTTGATGGGAAAGCAGAGGTAACTTCACAAACAAAGTATTCAGAGCAGACTGATGCCTGGGCTTTTGACTTTCAGGGAGTATTTTTACATATGTTCACCTCAAGTTTTGGACCTTTGACCATGTCTAACATAAACATCCAATGTCAAAACAGTATAAAAAATAGTGGAAAATCCCAAAAAGCATATGTTCCCTTTAATCATAATGAACGAAATAGACATTGCAGAAAGTCATTGAAATGTAAAAAGGTAAAGAGGGAAGGATTATCATTTATATGTAATACATATTATGTTTAAAACATTTGTTGTGCCATGCATACATAATCGATTTTCAAAGCAAGGTATTCTATACCATAGATGTTATTAATGTTATTTTCAGGTTCATCAGGTCAAGGTTGAAAATTTGTTGCCTAAGCCAAAGAAACTGATCATGAAGCAAGAATGTGAGAGCAGGAATCAGAATTACAAAGTGTAGAGAGCCAAACATAGTGAATTCAAAACAGCTAAAAAAAATGTTTCGGCCCTACAGTCATCTTTCCAAAAGAATGCTGCATTTTTTTGCCTCTAAACTTAGAGCAAAGGCAGCACTTTTTAATGACCTTAGTTTGCGCTTGGGAGTTTGGGGACTTCTTTGTAACTGTCACAGACAGAGCAATAGTGACACAGAAAAACATTTCTCAAAGAACTTCAGGTTATATATAAATTTGTTCTATATGCCACTGTGCGATGTATAAAAGCAAAAGGTTGACAGGAACGTTTTAATCTCTTGGCTGCTGTCAAACCTCATACACCACATTATAGATTTGACTGTTCACACCGTTAGCATGCCCAACACTGTGTATTAATTAAGTACTTTATCCATTACCACTAATGTTCCCAACTGTCATTATTTTTTGTTAATTATTAATTATTCATAAGTGGAAGTTTTTAACTTATTTTAAACACAGCATTCTGTTAGCTTGGGCTAGCAATTTTGCTTTTGTTTATGCTGTTCACTCCTGCTTACTACAAGCTGCTGTTGTGCTACCTCTCTCCAAACGTGCAGCTCATCTGGCAATAAAAATACACTCACACTCATTATGTACAGCTTCAAGAAGGCTTAATCAATGGAAGAATCCTGTTTGCACTGTTCACCAAGATGCTGCTGGCAACTATGTGACTCCTACTGAGAAGAGAGAGTTCAAGCTGTGGTAACTTCGAGCCAGCGGCCTATCATAATATGCTGAAGCCTACTTCAAGGACTAGAAACCATTCTTCATTCCTGGTGCTCTGCGTGTATCTAAAGCAATGAAATTTTTTGGTCGCCAGCTGTTTTTCGATCTAAATTGTTACTTTTTTTTTCCATTTTTATCGGTAATTGCTGAAAGGAAAAAAAGCCTACAAACAACACTGCAACTTTTTAATTTCTGTGTTGACGTCTCTTTGCTTAATAATCTACACTGAACTGGCCATAAGGAGGTTACGACCTGTACAGTTTTTGTTTTTATTTTTTTGACATTCTGCCTCTCTGCGTGTGATGCGACCATATGGAGCTTAATCCCTTGGCCATGCTGCACAGAAAAAACAAACAAACTAGTCCATGAACAGAGAAGACAGTGCAGATTACTTCTCAGCATGTGAAATGCAATTCCATGGATGTCTCATTATTAAATGTAATCTTAATGTTTTTATCCTTGTGTTGCAAACAATAAATGGGCTCTGGAGTGTATTTAATAGAAATTCTGAAACAACTGGCAGTGTCATCTTTTATCAACATGAACGGACTCATTTTACTGAGCAGGGAGAAAAGTAATTATGACTCTTAATTGAAACTGGCAGTGAATTAGAGTGAGGAGAGAAGGATGGAATGGTCTCCTCGGCATGATGAGGAGAAAATAACTGATTGAGCTCAAATCAGAGCTCCAATAAACCTATACTGAAGTCACAGTATGCATGCTAGTGTTCTGTTTGGAAACAATTACACCAAGGGGACCTTCTGGTGGACTGAACTTCACATACACTCACACGCAGGCACACAAACACTGATTCATTCAACTCCATCTTGCATTAATGAAGCTTACATGGAGATAATATTGTCCTTGTGGAAGAGGATACCGTTGGGTATTTCATACTGAATAACCATCACAACAGCCTGTCTCCACCTTGATGTGTGCATTGAAATTCTTTGTTGTTCCAGCAGGAATACTTAACAACAGCCGGTGAATGTGACTGCTACTATTTGTGGCAGTAATAATTTGGGGGCGGGGTGGGTTAGACTGATAATCCCTGTAAATGATAGCAGGAGGGGAACAACACAAAAGGTGTGTGGTTTTGGTAAAGGCTGAGTGAACAGACATCAATATCAGGCCAAGACAGAGGTGATGGAAAACACACTGAGAAAAACCATTAGTCCCAAGCAGAGAAAAAACAAAGGTATTCACACATTTAACATGCAAATGTAAGAAAAGTCCTACTTATTCATTTTCTTTTGAGTTGCAAAGAAAGAAAAGAGTAAAGAAAAAGCTGTACAATTAAATGATATATTCAATAAAAACAAAAGGAAAAAGTTTAAAGCATTAGTATTCAGTATGTTAAAACAAAACTGATGACTACAATTGTGGCCTGATGGTGTATAAGAGTCAGTTTCGGAGGAGCATCTTCTATCTGGTTGTCAACGAGGGAACAGTGACATCTCAGATGTCTTACTAGTTCATGCTCTTGTGGCCTTGTGAGTGACAGCTCTGATGTGCCCATTGACAGACAACACTGCTCAAGGGTATGGAAAAGCAGGGACTCTCATTTTTTTAAATCCCTGAAGAAGTCCAAGAAGAAGTCTGTAAAGTCAACTAGTAAGAAAAAAATGACAGTCATAATAAATAAACACATACTGAGAGTTTTCATGAATGCCAAGCATCTCAAATTTGAGGTGCAGGACTGTATTTTTCACCCACTTATTTTGCAAAACACAAAACACCTCATCCACACCCATCAACATTTTAAAATAAAAGCAATTTTTTACTTTTGATGTGCCATCTGTTGTAAGTGGTAGTATTTTAAATGTTGTTATTTCATCAGTTTAAAATTCAAAGTATTCTGTTTTTTTCTTGATTTCTGGTGACTTTGTCTTTGGTGGAAAGTGGTCACTGCTGCTGTGTTTTGTGCAGCATTTTTCATCGATCACTTTGCATCAGTGTTGTCACTACTTCTTGTCATTGGACTGACAGCAGCTTGCACACGCCAAAACAAATAAGAATGGGCTGTCATCGTGGCAGTAGTAAACTCACTCAGCAACCCAAGAGTTACCATGTCCATAGAGATTGAAAAACACATGTTTTATGATAATGTATTTTTTGTAAAACCATAAGAACTTGTAGCTATGGTAATGTTTACCTGTAACTACTGACAAGCAGATACTCAAAACACAGCAATTGCTTACTGGTTCGCAGTTGACAAGTTTTGTGAGCTGCCTATTACTCATATATCCACCTCAAAGTACCATGGGAAACATTACTGAACCTGCTGTTTGGAGCTTTCATTTGATTTTTATTCAGACGGAGTTCAATACAGGAACTTTTGGAGAAACCATCACATAATATTGAAGATGTTTAATGTGTGATAGCATATTATTTGTCAAATAATGAAACAAGTTGATCTTTAAAGGCACTTCACCTGATTGACATTGGCATTAGAAGTATGTCTTTCGCACCTAACACGCTACAAGACAACATTTAGCTTTTTATAATGGCACTATGTTATTAAATTACAAGGTCCTATGTAAAAAATAGTCAAAAAAGGACAGCTAAAATGGGCCTGTGTTCCTCAGGAGGTAGAGAGGGTCTTTCACTAATCACATTGTTGGTGGTTCGATCCCAGACATCTCTTGTCCACATGTCAAAGTGTCCAAATTTCTTGTAATACATCTGCTCATGTCAGTGGCTTTAGGTACACGGATTCAGTGAAAACTAACATGACCTGATGTGAAGCTTTAAAATGGGATGAAAAATTAGTTACAATTTTGAAGGTCACATTCAACAACTTCTCAGAAACAGTATTTTATTTCATGCAGTATCCAGTCTGATCACCTTGTTTTAGGGGCTGAAGGGGAGAATTCCAGTAACCTTTCAGATTCACCACTTTTAGCAATGAATCTATTTGAAATAAAATAATGTATTAAGCTCATTTTAAAACCTTTTGGCTTACACATAAGAAAGGTCAGGGCAACATGCATATTGAATCTAAGCTGTTTACATGGCTGAATTAAGCTTTTGGAGAAATATCCGACCTACAGTATAATCTCTGTATGACGATTTTAGAATAGAGCTGCCCAGCAAAGCTTATAAATATATAAAGCTAATATTATTGTCTTCCCTTTCAACTCATTGATTTTACATAGAACAGGGTGATGCGATCCCTGATTCAGTAAATAAAAAAAGAAAAAATGCATGCCTGTTTTCTGTATTCCCTGAAAGAATTACATTAAACTGGGATTTGACATTTACTGCATGGGGTATGACATCATTAATAAATGTAGTACTGCTAGTAAATTGCTAGTTAAGAGGGCTTATGGTCCATAATTGGAAGATAATGTGATTAAAGCAGAACTTAAAAACAAACTGTCATTCTTGTTCTTGGAAGTCTGTCTGAATCATTATCTTCCATAGCTGAAAGTGGATAAAGCCCAGATCCAAAGTGTTGGGGGGCATGTGCTCTGAGCAGTGCAGTAGCCTTTTTATATACAACCACCAAGGTAATATTGAAGAAAAACAACATATCCTATACTTGTCTTGTAATCTCTTGAATAAAGCCAGCCTTAAAACTATTTTGTTGGGATAAACACTAACACTTTGATTTTAGTGAAAGCTATATGATTAAGAGTTGTGCCAGGTTTGTCTTTAGATCCCAATGACTTTAATGGGGTTAATACAAGAGGTGTACTCTATATTAGTTTATGCATGGAACACATTTGACCTTTTGATGTTATGTGCATATAACAAACAGACAAAACAGAAATGTTGCAGATACCACAGTACTTACTTTGGTGTATTGACAGTGCTAGTGCTGATCCTTAAAAGGAAAAAGAACATATTTCAACAAAAAGAGTAAATGGAATAAAAAAATCCCTGATGGCCAGATAATACCAGATAAGAAAGCTTTCTTGCGTCACATGATTGATAATAATCATTTCAAATGAATTACTAAACACACAATAATATAGAAACCCATATTCCCACAAACACAGTATTGTATCGTTCATACCTCCATTTATTACAATTTTTACTTACTGTTTTGCTTTTGTAACAAAATATTATAACAAGTAATCTTTTTATTCATTTTTTTTTACCGATGACAGAGAGGAAAACAATTGGAGTGAGTACATAACACATGGAGTTTATTGATAGCCTGTATTTTGTGTTACTAGAGTAACACAAAGAGCTTTGCACAAAGCAGTGGCCACAAAAAACAGATGAAAAACAAGGGCACTGAAAAACACGAGATGAGATGAGAGCCAGAGCCTGTGTTTGTGTTGGTGTGTGTGCACATCTGCACACGTGTGTAAATGGATATGATAGCAGGGCATTAAGCTGAAACAGTAAGTGAATGACTGCAGGTAAGTATATGACAAATATATGAGAGAAAGGAAAGGCTGGCAAGGCAGGAGTTAAGGTCAGCTGTAAACTGTGCTGGATGAATTGTTCTTTAGTCTGGATTTAAGAAGACAGTGTCTGATTCCCTGGCAAGAAGCTTACTCTACCAGGAGTGGTTGGTGAAGAGGAGGACTCCAGCTGTTGAGGAGTACTACCCTTTCTGAGGGCAGAGTATGTGTTAGCTTAGAATAAGTCTAGCAAAACACCATCTAATGCCTTGTAAGTCAGACACAGGACTTGCCATCAATTCTGTGTACATAAGGGAGCCACTGAGGAGAGTCTGAGACCAAGATAATATATCTGTGTTTTCTGGTTTGCATGGACACAGTCAGATGTATGGCGCAGCGATGTGTTTGTTGATTCTGCAGGGAACAAAAGTATAGATTCAATTCTCTGGGCCATTAAAAGAAAAATGCACTATCCTTAAGATATTTTTGTGTTGAAAACATTCTGAGCCTGACAAAGACAAAGTCAGGTGCAAAAGTAACACCAAGTTTTGGAAAATAGGTAAAAAGAAGATAAAAGAGAAGTTTTTCTTTTACACGAGCATTTCTGCTTTATATATACTGAAAGTTGCCATTTCTCACTTTAGTGCTCTAAAGAAAGTATTTTACATTAATTATACAGCCTATCTTATGAATAAGACTCAGGTTTTCAGGCTTACTATTACAAACTTGTACATAAAAGCCACATGTACATCAGTTCATGTGTTTTGTTATTCATTGAAAAGCTAGGGGATCTGACACTTGTGTGCTTGGTTTTTCCATGTATCCAAATTCAGTAGCACCTTTCGTATTGACATAATAAATAATTATTGACTGAGAAACTATTATTGCAGTCGATATCATGTACACATATTTATGGCCTTTAGAATCATATAATGAATGGCCAAATGGTCCTGAAATCTGAAGGTTGTTTTGATGCCTACAAAAAGGTTAGAATTGTCCATCTCTCACCATCGGTTTCTAAAGGTGACAAAGCAATGATTGTACATCCTTACGTCAGCTTCTGCTACACTGTAATGACAAAGCTGTCAGTAGTGCTACAAATGCCAAGGCTTGACTCATTTAGGTGTGCTAGCTGAGTCATAATGATCATTATTACAGCAGTTTAGGAAGGAGAAGTCTAGTCAACGCTGCATGCAGGGGCATCGGAATGACTTGATTAGATGAGATATCATTTAACACCAAGTATAGAGTAAATCTACCTTTTTTCTATGTTAGAGGTACCATGTGGAGTGTCTGATCTCTAGTAGTGCTGGAGCTGGTTTTTTATGAATGGTGTTTCGTGGTTGGTGCAATACACAGTCCTGGTAGCCAATGGTTTCACACTATTCCAATGATCTACAGATGGCTGTAATGCGCCAAGAAACACGGCAATGTGCCAGCAAAGGCAGGTAAGAAGAAGACTGAAAGCTAGTTACATGGATGTAAAAAAAAAAAAGCTTTAAAAGGATTTAAAGGATAAGGCTGATTTTCTATCATTTTCTTATTGTCAACAAATCTCATGTTCAGTATTTACATTTCAATACATCAATGCCATTCAACCATTCAAAACCTGCATAGTCATACATATGCCATGTGATTCAAGATTGAGTTTTGTTAGTCCAAAATTTAATGTAAAAAAAGCTGCAAAATTAATTATTTTTGAAGGACTCATTTTTTCAATCAAGAAGGAGCTCGGCTATAAGTAATCTAAAAGCACTGTAATGCAATAAAAATCCAAGAAAAAATAGCGGGGAAGTCTCCCAGCCAACTCCCAAGAGTGAAATGCTTGATATTCACTTAATTGTTCAGAACCGATGTGATTCGACATTGTGACTTTGTATGAATTTACACCCACTCTTTCTTGTGGATAGACAATCAGATTCAAGTGTACCATTTGCCTTGGCATATTGATAATGCCAAACGATTTCACCACCAGTGGTCAATAATATGCAATCACCATTCTATCTATTAACAATACAATTAAATAATCTTTACATGTAACAAACTGTGTTGCCTCTAGCCAGTGAAAATCCAATCCTATGCCATTAGAAATCCACAAGAAATGCACAGTGTGTTATATTAAGGGTATTGTTTGTTACTGTAAACAATTATGAATGTGAATAAGTTGGTAAAAAAACCAAAAAAAAACCCAGTAAATATTGTCGACTCACTTCAGGTTAGAAATTATGTAATAACCTTTGAGGCAACATAAACAGAAGAGCTGAACCACGTACATCACACACAGTTGTATTGTTTGATTATAAGCAAAGATTTCTGTGTACATTTCTTTTTTCTTCTTTGGGTTGAAGATTCATACTGGGAAGATTTGTGAGACCTGATGTCAGACATGGCTTATAATACACTTAGCTCCACATAATTCAGCCGAATGTGCAAAGACATCATTTTCTTTGACAGGGACTTGAATGATGCCAAGTCTGAGTTCTTTCCCATTTTCTATCATAGCTGGTACTACAGAGCATGCATATTTTCCTCAGTGGAATGCAGTTGACTCATGTAATACACAAAGACTCCATCAAAGCCTGTTTGGTTGGGATTCAAAGGGAAAGACAGAAACCCCCTGGGAAGCAAAGTCATATGGGAAAAAAGTTAGGCAGTGCCTTTGAAGCCTGAGTAAATGAGGCGCTTTTGCTCATCTGGGGAGTGGAGGAGAGAATGAGCAAGAGGATGCCTGTGATACAGACAGACATACCTGCAGATGGATCATTTCACAGCAAGGACAAGTGCCATATCACCACAGTAGCCCCCAGATCCAACAACTCATGTAGACTCAAAGCCTCAAGGTATGGAATGAATTGTGCAACAGTGCTGAGTGAATAGTGACATCTTATTTTCATGTTTCCTCAGACAACACTGAATCAAGAACAACATGAAAAAATATATTGAAGTAATATGAAATTTTTGGCTAAACAAAAGAAAAGAATTCACAAAGCAAATTTGGCAAAATGTAACTGGTTGCATTTGAAGTTATTGATCAGTAGTAAATCACAAATCTGTCCTTAGAAAGTTTTCTATTACATTAACTATACCACTCTTTTTGACATATAACTGGAGGCTAGAGCCAGTGGTTGTATTGCTTTGGCACTCCACACACAGTATATGTCTGTAGGACTGTCTAGGACTGTGCGTAATTGGCACTTTGAACACCAGGGTGCACCATGGCAAACTGCAATTGCAACCAAGCAAACAGCAACTCCACACCAATAAAAAATGTGTTTGTCAGACAGCAAGCTGCTACAATGTTTATGCAGTACATTCCTGTGAGAGGGTTTGTCATGTGAATCAACTGTTCAATTAAATCATCTTACACAAGCTGCCATTTATATGACAACGTGTATATTAAATGCACTCAGCAACTCCACTGTCATACCTGCACAAAGCATTCATACAAGAACAAATTACTCCAATTTATGAACTTTTATGTTAAAGCTACTCATAACCTTTAAATTTTCAGCACTGACATAGAAGTTCATTTAGAGGTTGAAAATCTAAACTTTACAATGGGTAGATTATTCATGCTGGTGGGATATTTTGCAAAGGATGAATATGTCTTTTAGGTTGATCCATTACTCCTTTAAAATAAAACAAACTGATCAATTAATCAGTCCATAAACAAATAAATAAACATGTAATTAAATTGTAATTGTACAAAATGACTATTATAAGGCAGTTTCAAGTTGCAGCAGGTACAGCCACCTGCTAATTCACCCAGACTGTATTCAAGTGGGAATTACAAGGCACACTTTTGATCTGAGGGTGACTTATAATGAGGGAACAGACTTGTGGTTTTTTCACTGGGAAGAGATTTAATCCAAAATATTTCAATGACAGCTGCAAAAGAAAAGAGCAGCTAGTATTGATTTACAAAATTCTTACAAATGCCCAACACTATTTAGA
This sequence comes from Euthynnus affinis, assembly GCA_029490765.1. Lineage (NCBI taxonomy): Eukaryota > Metazoa > Chordata > Actinopteri > Scombriformes > Scombridae > Euthynnus > Euthynnus affinis. The sequence goes on along the minus strand of CM055852.1, from coordinate 11,844,245 downwards.
TTCAGGCAGTCATATAGTATAATTTACAGCTCAAAGTGTTGTATGTTGCCTGCACTCACTTATTTTGATGGATCCTTTCCAGTGGGACTAATTATTAAGATTTTCTCGTTATACCCTGCAAGATGAGTTGTCTTCTTCCTAATCTTCAGCCATGTGACATTTGGTGTAATTAATTCCAGTTGAGCCTTCTATTTTTGGCTGGGCTGTCTCTAATGAAAGCAGGATGGTGCAGTTTTATCACCTCTCGCTAACATCTCCTGTTTGGAAGGCAGAGCACTAAGTTGGTTTCGAGAACACCAAAATCTTGACAAGGTGATTGCTAAAAAATCAACCAGTCCATGGACACATTTGCATCACTATAATTGGGCTTTAACTTTTGGTAAATAATGTAAGTTATTCATATATATGTATTTTAAATTGCTTCATTCTGTAAATATGTATCACGTGTTCTCTGTTATCTTGAACCTTGTTCTTAGTCATCTTGTCTATTTTTGCTGTGTTTGTGATCTCACTAACAAAGCATATTGCTATATAACAAATATTATTACTTTCAGCTTTTATTTGTTTGACATGAGAAACAGCGCATCACTTTCATTCCTGGTGACTTAATTATACAAACTTGCACATTAAATGATTTAATATACCAAAGAGAGAAATGAAGGGCAAAGGAGAAAGAGAGAGATGGAGGGCAGAGGAAGACCATCAAGCTATCCAGAACTCCTGAGCTGTAATTTACTTGAGAGACGACAGGAAAGATACAAGCAGAAGTCCCAGACTGATAGCTTCTGGTTATGAGGGGAGTGGAACATCAGTTATCTGGTGGCTAAGTGACAGAGCGTGTTGATTGTACACAACACAGCCACAACTCTTCAAAGAGGAATGCCGGGTCTTAAATCAAAGAAAATTCCTGTCGTTTTTCTCTTGCCCTGCTTGGCAATCTATTTCTCCTTAATATTTCTTCACACGCACACCCAGCACTGCATGTTGGCTCGTTTCACACTTTACAAATGACCAGACAAAAACTTTGGCCAGCTCCACTGCACTATACATTTTTAAAATCAACATAAAATACAGTATGTATGACTCTAAATACTGCCAGTATCAAGCTAGACAAGCTGTAGAATAATGACAACTGTACCAAAATAGTAAATAAACAGTACATGATATACTCACCTATATACTGTATATATACACTTTCAGTTCAATGAGTAAGGCAAACATTTGCAAGACTATTTCAAGTAAGCTCTTGACGTAAGCCGCTGTGCTGTGATATCAAACAAAAGCCAGTGTTACCCCAACAGCTACATGGCAGCAGGCAGCAGCTCCCAAGGCTGAAAGCTTGAATTGGGCTGTCAAGACAGACTTGAAGGAGTATCGCTGAGCCTCAAGCAGCAATTATCAGACTGGCAGCTGCTGATAACTGCCACCAGACAAAACAGGACCATGAAATATTACCCCTCTCTGCTCAACTTTCATTTTCACATACTCCTCTCTTTACACCTTTGCTGCCACTCCTACAGTGGACTGACTGCATCTCAATGATATCATTGCTTTATAACTTGGTATTAACCCCAAATATATATATATATATATATATATATATATATATATATATATTATATTCATACAATTTTCCAGGCAGTTCTTTTGATGATACAATTTGGGAAGTTCAAGAATGGCGATGACTGTAGAACCATTCAAATCCACATTCAATAAAAGTTAAATGACACGACATTACACATTTCATAGCCTGATAATGCTTGCTGTCAAAGATATCATAATATTACAAAGTAAGTATTTACTCCACCCATTCAGTAAAGTGGCAAGTACATTTCAATACTGGACAGTGTTCTGTCTCAGATAACGGCTGTAACACATTTTTGATGCCTTTATCGTAATGTATCCCAGTTAAAAGAACACATCACCTGTTAACAGATCATGCTACAGCACACATACAATATTTGTAGCTCATTAGCAGTCCAGGTAGCTACCGGAGAAAACCTAAACCACATTTTAACAATGATGCTCTGACTTCATCATCCATTATCCATGGATTTGAAGTTAATGGAGAGAAACTTCCCTTATCTTTAATTTAAAGTGAATTAAATTTTGGATAGATGAACTAAAGGATTAGACAAGCTTTGAAGGTGACCCCCTCCCTGTTCCATTGCCTAAACTATTTCTTTCTTTTTGTTCACTTTATCTTTTGAAAAGAAGAGGAAAAAAAGATACTAAGAGTCCAAAAGAAGGTGTATTTTAATATTGTTGGAACATATTCTCCCTGACCACAAACTAAGCTGACATGCTGAACTCACATTCTTGGACTTGATGAGGAAAGTTTGGGTTTGTGTGTAGCCAGAAGTGCTTTCTCTAGAAAAAAAATGTAATATCTGTGGATGCATCAGTGGTTTGTGAGTGTGAGAAGAAGGATGTTTATTGGATTCATTGGCTACTCATTTATGTTGCAGTAAGAAAGTTTTTAAACCGTGACACATGCTCTTTCTTTGCACTTCCAGTAAAAATTGTGAACCAAAATAACTTGTCAACAACCTTCCCAGAAATGGTTGAAATTTTAAACATAATGGTTGACACTGGAAACAGATGGGATGTTACATAATATAATAACTAATATATAATAGTTTATATTGGAGTCTTTTCAAAAGTATTACAATACTTTCTTGTGACGGATAAGAGTTTGTGAGCCATGTTTTTAGGCACAATCGTTGACCTTCAGTATTGTAAGTATTAGTAGCCCAAGTAAGTAAGCACTTTTCCATTTGAGTCATCTTGTTCTCTCCTATCCTCTATTTTCATAACCCATTTTTCATAAAAGCATATTTGAGACATCTGTCAACTGAACAAAAAACTCTCTCGTAACAGAAAATACGTCCAGAGTTTCGGGAAATTTCATAAAACTTTTATATAACCAAAATCTCATCTTTCTGGGTGAAGTCACTCTCAAAGTTGACTCTAACTCGCAGACTACACCATACACACTGCCCTGTGTAAAGAAGCAGTCCTTGTCCAACTGTCCTGGAAGAGCCTGATGATCTACTGTGGTTTGTATTCTTTATCCCCGTTCTTTAGTAGTTTCTCTGTTGCTGTTGTAGCACAAAATAAGAATGTTTGAGAATGAAAGCCCAAGTTTCCATGTTTGTATTTTTTTTTTTTTGTATTTTTTTAGTTTGCACAGAAGCTTCTCATCATTTTTGAAGGTTCTCAAAGACAGCACAGTTTGGCTAGAGTGAAGAGGGGATTGTCTCTTCTTTAGTGGTATAGGGGGGATGCTTCCACCTTGTTCTTTTGTTACCACATACCCAGTGCAGCACATTACTGATGTGGTTTAGGATAGAGGTTTTTCTGCATGATCACATGTGGCCCACAGGAAGCATCACAATACCAGCAGTGGTGTAATCATACACTTACTGTATATAACTCCTTATTTGCAATCTGTTCTTGACAGAGTTGACATTGTGACCCAAATGCACTTTTCCATAGGGTATGATTCTGTACAACAGGCTCTTCCCACAATGCTCCCAGTGACTCAGAGAAAATAATTTCAACAACTCTAGTATAGACATAAAGCCCTTCCTATTCTGACAGAAATTTAGGTCTCCATTCATTGCACACACTCTCTCATCCTCATTAGTACTTCAAAGTAGGGTTGCAGAACATTTCAGTTTATATCTTCATGCTGTCTACTCCTTCAATGAGAATTTTTGCAATATTTGCATTTGTAGGGAGATTCTTGCACAGACAGGCTAAAACAAAAACTGTTGAGCAAATCTAATACATTAATTAGACTGACTGACTAGGAAATTGAAGAATACACACAGCAATAAAACTTAAATATATAAAGTTTATAGTGACTAATTTTTGTTGACACTGTATCAGAGGCGTTGATTCAACTCCAGCCATTTTTTGAGGCTGCAGTTTCAAACCTATAGTTTGTTTTCTGTGGTCTGAATCAATGGATGAGTTGGTAAACTTGGTGCGTTTTCCCCTTGGTTTGATTACCTCACAGAGAGAAAAATCCAAGCAAACCAAAATGCATCACTACAAGCCACATAAGAACGTTCACTCTGCTTATTGATCAGATGTGTCTGGGGCATGAGCAAGAACTCAAAGGAAGAAGGTCCTGAAGAAGGTCCACTAGCCAAAAAATAATGTGCAGGTCGGATCTTGATTCATTCCCCCGCTAGCAGTGAGTACCTGTTAAATTCACTCATCCACATTCCAATATGCAAAGCACACCTGGCTATGGGTCCATTCGCTCAAACTAGTGTAAGCCTAGTAGTTGGTTGGATCAAGGTTGGATCATGTTCACACCACAAACCGCTCCAGAGGTTCACCTCCTCTAAAGGGTCTTGGTGCTGTTGTTTTGGCCCATACCAGAGTACAAATACTGTGTTCAGACCTGCCAAAATAAATCGCTCCGAGGGGGAAAATGAACCAGAGTCCAAATTCAACAAGACTAAAAGCACATAGGTCTGAAAACACCTTTAGATGCTATTTGATTCCATTGTAGGATTTTCTAATTTCTTTGTTTATGCACCAAAACAAATGTATATTTTAGTTTTAAGGTTTCTTTAAGAATGTATGTATGATTTGAGCCCTACTTCAAAGCCAACCCATATGATGACCACATTGACAAGATTTAACTTTTTAGCACTGCCATTATGTATCCTTGATATTAATGCCCCCCCCCCCCCCCCCCCCCCCCACCATTAAAGTTCTCTGATGTCTCACTGCGAGACAGGCCCCCTAGCTTAGTCATATTCCCCACAGTGGGACATTTCGTTCATGCTATTCAGAGAACCAGAGTTATGGAGGTAACCTTTCGCTTCCAAGGTTCCATTGCTGATAACTGATTGACAAACTAAAACCCCATTCTCCACATATGGACAACACTGATGAAATTCAAATAATTCTAGAGTAATTAGTAATTGTGTCACAATAGGCTATGATTGTTTCACAGAATAATTGAAGCATGAGTTATTAGAAGAATATCCAGGGGGAAAGCATCAGATGATCAACTTGGAGGGTAACAGACTACATGGACGCACTTACATAGTAATTACTATCACTACTACTCCTCTGGTGATGTTGTTGAGGATTTGTAACTCCTTTTCTGATGAGGTCAGGTCCTCATTATAATTACTTGTTTCACTTAAGTATACACAGCTGCAAATTGGACTACAATAACAGGAATAGTAATTAGTGTGGTAGAAATTATTAGAGGTGAACTTCAAAATCAGCAGGGAGAGAATCACTCTTTCATTAAATCGATGAAACAGTCGAACAAGCGTCAGAAAAAATTACAGTAGACAATTAAGGAGGAAATAAGAGGGAACGTTATATTATAAAGCACATTTTCTCTTTCTGATCCACCTTTGAACATGTTAAACCTGAGATAACTAGACAAGGCAAAAGTCAGTTTTGCTTATAGAATCTGTGTTGCTCAGTTAATAGCAAACCAGCCAATATAACTGCAAAACGCAGATGGAAATTTTGAGTTCTTTTTCCCTTGGATTTAATAGCATTCAGAACCAAACTCAGATTTTTATGTTACTCAATTGGCTGTTGCTCTTTTTGCAGAAGTGTAATCCTATTTCCACAACAAACAGCTAACTAATTTACAAGCTTAGCTAGGAAGTCACATGGAAGTCATATCTTTACAAATTTGTACTAAAGACTCTGTTTTGTTTTCCTCAGGTGATCACACACTTTTCCATTAATGTCACAGTCATTCAGTTGTACACACTCATATCAGGGCGCTGCCCATTACAACTACAGTCTTTATTATAGGTCACTTAATTAAGGAGCTTAAAAGGAACCTTGACAGTAACTGCGGATAGAAGAAAGGGTTTTTCTCATTCACATTCCATGCTCAATTTTTCCCAGGCACATTAACCAGCAACCATCATGTCAGAAGCTTCCAGCCAAGTAATTATCTATAATGCCATGTACAATGTGGCATACAGCACTGTCTCTTGATCTTCAAACACTAAGGCAACACTGGTCCAACTCCCGTTGCAAAGCCTCAATTAAGTTACTGTATGACAGCTTGGCAGTTGATGAAAACAAAGAATATTTCTGATTTATAAAACTGTTTTTCTTTGACTGAATTACATGTATAACTTTGCGAATGTGTGAAGCTGCAAAAACTCTTCCTTCTGCTCTCCCTTTTTGTCTTTTGGTGTTTTCAGCATCCCAAGTTTAAAAGAAAATGTAAAAATGTGCCAACTGAACACCCATTCTTGCAGAATGGTTACAGCAAGAGTTTAATAACAGTTTCATATTTCCTCTCCCAGTGGTAGTTAGGAGAAGCACCAGGGAGCTTGTTGCAAGCTTACCCTTCACAATTCTGATTGGGTTATAAGAGTCAACCTGAAAACAACCCAGAACATTTGTCTTACTCATGAGAGGCAGACTTTTCTCTTGCAGTGGAAACATAGTGTGAAGATAGATATACCCTTTCTAAATCAACCCATTGCCTAAATATCTTTTTGGTAACACTTTAGATTATATCCCACAGGGTACACTGTAATTATTGCCAATTTGCAGTGTAATTTTTTGTACTAACAGTGCCATCATGTATGTATCAATACATACTGTACTAGTACACCATTACACAGTAAATCGGAAATAATTACCCTGTACGCTGTGGGCTGTAATCTAAAGTGTTATCTCTCTTTTTCTGCCATATTGTACATCAATTTACAATAAATCATCTCACAACACTATAATAGTTACTTTTCTAATTGCTCAGTCAGAGCTTAACTACTGAAAACTGAGTGAACATCACAACTTCACACAGATCACAGTATGTGATTTGATCCCATGTGCCAAGAAGGCAAGTTTCAGTGTAAGTACATGCATTATTGAGAGAGAAACTACTTTGAATTGTACACAACTCGTGAATTGGAAAGATGAATTATGTTCAAAGCATTTGTGAAGTTAAGCATTGGTGTTGGCAAGTCAAAGTTATTGAACTTATTACTATTTTATTTCATTTTACAATACAGCACAGTTGTACATTTTCTGATTGAATACAATAGCCTGATAACAAAACATGAATTTATGCATGTTTTCTTCATATTTAATTGCAATGAGCATACTGAAAAACTATTGCTATTTTGCATAAAAAGATCAGGTTACTATAGATACGTTTCTTTAATGACTGACATTTGGTTGTCAGCTGTCTTTTGGAAGCAGTTTAACAATTTAACATCATTACCAATGGAGTAACCGCCACTGGACACTTCTTTTAAATGAGCAACAGTGTCTGCAATAAACTTGTGAGCTGAACCCCAGACTGACTTTTACCTCTTTTATTAGGACGCAAAGTCACCTTATGTCTCAGTCAGATATATTATATTCACAACAAATTACTCAGAAATGGCAGTCATGTTTTTCGAGACTTTTTATGAAATGACTGAAATGATTAAAGGGGTTAATTTTCCTAGAAATGCTGAAAATTTCAATGCACAGTGATTCATAGAGAACAGATGCTTTGTTGTTTAATGTGGATTATTTACTTATGAATGTTCATTTTTAGAACTTGGTTAAACCATAAGCTTGAAGATGAGGTAAAATCAAAGTTAAGACATTAAAGATGGCTGGATATGCTGGGGAAAAATGTAATGTGTGTATAATGTGAGAATATACAAGCTAAGCTAAAATACAACAATGAATTCACAAGCTCATGCTGGGAGGAGAACATACAGATATTTTTTTCGTGCCTGACTTCATGTCTTCTGGCCTGTGATCATGGCTATTAACAAATTCTCCAGAAAGCTCATATAAACATAAAATAATCTTTGTTGTAATTTGAGTGTAAGTAGAAAACACTTAATCACTTTGTACACAGTGCCACAAGTTACAGTACTTAGACTGCTGAAATTGTTTTCAAGAACAATGACCCACCTGGTTTTGAACATTTCTACAGATTCCCACTGAATTAGCCTGAATTTGTATAGATGTTGACATTATGAAAGTCTGAAAAAAAATCACAGGATTGAACATATGTAATCTGGGAATTTGAGGAATTTTATTTAGTACTACAGACATTTTTACTAGTAGACAGCTGATGATTGTTTGCAGTGGATAGACAAATGTTCCCTTTTTTATCATCACTTAAATAATCAAACTTTCAGTAGGTGTTCTGAAAAGACATTTGATACTAACTTTGTAGATTCTGAAAAACAGAAAGAGGAGTGAGAAAGTGTGTTTGCTGTCCACTGAGCAAAACTAAATGTGTTTAGCATCACATCTTTTACAAACTACATACAATTGGTATTTTAAAAATTGGTATTAAAAATACAAACAAGCATTTATCCACTGTAGACTGCATTTAGTCATCCTCAGGTGAAATAAATCTGGATTAACTGAAATTATGTTACAGACCTATCTATTGTCTACTGACATGCTAATGCGGGTGAACATGCTAACACACTAATTACATTTAGTGTGTGTGTGTGTGTGCAATTTGGTACAGTGTTAAAACTATACACACCTGCATTTACCTTCTGTAAAACGCTTGGAACTCGATTTGTAACACCTGGACATATACATGCATAAATAAAATATTATAATCATCAGTTGCAACTTTATAATAGCATCCAAATACTATTTGTAGATAGTTTATAAACCACGTAACCACTAACAAACAGTGAAATAACTATTTATGAACTACCAATTAACCATTTATTGATAATGGTTATTATAAAGTGTTACCCACTGTTCTGCAATCTAGTGAAATTACTGTTCTTAATATTTCTGGTAATTACACACAACAGTTCTTTTGGAATACAAACTAAAATATTTGAAAAGCAGACTGGTGCATCATAAATTCAGAAACAGTTTTCAAAAGGTATCTCAAATAAGGTTTCCACAGCTTCTCTTAAGTCAGAAATAAGAGTCTGCTAGGTGGACAGATGGCGAGATATTACCTGTTCAGTCTCTGGCAATGGCTAAAATGAATCTCAGCCACAGAGAACATAATGTTCCATCTAAATGGAAAGAAGGATACAGTCAGATAATTCCAAGGGCAAGGAACCAGGAAGTAAAGGGTTGATGGTGTGTACCCTACTCTATACCTCATGTAAAAGCTTTACAATTGTCTCTTGCTCTCATTTTGGCATCTACTTTCAATACACATCCTCTCTCTAAACCAGACTTAGGTAACTTAGGGATAGAAATTTCCTTATGCATATTAACTAGAAATAAAAAAAATCTATTACAAGATTCCTCTGCACAGATAGTAATACAAATGTAATTTCATCACTAGAGCAGCACTTCTCAAGTATTATTTTAATATCAAAGAGTTAATCAATGACTTGATTTCATTTGCCGTGCTCATCAGTCATTGACGTGTGTTTTAACAAGTATCACGCCAGGTGAAATCAATTTAAGGATGTCATAATGATTGGTAATACCACTGGAGTGTGATGACTCATGAGTGAAAAGCAGCTAATCCTCATTTTCTTATGCTGGAAGCTGAATGGAGCTCTACTCTAATTCTATTTTCATGATGATTGACTCATTTCTGCATGTGTCTCTTTTTATCTGTTTTTCTCACACATTATACAGAGGCTTACTTTTTGTCCTTGTTACCTGATTCCGGCATTAGAGCCCAGCCTGTTGCATTTCCTTTTTTTTTTTTTTATTTGTTGACATTCCATGAGCACGGCAGCATATTACAGGTGGAGGTTTAAGAAATGTGGATAGTGAACAAATCACTGTCAGCACATGGTATGGTGTCAAAATGTGTGTAATAGGGTTTCTTGATGTCAGCATTTCAACATTTTGATGATGATGGGTATTACACAACAATTACAATTAATACAAGATTTGTCTGATTTACAAAAAAAAATCTCAGAATATGTGTTAAATTCCTCAACAGTTATTAATAAATTACATTATAGTTCAAAACTCTGTGCTAAAACAAGACATATTTTGGGGTTATTTCAAGTAGAGAGGGTTAACCAGTGAATATAATGGAACCTAAAGTGAACAATGGCTAAATAGAAGATTATTTGTGAGTTGTCTTGCCATTTGCCCAATTTATTTCTTCCCTTTCATTGCTACTGCTTTCCCATCCAGAATCCTGTTTCTGTCCCTTTTACCTCTGAGACTAAGAAAGTAATTCTTACACTGATATTTCTAAAGACCACAGCCTTTTTTTTCTAAATTAGGATGAGAAAATAATCCATACTGAAATAAACTCAACTAAAAACAAAATACAAAGCCACTTCTGTCCACTTGCACTCCTACAAAGGCAGTTCAGAGAAGCGAGGTTGATACAGAACAGTACCTCTCGAGCTAGTAGCCCTTCAGTGCTTTGCTTAAGGGTACAAAGGACAGATAGGCAAGTCCTCAGCTTCAGGGGCACTCTCCCAAAACACAGAATAGAAACTTACTTGAAGGAAAAACTGTGCAGAGCTTTGCCACAAGCTGATGGCATTTCACATAAAACTGGTGTTTGAAATCGATACATTCTGCAGTACCAGTCAATACAGAGGCAACCAAGTGACTTGTCAATTTTTTTTTTTAAATCATACATGAATATAAAGACAAGGACACATGGACTAGATAGTGAATATAATAAAGTTCCTTGATGGCATAGGTTTATATTTTAACTATGACTGCACATGTATTTCATCATAATTCTAGATATATTAATTTCATCACACCACCCTTAATGGACTATATTTTACATTAGCTTGACTGTCAATCATTATGTCATCATTCAACAGAACAAGACAGAAATATCCAAAATAATTCATGGTTATGAGTTAGTTTTGAGTGATGAACTGTGATATTGTTTTAATGTGGTTATCCTTCTGTTTGTGTAAAAGTGTATGTTTTCTTCAGGCACATTCCTTTCATCCTCATGTGGCATCATTAGCTTGATAGATGTCCCAAGAGTAATGCAGGGAGAGGAAGATGTGAGTTCAAGTGAGAAAGAGAAACCTTGTTGTCACTGTCCCATAGCTGCTCATGAGAGACAGACTGTATATTTGGGGACTGTACTGTACTGTCTTCATTGTAGGAGTTATTTAAAGCAATGAGACTACATCACAAAGTGACCATCGCATCACAGTGCTCTCCTTTTTTCTTTACCTAAGTAGTTTTCAATCATTCACAGTGACACTGTTAAAGTTATTAAGGTTATACTTCTGAAGTTTGCAGAGAATACTTTTTTGACATAAATATAGATGACCTGTGATTTAACTCATGCATATCTTACATAGACATGAGGCAAGTAATGGAAAGGTATTAATGCTATAATAAAAACTAGCTTGATGACCCAAATGATGCACATATATATGTGATCCAGTATACATTTTTCTTGGCTAATTTTAGGCATATTAGTGATTGCTGCTTCTTTTAGCTATGAATACATTTATGTTTAAGAATGAAGGTAGTGGAAAATTTCTACGCAACATCTATTGGGAAGAGCATCTAAACATGTCAGCTTATCAAATTACAATAATACACTATGAATACAAGTTCATAGTATGAATATGCGAGTGCAGTGCAACTCATCCACCTGAAGCTACAAAACCTGCTGTTCTCGCTTAACTTTGTGGTAGGAGGTAGGCAGAAATGCTCAAGCAATTTTATAGCAAAAGATACTGAAATTGCAATGTGCTACCTGATTTGCATAAACACAGACCTTGCTGTACCACTTTTACCACCTCATGCAAAAAAGGCAGTTAGGAGCAACACAATTACAAAACAGGGAGGAAAAAGTGTTGTTGTTTTTTTTTATCACCGGACTTCTCCAGCAAATGCCATTGCAGCCGAGTCCAAAATATAGACTTTTCAATTACCACATGTATAAGCAATGGCTAAAAGACAAAAATCACTCTATGATAGGAACGCATAATACATAACGCCAGATTCCCCAAAATTTTAAACACACCACCAAATTTCAACCAGGTCAGCTTTTGAGATGTCTTACTAAACAGACAGAAAGGATGTCAGCACAACCTCCCTCCTCATTTGTTGATGTAAGGAATTTTGTTTGAATCTAGTTTTATTTATATCAGCAATATTTCCTTTAGACACCCATTTGACAGATATCTTCTTGCGCTGTTGTGTATGGATTCAATTTTACTTACATTTTACACCTAATTAGGTCTTTCATCATGACTGATGTCAGAGTCCAACCTCCAAGCTGGCCCCAGATCTGCAGTACATACAAGCATCCAGGGATTCAGTGCAGCACTCTCTTTTTTATTTCCAGCATTTGATTTCTACTCCAAGTCTCAACAGCCCTTGTAGCTCCTCAGTATTTAGATTTTCTGTTAATTAGCCTTGATCAATTTCTCCACTGATGCTCTTGCTTTATGCTGCTAATATCTTATTTCTACATCAGTTTTCTATAACTCTACATACATACTCTACTCCACCCACTCTCCACTAATGTGGTCTCTTCGGATCACTGTACTTTACTTTATTTGCTTTCTTTTGCTCATCAAACACATTATTGGCACTGAAAATCTATTCATTTTCTCTGCAAAAGCTGAGTGAGTCACTGGTTTGATCAAGGCAAGTGAATAGCATTAATGTGTTTCACAGGCATCCACAATCTTATTTTACACAGGGTCTTTTTTTTATTTATGTTGCATTAAATTCTGTAAAAAGAAGACACATTTTAGAGAATTACAGACTTTATTCACTTGAAGTAGCTCAGTAATAATAATAATCATAATCAAATGTTGAACATTTTCAACAGTTCCTCTCTGTTTGCATCTTTTCATTGACTTTGTTTGCATTGATGCTATCTGTAAATATCACCTTATGTTGTAAAATGCACTTAAATTGCAGCAGTCATCACATTTCATCAGATTTCAGACCAAATAATGCGTTGGGAATTTTTTTTATTCATTGTTCTTTATCTTCATGATGATATTCTTATATAATCATTTTCATTCATGAGGTTCCTGCTTGAACCTTATCAAGTATATCCTCTGTATTTTGTTTCTATAAAGCCTTCTCCATGTAACTAGATGGATGTGGCCCGAAAGAGTAGGCGATGAAGGTAACAAGTGATGACTAAATTGCATTTTTCACATCTCACTGTTGTGTTAAAGCTCACACCTTGAGTTGCCTTTACACCAGGGATTTCACACTTAATAATAATTTCTTACCCATGAGGGAATGGAATTTGCTCCAAAGGAACCTGCTAAAATAAAATACCATAAATGAGGAAAATTAAAAGGTGTGGAGGAGACATTTCTATTTTTATACCTCATGTTTCTCCTCAAACAGTTGGGTCGGTGTGTCTATGTTTAACTACACATTCACAGAGTTAAATTAAGTTATACAATGCTACAAGTGATTGGTTGATTAATCAAACAGAATTGTAGCACATTTTACATATTCATCAATGTCTCTGGAAAAATATTACCCAGCGTGCATCACCTATTCTGTCACTGCAATTTTAGGCAGAGAAATAAGAGCCTATAAGCCTTCTATCTGCTGACATTTTTCCTCAAAGTAGCCTAGACCTAAGACAAACCCTATTTTTAAAATTATATGATTTATTATATTCCATTATTGCTTGAATGAATATGCCTAGGCGATGCATCTTCATCCCCATGTTTAACCTTCACATGTGTAAAATTTGTGTTTGTAATATCTTTGTTACATTGTCCTTATTTTGTTGTTTCCTGTGAGCACTGAAGTTTCTTTTTAAAAGACACTGCATGTAACGAGCAGAAAGTGACAGTTAAAAAAAGGAATAAACCATGTGTAAATGGTAACACTGAGCACAGGGAGAGACACAAATGATAAAGATGAACGAGGAGAGTAGGCTATAACGGGAGTCTAGCTCCAGTCGCGAGGGGCATCAAGCTCTTACATTGGTCTATGAACTGTAAGGAAACAGAATAAACAGCATTGGGCCATAATTCCAGGCTTATGTTTTTTTTTCAACTGGAACACTACACCATTGATTTCTACTGAACAGCCCTGCATCTGCAAAACTAACCCTAGAGGGGTACCTAGAGCATCGTAGTTTGAAGCGTAGGACCAGTCACCAAGTTGCCATATTTGACAAGATGGGAATGAGGTTGTGTCTCTGAATGGTAAGTAGAATTATGCTGAATGAATAAAGAAGCTGTTTGATTAAAGGGTTTGTTTAAACTTCATCATTGCACAGCCACCTCTTTTATTGGACTACACCTCAGTGCTTGTTATATAAATAGAGCCACATTTGTTATAACTAATTTGATAACAATAAGCTGTTACTGCAGTGTCATTATGTGAATTCTCAGAAGATTCAACTGTGTGATCTTTGGATGTGTTTTTTTTTGTTTGCCTTATTTTTCAGTTGCTCTGAGCTCTGCTAGCTTTGTGGCCTTTGTGTGGAACACAGTAAATATATGACGAAGATAACACAAAGTAGGATGGAGGGTTTGTCCACTTAGGTTTCTTTCTAGGCAACAACACAGAATGCTTCTGTACTGAAGCAAATATAAAGATCATCACATGCTAAAATGTATAATTTACTGCACCCTCTGCTCCAACAAGAGCATGTTTTTTTAATAGGTTTAGGTAGGTAGCTGGTTAGGAAGGTGTGGCTGTTTCTGTGGGGTGCCAGTGTGTTCTAGCCATGCAAAGACGCAGATAAGGAAAAATGAGGAGGTACACACACACACACACACACACACACACACACGTACACACACAGTAACTGAAATATACCTATAAAACTTAATGACATAATCCAAGGAGCCCACACGATAGGAGTTATCTTGTCCACTGTTAAGAAAAGTTTCTTTTTTCTTTTGTTTTTTGTCTCTCATGGCACAAATGCTGTTGTTTCAGTCCTTTTGGTTATCAATCTGTAGGAAAAAGTTCAAACAGTCCTAAATTTGTTTCAGTTCAATTCAGTTCTTCTCTGTTCAGGTGCAGTGTTTCCTCTATAATAGTACAGGCCTGTGCTACCTGACAAGAACCCCCGCCGGGCCAAAAATATTTTTTGAATGTCAAAAATAATGCCAAATATCCATTCATTCTTAAATCAATAGTGTTTGGGAGTCGCTGAGCAGCGCTGTCTCGAAACATGAGTTAACGTTTGTTTCGTTGCCATGGAAACTGCAGGTAGCATAAGCCAGTGAGTGCTTAAGAGAGAGAGAGAGCGTCTGAAATAACGATGAATGCGAGCAGGGCAGAGGAAAACGGTTAGCAGCAGTAAGTTGTCAGTCTGGCAGTACAGACTACAGTGTGTCAGTTAATAAACGCTGCAGCTTGTCAACACCATGAAAAGTCACGTCTGTTGTTTCCCCCAACTGCTGGAAAAGTGAAGGTTAGCTCCAAAGTTAGCAACAATGGGTTAGCCTAGCCTGACAACGCCAAACTGATAAATAGAAAACGTAGAAATGTGTAGCTGCCTGCTAACCCCCCCACCCCCCACCAGGCCAAACCATTCAGCCTAGGGGAAACACTGGGGTGTGTGTGTATCGTTGCTACCTGGGTAGTATGTATGTTGAGGTCTCATATGCTTGAGAAAGCTGACTGGATACTCTCCTTGCCGCTGGTATGGATCCTGACTCGCACTGGACCACCTCTTTGGAAACAACCTCAGAAAAAAACAACCTGCACACAGCAAGGGAAATATCACATCACTATTGTTCAATAATTACTTTACTTTAAGTAACAATATACCTACTCTTTTTTTTCTGTATGAGTGGCTAAATTCAATTAATTAGTTAGTAATTATAATTAAAAGTACACAAAAGTACAAAACAAATCTTAATAGTCCTATGTTAATATTCCTAAGTTCATAGTACGAATATGCGAGTGCAGTGCAACTCATCCACCTGAAGCTATAAAACCTGCTGTTCTCGCTTAACTTTGTGGTAAGAGGTAGGTAGAAATGCTCAAGCAATTTTATAGCAAAAGATACTGAAATTGCGATGTGCTACCTGATTTGCATAAACACAGACCTTGCTGTACCACTTTTACCACCTCATGCAAAAAAGGCAGTTATGTGAAATGAAATAATTTGTGAAATAATATCTCACATTCTACTGTGTATTTGTCAGTAAAACTGGTTACTCAATTAACAACATAACTTGCCTTGTTACAACAAGAGAGAAAACAAAATGGTGTTTGCAGTTTAACGTAACTAGTCAAAGATTGCTCATATTTACACCCTCCTCTACAGTACAACAGGAAATAACACACGAAAAACATTTCTTCAATCTTATATAAACATCTTCAATTGGTTTACGGTACTCATTAAGTAAAGAACATCGCAAAAAATTGAAGGCAGTGATTTAAAACAATAACACAAAATGGTTGTTTACACTGGGCTAACCGCTAGCTTACTATGCTAACTAAGCATCAACTCACCTGAGATTCACGGATTAAATCCAAGTAAAAATAGGTACACCAACATCAAAATGATCCTTCGGCCTCACAACCAACAAAAATGACAAGGAAAAAGAGAAATAAATCCAAAACATCTGACAAAGGTGCTCAAGGACTTGTAAGACCTCTCTCCATGTGCTTCTCTCTACATGCAATGCTTATGTGATGTCTCATTCTCCTTGTCTCTGCCTCTTACTCTAACAATACAGTCTGAATTACACTGCACTACTGTGCGCTATAGCTCCCTCTAGCGATCAGTTGTGGAATCGTCCAAAATTTTATGTGGGTTACACACATGTATCATAATCAGCTCTGCAGTCCGCTTTTGAGGACTGCTCAAAATATATTTAAAAACCATGTGGACAATGGTTGAATCTGACTCAGCAAACTTTAAAGCGATCATTGCTTATATTTTGGGAATAAGCACAACTTGAATTAATATGGAAATAAGCAGGATAGAAGCCGTTGTCATTCAGACATGTTTTTGTAGTAACATAAGAACTCCAAGACACAACAGCTCTAACAGGAAGTCTTCCAACAGATATCAGCCAACAGACATCCCTAATGCACTCTGACAGATTCTTAATTTTTAGATTTTTTTTATCACCTAAGTGCTCTGTGCGTTTACCTCAGCCAGTGTCATATCTTACCCTCCCCAGACTATTACAGCTGTGTAAGAAAACATGTCTACTAACCTCAAGGAATTCACTAAGTGGAATTTTCACTGCATGGATGTATTCCCAGCAATTTCATGTAGTGGACTGTGTCAAGGGAAACAGCAAAGCTTTTTACACGTTAAATGTCCTGCTCCGTAGGGAATGGAAAAAAACAGAGAAACAAGCAGCCAAAAGCAGGGTGAACTCCTCTTGTTCACAAGAAAGGGGACGATAGGAAGGTCCTACAATAAAAAAAGTTCTACAGAGGGGAATACTATAGCGCTACAGACTGCACATTAAAAAGTAACCAAATATTTATGTTAGTTTATGGAAAGAACCCTCTGTAATAGTCATACTGCTTGAGGCTGGTTGCCTTTACAGAGGTTCCTGTGTATTTTGCACACATATGCCAAAATGTAGACAAAGAAGTAGCTTTTTTGTAATTAAGTAGCACATGAACTTTTCAGGTGATTAATGATTATACAAACAAAATGATGTTAATAAAATGCTAGAGGGACTCAATAAAGGCCAATTATAATGTGTTATAGTAGAGACAAATTGTATTTCCCATTTTAAAAATGGCCAGATTTTCAGCACTGCACTACCCAGTTGCAAAAAAAACATATGCACTTTGTCTTATAACAGTCAGTTACAGTAGACTCATCAGTAAAATTTTGAAAATGCCAAAATGTATAGGTGAGTATTGTTCCTCCGATTTTCAATCAGAGTTGACCGAGATATCATCATCTGCATGTTTATTCGTGAAGAACATGTAGCAGAACAGACAGACATGGACACATGGAAAATGTTTGCAAAAGTTTGTGCCACCACCTTCACCCCAATCACCTTGTACACTGTGGGAGCAATAGGCCAAACATGTCTAAACTGACCAATCATTCAACAGCTCAAAGTAACATTTTTTCCAGTGCCCTCATTGCCCTCATCATCATCTGTTCCTTCTTTAGTCACTTTCACTCTACAAGGCTACAGAAGGCCAAGAAAGGCAAAGAATATTGAGGTTTTGTGACAAATCCGCTAGTGTCGCATCCACCGTTGTTTTCCTTTCTTCCTATATTGACACAACATACAAAAATGGCCTTTCTCTGCCAGAACTCCAGACTCCCCCTCCTCTTTTCTATTTCTCTCCCACTTGCTTTCACTGAGGCCTAATTACATGGTGGACAGAGTAATCGATACAGGAGAGAGTGAAAGTCCCCAGCAGGCAGCTTGAGGACCCTCTTACCTCTCTTCAGTCGACCCTTCTCATACTTGCACACTAGTAAGTCATCTTGACTTTTTGCAGACATTAGACCAAGACTTAACTATTCCCATAGCGGATGCCATGCTGCATAAACAGAGGAAGTGCATTACACTTTACCCCAGGATGGAGCAAATACACCTCTCTTGGGAAAAAAGTGGGTTAAAGCTGTGCAGCCTCCATGTTGTTGCTATGCTAATGGTTGAACACAGAAACTATGATAAAATACATTCTATGTTATATGTATTTATATATCCTGTTGTCATTGAAATGCTGCCTCACATGCAAATAGCTACAGCTAAACTGTGATTAAGCTCACAGCTTAAAAGATTGTGGCAATGCTAACAAGTTAGCTGCAGTTCACCTAGCATGTTGTGTTCCAATTTCACAGGCAGATTCTTCACTCTTAACTCCCAGCTTACTGTAAGTGTAACCCTGGTTAGTTGAACCCCCAGGTTGTTACTGTCCCTTTAATTCAGGTGGCGGTAATGTGTTGGTTTTGGTGTGACAAAACCTGATCCGTGTGACCATCTCAACTTCAATTTACTACTCTCTGTATGCCCCCGACTGATGCAGCGTGGTGTTGAGTGGATGCAAGAGAAAAAGAAAAGAAACTTGTTGATTAATAAATGGAATACAAAGAAAATATAAGACAGTTTAACACAGAAGAAGACGAGAGGAATGACGAGCTGTGACTCCATATGAGACGACGCTGAACTGTTTAGACCTGTAAAAAATTGATCTCCCGGTGAGTGACGATCATTAGCTACAGTAGCATGCTCACTCGCTAGCAACATGTTAAATGATGCAAAAAGGTGAAGATTAGCTTTGTACTCTTACTAAAACCAGTCGGGATGAACTTGGAACAGGGTTGAATAAATTTATACATGTCTGAAGTCTATTTAACATGTTATTGAATCTTATATTGCTAATTACTGTATGTGAATGTGAATACTTGAAACTGTTATTTGGAAGTTCATGAGATTTCAACCGATATTTCATGTTGCTATAAGCTATCTGAGTACGTGGTTAGCTGTAAGAGTGGAGTTCTACATTACTATGACCAGTGAAATTAATTAATAGGAAGAGGTTATTTTTGAAATGTGTCAATTTATGTTCTATGTATCATGAAATAGGATAGTTATCAACAGGTTATTGAAAAGAGTAACATTTGACACTGTAAGCAGTAACTTTGTTTAAATATTGAAATGGACTTTGATGAAGTACTAGATGAGTAATTATTTTCCATGGCTGTGTTGGCTGGTTTTTTTAGTTGGAGTCCCTCCTTGTGTCCTCGGATGGCCTACCATCTTCTGCTGTCATCTGCCGATACCCCCATCCTATTGTCATTTACCTTCAGAGAAAGAGGATCATCCAGTCCCCATATAAATATCCCCACCCCCCATCCTCCCTGCATCAAAATACCCACTTTGGACATTCACTGCGAAAAGACAGCGGTAGGACTCTCTGAGTGCACTCAATTTTATTTTATTCTTTAAATTCATTGGATTTTGGGACTATTTTTTTATACCTGAGATCTCAGAGGTTTAATTTTGTTTTATTTATTTTTGTTTAAAGCAAAAGTAATGTGTGGTGAAAAAGTCATTATTGAATATGAATGTGAACACAATCGGTACATGTACTGCAGTATTTAAATCCAGTACTCATTTTGTGTTGCCTTAATCTAATTTTTTTTTTGTTATTTAAAAAAAAATTGAGATACTGCACTGTAAAAATTATTCTGTGAGTCCAATATACTTTCCAAAAGAATTCGGTTGTTGTGTGTATGGTGTTTGGGGTGGATGTCATCTACAACAATAAGGTAGATACCAGCAGTCTCCTCATTGAGCCTAGACTAGAAATAACCCTACATATTTGACTGTCTTAAAGGGACAGAAGCAGAAAGGGGTTACATAAGCAAGTTCAAGTTTATTGTCATATACATTTAAAAAGTACAATTCTACAGTGAAATGTATTGACATGGTTCTCTCAGCCCTTAAAACTTTATATAAAGAAGAAAAAAACAATAAGTAAGAAATTCCACAAATAGTAAATCACTGTGAGTCATGTAAAGTGCTTACTGTTCAGTAATCTAACCACCTGGGAGTAAAAATTGTCTTTGCAGTGGCTGGTCTGAGCTTTGATGCTCTGTATTTTTCCGGCATTTTCCTGATGGAAGGACTGTGCTCGGTGGCTGGTGGCCTCCATAATACCTAGGGCCCTCCTTCTGTAGTGTGTCTGTGGCGGTGATGTTCCTATGATTGATGAAGCCATTTTTTTCCCAGCTGTTTGTGGTCTTGTTCAAGTCAGGTTGCCAAACCACACCAGTATGCTTCCAGTAAGGATGCTCTCTATGGCAGCCCAGTAGAAACTAGGACTGTAGTCTGTTGGTCGACTAGTCGATTAATTGGTCGATACACTCTCATCCGACTAAATTCTCATTGGTCGAATAATCTCCATCTCTACTTTCATAAGGAGAAAAGTGCTACATCAGCAGCTTTCTGGGATTAATCCATTATTTTCCTGCAGCGGGGGACAGACCAACAAACTACCTTTTGAAAACGGGGGTGTATTCAAAACACCCCCGCTGTTTACACAACTTTGGACTCTTCCAAACTCCGGAGGTCTAACTCCGTTACTGAGCGTTTATTAAATGTACTGAACTTTTACTAAATCAGTGTTTCTCCTACAATTATATCAACAAGAACCCCCGCCAGGCCAAAAAATATTTTTTAATACTAGAATTGACGCCAAATATCCGCTCATTCAGAAATATGTAGCTTTTGGGAGTCTGTGTAGCGCGTGAGTCAACCGCTGTGTTGTTGCCTGGGAAACGAGCAACTGTGTTATACGTCATTGCTTAGTATGTTTATGTAGCGAGTTGGACACAGAGAAAGTGAAGGTGGATACGAGCGGAGCAGAGGAAAAGGTTAGTGGTAAGTTGTCAGTCTGGCAGTAAATGTACAGCACAGACTACAGTGTGTCAGTTAAATGCTAAAAAGTCACGTCTGTTGTTTCTCCAAGTGCTGGAAAAGTGAAGGGAGTTAGTTCCAAAGTTAGCAACGATGGATAAGCCTAGCCTGAAGACGCTAAAGAGAGAAATACAGAATTCAGAATTCACTATGCCCCTCCCCGCGACTAATCGATTAGTCGCAGATTATTTGCAATTTTAGTCGACCAAGATTTTCTTTGGTTGACTACAGCCCTATTAGAAACTGACCACCACAACTGGTGTTTAGAGACCAGGAGAGTCTGAGATCTGAATGCCTAAGAATCGGAAAAATTTCTACAGGGATATTGTTGATGTAAACTGGTGGTGGACCAGTTTTGGACTTCCTAAAATCAACAGTTATCTCCTTTATTTTCTCAACGTAGAAGTTGTTGTCTTGACACCATATGGATAGTAGCGATGTGCAGACGGCCCAGTATTTGTATTTGCATCTGTATTTGTTGAGGCAGCAAAATTAGTTGTATTTGTATTCAACTAAAAATGAAAAGAGGCTTAAAAATCTGTTTCATTTTTATTACGCTTTTAATTTTAGAAAATTAAAGTGTTTAAAATAATTGTCTGTGAATAAACCACCTTACAAAAAAGGTCCCCTCACTGGGTTTTGAAATAGAGTCTCCCAGATCATAGACTGACTACTGAACTATAACTTTAGTTGTCATCTCATTGCAGATAGACCTCTACCTATTTATACAGCCAAAACACAGAGAGCATACTGTGTAACATAGGGAAGAACTTCAAAGGTGATTATTGCTTAGCACTTGTCATTTATTGCCTATTTTTTACAACTTACCTTTGTGGAAAGGAGAAGGGGAACAACAGGTTATGGGAGCACTTTGCTTGTGTCAGTAGCTCAGCTTTAACTCTGGGGAAGACCCCCAACTCTGGGAGTGATGTCCAAATTAGGAAATGTGAGTCATGTAGCAGGTGGATGTGACCTGACCTGCGTGCTGGTATTTTTTTCCTTCCCAAAAACAAATATTTTTAAAAAATATTTGTGTGAAACAAGTATTTGTAAAAAACAAAACAAAAAAAAAAACTGTTTGTGCTTTGCCGAATAACGTATGTATTCGGGCACACCCCTAATGGATAGGTCCCTTTCTATAGGCATCCTCATTGTTGTCATTTATCAGTCCAATCACTGTAGTGTCATTTGCAAATTCCACAATTCTGTTATTATGGTATTAGGCAACACAGTCGTGTGAACAGACTGTAGAGTAAGGGACTAAGGCAATAACCCTGCGATGATCCTGCATTGAGAAATATTTTAGATGAGTAGCTGGTGTGCCCGCCAGAAAGTCATATAACCACTTACAGATGGAATTACAAAGACCAAGGTCCCTAAGCTTTAACACCAATGTAGATGATACAATGATATTAAATGCAGAGCTATAATCAATAAACAACATTATGGCATAGGTGTTTTACCTTCTGCTGCTGCCGTGTGTAAATTAAGTATTAAGGTGTATGCATTAAGTGTCTACTCTGATATTGTTTGTCATCTCCCTAACCATGACTCTGACTGAGAGCTCCTTTGAGCAACATCATCACAGATTTTCCGTATGGCGATCCAAAATGTTTCTGTATTAATATAATGAATAAGGGAGGTCCATGCTGTGGAACAAATGTAATGTAATGGTAATAGCCTGTTGTGTAGCTGCACAAATGAGCTCCAAGAAGATTGGTGGCCAAAGAAAGTGTGACAGATTGTCGGAATATTAATTAACATTTTCTTTGCAGCGTTAATAACCATAATTACAATGTTTTCTTCTTTGAGGATAAAAAGGAGTCACATAGAAATGATAACATACTAAGTTTGCATTACCCCATTACCACCGGGTCATCAGTAGGATGCAATGTTAAACACTTGTCCGTTAAAATGAAATGAAACCAGGGTTATAAAATATACATTGCCAAGTAGCTTACAGACCTATCAAACCCACACCATCATAATCAGGTCAACACACAGTATCTATGAGTGGGTTACCCATATGAATGAGTAGGCTATTATTTGGACAGGCTAAGATAAAATAGATGAATAGGTCATTAGTCATCCCATCCATACATTTTTCTATAGTTAAACTTTAGGAGTGATCCCCAAAGTAATTCATTCTATAGAAAACGGAATACTGGATGGGAAAATGCATAGAACAACAAAGACTATTTCACTCTTATAGATTCCTTTTTTAATTTCTGATCTGGCTTTTTCATTTTCCCTTATGAATACTTGAATGACGGGGTTTATGTAAAATAAATATTCTCAATGAGCACTTCATTAACCACAGTTAATTGGGCAACATTTGCAATGTTTCAAGATCCAAAGTAGGATATTTTTGAGCATTGTGTATCATCAGACCAAGGAACAGAAATGACATCAAATCAACTGACTGTATAAAATATTTGTTGCTTCCATTGGTGGGTTATGTAGCTCTGAAGCTCAACCTAGTTCTAATTATCTCTGATTGACCTTTATTGTAAGACAGAATTTCAATTGCTGTCATTTGAAACATGTACCTTTATAAACTGGAGGGGTGTCATTTGTAGAATTTGGGTTACAAAGAGTTCATAGGTTCTCAAGAAATAACAGGTCTATTGAAAATTGCCACAAAACAAGAACTTTGTTTGACTTTGGCAGAAGCACCAAGTAGCTATGAGTCATTTTATTTGGAACGATGTCATGATTTCTTTTCCATGCACTGATGATTTATGGTGGGCAGCGCCTTATGTGGATGAAGGAGGTGAGAACAGATGAGTTTTTCCAATTAATGCTATATCTACAATTACTTTTTTCTTGTTTTTGTGTTCTTTTAACAACTACCATATCTTACTGTTATAAACAGAGCACAATGCGTCATACTCTGAAATCCACACCCACCAGAGGGGAAAACAATTGGCATCAATATGCAAATGAGGGCTAATATGCTAATGAAGTGCCTGTAGCTCACTAAAAACCATTAGATTTCAGAATGTCAAATAATTATTTTAGCATTGTATATCTATCAGAGAGTTAAAGGTAGTTTATGGAAAATGTTGAAACCTGCTGCCTGTATATGCTCAAATGCAATACATGAATGCAAGGGCCGACATCGTCTCTACAGTATGTGGCATGACACTTCTCATAGCTGATATAGCAACTGCAGTTTGTAAACATAGTGGAGGAGATTACATGCACATAATAGCAGCGTGTCCAGGTATGTGTGTCTTTTTTTTACAGAGGTTTTTGAGCTGCAGGCTGTTTGTGCAGCTCGGATGGGGCCTGTCTCTTCCACTGCAAGGCACACAGCCCTGTATCCACTTTTGTCTTCTTAAAGGCTCAGTTTTTCAGTTCAGCAGCTTATAAACACTTTCTGGGTTCTTTACCCTGTTGGTAGCACATCCCACCACACAGCAGCTTTTAGGTATTTTTCTGCTGTTTTCTAGCAGACAGAAGTGACAAGGAGGCACCTTCTTGCAATACAAAGTCAATGGAGAGTGATGAATTGTTTTCTCCTCTGGGGTGGGTGGGACTTAATTGCGTTCTGTCTCTATAGCGATCACTAAAGTAACACACTTACACACACACAGTAATGTACAGACCTTATTTTGACATTCATTTTTATGTTGTGTTATATCGATTTAGTCCAGGTTACATATTGTAGGCTGCACAATTCCTCTATTACTTTTACTATTGTATGTTTTGGTTGACACATGGATTTGTTATTTTGTCATGTCTTAAGGTAGCTGCAATATTGCTGTTTTATAAAAATATAATAAAATATTTACATTAATTCACTTGTGTCTTATAAGCCAGACCAGTGTTTTGTTGTCATCTTTGCATGGTACACAGTACATAGAATTCAAAACACAAAATCAAGTGTCAATACAGTAGAAAACTGAAACTCAAAAGCAGATTAAGTGGGTCAGGTTCAATTTCCCAGCATATGTATGCAACCTTAACACACCAGGAAACTGCCTTTCCTGCTCTTCTTACTGGCAGCCACAGGGCACTAGTAAGAATCAGTGGCCGATGAAGCTTTCTGACCAGGACATCTGAAGATTTGGAGGATTTGGATGCCTCTTGATTTAAATCTTCACAACTGAACTGTAATTCATTAAATGAGGCATAAGCACACACACGTCTTGGGAAGGTAATTCTATATGTACAATTAGCTCATTTCAGTGAGAAGTGAAACTCCTGTGGGTACAGTAGTCAAACATCAAGTAGGGTAATGGTTACAAGTAATCCAGTTTTAACAGGTTGCCGCCCTGATCATATCACCCCAGATTCATCAACGTCCTTTCGTCTATTTTTAGCCTGAGTGATTCAAGTGTCTCATCTCAGTGAATCATCGCTGATAGTGAGCCTCTCCCTTCTCATTTGGCTTCCTCTCAGCCCCCATCTTTGTTCTGGCCACGTCTTGAAGGCTGAACATGGTTGTACTGACACTACAGGATGAGAAGAGAGCACAAAGCCAGAGCTAATTAAAGTAGGCAAACTTCAGCAGCCTTGTCTCACTCTCATTGACCTTTATCAAAACACTGGCATTCATGTCTGGCAAATGCTGGCACATTGCACTGAAAACAGTGTACGGGAAGAGGTAAACAAACACAGTCTCATTAGATTGCACCAAAGATCGTCCTATCACCCTGGTAATCTTGTGATGCTTAACAATTCCACACACATTCACCCCCCCCCCCCCCCCCCCCCCCCCCCCCACCAGAGATTTTAAGCTGTACATGGGTTAATGGGAGGATCACTGATGCCAATAAATTGCAATTCTAGATACAAACAACCAAAAGCAAATAAACGGTTTCAAATACTCTCGTATGACCTTCATAATTGACCTGCTCTCTACTTGCTACAACTCTTTCCTATATGTTTTTCTTTGCTATGCATATCCTCGCTGTCAGTTCACTCTTTTATCACCATACGGAATCTCATGATATTTTCACTTACCACAATGTTAACAGAGAGCTGCAAAAAAAGGTTCAGATATCTGTGATCGCAGCATTTGCCTGAATTGCTTTGTGGCTTTGACAATGCTGGCAAGTGTTAACACGACTCAGAAGCAAGATCCTTTTAACCGTACCATTTAAAAAAAAAAAAAGGTTTACTTGGTGTTTGTTCAGAAACAAGGACAGCAACAGGTAAAAGCTGTCAGGGATGGCAAACACATTACAAGAGGAAGGTGGGCGGGTAAGTGAAAACCATAAACAGGCATAGATCACCAGCAACACAAGCAGACAATACTAAGGCTGGACTGTTAAAGCTGAGTGAGCACAATGGACAATCTGACAAACAATTGAGGCTAGCAAGAAGTTTTAAATAGTGAGTGTCTGATAAAGTGAATAAGGAGGTGTGCAGGTGCTGATCAGGTCACTCAGGAAGAGTTGAAGGACAATTGCTGGGCAGAGAAATAAATGCAGGGTCTAGAATGACAAAGAATGTTAAAAAAAAAATAGGATGGCATTGAGACCATGCAGGTGTCCTAAATTTCAAACATTTACATTACATCCAAAAAATTTGACACACTTTTGGAAATGTATGAATGGTGACAACAACAGCACACAATCTATTTCATGAACAGAAATTGTCATGATAAAGTACAATATTTTTTCACAAAAATCACTGATAGAGATTTTGATGGGGCATATGGACAATACCACTGCTGGCCTTATTAGTGTACTGTAACTGACTGATCCAGTGCTTAAGTCATACCTCATTTTGTCCACAAGGCCTCAGCATGCAATTGAATAATTAATTTAAATTCAAAGAATCAAACACAACTGCAAAACTAAGAAATTGGAAGCAATTAGGTTGAGTCATTAGACTCTCAACACAAAAGAAAGAAACCCTGTCATTTCTTGAGAGAGAAAACCTAGAAGCAACAATTTCTCCTTGGGTGTAGTTACTCATTGAGGGTATGTCCTGTAGCATGTCAGCTGGACCTCAACAGCATCTTCTGAATTCCCCAGAGTCGCAAATACACCAACCTACAGCAACCACAATTTATGCAAGTTATTCTAACTGCAATATTTCTGTTTTTATGCCTTCACTCCTTTTCCAGATCACAGAGATCTAGAGCCTCTCAATGAGCAACATAAGTAAACACAGTCATACTTACAGTGGGTCCTTTGGGTAATTTAGAATATCCAACTCACCTGATCTGCATGACAAAACTGCAGGAGAAAAAGGGAACACCCAGAGGTAACACACATGAACACAGGGAACATGCAAATTCTACACAAAAAGGTCCCAGTTGGCTGTGGTTGTGTTCAAATTCAAAGTATTCTTGCTGTGAGGCTAACCACCACTCCTAATATAATTAATACCATGGAAATATAAATTATGCTGAATTACCCACCTGAATCATTAATATAATTACAATCCAGCTGTTATTTGAGATCCATAATTGAGATTTTTACTATATTCTATCTGTTTTCCGAGTAACCGTAGAAAGAGAGGGCATTGCACTGACTGGATTGTGGAAAACAACTAACTGAACTTCCACCATAGCCTCATTAGTTTGTTTATTGCACTGAGAATGATGATACTGCCACCTCACCATTGTTTCATTTGACCAAGATACAAGGAGCAAAGCAATCATTTTGACAGAACAGAGGACTGAAGGATCCTGACCATTTTACAGACTGTCTGCGCTGTAGATTCAGGTTTATTTTCAACTTTAGTAAGACAAACTAAACACATAAAATAATAAAAATGACTCACCTATGGTTAGATTATTCAGTTATATTACTTGGCAAAAGGTTCCAGGAGTGCAGGGTATGACTGGAGGAAATGGTGTGTTGTTGTTGTTGTTGTTCCTACTCATGCAGTCCAGGCAACTGAGGGATGAATTACAGCATATAGCCTTTCACCTGGACTCAACACCTTAGCCTAGACATCACTCTGACCTCAGCCAGCCACCAAGAAGACTAGCCATGGGGGAGAAATAACTCATACTGTCAAAACTCTGTGTCATCGAGTTTGAGTCATTCTCTTCAAGCTAAGAAAGTGATACCTCCAACAGATGCAAGTATTTCAGCTGAACTCTGCCTCTTCATTGGTGCATGTTTCTCCAGTGTTCTTGTCTAAACTCTCTATCTATTCTCTTTCTTTTATATCTTCCACATCATTTTAGTTAATCAAATCAAGGACACATCAGGTCAAGTTAACAACTATGGCAGGTGTGTAGTTAACATCATTTTACACACACACACACACACACACACACACATATTGGCCATGACAACATGTTTGCAGGTATCTATAGTTATATTTGTGTCTTGATGCTCTGCATCTCTTGGCCAAGAAAAGTTTTAGTAGTAGCTGACCTACAGCCTCTTCCTGTTCTTCCTGTTCTTTATTCCATGATTAAATATTTGCTGATTTAAACATTTCTCAATAAAAAACAGAGGGCAGTACAAAATGGCAAAGTAAAAGAAAAGGCTATCTTACTTATTATCATCTCCTCCATATAATGGACATACATTCTTTCAGACTTACATATGTTTTTTTCTGTGATGTGAACCCATTTATTACTTACACTGTGCTTGAAATTAACATTGTGACTTTGGGATACTTGCATCCATTGCTGAAGCAACCTGGCCAACCTGTTAGAATGAGACACAAATATGAAAATACTTTTTGGTTTCATAACTTAACACAAACAAAAAGGTTTCTATCCATCTACTTTTTATGTTTTACTCAGCGTTTATTTAAGATTAAAAGATATATAGTCTAAAACAAAAAACATATATAAAAGAAGACTGAAACCACTGGGAGAAACAAAGAAGGCTTAGTCTTTGTGAAACAAAGAGCACAGGGCAAAATTCAAGCATATGAAATATGTTATAAACCTAATGTGTAAGGTGCTGACTGTGAACCACAATGTCCCCAGTTCAAGTTAGGCCTGCATGCAACCTTAATCTGTCTCATCCCTCATTCCCTGTTATCTCTCTACTGTCAGTTTTCAATAAAAGTATCAATGTCCACCCAAAAAACTACACAAAACAAACAACAGTAGGTAAAACTGGTGATGTTTAAATTAGAACTTTGACTCCTGTGTTGTGTTTAAAAATGTTTGCATGTGGCCTAATTTGCTGCTCTTCATTTCTGTTTGACGAGCTGTTGCAGTCACCAAACTGAATGGATGGATGGTGTATAAGGAAAAAGTGGAGGAGCAACAACATTATGTCAAAGAATCAGAATTACTTCTTTCATATTATTTTCTAAAACTTTGCTTAATACATAGTCACCTTTATGATGTTGTATTTGATTGACTGATATTCTACTGTGTTATATATAAACATAGTCTTTGCTCTAAAATAAGAGGTATCATTTCAGTGTTGCTTTTGATTTAAATGTGAAACCTTGTGTAGTACTGAATTGCAAAGAGCCAGCAATTGATATCTTCATCTTAGGAGCCTGTTCACATTGCATACATATTGTAAGGATGGGAATTGAGGAAACTTTTAAGTGAGCTTTTAGACAGAGCCAGCATGTCTCTTTGTGACTCACATCAAGTAGATAGGAATTCAATAATTCTGGGGTCTCATTAAGTGTTGGCAATTTACCTGCTGTTACGTGTCAGGAACACATCTGCAGTGAGAGCCCCTTAGCACACCACAAGTCTGGAGTGCAGCACAATCTGCAGCAGCACCAGCAGTTATTGTTCATGCAGCACCTCACCCGGGTGCCCAGTGCTTCACGATTCTTATTCAGAGAGACACCTCACAGCTACCGCGCCTCCCATCCCTTTGCTTTGCCACTGACAGAAAAAGAGAGGAAATCAATGAAACCCAGGATCAATAGGACTCCTCCATTTCCAAGCCCATCTGCTCCTTTTTTAAAAGATGATGTAAAGTTCAATACTGAAATAGCTGCAGTCTGACATTAATTCTTCGCACCAATTGTTAGGATGCTTTATGAGCACATCTCCATCAAAAGTGTTCAAAAAAAGCCCATAAATACCATAATCTATTCAACAATGATTTCAGAACTTTTAAAATTAAATTTACTTTTAACATCTTCCACCCAAGGAGACACTTGAGCTCCCTGACATTTTGTCCAGGTGGCTTCATGCTTTGTGATAAGACATCCAAATGCAGAATAAATTTGTGAATCTGTGGGACAAGGAAAGAAAGGACACTCTCAAGGAATGCTGTTTTAAGAACCATTCACTGCTAAATACCCAAAAGGATTGTGTGGTTTTCACTTTAAGCTTGTCAAGCACCCGTTGTTTTCTCTTTTTGATTATCAATATATCACAGTACAGCATCTTAAAAATACACAGTATCTGCCTTTTGCAATTCAACCTTCACAGGTCAAAATTTATATATTTTTTTCCCCCTAATATTATCTCACACTCCCTTTTGTCTTCATTGTAACCAGGTATAGCATTTGCAACTGTTATCTCTGATATGCAATGAGAGATGTTGTAGTGTCAAAGCTGACTTTATTTAGAATGAAAGAGAAGGAAGGAGAAAGATCACACAGATACTGTCCAGGAATAATTTATATCAGTGAGGCAATAAACCTGAAACAACACACAGGTGGTATAGCAATATAATGCTTAGATTGCTGATGTAAAAAAAAAAAAAAAAAAAAGACTTAAAATGTCTTAATTATGTCCATTCATCCATACTCTACTGGCCAACATGTTGTGATCCCTTCAATTTATTCAGTAAAGCCAGCCAGAGAAGACTCTGAAATTTACAAAAAAAAAAAAAAGTCAATTAACTTGGGAGTGATAACAAGTTCCAAAGTTGCATTTTTGATTATGGCAGTGGAGCTAACCCTTTGATTATATTTACAATATGTTGCAGATTGTGCTGTGAATGCTGAGCACAAGGTTCAATATCTGTTTTTCCCTGATGTGCTCTCAGCATGCTTTTACAAGTTATCAATCATGTATGACATATTAGGTTGCCTCATTTCTTTCTCAAGTTTGAAGGGCTAATGTGTATTATTAAAATTTAATTAAAACACAAAGTGTGCTTTAATACTTCAGTTTGGAATAATGTTATCTAAGTGACATAAGTGTAACAGTTATTTAATGTGCCACTATCCTGAATCAGCAAATTGGCATGCACACACAGTCACAGTCTCCCATAATTACATACATTCTCTTACACAGTGCTTGCAGGAAAGTCTTATTGAACTAGAGTGACCCCAGCCTATTTTTTCCTGTTTTTATCACTCGAGGCACTGACTACTTCCTGTGTCTCCTCAGACAAGCTGTGTAAAGATATGGCTACAGGTGATTGATTGAATAATCCTTCACAGCCCTTATCTCAAGCTATTTCATCACTCCATCCAACCTCCAGAGCAAATCTCCATATCTCCTCATAGTAAAAGATGGGCTACAGGTGAAAACGTTGCTTCCAAGTCTATCTCCAAGCCTCTCTCGCTCTTTTTTTCTGTTGCTTGTCACTTGGCTTTATTGTTTTTCTGTCCCCACACACACACACATACACAGTTCAGTAAATTCACTCACGCTGCATGCCCTTGCTGAGAGTGCTTGCAATAATTAATAACATGCCGCTATATTGTCAAATAGTTTGTCTAACTTATTATCCTCTGTGAAACATAACCCTAAACATGCCATTAACATACCAAACTCAATGTTAAAATGTCAAACCTGGCAGACTATCTATTGATGAAATCAGGGTCAAGTAATAGGACTGCATTTATTTTTCCAGCTGTTGACCTTTTTTCTATATTGTGTGGCCTTATGCAGAAGTCTGTTTTTTCATTCTCATTACAGACAGTGAAGACAGACAGTACAGATCAATGCTTGACTCCTCACTTTAACCTTGGAATGTCAGTGTCTGCACATTAAAGCCAGGCTTGACTTGAGCTAATTTAGCTAAACGAGGATATCTCCCAGCTGAGATGAAAAGATGAAGAGGAACCTTGACAGCATGACATTCTTACCTACAGGAATGACTATGAAGTCTAAGACGTATGGCGTGGATGGATTGAAGTTTTTTAATGTCTTCTGTGTATTGATATAAATGTTATGGAGATAATATTAATAAAAAAAAGAAACAGCATATAACATGAAATCAGTTTGAAAAACAGACAACAACAACAGGTTTTGACTTTGGGAAAGATCTATATTTGTCGTATTGTTTGAGTTAATTTGTTAATGCTTTCCAACTTCCCAGTCCTCTCACTGGCTCTCAGCCCTAGACTCATCACACAAATATATGTTTTCATTAAATAATATCCTTATATAGCTTTTTAGCAAAAGATACTCAAACAAGATAAAAAAAAAAGTATTAAAGTAAGTAGTACATTTGTTTGGAAATATTTTCAGGAGAGGATTAAACCAATAGTTTGACACTCATGGCTGTGTGTAAAGTATGGAGCTGGAGCCAGTTATTATTATTATTATTAAGTCGGTAAGTAAAGGGACCCAGCTAGCCTGTCTTTGTCTAAAGTTCAAAAATACACCTTCCATCGCCTTTAAAATTGGCTAATTAACACACTGTATCCTATTTTTGTTTCCCTTTTTCTATCAGTACACAAAGAGATGCTGCACAGAGATGCTGGGTGGATGAAGAAACTATTGTTTTTCAAAAAAGCATGTATTTCCCTCTTAAACCAAAAATGGCCATTTCTGTGTATGCATTAAACCACTGAGACTCAACTTGTTAATTAGTGAGCTTTACAAGTGCTGCTAGCTGTATTTTTTCAACTTAATCATAGCCACTGTATCTGTTTCCCCTTGGGTTCAGTCTTTTCACTTGGCTGGGCTGACTGCCACCTGGCTCCCACTATGTACAGACAAGAGAGTAGTAACTCATCTAATTCTCTGGGAAAAAAGCAAATAAGCATATTTGCCAAAATGTTAATACACATTTCGTATTAAAGTTATGCTGCTGTAGTATTTACAGTCGCATTATTGACTAAAAAAAAAACTACAGTACAGTTCAGTGTGTTCATCTTAATTGCATATTAGCCAGTGCAAATCTGTCGATCAATGTTTTTCAAGTAGTTTTTGGACAACAATG
Source organism: Euthynnus affinis (assembly GCA_029490765.1). Classification (NCBI taxonomy): domain Eukaryota; kingdom Metazoa; phylum Chordata; class Actinopteri; order Scombriformes; family Scombridae; genus Euthynnus; species Euthynnus affinis. Next base: position 11,810,932 of record CM055852.1, on the reverse strand, counting down.
GACATATAGGGAATGATCTGTCAGGCTTTGGCTTCATGGACAATACTTGACTTGAAATAACATAGGCAGTACTTGCTAGTATGATAAATTCACCAAGGAATATATATATATATATAATCAATAGCTTTATCCTTCAAGTTGCCTTCAGAAATGTTCTCTTTCCAACTTTGTGGGTTACTCTGCTGATGCAGGATGCACTCAGTATGTATCGTCTGGCTGTCTCACAACGAGACATTCAGGCTCCCACTATTGGACTCATGCTCACTCACACATCTCATCACGCCACATAATGAGACCCTTTACCTCATTTATATGGTTTGTACGTTTACTTGTAGAGGGTTTCTTTGTCACCCATATCCATCAGTGATCAGTTTCCATTTGATATGTGCATCTGGGTAATCTTGAATCCAGCTGGGGTGCCAATTGTTCTCGTTGTCATTCTGCATGGAGATATTTTTTATGCCACCACCAGATCTGTTCATCACATGGGTGAGCTCCTCCAGCCTGCTGCTTGGCAGACACTCATTACTGCTAGAGTAAGTCTTGATTAGAATAATGGGAAATTAAATATTTTAAGAGGAAGGATACCCAGTCTTTAAAGTCTTAATCAATTTTATAGATACTGTCAAAGAATTAAATGAGAGCCAGATAAAATTAGCATTTTCCAACTCTATCACTGAAAGCCTCCCTTTCCTTCAGCTAGATTCCAAATACAGGATCACAAATAGAGGGGAAGTAATGAGTATTTTCAATGTAAATGTCTTCATTAAATTAATACATTTTGCTCTGAAGCAGGAAGTCTCTTCAGGTTATAAATCTGTGCATCCAGTGTATAGAGAACAGAAGAGCAGAGGAAATCCGTCACAGACCTGGTACTAAAATTTCTAAAAACATGCTGGTGCAGTCAGAAAACATTACCTAGAAATGTGTGCCATGTACACAGTTATTATTCCCAAGCTATATTATATGATAATATTTTTTCAGTTTAATGCAGCTTGTGTCCTATTAAGTTGTCTCATCACTAGCTACACTGAAAAGTTGAGTTTGTGACTGTTTTCAGGTGCTGCACCTGTGGCAGCTAGTGAAACAAACACTTTGATGGGTAAAGATTTACCTTTCATTGTCAACAATAGTGTTAAGAGTGCCCATGTTCCTATATACTTGAACTGCATTGAATGACCTGTCAGGAAGATAGATTGTATATATCCCCAGTTTTCTGAGGAAAAAAAAGAATAATGACAAACAAAGACTAGGCTCTGTAAGACACTGAAAGGATTTGGTGAAGTGCAGGGAGAATAAATGTCTGTTCTTGGCATGAATAAAGAAGAGCTACGGTACGTGTATCCAGATTCACTTGAATGCTTACTTGTGGTATGGGCGTGACAGTGGAGTGTTTGTGAGAGCATAGTCGTGGCTTTGCTTTTGTTACATCGCCATTACATGTATTTCAAAGACGTTTTGACCATTAAGTCCACACTGAGAAAAGAAGCACTGCTCATTGTGCCAAATGTTAACATCAAACATTAATACAGTAAAATGGAATATATGTGGAGTAACTATGCTGAGGCTGCATGTGCATTTACAGTCAGATGCATGTTTTCAAAGACTCATACAGTGAGTCTTCAGAAATCATTACGATCCCACCCCCCGCCCCCTCCCTCACCTCCCCTAGCAATGCCAGATAGGGCGACGATAATGAGCAGGAAAAAAAGACAGTGCCAGTGAATAACTGAAAATAAATGTATGAATAATCATTTAATTGAGGATGTTGTGGAGCATCGTTGAAATTACTGTGAATAATGACCAAGCAAATGAGACTGTGTGCCCCAATTGGCGTACATGAGTTGGTGGACATGATACCATTATTATTCAAGTGCTCAGTTCCAATCTCAACTCTTGACAATAAGGAAAAAGGAAGTGTCAGACAGGTGTGTGTGCGCCTAAACGAATAACATATTTTTCTCTCAACCACTAGTGCTATGTCCATTTAATATGCATGCGAATGTGCCTCCAAGGCTAAATATATTTTCTTACTCATCTACCTCTCCTATAGTGTGTGACATGAGGAAGGGTGGTGATGAAACAACCTCAGTGGATAAACTGATAAATAATAGCCAGGGTTTCTCAGCTCATTTCCTTTGATTGACTCAAGCTCACACTTAAAAGGAAATGAACCTGGGCAGGAGTGACAAGCCTATTCGGTGTAATGCATTGTGACATCAAGACTTCAGATTTGTGCTTGCTATCTGGAAAAGCCACCATCGTCTGCCATAGGAGTGGTTAATGAAGTGTGTTCCAGGGCCCTGGTTGGCAGTTTGACGAAACTGCAGAATGGGGCGATCCTCTTCCCTTTCCCCGAAGAAAGGACAGGGGAGCACGATGGTTGCGAGGCGGACGATTTTTCTTCCTGTCAGGAACGGACATGTGGAAGAAACCAGCTTTTACCTCACAACTGTTTTACACTTTTAATTGTGGCTCCTTCCTGCGCTCAGAATACAAGAGAGCTCTGAAATATAAAATTACTTCTCATTTAAATCTTTGAAGCTGATTATTATGCGATTTCAATTTTAGCACTATACTTTCTGCATTGTAGCTACTTGACTTGTTTTTTAAATCTGTTTCTAAGACACATTCAAAGAGGATTCAGTGTTAGAATACATTAACAGGCTTTAGTTGAGCCATCTCTTCAGATAGGCAAAACCATTTTCGTGATGTTGTTTAGACTATTTCCAAATGATTGCCCTTTGAATGTCCTCTCTCCTGAGGTATACTTAGGGAGGTATAAATAGTTAGAGGAGTACTGCAGTTTCTACATACTTCATCATTAGTTTGTGTTTTACTGGCCTGCCTTGAACAGACAAAAAAGTTAAGTCTTTCTGTTAATGCATTGGGTTATTGAGGCATGTAAAAGTAATTTCTGCATTAATCCAAGAGAGAAAAGAATTTAGGCTGATAAGAACCAATCCTACTGGCCCACGGGTGACAAAGTCTGTTTGCCTTAGAATAGCAGCGACACGACAGCTTGGTTGACCTTGTGTTAACAATATTGGAACATTTATCTGTATACTTTTTAATGCCAATGCTATGAGGCTTGTTTGGGTGTTGCTTGCCGTTAAATTAATCTGTGTATGTGCAAACTATAAACTATGAACTACACTGTAAAGATTTGTTGTCATTAGCAGAACTTGGTCCTGCTGAGCCCAGCTGCTATACGGACAACAGTGAACCTTCAAGCACGCACACATTTGCATCACATAAGAGAACATGTACATCAAACAGTGCTGCATTGGTGACTTCAGGCATTTAGCAGCCCACAAGCTTATCGTTGAAAAAATAGATGGTTCAACACCAGAGACAGTATTCAGAACATATGCATCAGGCCTCGGTGGTCATTACTTGAACCTAAACAATATTTACAACATACTGACACTGAATTTGCCAAATGAGTTTGTATCACACTCATCATTCTAACCCCTGTAACTGTAAGAGTCTGTTGTAGACCTAAATAACCATTTGAAGGGCAATGGACAAGCAGTGCACTCTGCAAAGTCATCAAGTGTGCCCAAGGTCCAACTCTTGCTCTCAGCTGACCATATGGCCAGTCGACTCTGCATCCGTGGTCCCACGGTGCTCCTCAAATTGTTTATAATAAATTATCTTGAGCTTAGAGAATGAGTTCTCAGCAGTCATGAGTGTTACACAAAAGGGTCAGAAATATTGAAGTGAGAAAGAGAGCAGCAAAACTGCAAACAAAATGGCACAACATCTGCTTGTTTATGAGAGGGTTCCTGAAAAGCTTCCAGTGGACAGTGGAACCAAGTCATGTCTAGTGGACGTCCCAGGTAAGTGTTATGTAGTTTAACTTGTATAAGCAATTTGAAAGCCCACTTCATTTCAGTGCTACCAGTTAGCTGTCAACCTGCTTCTTGTCCCAGTCTGTGAAAGTACCCTGAGCTGAGACAAATACTCTGCTGCCCTGTAGTGTCTACCCTTGTCATATGCACTGTACTGTATGGGGTCTGATCACTGCTGCTAACATTACTCATATACAGTAACCCCTCTGTGCAGAAAGGATAGTCATGTGGTGCAAACAATAAAGTTTCCACTTAGCTAAATGCAGTGCTCTGAAAAGATGTAGGGCCAATATATGGCTCACTTGTATGAATCCTTTGCTGATACTTGAACTGAAGCTTGATGTCCATTAAACATTGAAAGGTTTTTCCAAATGAATCAATGAGTCAATTCATCCACCATTGACTCACATTCTGCATGATGTAAACTGCTACACATTTTTTTAGAACATAACGATATACAAATCATTTTAGAATAAGTTACTTAACCTTGATTAAGAAATGTGTGTTCACTTCAACTATGGACTCTGTATTTCACCATATAATGGAATTCAATTTCTTCAAAGATGGATGTATTTATCTCTTGTCCTCAAGCACAGTGTCATATCCACTAAGGCAGTGGGTTTTGCTCCAGCACTGTGCATTTCAAAATAGCTCGCTGTAGGAAAAAACACTTGATCTAACAGTTTAATGAAGTGAAAGACAAGAAATCTTTAAGCACAAGAACAATAGAGCTTGGCGACCATTAATCACTTATTCAGAGTGTGACTGCCTGGTCATCCCTTTATTACTACATTCCAATTACACCACTGCCGCTGAGACATTTTTGAATCGTTCTGAAAATCTTTAGGATGTGATATTTTTGGGGAGCCTGGCTATGTTCAAATTCCGATCGACAAAGTATTAAAACCCTTAAATATTTAATTGTCAGTTCTTTAAAACGTCATCGTGTTTGCCCCACTTTGAACGTATTATGCTCCCAAATCATATGCTGTGAAAAGTACTTACATCGGTAAATTGACTGTAAACTTAACCTATGAATATTTGAAAATTGCTCAAAAACAAGACTAAAACAAGTTAAAAGCTGTGCAAATATGCTGTTAAAGTGAAGCAGACTTTGAGAGCAATATCAAAAACATCTTTCATAAACTATTACAAAAAAATATATCATTGATATGGTAAATCTTCCGGGGGCAAAGTATTTTTTACTTTACTTACTATTATCTTAGTCTTGTGTTAAATCATTAAAATGTTCATATCTTGTTTGTTCATTCTTTAATTTTGTCTCCGTATTAAAAATAACACATTACCGCAGGCTACATTGTTGTCATCTTGCATCAGTAGCCTTTCAATATATTCACAGTTGGAAAATGTCTCTGTACACTATTTTTCATTGTTGGTGGTATGCCTGGCAATTCCTGTGCAAAATTCAAATGCACCTATGCACATCGCACCATACATGTGGCATGCAAAAGAGAAATGTGACTTGCCCACTGACAGCCATGGCGACTTACTGCCTGTTATTCTCATGAAATTCAGAACATATACTGCATGACAGGATATATATATATATATATATATATATATATATATATATATATATATATATAAAAATAACCCAGTAAATATTACTATTTACTGGGTGATAAGTTTGTTTGTTTTTTTAAGGTTTTTGTATGGATGTCTTCATTATTGACATTCTCGTAATATACATTTGACTTATACATACTGTATATTAGTGATTATTATTATTATTATTATTATTATTATTATTATTATTATTATTATTATTATTATTATTATTATTATTATTATTATTACATTGAATAGTGAATTTAACATCTGCTGTGTGAAGTGTTACAACTTTCAGTCCATTCCTGTAAATGTCTTTTTACCAGACTGATTTGAGTCTTTGAGTCTTGCCTCTTCCCTTCCATGCTAAGGACTTTTGTTTCTTGAGAGTCTGTTGTCGAGTGGCAAGCCCGCTACACAAATAAGCAGCACTTGACTTAAATGACCAAATTCTTGTAATTAAGTATGTAATGACTGACAAATTTTCCCACAAAGAGACAGACTTTGTAGTCCAACACAAAATTCATACTTCCCAGCACTAAAAAAACCCAGTAAGAACATAATAAAATAAATGTATGTGGATGCACTTTGATCTGAGTCTTCCCTGCAATCTCTGAGAAGTTAAACTGCAGTGAAAGCATCCCCTAGATGGGATTCAAGATTTTATTTTAAAATCATTTCTTATTGTGAGAATATTGAGTATTGAGTCCACATTCAGCATAAAGCCTTTGCTCTGGCAATAGTACTGACAATCCCAACCGATAAGGTAAAGAAGCTGCCATAAAATGCTGGGATTACTATTTGTGATCAGCAGGTGGGTCAACTTTATCATCTTATCAGGCCATTTCACACCAGCTTGCACTCCAATGAATATTATTCCGCATTATCATATGCTTTACAGATACTGACCTATGATATGGCTGCACCTTTTTAACTCCCTTTCTGGGGCGGACTGGTCTCATGAACTTTGCCAAGTTTCGCTTTGTGTAAGAATCACAGTTTAGTAAAGTCTGGAATACATTTAGATTAAAAAGATTGAATCGTGTCCATAGAGACGCTAATCTTGTGCTGAAGGATTTTGATAAGGCCTTGTTAAAGGTCATAGAGACATGAAACGACACCTGGCGGACAAAAACCATTAATGATGCATTCTGGACAAAATTAAATTATTCTAGTTATAGACTAGATATAGTTTTGGTTGTGCATTTTCTGAATTACCCATCTCTGGATTTGAAAATTCCACCTAGATGTGTACGCAATTAATCCTGCAATGGTTGCACCTGATGGAACAAGATAACAGGAATGATGTTGCATGCTTCAGTGAGGATTAATGCCCATTTCCTGATATGACCAAGGTCAAGGTTTGCCTTAATACCTTTGAGGATTCTTGTTCAAATCCATTATTCATCATAAATGTGTAGGAATTACATACACAAACACATATTGTGAGTAAACAGTTGCTTGCATGTTTATTTTCACATAGTTATGAGTGTCCCCCAAGGCAACACAGTCAGAGGATCTCATGAATAGTGTAGATAAGAGTGGATGTAGACCTGTGAGAGGAAAATCAATCTTTCATTTTTCATGAATACAGGAGCATTGTGCTGCCTGAGATGATCTCTTGTGATCTACTGACCCAATCTTTCAAGAGGAATTTCTGCAAGTGTGGGGACCAGCAGAACCCGGTGGCTTGGCATGAAGATTAAAAAACAGAGCTACAAGGATAATGCTGTGTACTCGATTCTCTGTGGGTGGAAAGTGGGGTCAAGGGGAACTGTGTATGCCAGACAACCCCCAGAACAAGACAGATCGATACAAATACCTGCAGTTGGAGAGTCATGCTCTACAATGCACATTACAAAGCACATGTAAAAACCATCAAAAGAGGTTCTTAACACGCATGTTATTTATGGCACTGAGAATATATTATGTCTTCTATTCAGAGCAAGTAAAACAGATAATGACAAAATGTTCCAATGCTTTTGACTCACACAGTATATTCAGATCTATGGCAGTTTTGTGGGGCAGGGTCTGACATATAGGGGCAAAGTATTGTGCAAAACAAAAATCACAACTCACATAACTACATGTGTGCATCTTAACAACCAAAAATATATTGATTTATGATTATATCATGAATATAATCATTTAAAAATAAACAGTTTAACTGTATAATGGAATAAAGACTTTGCAAGACTTTGGCCATTAGCAATGTTTTTAACCAAACCAAAATGCAAATGAAGACTTAAATACAGACAGAACTAGTAAGGGAATGGGGAACAGTTGACTAGACATGGGCAGGCTGGGAGTCAATTGGCTGGGAAGATGCAGAGAGCAGGGCAGGGCTGACGAGACTGATGCAGGGCAGGTGTGAAGGTAACAGCAGGCTGGGGAAATACACTGAGAGAAAGGCAGGGCTAACGAACATGATGCAGGTGTGGAGGGGAAAACAGGCTGGAGAGGAGCGCTGGAACACAGGAGAGAAATGCAGAGCAAATTGAAAACCAAAATCCAGAAAACAAAATACTCTTAATACAACCCAGCATACATTAAACTGTCCACGAAAACATATGAATATGAACCAAAGAACACAACACCATAAGCTAACCAATAAGGCGGGCAAGGCTGTCCTTGAAACCAATAACCCAAATAATATAAACCAGCAAAACCAAATTAACAAAAGGATTGGACAACAGAAGTATAACACAAAAAACAAAACAAAACAAAAATTCCAATGAAATAAAACAAATCTGAGAAACCTGCTGCACTGGAGCCAAACAATCTGCAAAGAGAATCAAATGTTTAATTGATAAAACTAAACTTGTTTTGTCAGTCAATTCAACACTATGAAATGTGCAATCATAATGGAAATCTACAAATGTTAAACCATGAATGAAAAAGTATTATACAAAACAGAAAATGTAAATATTGTGGAGAAAAAAATTAGCACGGATGGAAAATCAATTAGTTCAGTAATCCCTGGATCATATGTCAATAAGGAGTGAGGCAATTTGTTCCAGGCTGTTTGGTAAGGCTTTGAAATCTAGGTTTTAATCAGATTTTTGGCATGTTAATGCTTTTCTCATGCATCTTCAGTAGGGTCATTATGTAAGAGTCAATACAATCAGTAAGCTCATTCAAGCTGGACATGTGACCAGCTCTTTGTGGTCCTCACTCCTGTTTCATTAATTCCTCTGAAATGAAATTCAGTTGCAATGTCCTTTTCCCTCTCTCCTAATCTAATAATGGTAATGATACAGATTTCTAAATTCAATCTGCTTTAATCTAGGGGATACAGATGCTCTCAATAGGGAGAGAAAAATGGTCCCAGCTGGTGAGTGGTGAAACTGTTATGAAAAAATGTGGCCACTTTACAGGGACGAAGACTCATACACAGTGGATGCATTTACCAGAAAGATAATTTGTGACTTTTTAGTAAATGTGCCTCTGCCTCCCTTTATGGAATGTTGTTTGGCTTTACATGTGAGGTTAATAGAGGTTAACACATATACATCTCAATTCCTGTTTGTAATAATTAAAATCTAGAAAGCCGTATTTTGGGGGACCGTAATATAAATTGCTTTCATATCTATGGTCTCATATTGATTTTGTGATTTAAGTATGTGTTAAGTTGTGAAGCTGCACACCATTTCATTCAATAAAAAGTTATTAAAGAGGAAAGAGCTCTGTGAGATAATGAGCCTGCTAATGGTCAGTTAGCCTGTTTCATTGAATAGCCTTCATGTTGGATGTGTCACAGCCCGGCTCATAGGCTGCGACAAGATATGAGAGTCTGGACGAGAGTTACCATTTACAAATGTTTTATTTACAAAAAACACCACATGTGCACAAAACAACGTGGATGTCAGTCATCAGTGGTGTCTGCGTGTATGGATGTGTGGATGTATATATGTGAATGAAAAGCAGCCGCGCCGCCCCCGCGTAGAGAAAACCCGCGTGGAGGAGAAGGGAGAGAGCGAGCGAGGATCTACACGAAGGCTTTATAATGAACCCACACCGGGCCCAGGTGTGGGTCATCACCGTGATGACGATCCTCCGCCCTGCCCCGGATCCTGCAACACAGAGTGGACAACAGTACACAGAACACACAGGAGCACCTAGTGGGGTGGAGGGGTCGTCACAGATGGATGAGCGAGATCAGAAAGATTCTCATGTTAACTTAGTGTTCACATCATCTGAAGGTTGTAAGATAACTGAGCTGATCAGCTGAGGGTTTAATACTGTGCACTGACAATATTACATCGAACTTGGCTGATGTGAGGTGTCCATGTTTGCCTGGTTTTCAGGCACTTCCATATAATTAAGTCTAATATAGCAGAGCTTTCAGAAAAATCAGTTTCTCAGTAATAATTACATAAGTTGGAAACTTGTAATTACAATAACTCTGATAAGACATGAACATGGCAGAGAAGCAGCAACATTACTCCTCCAGCTGAGGCGAGCAGCTAGCACTAATGCTAAAATATTTCTAACTTACACTTGTCTTAGAAGGTGGTGGTCACCTGAACAGCAAACAGTACACGCTGACAGTCTCACCAAAACTAAACATCTTCACAAAGTAATCCATTGCAGGGTTATTGTATTTGATCACATCAAATTATACAGATGTGCCTATTAAAGTGCATCTTATGATCATGATGTGCTGTACCTGGCGCAACAAACATCTGTTTAGAGACACTGAAATGCAAATGAGTGCAGGCAATGAATGAAGGCAGACCAGTACACTGAACTTGTAGGCATGAATCAGTAGCACAGAGAAATTTGTATTAATTAAGCATAACCTAGTTATGTCACCATGTTTAAGTCCATGGTTACCAGCTCTTTTTTGTGTTTGTCAGTTTGTGTCTTTATTCCCAGCCCCACTGCAAAACCAAAAGAGCAAGCACATGGTTTCTGGCCTATCAGGCTGCTAATCAGCCTGATAAAATGCAGCTGTGCCCGCTGCCTGGCTGAGTCACCTCAGCTCTCCACCTACAGTCAGTTCTCAAACTACACCCCTCTGCCACTACCTCTCTTCAAAGAGAGAAATCTAGAATATGCCTTTTACTCCGCAGTCGTTTTAACATGTCATGTCAGGAAAAGCACAGGTAATAACATGAATCATGGCTGAATTGCATTTATGTGTGTAGGTTTCAGAGCCCTTGCGTTTTGCATGTTGGCTCACTGGCTTGGCTGACTGAGACACCTAAATGGATCAGAGCTATCGTTAATGTTATTGACACCTGTACTTTTCCTGATTCATTTGCAATCCTCATTCAACTGCAGATTATATATATATATATATATATATATATATATATATATATATATATATATAAATATATGTGTGTGTGTGTGTGTGTGTGTACAGTTATAGTTATAGTTATAGTTACAGTTTCTTAAATTAGTCTGGGAAAAGATAAATTAGCTTGGAACAATGTTGCTTACCATATTCTTCTGATCCGCTCCCCACTAAGAAACAGTTCAAAAATATCAAGGTCCATTCACATTTGCGTTAACCCAACATACTAGGTACTTTCCCCAAGATATGCATTTATCATGACAGCCAGCTGTCAGAACTCTGACCACAGAACTCTGACCACAGTTATGTGCTTGTCGACTAGTTCACTATTATTTTACAAGTTGGAATTATTGTTAATATGAAACAGTTCAATTCAGAGGATCCGTTTTAATAAAATTGAATGTGTATTTTACATTTAATGTCAAAACTGTGCAGGCAAGCAATATAAAACATTGACACAGCAGGACATATCATCTACAGCACACACATTTTTGAAGTAGGTTTTTCAGCTAATTAACTCCAACATTGCTTATGTTAATGACATACTGCATGCTGCAAGAATGCTACTGAATGCTATTTAGAGTATACTGGCACAAATTCGTACATTAGGTTGTTTTCCAGCCTAGCAGCCCCAGGATTTACATCCACACTTGACAATTCGGCACCTCACGATTTACGTCCGTTGCCAACATTCAGTGCCAATGCAGGAAGTATGCCCTTCATGTAGTAATGTGAAAAGTAAGGATGTGAAGGTAGGGCATGTAGTGTCTCAGGCTTTCATGCAGGAGACAGCCTATCACCAGACTTAAATGAATGTTTGCCTTTTTATTAATTATAACCACAGACTTTCCCTTTTTTAGTTGTCTAACCTTAACTCTTGTCTTTAACCTTTCTATATATAAAAATCACTGGTGCTGGATATAAAAAAAAAAGTCATTGAGCCTAATCCGGGATTTGCAGGTTTTCCTACATTGAGTCATATTTCTAATATATATTTATATATATATTTTCTAATATCCAGGGGTGGAAAGTAATGAAGTACATTTCAAGTACTGTACAATTTTGAGGTACTTCTACTTTTCTCAAGTATTTCCATTTAACGCTACTTTATATTTCCACTCCACTACATTTCTGAAGGAAATATTGTACTTTATTGTACTCCACTACATTTATTTGAAAGCGTTAGTTACTTTTCAGATGAAGATTTGACCCAATGGATAATATAACAAGCTTTTAAGATACAACACATCGTTAAAGATGAAATCAGTGGTTTCCAACCTTTTCAGCTTCTGATGTCTTGCCAAAAGCAGTGTGTAGTCAGGGTCACATTTCAGATGTCTATGAGTTGTTAACAGCTCCATCAAATAGTGACTTTCTCTCTGAACTTCTCACATGGTTTCATTTCAATGAATATTCAGTTGATCCAATGTTTCACAAACATTAGAGTAAAAGTTCCAAATCTGAAAACAGATTTGTGTTTCAGAACGTTGTCTTTTCTTCTTTCCTTTCCCATTAATCATCTCACAATCCTTTAGATTCATCTAGTGACCTTTAAGTTGGGAACTCCAGGACTAAACTAGCTAACCGTATATAAAGTAGTTCAGACTAGCTCCACTTCCAACAGCTACAACAGTAGCATGCTGCTTATACATGATGAATCAGTATTAATGATGTCATATATAATAATATATCAGTCAGAGGGACGAAACCTGAAGTATTTTTTACTTTTATTTTAATACTTTAAGTACAGTTTGCTGCTAATACCTGTGTATTTTTACTTAAATAGGATTGAATTGAATGACATGTAACACATTCATACCACAGTTTTGGTGACCTTTCATTCTGCATCATCAGTACCATATGGACCCTCAGGGGAAAATAGATTAAAGTTTATTTAAGATCAAGAGCAAGTCTATGGTTTACTATATTTATCTTAGCTGGTGGTCACAAAGAGCTGATGCTTGTCATTAGCATTAGTTAAGAATGCAACTGGACTATATCTGTCATAAATAATGCAGATGGTTAGCAATAGAGGGTGGAAAAGAAGACACTTGTATAATGGGTTGCAGGTTCACTTCTTTTTAATGTAACATACAGGTACAACACAGCTTTGTTTTAGACAGAAGCTGACATGCCGGCATGTTACCACAGATACTATATTATCATAGAAACTATATCCATTTGTTTGTTTTTAGCTTTTTAATTCATACAAATGAAACAAATCCATTATTACACACTCTTGTGGTTGGTCTACATTACATTCTCGCCAGAACAGCATTGTATCTAGTCTAAAGAAATCACTCCAAATAAGTAATAGCATGATTTCACCAAGCAGGTCAGGTGAATAAGGCCTTAAACTATGTAAAATAATCTACATGCTACATTGATGGTGGGTCAAACGGTATGCATCTGGTCTCAAAAGAGTCCATTATGTGCCTTTTATGGTACATAAAATTGCAGTTCTCCTTTACCTTTTTGAGTGTTAAATAACAATAGTCCAACAGTTGGGCAAATATACAGTATTTGATTTCTCACCTGGAGTTAGATGAGAAGATCAATATCAATTTCATCTCTGTGCATTCAGCAGTGAGACCGGTCCAGGATGTGTTTAGCCTTGCTTGGCACAAAGACTGGAAGAAGAGCCAAATGTTTTGCAAACAAGAAAAGTTCAAAAAAGTCATAGTTGATTTGGTCAAATATGTGCAGTTTTTTAAAACACTTTTGCCTGTAGTGGCTGAAAGTATGAATCATCAAAAAAAAAATGTTTTTGCTCTTTTTTAAGGATCCTAGTCCAGCAAAGAGGAATCTCAAATTTGCAGACGATTGTATCTGAGGTCCTGGAGTCCAGGATGAGGACACAGGAGACTTTAAAAAAATCCCACTGTTTGATGTTTAACAATAGATTTTTCTTATGCCAAAGATTAAAAAGATAAGAAGTTAATGGCCAAAACTTGAAAATGTTTTTTATATCATTCCCATCTGGCCCAATGGTGATTTTTTTTAATGCCTGGGTAGTGGTGACATTTTGAAACCTTTCTGAAATCTCTGGCTGCTGTGTGTCTCGGTTGGTTTCTGAGATCCAGGTACATTATAGAAGAGAATCACCAGAAGAAGAGGAAGAGGAAGAAAATCACAATTGAATCTGTAACTATATGTAATAAATGTATTATTCTTGTATCATTAAGTAATGTAAGAAAACCGATTTAAATGTTTGAATGAATTTTGAACTTTTCACCTCTGACACAATCTTTGGGTTACTTTGGAAATAGAGAGATTATTAATTTATGAACAAAAAGCTGCCTTTACTTGCCGGTATGCACCCAGAAAGCTGGCACCTCTATTAATCTTGAATGCACCATCTCTCTGTTCTCCTCAATCTGTCACCATAGTGACACAACAAATACTGTAACCTCAAAAGTAAAAAATAAAAATAGAGTTTTCTCCAACCTTGGGTGCTGTGGTATCCAACCCTTGCAAAAGAAAAAGCCCTACTAGTTTTGAGTTATAACTGTAAGTTTCTTTTATACAAAGAGAAACACATGGCACAATAGGTTTCAACCAGCCAGCCTCACAAGTCCTCCAGGTCTTGTATGTTTTCTAATTTATTCAAATGTATAAGTCCTCAATTTCAGTTTATGCATTTACTGAACATGTTATAGCTTGCAGACTTCCTGCAGACATTTTTGTGACATAAACCAGTCTGAGGATGGATAATTACATCCAAAAGCCAATTACATTTATATACACCTCAATCTTGAAATTTCAAGAATATTAAAGTTAGCAATCATAAAACCAGTGAACTCTGAGTTACAGTAGCAGCTAACATCAACAAGCTAAAGATTTAATTAACAAGTGAAGTAAAATTTTGAAGTACAGTACAGTACGTACACTGTATGTGGTAGGTATATGTGGTAAATAATTCATGTAGCACTTACATTAAATAATAACGCTTGACTGAGCTTAAATATAGTGTCAACATTAAAGCAGGCTTAATGATTCAGACACAACTATTTAAACTCCTATTTCCAAAATATGTGCTGGAATGTATGAACTAACAGGCTCCACATCAGTGACTTTAAGACAATTATAAGGTGTTTGCACATTTGAGCATTAAATACTGTACACTGCACGGTGAACAGTTTGTAATGGCAGTCAGAAAATACAACTACACTACAGTTTATATACAGTACAGTATCAACAATTCTAAATAGATAATATAGACATAGCTTGACAAAATTTCACAGTGAAATCCAAAATCAGCTTAGCCCAGGGGAAAATAGTTTCAAAAATATAAAAAGAAACACCTATGATTGGAGAATGTTTGTTTTCTTCTACAGTCTTGTATGGGACAACATGGCTATCTCTTCACTGTGCCTGCTTTTTAAGAATGTGAGAGGAAACTGGTGTCATGAAACATACAAGGTAGCTTCTCACCACTTAACTGAAAGACTGATTGTACTGCAATTGCACAAGACACGAGCCTGCAACGGTGCAGTGTCAGCCCTGTGTGGATGAAACATGCATCAGACATGCTTGGATAACTTGAGTACTTTCATAATGTGCATATGAATTCAGTGTTGAGTGGCTTAAGGGGAACGAATACCATTTTCAGGTATTTCTTAAATAATTTCTTACCCTTAAATTACAGCTTTATAGCTCTTAATCAGTTTATCTTTTATAAAACAGAAAAATACCAAGTTAGATGCAATATTTAAATTGTATTTTCCAAATGTACAGTGATTTTCCAAACAAGCAGGGATCTGCACGTTGGAATGATTCCTTCAACCGGAACCAACCAGAATGCAACAGCAGTGCTTAAGGCTTTCACACAAAGTCTTCATGAGTTGCATGCTATGTGCTGCTTTCACTACACAGCCTGTACACATTTTTACTCCTAAAATATGTTGCAGTAAGTTATAATGACTGGAGCTTGAAGAAAAAACAAACTAACAAAACGCTACTAGCAACATTAAGGTATTGGGACTGTTGGTAGCCTTGTTGAGGCTACAAACATCAACACTTTAGTGGGTGGTATTTTTCTTTTTCCTGATTCAAGAGGCATCATTTGACTACAATTGTCAGCATGTTCAGTGAATGACCTTTCCTATAATATCCAAACAGAGCTGATAGTGTGCTATGTGTGGATCTCCTCTATTACCTTTGTATTTCCGGCCACTGAGCTGCTATTTTGTTCTTTAAGCTTTAAGAGCCTTCTTCAAGGACACCTCGTTGATGTGTGCTCACTTAACTCATTCACATGCCCTTACACACCAACCTGAGGTTTACTAGAGCAATATTCCAGTCACCAGCCGTCATATACCTTTAGCCTTAGTCTTTAAATTATTCCACCCTAAGAATAATTGATGGCAGGATGCAGACTATACACAACTAGTGGCCCAGTGTTTTGACTTTTTGCAGTACAGTGGCTTAGAGCATCCATGGTTAGGAATACTCTGCTGCAGTGGATTAATACACTTGTTCATTTTTTGTTGTTGTTTTTTTAAAAACTGAAAAGCTATAAAACAATCCAAAATAAAAAACAAACTGAAACAAATATTGCCTTTTAAAAAAATCTTTGTCCAAGAAATCTATAAAACAAATGCTTAATTAACTCTGGTCATCATACGACTACACACATGTACTATAGCTGCAGCATGAGATATAGACTTATTTCCTCCTTTATTATACATAGAGTGTGAAATACATTATTAACCTCCATAGAGACAAGCCGGAGAAGGTAATAAATATACAATGTACCATAAATATGTCATAAAAATAAAGTACTACTTGAGAAAAGGGCATTAAACACCCCTTGAGCATTTCATCATTCAGCTGGATCTCATAATAACCTCTTAACTAAGAATTCTTGGTAGGATGTTTTCATTTTCATATATATAAATATATATATATATATACACACTCACACACATATTTACACATATCTTCAGACTAGAAGCTGTTGTAGTTTTGCTTGAAAGACACAACCCCTCTTGTACTCCAAGTGTAGCTAATAAACCACCATCTCTGGCCGCTTCCCGGCGTTTTGTGTTTTTAGTGCAATCAATTAATCAATCGCTGCAGTTTTTACAAGCCTTATCTCCCAAAGTTGCCTCTGTCATAAATGTGCATGGATGGATGCTTATGGAGAGGCAGAGGCGCTGTCCAAGGCACTGCATTCAGCCCCTCCCCTGTAGACATCACGGAGAGGCACGTGATACGCTCTGTCTGTGGCTCCTGACAGTCGCTGGATAAACTCAACAGGGAAACCAGATTGCACCTTCTCTTCCACAAAGATAACTGGATTTTCGCACCGCACTTCACACCTACTCCATCCGGCGGTTTCAGTGCTTCTTTACTTGTGTTTTGTGTTGTTTTTTGTTGTTGTCGTTTTTGTTTGTTTGTTGTTTTTTTAAAATCGGGGAACAAACTTGGCAAACGGATATTTAAGGTAAATTTGTTTACCACTAATCCTGTAAGGTTTTAAGAGGAGTTACAGTGAAAGTGGACCTCTCTCTCTCTCTCTCTCTCTCTCTCTCTCTCTCTCTCCGATGCTGTGATTCACTTGAAAGCAGATCTTGATGTGGAGGTTTCACCGGAGTGGATTTGAGGTACAGGCTCTCAAAACAAACCAACAACAAATGTCTTGTCGTGGTTTACAGGCGCTCAGCCCGCGGTGATTTGCATGAATTCGCTTTTTTTTTTCTTGTGACAACTATTTAGGGTCCCGTAGAAGTAAAGGTTTATCACACGCATCATCTCATTGTTTTTATAGTTGTGAGACATTGAAAAATTGCCGCAGATATGGGCATAAAATAACACTGTAATTATAGGGCGCCCCTTCCAGCTGTCATCCAGGATAAGATGTTAAGGTATGGGGCATATTAATGATGAGATGATGGCGAAAATCTGTTGTCCCGTTTCAGTAAATTATATGAAACGCTACATTTTGGTGAGGGGTGTTAGTTGAATCATGACGAGCATTTAAATAGTAATAATTGCATTTTTCTGTTGACGGAGAAGATGTTTGAGCCTGTTTAAAGTGCTGTGTCTTAGTAAATCCCATCTACAGCCCGTACAGCGGTTACATTCTTCTTTGAAATGCAAACTAAATTGCGGAGATTTGACATCAGGTTGTCGTTTTTTTTCCCTGTCTCAACATTTTAACACGTTTGGTGTTTTATGTGAAAACGCGCAATTCGTCTCACAGTCCAAGTGGAAAACAGTGACGAGGGGAAATATTAAGAGGAGCACATTTTTGGGGGTCTCTGAGACTCAATGTCAGCCCGACTGGCTCATCTTACACAAACCAACCATTGTGAATCAAATGACGCACTTTTTCTCATGTTAGGTCTTCAATTGAGGGCAGGCCAGTAATTACTGTATGTCGGAATGCTGCTGATAATGAACATTAATGGTTGCAGAAGTTGTTACGAGTGTATGAAGTGATATTCCTAAAGAAAACGATGAGAGTTGCATCAGCGGGTTTTTTCTTTTTACTTTAGCGTGACAATTTCCTCCAGTTTTTTTTTTTTTTAAAGATGTGTGAACATCTGGCTGCGATGTGAGCTCTAGACCACAAATCATAATTTACTGATCGTTTTATCTTGTATCAGATGTGGACGTGTTTTAATCTTCGGTGGAGTGCATGTGATAAGACAATGTAACCGATACACTTGGCCACTGAGATGAATTAATGCGTGCATTCATTGCTTGTTGTCCACTGCTGCTGTTTGCTTCCTGGAAAGCCTCAGTGATATTAATCTAATTATATGTCCTGTGTTTGTTGTAATAGGCCTCTCTGCATACAAGTGCCTGACTGGCTGTCATTCTGCCTTAATCATAGTATTAACTCTGATATTTGATTAAGGCTTCTCTCGAAGTGGATTTAGAAATGGATACAGTGGAAATGCAGATATTGTATTAAACTTGCTTTTCTTTTGCAGGGAGCATTGGGATTGAGGACTGCCTTGACAGACAGACTGCTTCTTTTGCTGAGCTTATCAGCCAACGTGACTCCATATGGCATTTTTTCACATTGCTACAGAGGATGCAGGGTGAAAAGCCCCGAGCAAGGCTTCCAGATACCCGCCAAAGAATTCTGGCATGAACATGAAGATTAAAGCTGCCATTTCAACTCAAGTGAAACCGTGCACACTCTAACTGGCACCAGAAGGGACTGTTCCATAATTACATAAATTAGACCAAGTGTGCCCAATGGATATTTGAATCCCTGTCACTTTGCTGTACATGGCCATGGCAGAGAGGACCTTTAAACAGTTCAAACTATTTTGGTGCCAACAGTGAGAGGATTGGCCAGTGGCCTGGACAGCTTGAGATAATGGTATTTGCTCCAGGAAATAAGTGTTGGCCAAGTTTATTGCTATGCAAATATATTATAGCATTTAACCTTTTGTCTTACAATGCATCAGTTCACACCTGTATACCCATGTAGACAGTCAGTTATATGCAAGTCTACTCTCTCAGAGTCAACCCAGCTTACTTCTTGCTTAAGCAAAGGTTCTTATAAATAAATTCAGCCCTATAAGTACCTATCCACTTACACAGAATTCCTGATCCCACGATGGTTTTACAAAAGCCACATGGTGCCCATATCATATGGGTTGGGCTGCTCATTTGTTGCTATGTAGAAATAGGTACTTGTCTAGAATTTACAGGTGCTGAGGGACAATGGGCAAGATTTCCAGTGTGGAATGCATGTTGCGAAAGTGAAATGAGTTTCAATATGAAAACAAAGAGTTCCCATGGGCTGCTAGTTTACTTTGACGATGAGGGATTTTGTGACTTTTTAGAACTTCTCATACTAAATGGTAAACTCAGCCTTCGTTTCTCAATCTTCTGTGCTGAACCTGCAACTGTCCTATCTGACACAGCGGTCAATGACAGCCAATGGCATGCAGTTACAATAAGGAGAAACTTTAAGAACACAACCCTAATGGTGGACAATGAGATAAAATGGGTTGAGGTGAAGTCAAAAAGACGGGATATGACTGTTTTCAGCCATTTGTTTGTTGGTGGAATACCACCGGAATTACGGTCTGTGGCGTTACGACTGACATCAGCTGCAATCAAGGATCAGCCGCCTTTCACTGGATGGATAACAGATGTAAAGGTCAACAACACGGAGTCTGTAATGATCAACAGTGAAGGGGTCTTGAAGGACCTCTGCGGTACAGCCAACATATGCTTAAATGGAGGAGTCTGCAGTTTAATTAACAACGAACCAACATGTGACTGCTCTCAGACGGGGTTCCAAGGGAAGGACTGCAGTGAAGGTAAGACATCTGGATTAAGTTTAAACCATACAGTCGGTACAATACATCCTCTGTAGCCTTTTAAGTCAGCTGCAACATGCACTGATATTTTTCTTATTATATTTTTATGTATACAAATACCCTATGGTAATTACTGTCATCATCAGTCCTAGAGTATTGCATTCCCTTCCTCTATTTGGCTAAAGCCATATGTTTGTTTTAGATCTGTGATGTGTGCCATTGATCTGCAATACAGTTGTTTGTAATGTAGTGAATCTCCTGCAAGGCCTCATTAGCAAAACATGCAGGTGTTCTGCATCCCCAAAGGTGTCTTCCAGTCCTATCAAACAGGTCCACTGGGATTGGTTGACCTATGAAATATCATCTCCAATGGCTTACCTCAATTGCAAGAACAGGAGTAATCATCTACAAAACAGATGGAGTAAACATGAATTACATCAATGACTTCATACAGTACAGTCAGAAGCATAAATAAAACAGTTTTAAATGGCAACAACTCTGAGATTTTTGTGACAGATTCCAGTTTCCAGCAGTGTTGTAATAACCATAATACAATGATATACATTGATAGGCCATTATGCAGGTTCTTAGAGAAAATCACATAATTATTCTATTCTATTATTATCGTATGACATCATTTTCTAAAAGAAAAAGTAATCTAGACTTTGAGAACTTTTAGTTTCAGGTCATGAATGTCAGCTGAAGCATGACAAAGCCAGGGCTTCTTTGAAAACTGTGTGCCTAATTGATTTAATAATCCTGACAGATTTTTCTTTTTTTTAAATCATCTATTTACTGCAGGAGAATAAAAGGGCTAGAGACCAGGCTAATCAATACATAAAGAGAACATGGGGTTCTTGTGAGGTAGGAAGAATAATATTACTCTGTGCTGGACCAGTATTGTGATGATAATATCAGGATCTCTTTTGGATATCATCCTTGGCGTTGCTTGTAATGGAAATGTATCAGTATTCAGGGTATTCAGTGTCGTGCTTCCCACAGGTTGGCAGTTTACTGCTGCAGTGGGGAGGAGTGGGTTTGTTGGTCAGACCGAGTGTCGATGGGGGAGGTGTGTGAGTGTATGTGTGTTGTTCTAATTCATTTTTCAAGTTTATCAAAAATACTGATGGATTTAAGGGCTTATTTAACATATAGGCTAATTTTGGCTATAGCTAATTATTTACATTTCATTTCATACGCGTATGTACTGTATCTTCATTCAAGCACATGAATATTTTATTAACAATAAACTCATTAGGCCGGCATTGGATAACTTACTACTGCAGCTTCGGATATTCCCATCTGATTGCCATTAGTTATCGAGGAAAATATGAAACACCACTAATTAAAATGTTGTCTGCACACTGTGTTGGCTATGTTTCATTTTCTGCTGTATTTATGTTTTGTTGGCAGTGTTAACACAACAAGAGTGAACATAGACAATGTGCACTGACTGACACATTGAATTATTGTTGCTGTGGTTCATTAATAGGCTTTAAGCACTGGACAGAAATAAATCTTTCACTTTTTAAACTACTACATATCAGTAGAAAGATTGAATGCTTCATTGCCACAGGGCAGCACCCAAAATAAGACTAGATCAGTAAAATATACAGTACTTGCACAAGCCACTCAGATGGTATTATTGTTCTCTTTTTCACTCTTTTAGATGCAAACTGTCTACATTCTCTAATCAAAATATTATAATATTATTTTCATTAATTACACAACTTCTGTTGTTTAAGTAAATAAATATCGCAGGTATTACTGACATTTCAGTGTGTCTGAATGATTTTTTTGTTAAAGGTTAATTAGACAAAACAGCTGTAGCAAACCTCTCTCAGCATTGGACACTGATCTCAGAAGTGTTGCCATTTGGCTCACAGTGAGACATTAGTTTCAGTGGGCATTTATCGTTTGATGAAGAAAAGACAGATAAGATTGTTGATTACCCTTTGACTATGCTGCTAGATTGATTGCTAGATTGCATTACAGTGTAGTAAAGGTTATGCACGTCCCAGTTTAGAGTAGAAACTCAAACAAGAAAATTGTCACAATTTCTGTAAAAGACTCTTACATGTTTTGAACCGTGTAAATCACAAGTCATGTTGACTTCTCTCAAGGCAGCCATCTTATTCTTTTTTCTAATATGCAAAATGTAGCCCACTGATAAATGGTTCATCTCAGTAACACTGTAGAAGCCCTTGTAGTAGGAAATCAATACTATGAATTGCTGGTGGTTTTTATACAAATGCATAAGAAATTATTTACTGATGATGACACAACAAGATATTAAAAACTATAAGATTACAACTTATTGTTTTGGACCAAATGAAAAAAATAAATTATAATATTAAATATAAATAAATTAATAGATGAAATAAAAGCTATATCTATTGTTGAGAAAATTACATACATAATAAAGATTCTGTGCATTAAGAACATTCATTTTCATATGTACAGCTATGATTATTAAGTACGACTTAGTGTTCCACCTTTTTACTGCAAACTCTTTTCCAAAAGTCAACTTAAAGTGTAAGCAGGCAAAAGGATTGTAATGATGTGCATTGTATATTGATAACACAGTTTGAGCAACATTCTTACTTTGTACACAAACAAGTAACTATAGCAGGGGTTGATGTTTGAGTGGAGGAGGAGTAACGTTAGAAGAAAACATGAGGAGAAGAA
Source organism: Euthynnus affinis (assembly GCA_029490765.1). Lineage (NCBI taxonomy): Eukaryota > Metazoa > Chordata > Actinopteri > Scombriformes > Scombridae > Euthynnus > Euthynnus affinis. Next base: position 11,788,226 of record CM055852.1, on the reverse strand, counting down.
GCCTGAGTTTGTTCTTTCATTTAGACTATAATGGAGACTTTAAAGCAGATAGAAATTCTTTAGTAAGTGTTGAGAAAAGTAAACTTGGTTGGTAGCATGTTTATGTTTTTACAAAATGAAAGACACTGCATAGCAGAGATGGTGATTACATATTTTCTGACTGTTGGTTTTCATGTGAACAAGTAGATGAGTTGACAACCAGCCTGACTGGATACTGATGCACTATTCTATGACTGCAGGGCTGCTAGTTTAGCTAACTGATTTCTAGAGGGGAGATAGCAGGAAGAAAGCCCTCAAGAAATCAAATGACAAGTTTATTCAGGTAGAATACTCAATGCAACTAAAATGTAGCAAAGGCAGATATAAGTGATGTGCCATCAGATTTGCCTGTGCAATATTCTACATTTATCATAAAGAAATAATAAATAATAATAATGATAATAAAAAGATGTTGGCCACCTAACAAATTATTATGGGATACAGTAGCTATGGATATCTACCAAGGAAAACAAAAGTGCTATCCTCGTCTCCTTTTGGTTGCGCAGTGAATGACATACTTCCTTTGTGTAAATTGAGCCTTCATTTTCCTGAGAGATCGTACCCGGTGGCAGACAGATTCCATTGTGTAAGCGAGGCTTACAGGGAACCAGTCTTAACACCAATGTTGTCATTATTCTATTGTCATTACACTGTGCAGTCAACATTTACTTCATAATGATAAGTTAAAGCCAAAAAGTTATCTATTTCCACTTTAACGTTATGAGATGATAATCTCAAAATGTTGTTTGAGATGAGTTGGTTATAGTCTTTTAGAGTATAAGGTTATTAGATAGTTTAGATTAGTTCAATCAGTTATGATTAAATTGATGCTACTGTCACTTGAGAATAGAAAATAAATTCAGGAAGTTATGGTGGTCATGGGTGGTTCTAAATGAAATAATGCTTTGAAATCAGTGGTCTGTGCTTTAATATGTCTTTTGTATTTCTTGTGCGAGAGTATGTCTCATTATTCAAGAAATCACAGGAAGAGATCAAAATGTTCACACCAGGGTAGCTGCTGATGTTAATAGTTTTATGGCCATGAAAGAACTAATTAGTTATATTATTACATTTTTATGATGAATGATGTAAAAGATATCATCCTTGTACTGCATGAAGGGTGAACATTTATTGTTTAAAGAGGTCAGTGTAATGAATATACCATGGCACTGGTGATCAGATCCATTATAACCATGTAGCCTAGTAGTAATACTTAAATGATGGTCTAATCACCTTCCTTGTAGTGTGCTTTTATGTGCTCATAGGGAGGGGATTCTGTCATGGACTAGCTTAATGACTTGAAGTTTGATGAGGTCGACTTTGTGACAGGCACATGCCTGCTCCTGTTCAGGTAAATAAATTATATATATAGAAAGATTAGATTTGAAACCCTGAATACTACACTGTTCATCCTCATTTTAATTCTGCTGCAGTGACAGTGACAGGAGGAGAAGGAGTCACTTTTTTCCAAATTTAGGAATTGTCCTGAATGGAGAACTCATTCTGTGAGTTTCAAGATGGTGGGTGACAGAACACCCTCGAAGAGAGCAGCATCTGAGATTCAACATGAAGGTCTATATTCATAGTTGTCCATCTAAGTACTAAGTGTCTGGATGCAGCGGAAGTCATTATATCCACATGATTACACAACAGAAACAGAAAGTATATCAAGAGAGCTGTCTTCTGTCATCACCCCACACAGATGCAAAGCACAATGTGAGATTGTTGCTTTACCTATAAGCAGTAACTTGGTTAGTTTCACATTGTTGTCACACAGTAGACTATCAACGTGTGTATGTATTCATATGTACAGACAGGTAGTGTGTGGGTACAGTGAGTTGATCAGAGCAGTTGAACTGAAATAAGACATTAAAGTTGCAGGCCATACAACCAAAACAATGAGCTGAAAGAAGCTAAAATGCTCCTGAACTGAACCTAGAACTGATCTGTAGAGTCAGATACATTTCTGTGTTCATGCCAATGAGCAACCCCTCTTATATTATTTGTAGTCATCTTATCAATTTTTAATATAACAGATTAGTGCAGTTTTAGCAACTGAGCAAGAGTGCAGAGCTGGAAATTCACAAAAGAGGTGAAAAACTCCTAAATTTGTCAAAATATACTTTGATAAATAAAGAATGAAAGAAGACCAGTTCAAATACAAAAATGTCAATGTTTGGCCTTGGAAAATTATATCCTTTCTGCTTGTGTACCTGTAAAAAAAACTCAACCTGTTTCCCCATGCTTCTCCTTCAGCAAAAAAGAGCAACTGCTCTGAGTTTACGATTATATATCTTGACATACGTCATTAGTTAGTCCACGTGGAACTGTTTTCATCAACTGTATTGTATGTTTTTGTCAGCAGCGACAGTGTATTTGGCAACAGATCATATAAAACTTGGTAACACTACCTGCAATGAAGAAAGACTGGTAGTTCTTTATAGCTCATTTCAGTGCGGCACCAACATTGCAAAGCCAGATTCAATTCCCACTGGAGTCATCCATGCTGAAATTGTATGAACTCATGGTACCTCGAGTCACTTTGGATGAAAGCATCCACCAAATAGTAGCTCTGCTGCTAATTCAGCATTCTAGCAAGTACACAGATTTTTTTCCACCCCAAGGTAATGTGGTATTGCTGCTCGTTTTCTCACCTTTGTGAGCAGAACAGAGTGAGGAGACAAGCAACAACAACAACAAATGTCTGTGCATGGAAAATCAAAACATTCATTTAACATAGTGATTAAAGCTAGTGTGCAAGCTAAGATATTCCTAAATGAAAGTTATGGTTAGTAGAACAGTAGAAACCAAATTTAACTGTAGACACTAAAAATCTTGTTTGACAAATAACACATACTGTATGTTAGTCCAGCAGACGTGTGTGTTAGTTTACCTAATGCCCATACAATGATTCAACCCTAAAGTACATTGAAGTTTAAAATGTACCTTTCCATTAAATAATTTAAAAGCTGTTGTATTACTTTGATCAGATGAAAGGATTACAGGCTTTGCCACCAGACCTGTCAACTCTCCCCTGCCCAACCACAAGAAGCTTGCACATTACATGACCATGCACACACAAACACACACACACACACAAACACACACACACACACACACACACACACACACACACACACACACACACACACACACACACACACATAAATCCTTTTGATCGGTTAAAACAATTATTTAAATGCACTGTTCTATGGCCAGTACGTTCCTAGAATCTGCCCTCTTGTTTCTCATTAGAGAAATAACATAGATGCATTGCATAGCTCCATATTTTATCCTGATAAATGGAATGATGTTGTTTATTTCATTGTACATTAGCTAAACATAAATCAGTCCAAGTAAAAAAGTAGGGCAGTCCTCAACTGAGAATGACAAAATGCTGTATAGTCCATTTTGTCATTTTGTGCGTTATACAATTCACAGGATAACTCACATTGATTGGAATACAGTAAATAAATGTGATTGCATTATACTTTATTTTTTTTATGATTTTAGCTAAGTATAGCTTCTGGTTCCTTGAAAAGATTTAGTTGGAAATCCCTGAAACTGACATCACTCATTGTAGCCATAGACTGTAAAAAATCAAATGGATGTAGTCACTGTGACATCACCCATTGGTTTGTGGATTCCCATTTTGAATATGGATATATAAAGAGAATAGGATACAGTGTTGGATGCAGGGCCCCGTTTATTCCTATGAATGTTGCTCAGTGGCACGTTAAGCCAAAAAAGCCACCTCCTGCTGTAAAGAAATGACCTGGATGAATGCCACATGTGCCCATAGAGCATGCTCACTAGAGACTTCTGCCAGCTGAAACAGCTAACTTCCAGTTTAGCCCTCCAGCTAACTTGAATGGGGATAAAACAATTAAATCGTGTAGCTCCTCTAGACTTTCAAAATGTGACAGGACCAAATGGATCAAATTCTGGTAGTGAAACAAATTGTTTCATGGGGGTTGTGAAACTCAAAAATGTATGTCTATAAATAGTGTCAGCTAAGGTTACGCCAATACCAATAGTGTTACGCCATGGTTACATTATCTAACCAGTGTTGTTGCCATAGTAGCAACTTGTCAGTCACAATGTAGCCACGCCTTAAAGCATAACCTGATTTATTATCAAAATTAAATTAAATGGGACCATAATTTACAAAATGGACATCATGCTGTATTTAAGAAAACTTGAAACTAGCAATTGAGACACTAAACTCATTAGGAAACTGTTTACTGAAGTAATAAATCAAGTGAGAAGTGGGGTCATTATTCATAGACTTCCATGCAATCAGACTTCTTTTTGGAGCCAGTGGAGTCGCTCCCTAATGGCAATTAGAAGAATGGAGGTTTAAGGCACTTAAACACCGCTTTGGCTTCACTTTTCAGACCCGGTACTATCTACATGATTGTAGTACAGACAGTCAGATAATTTATGCATGATGACAGGGTACCAAGAATGACTGTAGCGTACAGTAAATGAAATTATGTCACACCTATTTTCACGTTTGTATCATAAACATCATCTTGTTCAGAGTTTTTTAATGTACTGAACACAGCACTGTTACAACAGATTCCCTTACTGCTATATGAAGGAATGTACAACACATGCAGAAAACACATCGTTATATGCGAAATACATTTGTGACCATGTCATGATCTTTGCTGATGTTTCTTTCTGCAGACAATTTTATTTCTTATTATCGGTATTTAAAGTTTCCAGTTATGACTGAGACATAATTTACACATTGAGGAACCTCTCCAGAATCTCTTCCCACCACTAATAGTTTGAACCTGATTTTACAGTGTCACAAATTTGAGAACTGCTGCTGAAAATATCTCAAGGTTACTATTATGTATTTTAACTTAACTATTTCTATGCAATCTATGCTTATCCAGGAAGTTTAATTAACTAACAGGGTGTCTGATTAGAACAGATACAGTCACTGTTTCTTAATGGAGGAGTTGAATCACAGACTACTGCTGATGAATTTTACACATATCTATTATGTGATTACATTCATTTTTTCCTTATGTTTAACGTACTGTATGTTATATGTCATGACAGCGGTTCTTTGACCATCTGCCTGTCAAATAAAATTTGATATGTGATGACTTTGACAGAGTTGATGTTTTATATCATCTGTCACAAGTATGACAGCACTTGGTATATAGAGGAGGAAGGGTGAAAATTGAATACTGGGACTTGATTGGAGGGTATTTTTTTTCACAGTAGTCTACAGCCTACATTTTCATCAGTTAGTCATAAAGTGTTCTTCTTGCCCAGTAAATTGGTCAAATTTCCGGTTGTTTCTGTAGCATTAGTGTAATACAGTATGCAGGACTGTATGTTGCTTTTTTTCTACCTGATTGAGCTGATGAAGCTGATTTTTCCTCCTAGATGTGAAGCAGCAATAATAGATGTTTTGGGCAGTTGGGGGCAATTGAAGAGGCTGTAAACAAAGCAATGACATTATATTGCTTTATGAGTTGATACATAAAGCTATGGCGAAAGTGTTAGCTAGTGGTTGCATATTTACACATCCAGCAGACATGGAGCAACATTAGCATTTTTTGGAGTTTCTTTCAACACTGACTCATTTTAGCTCTGTTTTGACTCCACCAAGCACTGAGGGGAAAATCTGGCTTTTCTGCAGCTAAATGCTTGACTATGTTCACCAGCTGTCTTTTTTTGCTGAAAACATCTGCTGGTCAGGTGATAATTTGTAACTACAAGAAACACCTTTAAAGTATGCATCGTCGTTTCATGCATTATTATTATAAAATATTGATTGAAGTGCAGCCTTAATATAATTTGGCAATCCTGACTACTGCAGGACTGTAGTGGCATCAAGTATTCAACAGCTGAAGCTGTGCAGGACATTTAGTGAGGTACTGTAATACTGTGCAGCATCTGAGCTGTGTATTTGTTTCTGTGTTCTGAAGCAGATCAATTATAGACGAAATTTCAGTTTGGTTGAGGCTCTGGCTTTATGCCTCAAGACCTGCACATTTTGTTCCAAATTGTGTCCCCAAGGACATTTCTACTTCACACAGTGAGAGCAACAGCAGAGAGAAAAAGTAGGCAGGGTTATATTGAATGGTTAAGCAACTGCAACTGCACTGAAAAAGAAATCTGACTCAAAATTAGTTAAAGGTACATGAATGTGTATTTAATTAATTAAAAACATAGATCAGTGAGTTCCAAAACTGATTGTAGTGAAAAAATATCTTCTGACTGATCTTAATATTCTGTTTTCTGGTCAAAACTGGTAAAGTTATGTATTCATTGAGCACTGGATTTATTTAGAAATGAATTTACATCAACTTCTAATAAGGTAACAAAAATGCTCCTGCACACTGTCAACACATATGGAAAATGAATTAATAGCTATGTCAGTTTATTGAATTCAATAAGTTTTTTGTGTATGACATCTGAAAATCAGCCTTATACATTTCAGCTGATTTAAATGGATGGCTCCATGTGAATAACAGAGAGTTCTTAATGTGCACATATATGATTTGAACTGCTCTGAAAAATACAGGAAGATCTGAACAAGTGTCTCCCTTTCAGGCATGTCTGTCATTGTATGAGCTCAAACCACGTGACCTCACTGTATCTCTGAAAGTGTCATTCTGTCTAGAAGCCTCCTGCAGCTTCACTCAGACAAAAGCAGATTAATAGTATGCTGCTGTCTCTGAGTCCAAAGACAGATATTGGGATCAAAAGATTAGAGGGATTTTCCCAGAGGATTTCTGCCTTGTTTAAATACAACTGCTCCCGACTGTCAAAGGGTGTTTGTGAAATTCTTTGACACCAAACTCCTCCTTTAATGGGATTCACCCCACAGCAGAAATAAACCAACAAGTCCTCCAAATTAAATGATGACATATGCCATTTGACCATGCACTCCAGAAAGACACGTGGGAGTGTTTTCTAATCAGGCACTTCTATCAGCAGTAATCAGCAGGACAACATAATTTAATCACTGTTAAAATAATAATGTTTTATGATGTGATAATGCTGTGGTTAAGGTCTGGTTAGTTTTAGGCCACTTTTAACAAGTTAGTCTCTAACCAGCCACCCAACCCACCACTTCTGAATATGGAAGTTTGTCACCTTATATAGACATCATCTGAACCTGCCCCACTTCTCCAGGTCATGATTACTACAGCCGCTAGTGGCATCTGCCACTAACGTAACTATAGATTGTTTTTGGCTACTGACATTATGACCTATTTTTTCTTGGGAGAACAGGCTCAAATAAACACATACATCCATACATGCTCCCATTAAACTGGGCTATACAGTATGTTACTGAAGCATACTAAGCTTGCATATGGAACCTACAGTATATCATAAGATGCATAATTAATTGATTATCTCTCAACCACTTCCATGAATATGTCATGTATGTGGAATGAAATGGGAACACATCTGTCAGAATTCTTTATTCAGACCAATGTTTTAAATGTAAGAAAATTTAAATGAATGAATATCTTTTTGCTGGATGTACAATCTGAAAGTTGAACAGACATAGAATAAAGCTGTTTAGAGGTGAAAATTTGCCTCTTTAAATTCCAGGCTGTAGATATTTTCACTTTGAACATAAGTTGCCTTTGATGCTGCTGGTTGGGTGTCATCTTTCATGAAAGTAGTCTGAAACACTAAAAACAAGTCAAAACTGCACTGTCATAATTTGAAAGCTGTCATACTAATGATAAAGCAAAGACAAATCAGCCTTTATGAATAGTTTTCATGACTTTGAAGCCCTTTGTGACTTTAACAGTGAGTAAGGATTGTACAAATAAACGTGACTTGACTAAAGTGTAGTTTGGGCTATGTGTCACATTTCGAGGGATTTATTACCTGCTGCTTATCTACAAATAGGAAAATATAATATATCTTTACCCCACCTGAACATTTTAAAATCAGTCATACGATTCAACTAAATTGAAATAAAGATTAAAAACAATGCTGCAGTCAAAGCAGATTTGTCTGGTGTAACTCATTGGTTGCATTTTCGCCAGGGACCTCTTTTAGCAGTTCTGTCTTTTTGTCATTTATAATAGAAAGGGATGTAGCTTTATGTTAACAGTACTCAGAGCTTAGCTGTATTTTATGCTCAGTGTGCTTTATTAATAGTTTTTTTTTTAACTTTAGCAGAAGAGCCGCTCTTCAGATAGGGATTTGTCACACATCAACCATGGGAGCTGCAACTGCAGTTTCCTTAAGCAACTGCTAAGCACATTAAGTTAGAAAAAGGTGCTTGGCTGAACATTGCACATATAGCTTTAACATGAAGCTGTGAGATCTATTAGAATATCTTACAAATAAGCTGAGTCCATACTTACAGACTTGCAATTTACATTGATTTCTTAATTCTTCTGCCAGGTCTAAGATTCAAGTGTTAAAAAGCTACTGCAGATTTACTCCACATCTGTAATACTATCCTAGATATTGTCAATCCTGGGATTAAGGTTATTAGAACTACCTTATAAGCTGCTCTGATTATCCTGTTGGATCATTCCAACCCACAAGATGTGAATGAATGGGGAAAGTCTTCAGTACATCTGCTCTCCAAATTCCAATCTCTTTGGTCTGTCTCTTTGGAAATATCTGGATTGGACTATCATCCATACACCATCTGTCCTGAGAACCTTGAAGTAGCTTCATAGTATGATCAATTAAATCACTAACACTGTTAACGCTGAGTATATTTAATTAGTTAGTGAGATTAAAAAATATATTTCTATTAAATTCTTTTGCACTAGCTTTCAGTTTGCAAGTATGTGCAACTCTACCTGTGTTATTGGACACTATCCTATTTTGAGGAATTAAAAGTCAACAGGGTGATCTCACAAAAAGGTAATATGAAGATTGTATATGTGGTACTGTTGACAGACTCAGCTGGTGAGAGTAGTGATTGTGCACTATAGCTACAGCTGTGGGAGCTATCCATTTCCATCAGCACGGCTGGCCACTCTGCCCATTTCCTCTCTCTCCACTCTTACTGTTGCTTGAGGAGGATAATGAGGGAGATGGTGAGTTGTGTAATCCCACTAACACTTGTCTGGTAGATAGATGCATTAGGTTTAGGCTGTGGTGCTAAGAGATGGCCCTCACTTAGACTCATTACTCTTGATTTGTTCCAAATTGTAATTTAACAACAAATCAATCCTCTGGTAGCTCTGACCTTTGCTGTGAGGCTCTTACATTTCCCCTTACAGCGCCTCTGCGACAGGAGATTGTAGAGCAGAGTTTCTGCTACTATTTTTCAAATCTACAACTGTCTAATCAGCTGACAATGGACTCAGTAGCTTCTGGTCTTTTTTGTTATTGCATGTGTGGTGGTGACATTATGCTCCTTTAATAATTAATAACATTGCACAAAAAGGGGAAATAAAACAAGAGCTCCTATTCTATTAGAGTCATGAATCATACAGTAGAGTTGTGTGTGTTTTTTTTATCAGAGGAGATGTTTCTTTTCTTAAATCATTTACTGGAATGCCAAAAAAGCACAGATAGCGACAGGTAGCAGCGCTGTCTCACAGAAATTATAATCATTTATATACTTTACAACAGAAAATACATTTTCAAAGAAATTTAATACTGCCTGGATTACATTGGTTACCGACATAATGAGGAAATATTAATTAACGTATCTGGCAAGTCCCAAAAATGTTGATATTGTATTTCATTCGTTTTACACCAAAATATCTGATCTTGCAATAGGTAACAATACTCACTCATAGCTACAGCACTATAAAAGAAATCCCCAATTGAAACATTGTCAATAAATTAGTAGGCAGTGAGCAGGAGCCTGTCTTTTAATGTATTATTTGTCAATAATAAATTACAAATTAAAGCTTAAAAATGAAACACATTTTCAAGCAGTTACTTTCAGTAACAGCTGTCAACCTGCAAACGTCTCTGCAGCATCTTTAAAGGGGTATCCAAATATTCCAATATAACTTTTAGCAATGAGGTTTTCAGCTTTTCCACAATGAAACTTAGTTGTAGCTGACCTACTTTTTCAAAGCAATGCTGGCATGATAAACTGCTTCTGTTTGAGGCTATTTAAAATGGAATTGAACTGCTTTCATTAGGAAGTGTCAGTTGGCTTAACAATTCATGAAACTGAGCATTATTTAATGTATCACGTCTTTTCATTTAATTACACTGATAATACATTTTACATATCATACAGCATGCCCTTGTTTGAGTGATACTTTTCACCTCCTAACTGACCAGCCTGCCAAATAAGCATAACACTGTGAGGAAAGAGAGAGAGAAAGGTTTTCTGAATAATCACTGAAATACTAATAATCCATTATGGATGCACAACATGAATGCACATACATTTTCAGGTAAACCTTTGAAGTTTAAGTCAAAGTCTGACTTTAGATTTTTAATCTTTTAAATACACAGCTCTCTAGAACAAAATGAGGCCATTTGTTTAACAGCTGCTATATTACACACACAATTACACTCTCTTAGAGCCACTGGTGGTATCCCCACAGTATGATAAAATGGACCCCTAAACTGACACAAATTTGACTAAGGACCCCCATTTGGTAAGATTTTGTTCCAGGGTCCCCCATCTGATAAGACTTTTGCTCTTAGTTGTTTTATTGCAGAAAGTGTAATAAACCCATGACCAAAATAGTCATACATTCTGACATTGTGTTACTTACTGTGTTACTATAGATGGAATTATAGTAAAATAAATGATTCCCCTTTTTGCTGGGGACCACCTGGAATCCCCTCAAGGACCCCTTTTTAAGAACCATTGCTCTGAGATGCCCCCACAGTATGATAAAGTGCCCTCTAAGGTGCCCACACAAAGGAGAACACACTGGCGGGCCTTGGGCCCCGGTGGGGGTGAGAGGATTGGGGGGGTCCCCCCAAGGACAGGAAATACAGTCAGAGGAGCCCTCTAAAGTTCCCCCACATTCTGATAAAGTACTCTCCAAGGTGCCTGCACAAAAGAGAAAACATACCAAAGTTCTGTAGTGACTGTCTAGTTATGGGTAAATCAGGATGTAATGCTCTATGGAGGGCCTCTATATGTGACAATCTGGAATGAAGTGCCCTCATGGGTGCCCTTTCAGTGGAAGAAAGTGTGATAGTGCCCTGTAAAGAACCCCCAAAAGCGAGAAAACATGATGTGCCCTTTAAATGAAGAGGATATAATGGACTTCCCTGTGAGTGAAGTGCCCTTCCAGTTAAGAACATGACATACTTTGCCTTATAAGTTGCCCTTATGATGTAGTTATTGGCAGTTATGGTATATATTAATGTATCCCTGGCTGACCAGAAAATAAAGCACCCTTAAAACATGTGGTAGTTGTTGTAGCTGATATTATTATTATTCCATTCAGTTGATTTTAGTACAGTACTACTCACTAGTTAGCTCAGTCACACCCCTAAAACAAGTGTATTGATTCAGTTTTATTAAGAATACATTACTAATGTATGTAAACTGTATTTTCTGAGATAGTTTTATATCTAGGCCCGTCCAAACCTCTGTAACATGCTAAACAATATGCTAGATTGATAGTAGCTAGCTAGATACATACTAAGCCATGTCTATACTAAATATTTGGTACAAACTGGAAATCAACCTTGTGGTGTAGTAAAATCTTTGAGGAAATCATTAGAGTATTCTTTATTCGCATTTTGTTTACAACTCTTTAGTTTGAATGAATTTGCATTGTAGAGAGGGAGATTAGTATTGGGTTACTCTATGATTATAGAATGCCAAGAAGAGACAGGAAATTGAAGACAATATAAAGGGATCTGCAAAATGCAGCTAGAGGCAGCAAGGGATGAGATGAGAGAGATAAAGTATGTTTTCATTAGCCATTAGCAATTAGAAGGATGGCCTGTATAACTTAAGCCTTGACATGTTTTTAAAATGTATCCTGTCATGAAATCTGGAAGATAAGCCTTTGAGTAACCCTGCTAACAACAACTTCCCTGGTAGGGTTAAAAATACCTTAGCAGTGCTGTATGCCAGTGCCTTTACCACCCCAAGGAACTGGAAAAGCATGGCAAATGACAGAGCTGCCCAATCTTTCAAGGATGTTTGCCAATTCTGTAGCATGGAGGAAGACAGTATTGTCACTGGACTTAAGGTGTTCCACTCTTCCTATGTGCTCTCTATCAGCAATGTCCAACCTATGCTTACAGTATGTGCCTTAAAGAGAATAATATGGACACAGTCTGCCCAAAGCTGACAGAACCGCTCAAAATAAATGCTAGCGCTCATTGTCCAAATTGAAGCAGATCAAGACCCAGCTTAGAAACCAATGTGGAGAACGAAGGCTCTTAGATCTTCTTCTGTTGTCCATTGAGAGGAACACCCCAGTTGACCAAAACAAGGTTGTTAAAAAGTCATGGCCAAAAGCATTCTCCTTTTATTTCACTGATCTTGCTTCTCACTTCTCTGATAAGACTGCTCAAAACAGCTAATTCTCAAAATGTTAATAGTTCCATGATTTTATCACAGATGTGTTTGAGAAATAAACATTTTAAACATTACCCATTCCCTGTAAATTGTATTGTAGAGATGTTTGTAAAATAAATGTTTAAAAAGTAAATCCTTTTTAATACAGAGGTTTTGTTTTCCATAAACTCTGAATTACGTTGAAGTAGCTAAAGTAGAGTAGTTCAGCCTCTCTCTCAGTTCAGCCTCTGCTTGAAACAGGCCGTTTTAGCTCCTGTCTCTTTAAGGCACCCTCATGATGAGCCCACTCTGTTCTGATTGGTCAGTGGCTGTGAAGCATTACAGCTGATTTCCGGCTGCTCGGGAAGCTATGTGGAATCTGAACCAAAATATGTGCGTTAACAACACATGGATAAACTTTAGCAACAACCATAGCAACCAGGAAGGGCCGTTTAAGGGCATACTTAACAAGGTAGGAGGATAGAAAGCAAGGTAGAAAAAACAGTTACAAATTAAATACACAGATCAGGTTAAAGCCTAAAAAGCCTTTTAAAAATGGGTCTAGATATTTCTCTGTTGTGGACCAGGAGCCTCTGGGTCATATTAATAAGTAGCATTCTGAATACAGGCTGGGTGGGGGGTTTGTTACTTTATTTGTGATTGTATACAGTTCTTACTCAACTTTGACAAACAGCATTTAAAAGCACAAAGCTTCATGATTCATTGATCCCAATATCACTGTGACAACAGTTGCTTACTTTGTAACATGAGTGCATACAAAACCTTACATTTTCACCATATTTATACCTCTGTAAATTGAGTTCAGTATCATTTACATTAATTCTGGCTTTTAGATAGTAAACTCCAAAGAGTTTCCTTATTAAAGGAGACCAGCATTATGGCTATAATTGAAAGGGATCAAGGTCAATAATCATTTAATTTTGGGTGTGTTACTTTCTAGTTCACTAATGGGGAGTGCTTGTTAAGGGTTTGCAATATATACCTCATGAATTCTGAAAGAATAAATCCAGCTTAAACAATAATAGAGGTATAGAAAGTATTCCAATAAACCTAAAGTACTACTCATAACATTAGGAGATGACCGGAGGTTCATTCAGGCAGACAAGATGTTCTAAAAGTGTCAGATGGTAGATGGAAAATGAATTGTATCCATTGCTGTATGTTGTGTCTAGTGGATGTGACACATGTTCTTTTATGTGAAATGTAATGTCACACATAGTGACACACTTCCCTGCTCTATACACTCTTCATCCAACAGAATTCAGACATATTGCAGGACAGACATGGATGTCTTAATGACATTTTGTCAAGCTGGCTGATGGTAGGCAGCGTTGTCTATAATGGTGGTTTGAGTGATGGTAGTTTGGCTTTCTACTGACTGTCACTTTAGCATGAATCAGTTGTCACAGTTTTGAGCTCACAGTCAAAAGGCGATATGAGGGTTGAAGTTGTGTTGCAGCATCATGTCTTCAGGGGAAAAAAAAAGATCTGTAAATGTATTAACCTTCTTTGATTTTTTTCTCCTGTTGCACACCAGATGTTTCATTCAGTGAGCCTTCAACTTGAATTTTAATGTAATTATTTTCTGTGAACTGTACACCGTGTGCTGCTGTTCAACCATGATCAGCAGCACAAGATCATCAGAGATGCAGATCGTCTGATAGACAGTTAAGTGCATTTTAGTGTAGTGTTACCAGCACAATAGCACTGGGATCACTTTGTCAAGGGGATTAAATGGATTTACGTCTCTGGATTAGGATGTAACCAGCTGGGTACATTTGTGAAAGAAAGTGTGTGTGTATGTGATAGGGCGCTTGTTTTAATGGTCCCTGTCAGGTGATACTGCTGTTAGAGTAAAGCTTCTTTTCTTCTGAATACTACCAAATGAAACCTCAGTTGTGGCCACTAAAGATTGCGGAAGTTGTATCCAAAAGAATTACTTACACCACTGGACACAATTTGCATAAATGGTTGTAGTACAACCCATCTTTTATTTTCTTATATACTGTATTTATGAAGTAGAAAGTTGCTATTTCTATCTACTGTGTATCTGTGTCCCCCCCCCCTTGAGATTTAAGGTGTGTGTTGACCTCTTATTGTTGAGATTATGTGTTCAGATCAGATTTAATAAAAGCATAGTACAGTATATACTACATGCCTCTCAAGCTGTACTTAAATGTCAGGATAAAATAGGCATTGTACCTCTAAATAAGATTTTAATTTTGTTTAGATTACTTGTAATTAGAGGAAGGGAATCACTATAATACAATGTTAATTGTACAATAACCTTATACACAATCTAAAATATCAAAATAGTGCTCTTAAACAGGTCGCTTATTTAAATGCAGTGCAGTGAATACTACAGTGAGATGATTATTAATTATTGTGGTAAAATGTCTAAGTCATTGTCAGTCTTTGGGGTCTTTTACTTTTCTCTTCTCATGTGGTCACTTTGCAGCTACCAGCTTCATGCTTTGCTTTGTCAGAATGCTTTTTCAGCAGCGTGCTTTCCATCATTAAGCTGAACTTTGTGAACAAAGTGCACTTTCTATTCTCTTTCACAATCTCATTTATCTAGATGTCCAAACATTTGAAATTAGGAATGAAATCCACATGATACATGAATATGCATTTGTGTGTGCAAATTTCATGTTTTGTCAATTTTAATTTTTTTTTTCCAAAAACTATGAAACATTACATTTCCCAAATATTATCCATTCCTGAAGGACATAGATAAATGAGGCACTACTGTAATTGATCATGTGTGATCAACCATTATTACAAAATGTCTGTAGACCAAAATTCACAAAATTTAACTAAATTGGTCATGTTAACTTGTCATGCTAACTGAAGCAGTGAACTTGTTTTATTGTCTTGTAATTTGTTCACAAAATGATGATTTGGATTGGTTTTGTGCATGGTGTCTGATTTGGAAGGGGAACCAGTGGTGATGGTAAGTTATTTGGTCAAATAATCGCTTGAATCTGGGCAAGAAACCATTTTAAAGAGGTAGGAATTTGTTTTGTAGTGGAAATTAGGCTTTGGTGCCAGTCTGGCCGCATGGTTATAATAACTGAATTGATTTCAGGACCTTTAGACATTGCATGCTAGTGTCTTCATGATTTCAGTTCATTATTGTTTAAGTGAAAAGTTAAAAATATAATCAGAAATACCTAAAGACTAATAATCAGTTTGTTCTTATATACCAATATAATCTGTGTGTGTATATATATATATATATATATATATATATATATATATATGTTATATATGTGTGTGTGTGTATATATATATATATATATATATATATATATATATATATATATATATATATATATATATATATAATGACTGACTGACTATTTTTTGTTCTTTTTATAGGCAGGTTATGGGCCCTACACACTCATTTAATTCTTTTTGCACGTTTCCAGTCACACCATTTTGTCAAACCAATTTTTTTTCCCACTGGTAGCATGATGTTTACTACACCTGTTTGATTTTACCAACATGTAATTCTTCTCTCAGTCTCCTTTATTCAAGTGACATATTTCACATGGCAGTTTTTCACCTCCACAAACCTCACTGTGATTGCCAAAATTAGTGTTAGGGCAATTTCATTTGGAAGGCAATCTCCTTTTTGCATCGCCAATATCGGCTCACTGGTCATTGCTTTCAATACTGTGACAAAATCACCTGAATAGAGTTCTAGTAACACTAGACCCCACAGCCCATTCTGAAACCTCAGAGGCATTGCTCTAGCTCCAGCTCTATTTATTTAGGTTATTTTCTCTTGCAGTGCATTTCACCATATGCAGCTTGTGATGTTTAATGCCTTGCAGCTTCACTTAAGAAAAAAGAAAACAGCTCAGATATTCCATTGAGTCTGTTGAATTAAATAGTTGTTGATACCAAAAGTCCATCATGTTAAAAAACAAACAAACAAACTGCCAAATAAATGAAAGATTTAATGAGTCTAACGCAACATGATGAACCAGCCTCAAGCCTCAAGATGCACTTTATAGCCCTTCAGCAGCTTATGCCTCATAATCAATACTGGTTCTTCAGTCTTTTAACGTTGATGTTGGGTTTTTTTCTGCTACCAGCAAAGAATTGTTTGGGAGAAATTTATTCTTCAAGGTTATATCAAATATTCAGAAGGGCCAAGCTCATTCAGTTACATCTCTGTCCTGTATTTCAGGTCAGTGCACGAGCAAAGACAGGAAAAGCCTATGCATAAACCAGCATTTCCTCTGTAGGGGTTACAATAGGTCACTTGCATGTGATGTTTAATGCCTTGCATGGTGACGACATGCAATGGCCAGTATTAGTCTGCATGCTGCTTAATGAATGTCTTCCTCTCTTTCTCTTTGCCTGTCTGCTTCCAGAAGACAACTATACCGAAGGTGGGTATATTACTGTGCTCACTGGTTTCCATTCTTGCAAAATGTTGTATGCCTACATATTCTCATGGGTGAGGCTCATCAAATAAATGTAAGAAAATGTTTTAATGTTGGGTAATGGTATTGGTATTACTGAAGTGGTAAGTCTGATTAATCAGGTTTTCATCATTCTTTAATATGGGGTTTATGTTCATTTTCAAAAAAAATGTCACAGCCAAAAAAAAAAAAAAAGCAAATCTCATTTTCTTTCATCAATTAAAATTTTTCTAGTATTTAAAATAAGCAATATTGTATTGCTGTGCTTCCTCCTTTTAGAGGGGAAATGAAACAAGATAAATTGCTTCTGTCAAACGTAATATATGAGTGAATCATATACTTCATTGCAATAATTATATGCATGTATGCCATACCAGTTATTACCTAAACTGTGTCTTTTATTCAGTTATGAAGGGTATGAACTAAGTTTTGTAACTATATATAACCCATGATTCGACATCTTGTTTGATTTGTTGGCCCAGTGATTCCCAGTGCTCGTCCCCAGGCCTCAAAATCCTGCTGGTTTTCTTTTCCACCAGCCAGTTAACTTCAGATAATTTCATTTACCTATTATATCAGTTATAAATCAATGTTTAGTTTGATGGCCTCAATAACAAAAACAGCAGGAAATAGGGCCCTGAGCATCAGCAATAAAATCAAGATGGACTGTCAACTCCTACTTAACCAAATTAATTAGTAAGAAAAAAATGTAAAGCATTATAAGATCAAATAGGCAACCTAAATTAAAAATCATCTTGAAATGCTTTGTTGAGAAATACTATAATAAAACTACTTCTTAAAGAAGTGTGCCCTATGCATCATTTTTAGATTATACATATATATATATATATATATATACTGATAAGTTGAATCAGAGCCCATATTCCATGTTAAGTATACTGAAATATTTTTACTTGCCACACAGTGTAACACATTACATTACTGTTTAGTCATGGTGATTGCTATCTATATATAGATAGATGCCTATCATATAAGCTGATGCTTGGTGACAGGCAACAGTTTAAGGGTTATACATTTTTTATGTGGTTGAAATATGAGTGCCTTGTTGGGAAGTACTGACATAAAACTCTTAACCATTTCTATTGAGACTCTTGACACAGTGTTTTCTACTGGCAAGAAGGTTTAAGGATTCCATCTGTAGCTGAAATCACCCATATTTTCAAACACAGACAGTTCGCTGTGGCAGAGAGAAGAGCTAACTAACATAAAGCCCTCACATTCATTAGTTGGCAGCTAAACTAAAGCCTCTTCATATAACAGCAGCTTGCATTGACCAGGAAGATAGCTACCTTGCTGCCAGATATGTTAATATCCAGGTTTAAATGTTAAAGGTTAAATTATAGCACTAAAGGTATGTCACCTTAATGCCTCTTATTTAAATGAGATGGAGCCACCAGCCAATCAAAGAGGTTAGTTTTCATGGATTATACAGAATATTGTCATGAGTGCATAATTATCAAACTGTGTCAATGGAATGAATATTATACAATTAAACTCTTAATTTAAGCAGTTTGTACTCAAAATGGTGCAATTTCCAATCAAGTCCATTCATCTTTCTTTGATTTATGTATGACTATCTGAAGTATGATTCAAATGTTTTGTGAATAGGTTGCAATTTTTAAAGGAAAACCATATTCAGCTATATTTGTATCAGATTTTGTTCTTTCGGAGTAATGTGGGATGATATTCTTTGCACTTCTCATCTTGGTAAAAAAAAAAATCAACTTGAATTTTATATTTCTGAATGATGTCTAGTAAGTGACTGATGATGCATTACAACCTTCTTTGGTTGGCTCAATGCTCATCGTGTTAACCCTGTCTGTGCACCCTCCTCTTTCTTTCCGTCCCACGCTTCCCTATCCCAGTACTCGTCAAGTAAACACAGACATCTACTCTAAAAAAAGATGCCTGCGTGTCAGTGTCACACAGCTTCCCATGATCCCTTGTTCTCTGCTGACTGTGCTCTTGTTTTCCTTTAAGGTCTGGCACACCTGATGATGGGCGACCAAGGTATGACCTCTGTTCCTTTTTCCCGTCATTCCTCCATTGTCCCTCCTGCTCCCATTGTGCTCAGAAATGTGCGTGTCTCTGACTCTTGTGCGATGCTCAGGCTTGAAGCTTCAAATATGGGCTGTCATTTCACTTATTTTGAATGACCTAGTTGATTTTCATTTTCCCAGTGAGTTTTTTTTTTTTTCATATGACCCCTTTTTCAGGCTCATTTTGCTTTCTACTCCCCACTCTACTGGGTAGCTGTGTCATTTCGCTCCATATTTTCTTTCTTTTTAATTATTCACAACTACTGTACATTCTGATGTTTATGATAATGTGGTTAGAAAAAAAGGGACTTTTACATTAGCATTTTTAGGGTATAATGCATGGTGGTGGAAAATAGCTCAATGAAATTTAAAGGTAAACTTCATCTGTCCTCGCTGCTCTAACGCATGTTGCGAGTGTTTGCACAGACGGTCTGTCCTTTCTACCTTCATCTTTTCATTTGTGTGGGTACTGCATATACTTATCATGCAGCAGAGCAGGGATGTGAAGTGTTGTTCTTCTCTTTCCACTTTCCATTGTTAGTCCCATTTGCAGTCACACATTTCCTCACATTTCCTTATATTTGCACATATATGTTGCCATCAAGCCTCTTTCTCCTCCTGTCCTCTTGTCTTGTCTTCCGACTTGACCATGACACTTATTGGTGTCTCCTCTCCTTTTGTCCTCTCTTTTTGTCTGGAATCTGCTTTCTTCATGGAACATTTCATCAAATCTCATAGGTAAAAGTAAAGGTACAACCATTTTAATTATCTGAATTCATTAAACTATGGCAGCAGTGTTTGTGGCATTATATACTCATACTGAATGAAGTATATAAAGTCATTGGCATTTAAAAAAAACTCTCAACTATTATTGAAAACTTTTCAAGGTAGGTGCCGCTTTCGCTTTGCATTCACACGTTTAAGCTGTGACACCTCTTTCTTTTCTGCTTGATGCATGGGAATCATAAATGAGACTCACATGGGCATATGAACACAATAGCTTCTTTCCTAGTTCCAGTATACCACCACCACCCCAGGGGTAACTACACTCTTTTTGTTCAGATAATGGGTTTGGGGTTACGGGTGAGGCTTGATCATAGTGTTGTGGGCCTCCCATCCTGGCTGTGATCCTCACCTCTTCTCCCTTTGGGGTAAGTGGACTTCTGATCTTTGCCATTTGACTCTCCTCCTCAGGGCAGAGAGGGGAAGCTTGGCTTCTAAGGTCCCTACTGAGCATTCAAGGTAAAACTTTGATTCTTTCAAGTTGGTTGATCAAGCAAAGCAAAAATGTAGCAAGTCATCATTAGCTTGCTGAGGTGTGGGGAACTTGAATGTCAATTTGTGTGGTTTACTAATTGGAGATGATAACAATGCTGTATAATTTCAAATTTGTAACACTGAGGCTGTTTACCCTTGGTTTTAAAATGCGTTTTGGCGGTCCGAACACAAGTGGACAGCCGATACACATCACTGTTCACACCTGTGTCTATCATGCATCTCCAAGGTGTCCAGCTCACCATTTGTGTTCAGACTTCATTATTGCCTATGTCACTTCTGCTAGGTCCAAGGCTCTTGCACACAGTTATTTCGTCAGTCTGTCACCAGACAAGCAGACAAGACCAGATTTGTTTCGCTAGTTAAGAAAACAAAAATGTTTCAAGAACTAATGTACATGTAGGGGCTATTCAAACTGTTGAGATTGGGAGGACAAAGTCATTTGGCACTGGCACGCTGTCACCAAAACAACCACCATGTCCTGCATTGATGATGTACCTTCCTGTTACATCCTTGTTGTGGACACATCAGGACACATTACCATTTACACTACAAAAGATATGTGGTCAAATGCATCCCAGACCACATCAGCAAGTGGTTTGAGTGATCCGATCACAATGCATCCCTTTGTGATCCAATTGCCCAAGATGCATTTTAAAACCAAGTGTAAACAGTGTCTATGACATTCAGGTGTTCCACTTGTATTCTGAAAAAAAAAAAAACATTAATTGATTTTGCTTGCTCTTATTGTTGCTTCAATTTATACTATGTTATTAGTTCTCCTAGTTTTGCAAATTCTTGTAAGCAGTTTTGCAAAATTTCTATTTACTTTTATTATACACCAAATAGAAACTACTGTATAATGTTACATGTTATAATAGTTGTGAAGTATCTTCTGAACAGGTAAGTCTCCAAACTGCACTGTGGATGTAAAATGTGAGACTTTGCCTTCTTCAGTGTGAATAAGAATTGTAGCTGCTCTAATGTCAGATATTCACCTGCTAGCTTTGTTTATATATGCAAATATAACATTAAGTACCATGTGTTTCTTAAGAACACACAAAAACACACGCAAAATTATATTATAAATTTTGTATGTGTGGGATTTGTTATTTTCCATGTTCTAAGGTAAGTGTCATTTCTATAGTCTTACTGGTTGCTTATGGTTCTGCAAACTGATGTACACACATTGGCTTTACACACCCCTGAGAGAGATTTCCCTCTAATGCTATGAGAATGAAACCTTTACAGTTCATGGATTGTTTAGATTTAAGTTTTGTCCTGATACATGAGCATCTTGAATGAGATTCACATGGGGATTTGAAGACAATAGTCTTAAAATTGTGACATACACCAAATGTAATTCCATATTGCTGACTTTGTATTAGGAAATCACTACTGTAGATGATTCCATAATTATTCATTTTTTTTAAGCTAGCAGGTTCCTTGGAGTATCAGAATTGTTATAAGTGACCCAATTATGTTAAAACAACAACAACAACCCAGAAACCACTGTTTTGTGCAGCACGTAGTGTAAATATAACTGCCAATTTTCCAACTGCAACAGCATTTTGCAATAAGAAATATATATAAGTCATATTATGGATTTGTGTAAATATTTTATGCAGAAGCATGACAATAAGTACAATAAATCTGGTCATGCTGGCTAAAATGATATACTCTATAACTAGCGTCTGTAGGTGTTTGAAGCATACAGTATATGGCTTCATATACGCCCACAGGTTTTTACTACACTAAACTAAACATGCTTGCATGTGGCAGAAGGCAAGCCACAGGGAGAGATTGAGACAATGCTGATGAGGCACAAATCTGACATACGTAGCACAGTGCTTCTAATTTGGGCTACGGTTAGTTGTCCCCTGTGTTGTACAGTGTGTAACCTACACAGTCCAGTTATGTACTGTGTGGTCACAAACGCATACCCCCACTTGAGTATTAAATCTAGGAGCGAGGACAGTGTCTGTATTCATTGTCTGCTTTAAACCTCAGAGAATATTGTGTATTATGTTGCCCCCCCTTGAGGTCCTCTTGTGTCATGTTAACCACTTGTATGGTTTATCCTCTGTTTCATGGTTTGTGGTCCTTTGAGGATGGACTAGTTTATGTGCGTTGCTCCTAGCTAGTAAACTGACTGGATTCCTATAACCTCGTTTCCATCCAGTTCAGGACATACAGTAGGATAAGTCATAATACCGCTGGCACACAAATCACCAGGGTATTTAATTGCTGTCAACACAATGAACTGCCATGTGCAGCTTAAGAGGAACTGGAGGCTGTGCAGACAGGCTTACAGGTACAAATGGGCTATTTCTAAATTAGTATACTTTCTAATGTAATTGCTTTCACTTTCTAAAGATGGAAATTGTCCCTTTTCATTATACCCTGCACATTCCGGGGATTTCTGTGAAGTGGGCAAGCAGATCCCTTTTCTAGCTTGTTTGCTCATGATGTGCTACATTTTACATGTCAAATTAAATGGATGTGAAAAAAACAACAACCAAAAAAACAACAAAACCAAAAGCACTATTCCTCTTTTTCACAAAACAGAAAGCCAGTACACTGCAGCCATTAAGTGGGTGTCAAACATGACACACACTGCACATGTCTTCAAATAGCAAGTTAGTACTCATACAGCACCAATCAGCTTCACATGCCACAAGTGCCGGTGTTTAAGTCTGCAGGCATATTTTTGCATCTTATAATCTTCTGCCAGAGTTGCATGAGCTGATGTGGAAATTGAACATCAAATTATCAAACATGACACATTCACAGTCATAGCCACTGTAGTTGTAGGCGGTAACAAGGTGTGGATATTACTCATGTTCTCACACACACCAAATACACTGAGGTTTGTGGGCTTTAATGGTACAAATTCATATGGTTGATATATGAAGAACAACAATTTTTCTGTGTATGTCTATGTTTTATAAGTATAAACCAAGACACAAGACAAAAACAATGTCATCAATACAATTTGCTTTACACATAGTGGTATTTACATACAGTATATTAGCATTAGAAATGAGAAAAAATCATTAACATGCTTAAGTACATGCAATCTATATTGAAGTTCAATGTCCAGGACAAAGTCAATGTTATATAAATCTCTTGAGATAAACAAGTGCTGATGCTCAGTTTCATTGCTAGTGTCATACAGTATGTGGGTTTTGAAGTACCGCCCATTTACTTCTATATAAAAATCAGTGAGATCCTTTTATGTCCAATATTATGCAAACTTTTGCCATCTGCGTGACTGCAAAGGTCCTAATGAAGCATTATTTCTCCAATGTTTTAACAGCTCCATCATTTGATGCTTAAACTCAAACATTTGAAAAAAAAAATAGTAACACTGACAGGCTCTATGATTTTGCAATATTCTGGGCCTTGTAACCTTTCATCCTGCTATCCAGCTTGCTCTGCTTAAGTTACATATTCTCTGTGACTTGTTTGAAAGGATTACACTTCCCATCATCAGCCATGGCTTGGATATTCCTCATGTATGTCAGTTGTTTCTGAAATGTGCTGTAACAAGGATTTGTATCCAAGACTCACATTTTACTGGTGAGAATCACATTTAAGTGACTTTGATGTCATCTTACTGCCATTAAAGGAAGATGTCATGGATTTTAAAATGATCAAAGAAACCATAAAAAAGTAGGCTATTTGTTGTAATCCTAGTTCACTGATAAAATGCCAGTGTGCTTGGGAGTGATTTTTTGGCTTCAGTTGCTTCTGACAGCACTTGCAGCAAACTGCCCTGTAATAGAGGAAATGACTCCGATTCTGAGTGGTTTCCATTGTTTGGTGTGGTTTGGCATTGTTACAAGCCAAGAGTGTCAAAACAGCAAGTGAAGAAAATGCGGCGGAGCAGTGCAGGTTGCTTAAATTTTGGGCTCAAGTAAGGTTTCCACATTCCCTCTTTCCTTTCAGATAGGTTGACAGGTTTGTGAGACGACAGATACAATTTGCCAGCTGCCACATTACTGCAACATACTTACATATCGTATATATGACTGTACAGGTATACGTCAGTCAGAAACAGCGACTGTTACGACAAGTGATGCAAAAACACACTATTATTACTGGATATTTGGATCTTACTTATAGGATGGACTTATAGAATATTGACTCTAACCAAGAGTAGCCCATTTGAGGCACATGGAACCTTTGCCATGAGAACTCATCAAGTTCTTTTAAATAATGTGGAACAGCATGTCAGAGTGCAACTTGTCAAGTTTTATCTGACAGATAACACAATACCATGTGGTGTGCATTGAATCAACAACAGATGTTGGCTTTGTTGCTTCACATGAAACCTGGAGGACTGTCAGTGAAATCCTTTCAGCTCCATTGACTTCCCTTAAATAACAATTGCTCAGCTATAACATTAGATATCAAGCATATCTGCTTTCTGTCATTCCTTTTTGAATAAACACTAATATGAGAGTTGAATGGTATGGTCAGAATTAAGAAAGCCCTTGTGCCAAGATGTTCTTACTGTAATTGAGGGTGCTCTTTTCTGACAGTGTTGATTCATACATCTCCTAGAGGGCATACTCAGAGTTAATAACACCTTACAGTGAGTGGTCATCTGGACCCCCATTATGTAAAATGTCAGTGGAATTGTTGTTTGAGAAGATGACTCAGAATTTTCAACAACAAGGTTAGGTCAAAACCAAGTATATGGCTGGACTGTGTATGAAACACTAGAGGGCTTTTCATTTGAAATGATGGATACAGGAAATTGTGACTCCCAGCTGAGGCAACTGATGAATTTTACTACATCACTCACTCAGTCAGTCAGTCAGGGACAGACCTTTGCGTTTATAGGGCTGGCTCCACTGTTGTGGTCCAGCCAGAAACTCCATCGAGTTTATCTAGGTCTTGGAATATGGCTAACATTTTTGCTATATGCTATGAAAAACTCAACAGTCTGAGTGAAGCTCATATTGCACACAAATCAGTAGCTCTTTGTTTTTACCCAACAGGAATGATTGGGAAAATGTTTATATGTTATGTTTTGATGGCCAAATGAGCTAAAAAGGTGATTTATGATAAACAACATTCAGACATCTTGTATAAAGCAAATATGACCTGCCTTATATTTCAGTGTTGTGTTGCAATTTCTCTCATAAGCTGTTTATACGTATGAACTCCAGACAATGTCCAGAGAATTTCTTAGTTTGCAGTGCATGTGAAAGGGGCTACAGTCAAACAGCTCTTTAAAGATTATCTTACTAACACATATTATAAACTTGGAGGTAGAAGAAAAATGTTTACCATGGCATTATCTTGCAAGCGTCACAGTTTTGCTCAGTTTAAGGTTTAAAGTCTCAGCAAGTATTTATTTTCTCATCTTTGCTGAGAAATTCTCAAGAAGTCATTTAAACATACCTTTATTTTTGCATGGAGAAGCAAATATTTCTGTTGATGACCGACCTATTTTTCAAAGCTTATCCCTTACTTAAACGTGACAGTCATTTAACTAAAAGGAAGCAAATGCCTCCCTTGAATATCTTTAAAAGGCAAACATTTTTATAATGGACCCCCCTCTAATACTGATATTAGAGTTATATCTGCACTAAACACTTGTCAGCTGTAGGCAACGACCCTAGACTGATACTAAGAAGTGTTAATGTTGCTCTGTCTAAAAGGAATCGGCAGACAACTGCACTAACAATCAAGTATCCACATGTATATGCATTCATTCAGTGAATGCCACTGAAATGCTATCAAAACTAATTTCACACATATAATTACTCATGTTCCCACATAACAAAAGTGTGAAAGAAAATTATGACAGTGAGGGTAAAATGGTGATGAATAACTGCTGTTGTAGGATACAACAGTGGATGCACAGGAAATGATCATTTGGTTCAACAGGCAGGTGATACTCAAAAAGTAGTCTTTGATTAGTGATGTAGAAATCAGATACGTTGATATCATTTTTGATACTAATTAGAATAGATCAGCCAATTTTAGAAACTTTCCAGAACAATGTAACTGAAGTTTTGTTGTAGATTTGTTGTGTAGAAATATTTCCACTTTAGTGTGATGCTTAATTAGATTCTCATAACATGACACACTGAAGAATATTTGCTGTCAGTTTCACACAGTAAGGACTAAAGATTTTAAATGAAAAGTCAGAATAAGTATTGCGAGGAGAGTAGGATCAGTGCAGTGCAAGACTCCAGTAGAACATCCCTATTGTCAGAAAAGAACCTTGATATTGGACAAATCTGTAAAATCCTGGATTATATTCAGTGACAATATTTTTAGAGTTCAATAGCAACATTTTATTGTTTATTGTTTAGTTTATTGTAGAACTGTGAAGATATCGTTAAGGTAAGGCAACTAAAATGATTAGAGGTTAGAGAAATTATCCACCACAATTCCTGCATTGGCACTGAACATAAGCATTGGACTTACATCATGACCTGAAATGTCCACTAATTCCCTACATCTTGGCTAAGCTAATGGGAGTATTAAATTATCGACCAACTGTATGCAAGACGCCAGGGCCACCTGGCCTCTGTGCAAAGAGAGAAGCCAATGTACAGTGCCAGTTCTAGCGTGGGTGTTGCCCTAGGTGAGATCTGAAAATGTGCCCCTTCCTGCCTCCAAAAAAGGAATAAATAAATAAATAAATCACTGTTGGAGTTGGGGTGATTTCCAATAATAAACCTATTATACAATCCCCTCACATCATCTCCTCTCATCCAAATTAAACTCTTTAAAAAGGGTATAAAACCTGTTTCATGAAAAAATTTAGACTACAGTAAAATATATTAATACCTGAAATGTTAATCCACTCAACTATATTTATACACAGCATCCCGAATTTATTTTCCAGCATCCCAAATATGTTTTCAAGTGATATTGTTGGATTTCCTGTTTCCCCCTCCAGAAAAGGAAACAATTGATTTTTTTTTAACCTTTAATGGACTACAGGGATTTGCTCTTTATGAACGCACTTGACTAGTGCCTATAAATAAGTTGGATACTGTATACCATTGTGCTTTATATTTTACACCACTGTACTTTGCATTCTGCTGCTAAGTGGCTATATGTCCACAGACTTTTGCATTGGTTGGTTTTTACATATAAATCTCTCCTAGGGCTGGTTCCTCCTTATTTGTGTACATACATGCGTAAAAGCCAAAATCAATATGGCCTGTGCTCTCATGATGTTCTACAGATGTTGGTTCCCAGAGTTAGAACACAATACAGCAAAAAAGCTTTTAAATACGCTGCTCCTTCTTCCTGGAATAATGTTTAGAAGGGCCTGAAATTATCAGAACTGATTACTACGTCAATTTTTACCGAATTGAGAAAATAATACTGTGGTTAATGTGATGCTCCTAAATTTCCACTGAAATCATTTCAGAAAATGGTACCTGTTTATGCATCATAACTGGATTTTTGTCCTTGACCTTTGATTGCATATTAACTGGATATTGTGTTCATTCGTTTGTAGTGTGTGACAGTTGTATTGTTTGTGTTCATTGCTGTAACAATGTTGCACATAATTTATTTGGATTTTCCAGAGGACATGGGGGTTTGGAGGTAAAATAAGGGAGTTGGCCTGTATTAATGATCTCAATGTTTAAACTTAAATCTGCATTGAACAGCTAATACAAAAGCACAGAAAGTCAATTACCATGAGGTCCTGTTGTGTTGGAAGATTTAAATAATTAACAAAGGTACCCACCATGTGTACATACGCCTCTCAGTAACAGAAATGTAATACATGAAAATACACAAACTCAGGCTTACATACACACATACACAAATGCAATTGCATTAAATCAGAGGTAAGTGAAGAACAAGCAAACAAAGAGAAAAAAAGAAAATAAATAAATAGATAGATAATATCTAATAATATATATTATCTATATAATGGTTGTAATGATATTAAAATATATTATTAGATAGTATATAATTAGTATAGTATGTAATTAGTCGTCATCAGTATAATGAGGTCCGGACTGGGCCAAGACAGGTCCACCAGGCACAGGCCACGACTCTCCACAGCAAAGCATAGCATGTTAGTTATATTTAGACACATACAGCACCATGGTCTTATCAACTGCAGCACCATTTTGTTTTGTTGCGTTTTTTGTTTGCTTTTTTTCATTTCCATCCTTCCCCAAGGCCTAGTTGTTCCCATCGCTTCAGGCATTTCAGATTTTGTAGTTTTCTTTTAGATGTTAATCTTTATTTTTAATCTTTGCAATGGAACTCCTACTTAAAAAAGAAACTTGGGTATGTAAATAAAATAAATATTATATAATCAACACAGTAAATATTATAACAAAGTAGAAAAAATTGCTTTGATATATGTTTGCGATATTCACTCGGGAATTATGAGGTAGCAACTTTATTGTCCACATTATGGCAAATTGTCTTATGGAATTCACAGATTTCTTTGCACTCACAGCTTACTTACTACATACTAATTTACCTTTTTCATGCCTGCACTGCCCAGTTTACTTGCTCTGTTTACCACCCTAGGGTCATCAGTGATTGTTACAAACAAGGTAATTGCACTTGATGGGTCACAAAGGCAGTTTTCACTGCAACAGAGATGAGGAAACAGACTCTTTTGCAGTGCAGAGTAAAAAGGCCTGTAATTGCCTGGAGTGAGATTTGTGTATCTTGACATGGCAGATTGGCAAGACTGCACTAAAGTGCCACAGATTAGTACATTACCACAGATTCTGCTCCTGAGGGGGAGGCAGGAAGATACACAGAGAAAGTGAAGGACTTAAAGCAGACAGAGAGAGGCATTTAAAGAATGAGCACAAGGAAATGGGCAGAGAAAGGGAGAAGGGTACTTTGTGGAAAGAGAAGCATGATAAAGTGGGATTATAAAACAGAGGCATGTGATTATAATAGACACTGAGAGAAAAGAGTGATGAAGTGAAAAGAGAAAAAAAAACAGACTGTTGCCTGAAGTTAAATGAGAATGTTTTCTTTTTCAAGAAAATTAAGTTTATTTGTTTCGAGCAAACATTTATTTTCATACATCAGACCTGCCTGCCTGGCTCCCTGATAGACATGTTTTATGCCAGTCTCAGTTTCATCATCAACATCCTCAATCAGATAGTAGCATCCCTTCACTTCTCTGAACAGTTTTTCTTAGGTCAGAGGCAGGTTTCAACATATTTTCTTTTGTCTTTGTAGATCATCAATGATAATAAAATCCAAGAACAGACTTTGGATTAATAGTTATCAATGCCTTTTTGCCAAAGAATATTTATTATAAAAGATGACAGGTGTATAATTTTTCCCAACCTAAAGAAAGGGCGAAGGAGAATGTAGAATAAAAAGGTTGGATCAATATGAACAAGGCTCATCTGGCTCATGGAAGGAGATCTGCTTCGGATCAATATTGTTGGTCGATGCCAGTGAGAGACTGCAGTGATGAAAAACTCTATTTCTTGGCCCACAGAAGGGAGTGGATGAATCTTAGCAGAAAATAGATAAAAGGGAGATACCTATACCTCATCCGTTCACTGTGAAATGCATCCTTTGCATGTTGGTTTGTTTAGTTATATTTCAGCTTTTAGATCATGGATTATGGCCATTTACTGGCTTCCACTGATGGAATTCTGCCAGGTGTTGTGATGATTCACCGTATAGGGTATGAAATCACATTTATCCTTTCAGCGTGTATTATAAAATGAAATAAAATGTACACAATACATGTTTATAGAGCGACGTATACTGCTGTAGCACTGCTTTGTGTGGGTGATTTATGAGAGCAAGCCAGTGGCTTAGCTACCTTTGAAGAGATTGCGATTTCCTCCATCTTTAATGGTTCATTCATCTTCTCCCATTATAATATCTGCAATACGTTAGTTTCCAGACATGTTGGAGAAAAGGGATACTGTGTGATTAATTTGTATGGAATCACTCACATTCCAATACATATTCATTTCACCTTCCTACAACTGTTTCCTCTCTCTTGCCCTCTCACTGTGGTATTATAATGTTTCATGAGAAGAGAAATAAGAGTCAATACTGTAGTGACAAATGTGTGTTTCACGATACACAAATAAGTTTGTGTAAGTTTGTTAATTTGTAAATTAGTTATGCTCATCACAAGTGCATTAATCTGTCCAATAATGAATATCATCCAAGTTGAATAGATGTTAGTTTTACAAATATGGAACCCATCTTAAATCAATGTCAATGTATTCCACATAGACTGTATATTTTCAATTTAGAACTACACTGGCTTTTGTTATTTTTTGTGGCCTTGACTTCATCAGTGTCTTTTACATCCATTTGATAATCTTCAGAGTTGAATTGTTGACTACATTCATGTTGTCATATTTAGGTTGAAAACAATCTCTAAAAAATGTCACACATGAAAAACATGCAATGTTACTGTGATCTTTTTTAGTGCTGGTAGGTAGTGGGTGTGTGACCATGTGACACAGAGTCAGTCCCATTGCTGGAATTGTCCTTTGAATTTGCTTTTGAAAGGATTCTTGTGCATATAAATGTCTGAAAACATTTGCTACTTTTTTTTGCATTTATTCACAGATGACACATAGATTTGTTTATAGGTTATGGTGTGGAGTTTTTAGACGATCTTCTTATAACTCCATTTAGAGTAATAGCTTTTAAGCGCATCCATGTGGATTTACCCAGTGGGAGAGTGGCACACACATAAAAGTAACATGCATTTTGGTTCGAAGGATCTTAGAAGAGTCTCCAAACATAACTAAATCACGATTTGACACGGCAGGGGAAAAAATGCCTTTTTAGTCATTAACATGCACAAGAGGCTTTTTAAAATGTTATAAGATTAATGAACACCATGGTTGGGTTGTATTTATTTGTAAAACTGGATATAAATATGCATTGATGATCACAATTTACTTATAGATGGTCATATGTTATACAAATGTACAGAATATATCATCAAGCACACATTTGAAACTTATTAAGTACACAAAAATAGCAGAACGAATTAGCCTTAATGAATCTCAGTGGCTGAATAAATGTAATACATCAAATTAGAACTTTAATATTTTCACTCTAGTGATACAATATTCTGTGAATATTTTTGTCTGACTGGCCAAACCCAAAAGTGCATGCCTTTTCAATGATGCATTGCGAGGAAATGGCAAGGCTCCCTGTGGGAAATTGAATAGTCCATTTCCAATCGAGTGTGCCCTGGAAAATCCATGGGGGTCAGTGACAATTTGTCTCAGGAGGTCTGCACTGAGAGTCATTACGCTCAAGACCAACATGTCCCAAGGGACAGAACCATTCTTTAAAAGGGGACTTGTATTCCCTTTTGATATAAAATATTTCCCTTCTCTCCTTGTGCTTCTCTCTCTTGCAAACAGGTATGAAAATATTTCCTCCATTCAGAAGGGTAATATATGAATTGTAGGTTGCATAACAGTATATTAATACACAATACAACACGTCCTCTATCATATTAGGCAGCATCTCATTAACCTCTATTTTTGGGTATCTCATCTTTGTTTAACAAATTGCTCGTGTCCCTTGATTAATTATAAGAAAAGAACCATATCTACTCCACTGTGGAGAGAAATTTTGCTGTGGCTTAGATTAAAGGTTTCATGAATTTTAATGGGCAAAATGTGCTGCTATCAATCAATATAGTTTATTCATGTTTTAGCAGGATGAAGGTGACTGTTAAGCTAATGTTTTGTGATATGCAAATCTGAGATAATTTTCTCAATTGCTGTCATATGACTTCATATCACTCAGTTTAATTTTCACTCACATTTGCTTGTTAACCAAGCATACCTTTTGTAATAGGGGATCCTGGTTGATTAATCAGTGCCTCTAATAAAGCCATTTAAGGACATCCTGGGTTTTCTCATTTGTAGGCTGGACACTGTCAAGTTGTTGCAAATTATTCAAGGATGGTCTCAGCTGAGGGCTTTGTTGTTGATTATCAGTTCACATTAAAAATGTAAACAGTCATGACAGAAAATAAAAATGAGCAATTTGTGGATAGTATCAGATAAGACTTGCCTTAAATACTTTCTAAATCACAGTTTTGTTTTAAAGAATACAAGGCTTAGAGTTTTCATCCATTTCCCCAAAGGCAACGTTATTTGAAGTAGTTATATTCATATTTTTTCCCAAATTAGAATTATGACAGTGTCACCTTGAAATGGAAATGTTAAGGTGACACTGCCATATTTTTTCAGCTCAGCCTCAACACTTGTTAAATGTGACAATTTATTGAAAGAACTCCTTCAGGAAATAACATGAATGCTTTAATTTGGCTGATATCACTGAAACCTTTTCATCTATTAACACTTCCATTGTATATCTAATTATACTTCTACATGTGAACTTTACATTAAATGTTTATTTGATCACATAATGATTTGCATGTCTGGAAATGATCAGCTACTAAACAGCTAAAAACATTATTTAACTTTTTTTTAAAAAAAAAACAAAAAACAAGAACATTTAAGACCACATGCTGAAGCCATGGAGTTTTCCATCACCTTTATCATTCCTATTTGAGCTTTGTAGTAATGTCATTAACTGAAATGGCAACAATGGAGGTTCGAACGAGACAGTTTTCCATTTAAAACCATCCTGCTTTATGAGTTAATCTATTTCTACTGCTAAATAATTCTTAATGAATATTTTTCACTTTGGATGCAGTAGATTCATCTGTCTCTGTGTTATTCATTTTGCCCTCCCCTCTCATTTCCTGCCGTGGCTTTCCTTTCTCCGCTCTCCGGATTCAAATCACCTGTGCGTTGCCCACACATCCTTAGAGGGAGAGAACGAGTCAGAGAAAGACAGTAGGAGATTACATGACCCCACTTGATCCATAGCTGCTGTATCAATGAGGTCCTTGTTATCAGCACAGTCTGGTTTTTGGCTTGTGGACCACCTCAGAGCAACATGAAAACGCCAGCACTATTCTTGCTTTTTAGTTCATGTTGTCAGTGTTGTTAGAAGAGGTTCAGAAGAGCAAGATGTTACCTTTCAAACCAGGATTTCAGTCATTCTGCAACAGTGTATCTAGCTTGTACACTGGATCCTAAAAATACCAAATTTGGCTTATTTCGAATGGCTTATTATGGAGAGTTGAGATATAGAGAGTACTTGTCAATATAAATAAACCAGACCACATAAGCATGATCATATACAATAATGTCTATATATAATACTATCTAGGAAATATTGGCCAGTTTTGAGTTTTAATTTGAATCAGTTTTGGCAAGAGTCATTAAAAGGACAAATCAATGCAAAAAAAAAGAGAGACTGATTAGTAGAATAACCTTTTAAGACATTCAGTTGACAACACTGCACTGACTTCTTTTTAACAGCTTAATTGCTAAAGATGAAAGTAAACATTCTTGTGGTGAATATTAGTTTTCTTAAAATATAGATTTTAGCACACAGTCCTCTTCATAACCTTTGTCTTGCTGTTTACATGAACAAATACAGTCATGATTGAGAATTTAAATGGAACATACGCCATGTGTGTGCATTAGAAACCAAAGCTAGAGCAGGACTGTTGACTTTTCAGGATGATTGGGTTTCAATAAATAGATTGGTTGTTGATTTTGGGATACATACATATTTGTGCCTGATCCCCCTGCCATAAGCTCAAATCCTGTGATCAGATTTAAATCATTAAATATAATCTCATTTTAAATGTTTAATGAGATATAATTCAAGTTATTCATTTATTATTTTGCATGGTCTGCTTTTGCTGAACAAGTACTTGTTATGCTTCATTTGTACTGCAGTATCATTTGCAATCAAATAAATGCTGCCCTGCACACTTTTCCTAATAATCAAAGTAAAAAAAAAACAATTTGCCTAAAGTCATGACATGGGATCCATTGGAGTTTATGTTTCATAATGCAGATAAGTCAGAGCTAATCATTACAACTCTGTCTTGTTAGCAGAATTGACAATTACTGCAAGTGTGTACAACCTCATGAGATAAAACTAGGAATTTATCATCCACATCTCGTGTCTATTGCCACACTTACATCTCTAATAAAACTAAATGTTTCTATTGTGGTTAGTCCTCATAGTGTTTTAATAATCCACCTTTTTTTTTCTTTCTGATCTGTATCACAGTAATAGGTGCATTTTGTAAAGCTCTCAGTGAAATCTCCCAGTACAATTAAGCTGTTTGAGGAATGATCATTTTACAAAGGAACATGCCATTCTGTTTCTGTTGTATCAGTTCATTGCAGCAAAAGACAATTTAACACTAAGTGAAAGTTGGAATTAGGTGGATTTGAACCTTTCAGTCCAGACCAGATCTGACCAATTACTGCCATTTTGTGAGCAAATAGGTGCACTCTAATAATGATACCATAATGTCTTAAGTGCATAGCACTGATTTTACTGGTTTGAGTTGTCTTTTCATGTTTTCTGTTTTGTAAGAATGTGAGTTTAATAGAAGCAAATGCTCTTTGGATTTCAGTAGAAATACTGATGGAATATTCGTGGCAAGTGGATGTAAAACATTTTCATAAAATACAAGAGGCTGCATTTAGTATTGATTATTGCATGGCAGGCTTTTATCTCATATAATAAGTCACTAGTTTTTCTTTGACAATGATAATTGGTAGTTTAAAAACATTTCCTCCCTTAAAACGTTGTAATAATACTAAAAAAAAACAACAAAAAAACAAATGCCATGGGGACTGTTATCTATGTTTAAAAAGTAGAATGTGTTATATAGAAACAGAAGCTTTCATACTTATTAGTGCTTGATAAGTCCTCTGCTGCCTTTGGGGAATGACATTATGAACTGTAAATATATCGCTTTCAGATTGCCCTGCTGAGGCCATAATTCCCTGTCCCTGGGCTCAGGTGAAGGTCACCGGGGAGCTGTCAAAATGTCCATGTTCCCATGAACGCGCTACTACAGCAAGGCTCCCAAGAATTAAAGTGGCTGTCTGAGTCAAACCAACCTGAATCATTAATTTTCATTTTCGTTCACAGTCAGCTGTTATTTATCATCGGGTTTTATAATTTTGAGCTTGTGGGATTGGGCCAGATTTTCCTATGAGGCAGTGCAGTTGTGCTGGCAGTGAACACATGATTTTCACTGGGTTGGCAATCTAGCAGCACAGTTAACCTTTACATTTACCCTGACAACTAAAACAGCATTTTGGGATTTTAGCAAAATATACTGAGATTAGTCAGGAAAAAGCAAGGCCAATCAATGAAATGTCATTATTGCAAATAAAAGTTTAAACTCTGATGGACTGGTTTTGTGTGACACACACTTAATTTGATGTGAGTGCAGCAGATTGTACACTGATGTTTATCATTTTTGTACCATTATGGGAGAATATTACCCCTTACTCTCCTGGAAAAGGCTTTTTGGCATTGTTCGGAGGTGAATACAGGCAAGATTTTACATAAAAAAAGATCTTATCAGAGAGCATCACAACCAGAGGAGGCTTGTCCATAGAGGCAGGGGAAGTTGTTTCTCTATTTTTGAGAGGCAAGAGGGAGACGAAAATCATTACCAAATCTCACTATGATTTATAAAAAAATATTTTTTCTCTCTTCTTTGGGAAAAATCCATTATTGAAATTCTAATTAAAATGATTCAACAGTAACACCTGCAGGGCAGACAAGAGGGGAAATGGTGAAGTGTGAAGTGGTGAGAGGAGAGCAGAGAAGGACAAGCTCCTGCTGTCCTTGGGGCAGCATCTCTCATATAAATGTAATGTACTCCATTTTTTTCATGCTGATCTGTTATTGGCCAAAATAGTACAATGATGCAGCAAATGTGGACTTCCTGTCCAACAATCAACAACCAGAATACAATATTGACACTGTTGGTCCAATGACAGTTTCCAAATTACATCTTCAAATCTCTACCACTGTATAACGTTACCTAAAGTGATGAATTCATACAGTAGCATATTAGACAATAAATTATAAAGTGAAATTTGTGAACTACTTTTAAACACATCACTAAAAAATATCATTTTATTTAGGCCTTTTCTACAGTGTCCAAATTTCCATTTTTCATATTTACAGGCTATGTTTCTCTCTCTCGCTCTCTGTTTTGTAAAATGAGCAGTAGCTAGCTGCTAGCTACTTCCGTTAGCCAACGCAACAATTAGCTTGTTGTAGCCGCGCTGAAGGGCTACTTGACCTAGTAGCAAGAATGGGTTTGAGCTGTCAGGGCTGTGGCCTGGGCGGGATTACGGTGGCGTGCAGCGGCCAGAGGTGCACTGCTCTGAAGTGAGCTCCTCTCATCAGCAATAGAAAGTTAAAAACGTAGTTTAAATGAGACAACGGGGAGAATTAGCTTGTTTGATATCGTTGCTAATGATATCAGACTGGTTAACCAGCAGCAACCAAGTTGTGTTAGCAAACAAACAAGATGACCAACAGCAACAAATGTAGTGGCACATTATGACATGGATACTTCATCTCCACGAAAGAAAGAAGACATCAGATAATGTGAGTCAGATACAGCTTCTCTCTCTCTCTCTCTCTCTCTCTCTCTCTCTCTCTCTCTCTCTTTCTCTTTGGTCGCTAATTTAATCTCTGATGGTTAAATGTCTCTCTGTGGCTGTTGTGTGAATTTATCTCCTTAGCAAGAATGCAGCAGAGAGATGATATAATGTGCTGTAGGTAGTTTGCCTGTTGAAGAGTTACAGTGAGCTATCTGGACTCACATGGAAACAGCCTGATTCATTTGGATTTTATCCAGTTTATCCAGTTTTAATGGTTGTTCAGTGACTTGTTGACGTTGTGTGATTTGTGAATGAGTGAGCAGGAGGTCTGGCTGGTTGCCTGTGTGAATTTCTTCGTTGTTGGTGTTTGAGCTGAGCTGTATATTGAGTAATAAGCTTAAAGTTATTAGAATTGAGACTTTTTTTTTTTTTAACTACTAAAAGCAACTAGTATAACAACAGTGTTAACATGTCAGCTTTGTAGGCTATATTTTGTATGTTGTGCATACAATTAGAGCATGTAAGTCATGTATTTGATGCATGCAATAATACTTTTTGATGTTGAGTTACACTTTTAGTTCTGTGAATGTTTCCAGACATCAATCTTTCTAGTATTCATCACTGATCTGTACTTGTGTCAGATTATAAGCTTTATGGTACTTTATATAGATCTGTATACAAAGAAAACAGACAGGAAACACATGTAAATCATATGACGTGTTGTCTCTTTTTGATGAGAGCATAAATCTGTTGTCACAGTAGAACAATACCATAAATGAGCAGAGTGTTGCCATAAATGATACATCTGAACATATCCAGGGCTAAAATAAGTGCTTCTCTTCTTAGAAATAATATGTATATGCTAAATGTCCTTTAAAGAAGCAGACTTTTCACCACTCAGGCATTTTTGTTTTATATGCCATTAAGTGAATGACATATAAAATGATATAGTATGATGCGGTTTGTTGTAATATTCAATGTTACATTCTGTTTGAATATGTGTTGCTATAATTCAACAGGTTATGCTATGAATTATGTCGGTGTCAGTTTTAAAATCTTGTTCCATCTGCTCCTTTTTAACTTCATTTGAACATAAGAACATAACATCCCTTGAACATAAGAAAGTATATATAAGTAGTTAACTAGTGTAAAATAATATGACACCATGAGTTGGTTTTGCACCTGTCCTCCTTAATGTTTTGAGTCATCAGCCACCACTGATGACAATGTGGGGCTGTGTCAGAAGGCCATCCTAGCCACAGTAACTGAGCTCACATACATTTCCCTACTTGCTCAAATTAAATTCTGGTGTTGAGAATGGTCGCCTCACCCACAGGAAATTAAAAATCAAATTAATTCCTAAACAGCGGCAAAGGCGTGCTCTGTTCATAAAATCTTTCATATCCTGGGACTGTCTTGTTGTTATCTATGTATTACCGTTAAAAAATTGTACCTCAGACTGCCAGACATCAAGTCAAATTTAATGATTTAAAAAAAAAAAGATACATGAAGAAATGTTAAGGAAATGTATCCGTAGCCAGTGCAATTAAAGGTTGTTGACATTGGACATGGATATACTGTAGATGTACTACAGTGTATCAAACATTATATGCATATGAAGTCAGAAACAAGTTATTTTTTTCTGTACACATTCTGTAGTTTTCTGCTTTATAGAAGAATCAAGGCCTCTTTTTAATTTGACTACTGTACTTATGACACTTTACACCCACCAACCCATGACGCAGCAGTTAAGAGATTTATTCTGCTGTGCATGTGGTATTTTTTGTGATTCATTAAACAAATAGGCATCTTTGAAAATGATGATTTCATAATCGGGCTGTACAGTCACTGGCTACTATTTTTATTCCTACATTTTCATGTAGAATCAAGCAAATTGAACAGTCATTTTGAATATGGCTGATTAAAAATGAAGGGAGCATGTTCCCCATCACATATAACAGAACAGGAGATATGATGATCAAACATTTTTAATTAAATTTTTGTGTTGTATTTTGTTTTAACATTATTCTATATTACATCAATGTCAAAACCACAATCCCAGTACGTTTATCATAAGTATCCTCTCAAGGAAACCATGTTTTCTCTTGACCCGCAGAACAATATATTCTAAAACACAATTAGAAAATAAATTACTCATAAATATTGGATTAACAATAATGGTTTTGTCAGACATTTGATAAGCACTCCAGTGCTGAATATGTACTGTGTGACCTGTGAGGCTTACATCATCATGCAAAGTTTACATGATAAATTATTTATTAAGATAAACTATAGTTGGAAAGTTACAGAAGTGGTGTAAAAATTATCACCTTTTCATATACATTATTCATTAATGCATCACCTTTTTTCACAGCATAAAAAAAGAATAAAGGCTTAGAAACCTGAGTGGATGGCATAATGGTGGCAGAATAAATGATGTTGGCCTTCAAAAATGATATTTCTGTAAACTTGTCAGTATTGCGGCTCTAAGGAAATCTTATATGTACCATTTAACAGCGCTTGAGCTGCATTTGCTGCTAAGGTGTAATTTAGAGGCTGTTTCAGTGACTAAAATAGGCCTGCAGATAAGAGCCGAGGATGCCTTGCACATCATTAAGTGTGAAATATAACAACACGCCCCTGAGCTGCCTACTGTTCCCCCGGAGAGACGACAGCCAGATAGGGCTCTG
Organism: Euthynnus affinis; assembly: GCA_029490765.1. Taxonomy (NCBI): domain Eukaryota; kingdom Metazoa; phylum Chordata; class Actinopteri; order Scombriformes; family Scombridae; genus Euthynnus; species Euthynnus affinis. The sequence continues at coordinate 11,748,755 of CM055852.1, read as the reverse complement.
CACAATTATGGCTGAGAGAGCCACAGACCTACCTTCCTCACACTGCTTCATTTTTTTTTTAAAAACAGCTCTGATTGCAGTATACCACTACATGAAACACCAAATAACAAAGGTACAGAATCCTTTTGACTGTTAAAGCAGTGATAAAGTTGATGCACTTCTGATTGGCTTTCTGTTCCTTCTAAAGCTCTCTTTGTGCATGAGTGCAAATGCATGAGCCTAGAGTGTACCTAGAGGCAGATTATCAGTTATTTCACAGCACTTCAAGCACTCCCTGGAAAGAGAAAAAGAAACATTACATTATCTATGAAGATACTTCTCTGTAAAATTGAAAAGTAGCCTCTGCTCTGACTATAAGGCAGGATTTTGCGTTGCCCTTCTTCTTCTTCCCTTATTATACCTTTGTTTGCTTGAAAAGCCTGACTACTATCTTCTGTATAACTGTGTGCTTATTATACAGGTTGAGTATGTTTGGCCGGAAGAGTTTGCAAGCTAGCATCATTGTCATTCTGTCAACTTTTAAGTATAATCAAATACCACGTCACTCAGTGAGTCACTTCATTACACGTTTGGAACATCAGAGTAATTAACAACAATATAACACAACAGTAACTGCAACGGATCCAATCAAACATCAACTTTAATTTATTAAACATTATGAGCGGCTTCACTGCTCAGAATCCATCCGGATACGTGACTTTGAACCTGGAATCACAGCTACTGTATGCAGCTTCACAATGAATAGGCAATGAATCATATACATTACGGAGAAGGAAAAAAAAAACTGAATGCTGTGTTGACACTGGTGTTTTCCAATCTTGCCAATATCCCTCCCACTGCACAACCCTGGGGATCTAGAGATGAGTAGAAAAAAAAAGTCTCCTAACATTGTGGTTTTTTAGACTGCTGACAAGCTGTTCTGTGGCTATTAAATCCATTTCTCACTGTCAGTAGAGCCGGAGCGGCTTAGATTTGAATGAGGAGATGCTGCTGCTCCTGCCGCTGAGGGACCTATACATACATTGATGGCAATAGAGTCCATACTGTGCATTGTGTCACAACTAGGGAGCTGAGGCTGGGAGAATGTAATAATAAGTTTATTGACATTTTAATATTCATAAGAAATTACTTTAAGATTTAAAAGTTTGTTGTTATGCAAGATGAAAGATTATTAGCTATGGCAACTTCCATCCATGGATCCATTTTCTAATAGATTTCAGTGTTTTCCCTAAGTTGACTTCTTTGGACTTGAGACTCAGGAGCCACACATTTCTCCGTTCTCTATTTCTCTGTTTTGCGTCTGTTGCTAACTCTGGACCCCTTTTCCAGCAGTTGGAGAAACAACAGACGTGACTTTTCTTGGTCTTGACCAGCTGCAGCATTTATTAACTGACACACTTTACACTGCACTGTACATTTAGTGCCAGTCTGTCAACTTACTGCTAACCTTTTCCTCTGCTACGCTCACATCCACCATCACTTTTCTGCTGCTCCTTCTCTCACTCAACCACTTCACTCACCCGCAACGCACAAATATTAAGTACCTTTTAAAAGGAGCTACGCTACCAAGAGTTTCCAAGGCAACGGCACAGAGGTTAACTCATATTTCAAAACAACACAGAGGCTCTCAAATGTTATTGATTTCTAAATGAATGGATATTTGTTTTTGCCATTATTTGTATGTTTGGCATTAAAAAGTATATATATTTTCTTGCTGTTCTCGTTGTACAATTATAGGGGAAACACTGGATTTCCTGTTCAAGCAACTATCCGATGACAAATCTAAACCTATTCTATGTTGACTATATTTGCTTTATATCTTTGTCCATTTTGACAATGATGAAAACACAGTAATGTTGAAACATTTGGCTGTTTGCACTATCAAAGGCTGAAAATCAATCAGTCTACTTTAGTCTTTTTTTCCCCCCTCACAAGAAAGATCTGCTCTGCAGTACCAGACTATCAGATGATCAGATTATTCCAACAAGACCTTTGGTATGCCTAAAAGTCAAAGCAGTTTATCAGTGCTTTACAGAAAAAAAAAAACTCATTCTGTAAGAGCTTTTTCTAATCTGCCACTTCTGTTCTCTTGATTTGTCTAAATTAGGTGGAGATTCTGGAGAAAGATTAGCGAAAGTTCATGTTCATGGTTAAAAGAAGAACTGCTTGGTTAAAGTTATGATCAGCTTGTCTTTATGGTTCAAAGAAAACATGATTGACTGTTAGTGAGAGATGCTTTGGGAACTAGTGTCAAACATGGACCCAACCATGCACCTCAAACTCTTCTCAACACTTTTTTTTTTAGTATAAGCACATTTGGCAAAATAATCCCAACATTAGGTCCACTTACTGGCTTTTTCAGGAACTTTCAACCAGATCAATCATCCCTTCAGAACTCACAGAATTAAAAATCATACAAACCCCAGGTTCTCTCATGACCTATTACAAGCGATTTGGTGCAGAAACAAAGCCTGGTCCGTTGTCAGAACTACTTTTATTAAAAATAATTAGCAATTCAAACGTACAAATATATGATAAAATCGCGTATTCTCATAGGTCTTTGCATAACCTCGAACTTGCACCACATGCTGATAAGCCAAAATATGTTTTATTCTCAAAAAACATTAATTCTACCTCACATCTCCCTGCCGACCATACACAAAATGGTAGTGGAAAAACAAAAAAGTTTTGGTTAGATAGATGAATTTGGTTAGATAGAAATCGTACCTTTTTTAAATCTCATGTGAAATGACTACTGTAGCAGAGAATCAGAAGGTGAAAATGAGTTACTATCCTGAGAAAGCATGCTTTTCTCTTGAGAACATGAAAACCATTACACATTCAACCATCACTCCCCAAACAGCCTGATGCAGTTTTCCACTATGCCCTGTGCCTTTTTACAAGACATAAATATCATGCTGATCATTGTGTACTATATAAGAAAGTAGGCTGGTCGTCATTAGCAACAAGAAGAGAATTAAACACTCTCCGAGTATACTCTTGATACCCCGTAAATAAATACTAACCTTGGGAAAACTGACTTCCAGCACTTAGCATTCTGTGTACCTACAGCACATTATAGCATGCAAACATAATTATAGTAATACAAAAACTGCATTTAAATCCTTCAGTCAGAGATTTATATGAGGAGAAGAGAGCTGACAAAGGATTTCTGGTATCAAAATGATTGTTATGAACTTTATCTTGAGTCTTATTTGAGAAACAAATGGCCCTGTCATCAAGAACACACCATCTATAATTCTTTGTCCTTTTTTTCCCCATAAACAGTTATTCCGCCTATGCCAGCCTTGGTGCCAGAAGATAAATAAGGGGAATTAATTTGTGTCAGGATGACAGGAAAGCACTGCTCTGTTTGGCAGGAAAAACAGAGCAGAGGGTGTTATTAATGACTAGACGTGTGGCCTGCAAGGACCACAGTCGCTCAGAAGGAGGTCAGGAGAGAGAGTGAGAGAGAGAGAGAAGCGAGCCAGGGGGACAGGGAGGACGAAACCACGGTGCCAACACAGGAATAAAGGAAATATTCAGTAAAGTTGCAGATCAACAGAGGAAACTAGTCTTTAGGATGTTAGAACACCCACAACATTCTCGGCGCTCGTTATTTGTCCTAGTTTTGAACGTCCCCAGCCTTGCACTATTCCTTGGCATTTGATGATGTAATATAAATAATGGGCTCCTGCCTGCTGACTGGGGAGCTGTGCTGTGTGGGGGCAGCGGTCAGGTCTGTGGAGGTGTGACCCAATCACCTAAAGAAGAGAACACAGCTTCTTTCAAATGGCACATCTGTAGCCTTGAAACATGATTTTACAATAGGACGCATCAGAATGCTGTGTAAGTGTCTTTGAAAAGTATTGCTCAATATCTGTCTTGTAATTGCTAAATTGTCATGTGGATTGAAATAGTACTTTGCAAATCAATTTCATCACTGTGTAATTTATCATTGATCATTTGGATGAAATTTTCCCTTCTCTTCTTTTAAAGGCCCTGAAAACATATTTTCTCTATCAGTCTCTAACTATGAGTGATGGGATCCTATACATCTTTAACATGCTATTCTCTACCAAATTGTATGCCAAGATGGAACAGATTTCACATAAGATATTTCTAGATCTCATAGTTTTCTATTGTGTTCCTCTCACTTGTTTGAAGTGGGTCGGGCTCAGTAGGATCCATATAACATCATATACTTCCATTCATCCACACAGTCCTGATAAAGCAGAGTCTTATCATATCTTTCTTCTTTTATTAATACATTAGTCATTCTTAGGCCAGATGTATGACTCTTTAAAATACAATGATTAAATGGACATTCAGGGTTTTACCTCTAATGTGTGCACAGCTTGTATCAGCAGGTGCCAGTCAGCTTTGTTAGTTTTTGCTTATGGTGGTGTGATTAATGCTGTGCTGTGTACTCATGCCTCGTGTTTCATCTGCTAGAAAGTTGGGTTACAATGTTGCCTTAATGACACATTGTTGTGTAGATATGGTGCGGTCGCACAGATAAATAATGTGGCGTGTTTTTAAATAGCGAAGGAGTAAAGAGAACAAGGTAAAATATTAGTGAACTTGTGTTTAATCTGTAACAGTCTAATAGCGATGCAACCTGGGTGATATTACTGAGAAGAGAAGCTGCATCAGACTCGCAGAGAGGTTATCAGTGCAGTGTTTCTCCTGTATTCCTTCACACAATCATTAATATCAATGGGCTGCAAATGATTTTCACTTGCACACTGTGCGAGCACAATAACACCCCATGTTACTGTGGAATTGCTTTGAGTCATTGTCCGTCTCTTCATTCTTCAAAAGACATCTGCTTTAAAGGTACAAGAGTAGTGTAGCTCCGTTAAGGAATAGGGCAGTGTGTAATGTGTGTGTGTGTAGTGAGTGTGTGCATGTGTAGTTGAGCAAGTGGAGAGAGTGCGAGCTGCAGAAAAGTGACGGTGAATGCGAGCGGAGTCTGGCAGTAAATGTACAGTACAGGCTACAGTGTGTCAGTTAATAAATGCTTCCACACCTCAAGATAAAAAAAACAAAAACTTGTCTGTTGAAGGGGGTTAGCCTTGAAGTTAGCAACAATGTGTTAGCCTAACCTGACCAGACTTAACTCGCCTTTAAGGTGGACCAGAAATTCTCATTTTAGTGTCAATCTCAGCCGCTTTTTAACAGAGATCACTGCCCCAAAGTAGTCAAGCAAGGGGAACCACTGCAGCGCTTGTGTTGTGAGGTTAGTAGGCTACCTTGTGACTTAAACTCATGCCAGACTTTCAAAACTTGTTTAACAATAAGGTCTTCATGAATAAATTAATTTCAGAATTTATGTGTGTGGCAGAATATGCAAAAATAGCATCTATCTCATGGAACAACATGGTGCTGTATTACTCAAAAATCCTGTTTCTGGCTAATTTAAAAAAAAAAGAATTGTGAGCTGTCTTTGCTGTTCAGTGTTAATTTTAAACAACGGTGAAGCTTTGTATTAAGCTGTTTTCTGGTTAGCCTGCTGCCTCAGCTTTCTGAACGGCTGAACAGCCAATGTGACTTAGCCAAAATACTAAATTGCCCCTCCAAAAGTCAAATGTTGCTCCTCTAAACATTAAATATAAAATCGAGCTGCCTGCTGAGCCTCGTTCTAACCAACATAAAGATATTATATGTAAAAAAAAAATGTGCTTAAATTATTTTTTTCCATTTGAAAAATGTACATATTTTTGTAACGCTGCAGCCACAGTGTCACTGCTGGGTCTGTAGCCTGGCTGATGTAAGCAGGCTGTAGTCATTATGAATGTAAGTAAAACAGTGGATACACAGGAACATCACTCCTGCTATATAAAAACAACTCACTTTGGTGTTTCCTTATAAGGCAATAAAAGCTGTTATCACGAGAACAGTGGACGGCCTCCAGCCACTGAGACGTCACTACTGACCCACGTTGTTGATGTTTGTGTTACTCTGCAACATCTGTAAGAAAAGGAATGATGCAATTGTATAAATTTTTCACATGGCTCTTTTGCATAGAGTTAAAGTTCCCAGTTCAAAAGTTCAGGATTAAATACAAAAAAAACCCAAAAAATAACTGTGCATGATGAACACTGTTTTTTAAAAGGAGCTGACTGGTATTTATCTCCAATGTATATAATAAATGGTCGTTCTGTGACACCTTGTAGGAATATTGCATTTTAACAAGCTGAGGAAAAAAAAATACCTTACTCGTTATCTTGACACACTTTATTTTCTTGTGATCACTTTATCTCTTTACCATACGATGACAATAATTAATTTTGTTCAGTTCGTATAATAGATTCAAACAAAATAGGAGCAAACAAAGCTGCTGTTGCCTTCCTGTTAAAAAGGCTTTAGGCTGCAGTAGACTCTAGTTGTCAGTAGCTCTTAGTGTACTTACATGCAGGGCCAAACTAAGCATACATTTATCTAAGCAGACATATGCAGTAGCTACTATGTACACTGCAAAAAAAAAAAAAAAAGGAGACCAACAATGAACAAACATATGGGTATTTACTGTATACATGTTGTTTACTCACACAGTGCACAATTTCCTCTTTATTCTATGTATAATTTATCTCGCAGTCTGCCAGTCAAGTCCCTTTGCTTTGACTTTTCCCCCCTATTACTCATTAACTACTCAAGTAGGTATGTCTAAACAATTACAGCTAAACATACGCTTTTAGAGTCTGTCATTGAAATTAATTCTGCCACACTCACATTAAGTACTATAAGTGTGGAAAACCACTTTGCTAATTGTGCATGGCAGTGTGTGATATGCTTTTTACAATATAAAGGTCAAGCATGTACTTCACATTGGTGTGTGTGTGTGTGGGCGGCTGTTTGAAGATAGCATCTCCAGAGTATCTTGAGCCATTACATCCACATCGAGAATACAAAGTGGCCCACAAAAGCTGGGCTGACCTCGGACGCATCTGGCACCCATGCGTGTAATAGAGACTTATTGTGCTTTTATTCTGCCTTTTACAATGTGAGATTGTCTGGCAACATAAAAGTGTGCTGAATCCTGCAAATATGGGATCAATTTGTCAACATTAACAAACTCGTGATCATTTGCAGTGATGACCGCCTTTGTTTCTGACCGAGGGAAACTTTGTATTAGTGAGTGTGCAGGCGACTGACTGTGTGTGTGTGAGATGATTTGACAAGAGACACGGTTTACATACTCGAGATTGCAGGGGTCTTGACAAACATGTGATTATTCCTCAGTAATTAGCTTGCTGGCATCCCTGTGGTAAAAACAAGGGTGGTAATTATGAGGAGGAGGTCTTGGGACTGCTGTCTGCCTCTCTTCGAGAGACATAACTCACAGGGGGATAAGACAATGAGACAGGAACAGGAGGGCACGAGGGAAGGAGGGGTGGCATGTTTTGAATGTGTCCATGCTGTCATAGAAGACAAAACAGTCTCCCTAATTGCCATGCGAGGATGCTAAACACAAGATAGGGATGCAGTGATGTGGAATTAAAGGGAAACTTTGGTAATGTTCCACCTGGACCTGATTTTCCCATCATTTTGTGTCTAAGTTGAGTTGTTGTCGACATCAGCTAAATATTCAGCCTTGACAGAGTTAGAGAGAGGAGCGCTGGGAGTTTGCTGTGTTGGAGTACAGAAAGTGTTGCTTAACGTTATCTAAAAGATTTTCCAAGTCGTGGCTGAATATTTAACTGATTTCGATAACAACTCAACTCTCACCAAATTTCAGAGCGAGACTTCTCCTTGAGTGATACTCAGTTAGACACAACAACAAACAGAACAGATCAAGCGAAAAGGTAAAGAGAAAATGTTTTATTTCTCTGTATGATCCTTTCCATAATGTTGTCAGAACAATCTGAGCCAGTCAGTGGCAAAAACAAGCACTTTCAGTGAACATACATCGATGGGGCGCTGTTGCCCCAAAGGATTACATTTCAGCCTGTTTCGTGCCTGTTGGCTGAAGCTCTCTCGCTCAATACTGGACCACTTTCAAAATCTGTTTTCCCCATTAGTCACTTAGACAAAAAAAGATGTGAAAATAAGGTCCAGGATGAAAAATACTGAAGTTTGCCTTTAAGTGAATAATAGAATGAAAAGGTTTAGTTTGGTGCAGCTAAATAAAGGAGTTAAAGTAAATGGAAAATCCCATTTAAAATGGTTGAATATAATATAATATAATTGGAAGGGTTTTACTGCTACACCAGCCAATACACTCACATATTTTGTTGTTATGTTGTGTATGTCAAATTAATGGTTTACAGTGTTCATCTAGCTGTGTGGTACATGGATGCTTTTTCTAAGTCAGAGAGCCAGAGGGTCACTGGGGGCAGATGAAGATCCATCACAGGCTTGACTAGTGCTGGTTGGACCACTAGGCCACCCCTGGACCCGCAAGCCCCCACTTGCTGCAGTTGCTTGGCAACCCCTGCTGTAATTAGTCCTGAGATGTAGTGCCTCAAGTCAGATGCCCACTCCTCACTGCTAGGTCAGACCGCAGTAGGAACCACACCTACACTGACTGCGTCTACTCAAGTGAATTCATATTATAGTGCTAAGCACATTGTCAGCATTCAAGCACAGGAAGCAACTTTCCCTAATGGCTGTAAAACTAATTTTCTTGGATTTACTAAGAGAGCAAATGTCAGCTACTTGGATTATTTTTTTTTATAATTGCATTTAGATAAAATAAAAATGTTCAAAAATGTATTCTTGTATTTAGAAATTCTTAAATAAACTATGCCAGCCACATGAAGGGGAAGCACAACAAAAACACTTTTGTGTTAGATGTATTTGAGTACATTGCTTTAAGCATTGTTGTAACAAAGTACACAAAAAGTCAGCCAGTAGCCTATTTGCATATCCCAGTGTAAATAATGCAACCTAACAGCTTTTAATTTAAAAATGTATAAATAATATTTCATAGGCATGGGCAAACAATGGAAAACAACTTCTCTAATATATATTGTTTTTTTGTATAGTAAAAACTATGCTTGCTGATGTGAGAGAATTGCAATTTTCATGAAGCCATAGTGAGGCATGAGTGTTAAAATGTACATATTTTACCACACTGAAATATCGCTTTAAGCGTGAAACGTGACAAATGAGGTACTGAGGAAGCTAAAGGCCACTTTTGGCAGACTGGGGGGAGAATGACCCACGCAGCAGTGGCTGAGAAGGCAAATGGGGACTTAAATAAAGACAAATTACCACAGCCATATTGTGGTGAGATTGCATTTACTGATGGAGGAAGAGAGTAACAGCTCATTCTCCAGAGAAACACGTGTATAAATAAATCATGCCGCTTACACATGAAAATGACAAAACTTCTATGTGTAAGATGTAGTGAGGAATGAAAGGAAGGGAGATAATAGGATGAGGTTGGATGAGTGAAATGCAAACAAGTATCACTCTATGACTGCCGTAGAAAAGTGCAGCGTGAGCGCCTGATAAATGTCAGGCAAAATGTGGTGTTTCATACCACAGTCAAAAGTCAGATTATCAGATTTTCAGCCACACTTGAATATCATTTGAACAACATTTTCAATATCACCTTTTTATACAAAGATATTCGTAGCACACTTCTTAAAATAAGCAAAACATTTTCCTGTTTTTTTTGTTACAGTGTCTTTCACTCCTCTAGACCTTGATATCCTTTGTAAGAAGCAGTGCCAGTCAAGTCTTGCAAATGTGAGAATTAATAGTGCTGGTGTTGAGATATTGAGAATCCTGTATAACAGTGTTTCTTTGTCAGGAATGGATTAAAAAACTTTTTTCTATGTTTTCCTTAATGTCAACAAATCTCATGTGCAGAGCTAAACCAACAATGTTGTAACGTCTCTCCTGAGAGTAAACATGTTATCACTGTTATCAGTCTTTGGAGCCGTTTCTAAACAAACTGGGACAGCCATTGCCTTTGGGGCGAAGGAACGGTGCATGATAGGTTTTTAATCGTTTTTGGACAACAACGGAGGTATACGATATGTCAGTCTTTGGACACACACATACAATGCTTGTATGTGTTCAGTTCGTTGTTGGTTTGGATGTGCATATGAGATTTGTTCACAATAAAACAAAATATAGAAAATCGCCAGCCTTATCCTTTAAGTTCAGTTGCTAGAGCCATAAATGAAGAGCCATAAATGAAGTACAATATCTATATTTGTATTATATTTCAAATGTCACCTGTGGAATGACACTTGAGTTGTAGCACCTACTCAAAGATAGAAAGGCATCTACGTGCTGATATCATTTTTATATAAAGTGGCTTAATGCCACTGAAAACACAGCAATAAGTTTGCTGAGTTATCGTGGATACAATCAGTGCGTCGTGAATAGTTCACCGTCACTAGTGAGCACACCACAAGAATACATGTTTTCACTGGTGGAATCAAAGCAGACTGTCGGATGGATTTGACATGTTTTATCATTCAGGATGAGGACACTGTTTGGGCCCAAATGCTTTATTAATCTTTCCTAATCCTTTTGCTATATAGAGCGCTAAGTCTCTCATCCTTTTCAAGCTAGCTTTTGTTGCACTAGCCTCAATGTCTTTTCTAATGACGGACTATTTTCATTACACTTCTGAAAAACTGAAACATAATACAGGGCTATTTTGTCTGCATTTTAATTTAGAAATGGGGATCTAGTGGATAGTAAAACTTGTAGCTGCTATGCATTTTAACCAGGATTAAAAAAATATTTGGATGATGATGAACCACAGATGATGATAATGAAGTTTTGATAGTGCAGATTCATGGGAGCTGCGGTTGGTGAATGCTAATGAAATCATCACTGACAGAAAACCCCTGTATTGTGTTAGAGCTTTTCAGAAAGAGGCATGAAAGAATGGGGAAATATTTTAAAATCCATTTGTCAATTTACCACTACTGTGTTCACCGACCCTCTAACTTTGCTCTGCTGTTTGTTTAGGTAGAGTGGTGGATTTATTCAAGGTTTTCCCTGTCAACAGCTGTCTGCTGTTCCTGGGAAGGGGCTGATTAGAGCAGTGAGAGTAAACTAAACAGAGAAGTTGTGACCTGTAAAACCAAAACAATTAGTTAAAAGACAGTAAAATGCTCTGTAGAGATGAGCGGAACTGCAGAGTCAGTTGACAATTTTGTGAGGAGGTCCCTTTTCATACTGTACATAGTAATTTATTCTATTATCAATATAAATATATTGATTTAAGAAGCTTTAAAAGATTGTATTGGTAATACCAATGTAATGGGCATTGTAAGCGTATTTTTAAAAGACTGTTGAACAGGCTTCCCCTGAAAGCAGGTTTTAACTCACACAGAGATCACATACATCGAGGTATCTATTCATTTCTTTTCTCTATCCCTAGACAGATAACAAGTCATTGACGTGGGCTTGTTTGGTAGTAATTCATGACCTGCGACCCATATTGGTGACCCATAAAACCTTTGCACAGTATCAGGAGGTCAATCCTGACTCAATAAATTCCAAGACCAACCACCACAGATAGAAGCGCAATAAAACAGACACAGCTCATAAACCTGGCCCTGTGGACCTAAAATATTCTTCCCTCACTGGTGTTTAAACTGTCATTTTAAGATAAGACTCTTGTCTTGTGCCATTAAAATATTCAGAGGGAGTGTTCTTCCTTTTTCTTGTACCCATACACAGAATTACATTTAGCTTGGGATTGTTTGCTATTTTTTCCTGTATGTGATACACTGGCTTTCTGGTTTTGGTTCTGCATACAGTCTCCATGATGGTGTTCATATTAATGCTCTTATCATGTACCAAATAAGTAGCTAATTCGTCTCTGGTGTATTGTCTTTTCTTACAGTCCATTAAGCTGTCTTGTGGCCTTTTGTAGTGTGGCTTTGATATCAATAGATTTATTCTGTTTATATCTATTTAAAAGGACATTAAACAGATTTCCCACAATGTCCATAAGTGTAGGGCTCTGTGTGACACGAACATTGTGACCCACATCTCTTTGGAAGTGTTGCTGAATCCCACTGGGGACTTTTGACATTTCCTGATGTGTTCCTTTTACTTCATTTTTTTTTCTTTAAGCCATGCTCCTGACAGTTTTGCCTCCTCGTTATTTCAGAGCTTTGCCGTAGTCCGCTTGTGTCCCTTCTTATATTTTCTTTTTCAAAGGCCCAATTTCCGACAGCACATCTCCTCCGACATCCTCATGAATCGCTAGTCCACTAGCGAACAGTGACAATGAGCACTCCATATGGAAGAGATTTATGAGGGCCAAACCTTAATAAAGGGTGACCCTGGGAGCCACATCTGCCATTAAGTACCATGTCTCCATAATTTACAGCTCAGACTATCTGGGCATGCTCTCAATGCTCTCTAATTCAGCGCTTTACATTTTCATTTATATACACTGTCTGTCTGGTTTGATCGATTGCCCATTAAAAATATAAGGGTCAGATATGGCTTTAATTCATTATTGTGACAAAGGTGCAGTCTTGGCTGTTGAATGATTTGCAAGGTAAATCAATATGCTAATATTGAAGTAGTGATGGTAATTAATATGGAGTAAAATCTTTAAACTTTGCACCATGTTTTATTGTATTTACCAGACTAGATTCAATTATAGTAATAAAGCGTAGACAGTTGTGGGTAGCTCTAATCTAACACATAGAAAACCTCATTCTTTTTTATATTAGTCAAAATTCTGTGACATTTTTTGTATGAAGGGTTTCATATGGTTTTTACTTTGTTTCCATTTGAGCCCTCTTCTATCACTCTTTGATTTCCCCACATTGGGAGAAAGAGAAAAACAATGTTTCAGCCATGTAAGTTGAATAGGGGAATATGAAGTGTAATTGAGAGAGTGTCCTGATTGTCTGTCGTGTCCTGTCCCTGGCTGCACTGTTTGTTTCCTGTGATCCCTGTTGTCTACCCCTCTCTGGTGACTCGCCCGCGGTAACAAAGGCACCAGTATGGATCCCTTCCCAAGTTGGTCCCCTGAGGAGCTTCATCTAATGAGCTACATACTGTATCCACTGTGAAGTTGGTGCTTTTTTACCTTGAGTTGGCGTTCATCCTCTCCACATACAGCATGGGCCTGAGGGCTACATCGAATATGGAATCAGTGTTACTGTTACATAATGGCATAATTATAACTTTGGCTTCAGCATTGTCAAGCATCCTCCTGGAGGTATGCATATGGAACACCAACTGATATTAATTATGTGTTTGCTTGATTTAAGCAGTTTCACATTACACAGTTATGTGGGAAGGATCTGAGTGTTGTAGAGAGTACTAGATGTGTTTAAAGCATCTCAAAGCTGTAAAGCAATCAAACCTATCACCAGACAGGAACGTCCATATTGGATGATTCAGCAAAATAGTCAGTAACATCCAATGGTAATATTTTTACATTTCTCTTTTTCTACAATATCTACTCATGACAACTATGATATGGTTGAGGTTAGAGTAAAACTGTGCTAATAACAAATATGGTTAAGGCAACTGAGATTAAGGTTAGGGAAAGGTCATACGATTGATTAAAACTTTAATTGCAGACTTGTGATGGAATGCAAAGTCTGGTTACGTGTCCATCCACCACCCTGACCTCCACACTCTTGCTGCATGTCTTGTTACATATAGGGTACAATACTTCCTGCACTGTACATTGGCACTTGGAATCTTCCAGTATGGAAGTAATTATTGGGCTTTTTTGTTGGAACAAGCAATGTAGAGCAGTGTTTCCTCTACGCTAACCCGTTGTTGCTAACTTTGGACTCCCTTTATTTTCCAGCAGTTGGAGAAACAACAGATGTGACTTTTTCTTGGTTTTGACAAGTTGCAGCATTTATTAACTGACCCGCTGTACACTGTACTGTACATTTACTGTCAGATTGACAACTTACTGTTAACCTTTTCATTTGCTCCGCTCACATCCCCTGTTACTTTTCTGCTGTTTGCACTCTCATGTAACCTCCCACATGCTATGCACACACAATACACACTACCTTATTCCTTAAAAGTAGCTATGCTACCAAGAGTTTCCCAGGCAACGACACAGAGGTTAACTTGCATTTTGGAGAACAGCGCTGCCAGAGGCTCCCAAACGCTATTGATTTCTGAATGAATGGATATTTGTTGTTAGGGTTGTTATTATTGGCATTGAAAAAAATATCTATTTGGCCTGGCGGGGGTTCCTGTTGTCTTCCTCTGGAGAAAATGACATTCCAGAGCAACTTTTGGAAAATCCAGCAAGTAATTTATACTGTAGTTGTGTATATATATGACAGTTTGTTATACTGTCATGAACCAGTGTGGGTGAAAGTGAAATGGTGAAAACAGTAGTGGTGCTAGGAGAAAGATCTCCAAAATCATGAGCAATTATGAGCCATAACTATGGATACTCCATGACATGATGATCTGTCAAGTAGTTTTTGAGATATCTTGTGCAAAAAGTAAAAAAAAAATAAAATAAAATGATAGTAATTATAGTTATACATCCCTACAGGTTATTGACTTTTGTCCAGAGTCATGTCCCCATCTTTGAATGCTATTTTGATTTGTTCTCGAGCTGCAGCGAGAAACTCTTATCTGTATGGTACCATAACCTTCCCCAGGGTGGTCGCCAACTAATATCCTCGCCTGGGTTTAGTCCAGGATAAAGACCTCTGCACTCCGACTCTCTTGGTGACCACAGTACACAAAAACAGAGCACTATCTCTTTGCCAACTCAGCCAATAAATGGGGAAAACCATTGTTGTGAAGCTTTTAGCCAGCAACCTGGGAAGTCCCGTAGCCGATGACATTTTCTAAATGGACAAACAGAGCAGTCAGGGTGACAGAGGCACTTACTCCACAGAGACACTTCAATTCCCTTTTGTTCGCTAAAGGCTTCTTTCCCGCACAAAACATATTTATTGAGCTTCTGTATTGTTGTGCATGTGTTACCTTTTATATATTTGTAAAAGGAAGCTGGTAAAAGGTTCTTTCATTATAGTTTGGTGTTATAAAGAAATGATAAATAAAATAGTTGGTTTTACCTTTATGGGGAACATACTGATAAAAATATAGCATCTTGCATCAAGTTTTAACATTAATCACAATTATTAACTGTCGGTTTTATTTACTTTCTACTAGGAAGCATCACAGGGAGAAGACAGCCTAAACCTGATTTTACACATCTGCAAAGTAATTTGTGAAAATGAACCTGTTTTCTCTAAAGCTGCACCAATTTATTTTTTCTTTTATTCAGCTGATTAACAGACATGTTATATTACTGTGGAGGTGCACCACTGACAGGCTGTGAGATGGATGTTGTTACAAAAGAGCACACACAATGACTTCACTAATACTGTATATGGACACATTACTGGTTAGTTACACTGTGAGCTGACAAAGCTTTTCATTAACCACGAAGCACGATTCTTCATGATATAAATTGAAAACGTCTTGCACAGCCAGACTTCATCTCTCAAGCTCAGTGTTTGCTGTAAGAATTAAATGAAACAACCACTCAAGAGTCAGTTCAACATCGTCTGATACAAACCAACCAATCAGCAAATTTTTAGATGATAAATGCGACTCTCCAAACTCCCAAACATTGTTAACAAGTATTAATAGAGGTGTAGAACTGATTTAAACAGAAACACAATACAACAGATGCATAGCCTATTTCTCTCCTAAATGCTATATATTAATAAATCGATGCTTCTGGATAGTTGATGAGAAATGTGATGTCTCCATTACAGCCAGCATGTTTTTCTAGATTGAAAATTTGAAGCATAGAAAGCCCAGCGAGGTGTGTTTGTCCAATCAGGTGCAGAAAGAAGTCATGTTGATGTCTCAGCGAGCGAGAGAGCTGTCAAACATTAACGTACTTAATAACCTATTTCTCAAATTAATTCATGCGTGTAGTTGTCAGATGACAGTCGGTGTAAACTGTGGGATAGGTTTGCAAAGCTAAATTTGTATTTTTCACTTTCAGTAGGTTAATTTTGCATTATAGGGTGCTTCTATACATCTGGATATTTAGTGTACATGGATTAGTAGTTGAGCTTTTCATAGACAAATAAGGCCATAAAGCACTATAACTCACTGCTTTGTGTTGTCCTTCAAATTTATTATCACTGATGAGCCTCTGATTGAGTTTACCATATTCTTTCATGCTCAAAAGACAAGTAGATGATATATGAGTATATGTGTGTGTATGTGATCATATATTATCTTTTTTTATTGCGTGGCTAGTGTCTTACGTTTTCCGTGGGACATCTGTGTATTCTGAGCCATGTCTGCATTGATGACATCCTTTTGATTATTTATGATGTTTATCCTCCCTCTCATGCACTTCCTGTACCCATGGATCACAGGGAAAAATATCAAGACAATTATGGGAAGTGAACCAGCAAAGTAATCATCTCCTTATGAATAATGAATCTACTTAATGGTCTGAGGTATCACTGTATGTATACTAAATGACTGGAAATGTAAAGTGAAGGAAACGGACGAGATGCAAATTACCTGAAACACTTTACATCATGCAGTTTAAGAAGTACAGGTGCCTAATATCTATTTCATTTGTGTTTTTTAAAAAAAATGCTTAGTGCACTTCAACAGCTGCCCCACACACTGCAGTGAAGTAAAAAATTGTGCTTAAAATGCCTAAGAAATCCCTGACTCAGTCACCTGCTTGCTCCTTTGCCTTGATTGAGATGAGATTGTTTACTTTTTAAATGAAGTCATCATTACCTACTAATAGCTAGAGCTCATGCTGTTAATTTATTACTGAACTGCAATGCTATTTTATATATTAAAGAGGGGAGGAATGATGCAGGAGAGGAGGTGAACATGACATATCTGACTCTCTGCCACGCACATTGCTGAATAATGCACAGCCGAACCCTCAAAATAAACCCTCCTCAGCTCCACTCCCCACCGCCATCCCCTTCTTCCACCACAGTCTGGAGCTTCACCAACAGACTCTGAATAAAATTTATGGTCTCCCTTCTGCACCCAGAGTGTGCAAAAGACTGACATTAATTGAAATCACTTTCAGGACATCACTTGTGTTTGTGACCAGCAGGAGACAGCACCGATTTTTATATGAGCTTGAATGAACTGACTTGTCCAGCAATATCGGACTCTGATTTTTTTTTTTTTCGTCTTGGATTTATGGGGATTGGCCTGAGTAGCATAGCATGCATGGCTGCCCCACAGACTTTTAGCTGCTGATTGATCTGAGATGTTGACAGACAGCGGTGTTTGATTCTGGTCCTGTTATCTGTAATGTAGCCGAAGCTCTCAATGGGCTGACAAGATTAGAATGCATTACTGTCAGAAAGCAGGGTGCCCTGGGGCTGCACTACGCTTGTTGAGTGTTAATGACTCAGACTATTCCTCACCAGTGCGGGGCATGTTCTGACAATCCACCTACAGTCACTTGCATCCCAATCAGCCCTGCCTGTTGCCAGAAACACAAAGAACGACAGCTGATTTAACTTGATTGATTGGTCTGCAATATTTAAAATATTACTGATGTTGGCTATATTAGATTTACACAGCCACTTATGGTACCTGCTGATAAACCAATGTTGCTTTGAGAACTAAATTAGAGCTCATAAGAAAGCTTGGGTGCCTGCGTGTTTAAGAGCAGGCTATTAATCATTGTGATTCTTGTGAACATAGCCATGAGCTGTTATTGAAGTTTTTGTCTAATCACTTATATCCAGGGTCTTTGTGATTGCTATTCTTACTGCTGGGGGACAAAAGTAGAACAAAACCCAAAACAAATGAAATGATTTTAACTTGAGGTGAAATATAATTTCACTTGTAGGACTACGTGATCTTTCATATTTGAAATATTCAAATGAATTTTGAGCATTTCTTCCTGTTGGCAGCAAGAAAATATAGCTCAGAAATGAAAAAGGGATAGAAAATAGGTGCTACCTTTGAAATATGTTCACCACCACCAAAAATACTACTGGACTAGTTATGTTCTAATGTTATGTTTAACATAACATTAGAATCACTTGGCAGACACTTGTTATATTATCATGGACAATCAATATTGTATTGATATTTTCATAGAGTATAAGTGCCCACCTGTATGTATCTACTATAACTGTTTGTGTGTTTTTATCTTCACAAAGGCAGGCAGGTAAATGTCCTTGCAGTTCAATTGCACTGAGAATGCTGTCAGAAAGCTGCTGAGAGGTCCTTGAGGATCATGCGATAGGGAATTGGATCATTAATGCTCTGGTCTTTAATAAGTGCTCTGGGGAAAATTAATATCCACTTAATACTCTGTGCCAGGGGTTGCTCATCTAACAGGGTGAGCAGTGAATGTTGCTGCTCATACAATACGTGGGCAGTGAAAGACCTCCATAACCTTTGGTAATGTTTATCTTCTCCAAAATGTCAGCCTTTTGACTCCAGTGATTGACAGTTTATGCCTCACCTTTCTTTACAAGTCCCTTGTAGACATGAAGGCATTATGTTTTAAAAGCTCCCTACTGGAAACTTGTGACTTGTGTACGGGAAATCCAATATGCTGGACTTTGCTTAGTGCTCTTTATTGACTCTCTCTTTACACATGTAACTTTTTTTTTTTTGGTTGGCAGCTTCAAGGAGTCATCTGCATGACTCCATTAGCCCACATAGGTTAGACATGAAGCTCTAAGGGATACAAACATCTGTGTCTCTGCTATGTGTCATAAGCATTGCAGATGTGGCTCATCTGGCTTGCATAGCCTCTGAGAATGATTGCTTCATTACTTATCTTTTGCTTTGACTCTATGCAAAACAGATACTGTCTGTCTACTGCTATATAAACAAGGCTTGTTCTATGGGGTGACCCATATTAAATTGCCAATTACGGTGTGTTGGAGACATTATTATCAGCCTAACTGGAAATGGTTGGAGGAAAGAGAGGGAAGCAACATGTTGAGTCTAAAGAGGGAATCATCAGAAGATCCCAAACAATCATATTACTGTAAAATCAAAGCCATCAAAACAATGCATTCAACTGTTCAATATATGCGTTATTGGATTATGTCTTTCTTTTTTTGCACTGGGACTTAAGCGTTTTCAGCAAGATGAACAATTTCCTGTACGTTAATTAGATACAAAAAATCAGCTGAATTCCAACCTTGACGTTTGTCATTGAAAAGTATACAAATTAACCCCCACATAAATCTATGACATTCACTGGCTGTGTGATGAAATGTATATATATATATATATGTGTGTGTGTGTGTGTGTGTGTGTGTGTGTATTAATATTATATAAAACAAACAAATCTATGAATTTACAATACAAAGTCAACATACAGATATTTCAGCTGATATTGGCTCATAATTTACCAGACGAAAAGAGAAGTAATTGGATAATGTGAAAAGTACACAACAGCTTCTTTCAGGATTTTCGTTCCCATGCGCATCAGATGTGCTGTGCAAACCGTGCTGTATAATAAATGAATACAAATATAAGCCTCACATTTAAACACATGGCTTGTATCTTGTTAGTCTTTTGCATGCAAGCGGCATCTCGCATTCATCAGCCTTGGTGGATCATTATGCAACCTGATCTCTTGATATGACTATGATAAATTCTATGAATAGATAATTTACATCCTTTAATGTAATCAGGCAAGAATATTTAAAAAAAAAAAGTCAATGTACAACAAGGAAATGATTTTCTATGCATCTGATGTGCACATTATCATCTGTTTAAAAGCTGTGCAATCACTAAATGTCATTGATAGGTCATTAGATCTTATCAAGAAAGAGCTATCCATACATTTTTATTTTATCTTGTAACAGTGACCTGTGACTTATTTAGATTTTTATTGGCTGTCAGTTGATATTTACTTCCATTATTAAAAAGACTCTGAATGTTACACAGCATTTAGTCTCATCTTCACTGTACAGAAAAGCTCTTTTGACTGCTCCTAATTTTAATGACAGAATGTTATAAAACATTTCTAATCAGCAAGCGTTGTTGGTATAGTATAGTATAGTATAGTATAGTATAGTATAGCTCATTGACTCCAAGGTAACATTATGCTTTCTGCTTGCGTCCCCATAATGGGAGCTGTATACTGCTAATTTTTCTTCGTACTGTTTGCTGGAGCTGTAGACCTTGGTATAAGTCCTCTAATGGTGTTGTTGCAGTTGTTATTCAGAATCTTTAAAACACAAATGGAATTTTAAATGAAGCATTCAGCACTGTCCACCTGTGTGCAGTCAAAAAGTTATACAGTTTTGCACAACACAATTCCTGGCACATACTGCGTAATGCTCAACATTAAACCAGCGTAGCCTCAGTGTGCAATATTTCATGGCCTTCCACTGTGTATGCTTCCACAGTCAGAATCATCCCGTAAGTGCAGTCAGGCTGAGGAAGGGAGTAGATAATAGTAAATACTGTATGGAGCTAGGAAAACCCCTGTTGCTTTTTAAGGGCTACAAACTCACCTTGAAGCAGGAGGAAATGTACTCATCACTGAACTCTGGTAGAGAGCACAGCAACGGGGAAGCGGAGACTACAAGACTGAGCGGGAGAAATAAGGGAAGAAATAAAGAACTCAATGGGAAAACAACATGTTATCTCACGCTCAAGACGTAGAATACTAGAAAGGATAGGGTCAGAGATGTAAAAGCAACTATCTATAGAATATCTACCAGTATAGAATGTCAGCGCTCATGTTTATGGACAGAATTGTGCGAAGGCTGTACGGCTCACTGAGGTTAAGTTGGTTGCTGCCGCTGATGTAACCCTGGTAGTGTTTGCCCTAAGGCCACTGTTTATATGCATCAGAAAATGTACAGTATGTCTCAGCATGTAAATGGCTTTTCCCGGTAGGCATTTGAAAATTACAGAACATGTGATGCTGTGTGATGTCACCTGTCACTGCAGTTAGGAAATGTATTTTTTAGAGATAATCTTGATTTATCTTGATTATGAACCTTATGATGTCATCTGTTTTTGTTTTGCAATAATGTACAATGACTCAGATTAACTCATGATTCTGGTTTGCTTAAGTGAAGTTGATTAATTGTACATAATGATGGCATAAGCGTCCTTATCATGCTGTAATGCACCACACAGCATCGCTGCGTGCCAAGATAGTAGTTGGATAACAGCCATCACATTGTAACAGATTATAACAGCAATGGTTTTTAAAAAAAAAAAAAGAAAGCAAGAAAAAGAAGAAGCAACAGGGACGTAATTATTTTAGCTTTATTAACTTGCTTTATCATCTAATCACCTGAGCTGCTAACCTGTCCCCCCTGATCTGAAGGTGATCCGCCTACCCCGTTTCAGTCAGTAGAGGCTAAGTGAAAGGTGAATGACAAGATTTATTGCATGACTGAAATTATTATTAATTTAGTGATGATTAGACCTCTTCATGAAACTGTCTTTGTGGGGTCATCGCTCCATGAAAATGGTTGATGCAGTTTGGTAGATCTGCAGCTCAGACCAAAATGTGACCAAACCCTCCAGCATTTGTTACACTGTGTCCTGGCTGGGTAGAGTTAACTAGTTTTAAACATAGTGCTTTGGTTTGATGGTCAGTCACAGGCCTGCCCAGCTTTGTAAATTTTTGGTGAGAAAACAGAAAAACCGTAATGATCTTCCATGCTGATATGCTGGTATCATATTTGCTCTAGCTCATATTTATTAAAATAACATGTCTAATGCCACAATATAGCCAACGATCAACTGAATATTAACTAGAAAATAGGATGTGGGCAGGTCCCATTATGACATTAGCATTACTGCACTTTCACCTTGATTTGTGAGTCCATTTCGTCCTTCTCATTTTGGTGATTTCAGCATGGCTCTATCATGTAACGCTGCATGTACGCACCGCTGATGAGACCAGGATAGGACAGAACCCAGGGGGCTAGAACAGGGTGAGGGGGAAGGGAACAGAGAGAGAAAAATGAGCTTGCATGCATGTGTGTGTGTCACAAGATGCTTTCCATAAACACGTGCTGTGCCCTGCAGGGCAGCAGCAGGTGTCAATGGGAAGGATATGAGACAATTTGTTAATCCTCTGGAGACAGATGTGAGATAGAAGACAAGCACTCTATCTCTCTGTACTTTTGGATTGTTTATTTATTTACAACTTAATTAAGTGCCATAATTTAAAATAGAAAATTAAATTGACCCTTTTTTTTTAAAAGAGCAAGCTGAGGCCAAAAAATGTAGATGATGCATATTTTTGAAAAACATGAAGGTGTTTTAGGTTCTTAATTACTTTCTTCTTTGTTCTTTCTGTAATTTTTATTTTTACCAGTAGAAGTTACCTTTTTTTTAATTATTGTAGCATATTTGTATTTCCACTCTGTCATCTTGACAGACAGTAGCAGCATGCGATGTGATTATGAACTGTTCACGCTGGAGTCTGTTTGCTCCTCTCTGGAAACAGAGTGGAGCATCACACTGAGCAAACAGCGGCAGCAGCTTCTTCAGGCACTACAGTATGCAGGTGAGACAGCAGAAGCCAAACGGTTTGATGAAGCGGTTTGACAGAAGGAAAAAGCTCAGCTAATGTAACGACTTTAATATAAAACAACGTGCAGTCCAAGTCAACGTCAGTCAAAGACTTTTTGGTGATGTGTGCGTGTTCATGCCAAACAGAATGAAAAGAATCCTTTGGGGGGATGAATCAATAGAGATGTTAAAAGACTTTGAAAATTCAGTATAAAGAGTTTAATATAGTGAGTTTTCATGGTTTGATGCACCCTTTTTAGTATTGGTGTTGTTGGGATTTGTGATGTGATGAATAAAGGTATAATGATTAAATACTTAAATCGATACACCAGGATTAATGGCTAAGATACTGCTGCGGCAGTTTAATGTTGTATTGGGCAACTGTTTTGAGAAAATCTCAGCCAATTAAAGGGTTTTCTCTAATGAAAGACTGATATGCCACACAGACATACAGTACTGCTCCTCTGTTCAATGGGAGTTTTGGAATGATTTATTCTGAAGGATCCTTCAAATGGTGACAAAATCCTCCTTGAAGTAAACTGAAACAAATTGCATTGCATTATATTGTTGTGTATTGCACTGAGACAGGGGGGAATTGAATCATATCAAACTGCCTGCCTAAAATATATTATATGTGCGCTGACTTATTGAGTCTATATTGAGGTGCATATTGAATCTGTCACAGAAGAGAGATACACAGCCCTAGAAGTGAATTTGTTTGTGGTCAGGATTCATATTCTTGCTTCTTAACGGCGCTGATTATTGAATTATTTACATTTTGAAAAGGAGGTTTTATTCTACATTGCTGACCTTCATTTCATGATAAAATTATAGAAGCTAAAATAGCTGCTTGGTCATTGTTCATCTAAGGTTTGACCATTTATAAAACATGATATTATAAAACCACAAAAGATGCTGTTTCTATATATGTACTACACCCTTTGTGCTGTATGACGGAGGTGGAGCTAATATAATAGCTCAATTTGAAAACACTTCACAACAATACAGTGTTCCTCACTCAATAACTCATACATGTATGATTAAAATGATGTGTTTTTGTATTGCATGGGGTTTCATTTACAAGACTAATCTGCAGGCTGTGTGCAAGGCTGCTCTTTGCGAACTGAAGTTCGTGCTGCTATTACAGTAACACCATGGCAACGTACAGTGGAGGGTAAAACTGACCTTGTCATATTGTGTAACAGAGAAGGACAATCACATCATTGATCTTTTAGCTACAAGGTCCACTGCAGAGACAGAACTGCAGGATTCTTCTAATTTCATTTTCTTCTTTTACCTTTTACATTTTTTCCCACCCTCCATGCCTTCCTCCTCTTTTAACCTCCTCTTCAGGTGTCTGTTTTACCATGCAGTGAGGTTCTTTCTTTTGCCCACTGGCATAATGAATCACTTGGCATGGCACTAGTTGGCGGGGCCTTGTCTCCTCTCAGCTGCCTGAGGAGCCATGTCAGATTGATGTAGCAGTCACCTAGAGACTCCTTCGCATTGTGATTAGAGCAGCCAACCATCCACCCCAACTATGGAGGGCTTCACCACAGGACGAATACACACTCTTTTTCTTTTTCTCTCACATACACACACACACAGACGGACGCAGACTTAAATACCAAAGGTGATGCAGCAGTCACACGAGCTTTGTCACAAGGCTTCAGTATGTTTGTGCCCCCAGCTATGTTTCCTGATGTTAAGCCGCTCATTAAGCTCAAACCCATTCCCCTTGAACACAGCACGCTGCCAGCCATATTTTTTTAATTAGTTTATTTAGCCTTCCTTGTGACTCAAGGATGAAACTACCCTCCTCTACTACTCGGCTATTCGTTAGAGCTTTACTTAACTATGCAGGGGCTGTAAGTCTGGCAGGATTTCAAATGATAAGCGTAACTACAAAGGTGACTCCGAGATTTAGGTTGTGAAGTTGTACTGATATGGTTTCTGTGTAGTTTGGACAGAAATCAAAATGGATTCCAGGAAGAAAAAAAAATAAGATAACTTTGAGTAACAAGTGGCAAAATCATTAAACATTTGATAATTTAATCATATTTGGAGCAGACAAATGAGGCTTGAGATTGCAGTGTCTTTGCCAACCCATTAGCTTAATTATAGTACTATGCACAGTATTTTCCTTCCAGATATTTAATTGGCTTTGTCTTCTCAAGCCATTTCTCTTTAGTGTAATTATTTAAGTGTATTTGCTGCTTTTTTTCCCATTAACTTGCCTTATCAGCATCTTACTAAATACATCACTTCCTTCTTCTTTCTCTCCTGCCAACTGTTTTGTTATTGTTCATTTGTCCACATTTCCTGCGTTCTGTCCAACTGCTGTCAAAGATGTGTAAGTTAATTTACTTATAAGAACAATAATACAGCGCGAGTGATGAGAACAATTCATATTTTACTGCTCAACAGGGAAAACGCTGTATCCTAAAAGATATACTGGTTTTGACTAATACATTTTGGAGAAAATATAATTACTGTGTGGAGATGATTTTGGCACTTGGGTCCTGGTTTGAGTCCTGCATCCTGCATTGGTTAGTTTGAAGCTGCAAAAAAAAATAATTTAAATTATGTTGATAAAAAAAACATAACATAGGCAGAACGATGATGATGTTTCTTTCAAAATGTATTTGCTGATGCAAATTAGTGCAGTATAAACATAATTCTTTTAGGAGATGGATAAATCTTGGATGCGGTTGTGTTATTTCCATGGTGAGTAATCATGCTGCCTTACAATACTGAGGAGTTTTGTTGTATTTTTCCTTCCACTGAAAGCACTGGCACGTGGCACCAAAGGCTTCCATTTCACATGACCAGTCACAACCTTTTTGTTGTAAAATGTATGGCCTGTAAGCAAAACAATAGTTACAATGGAATAGCGAGCGGCTTGGATAGAGCGACCCCATACAGACAAATGGAACATGCAAAGAAAAGAAATGGATGAATGTGAAAGTACTCCTAAAAGTGTATCATTATTTGTTAACATTTGAGCATTCTTTGGTTTAAAATCCATTGACAAGCTTTTCTTTGGTGTTGTAGCTCTAAATGTGCATAATAAGAGCTTCATAAACAAGAATCACTGTAAGATAGTAAGAGTGAAAACAACAATTCCTACTTGCTGCCAATTCCTACTTTTTTTCTTTTGAAAGCAATAAGTGCTTTCAAAACATAATCAAAATATAGGAGAAAATATTCAGCATCAGCTTTAAAGTGAAAGTCCAGGCAAACTCTATGAAGATTCCACAGAGTAATCACCAAAACCATGCAGGGCTAAATGATACAAAGTTAAATGCAGCGAACCGTAATATGACAGTGAAAATTAAACAAATAAAAAAAAAATACAACAAATATTTTGAATTCAGTATGTTCAGTGTTGCTGGGTGTTTAGCAAAGCTGTTGGCTGTTGGAGTCCTCTGCATGGTGCTTGTGACAGACAGTAAGGGACAGGCCAGCCAGAAGGGTGCTGTGGGTGAGTAGGCGGGCATACTCCCCCTCTCCTGCCTCCTCCTGCCAGTAACACGCTGAGATGGCACTTTCCCCCACAGACAGAGGGGATTGAAGGGATACAAAGTGCAAATCAACTCCCTATCTCAGCTGGCAAGAGTTCATCTGTCCATCACTCTGGTCTACAAGTGATCTGCCTCTATTTATTCATAAATCCTACTCACTCTTTATTCATTGCAGCCATTTTGTTTCACAAGGTCTTTGCAGAGACTCAGACGTGCTGACACACACATACACACACACACACACACACACACAGACATGCACCTTTTAAGCTGGGGTATAAGATTGCATCTCAGCCGTGGCATTTTTCTGATATTACTGAACGTGCTAAGGAAGTGATGCGATGCAGACTGATGATACGAGAGGAAATTGGGAAATAAATACCAAAAAGGAATATCCCTGAGTCTTACCCGTGTTAAAGTGCACCCTATCATTATTCTGCAGCGAGGGGGAAAAAAAAAAACAGCATGCCAATTTAAAAGCCCTGTTTATGGACTTCCATCAAATTTATGGCTTCATTTACAATCTGCAATTGAGGTCTGTGACAAGCTGTAAGGGAGCACGGCCAGACGCGGGGGGCTGCGGGGAAGCTGTCCTCTTTCTGAATCAGAAATAGGGGCCATAAAAATAAACAGACTGTACACAATCATACAAGGAGGTTAGGCCAGCTCATGGAATTAAATTAAGTTTTTAGTAGACTTATCCCAATAAATTATGAGGTTTTTTTTTTTTTTTTTAGTTAGTTAGTTTTTAGGTGCATTTACTGTATAAACATTGTGGTTGTATTTCACTCTGATGAGGTGTCATGATGTGTGATGTACTAGTATTAGACAGCCACTGGTTGCGAGGCGTGGCACATTGTTTTACAGTTCAATTTCACCCCGTCAGCAGCCCTTTGATATCACAGCTGTTTGTTTTAGCCGTGAGAAGGATCCTCAGCCTCTTATGACAAGAGGGCATATTTCCTCAGCCCATCACTGAGAAATCCCTTGCCCCGTCTGATGATGTCAGTGCACAGTTTGGTATGAGATAAACTCTGAACTATGATACTCTCCAGTCGGGGTAGCTGTCTTTTTCCTCCCTTCGCCGTCTTCCATTTGTTCGTGCCCCTTTCGCCATCCCTCTGTCTGCCTTCATCTGTCCTGTTTTTATAGCTACTGGCCTGCCCTCTCTATCAGCCCTGCTTGCTGTTCTGCCAGGGAGCTGTGGTCTGCAGGGCTGCTGGGATGGTCTACATGCTAAGTTGGGGAGAGGATGGAGAGGACCTGAGGCCAAGGCTAATGCAGGTGACCTTGGGGGCTGGAGGCACATTCACATGGATGGAGAGAGACAGAAGGATAGAGACATCCATCACATTTTTATTAGCCCTGCAGAGTATTGCCATTTACATTACACTGACCGATAAGCACACACTTTTAAGCACTTTTGTCACAAGGCAGAGCTGCACCTTACTTTCAACATTTTGCATTATTCTCTGCTTCTCCCCCTTCCCTTGTTTTTCTTTGCCTTCACACCAGCGGCCGAGCCTCTGCTGTGAGTAATGGAGTTCCTCCCCCTGGCACAACGTCATGGAGTGCATCTCTTTTCTCAGGGAGCCTGGGGAAAAGCTTGGGCACCCACTACCTTGTATGAATAAATTCTCTGTCAACAACATTAATCTACACTGTAATTGGCCACCACTGCCACAGCAGCCCGTGTTTTATGAGGAGGCGCACAATGGAAAGATTGACTCGCTAAAGCTGCACATTCAGTGGTGTAATCTAATGACATGGCTGTGTAAATAAGCAGTGGGGGAGACTCACAGATTACTACACACAGCAAGGACCGCATGACACTGAGCAGGGCAAAATTCATGGTCTCCTGTAGAAATGATTATCCTGTGGAATTATTCTTATGTAATGACATAGAGTTACTGTTATAGTGTACATTTTGAAGGAGGGCCCAATCTCACTAGAAATTATGTTCATATAGGACGCTCATGATTTATGTACTGCGTAATGCCAATGTTTGGAGCCAATGCAGGAAGTAGTGTGTTGTTTATGTACTTTGTGATATTGGTCTGTTGCTCAGTCTGCTCAGTCTGTCTGTTGGCAAACCATTTCGCTTCAGCCTGAAATATCTCAACAACTACTGGATGCACTGTCATGAAAGTTTGCACAGACATTCATGATCTCCAGAGGATGGATTATAATGACTTTGTTGCTCCTTTTTTTTTTAAGAGCCTGCTTCAAGCCAGATTCTTCACTAATTAAGTGAAATATCTCAACATCTACCACATGGATGGCTGTTAAAATTTGTACAGGTAGAAATACAGTAAAAAACAGATGAAAATACCTATTGGCTTTGAATTGGTGTAATAAAATTATAAGCTGGGATGTTGTGTCCCTATTGGCCAACCATTCTTTTAGTCCAGCAGTACATGGGTACAGTAGATAAGTAAAGAATATGAAGGTAAAAAGTGAAAAAACAAAACTTTATTTTACATTGCTCTGAAAAAATACTATTAAAAATAATTTTCTGGTTTTCTCTTATTAGTGTTATTATTGTCATATCGGCATTGTTTTGCAGCAGAGTAGGTTATTGCCACCGATCCTGTATACTGTAAAAGTGGAAGTTTTGCTGTTGCATAGTATGCATGATATGATAAATATTACTTTATTCAGTTTTTCAAATGTTTCAATTATTTATTTCTGTTCTGTCAGTTTATAGGACATGATTTGATGTTTCATCTTCAGACCTTCATTATTGGGAAAAACATCTGATGTCCACAGCTGTAGGCACAAACACTTGTGCTTTAAGGGAATAGTGTCGTAATGACAAAAATGTGTTCTGGGGGAGAAACAGTGAAATATTTATCAACCTCGTCTCTCACTTTGAATGTTTGATGTTGCTGAAAGGCATTAGCATCTTTCCGGTAGACCAGCAGTGGAAGTAGCCAACTCTTGTCCCATATTTCAATTAATGTCCTTCAGAAATATGTGTCCACAAGACCAGCTCAAAGAAAGCAGGACAATTAGATTTATAGAAGGGACACACTATGAATCTTTCATAAGTGCTGAAATGTACTTTAAATTAACTGGGTCTCTTATAAAAGCCCCCTTTTTTTTACTTCAATATCCGTCAGAGAGCCTCTCCTACTACTCTATCATAACAGATTGTTCGAGCAGACCTGTAAATGTTAATTAGAGAGAAATGGGCTTCAGCCAGTTTGCAATTCACTGGACCATGTCTGTGGATCCGATATCTCCTCTTAAGTTGGCCACAATACGTTGCAGAGTCACTCCTTTTGTGGTGGAATGAATCAAGGTAATGGGGGATCGTAGATCCAGGCTGTCGACTCAGGGGCCATATTTATGGCTTAAGAGCCATTAGACGTTGGTTTGGTGTCACTCCTGGCTGACAGACTGCTGCCCTGAGGTCACAGGAGAAGGACAATCTTAGCTTCCAAAAAAGGACCTGCAAAGAGACAACGAGAACAGAGTTTCCACAAATGACTTATTGCCTCTGGCTTTGTATCCCTTGGCACTCTCAATTTGTTGAAGCTGCTTGGCTATTTTAATCTTGGTAAGCATTGTAGTAAATGAGGGCAGACGTCAGTGTGGATTGGTTCTCTAACAGTGCAGAGCTGATAGCCACTGGTGGGTCATTTGGATGTGAAGTCATGCCCTTGATCATGCCTGAGTGCCAACTCATCATGCCCCCCCCCCCCCCCCCCCCCCCCCGTGATTACTGCTTCCGCTGTTTGCCTGTGGTTTCTGGAGGGAGACAGTTGTCAACACTCACACTGTTTGTCATTGTCTCCAAAACCCACTACCTCAATTTTGATTGTGCACTCAGCCACAGTGTTTGATTGGCTCAGATTCAATTCCAGTGAAGAACGTTTTCTTTTTCTATGGAAAAGTTGCTGGTATGCGTGTGTTTGAGCACATTAAATTGAAGGGACTTTTTTTTTTTTGGCTGAAACTGTAAAAGAGTTTAAGCTTTTGTAATGTTATCTATAATTTTCCTCAGTGCAGTTAATCATGCAAGCTAAGGTAACATCTTCTGGTGATTTAAAGGGGCTATAATGAGTAGTTTTATAACAATGGATCAAATTACTGTCTGTAATGCAAAAGGTGTCGCTCATAGTGACAAACCAAAATGATTTACCCCCCGACTCTGCAATTCCCCTCGGCTCTACAGAGCTTGATAGCCTGTGATTGTTTTGGTTCATAAGTAACTTAACTAAAGCAGGTTGCTGCTTTCAGTGAAAAAGCTGTAAAGCCTGCTGTACACTACCTGCTCAGCACCAAACAACACACTGACACTGTTTGTGACTAGCTGGTAAACATAGCAGAGCATTTAGCAGCTAAAGAGCCAAATATTTCCCTCAACAGTTAGTGGAGACAAAAAAACATAGCTTACTGGAGGCATGTTTTGTTTTATATTTGCCAAGTGGACATAAACACAAATCCAAATAATTGCTAATGATGCAATTTGTATCTCCTCAGGCCATTGCATGCTATCAGTGTTGACAGCTTGTTCCCTCTGCCCCCAAGTGGCCAAAAAAACAGTTACTGCTGATTTAGTTAGGGTTTTCATTTTTAAAACAATAAAATAAAATAAAAAAATACTACATAAAATAAATAGATTATAGTAAAACAATAAAATGTTAATAAAATAAAATGGAATAAAATAAATAATAATGATGATAATAAATATAGTATAGTATAAATATAAGTATAAATAATAAAACCATCAAATTATAAAACATTACATAAAAGCCAGACTATATAGATCGTTTTTTAGTACTCAGATCCTCTGGAAGGTTGTTCTAGTGGCTCGGAGCAAAATGGCTGAAAGCAGCATCCCCAAATGTTTTTGTTCTGCTTTGTGAAACAGCTGAAAGAGAAGAACCAAAGGATCTGAGGGGCCTTCCTGGATTATAAACCAAAAGCATTTCTGACAGGTAGTCTGGTGCAAGGCCATGTAGTGCCTTATAAACTAGTAAAAGAATTGTAAAAACAATACAAAACTAGCAGGTAACCACTGTTAAGGCTTTAAAATGTAATGTGTGCTCTCCTTTGGGTCTTAGTCAGCACTTGTGCAGCAAAGTTTTGAATTACTTGCAGCTGATTCATTCACTCTGTATTCTTTGGTAGAGGAGAAAGGACATGTTACAATAATGCAGCCTGCTGGTTATCAAAGCATGCATCAGTCTGTCTGTGTTGCTTGGAGAGTGAAACGGCCTCAGTTGGAGATGTTCTTCAAATGATAAAATGCTGTTTTTGTAACACCTTGCACATTGCCTTGAAATTAAAATCAGAATAAAAAATCACTCCTGAATTCTTGCTTCTTGACTTGGGTTAAGTCCTAGTGTATTTAGTTTGAAGGCCAGTTTCTCTCTCTTAGTCTTTGAACCAATGATTAGTACTTAGTACAATGATTAGTAGTTTTATCCTTGTTGAGCTGTAAAAATGGGCATTTATATCTAAAATACAGTTAAAGAGTAAGTCAATGGTATCAATACAGCTAAGTGTCATCATCATAGCTGTGGAAAGAGATGTCATGCCTCCTGATTATACTGCCCAGGGTTTACAGATTAAAAAATAATGGTCCTAAAATTGATCCTTGTGGCACTCCACAGGTAACCTCATAGTGTTTGGAGGAGTGGTCATCTATAGATACAAAAACTTTGTTCCGCAAACATATGTGATAAACCAGTTAGAAACAATTCCAGCCAGACCAACATGCTCATAATAAAAGAATCTGGTGGTCCACAATATCAAAGACAGCATTCACGTTATGTAGCAACAGAAATAAAGGCTTGTTTTTGTCAAGATTTGTTCTGATATTGTTCCCTACTGTTAGCAGGGCTGTGTCTATGCTGTGTTGTGTCCTAAATCCTGATTTGATTTTTAAAAAAAGATTTAAAAACTAGTTTCTGTAAGATTTTGTTAGAAACCTGGAGATTTGAAATCGGGCTCAAATTGCAGGGTGTTAAAATATCCAGGTTCCCTTTCTTTAAAAGAGGTTTTGCAAGAGCAGTTTTAAAAGCAGTGGGGAAGACACTGCGCTGTAGGGAATGATTTACTATGGCAAGGATGTCTTCAGATACAGAATTAAAAATAGTTTTGAAGAGGGAGGTAGGAATTGGGTCAAGGGAACACGTGGAGGGCTTCAATTCTGTCACTATTTTCTTGAGAGTTACAGCATCAACCAGATTTAAACATCCCAACTTGACATCACTCTGTACAGAGGATATAGGTAAATGTGTAGTGCACTTATTCTGCTGGCAGATACTAGATCTAATGTTGATTATTTTCTCCCTGAAGTAGCCAGCAAACTCTTCACATTTAGAATAAACTCAATACTATAGTAAATTGTGGGATTTACCAGATAATTCATTGCTTGATTGCTTGTCTATTGATTGAGACCTTAAATGTAAAATCCTGCTCACAATTCAGAGGCAAGGTTTGTGATTTGTCTCAAAACCTATGTTCTGTATTCTCACCACATGTTTGTAGTAAGAATGCTCCACAGTCTTAGTCAGCGCCTTAGACGCACAGGCTTATTGACAGTTAAAGCCAGTAAATAACTAGCTGCATTGATTGGTAACAATTGTAACTCATCCATCTCTGACAAGGGTCTATTGAGAAGAGATCAATACGCTTTGTATTCATCACTCACATGCTATAACTATTAACAATTTCAGCCAGATGGACAAAACAAATTATCTGTCACCATGGCAAGTAATGCTCCTTGTGTCTTTTTGCCCCTCTTCTTGCTTTTTTTTTTTCTTTTTTTTCTTAAATTCTGGGAGCATTAGTTGACCCTGGTCTCCCTTCCCTCAGCCAGCTTGAGGTCCGCAGACCCTCAGGACTTGAAGCAGTCTGGAATTGCAGTCCAGTGAGACAGTGCCAGGCAGCATCCAGGGGTTAATGCACTGTGATGGCTCTGGGTTCATGGCACCAGTACGGCTGAGTGAACATCACATTAAAGCACAGCGAGGCTAAACTCTGCCTCTCCGATGCACAGGCCACAGATTGGCCTTCTTGCATGAAAACACAAAGAAGGGATACAATTGTGAGTAAACAATACAAAAGACAGGCAGGGAGATAAGCTATTATTGTTCTGGTGTTCTGAATCACCTTGGAGCCTGTAATACCTGAGCAAAGTGAACTTGTTTCTTCTTCAAGGGTAGCAAAGTGATAGAGAGCGGTGTAACAGTGAAATGTCAGAAGGTTGAGGGTGTTAGCTGGCAGGGAACCTCCAGCAGCAGAACTCTCCGATTGATCCCCGTGGCTCAGCTCCATCTGGCTTTACGCTGACCATGTTAGTGGACAACTGCCACTGCCTCATGGCAACATAACACTGGCTCATGTATGATAGTGGAGGATGTCTTATCTTCGAGTGAATCATCTCTGTCCTTTATATACACATTGTGTGCCAGAATAGTCTGCCAGGAGGATATGAGCCGTTTAGCTCCACATACACCAGAGAAGATTAGGACTGTTATTTAACAGCATGTGCAGTTGAATCGCTGTGTTGTATATAATTAATAAAGAATGTGCAGATGACAATGGTAGCCTTTTTTAAAAAAATTTAATTTCCAAATAACTGTTTTTATCTAGTAATTATCTAGTATTGTTGTTGCTGTAGTTACAAGTAAGAAAGTGTAACTTTTGCTGAATGCTGGCCAGTTTGGTCACATGTATCATTGCAAATGCTAAGATATAGTGTATCAGTAGTATGAGTAGAGAAGTATTAGGTTCGGTAATGTTAACCACCATAAGCTGCTAGTCATACCAGACCAATTAAGATTAGTTAGTCAGTCAATTTTGTGTTTAATCTTTTCAAAATGTATATATTCTTTTCTGTGGCCATGGAAAAAAAGTTAGTTATTTCCCCCTTACCTAACTCACAAGCTTTTTAGTTCAAAATTCACACACATCTCAGGAACTCTTTTGTGTGAATTTGAGAGAAGACCATATGTTCCCAGAACAAAAGTTATAAAATGGCTAAAGTTGTTAAGCGGTCTTCTATGCTGAGGTTATTCAACCTCCTGCATCCCTCGTGTTACAAACAGTGACGTGCCACGCTGATAGCCTTAATGAGCAGTGCCGAGTGCTCCCAGCCATCCCATAATGAAATTTGCTCAAGGCGGAACAGACCGGAGAGGCTTGGCAGAATATTGAGGCATATGGCAGAAACAGCGGTGATTTCCATGGCAGGTGGCTCGATGCGGCAGATAGGTAAAAGGCTCAGTCACCCTGGGCTATGGCCCTGATGGGGAGGCGCTGGAGAAGGACTCTCCAGAAAGTAGCACACCGAGCATGATCGTTTCATTGCACTTGAGATTTCTGCCAGGAAGTTGCACGCAGTGTCACCAAGCATTTATGTGACATCATAATACAGTAGATCAGGTAGAATTAAATGTAATCTGTTTTACATTCATTCTGTCATCAAGCTCTGTACTTGCATCATACATATGGACCACAGTGACATTGTTTTATGTAAAACAGGAGAGAACACTGATTAACAGTCGACATTGTCCCCTGTCCCTCTTTGTCTCATATGTATTACTTTAAAAAAAAAAAGCATTAAGAAGCACATGGTGGGACCCTTGTTAGGGCTATTGCACCAGTCTCTGGAGCACACTTCAGAGGAACAGAAAAAGCAACCCTGTTCTTTTAATTAATTTGTAAAATTTCAGGCTTTTATCGTGCCATGCTGTAGAAATTGAGTCCTTCCCTCATGAGAGGCTTCAGTAAAGGCATGGGATCACAGCCACAAATGTGCACATTTTTTGTAGGATGTGTAGGCCTATTTTGCATATTGTATGCATGTCAGCTTTTGTATATTTATGTGTTACAGCAGAAGGAATAAAATGGAATTAGGCTATGCATGTACTGAATCATTCCTTTTTCTTTAAACTGCTGAAACAAGGAAATCCCATTAAGTCCCGAGTCTCTTACAGGATAACACTGTGTGAGTACAAAGCAGACAAGTAAACAGAAAATACACATACACAGACTGAGAGAGTATTCTGTGACTTACAGTGAAGAACATTTTTTTTATTTTTATTTTTCTTTGGCTTGGATCAACCAAAGACATTTGAAGCCCCCTCCCTCCCCACTCCCTCCCCCCATACCCACAATGCATATATGGCATGTGCTGATTTCCTCCTGTGGTAAATGGTTAAAAACTAACAACAATATTTTTAATGAAAATTATGGAAATTACATGTCCTGATTCTAGATCACACACCCAGATAGTAATTTGGGTTATGTAAGCCATTCTTTGTGGATTCAAATAAACAAACCAAAAGTGTTTTCATGGATGGATTTAACATTAACATTTTCATTACATAAGCATGAAAGAGATTTTCTTCAGAAGAAACATAAAATACAGGCTGAATGTGTGCAACTTGACAACTCAGTGCAATCCTTGTATATATATTTCCTCACTGCACTCCTTACTGGGTTGGTATACACTTGAATTCAAATATGGTGTCATACAATTTTATTCCATTTGCATTGAATCAATTGTTTGATTAAATAATTTTTTTGGAAACCATGTTTGTAGGCTTTTCATAGGTAGCAAATAAATGACTGTGGTTCTTTAAGCTGATGCAATATTGTGAAATTTTTCAGGAAAATGTATTGTTACTGCTATAATAACGTTTGAAATATTGAAGCGGTCATGTTTATCCTTTTCTTGGACCATTTTGCAGATTAAATTTATTGTAGTATTGAAGAAATTCATCAACCATGCTAGGTCATATTATTTCTAACATCATAATAAATACACTCTTGCAGAAGGAAATAAGACAACAACAAAATCAACATAGACAGTAAGAACAATGGTATACAATTATGTGGTATGCACAGTATACAACGAGTAATTGTGAGAAAAATAAGAATAAAAAAAGAAATATGACAAAATAATGGGATTTCTGTAATGATGTATCAGAAGATGACACTGAAATAACAAGCCAGAGTTCCTGCAGATCCCTGTAGATCCCCTCATAGCATAAGTTTGTTTTTCTCTGGTCACACACACAGATGTAGAAACGACAGATCACCAAGCCGAGAAATGCAGTTTGGTGCCAGACACATTTTTTCTTGAAGGTAACCAACACATAACCAATTAGAATTAATATACTGAATTGCCGCAAAGAAATCACATTTCATATACAGATGAATATCTTAAAAGTAGAGCTACACAAACGACTTCTTGAAAATAGGAAACAGACAAAAACTAGAAACTTGCCATCTACTTCAGCCCAGGGGGATAGAACAAATTGGACTCCGAAACATCATATCTGTGTTGGATGAGTCAGTCTGATGGATGCGAACCCCCCTCTGATCAATTCATAGGACTGACAGGATTGACAGCGACCAGAGAAAAGAGCTGTAACGCAGTCAATAACTTCTCAGGGTATTGCTGCACTGAGATGACTGCTCTTGCCGATCACATGCATTTATTCCTGTGGCATGGGCTGTTGCAGCTGCCAGCAGAATGCAAAACAGAGCGGCTATGCAGACGCAAGCTACAAAGCAGATCTATTTGTCACCACTTTGAAGGCTTAGGAGGCAAAATGCAGGATCATCTTTTTTCTATCCTTCTTTCTTTGCTGTTTTCACTCCTGATAGAGGCTGATCTTTATCAAGCTCCCGTAGCCTTGACTCCTGTCACCGTAACCGGCTATACTCTCCTTCATCACTCAGGCCTGTTGACAGCAGAGTGGCAGCTGGACAACCCATTATGAAATGACCTTGGTCTAGTGTCAGAAGGACCATAGCGCAGCTGAAACAGTAACACCCCAAAGTGAGTAATTTTCCCTCCATAGGTCAGCATCTTTGCCGACGGACAATCTTCCCCTGTAGATAAAGATGGGGAGGGGGTCCTGCCTCTAAGCAGTCACTAAGGTGATGGAGAGGGAAGGAGGTGTAGCCGTATAAGATCTGTGAATAAAACTTACTGAAGACATGGGCTGATCTGATTAAACAGACTGGAAAACTGAGGGATGGATTAACAGTGACACAGTTGCATCTTGCTTTGCATTCCCTTTGCCTGGCTGTTTAATTAACCTATAAATGTATTTATCTTCTTACCGGACTGGATTTCATTAAAGCCTCAAGAGTGCTATTTGTTTTGACACCGAGTTGTAAAGTGGGACCACGATTTCCCATCACCTGTTAAGCAAAAACACGGCGTTGTCATCTTTATTTTTAGTACAACTTTAGTGAGGTGTTTTCAGCCTTTGAAGCGGTGTGGTGACAGTACGAATGCTCCTCTTGTGGTATCAGGCATTCTACTTGTACATGTAGCTGCGTTTTATCTCCGTTGCCACGGTGTGTTTGGCTCAGTGCAAACACTTTTGCCTCTGGTTCTGAGGGTACCTCAGTGTGATCTTGCTCATAGCTGGGAGGCTTTCTATGAGAGACAAAGAGGAATGTATTGTCTTTCCTTGCTCAAATAATTCCTCTGTACAGTGCTGGCATCTCAAGGAGGTTATTGTGGAGAGAAAGGCACCTGGTGTGTTGATGTTAAATATGTACAGATGGGCCTAAGGAAACACCTCAGTGTATGTATTAGCGCAGCATCACACCCATGAAGTGTCCTATGACTGCAGGATATGTTTGGGATGGTTGTAACCCAGTTTGGCAAAAAAAAGAAAATAATTGGACAGCTGCTGTGTTTATCAGCTGGTTTGCATGAATGCATTATCAAAGACAAAGCTAACTGAAAAAATAAATATTACAATGCATGTTGGAAAAACAAAAGAGAACGCCATCCTGTAGCCAACGAGAACAAAAACAAAACAAAAAAACAAAAAAATCCCCGCTCTGATGTCGGTGACCTTGCCCAGCAGCTCAGCGAGGTGATGCTGTGATTCTGTCAAGCTTCAGTGTCCTGCAGCGATTTGTTCATTGGAGCACATTTTTAAACACGCAATGATGCTGCTCAACGTGCTGTGCCGTGTTCTCTCACCACAGGGGAGTTTATACACATAGGCTATTGGTAAACCTCTGTTGAGTGACCACTCTAAATCTGACAACAAAACACAATTTATAAAAAAAAAAAAAAAAAAGCTGTGCACCCAACACCCAACTGCAGGGCTCTTTGTTCCCTTTTTCCTTGTCTGAGTAAGAGAGAGCGAGGCTGATGCGCTGGGAAGATTTAGTTTAGGTTCAGGATACATTTATCTCAAGTTCAGCTCACTGCACCTGAAAGAACTGGTTCTGACAGACAGGCACCTTCGCCAGTGTCAGAGTATGAAAGGCACGGATGAACAATCTGATCTCATTGTGTTGACTTTGGAACTGAAAGAACAAAAGTGTATACTGTGTACTACTGGAAGACTGCTGGGAAGTTGCTACGAGAGAGACATCAAAGGAAGATTCAGTTTCTTTACACTCTACAGTAGATGTCGTTTGTGTAGTTTGTGAGTGAAAATGAAATGAAATCAAAGTAAAACAGTTACCTTTACTGTAAACTGTAAATGTCTACTATTTACCTTCTATATACACCATACACCATCATTTTCACTTCTATGGTATCTGTTGATGCAAGGTCTGGTTATACCTACATTAAGGTAGTACAGTAAATGTTTGGCTCAGTAACATTTAGGAAAATCCGTTCTATATTTCACTCTCTCTACTCATCCTCATCATCTTGTGGGAAATGAAGGTTATGGCAGTGACCCAGATGATGATGACATTCCAAATTATATGGTTTAATTATTCTTGGCTACTCATAAAATACGCCAGCAAGTGTTTCCGCCAGAGCTGCAGTAATTTTACTTTTATTGAAGTCTGAGTGAGTCTGACATACGATGCTGCAGTAAATCTTTGCTAGAAAAACATTGTATCCTTCACTTTGCATTTCCGGCAGAGCGAATGCATTTGATACTTTCACTGCTGATGATGGTGAATATTTTGACAACAAAATTCACTAGTTGAATCACTCTGTCTGGTTCTCTCCTCTTTTTCCTTTCTTTTTGTCTCTCTGAATCAAGTCACATCTGGTTTATCTGTCGCCTCATGTGACGTGTTGGGAGATGTTTTAACCTACTTAATTATTCCATGACAGGGATGTACACCTATACATCTTTACGCTTTATGTCTACACGAGAAACAATGAGCTTCCCAAAGTGCTAAAACACACTAGCTAGATGTAATTAAGCAACGAAACCAATTAGTCAACAATCCAAATGGCAGATAATAGAAGTGTAATTCCTAGCTTGCACGATAAACAGTCCATCCAAGGACATACTGAAGCTTTGTAGCTTAATACTTAAGTTGGTGCATTGTCTGGGCAATGAGGGATGAGGATGGAGGATAAGGATAAGAGAGCGTCTTTGCTGATGTGTCTGGGTGTCTGTTCACTATCAAGGATTCATGCTGTGTCAGATGGAGAGTGGATCTCAGCGCCGAGAGCCGGGGAAGACAAGAGCGTCTCTATGCAGAAATCATCCCCGAGACACACTGGCAATGTAATTAGCACATGAATTATTTCTGTGCAATGACATGCCTCAGCGCCTCTTGACTTTGCTCTTGTCGGAGAAATGTCTCCATATATACGGGCCCAAATTAGACATCTGCCAAATGCCAGTCTTTTTACAGTCAGCCTCTCCACCACCACACCCCTGCTCTGGATAATCAAAAGTGGACACTAACCTTTGCTGCTCTATCGCAGTGCGCACTTTTTAGGTTTGTGCTGGCAACCTTGACAAGATTAGATCCAAATTGAGCAGCTTGTTTAGATGCTTATGGCAAAGATTTATTGGTAGCTAGCACATTTCAACTATGGCCCATTCAGACAGGAAGCTGCTATTAAACCTTACTACACACCTGTTCATGCAAATCATTAGTTTTGATAGTAAATACTCACTTAAACAGTATCATCACACTGTGTGATAAATGAGTGCTGATGGGTTTGTGATCTTTCTAATTGGAGGTAAAAAAAAGAATGTTTATAATCTCCTGTCCTTTTGAATATACATATATAGTTAAGTGAAGTGGTAACCATACATTAATATCAAAATGCTTCTCTTTTGATGAGGATATTGATCCCCCCCATCTCCCCAAGGCTTACATTATTATCCTCTGGATTTACTCAGTAGAAATGGATTGGGCTTTGCAGATTAGTATTCAGCACATTACACTCCCTCTTCACTATAATGCTGTAGTGATTCTGTAATGGGCTGAGAGCAAATGAGAGCCTTGCAGCTGGACGTGTGCTGCTTAGTATGTGTATTCATATAGTGTTTGTTTGCCTGAGTGCGTGAGTATTGACATGCATATTTGCCCGTCTGTGAGTATTTGTGTTTTGATGCCCTGTTAAGATTTAGTCGTCTCTTGTATTGCTATTTTTGTTCTTGAAGAAACTGGAGAGACTTGACTCTTTGCCGTTTTTCACTGCTCTGTGCATCGGATAAAAAAAGAGGCTCCTGTATATCTTCAAGAGATTGACTACCTTGTCTCTTGCCAGGGCCATTAAGTCCTCAAGATGCTGCTTTTGAGGGAGTTATTTGTTAAATCCACTCCACAGAAATGTTCTTGTTGGTAGTGAAGTGCACCAAAAGATCTCGTTTAATGGCCCCAGCTGCCAACTATAAATGTCTGCCCGTTTTTATCTCAGACATATATTTGATGTCTAGTATCTCCTGTAGTTTTAAACGAGAAGCCTGTTCTTCTCTCTTCCAGCAAACCCTCTGGTGAAGCTCTTTTAGCCTTTTCAAGAGAGTATCTAAAGCCTCACGCGTATCACTTATTTTGTCACAAAATTCCGCAATTGCGATATTAATGGTGACTCACTTGGACACGGCCTGTTCTGCAGTGCTATCAGATAGCTTGAAAAGTATCACGGGAGTAGAAAATTAGACATCACTGCAGAGTGATCAGTTTGAATAAAATTAAATGGTTTCTCTTCTTGGCATGCAGATTAATGTGGTCGGCGTGTCTGCTTGTAAAAACCTTGTTTTGTAAGCTGTCTGGAACACCTTCTCTGCTATGAGGAAATTGCAGTCTGGACATTGCAGCAGTCTCTACTGTCATTAGAGTTTCATCCATTTTATGTGTCAGGAGAAGATGTTCTTCTGTGTGTGTGTGTGTGTGTGTTTCCATGAGATGCATGTGTGCCTGTGTCAGTTTTGTTGTTTACTATATGTTTGTTTTTATGCATATATATGTATATATATATATATATATATATATATATATATATATATATATATATATATGACCGTGTGCACAGGTGTATGCATCATCTCAGCTGCAATGCCATTTACAGCTGAGGACGAAGCGGTTTCATGTCCTCCTGGGAGCTGATCCCATGGGAGGGATGCCTACACATCTGATTGAGGCGCTGCCAATTAGAGTGAGCAGACACGGACCGTGTGTGATCTGGCTGACACCGCATTGACCGCAAAGCTCTGTGAAAATTACACTAAATTACACTATATATCACCGTGAAGTCGTATCCCCTCGCGGCACATTATCGTTCTTTATTAACGAGAGATGTTGATAAAGATAGTGGGTATAAATAACAGGATGAAGCTTTGACCTTCATGTGAGCTTCATAGCAGCAGTAAACAACTCTTTTTTTCTTTTTTCTTTTTTCTGTAACGGTCTAGCAAGCTGATATATAGTGTTGATTTTGCTAAGCTCTCTTTTATGGTTAATTTGCATTTTGGAGAGAGGAAGAGGTGTGTGAACTAGGGGAACTCCAGGAAGGGTGGTTGCTACTTTGGTAGTGGCTAATGGGGATCCAAATAAAGAAATAAAATAAGTGATGTATATGATAACATAAGAGAAACAAGTGTCTTTCAAAATGTGTAGATTGTAAATATATTTGCTACAACTGTATAAACAAAATCACCATAACCATAATGATTGTTGTTGCTTAATGGTATGCAGTATATTGACACATTGCCCAACACATACTGATGCACAGCGACCAGAAAAGGCAGACAACTGAGCAATGAGGAAAAAGTCTAATGAGGCATTGTTCACTTTTTTTTTTTTTTGTACTGCATCTGGCTGTTTCTGAAGAAACTCAGAGGACGCCTCCAACCTGAAGTCCCCGTCGCCAGCTGTTAAACACGGCGCTATCTGTGATGCTGTCGGCAGCGACTGTGTTGAAATCATTTGGTGTGGTGATTGCTCTGCATGACCGTGTTGTAAAAAAAAAAACAAAAAAAAAAAACCCGTGGAATATGCAGCTGATTTACAGAGCCAAACACACCCCGTCGTGCAAACACTTTTCTGTCACGGTATTCCCATTTTCCAAAGATGACAATATAAGCGTGCACTCATACACACCGATTCAATGGTTTCAGGATGAAATGGCAGCGTGAATCAGTTGGATTTTGGAGGTTCTGAAAAGCAGAAAGTGAAGAAAATTTCCAGCTACTTTGTGCTTCAAAAAACTGGAGGCTTTCCTTCTTGAAGTATGGTTGAGTGTCTCGCTAGACATGGTTCAGGATGCAGCGTGACAGAAATCCAATGAGGATTTAAGCTGCTGTGAAGGCAACGAATAGTACTATTCATTATTAAAATCCTGCTGTTATTTATTGGAGTTTCATTATTTTTTTCCCACTCTTGGTTTCCATATGTGATTATATATGCATTTTTACATATACAGATACACAAGTTCATTTTTTTAAAATTAAACATACAGATACAAACAACAATAGCAACAAAATGAAACTGATGTGGTACGTTATTGGCTTGATGCAAAGATGATTATTTTTTTCCCTAAATTTCAAGAAAAGATAAACAGAATTCTGTCTATAATGTTAAGAAGCTACAGTTTTAACTCCTGGACACTAGAGGAAGCTAATCTGCTTGACCTCTGTGCTACCTCTGAGTACATAAGAAAGAATATTTTTATTATAAGACAGCTCATTTTGGGGGTCTATTGCCACTGCACTCTGTTTATTTTATAAGATATGCTAGAAGGAGCTATCGGCTAACTATTGCAGGATTGTTTGTGCGTTCCATTTACTGCCTCATATCATCCTAGTACACAATGACAATTTGTTGGTTTTGTTGGGCGATATTTGGTTCCGTCTTTGTGTCCTGTGGCTGCAATTCTGTTGAATGTTTGAAGTCAACGAATCCATTCGATAACTGCAAGTTTGGGGCGGAATAACATGACCTCTACTAATCCAAAATGTTTATCTGCAAAGCAACAATTTGGCAGCGGGCAATGTTTGACCATCAGCTGTTTGTTCAGCTGTATGTCAAGATCATTATACACTTAATTATAATCTAAAAAGACATAGATAAAACCGAACAAGCAAGAGAAAGGCAAAACTAGATAGCGTACACGCTCATTCATTCACACATCCATACACAGACACACCCGTGCACAGATAGATACACAATACGAATGACTATCATCTTGCAGAATATGAGCTGCATGTTCTAATAAGTGCCTAATTGACGCCTGCTTCCATCCTTAATGACGAGCTGAATGGTGAAGCCAATTATGAGTAAATTTACTATGGAAGAAGTGTTTCTGCAGGCTGACTCCGGGGGAGGAGACTCTCTCTGAGCACAGCAAGACATCCTTCATTCTGTGAATCTAAATGACACTTTATGTTAAGCTAGCGCAGTATGGCGTCTGACAGAACTTAGTATGTGTAAGCTCACACACACACACACACACACACACACACACATCTACACATGCTGACTCCTGCAGTTAAATGCCTGCACACATTTAACTGAGCTCAATATGACCAACAACAAAAAAACATATCAGCTACCACAGATTCTTTTTTTTTCCTTTTTTTATTGCAGACAAATAAACAGCAAGAATTGATATAAAATACATCAATCAATAAATCGGGAATGTCTACCTTGTAAGCAGAGAACATTTTAAGACATTTTAGTAAGTCTTTTGAATGGTGTGATAATCATGTAATAAAATATGTTTTCAAAGAATGCAGCACTTCAGAAACTCTCCTTTCTGTCAAAATGTAAGAGGCTTAGGTCGGCTTCATGACGCTAACTTGCTATCATTTTAATAGGCTGCCAGACACTAACTTCTGTATCATTTTAATAGGCTGCCAGTCAAACAAGGAAAAGGAGAGTGAATGGGGAACAGAGTGAAATCCTGTGTCAGTCACCGAGCCACAGACGATTAAACAACTTTGGTCTCCACATTGAGTGGCTTTAACTTCCTATTTTATTTACTATGGCTAATCTAGTCCTTTAAAAAAAATCCACAGGTGCTACTTTTTTCTCCTCCAGAACTGTGAACTTCTTCTGAACCTTTAGAAAACTGAGGGTAGCACAACAAGCTTTTTTTTTTTTTTTTTTTTTACTTCAGCTTGTTACTGAGAGCTGAAGAAGGGTATTTCTAGTTGTGTGAGACAGGTGGGTGTTAGTGATGCCTCTGACAGGGGCGGGGAGGGAGGGGGGACAGTGATGTAGAGTTTCATGCTGCAGTCACAGTTAATGCTGGAGACTGTCATGAGCGAGGTGACGCCATTGGAGACGGGCGACATAATTACTGTGTCTGTTTTAGCGGTGCCTGTAATACTCCCTCCCTTCACTTCAAATAGCCTTGTCACCTTGTTTTCTGTCTCTGATGACACTGAGGGACATTCTTGTCTTGTCATGAATAATGATATGAATAGATTAATTGTTTGAAAATACCCACATGAACCATATCCTGTGGCCTCAAGATAAAAAATATAATCATTTTGGACTTACGGGCCTCCATACAGTCCAAAGATATTAATTTTTCTATGATATAAAACAGATGCAATCCTTGCATTTGTTGTGTTGGAACCAGTTTAACAATGAACTGGCTGTGGTATGGTTTTAGTCAAGCTGATATATAAAGGCATTTGTATCATTTTCCATCATTTTACCCTTTGTGTGTTCCAGCGTTTTTTTTTTTTTTTTTTTTTTTCACAAATGTATTACTTACATCATCAGGCCACAAATGTCAGAGATTAGAATAACAATTAAAGTCAAAGCGTCCCCTGA
This sequence comes from Euthynnus affinis, assembly GCA_029490765.1. Lineage (NCBI taxonomy): Eukaryota > Metazoa > Chordata > Actinopteri > Scombriformes > Scombridae > Euthynnus > Euthynnus affinis. Next base: position 11,703,771 of record CM055852.1, on the reverse strand, counting down.
CGTTCATTTCATAGGTAATTGTTCTCATATCCTGCCAAGTCTGTTTCAGGCTGTTGTGTCATGACATGATGTTGACAGGCCGTGTGCTCCCCTGGGTGCAAGCTAATTTAAAAAACAGCCATAGAGTAGCAGATGCCAGATTAGTGTCAAGAGCAAAGTGACTGATGAGGAGCCTCCCGGTCGCTCGGTCACATGCTGGCGCTGTTGTATATGACGTGCCCTCGGTGCTTCATAATAAATGGGCGATCTGGTTCTACATACTCAGCTTCTTTTAAACTGAGGGGTTAAATGATACCTTGTAGACGTTTATGCTGCCCTTTTATTATTATTGCGGCGAGGTTTACGTCGCTTCGTGAGGCACTGTACCTCTTTCACTCTTTGTGACACTAATTCAATTTGAGTGGCGAATAATTGTATTACTTCCATCAATGTGGATAGTTTGTTCTGCACCACATCCACAAATGTAATGTGACCAAGGAGAATGAGGTTCCTGAATTGCACCAACAATTACATGCTATTGATTAACAATTATTTGTAAGTCAGAGTACAATCCTAAATTCAGAGGAGAGAATGGAAAATCAGTGTCAAGCGCAGTTTAATTTGCTAGATCTGTTATGAATCTATGAAAAGAAAAAGATGATGCCTTTTTAAATTCTGTTAATAGTAAATTTTACAACTTGTGAACATCTTGGTGTAAATTGGTAGACATTCAAGACACCAACATTCTGTTTCTGTTGGGAGGGGAGAAAAAAAAAGGGGCGTCGAATGACTCAGAACAACAGACTGTGACAAGTTTTTACCTGTGTGTTTATTTATGGCCTTTCCCTAGGAGCTACACTTTCACTCTGTTCATGTCTTTTTCTGTCCTCTGTTCTCTGAAAAAAGAATAAAGGAGCTGGCTCTCATCCATGTTCCCATTCAGTGTCATGACTCAAGGGCATTAAGGTGCCAGCAGCTTGCTGTGGCTTGATTGACTATAGACCGTAGGACAGCCCAGAGAGACAACTGGGACATGCCCAGATACCCAGGAGAACACAATGACAAAAAAAAACAAAACAAAACTAGTCGTCTTCAAGATCAAGTAGCATTTTTTTTTCTCCTGGAAGATGACACATCTGAGTGACACATCGGCTGCTAAATATTAACACTGCAGGTTGCTATGCCGGCTGTGATCCTGTGTCTGAAAAAGACACGAGAGACAAGAGTACATATCGCTCAGTTGCTTTGCTGTGGCCTTCCTTATGTGGCCAAGGAATTATACACAAAATATTCAGGACACTCTCTGCATACAGTAGTCTAATGAGGTAAATTCAGGTGGAAGTCATTATCCCTTAAGCCTATGTAAAGGAGATAATTGTCAAAAATGTCAAATTTTATTCTCAGAATGTCCTTACCCCTCAAGGAGGTGGGGTGTGTTTGATTTATTTGTCAGTTATTTTACATGATCCTGCTTCAGAATATGGCATGTTTGGGTTGAGCCGCATGACATATAACAAACCAGCCCAGCTGTCTGCTTTTGGTACATCTGTGTGTAAGTTCGGCAGGGCCCGCTGCCAATCCCTGTCATGTATTTTGAGTAGAAAAAAAATCAAATATGTTACAGTCTGCATGACATTAAATTTAAAGCTTTGGAGTTTAAGCAACATTTTACGGTGCTTTTTTTTTTTAATATAATGTTTTATACTTCCCTGTTCTCCTGCTTTCAGACATTTTCAGCACTTTATTTAGGTTAGTTGGTTTGACAATGGCAATCACTTCCAGCTCTCAAGCCGATTATACCCTACCTGTCCATTTACTAAGAGAGCCAGATGTTCTTTTCTGGAAAGAACCGGTGAATGCTGGACTTAAATTTGAAAGGTGTTGAGAAAAAAAGTGCTTCAAAGATTGACCTGTATTTTTCTGATTGTGCTGAATGTTTATGCCTATTATGTTAGCGAACAGTTACCTGCTTTAACACATTATAATAGTGGCTCCTTGTTGCAAATTGTTTTTAAGGCTGTTCCTCCCTGCTGGTCAGAAAGCATTTTCTGTAATTCAGCTCAGGGTTTGGGCTGAAACTTAGAAGGTCAAGACAGAAAATACTGTGTGAGCTGAAGACAAACACAGCATATATGATTCTCCAGCATAAGTAGGAATATCATTTCCAGAGTAGAGTGACTTATTATAAGAGTATGGAAAGACAGCTAAAAGGAGCCAGCTGTGTGCTTATAAGCTGACAGCCATTAGTGGCCAGATGGAAGCTTGAGTGCTAGCTTGGCCTGACTCTTGACTTGGCTGTGAGCATATGGTGAAATGCCTCCAAAAGCTAAATGTCTTGACAGACAGAAGTCATGTGTCGCCAGTCAATATCACTGCAAACAAAAATGTATCTTGTATTTTTTTGGTGTTTAGCCAGTTAGTTATTAGAAAAAATCCTCTCGCATTCATCCATTTCAGTTGTATTATTTGCTCAAAATGATAAAGATTGAACCTTAAATGTATGTGATTGGTTTTTGAAAATGACACAATTGAATTGGAAATATACAACAGCAGACTCATGTTCATAGTGTTCTGCTTCATTTAAACCTACATATGTTTGGATCAGAGTGAACCAGACTGCCAGTGTTTGATTGTAAATACGATGTATGCCCCCAGCCCTGTAACTGCCTGTGGGCTGAGCCCCAGATGTTGTAAATTCCTACCATCGTCCCTGCTGTACACACATAATTCATTCTCCATTAGTTAGGGGAATTAACTGTGAAGTGCAGGCATGGGGATGTGTGGAGAGAGGGAGAGAGAGAGATGAGAATGACCCTAAACTATTGGCTCTATTTGTTATGTGGTCCCCGAGCTTGTGGAACGGGGATGGGTGGGTTTAGTGAAGAGGGTGGAGGTCTCTCATTTTCACTGATAGAGGGCTCAGACATTGAAGGAATGACCAAAGAGTGGTGAGATCCAGTCAACTTCAATTACGGCCCCTTGTAGTTTTCCCAGAGGTGCACTATATTGCTTTTAAGGGGGAATCAATGAGGTGACAAATTGTTGTGGACAGCAACTCCTTTATTTGTTACGTTGTTGTATCCATGCCTGGATGCTGCTTTAAGTGTGTGTGTGTGCGTGTATTTGCGGGTGTGTCTGTGCTTGTTTGGCAAGCATATATAAATATGCAGCGTTTCCCATTTATGATAATTGAATGCTTTGGTCCATTTGTGTTTTGGTGGTTTATTTTCTGCTTGTGGCTTTAATGGCTTGTTATCTGTCTAAACCTGTTTTTAAACACTTTCTAATGGCTGTTCACATGCATCACCCAGTGACGCTCAGTGCCACTTTGTTTTTATCTCACAATAACACTGTTTTTATCTCACAATAACACTGTTAAGGTTTTTCTCAAGGTTATTTTTGCGTTTTCAAGCTCCTGTCATATCTGAGGATGTCTGATGGCTGATGAGTGCCAACTTGCTCGAGCGTATTAAGGAACATTGTTTGTAGCTGAATTAATTGAGTGTTTTTAATGGACAGAGGAGTCCATATGAACCTGTCACAAGAATGCTATCTGCTTGGACAGTTGTATTCTAGGAAATTGTTTTACAAGAAAGTCAATAAATGCAGATGCTGGAAGTGCCAGGGAACCGGACATTACAAGCCCAGGTTTGGATTAATTAACCTTTTTATATTTGCGCAAATAATGATTTATAGAAAGATATCAATAATGGTTTATAGAATATAAATGAATTCAAACTGCAGTCCACATCTCCAACGAGACACAGGAGGGACTATTCTAATGCGGCCATTACCGGGAAATAAAACATAAATATTTTTGTGATTTGAAATTTTTCATTGAGCTTGTTTATTGTCTATTTTTCACATCAGATTTCATGTTGTCAAAACAGAGAAAAACACCAACCATAAGTGAATCACCTCATTAGTTATGGTTTTGGGGGGAAAAGAAAAGCTAGTATAGATATCAATCCAGAAAGTAATGAACCTTGCAGACAGCTGACCGCTGTGAAATGTTTTGTCTGTGTATATAAAAGTAAAAAAAGATTTCTCAGCTGGTGTTTGTGTAGCTTGTGTGGTCTTTGTGAGTTGAAAAGCTTAGTGTTGTTTGCTATTGCTAATGTTCGTATTGTTCAGCTTTAATTGTTTGTATTTCTAGTTTAAATATGTGTATGTGTGTGTCTGTGTGTGTGTGTGTGTGTGTGTATACATGGCTCTATGTAGTATACTGTGCAGCTGACTGATACAGTAAGTTGTACGTGTGTGTAGACTTCATATCATCTCCTGACAATAACGCATGGCACATAATTGATTCAGACATGCAGCAGGATGTGTTTCCATGTAATAAGGTTGTACAGTGCTTTCATATTGTACTGTTTTGTACGCTTTTGAATACTGTAGATGTTGCGTGGGAACGTGAAGTGGGATCAGACGGGCTGACATGAGGTGTACTGTGAAATCACCTGATGAGGGTGGCGTAAATCTGCCAAAGCAAGTTCTGTTAGTGGTTCAGGCTGCATGTATGTGTGTGTTCACATTTGCTATTTAAAGCAGCTGTTGTGTACGACTGCATTTCAACATGACAGGGTAGAGCTTCAGAACTTCACAACTTGGTTGCTAATTAACAAAGGAGTGCAGTCATGTATGATAAATCAGTGAAGGAATTCATAGAACAAGTTAGACTTCTCAGTACATGTCACGGCTAAAAATAGCAGTTGTGTTTTACTATACATTCACTTACTGTACAAATGAGGTTAAAGTGGAACATTGACCTTATACAGTGCAACACCTGTGTTCTCTGGCTAAGGTAGGTATTATCAGGTCATTAAGAGGTAGCACATATCTTATATCGCTCACATAAATATTATATAATAACATAAATATACCTTCCATCACATTTCACTTTGCCACCTCTTTCCAATTTCAGTGTGTTCATTATTAATCCAACATTTTTGAGACCTTCTTTCTCACTTTTTTCCGACAGCTTCCCAACAGGCACCCAAGAGGCCGTGATATTAATGCAACACATTTCTCTTTCTTTGTCTCTGCAGGAAAAGAAGAGTATGTTGCAACCTTCAAAGGATCTGAGTTCTTCTGCTACGACTTGTCCTTGAACCCAATTCAAAGCAGCAGTGATGAAATCACATTGTCATTCAAAACCCTACAGAGGAATGGACTGATGCTGCACACGGGAAAATCAGCTGATTACGTCAACCTGGCACTGAAAAATGGGGCTGTCTCACTCGTCATTAATTTGGGGTCTGGAGCCTTTGAAGCTCTGGTGGAGCCAGTCAATGGGAAATTTAATGACAATGATTGGCATGATGTCAAAGTAACAAGGAATCTACGTCAGGTAACAGTACAGAGGGTGATGCAGAGACTCAGTAAATGAATCAAAACAAATGCACTTAAATCATTACCATCATACAATATATTATTTTTTTTTCCAGATGTAGTAATTGGATTGCTAAATTAAATCTTGGTGGAGATAAAACAGAACCACAAGTGAGCAGGGACATCTAGATGTGAGTTGCGACCTATATTAAGTTACAGTTTGAGAGAGAAAAGAAAGCCATTGCTTTTAAAATGCTATTCAAAGCATTCAGACTCTTTTATTCTACCCTTTTTAAAGTTTATATACAGCATATTACTATGACTGAAGTATTCTTAAAAATAACTACAATATTCGCAGCTTTTTGGTGTTTCTGTGAAATTGAAATATTACTGAACTCAAGTGTGAATATTGTATAAAAACCAAATATGACAGGAATGTGGTTTATAGTTCTGTCACTAAAAAAACAAAAAAAAAACAAAAACATTTGACCACAGTCTAAATTTAATTTTAGTTCTCCTCTATTGAAGGGTGATTTCTTAAGATAACAGAGAAAACGTGATGCATTAAATCAGTATTTAACATTTAAACACATTAGACTCCAAATACAGTGAAGTATAAAGTATCAGTTGAAGTATAAACAGATATTGTATGTAATGCATTAGAAATCTCACATTCAGCAGCCTGTGCCACTTAGTTCCTTAACATGAGAAGATGGTCCACTGAAGACATCTCATACCTCACACTATTCTCCTGTGGCAATTTACCTCATGATTGTGGGACTGGCCATAGTAGTAACCACATTACATCTCCTGATTCTCACCAAGAGCAAAAAGAATCAGATGGGATGAAGGAAAGGTGTAAAGTCAGTTGCGCACCTGCAAGAACAGATTGTCCTGAACTATGGAGGCCAGTGAATGTTTGTTGCACTGCAAATAGATTCAGTATCACTGATATGTACCAGGTCCACATCTGCTGTATGTTGTCAGGATGCAATTCCCAGTCCGCTAGAGCCACAACTGTGTCAGTTGTTGGTTTGTAATCAGTGTATCCATGCTCAGCTTGATGCTGGGGACTAACCTACATCCGTATCTGGGTGAACGAAAACATGGCAACATGATATATATATATATATATTGCATTGATCTTTCAGGTTGACTGTAGTAAACCAGTTACCTGGCTGTACCAACTATAAGAGTGAAAACTTCTATTATGCATGAATTTATCAGATTTTAATCCAAGAGGGGTCTCATATCGCTGGTCACTTGGGGACCAGGAAGTGGCCAAAAAAGAATGCTTTATTTATCTTTTACTGGGACCTCTGAGACTGCTACTCTCAGCAGCTTCCGGTCGTTCCGTCTGTGGTGTAGAAAGAGAAACCCATGTGCCTGCAAGGCTGTTGAGGCACAAAGACACCCCTCTACTACCTGGACAACTACGCTCAAATTGGGTTCATCAATGGAAGCAACAGTGCGAGAAGACTGACCTGATTGCCATTATTGGTGCCAACATCTTGGACCTTGTTGAGAGAAATCCCTTTTATAATGCTACAGAAAACAATCCCCAATTAAGACTATTGTGGTGCTCCTGGATGTTGTTGACAACACACTTAGATCGAGTGTGGTTGGTGTAGATTACTTGTCAAAGCCAGTAGGGCAAAAGAGCCATTGATGTAAATGAAGAAGCCGGGTGAAGGCATATTGGATCAGAGTGCTGTTAGGGTTAGAGTTTGGTTAGGGTTAGATTACATACTGGATGCAAAGATGGTTTTTAAATGCCTTATGTAGACTGGTGCATGCAAAAATATAGCCTGTCAAGTTTGGCCAGGAAGTACATAGAACCTGTTACACTGTTTGGCTTGTGTTAAATAAAAAGGCACTTTTTTCCCTAAGGTTTAATTTTGGTGTACACATGATACCTGATAAAATTTCTAAGGACAGTTAGACAAACCTTTGCACAGCATTAAGACAAAATCTCTAGAAATGTTCCTGCTCATTTGGTGGGAAACGTTTGTCTTCACTTGAGAACCAAAGCTGCTTCTTTTGCATAAATCAGGAAATTGATTATTGGTAAACCTAAGGATTTGGTCAGCTTGAACATTCACTGCATTCAAATTGTGAAAGAAAACCAAGCATATTGAGTGCATGCTCTGTGGGGGAATCGAAATTGCCACCCTCCTCATTCTGTGTCAGGGTCTTCTTTGCTTTGTCTCATTGCAGTAAAGTGATCCTAAAGTTCATCAATAAGACCAAAAGGAGGTACAGTATTGTATGGGCGCCGGAAAGTCCGAAACACTGGATTGGTCTCAAGCCTAAAATCAAGTACAAAAGAACGCAAATAATACCAATAAAATAAATAAAGCTTTAAAAATGGTCTTGAACTTAGGACTTTGTTAAAGAGGGTCAACTGATGTGCTTTAGGCATTCTTTCTTATGAACCATTTGATGTCTGTCAGTCATAACCTTTTGTCAGGACTTGGGTAAGGGTGTTCTTTCAGCTACTCAATGGTCTGGTCACATACAGAACATGGTACAAAAACACCATGAAGAACCTAGGGAGTCAATGGTTGAGCTCTGGCACCTTGTGTGGAGCTTTCTTGTTATTTCCTTGGTCTGCTTTTTTCTTGTTAAACTTATTTTGCCCTTTTTTCTCTATGTTACTAACATGCTTTGGAAACAAACTAACATCATTCATGGAATGTGTCATTCTACTAACCAGTATGGTTTTTGCCGTTTAACAATGTACTAACAGTATTGACCATCATATATTATTTGAGTAACAATCGTTATTCTGTTCACAGTTTTTAATTTCCTTTCTCCCCCCTTTTCCACAAAGCACTCAGGCATTGGACACGCTATGGTAAACAAACTACATTGTTCGGTAGATATCATTCTAATTGTTTCTTAGTTTGGGTTTGCCGTGTGTTTCTTTTCTTTCTTTTTTTACTGTAGACGTCATTTACAAAAAAAGGGAAATTGCGGTTGGTACTCTTCTGCTTACTTTTCGAATCCTTTTTAATTTCTTGGTTCATTCATTGGTTTCACCCTCTTTATTTCACTTGTTTCCTGTCCAATTCTGTTTGATCCACCTTTTTAGGAGCATCATTTCGAGCCTTTTGCATCAAGCTGTGGTTTATAATGAGGACCCTCTCCTGTCTGGCTGGCCTGATGCTCTTTGGCTCAGCCAGTTGTATCTCCATTCACTTTGCATGGCATGCACTTTGACTGCGTCTTGCAAATATCACACTGCCCATTTGTCAACATGAACGTGACAGTCGAGCTGTGTTTGTCTTTGGTGCTTTTCTGACGCTTTCTTATTTCGCTTTGTGGTTTTGCAGTGTTTCGGCATGCATCTGGCACTGTGGCAAGTGTCAAAATACTGATTCTGTATCCCAGTCAAACATTTGGGAAAATTTTCTTTTTGTATGCAAATACGCAAAAAGAAAATACAAATGCATGCATGCTATTTTTTTTCTCAAATACCCCCAGTCATTGTCCTATACTAAAAGGTGATTGTGCTTTTCATAGCATGTGCTCCCTCTCTAACCTAGTGGCACGTTCTGATTTCTTTTGTAGAACGGCTGGACGTACTAATATGGAATTTAGTTTAACTAACCTGGATAACATTCTACTAACACCATTTTTGTGTCTGCTAAAGTACTTTTAAGTTGCATCAGGGGCAATACTAACACTGTAGTCTGGGCAGTTCACTAACACTCTAACTCGAATAGCATTCCTTTGGGGGCGTGCAGTCTTCCAACTAATCAAACTGGTAAAAATAATATAATAAAAAAACAAGAAAAAAGACAATGAACAATGAAAAACAGACATGAAAATGGGTTTCAGAAAAAATATATAGGCAAGTCTCTCATAGACAAGAAGAAGGAAAGGCAATAACATTGCAGTATATAGGCTGTCTGAGTATAGCGTGTCCTTTCCCTGTGCTTTGTTGTCTAGGTAACAATATCCGTGGATGGGATTCTGACCACCACAGGATATACACAAGAAGACTACACCATGCTAGGCTCTGATGACTTTTTCTATGTTGGAGGGAGTCCTAGCACAGCTGACCTGCCTGGATCTCCGGTTAGCAACAACTTCATGGGCTGCCTCAAGGAGGTAAACACCACTTCTGTGTGCACTCACTCTGAGGCTGGTGGGTGTACAGGATATGACTGGCTTCACCTTAGGACTCCAGAAAAGGCCCTTCCACCCACATACTGACCCTGTCTCATCCTTTAAACTTGTCTTTACTTTGTTTTTCTCACACACTCACACAAACTTTATGTTGCCTCTACCGCCCCCTCAGTGCACTCATAATGTTATACATGCACACACACACACACACGCTCATCAAGATGCAGTAGTACTCCCTAACCACACATGTAAAGCTCTGTCTTGGAATAGGATTTACCACAGACTTCATAGAGCTCTGTCAGGTGCACTTCAAAGAGGAGGAGTGATCCTGAGATCAGGCAGCTGAATTTTCATGAGCAGTCAGCCAACTTAAAGGGAAACTTTGCCAATTGTCAACCAGCATTGTATCATTACAATGTGGGTAGTATATGCAAATGAACAATGTTTAACTTACCTCCATGTTGCCTGCACCCAGAGCTCCCCACTCATTTGCTGGCAAAAGTCCACCAGGTGACGCATAACGCATCATCTGACTGACTTTGGAGCTCCGCCTTATACTACAAACTACATTTCCTCATTTTCTGTCATGGTCCCTTCAAGGACTGTCAATTGTGGGTTTCCCAAAACACTCCGCCTACCATTTTACCAAAAATAGGGAAACACTAAAATGTCATACTACTAAATATTTTAAAATATTACCATATTTGAAATGAAAGAAAACTACTTTCATGATTCAAGCCGGAATATTGTGCTGTAGAATCAGATGCAACAGTGTGGAGGAGGAAGCGACCACCACCGGAGCTACGTTACAACGACAGCCTGCTGCTGGGATAGCTTTGCAGCATATTGATTGGTGAACATTGAGGATCGTCAGAGAGAATGGAAACAGACTGAAAACATTTGAATCATTTTAATCTGGTGTGTCCCTTATGGTATTTTGTCTCTTGCATCTCATGTGTTCTAGTACTCTAGAGACCCTATCTTACACCCAGCGCAAAGTGGCGCGAAGCAGCAATTGTCATTTCCTGCCCAGCACCCATGTGAAAATAGCAAAGAAACTTTCGCCCATCAGTGCACCCATGGGCGTGTTGGTCTTGAAATGAGGTTTGGTCAGGTACATTGGTGGCGCATTGCTATCTTGAGGCAGCAGAGAGCAATTGCACTATTGACCAACAAAAACTTAGTCTAAAGTCAATGGGTTGTTTCACTGTTATTTTAAGGGCGCATTATCATTATAGTAATATGTGCCTACACAAGCGGGTGCACAACATACCTGTTAACCACACAGGATGCGCAGCAGCACACAAACATGCAAAAGCTAACAAATAAAAGGATCATAATGTGAAAGATTATTATTTTGTGTATTAAAATATTTTTAAAAATACATGTCATAATGCTTAGTCATAATATTTATCAGAATTAATTAATCACAGTAATGACAGATTAAATTGTTTAATTATTTGACCAAATTGTGACAATACACATAGGTATTTAAACAGGTGGGCTACAACGGATCAGACACAGATTGACTTTCCTGCTGGATCAGTACATGATGACATGAGGAACACATGAGGAAATAAATGAGGTGAAAACAATTATTAAACTAATGAAGGAAGTAAATCTGCACAGCTTCTAGCTGCTGCCAGCAGCAGGATCAGCGCCTTGGAGAGCTGATCAAGTCCTGATAACTGCGTTGATGATTCTTTACATGATTAAAATTAATTATTTAATTTTTGAACAATATTTAACAAATATCCTTTAACATTTTTCAGATTACAGTGATCAGGTTTCCATACTTTCAGCAATTAAAACTCTGCTGATTTGACCTGTTACTCCATGACTGAGCATAACGATATTAAAGAAACCAAAGCTGTAATTAAAAAAAATAAACCTTTTCAAAAACCAAACGAAGATAAATTTGCAACAAATTAATGACTAGGATCTTAAACTGGTGGTCTGGGGCTGGCCACAGGAGGATCTAGGAGCAGCAGAGGCCAGTATGCTTTTATGGATTGTGCACTTTCACTTTGCAGATGAACAGATCCGTTTCCTCTGCAGAGAAGATGTGCCATCGTAATAGCCATCCGCCAAGGTGCCAGCACATCTGGCTCTTGAAGATGACACTGTGATTGGTTTATTGCATGTTACGCCAAAAAAAAAACCACACCCAGGATTAATGAGGAGACTATGGACAACCCCTTTGAACCATGTGCCTGGCACATCGACCATTTTTCCACCATTAAAATAGCAAAAGTGAATTTGGACACACCCTAAATGCAATGCGACTGACCATGCGCTTTAGATTGTTAAAATAGGGCCCTACGTGCACACATATAGTCTTTACTTGATCCCCAGAGATGAAGTGAGAGAGGTGGAGGAAGAAGTAATTTCTCCACCAGTGAGTTCATAAGTAATGCCTTTCATTAAGCTGTACGGTAGCATTTTTTCTATGTTTGCTGGTTAATAGTGACCTAACCTAAAGTATTTATTGGAGGAGACACCAGGTATATACGAAGATATCTACCAGGAAAATCCCCAAAGTACTGTAACATGATTCATTCATTTATCTTTTAATTTCAAAAACTGTTTCCCTTTTCCTCCCTTCTCTACTTAAAAAAAAATAAAAAAATTATAGCTCCTCTTACTCCCTTGGTGTCCTACATTTTGTCTCTCACCTCAAGCGCGGGCTGTCGTCCTCAGCGAACCACTCATAGAGGTCTCTGTTTAATGAGCAGGCAGGGTGTGGACCACATGTCCACACACCATGTACAGCTCATTAGAGGTCTGGTTGTTAAGGGGACTGTCTTAGTTAACTACATGTCTCTGAGGTTCTGCAGATGTGGTGACAAAGGGAATGGGATTGGCGCACCCTAAGCCCGGTCATCCACCCAACTTAGCCGCCCTCCATGCTCTCGGTCAGACAAACCACAGCAGCTGCTCTCACTCACAAAAACTTTTAAATATTATGCAGAGCTATGATTGTTCCCAGAAGATGGGAAAGAGACAGAATTTCCTTTTTTATTTGCTCCTTATTTAGCTTCAACAGTTCATATATTGTAAAATCCATAGTTTGTTTCATTTACTTTTCTTTTAATTTGTCACTGAGTGCACTGACAAGCTCTCTGCATCATCTCATCCAGCCTATTGAATTAAACAGAAGCTCTGTCTCAGGTCAGCTTCTGTGCGGGTCGCAGCAACATATGAGCGGTGGTTTAACAGCATGTGCTGTGGTCCCTGATTGATGGCATGTTCCCAAGTGGCTTGTTGCAGGATCCGTGTGCAGATTCCAGTCTGAGTTGCCACGCCTGCCTGTGGGTTCTGATGGCAAAACAAACGGTGGTGCAGTAATAGCTCAGTTGTCACAGCCCTAGCTTGATGACAAATTAGTGCAGCACTACTAGTGCAGCACTGGTCGTAGCTCAGACCAAAGCTCCTTTGACTCTGAAAGGTGCCTTTTTGTCTTGACTATAAAGAATTGATTTGGGTTTATTGGCTATATCTGTTGCACCTTTAAGTCTACATGACTAAAGTCCAGCAGGCAAATCTGCAGCCTTCCTTTAGAGATATAATCTTTTATTCCTTTACTTCTTTTTTTTTTTTTACATTATTTTTTGTGTCAGGGGAATGTTGTCAAATTACCTTTTTTATTCTATTTCTTATTCTATGAAATCGTTTAAACAGTCCATTTGGCTCTGTCAGACTTGAAAAGTGTGTGTGTTTTTTTTTAAAGGGAAGATAAAGACTAAATAAGGGAATAAAAGACTGCCATTATCCGTTTCCTGTTTTCCTTGCGGTTAAATGTAGTCTGATACAGTCAGTCACAAAGCATTTACAAGAAACTAAGCCTGAGCTTACGTAATTCTGATGCACTGCTATGAGACCCGTCTACCTTAACAGTTAAACACAGTAGATTTGACTCAGTGATAAACATAATGCTCCATGCAAATGCAATCCCATCGGAGGTGTCCCTGTTTTCAGGTGAACGCTTAGCGTGACAGCAAATAAAGGACATGGGCAGTGTTTTCCACAGCTGTAACTCATTTGATTTGGCCCGTTGCAAACAATATAGATTTACCATTAGAACTCTTTTGTTATGTAAATATATATGCATGCTCTAACCATAATGGGGCTATCCGTCACTTGATAACTGTGTCGACCAATTAGTAGCACTATATTGGTGTGGAAGAGATCATTGACTCTGCTCATGTCCCTTAGGGGTAATTTTTAAATATTAGTTGCTCCTTTATCCCTCTGCCTGGCTGTCTGCTTTTAGCTTAGTGTTTAAAATCTTATTTGACACATTATATCAAGACATTTTTAACATGTCTGTGTTTTTCTTGTTGGAGTCATTTTGAAATAGCATGACCACACTGATGTTTTAATGAAAAAGTTTTGACATTCACCAAAATGTTAATTTGTTTATGATGTGGAAATTAGATGCAACTGTACAGATGGATCCTTGTTGTTACAGCTGCACTTACACTAGATTCTCTTTCATTACGCAGATTGGATAATGGTGAGGTTATGACTGTCTCAAATTATTGTAAGACTGTTGCCAATTACAGGAGTGCTCTTGTTTCATTTCTACACAGCGGGCCTTGCAGTGTACCCTACACACATTGTAGCATCTACTTCTCAGTTTTATGAAATATATTTTGATCAATATTTTGAAGAATTACTTAGATCTGCAGTGCATTCGACATGCCTCTTACCCTGCTTTTATACTGTAATTCAAGCTACGAAAGAGGAGATTAGAAGATTTATTTTATACACAAATGGAGTTGACAAGTAAGACAAAGGATGGTACATCAAAATGATCAGTTTAGCAATACAGAGTTTTACATTGTATATGTTTCCCTAAATAATATGCAGAATTTATGTCATGTGTGCTTGCATTCTGTTTTAATTTGCTTCAGAGAGGCTTATCCATTATCTACCCGCTTTTATTCTAATCACAGGCTGCAACAGGGGCCTTAATCAGCATTTTATTCCACACCTGCAATCAAGGCAGCAATTTTATCAGATTTATCATTCTCCATCTCACTTTTCACATACAATCCCAGGAGATGGTACCTGATGGAATCATTTTCTTCAGCCATTATCACCATCGCCTTTTAAATGTAGCGTGTCTTTTCCTTTAGTTCACACAAGAGCTAAAAGTCTAAATGAATATCTCAACTTTGTGCTTCACCCAGCCAGGGTATGGTAGACATGTGTTGTGAAGGCTGCAAATGGGGAGCAAAGACAGCAGGGGTATGTGAGTGACATTTGGTGCCACGTAAACACAGTTCCTCACGCATAGGTGCAGTGTGACAAAGACGACCAGGGAGTGAACTGTGTAAACTCTGCTGATGACACACTGTCCTGAGGGGGTGAAATGTCTCATGGACAACTGCTGTTTTGAATGTTTTCACTCATTTTTCTTCATGCCCTCAAGTTTTTTTTTAATCAATCATACACACAAATTGTACATTGCCTGTAACGTTTACACTCTACAAAGTCAGACTCATAGATAAAATATACTGTAGGCTGTGCACATCACTGTAGACTTCACCTGTCTCTCCATTCTAATCAGGTTGTGTACAAAAACAACGATGTGAGACTCGAGCTGTCCAGGCTGGCCAAGCAGGGCGATCCCAAGATGAAGATCCATGGTACTGTGGCCTTCAAGTGCGAGAACGTGGCCACTTTGGACCCCATCACATTTGAGACGCCAGAGTCTTTTATCATCCTCAACAAGTGGAACGCTAAGAAGACAGGCTCCATCTCCTTTGACTTCCGCACCACAGAGCCCAACGGCCTCCTCCTCTTCAGCCATGGCAAGCCCAAGCAGCAGCCAAAGGATTTCAAGAGTCCACAGACTTTCAAGGTGGACTTCTTTGCCATTGAGATGCTGGATGGCCACCTTTACCTGCTGCTTGACATGGGCTCAGGAACCACTAAGACCAAGGCTGTCAATAAGAAAGTCAATGATGGCGAGTGGTACCATGTGGACTTCCAGCGAGATGGAAGATCAGGTAACTTTCAAGTCTATTTTACATGTACGATCTTTAGACAAAGATTATGTAGCAGGAAAATGTGGGATCCAGTTGCCACATCAGTGTTTGTGTGTTTGTATATAAGATGTCTAAAACATACAGTAGAAACCCAAAGCGGGAGCACTGCTGTGCACCAGCTGTTTTTAACATCTAGATAAATGATTTAACTGCAACAAAAATACCACTGTGGAGTCACTGTTAACATTTTCTGCGAAATAAAATATCCATTACTATACCAAGGCTGATGCTCTATCACCACTGAAAAATAAAAATAAATATTTGTCTGCTCTTGGTGCTCTTGTAAACAGTTCTGGCTTTGATGGCAGTAACCTAACCTCAGATGGGGTGCTACCTATCTGTCATATGTCACGGTTCCAGTCATGTTTGCCACAAAAAAAATGTCGCTCCCTCTCCCGTCATGTCCTCTAAGCCCTGGGTTGCACTGCTCTGGTCCCTGTTGATTTGCTTATCTAAGCAGCAATTTGTTAGTATGTGCTTAGAGCCAAGGCCTTGCAATGTCATGCTGCAAATTAGATATACTCCTTGACCATGTTTTCCACTCCATCTCAAGAGGTGGAAATTAGATTAACTGTTTCATTACCCCCCAAAGCAATACTGGGTAGCGGTTCTAAATTGAGCTACATTGTTAAAATCGCAAGTGAGCTCATTCATGTGCTTAGGGGTTAGATTTGTTTCCTGAACTCTAAATTCAGCTCATGTAGTTATATAGTTTTTTTTTTCATTTTTCTTTTTGTAATATTAAATGATGGATTAAATTCCAGTGCTACATAGTTTAAGTGGCTGAATACAGTAATATACAGTATGGAGTGACTTGGCTTCAGCTTAACATAAGAGTGGAGGCAAAAGCTGTGGGTGACATCTCAAATTACATACATTTACAGGATTTTGTTATGGTTGGCCAAACTATAAGAAATGCTGCTTCGCTAAATTAGATTGTGTTCATTATCTGTTTAACCTCCCATCGTCCACCCCCACGTACACACATGCACACACTAACACACACACACACACGAAAGCTATCGAACATCTTTTTTTTCTTTTTTTTTTTTTTTGTTAGTCGAGCTCTCTCTACTCGCTGTTCTCACTGTCTACCCTGCCTAAGTTTCCATGGAAACAGGAGGTGGTCTCTCCCAGGACTGAGACAGTTACTGCACAGTGCTGTGCTGAGCTGTGCACTAATGACATTTCAGAATAACTTTTCTTCCTTTCCTCAAGTCTAATACATCAACACTTACATACTGGAGTGTAAAGGGGACATAAAAAGGTCTCTGCAATAAGACTTCCCATGTGAGAAGGCTAACAAAATGGCTGGAATGCCGAAACACGGTGTACTCAAAGTGTTTCAAGATGCCAAGCAAATTTGAAATTCACCAGCGCTATTTTATCTTTGCACACCTTTTAAATTTAAGCCAATTAAATTCTACGAGTAAGCAGCCCTCCTAAATCTTAAAATCTTCCATCTTGAGATTTCTATGAACTGCACAAAGCACTATTGTTTGCAGTGTGTAATGATGTGTGCACTGCACCTCAAATGGAAGCATTAGAATTTTTGCACTGCCTTTGTACTGAATAAGCCTCATGCGATTTCCATTCCCACAGGGTACATGTAATTTTAATGGTGCATTAAATAGAAGATTTGTACAAATAAAATGATGTAAAAACTTTCACAATAGCTTTTCTAAATGCAGATTTTTCTATTTATTTTTTCTATAGATGATTGCTGCACATTGTTATTTGGCTAAAAGCTAAGACAAAGAGCTGTGTGAAATCAGGAAATAGTTAATTTGTGGCGTTCATTCAATTCCATTCAACATATAATTCAGTTTTAATAGTCTACACGTGAAGCTCAGTAAAGAAGTCCAACCCCTCCCAGGACATCATGTTAGCCTTGACTGTGTAGGATATTATAAACCCCAGTGCCCTTGTGCTATGTTGTACTTTTTAATATTTGATAGTATTAAGGTGTAATTTTAAAACCTAAGAAAATAATTCACTAGTCCCCTAAGAGCATGAGTCACGGAACATATGGTACACTTGGCTTTTCATCTGTGTGTCAAGTATTTTATTAACACACACCACCAAGCTCATCACTCAAAACAAAAGTGCAACACAACAGCCAGACATAATTATCTGCAGCCGGGTCCTCCATGTGCTACACTTAGTGCAGCCATGACAATAGCAGATAATGATCCCTGCCCTATTTAGTTTAGCCGGCTCTTCCTACAGGAAGCAAGCGTGTAAATGGACTCTTGCTCTCAGACAGCATCTTCTAACCTCAATGCATTAGAGACGCTAAGAGACACTCCGCTTTTAAGTGAGGGCTTCGGGGCTGGGAGTGCCGTGGGTCACCCATCAGCGATATTACATGGACATTGCTCTGTTGTAGCCCCACTTCCTGCCAGGACACGCACACTGCTACTTCACACACGGTACACAAGCAGATGCATGCACACACACACACATACTGTAGACAACACATCCCCCCCACCCCTCCATCCCCACAGCCCACACTCAAGCTTCTCTCTCTACAGAGAATCCAATCACATAGAGAGATTTGGCCGTATCGCCCTAACTGGATTGTAGTAATCCCCTGTCTAACATGTTTTGGGGATGTGTGAGTGGGGTTAGGGGACATCATGCCAAGTTGAGCCTGGCTGCTGATGCAGAAAGTGTGAGAGATCTGAGCTGTCATTTAGACCCCTGGCTTCAGGTTTGATGATGGAGTACCACTTACGGGTCAGGCTGCGGAGAAAGCGAGGTAGAGACAGAATGTGGCCAAAAGTGTTTAAAGTTGGCTCTAATGCTGATCATCATTATTCATGGCCATTTATTGCCCACATCATCATTTTTGATCATCTCCTATACTTTACATCCTGTGCTTGTTCCTCAAGATATTATTTGCTGCTGTGTTCCCTCATCTGCTTTCTTATCTGTCATCATATACCCCTCCCTCATCTCTTTTCCAGACATCTTTATCTCCATGTTCCCATCTTGTTCTGGATCCATCTCCTCCTCTTTTATGCTCAGTAGCATTCACAGAGACGCGTCCCCTTCCCCTTTTGGCTATGAATAATGTTCCAAACATAGTCCTGCAATGTGTGTACGTGCGTTATATTTCCTATGATGCTAGACTGGCGATGGCACATGTCCCCATGGGATTCTATAGTGCCTTCTGACGTAACATAGCCTGACTGTGTTTACACACTTCCTTACAGGACTGTGACAAGTAAGCGGAGCACTATGAGCAGATGCCTGAAAGATGCTGACATCCTTCTCTTGTCTCCCACTTATATCCATTTAGACAGACATGCTTACTGTAGATTTACAACATCCTTGTTTGCTATTTAAGACTATGATAACGCTCAAGTATAGATGTAATAAAATGTAATGAATCCATTAGATGATGACTCTTGAAGTATTTACTTTGTGAAATGTATAATTCATAATACAATGTTACAAACCAAATATGTGTCATACCACATCTACTACCTGTCATGCGGTGAGGTCTGACAGTAAATGATAACCAGAGCGCAGATACTTCCATTACACATGCACGCTGACCACACTGATGCTTCATTCTTCAGCCGGGCACCTGCTCGACTCCAAGAAAAGTTTCCTCGCTAATGAGTTTGATGTAGTGAGCTCGTTAGCTATAACCTAAAGGGAGCTGTTCTGGCTGCATGACGGGTGGCCCTTGCCAAGTGTGCAAAGCTTGGAAGTCACAACAGATGTGGCTGGAGAGAGCAGGGGCAGTGGGTGGCAGCAGGAAAGTGCTGGAACAGATGCCTGGGGCCAAGACCCTGAGAAAAGAGCTGGAACATGTTAGTGGGACCAGGTTAATCATTGTGCAATAGGTCCTTAGCTGTCTCTCTCAAGCACTTTTGCAAGGAGGCTGACTCACCTTGGCAATAAAGAACATCCACAGCTAAGATTTACAATAATCTCAAAGACTAGTTTCAATATCTTTTGTGGCAGCCTATCTTCAGATTCAACAGATCAAAAAAAGGAAAGTAAATCACAATGAAAATATACTTTCATTGGAAAAAAAACTACACAGAGATATTTATCATACATATTATTAATTGTGATATGTACATTCATGCATGCTAATGGTAGCTGTAATGAAATGTGAAAGGCCCAATTTAATGTCTAATGTGTCGCTCAAATGTTCCAGGCAGCCCTGCTGAAAATTCATGTGTGGCTTAGGGCTTGTTTCCCAACATAAACAGTTTGAGGAGGAAAGTAACTTAAAAGCTCTGCTCCCATTCCACATGCAAGCAGTTAGGACTCTGCCATTTAGCCTGAGGCAATCAGCTAATAGCTCCTTCATATCTGTCATGGCATGCATCTGCCACTCAAAATGCAAATTATTATTTTATGGCAATTTTATTTTTGAGCATCCTTAGCCCACTATTTCTCCGCCACTCTCCCCAGGCAGTGGCCTGCGCGGATCCTCAGCAGCGTGGTATAAAGATTACTGGACGAGGATGCGGGCAGCGAAGGCAGCAACCATTAATTAAAGATCCACAATGGCTCCTGCGCTGAAAGTAACAGATCCATATACAAATTAATCACTTGGTCTGAGTCCCACAGTAAGGCCTTCCTTTCCACAGCTTTTACAGTCCAGTCATGTCCGCTGTTGTTTACTGTGCTCCAGATCGAGAATTAAACCTGAATGAGAGCGATAAATCATGGTGGGGAAACACACAGACTCTCATTGCAGGTTTATGTGTTGGAGAGGCAAACAGAAGGAGAGACAGGGTGAAAAAAAAAACAGCCTGCAGTCCGTTAATCAAGTTCAAAAAGATGGCTACGATGTTTTTTTGTTTGGTGGGCTGAAATGATAGAAGGGGCACCGATTTTTCTTCTCCTCTCCTTTCTTTTTTATGACCACTACTTTATAGATAAAGTAGATTTATTATGGGAAATCCAAGGAAAATGGAGAGGATGCTCTTAGGGATCCCATATTAGGCTACTAATAGACTAGCTGTCCTGTGATTAATGTGCTTTATCAACACTCATCAGTCATTCTAAATGAAGAAAATCCTGACCCTGTCCAGATGGATAACATTAATTACGCTAACTTCTTCATCAAACCATCTTTAAATGGGTCTTCTCTGCATATTTGTGTTAATGAAGGACAGGTAGTGTATTTTGGCATCTAGGTCATCAGTCGGTGTTATAATCTGTCCGTCTAGTAAATAACCTCATATTTGCTCAAAAAAAACAACAACTTACCCTACTGTATCTTATTTCTAGGCACCATCTCCATCAACACCCTCCGCACTGCCTATACAGCCCCAGGAGAAAGTGAGATCCTGGACTTGGATGACAATCTTTACCTTGGGGGTCTGCCGGAGAACAAAATGGGCCTGGTGTTCCCCACCGAGGTGTGGACAGCGCTGCTCAACTACGGCTACGTGGGCTGCATCCGGGATCTATTCATTGACGGACAGAGTAAGGATGTCCGGCGCCTGGCTGAGGTCCAGAAGGCTGCTGGGGTCAAACCCTCCTGCTCTAAGGAGCCTCCCAAACAGTGCTTGAGCAACCCCTGCCAAAACAATGGGGTCTGTAGAGAGGGCTGGAACCGCTACGTGTGTGACTGCTCTGGAACTGGATACCTGGGCCGTTCCTGTGAAAGAGGTAGGTCTTTGTTTTTGTCTCAGTTTTTCTGCCTAGCTGTTAGGAATCACGTGATTTCTGCCTGATGGGCACAATCTGGGTTTGTCTGTGCGAAATGTTGATGATGTCGCACTGTGACACACTTGTACCTCTCTATGCATTGTTCTCTGAGATATGCATGGGATAATAGAAATGTGAATATAAATGACATCAAAGGAAGAGAAAAAAAAAAAAAAACAGAATGGTTTTAATTATCCACTATGGTTTTAGTATTTTTCTTTTTGTTGTTGTTTGAAAGATACCTCCTTTCAAGTTCAGCTTGAACAGCATCACCAGACAAAAGCCTGCAGGTAGTCTTTTTTATCTCAGCTGATGGTTGAACATCAGCAGCTCTCAAACACTAAACTGAAAGTGATATAAGACAGGAAGGGAAGTATATGTGCGAGGATAGACAACCACATAGAGGAGGACAGAATGAGCCGGAGTATGCAGGAGTGTTGACTGGCTGAGGTTAGACTACGTTGAGTGGCAGGTGACTGATGCACCGCTGAGACACTGCTGGTCACGTCCACCATGCACACCAGTCTGTAAATTGGCTGTCTACTGCTAACCATTTGGCTCATCAAACCACTCGCTCATGACCAGACCTGGTGCAGAATACTTATCCCCCTCTCTCTCCTCCGGAGAGGAGAAGTAGGAGAAGTGAGTGTCACAGAGTGAACTCTTAAAGCTCCATGTCTTAGCTGACTCTGCAGTAGTTTGATGTATGTAAAACACGGTTTTCAAAGGTGTACAAAGTGGATTAAGAAAAGACATTATCTTCTCAAATTCCTCAGTGGTGTATTTTTTTTTTTTTGGTAGAATTATAGCTTTGATATAAGGCTTTGACATTATAACCACACAATTTATGTGTTTGGCTATAATTAGAGCTACATTTTCTTAAGGTTTCCCTGGAGACAGTCTTTCTAAACTGGCTTTAACACTCCGCTGCACATGCTTTTTGTTGTTAGAGAAAAAAAAGCTATACAGTAAAGACATTTCTCTGCTCTCACATTAGAGAGATTTATGTTTGTTTTTGAATGAATGCGAAGCTCAGCATGGTTGTCGCCCTACTTTTCTGCCTCTTCAGCATTAGCCTGGTGGCCTTTTTGACCAGAGGATTGCCCTTTGACCTCTTTGATTGAAATCTAGCCCAATGAAAACCACCAGCTGTGTGACAGCTAAATCTTTCACCGGCTAATATGGTCTGCACTGAGGCAATTATTTTCTGATTAAAATTGGAATTTCAAGCTTATTTACATAATCAGACCGAGTGAATAAATATGTCGTACGTATAGTTCATTCACTGATGAGATTTGCAATATTATATTAACAGTCTTGGATTTGGGAGTAATGGAAATTAGTTGAGAGTCTACAAATATTATTATTCACAAGTTTTTGAGCTCAATCATACTTGAAGTGGTTTAATGGCATGTTTATTTTGTATTCATGAATTAATAATAACCAAAAGCATGAGCTGGAGTGGATATTTACTTTATGTAAAGCTACTGTATGCTATGAATTAATATTGAATATCATAGCAACACAAATATTACCCTGGATCCATACAATATCTACAATATATCCTTATAAATCCTTAAATCCAGGATTACACTCAAGTGGTAACTCTTTTATATCACAGCAGTATGAGTCTTCATCATGGAAGCGATAGCGGCAAATGAGCGAAAAACAGTTAACATATGCATAATCGAGGCAAATGTCAAAAAGAGCCGAAGCATGTGACACCGTTATCACAGTGTGATGCATCTGCACAGGAACGACATCAGAACAGGTTCTCTCATTGGAAAAAATTAACTCCACTTTGAATGTAACACATCCCACGCATGTGTCATCTCTGCTTGTGCTTATACTTCTTCTCTGAGCGCAAGTCATCCACCTTATAAAACAGCGTTGCCTAAATATTCTGTGATCAGGATATTGAATATGGCTGTGATGTAAATGATATAGGTGGACGCTGGTGGAAATCGTTCAAATGGAAGCAAGTAATACAATATCAGAAAGATGTTGTATTTGTCCTGTTCACATTATGTCATGAATGCATCATGACATGCGGATGGAGAAATGTAGTTAACGCTGAAACAAGAAAATATATATTTAATTCGAGTGGGGGGAAAAAAAACAACAGGGAAAAAAAAGCGAGAAACTGAATCTCCTCCATCTCTAATGAATGTGTCAGTTAGGCTTGGCTCTGTGCTGCTCTGATTCTCCATATGTGCACTTCCATTCTAGCTAATTGTTGACAGGAATTAGGGCACAGTACATGAGGGTGGTGGAGTGGGCATGGGATACAGATTGTTTCACTTCAGGAAGATAATTACTTATCCAGAGAACGTTCTTTGTTCAAAAAGATATAATCCATTCTGACTTCATCTGAAACTAAAGCAGAAAACATGTAGCTCTGCGTTTTGAAACAGCTTCACAGGACGCACCGCATGTTGTAAAGGTCCCTGCCACCATGACCCCTTTCTCTTTCCCTCCCTGACATTCAAGCGTCTTCTGCCGTCTCGGCTCCTGTGTTCGACTCTTCCTGTTTTCTGACTGTCTCTACTCTGTGTTTGAGACCGGCATTGGCGAGAGTGTGAGTGGGTGCAGTGGTACGGAGGATGGGCCCTGGCGTGCTGCCAGCTGTTTTGATGGCTCCAGATTGCCTCTGCGCTGGTAGGATGAAGCAGGCACCAGCAGGCCGAGGAGCTGTCAAAAGAATTACCCCAGCCCTCACTTATCCATGCATGGTGTACCACCCGGTGGCAAAATACAGCTACTGCATATGGTGGAGGAGGAGGAGGACGACGACGAGTGGAAGGAACAAGAGGTGGAGCTTCGGAAGAGAACCATGAAGCTATTCGCCCTATTTTGAGAGATTTTAATTAAGCAGACAAAGCAATTTTTCCCCTTGCATCCCAAATGTCTTCCCCTTCATTGTTCCTCCAGTTGCTAATTAGCCCAAATATTAGTCTTGCAGTGTGAGGTTAAGGCAGCCTCCCAGATGGCAGAAGGTGCGTTGCAGCACATGCACATACTCCCTAATGAGATATGACATGCAGGATTCCAACACTGACAGAGTCTGCATTATTTCACATGGACAGTGGCAGCAAATGAATATTTACTTACTCATACCTGTGTTGAATAAAGATAGATGCTGGAGATCAATGTACAGATCAATACACACCTATGCTCACTGTATACACCACATGCGCTGCACACACACACACACACACACATACAAACACATACAGGGTTTGCTGACATATGCGTCATGTAAACAGAGACTTGCAAACATTTATACAGTGCTTTTTCCTGCTCATCAGCAGTCATTTTATGAGCTTAAACTCCCCTTCGTTTTGGTGTAGTACTCCTTTACTGTGGGTCACTCTTTTGGAATACATCATTAACTTGAACCTTGAATCCATAATATTGCAATATATTAAAGCCAGTATTTACAATAGATGTAGGATTCCGTGCTATAAAACATAATCCACAATGGCAATGTCAACAACATTTGAACAGAATACATAATACCATTATGTAAATTAGTACAACTATAGAAAAAGTTGTTCTTTGAGCATATTTATTGCTTTTCAGAGCATAAAGCCATTTGCCACTGGTCCGAAGCAAAAGCCGAGAGGTGCAGAATGTTATTGCATAATTGTGAAATGCCCTTAAAGGGGAATATAGCTGCATTTTTAGCATTAAAACATATTTTAGCCATGGCCTTTGACAGCACAGTGTGTATTAGTCACTATTCACCACACTTGAATCTATCCACAAATTAGAGAGAACTGGTTGTCTCACGCCCTTGAGCCATGTACACAGATGTGCAGAAAATTGGTTGGAAAAAAAAACAAAAAACACCGAAAATGTGACTGCAAGAGTACTGAGGATGATTTTCTGAGGATTTAAGCATGTGTTGTAGAGTTGACGTTCACAAAACTTCACAAAAGCATCCTAAAGGAAACATTCAATTAGTCTCTCACACTTTGTCCAATGACTATTTTAAAGCTGTATATTGGGGCTTTTGATGTCTGGTTTCTACAGTGTCTGATAATAGCTCTTAAGAGACCTTGAAAGCACAATCAAAGACCAAAGAGTGAAGATTAACTTGTAAATCATTAAACCGAATGGTAATTCTCCTTTAATAGTCTCCAAGGGCTGAAAAAAACTGATTTAGTCATAACTGACTCTTTACCATCTTTGCTGTTGCGTTTATTTCTGACAGCACTATAGTTGCAGAGCTGCAGATTGTACCTCTCTGAATGGACACACTGATCCATTTTCAAGCTTTGCTCTAATTTCCTAGCCCTAATGAAGTTGGAGTACAGCCACAGAGCCAAACGTGGGACAGCAGATGTGAAGTTGGCCCAGAATGATGCTGTTTCGTTCAGTATGGAGAGAATAGTTTCCCTGTCTCTAGAAATCCACTTAGCTGGCAGGTTGTTTTCACACATTTAATAGCGAGTGAGTCGATTTCTTGGAATCTGTATACTAAGATACTCAAAGAAGTCTGCGGTGAAGAAGACATGAGCAGCTTTGAATTATTTATGATATCTCTGAGCCATTTCCTCCTGTTTATTATGGATGTTGAACATACATCTTTGCCTTTGGCAGTTGTTTTCCGGCAAATTTTTGGATCGGATTGGGCCTGGTACCCTGTTACTGTGGGACATCACAATCCAGTGACATGCAGCTGACAGCTCTCCCTTCCTGCAGAGCCCATTCTCCTTGAGGGAGAATGGAGGGAGAACTGTGTGCTGTCTGCCATTACTCCCCCTTGTTAGTAGCACAACCTTATTTGTTACTCTGAAAGCCCCCGCCCCCACCCCCCCTTGCTCATTATTTTCTTGTGAAAATCAGAAAACAATGTTGTATTGTGCTTTACAAGACAAAAAATAAATGCTTGGTTTAGTTTGGTAAGCTCCATCTCCCTCCAGTTGGGTTGGCACAGACGGAAGCTCCAGCGTCTTTCCTCTCTATTTATTTTGATATTAAACATGGGAGCACCATTAAAAATGACTGGGCTTGCAGGATTGGATTTTTGACTGGTGCTCACTTGCATTAGCTTATGAGTCCCTCATATGTCAGTCCCCATATTGTCATATCTATCTTGACTTTTCTTATTTATGACTTTTTAGACAACCTTCTTATTTGAATCTTAGCAAAGGTGACATCTTGGATGAGATGCAATATTAACACCAATTATGATTTTTTTTCACCTACTATGAGTTGTTTATGTTTGGTTTATAAGAGTTGTTGCAGAGGGTACATTCACATCATTACTTTTCTTCGTGCTGTGACTCTTAGTAGGCGTTTGTTGTCATCATAATGACATTGAATTGACGAGACTCATTACATGTAATTAACAATCCAGAGGTGGCACAAACGATCATCAGCAGCGTTGTAATTTAGTGCCTCACATGTGTCGGGTTTTTTTTCTTGTTGTGTTTTGTTTCCTTTTTACCTTGAGGAAGTTGTTTCTTTTTTTTTGTAAGGATAATAGATCCTGTATGAGGCTGAGGCATCTTAAAAGGCGTAGGTTTTATGCTTGAGCAGGAATTCTATACAGATCTGTCACTCATTGTTTGGCAGTAGCAATTTTCACGTCACATCTACCCAGCTCTAACATACACCTGAACAAAAGAGTGTTAGTGTTTATTTGTATACAGCGTGGAGTGTAGTTACTGATAGAGAAGAAGTCCAATACTTGCTGCAACTAGTAAATGCTCCCATTGGGTGTACATTGTAGGTAATATTACAGTAAATATGTAAGGATTTTTTATTTTTATTAAGTATTAGGAGCTTGAACAGTTGCTGCTCCATTTTTCCTGGCATCTGCTAACAGTTTCCAAATGCAGCTCTTTGCTTTAGCTGCCTGGCAGGAAGCAGACAGTTTAGCACTGAGGACTCGTTTGTCACACGCCCCTGTCATCTGCAGCATACCCCAGGAGGGCGTGGAGAAATTGGATTTGGGTGAGGAATGTGACGGAGTCATCCCAGGGGATGGATGTGACATTGGCTCTGTGTGACGAGGAAGTGGTGATGAGGTGGTGTGTGTACATTGGTACCCTATCACCCCACCGCTCTCCATCTCCCTTCCTTCCAACTCGGCTTCTATCTGTCTCGGCACTGCAGCTGCAGTAATGGCTTTGTTATTGGGTTATGGTTTAGTTACACTCCCGGAAATGCTGTTACAAACTCCTGCCAGCGTTAAACAATCTCCCCAGCATTTCTCCAGACGGCTGCCTAATGCTTTGAGTAAATGCAGTCACCCCAAGCAGAAGCTCAATATTCAAGGTCCACAGACTATTACAAATCTGTCGCTGTTGATATTTTTTTTTTCCTCGGTCAATATCAATTTGTCCTTTTGTAGTTTGTCACTATTATATTGCAGATACAAAAAAAATTGTGGCTGCAATGTTGCCACTTGTCTAGGAGAACATTAACTCTGTGGGTTTATATTGATTGAGTTACCTTTATTTCCTTTCCAGTGAGATTTTTTTTTAAGTAGATCTTTATTTATTTGTCATGATGTGTTCATTGCCTTCATTGCCACTGCCTTCTGTTTTTTTCCCCCACTCTTATCCTAGCGCGCATCTGCTTCCATATTCTGTTTTCACTGATGGAGGCCGCCACCTAAATTGGCAGACAGGACTGGAGAGAGTTTGGGTAGCTGTCAGCCTTCGTACACATTGTAATGTGATGCCAGACTTGTGACAAGTCTTTACACACTGCTCTTAGATGACATACTGTGTCTGCTTACATGTCATTTCAGAGTCACTTGCTCAGTCGGTTTCGACATGGCCCACTGATTCATATTTGTAATTTAAGTAGCGTAATTGTCGGATTCATCGGCAGTCATAATGACTTGTTCTCTGCGGTTGGTGAGATACAAATGTCTTCCTTAACAAACCTGCAGAGCTCATGTCTCTAGAGACACTCCTGGAAAACTGTAGTCATCCTTGTGTTTGTCAACTTCATAGTTTAATCATTTCTCCGTGAGTAGAGTGGATGCTGGATGACAAGTCAGTGCAGGTTGCTAAGCTTGCTCAGTACAAGTACAGCAGTATTGCAGTTGTAAAGGCTCAAAGCATCTGTGTGACAGTCACATAATAGACTTTCTTTCCATGTGTTTGCTGACCTCCAAATCACTGAGCTGTATTCGGATACATATTCCCTGCTTAATATCTTTCCCCCTAATGCATTTCTTTCATCAAGATTGAAAGTCATAACACTAAATTAGATCCACAAATAGGACATAATTTAAAGCTGAACTGACAGCCCCGGTCATTGGATTGCTGTAAAACTGCTGCACTCCATTTTACCGATCACTCATCTTGTTTTTCTTCGTCTTTCTCTCTGCAGAGGCGACCGTCCTCAGCTACGACGGCAGTAAGTTTATGAAGGTCCAGCTGCCGGTGGTGATGCACACAGAAGCCGAAGACGTGTCTCTGCGCTTCCGTTCCCAGCGAGCCTACGGCATCCTAATAGCCACCACTTCCCGGGACTCTGGTGACACTCTGCGGCTAGAGCTGGAGAGCGGCCGCGTCCGCCTGACTGTCAATTTAGGTAACGCCTCGGACATACATGCAGACTGCAGCAGCAAAGTCATGTGTCAAATTAAACAAAATTAAGCTTGACAACACTTTCAGATGCACGCAGCCACATGCACACTCTCTATCTCACACAGTAACCTATTAGATATTTTATTTTGCACATATGCGGAATAGAAGGAGATGGTGTAAAAACTTTCAATGCAAGAGTCTGCGGCTCTCCGCTCACTGCCAGTTGAGCACACAGCTGCCGTTGCCCAGCAGGGAATGCTCGCTACCCACTCCATCAACTAACCTTAGATCAGCATCCTTATATGTATATTGGTATAAAGGGAATTGCGTTTACAGTTCACACACTGCTGTATTCTTTCCTGGTGCTGTTCCATTTACATATATATCCAGTGTTGCAACCCTTAATTGCCAGTTGCTGCTCACACATGTTTTTTATCTTTTTTTTTTATCATTAGTTCACCTATTCACTTTAATCATCCTAGGGGGATTGCATGATTGCACATAAACCAGCAACTGTGTCTTAAATGAGCACAGGAAAAGACAACCCCCCCCCATCTAGAGAGGAAAAAAAACAGAAAATTGAGGACAAAATGAAAGACATTCTCGCGTGTGTGAGTTTGTGTTTATGTGTGTGTATTTGCTCAGGAAAGGATCCAATGATGCCTGTGAAAAGTTTGATATCTCTCAAACAGAGCAATGCCGCACAAATGATAGCCATCTATTTCTCCTTTCCACTGGCTAAACAGAAATGGGCTCCACGCAGCCGTTTAGCGGTGCATACAGAGTAGACAGTCTGTGTCTGCTGTCAGGCACAAGGAAGCATGTGTCCCACCACGGAAGACAACAGCGCCACACACTGACAGGGCTGACAAGTTAGATCATTGCAACTGCAAAAAAAAAAAAAAAAGATGCCCTCTGATGAAAACAACAGGTCACCATGTTTTTGTTTTCTTTTGGATTATATTTGACACTTTATAGAGTTTTTGAGTTTGTCCCTGGCCATCAGCTCTTGAAAGCCTGATTTTCCTTGTCCCTCCTCCAAAGAGCAGAGCATTCCCTGTAAGGGTAGGCTAGTGCTGGTCTCTGGCTGTTTGCGACCACTTTTCTGCTGTGGTTGACAACACACGACAGGCAGGGCCAAATGGGAAAGAGGGGAGGGGGTTCGATCTGGGTCACCTTTCTTAGAGCATAACATGAGGTCAGCCTAAGGAAACAGGGTGGTGAAAAAAGAGAGATAAAGATAAATAAATAGTGTCATTCTATGTGTTAACATGTTGTAACATTTTAATGTCACACATGGTTGAGATTAAGATAATTTTACCCACTTCAGAATCTATAACAGTGTGTCCTATTTTACATATTGATCATATATTTTGTATGTAAAGGGTTCAACTGAAACCCAACTAGGAACTACAGCTGACAGATAAATGTAATAGAGTTAAGTAGAAGTAGTAAGTATTGTAGTGAAGTGGAAGTATAAAGTAAAATAAAATTGAAACACAGCAAAATAAATATAATATTTAATAACAGTACTTGAATAAATACTTGAGTATTTTCCATCACTGCTAGCCTTGCTTATAGAACCTGCAGAAATAGTGGAAACACTATTGCAGTTTTTGCATAGCAGATTAATTTATTGTAAGATTTAACATGACAGATATAGAGATAGAGACACATAGTTGGAGAGAATTAGAATATCCCTCAACTGGCCCTGTCTGACCCTGACCAAAATTTGATGCTCTCATTGAAGATTTCATACTAAAAATAAAAAAAAGACATTCTCCAGATTGCAACATGTAACAAAATTTTATTTGGCCTCATAGATGAGCACAGGATGTCATATAATTAAATGCTCAGCTCTCATGATTTTTTATCCTACATTGCTGTAATATGTATTCCTGTAAACCATGCCGTGCTCCTGTGGTGCAACTACACTGCAGTGCTTTTACCAGCACACTGCACCTCGGGGCCATGGTTGAGAGCATCAGAGGACGGACAGTGTCCGTGTGTGTGTCCCCAGAGGGGTGGACTGTATGCTTTAATGATGTCTGCAGCTGTAACGTTGAAAGATGAATTTATCTCTCATCTATTCTTCCCCATCTAGATTGTATCAGGATTAACTGTACCTCCAGTAAGTTGCTGTTCACCTTTCTTTTTCTTCTTCTTCTTCTTCTTCTTCTTCTCCAACTCAAATGTTTCTGGACATTCATGTTTTAGTTCCAACAGTAGCAATGCTTTTAGATTTCAAGTTATGTCGCAGGCTTGATTGATAAACCATGTGCGCTATTACTTTCCTGCAGCCATTATATGACTGTGACATTCAAATGTCCCAAAGTTATGGCGGCGGGAATTCAATCGGTGCACTCAAATATCTGACTTGCACCTCGTATTGACACACATGTTATCATACCAATTCCAAAAGCTATGGATACATAAGAAATGCTTGGTGGAGGTGTGTGCGTCAGCTGTCCAGAAGAATAATGAGCGGGGAGGACAAGCAGGGAGGCTTTAATTAATGACAAACCCAAATATTGCAGTCAGCTGTGATTCTACACACTGAGTTGTTTCTAATTAACGAACCTTTTCACTCATGAATTCAAACTGATATTAAACGCATACTTTGGAAGTGCAGGTATTTTAGACATGCATGATTTCCCTGTCTCCTCCTTGCAT
Source organism: Euthynnus affinis (assembly GCA_029490765.1). NCBI lineage: Eukaryota > Metazoa > Chordata > Actinopteri > Scombriformes > Scombridae > Euthynnus > Euthynnus affinis. The sequence continues at coordinate 11,672,357 of CM055852.1, read as the reverse complement.
TTTTTTTTTTTTTTTGTTTCCTTTCTACTTCAGTATGTTGCGCCTGTTGTAAATTGATGAGGCCATTCAAAGCACAGAGGAAATACAGAGTGTGATTTTATTATTCTCATTAACCTGCCTCACAGAGCAGAAAGAAAGGGATGAGGTAGAGAGAATAGATCTTGTTGTGGGATTCATGGTGGATATGTGTGTGTGTGTGTGTGTGTGTTTGTGTATGTCTGTGTGCTTCAACAAAGAGGTTACATTACAATATTTTGGGAGGTAAAAATCCCTGACATTTATTATTCAGGAACTGTAATGAATTAATAATTACTTCTCTGGAGTCATAATACACAAGCCCTCTTCCTGTTTAATGGTTCTAAAATGACAGACACACTCAGTATCAGTAAATACCAATATAAATGAGACAGTTTAAGTTCTGTTATATAGAGTATAGAGTGTCTGTTCCACATACAGTACTGTATATAGGGACAAACAGTTTTCCCCTGAAAACATGAGTGTTGGATGTCTTTGTGTGATACAGTATTTGAAGGTCATTGTCTGATGAGAAGCGGAGACTCACACAACAAACGCCTCCACACAGAATCACATGATGTGACCTCTAGACATGCTTCTCTGAGCCAGCCCTTCTTAACACCTTTCTAAATGCTAAATAGCATTGTTCATGCATCTTGGATTGCGTCCCTTGTTTGTGTATGCAAATAAAAAGCTCTAAGCTCTAATTCCCCCTTCCAATGCTTTAAAAGGTCATTCTTGGTTTATGATAATAGTGTGAAGGCGTAATCTGTGCACACACTGAACACCAGTAGTTCCATATTCTAATGTTTGTTATACGTTTGAATTTGTATTTCTATATGTAGTTATTTTTTTCTCTACTAATAATTTCCAATTTCAATTAGTTGCACACTTTGCTGAAATAGATGAGGGAAAGATAGTCCTATTCAGTGTAGCGCTGGTAGAAGAAATGCTCTAGATTCCACCAAAAAAACATCTTTAAGACGTAGGTAGAGTAAAATAAATGCTTTAGACACTGGCATCAAACAGCCAAGTGCTATGTAATGTGGGTTGGCTGGTTTGTCATTTACTGTGGAAAGAAAAATGTCATACAGTACTGGTTTGTTTTTGATTTTGACAAACTATACTTATATTGGGAAGTCTGGATTCTGTTTGACACAGTTAGTTAACGTAGCTCCTTAATTTTACATAAAAACAATTCTTAAATTACTAATATGCGCTACAATATTACATTTGCAGAAATAATTGCTGTTTTATAGATGAATAGATTAACATGTAGATCTATAGTCTGAATGGCTTTCTGCACATCGCTAAAACGCACACATACAAAATATCTTGGTTCTATCAACAAGCAAAGGGGATGTAAAAGTAGCTAATGCCAGATCTTTCTTTCCACTTAGGAAGAGTTGGTTTTAATTATTTTTTTGTTGTAGGTTGTTATTTTTCACTGTGTTATTTTTGTCTTCTTTTTTTTCTGCATTAATTAATGTGTCTTGTCAGGCGCTGTAGCTCCGGTCAGCTTGGTGGATGAAGAATTTCAGCACCGACTCAAAGAACACATCACTGTCAATTAGGGACCTAGGCTCCCTGGGGCTGCCCAGAGCTGTCTGAGGAAAACACTGCCACTTTGACTTAAACACTGTTAACAGGCACTGAGTGACAACAAACTAAAAATATGAGCTAAAAATATTGCATGACAGATTGGCTTTTTTGTCATTTTGCCATTCTGGTCTTCTATTATTCATTAACCTGAACTGCAGTATAATCAAAATTTACAGTGTAGTCAGGATGCCTCGATGAGGGCAACTTTATGTGATTATTCTTGCCATGACCTTCTGGGGCGACATCTCACTGAAATTTTTCTCTCATAATTGATCTTATCCACGCATCAATCTTTCGATTTTGACTTATTTAGTGTGAAAAAGCTACAAGAGATACTTTTACATGGATATTACATCTCTGTGCATGCAAAAATGAAAGATGAGAGGGTGATTTGAAGCAAGGATACACAGGGGGTGAGGTTTATAAATACAATGCATCCTGTCTGCTTATTAGCCAAAGACATAACTATTTTCACAAGGCACTATAATGTACATGTTCAGAGTATGCCTTGAATGGAATAATCAAATCTTAATATTAGAACAGTGGTGTCTCAAATGCCTGATTAAAAAAAAAAGATATACACCCTCTAGCCAATTAGAATAAAGATTTAAGTGAAGACATGTTATAAACAAACATGATGGAAACATTACAGTTTCTAAGAATCAAGTGTTCCCCCAAGCTTTCATGTAATACAGTTTAATGGTGCTCTCCTTTATGTGAGGAAAGATAAAATCATTGAAAACAAATGATGGAATGTGTCGTGTAGGTCCCATCTGTTATTAAGGGAATGATGATTGTACAAGTCATTACCATATTAAATTACATATTTTACGTTAAAGTCAGGCATCCATGTGATATTCTTCATACCAAATAAATTACCATATTGTTTGAAGTTTATGTGTGCAGACCAGTGAAGGGAAAAGAGCAGTAGAGTTCTTGAAATGAATGACTAATTACGATGATGATTGAAGCATATAGAGGCTAACATGTTTTCTCAGTGCATCTTGTAACAAACATTAGCGACTGAAATTAAAAGCTATGAATAAACACTGAGCATTCCCTATAGTTATGGCATGCTGTCAAGCCAGCAGGTAGTAAATGTAAACATGACATGTTTATGCAGTTATTGCTAAAAATACTCCAGATTCAGTAATGAGATGAATCTAACATAGAGCCATCTTTTCAACTCTTTCAGTACCAAGTGTTCTCAGTTTATAGAACAAATAAACTTAAATGCAAATAGCATGAAACAGGAATTTAGTATTGATTGCCTCCATTTATTGTTTTAACACTACATAACCTCTGCTTGCTCAAACATTTTCACAGTGGGTTTTCAGTTAGCAAGGCATTGATTCGACAAGCAGGTCACCTAGCATGGCCTGCTAAGCTTTCCTTAACATGTGTGCTGACTTTGATGTCTGTTTTGATGGTAATCCAGCAGTAGCGGCCTGCTGCTTGGTCAGCGAGTCCCTCTTTCCTCCACCTGGGTGAGTCACAGTGTCGGGGCAGGCAGCACCAGTATCTGGCTTGTCATCCAGCCAGCCAGAGCTGATTGACTGGATAATCACATCTTCTCATGCTGCCCTGTGCCACACTTCTCCTCTGTTCCCTCGGGCCTGAAGTCAATGAGGCAAGGAGAGATCACTGTAGATCCATCACTGTAGATAGATCACCATCAGTGAGGGCACTAGAGATGGCTGGACGTGGCACACAGCGGACTAAAGGCCCTTCATGTCTGTCCAACAGCTGGCGGCTTAGGCCACAGACTGCGCTACAGGCGTAAACCCGGGCCCTACAGTAGTGAATGTTATGGAGGAATGTGCTGCTTAATACGAATGACCTCTTTTCCCCTTCCTTTTCTTCCCTCCTTGGAGAGCAACAAGGACAGGATGATGGAAGGCAAAGATCAAGCATGCTTTCAAGTCCAACTCCATCCCATTATTTCATATCTCTCCTCCTTAATCCCTCGCCAGTCGTCTGGTTTCAATCCTGCCCCGGTGTTTAATGCTTACAAAGCAGAACTGTGCCTCTGAGATTGAGTGTGTCCCAGTACTTTGGCACCCTCAGATTTGCATACACATTGCATCGGGGCTTTGAAGATTGCAGAAAAGGAGGAAATAAATAGCCATAAATGGATTCAGGGGAATGAACCTGGCACCCATCTGAAATGCGCCCCACAGTGGGCAAGGTATCCGGAGCCTGGGGATTTTAATACTGTCACAGTGGCACGCCCTCATTGGCCTGTTTGGTTATGTGTGCCCAGCAGGGAAACATCGCAGCTATATAGAAATTCAGAGATCCTCTGAGGTGGAGGCTGCATGAAAAAATAATGTGTTGCCCCAATTGGACCAATGTTGGAATTTCTAAATGCAGAGATTTTTTTTTCTCTGCTCGTGAGATCAGAGAGATTCTGTGCAGTTGCTCTGATTTATCTGTGATTCTAAATTTGATTATCTCTCCTTGAGGTTTTTTGCCACCGTGATTCTGTGTGACACTTCACTTACTGCCTGCTAGCAGTGACACAGTTCATGTAATATTAAAATGCTGCTTTTAGGATTCAGTTAAGGAATGGATTAAAGACCTACACTGTTGTTGTTAGTTAAATGTTATTCAGCTAAATGGCCATTGGGCATTATTTATGGATTTAATCAAAGCATTCATGACTGAATAATTAGAACATTCAGTTTCCATAGGAGTACTAACAGTATCATCTACCAGCTATACCTACTGCTTTTCCAAAACACCTATTTATTTTCCAGGGTTCTGATGAGAATCACATTCTGTATTTCCTCGCTTTTGTCCGACTGGATTTCCAGGGACGTCAGCCTCTCTGTTTTGCTTTAAAAGGGTTCTTTTACAGCCAAGCACACTGCTTCCATTATGCAAGTATTTCTTTCTGTATTACTATTTCATTTCATGTGGAGGACAAATCAAATACTAGGTTGCACTGTTGCAGGTAAACAAGATGGAGAGCTATGCTCAGTTTTTTAAGAGGCTCGCTCTGTTGTAGCTTTTTGATAGTTATTTGCTGCCACCAAGTGGCATGATAGAGATGAGAAAAAAGAAATAAGAACCCAGCTAAGAAAAGTCTACAGAGGAGAAATCTATAGAAAAGTCTGATTTTTCCTTGTTTCTTTAATTAACTAAAACAGCAGATGCAACATATTTACAGAAAAACACTTAGTGTGAATACTGTTGGTAATAATAGTGTGACATCCTGATTACTTCCACTCTGCTCTTGGTTCGAGGAAAATGGTGTTCAGTGAGAATTCAGAAATGTGACGCCCTATCTAATGGTGCGATCAGTGCAGCAAATGCAAGTCAGAATGATGTGTTTTTATGGACCATTAGCTATGTTTACCTTAATGTTTTCTGCCTCTTACAAACTACTTAACCCATCCACTGTGTCCCTCCTCTCTCTCTGATTTTGTTCATATCTTCTGTCTCTCAGCCTGTCTATTATGTATGCGGTGTGTATGCATGCATGTGTGTTAACCGTTGTTTGGACTGTCCTGCAGGCAAAGGTCCAGAGACTATTTTTGCGGGTCAGAATCTGAACGATAATGAGTGGCACACAGTACGTGTGTTCAGGAGGGGCAAGAGTTTGAAACTGACCGTAGATGATCTGCTGCCTGTGGAAGGTACTTCTCAAACTCCATTCCTGTAACTGAGTAGTATTTTTCTCCTGTAAATGTATATCTTCCATTACACTTGTTGGACTGTCATATTCTAGGTAAGACACATGTTCTATTACAGACCAAAGAGAGAATAAGCACATGCATTAGTGTATTATACCACACTTTCCTCTGGTGGGTTTGATATTTTGCTGATCTACTTTTATTCAATTCGACTGGCAAAATATAAAACTTGATGACTTGATGACCATAAAATCTGATACTCAGTAAAAAGTGTATCCCATATTAGTTGATGGTATGATATGGAAACTGTTGTGCCTTGTTTTCTGACAGCAGATACAAAATGTGAAAACATCGTGATTTATTTCAAGACATTTATTATGTTCATTATGTATTTGTCTTTATAGTAAGAGCCTCAAGAGAATAGCAAGTTTTGGTGATTAATGTTTTGACTACAGTCTAAAAAGAAAAATGAAACTTAAGAAAACATTTTAAAATAAATTTGCATCTGTTCATTTGTTATAGTAATAGTTGTGTTGTGCTTGCACATCTTAAATATAATAACCGGAGTGCTACTTGGTTTCTTTCTGAAATGAATATCAAGCTTCTTCATAGACATCCTATGGTGTTACTGTCATTTTTAAGAAGAAGTGTAGTTGACCCACAAGTCATCGCCTCATGAATTGTCCCTCCCCCTCAATAACACCCTTTCTCCCTTCCCCCTTCTGCTGATCAAAGGTCAAATGGCAGGTGACCACACCCAACTGGAGTTCCATAACATTGAGACGGGCATTGTGACAGAGAAGCGCTTCATGACCATGGTGCCATCCAACTTCATTGGCCACCTCCAGAGTCTCTCCTTCAATGGCATGGCCTACATAGACCTCTGTAAAAATGGTGACATTGATTACTGTGAGCTCAATGCCATGATTGGCTTCAAGAACATCATTGCTGACCCTGTCACCTTCAAGTCACGCTCCAGCTATGTCACCCTCACTACTCTGCAGGCCTACTACTCCATGCACCTTTTCTTTCAGTTTAAGACCACCTCCTCCGATGGCCTCATCCTGTATAACAGTGGGGATGGAAATGACTTCATTGTGGTGGAGCTGGTCAAAGGGTAAGTGGATACGAACCCCAAATATGAATGCAGATGCTTTCACTGATATATTTACAGTACATCTGGTCACATTCTCAAAACATCAGATTTATTGATTCTGTTATATCTTCAAGCACTTTCATTGGGCTTTTTTGGCCCTACAATAGCAATCCCTTACACATTTTCTTCCCTTTTTAGTAGATTTGACTCCCTATTTGGTGCAATAGTCAGTACCGTGGTGTTTTTGCACTGCTCTGGCAAAAGAATCCTTGTCCAACAAACAATATCGCCCATAGAAGATGTTTGATTTGGTGTAGGTGACCTTCTTATTTTTGTTCATCTGTGGCTGCTGTCACACTGCGCTACAGTAAATACACTGATTTTCTCTTTTCACACACATTACCTTATTTTGTAGGACACACCTGTTTGACACCAGGTGTAAAGACCGTAAAATAGGAAAAGCAGAAAGCTTTAAACTACATTGAATTAGTTTTATATGAGTGAAGCAAGATGTTTATGTAAGAATCTCTATATAAATCGATTCAGGTTTTAATAATGCAGCTCTTCATACTATATGACCGTTTCTTGACAGATTTTTATGCCATTACGACGGGAATCCAACTTCTTTTCTTATCACCTCTATGCCAGAATATTTACTTTAAGAGCTTTCAGCTATTACTGTTCCTTTTAATCTTCATGAAAGCACAACAAATACCCAACATAAAAGGGAATCAACTACGCAAGGGTGTATTTCTTATTGCTAAAATGCAGCCATAGAATGACCTTCTTTTAAGTAATGCCTGAAGTTAAAGGTGTTATTGAGTGAGCAAAACATTAAAGTTATACATTTTAATTAAAATGAGCGTGCGAATAATAAACTGCCTGTAGACCAAAGAATTTAAGACCAATTTGTTCAGCTCAGCCCAGAACCTTTGTTAATTCTGCAACCTGCCAATTATAAAGCCCCTTTTTACACAGCTGCACTGTCTGATACTCTCATTTCTACACACACACACACACACACATCAACAACTTACGCTCACTCCAGTTTTCAGAAGTTCATTATATTTTTTCTACCCCATAATTTTATTATTTACATTATAGTCTGATGTATTCTGTCTGTTCGTCACTTGACAACAAATCAAAGGTGGTGAAAAGTGTCTACATTTCCAAACTTATATTATACTATATATTTTTGAATTACCGCAATACCTACAATGCTATACGTTCATATTATTTCCATTTTTGTCTATGATTACCTTCACTCATGTTGTTTCCAGGTACCTGCATTACGTATCTGACCTAGGGAATGGAGCCCACTTGATCAAAGGAAACTCCAACAAACCTTTGAATGACAACCACTGGCACAATGTCATCATCTCCAGGGATACCAACAACCTCCACACTGTCAAGATTGATACCAAGATTACCACCCAGACTACCACAGGAGCCAAAAACCTGGACCTAAAGGGTGCGTAGGAATAGTGTATTTTTATATTTTTTAGTCTGCATTAAACTGGGGCAGCAGTGGCCTAGAGGTGAGAGAAGCTGGTTTGTGACTGATAGTATTTATCCCACTGGGTTGCACCAGTGGGATAAATACTGTCGGGGTCAAGTCAAGTCAATTTTATATACACTATATAGTGCCAAATCAAAGCAGAAGTTATCTCAGGTCACTTTTCATATAGATCAGGTCTAGACTGTACTCTTTACAATATTATTTACAGAGACGTTCCCCCTTGAGCAAGCACTTGACAACAATGGCAAGGTAAACCTCCCTTTAATGGGAAGAAACCTCAAACAGAACCAGACTCTGGGTGAGCGGCCATCTGCCTTGACCGGTTAAGTTGAGAGAGAAAGAAGGAGGGGAGAGAGAGAGAGAGCAGGAAGAAAGAGGGCATAGCAGTGCAAGTCCCACATAGAGATGTATAGTAATAGCAATAATAATAATTATACTACTACTAATAACAATAATTGTAGCAGTGGGTGTAGAGCAGGATCATGGGGGCAGTGGGTAGCTTGCAATAAAAGATCCAGATTCCAGTAGCAGAAGTACCTGCAGAAAGCAACATGAGGAGAAAGAAGAGAGACGAGAAAGCACAAAACTACGGGAGAGAGAAGATGCAAAATTAGTAAAATACGTTAATGGGACATGAATGCATAGAGAGGGAGAGGAGAGGAGCTCAGTGCAAAATGGTATCTTGGCGGTCTAGGCATATAGCTGCATAACTAGGAGCTGGTACAAGACAAGCCTGGCTAGCTCTAACTATAAGTTTTATCAAAAAGGAAAGTTTTAAGCCTACTCTTAAATATAGAGAGGGTGTCTGCCTCTTGGACCCAAACTGGGAGATTGTTCTTCAGGAGAGGAGCCTGATAGCTGAAGGCTCCACCTCCCATTTTTCTTTTGGAGACTCTGGGAACCACAAGTGAGCCTGCATTCAGGGAGTGCAGTGTTCTAGTGGGGTAATAGCATACTATGACCTCTTTAAGATATGACGGTTCCTGACCATTAAGAGTTTTGTGAATGAGGGAAGGATAAGGATTTTAAATTCTGTTCTGGATTTTACAGAGAGCCAGTGCAGCGAAGCTAAAATGGGAGAAATATAATCTCTTTTTCTAATTCTTGTCAGTACAAGTGCAGCAGCATTCTGGACCAGCTGGAGAGTCTTTAGAGACTTGTTAGGGCAGCTCGATAATAAGGAATTGCAATAATCTAGCCTAGAAATAACAAAAAGAATGGACTAGTTTGCATATTTTTGAGACAGGATATGCCTAATTTTTGCAATATTACATAGGTGAAAAAAGAGCAAAACATTTGTTTTATGTGGTAGTTAAATGACATATCCTGATTAAATTCCTTACGGTGGTGCTGGAGGCCAGCAGCACCTGGCTCTCTCTCATCATTTCCACCACGGAGGTGCCCTTGAGCAAGGTACCCAACCCCATCTGTTCAGCAGCCAATACTAACAGTGTGTGTGTAGCAGAGAGTTCATAGAAAAGACCATTCATGCTCAGCAGACCCACCTGGGATAAAATTATTTAAAAGAATCATCTCTAACTGGAACAATATTGGCATAATTAGAGCTCAACTGGGAACAATGTTGGAATGTATTGTTATTAAAGATTGCTAGTGACAAATTACAAAGTAAATGACAAATTTCTCATTGGGGCATGAAAAAATAATATAGATATGTGCAAATAAATGTCTACACAAATCACACAACACAAAAAGGACTGATAATAATAAGGATAATCCAAAATCATGTGCTTTTTAAGGCTTTAAAGTACTGTAACATGCACATGTTCTGTTAGGTAACATCTTTTATTTCCACTAGGGGTCAGTATTGTCATATTTCTGAATTCTATACAGGTAACCTTTATGTTGGTGGAGTGGCTAAGGAGATGTACAAGGAGCTACCCAAACTGGTGCATGCCAAGGAGGGTTTTCAAGGTTGTCTGGCATCAGTGGATCTGAATGGGCGGCTCCCAGACTTGATGTCAGATGCTTTGGACTGTGTGGGGCAGATAGAGAGAGGATGTGAAGGTGAGTAGTCTCTCAGCACTCTCTTAGACTCTGTTTTCAGTGAACCGTTGCTGTCAAAAGTAATTTTTTTTATTCTGAGAGTTTACAAGGTCACACTGAAACTCTTGGTTTCATTATTGATAGATGCTTAAAAAGGAAGATGGTCTGTTATGAACTCTGATCTCAATGATAAAAGTCAGGAAAGCTTTCTTTTAATTCTCTTCATTCTGGTTTTCCCTCACTATAAACAAAAGTATCCTAGGGGGGTCACTGTGACACCATGTCACAAAGTACTGTATTTCTACTCAGTCTCCTCATGGTTGTCCGACAAGGACACATGCATACACGTACACACACTGTCAAACACACCCACCAAGGCACCCACTCTGCCAACCTGTGGCACATAATTTAACATCCATAAAGTGTGTTAGTATTCTGTTAGAATGCATCAAGCTCTGACACTTCTCCACAGGCAATCATTTCTGTTTCACTTGGCCATAATCTGATTATTCTCTCTGCCATATTTGTACTGCCAGTGTTATTTCCCATTTTATCCCCATTCTGTTTTGCTCTATGCATGCTTGCTGGATCTGAGAGTTTGCCAGAAGCAATCCTTTTGAATTATGTATGAAGCCTTTGTTGCATGCATGAATATCATTTGCCCAGTCTAATGTGTGCACCACATCCAGAGACAATATTTGATTTATTTTTCAACGTCACTCACTTAGTTTAATTTCGCAATTCATCCACTCTCTTCTATTGAGTACGCAACTTTTCATGTTCCAACATTACAAATGTAATCAAATTCAGCACCCTGTGTGGTTCTGTCAAACTTGCTGTTTTCATTTTGTGCCACACAATCAATGTTTGCTCTCAATGGAAAATGGCTTCTATGATAACACATTTATTGAATAGTGGTGATGGAGTCAGTAGGTAGAATAGGTGCTGATAGTATTTGAATAAAGCAGAGGCCATTTCAAAATATGCATGAGAGGAAGTAGTTTCTCTATCACTTTAAATTTTACTGAACAAAATGGATAAAGCATATCCACTTTACATAATAATGACTTAATAACTGCACATTTTTATTTCATATCGCTGATGCCATTTTGAGAGTAGTTGCTGTTACAGTTTGGCTTAACCTGGCCTCCATTATAGAAAATACAATTTCCCCCTTCTGACTCTTTCTGAGGACAAACAATTCACCTCAATCCTCACTCTCTCTCTCTCTCTCCCCCTCCTGCTTCAACAGTCTGTGTTTCTGTTGTTCCATCTCTGACTTGGTGCTTTACTAACAGCTGGTATACTTTGCCTTTTCCTTTCCTATTATTTCGCTGACAAAAGTTGCATTGATGAAAGCTGACTTGCAAGGTAGATAGCTTTGTCTGTTTGATACGGAGTCTGATACCCCTCCTCTCCTTCCTCCCCACCTTTGCATCTGCAATGCCTCTGCCCCCCCCCCCCCCCCCCACCTCCAAAATCTCTACCTCTACACTTCCCACATCTCCCTGAGCAAGATGACTGCCTAGTTTGCCATTCACCCACCTGCCGTACAGAATGGGCTTCAGTCCCATAGGAATACAAGGACCATTACCATCTTGTATCAAAGTCTATGGGGCTCACACTTTGATTTGCACTCACACATTGTATGTTGTTTTTATTGGACATAACTTTGGTTTTTGCTGTTACGTTTGCTTTGTTATGTTTCCCCACATTTTTGTGAACATACACTACATGTGAGCTATATTATAGTTTTGCATGGTTTATTATAGTCTTCATAACATGTCACATGTTTTCTCCTGCATGAATTTCTGATAAAGAATTTTTTTTTTTTTTTATTGAAACATCAGTCATTTCTTTATGTTTCACATGGGACTAAGTGAGTCCCATCCATTATAATCTTTTTATCACTATGCTGAAAAACAAATAGCACCACTGGCCAATAATTGAAGTTAATTCAGATGCATTTGGATAATAATAATATAATAGTAATATAACTACATTAGAGTTACTAAATTTGTAATAAAAATTAATTAGAAACTGACTGTAATTATCCTCTATATCACATGTTACATTTACATAAATGGAGACTAAAAAAATAGATTTTTTAAAAATCTCATTTGTTTCAGATTATGATATTTTAACTACACATATTTATAATTATTCCATTACACATCTGTTGTGCCATTGTTTACTTATAAGCCAAGTCAAGTCAAATCAGGACATTTATGACACATTAGATTATGATGTGAAAGACTAATCAAATCATTCATATACCATGTAGTTATATGCAAGTCAAATTGATATGTATTTATGGATGTATTGTTGAAACATTTCTTATCATATACATGTTTCCAATGGCAAAATGTACAGTATGTACTGCATTTTGCATTTTTCAGCCTTGAGTGGGCTACAGCAAATGCTTAAACTATTAACCAGTTACCATAGCTACTCCAAAGGGTGAGCAGCAGTGGCTGCGGCTGAGGCTACACATTAATCAGAAAAAATGACAGCATATGTGGAGGAGATTGTGACGTATGCCTGTATGAAACAGTTGAGCAACATCTTTTTAAAACCTCACAAGATAAATTAATACACATATTGTCATTTTAATTATAATAAGTCTACACTATGAAAAGGGCAGTGATAGATTCATGCATGAAGGAGTAAATATGTCATTATATGATGTTCATTTCTCATAAATGCAGTGCAAATGTCCTGATTAATAATCAGCAAAATAATAAAGGTGGTCAGAGTATAATCCTACTACAAAATAATACTGTAGTTAAATAAAATATGATTTACTTTTGATTTATTTTTTTAAAACAATGGAAATAACTTGCCAGCATTCATCCATACTAACCCTTTTCCATTCCACTAACATTCCTCCACCAGTTTAAGTAGCTCAGCATCACTGTCACACCAACAGTCAGACCATACAGTCCGTACAGCTGCATTCTTACTGCACATTGGCTCAGAGTGAGCTGATTGATGGGATGTCAGAAAGGATAGAAGCACAAACAAGAAGATTAAACGCATGACTGTAAGCACATATTGAAAAAATGTCACATGGCTTCTTTTCAGGCTACTTTAAAAGCAAATGGGGTAAGTCAGGGCCCTTCTGCTAAAGAACTGAGTTGTCTTATGCTTCCCATTCATAGCTTGTAATAACATGGATCTTGTTCATACAAACCATTTCCACTAATTGTCAGTTGACAGTTTGGAAAAAGGAAAGAGAAAGAAGTGAAATCTAGGCTACAGTGTTCACTGTTCATTTGTGGTGGAAATATAAAGTAAATATAACTCCACATCTAGACACATTTTAAATATATGCGTCTCTACATATTGAAGCCAGATGTAACTTAATGCCTGCCTTTCTCTTTAACATTTTGTATTCTGCCGTCTTAAATGTAAAAAAAAAAAAAAAAAAAACAACAACATAAATTTCTAATGGCAGTTTAATCCAAGCATTAAAAGTTTTTGAACTTCTCCAATACCTCAGATGTTTTTTTTTAATGCTGTTTTCATCCATGAGTGATGTTTGTTTGTCTCTGTATTCTGAATACAAATAAATTCATAGAGAGTTCAGGCAGGCAGCTGGCAATCTGGACAGTTCTGTAGAAAGAATATGATTAAATGCACTGCTGTTAGTTTATTTGCATAGCATATGCGTATTTGTTCTGTATATGCTTAATTCCATTTGCAAAAAGGCTGTTTTGTTTTGCGTGCCATTTAATTTCACTATAGTCAGGCTACAGACTACTTACTTGTATTATCAGAGTCTGCTCACCCTGTCGCTATTTGTCTCCATGCTCAGGCCCCAGCACTACGTGCCAAGAGGACTCCTGTGCCAACCAGGGTGTGTGTCTCCAGCAGTGGGAGGGCTTCAGCTGTGACTGCAGCATGACGACATATGGAGGACCACTGTGTAATGACGGTAAGATTCCAGCTCCTGCTTCTTACCTCTCTGAGTACAACTAGGTTTTTTTTTTGTTTTCTTTTGCTTTTTTTTGTATTTTGAGTCCAACAAGTACATAGTAAACATACATTTTGGTAGACTCTGTATGGCCTCTCCCTAATAACTGATAATTGGTCTTTTCATTTCATTCGAGTCACATCTCACTCGTCTCACTGCACTGGATGCGTAATTCCTTCCATCTGTTAAGCTAATTAAATGTGTCCAGGAAACTCTTGGTGTCAGACGTTTAAAGGTGGGTGTTATTATCAACAGCAGAGCCATTTTTATCCCATGGTTTCACACAGCATCCGTATTCCAGCTCATTATTGTTTCCTGTCTGTGCTATATTTGTGTCCCCAAGAAGCACAAGTTTTAGCAGAAATATGACGCATTTGCTTTATAAACTTTTAGATCAAAGTTACGGCCCAAACAGCATCAACTGTTTGTGATTGATATATTGTAACTCGGTCTATTAGAATACATCTTGACATTGCTTTTATTTCAGTAGCTCTGCTTTGAATGTTTAATGTCTTCACCGAGTGAGCTGAGAACTGCTGAGACTCTGTCAGGCAGAAACTCGCACATAATGTGACATCTGGCTGACTGTTCAGTGAAAGCTCTTTAAAGTTTGAGAGATGAACCACTAGAGGGAGCAACAAACATTGTGTTCTGCTAAATAAAACATCAAGTCAAACAAGTTAAAAAAAAAAAAAAAAAGAAAAAAAAGACAGCAACAAAAAGATGCACTTAATGTTTTCTACAATTTCACCAGAATGCATTCTGTTGATGAGCAGTGCACTGACCGATACTGATTACATCACATGCACCATAAAAATTCTCACAAACTTTGAGCCACATGATGCAGTTTAAAAGTTCTGTGATATTAATCTCTCTTAAAGACATTTAAATGGGAATTTGGTTTGAGGGATTTTGTGTCATTAATGTTGCTTTTGAGAGAACAACGTTAATGTCTGCTACACCTTTAGAAAATTGGCTGTTTTCTTATGCAAAACATGCACAGAGGATTTTGTTTGGTCATTATTTTCTTCTGCAGTGGTTCGCACAGTAAGGGGTGAATGGGCAAAGTGCTGAACTGCATTAAGGAGGAAAGAACAGAGTGGGCACTCTGGAGATGACACAAAAGCAGAGAAGAGCGCACCATAAATGTTAATGCATTCTGTGTCACTTCTACCAGCTTGATAAGACCTCATCTTTTGTCATCAACAAAAAGTGTTAATAGATTCCCATGCAGCCCTATACACCGAACATACCTGCTGTCTATGATAACACTTTAAAGGATTCTTCTGTCCATGAGATGTGAGCTTGAGAGTAGCTTGTCGGGGGCGTTGGATGGACTGTTAACCATCAGGGGCTGAGCTCAGTTTCTTCTCCATCAAAAATGTACCTCTAAATAGACTGTTTCCATGTATTTTTTTCTTGCATGTCAGGGCTACACATTGCTTAAAAAATGTGAAAATTGGAAAAGGAAGGAAGCTTTTGGATTTGATTTACCATATAATTTGAAAATATTCCAGCCATTCGAATGTCTCAAACCAAAATAAGCATCATATGAGATACCTACTTCCATTATTACTACGCCTACATGATGGAAAATCCTCAAAACCCATAAAACAATGGCAATTTCACAAATGAGAGCTGAAAACTGCTAACTACTCAGAGTGATTAGTAGATTGATTTAGGAGAATCATTGATTCTACTTAGCCCGACTTTGTTAACTAGTAGGCCTAACTATGGTATATTTGCACTCATGTGACTGGGGTAATATGAGTTATTTTATTTTCTCTGTCTAGTTTCACCTTTCTATTAATGTCGATTGGAAAGGTGTTTAGCTGCCTGTCAAATGACACTATGAAGTATGAGGAACACAGAACAAAGGCAATGGCAACTTTCTTTTCCTCATGAGAGGATGTTTGTGCCACTGCTTCAGCTCCAACCCCATTTACTGGTGGCAAATCTTGGTATATCCATTTTTGTCCTCACACACTGACTGATTGTCTCAGCTAGTGTTTGACATTGTAACACCATCAACTGAAGGATGGACAGAGACCTGTCAGCCAGTAAGGCAGGAGTATTTCCATGTATTTTCCTGTAAACCTTTTTTGGCTGGTCTTGCCTCTGTCTGTTCACTGGTTTCGAAAAAAAAATAGAACACTGTTGTCCTCTTTAGTGACAAACT
This sequence comes from Euthynnus affinis, assembly GCA_029490765.1. NCBI lineage: Eukaryota > Metazoa > Chordata > Actinopteri > Scombriformes > Scombridae > Euthynnus > Euthynnus affinis. The sequence goes on along the minus strand of CM055852.1, from coordinate 11,656,328 downwards.
GCTCAGAGTGGAGAATTCTTCAGGGCTAAAGAAAAAATCTTCGGGGCTACAGCCCCAAACGCCCAGGTCAAGCAACGCCCATGTAGCTCGTCCCGACAACAACAGAGGAGTACGGCTGTGCTGGAGGTGATGAGGGATATTTTTTGATGAACTCCTCCTGAACCTTCCTTATGCATTAAAAGGAGAGAAAATGCAGTTTGGAAGTTTTTTTTTTCCCTCTTTCTTCCTGTCATACATATTCATCTCTAGCAGACCCATAGAGCTCATTTACAGCACTGGGAGCAGAGTGGCTCACAGGATATGTATGCATATATTATATCTGAGCAAATGTGTTCTATACCTGCTGAGTCTACTTACTGTAGTTAATCTCATTTTGCCTACTGACCTGACATAACAATAGGATGGATCAATGTGTAGACCCACGAGATGTGATACATAACCATAAAAAAACATACTCTCCAAGAAATCTCTTTCACTGAACTGAACTAGTCTTCAGAATAGTGATGCAAGACAGCTTCACTCTGCCAAGGAAAAGCTATGAGTAGAAAAAAAAACATGAAGCTGGAGATGGTTGGGTTTTATCTGTGTTGATGGATTGTCATGGGGATAGAGGAGGAGGGAGCGGCAAAAGAACGAGAGAAGCAACTCTGAGGAAAATATCACTTTTTACCAGATATATTTGCATAAGCTGAAATGCAGGCAATTTACAACAGAGCAATGGGTCTCCAAGAAAGCAACTTACATGGGGAGCGCACTGTATTTCCAGATATTTCTCTAGTGGGTAGTCTTGGCACCCTGCCTTCTTACAAGGAGAAAAACTCCATTTCACAGCCCTTGGCCCCATAACATTTACAGCCAGGGTGCATTGTACGGCTGTCAGTCACAAATCAGGAGGGAACTAATATTATATCTGAAAGAACAATACTGTCTCAGTGATCAGCTTAAGTAAATTCAACATGTAAATCATTCTGTAAATAATTGTATGCAGTTCCCTGTAAATCAACTGTCAAGCAGTTTCTTGTTCAATATTCAATCACTAGATTCAGCTAGAATGCACTCAGTTTTTGTTTTTGTTTTTTGTTTTTGTTTTATGATTTTAATACATTTTCAATCCCTATTTTAGGAACTAGTCAATCTTTAACAATTCATGTCAAAACATATCGCAGTATGTAGCAATTTTCTTTGGGAATATGTCTTTTAAGATTATGATGTGAGATGAGATGATGATATGGTTTTGACTGAAAAAACATTTGTTCATACCTTTTCATTTGATTTAAAAGGGTATGTCATCTGAAATGCTGTATATTTTCCTAATTGCTTATTTGTTATTCTGTATTTGATAGTGTACAATCAGCTCAAATTACCGAAAAATACTTAGACAAAATTACCAAACATATGGCTTTCTAAATGATATTTTTTTTCTCCTGAGGTCTTCAGCTATACAGAGAGAAATTGGTTATCAGCGAGTTGGCATAGTGAGCAGGGAGAATTAAGTGAAGTCTTTGGGAAATGAGCATGGTTGAGTAGCGAGTCCTTTAAATCCTTTTAAACACATGCAGCTTTCAAACTGTTTTGTCCTGTGGGGGATGTGGACCAACACATTGTATAAGAAATAGAAAAGCATCAATGACGTCATCCAGTGATTTGTTTTCCTTCTTTCAGGTACAATTGTGATACCACATTTAAAAAAAAATAAAAAAGGATCTTTATTAAAAGAGAGGATGAAATCACATATTTAGTAACCAATCAGTGATGCAGTTTAGCCTTTGAGTATCTTCATATGGCTTTTTCTACTTTTGTTCAACAGAGAGTATATTGCAAGTGCTTGTAGACACTTATTCTTTGCACTGGGTTTCATTTTTCAGAACAATCCACTATTTTCTAACTGTGCATAGAGTGTTTTGATAAAAGTATTTCAACTTTTCAGTAAAGCATTGCACCTTTCTCTTCAGAATGATTGGCGAAATGATGACACTGATATAAAAACAGTCTTTAGATCATCATCTCTCCAGCACTTCATCCCAGTAATACGCCAGTACTTGTTTAGAATGAACTATGGACACAGTGTCTTAGAGTTGTATTTATAGAACCAATTATCCCCACTGGATACCCACGGTCAGCGCAACTGCAGAAGCAAAAAACACAAAGCATATAAAACACAGTGGCCAAGATGAAGATTTCTCTCATGTATCATGCATGTGTAATGATTTAGGACTGTCGGGAAAGCATGCATGCGGTCTCATCACTACAAGCAGTTTTTGATGCCAGCAGGAATAAATTGGCATGTACAACACATATTAGCTATTACCCCAGACAAGAGATACAAACTGCATGCATTTATGTGTAGTGAAGTCATCGGTGGTTTTCTGTGTTACCATGCAGACATTCCCAGTGCCTCCTTCGAAGCTTAGACTGAGTTAATATTGCCATATTGCATTTTGTCTTCTCTGTAATGTCCACTGGGGCTTGAAAAAAGTGTTCTAGTTTTCATTCAGAAGCTGGCTTGGCTGCCGTGTGCGTGTGTTTGTGTTTTTTGGACTTAAACTCTAGTCTAGACATCCTGAGGGGGTTTGCCTGCAGTGGTCAAGCATCTGAGGGTAATGTACAGAGACAAACAGAATGGTGTTTGCTGTTGACCTTAAGTGGGTCGAGAAGAGGCTACAGCGAGGGGTATGCCTGGCCTTCACGCAATTTTAGTCTCGCCTGGTTGCTCTTCCACCCAGTCCTATAGCCAGAGCTATTAGTGCCATGTCAATATTGTATCAACAATGAAGGTTGTGTGTGGGTCTAGTCTCCATTGTCTCTCCCCAAAGGGCAAAGACGAGCTCATCTCACTTGATTTCTAATGTGTCTGAGTCATATCTCATTCTTGTGTCTTTGTACCTCGAGAATAGTTCGTCTGAGCCCCCGGCTGTTATGTACTATATGATCAGCAATGTACTTGGGTCTGATTTTTCTAGAGCACATACCGAAGAAAGTAAAAGGACCTTATTTCTATCATGTGCCTCCTCCTCTTGTGGTCTAAAAGACAGCTACCATAGTAGCTCTCACACTGACATGTTTGTTGCATCACTTCAAAAAGCAAGAATAAATATTTTAAGAAGACGCTCAAAATCTAGGAAATACAAGAGAGGTACAAAAAGAGAAAAAAAAACAATCCACAGACTGTGTTTTCATGACAGGTTTGTGGTAAAGAGATACTCTTCCTAATAGGAAATACAGCTTGAAATCAAAATGTGATGAGGAGAATAAATATCAGCTTCGTCGGCCATGACATAATTAAAAAAACAAAACAAACTGTGACAATAAGCACAAGCAGCAACCGCTGAACGCTGATGCAGTCAATTAAAGTAACAGAATAGCATCATGACAGTGCTGTAGTATACATCAGCGCTGTCAGTAGCAATACCAATTTTACTACAATTTTTGTCTCCAGTGTCTAAATTGTTGTAGTCAAATTAGTCAAAAATAGCATAACACAATTCACATGAGTAAAATTTTGCCCCAGTTAAGTCTGTAAATATTCAGGTATGTTCCTAGAATTTCCTATTCACACGAAATAGGGCACTGGTGTTTCAGTTCCACTGTGATGTTCCTCCAGACTTAAGATGTAGATAAAAGTACTCAGGCAGACAGATAGTACAGCAGACAATTTTGTCCCATCCTACTGTGCTGGCACGCAAGGATTAGACCACTTAGTTTGGTTTCAATCAATACAAGGAGACTCCCAGTCCAGTACTGAGGCCAAGGGGTGTATGAGGCACTGGAGTAAACAGCCTGCTGTCACATCGAAGTAATGTTCTCTTTGCCCTGGATGTGGTCTTCTTTTGATGCAGCTCAGCGAAACAAATCTATGGATCTGAAAATATTTGGGCTTCAGCGTGTATTGAACGCTTGGCCTAGCTTTGAACAGCCATTGTGCCCCCAAGACATAAGAGAAGCAGTCTTAAGTGCTTCTGTGTGTTCACTTCAGTAGCCATCCCCTCAAACGTGCTTACAAGAATTGCAGCGCCTCCAATGTACAATCAAATAAGCATTCTCTGTTATCTTCGGTGAAGATCTGTAAAATAGTGAGTTAATATTGAACAAAAGACACTTTTTGTGTACATATACAACATTATAAGAGCAAATGTAGATATAGTATGTTCATATTAATAGCCTTAAATGTTCTATATATTTTCCTTGCTGTCAACGAATCCCATGAAAGGACCAAAACCAACTGTTTTGTATGCTTATCATACAGCATGTACCAGCCCCTGGAGCTACAGTACATAGGAGGATGTGGATGTACACTTATTTCCACACATATTCCCGTTAGCAGTGATCTTCAGGGACAGTCCAATTGTGTTTCCATCTAGAACAGTTGAGAGAATTAAAAGAAAGATTTATTATTTTTGTTCCCGTTACTTTCACTTCCTCCACCTCCATCTCATCTCAACTCGATACTAGTGGTCACTATCTGGCCTAATTATTTTCAAAAGTTCCCCATGCTGATTGAGTTGAATATAAATGGGTTTCTGTGCCAGGAAGCAGTGGCCATATGTGGATGAAGGCTGTTGGCATGGAAACCAGGTCTCGTTTTCCCCCCCTACAGTGGATGTTGTAACATGTCTGTAACTTTGCCCGAGCAGTGAGGTCTCTGCAGGAAGCGGTGTAGAAATCACTCTCGATCTTTTAGCTGGCCTGGTAGAATATCGAAGGCTCATGAGTTTGACTTGCACACACAGACACATGACTCAATAGCTCGGCTGATGGTAAACCATAGCATACAGCTGTGAGGCTGCATGTCCCTTTGCTTATTATGTGATGTAGCTTCACGCTGGCACAGTGGCATTAGTATGGAAGAGCAGCGGTCTCCGACATATTTCAGATTGCTTCATAAGACCACGCCGCTTTTCATATGGTGTGACAGAGATCTATTGTGCCCTCAACAACGAACTCAGCTGGGAAGATTTTGTTTTTTAGAGAGTTTCTAGACCTTATTTTTGTGTCAATGAACAGCATGTGGTCAGATCAGAACATTGCACACATTTCATTGCCTTCATTGTGATCTCTGCTGTAATCAGAGTCACATCTAAAACTCGCTGCACTGCAGTGGTGAGAACCTAATCTTTGAGGTGTTTTTATTAATTGGTAGCCCAGAGGGCCATGTTGACAGGAAATAAGAAGCTGTTGTTTCTCCACAACACAATACTAATTAAAGTGTTGACTAGAAGACAGAGTATCTGCTAAACTACCCTGCTGGGTGATACAATGACACTGTGAATATTCCCCTCTTGCATAAATTCAGGCTATTGAACATGACACCCAGGATGACTATGGCAAGAATATAAAACATCTCTTAAAAAACAAAAAGATTGTTTGCTTGTACTAAACTGTATAAAAAGTTTTGATTTTCTCAGTTGATTTTCTATGAATAATTGCAGTCAGAAGTCATTTAAATGAAGACGGTATTGATTTTTACCACAGTGACTTGCAAATTGAGGTACTGATGGACACTGTAATTTTCCGAGTGGCAGGAAATAGCAGTGGTTTTTTTTTCTGTATTTAGAAACAAACTATAAATATTTATGTTATTCACTGTATTAGAGAGTACTCAGCAACTGTGAGTAATATGTCGGCACCTTTAGCAGGGAAAAGGTCAGAGTCACCATTACATTATCAGCATGTGCACACGCAGAGACAGAGAGAGCTGGATAATCTCAGTATCTCACGAATGAAGCGAATTCAATTACTACAAATGCAACTACTTAACTCAGAGTAAGAGTCTTGTATATTTTTAGATGCAGAAGTTTAGATTTTGGAAATCAGTGTCTGATCTGCTGAACATATGGCATGAATGAAGTGTAAAAAGGCAAAAAGAAGAGGTAAGTGTTGGATAGGGTTTGCAGTTTCGCTTTGTTTTGTCATTATTTTTGTCACATTTGTAATGTAACTAAGTGACAAACCTGTTGGACGTTCATTTTTCTAGCATTCCAACTTGGAAAAGAGAGAGAGACTGAGTTTCTATAATTATTGGTTTAATAACAAATCTATTATGTCCTCAGCGACCTGTGGAGCAGGAGGTTGGTGAGTTAGAGAGCTCCAACTGTGACCACAGATCTAGAGTTAGTCAAACGGGGCTCCGCTGCACCAACTCCTGCTGTGATATTGTCATGTTGACAAAATGCCACATGACAAGTCTGATTGAGTGTAATTAACTGTGCAATCAAAACTTTACAATCTCTACATTAACCCGTCTAAATTATGAAGCGGTTTTTGTGTGCGGATTGATGATTTGCATCCAAACCAGGTTGTTTGTGAAGAGACCTCTGCTCACAGTGACACATTAAAAATGGCTAAATCTCTTCCTCTTCATCCTCTTTTCAGTCAGCAAACAGCAAGCATCACAGCTTACTAAGTAGTGAGACAGACAGCCCAGCTGATCAAATAATTAACTTATGATTGTGACGTTGTTTGACAAAATCAACATAAATGCAGGTTAATGACAACAGCTGTGTTGTATGATTGCTTATATTGACAGTTAAGATGTGTGACAGACAAAAGTTAGACGATAGAAAATGATCTTAACTTTGCTGGTTATTCTCCTGAGTGCCACTTCATTCAGTTTCCTTCTTTTATCTACACAGCAGAAAGTACAAGATAGTTTTAATTGGCACCCACGTTATTTATAATGTTAACCAACAGTCACTCCCAAGCTGCTGCACCGCAATGACAAAATCATTATTTTATAATTGACGTCATCTGACAAAATCAACATAAATTTAGACAACGGCTCTGCTGTTACTGTATATTGACATTAAAAATTAACGATCACAGTAAAAGTTAGAGGCAACTAAAGGTTGTCTTCTTAACTTTCCTGGCACACAGCCCTGACCCTCACTGAGCAGCTTACATCATTGTTTTGCAAAAGCTTTGTTTACCCCAAACACACTGAAACACCAAGCAGGCATTTTAAGATTTACACACTCTGGAGACTGTTTTGGAAAAGCTCTGTTGGGGGGGAGAGAAATACTGTTTTAGTCTGGGTGGAGAGCTGTTTACAAATTGAATTGACGTATTGTGGATGTACTCTCAGTCTACACCTCTTATATCTGCAAAACATACATAGAGAAAAATAGAAAAACCTTTTGACCTGTTCATGGATTTCTGTTTATACGATCTTATCCATATGTCTGAGTGTCCTTGAACAAGACACTGAAGACCAAGACAGGCCAACACATTGCATGGCAGCTCCACAGTCATCAGTGTGTGTGAATGAGAGGCAAAAATTGTAAAGCGCTTTGTCCAAAGGTAGAATAGCACTATAAAAGTGCAGTCCATTAACCATTTTACCATTTATCTGTGATAAGATATGGGCTTCCATGTGAGGACATTGGGAATGCGCCAGCGATGTTGTTTGTGTTAAAGTTTAGCCTAATGAACGTCACCAACACTGCAGCAGTCGTTGCTTTCCATTTCAATGAGAGCGCTGCGGTCCTGTTGCAGAGGGATCATTTTTTGCTTCGTGTATTTCCTCCACAAAAGTTCTGCCTCAATTTCTTTGACAGCACGAAGCAACTTCATCTGCCAACACACCAGGTTGGCCAATGTACCTTGAAGGAGAAAGTGATTGTCATGACAAACTTTGCACAGTTGTACAATTTGGTCTTCCAAAGAAGCACAAGAACATACACCGTAGTGTGGTGTCTTTGCTTTTGATAATCATGTTGCACACCAAGATATCCCACTGCATTATTTCCCAGTAGTGCTGCTGTTGGTGTGAAAGCCCCCTAAGTTCCAAATTAAGCACAGATCTGGAGAAGCACTCAAGACTTGTCTGGTAGATAAATGTAAATATGTTAGGACTTGAGGACATATGCCTGCAGTATAGCCACAGGAGTATCTAGATAAACTTGTAAAACGCCGTCACAAAGATAATGAACAAGACTTTGTTTCAAGAGGAACTTGCCAGTCAGTCTTCATAACAAACAAACAACTGTTTAGTATGTCTGAGCGTAGCTGTGTGCTCCAGGTAATATTAAACATATGCACAAAGGGATTAGACAATGCAGACTCTCCCCTCTTTCTCCATTAAGGGAAGGTCAACCGAACTTCGAAAAATCGTCCTCGACCTCAACTAACTTCTCAAGTGTTTATGCATAAAGGACAGATTTTATGTGTGGCACTACTCAAATCTGCTCTTATCTGTAGACAGCTAGGATGGAGAGAGCACACACACAGATCACTCAATGTCTTGGCCAAAGTCAGTCCCAGCGATACAGCTGTCTTGACTCAGTGATTTAAGGAAGAAACCTGCTTAATAGGCTTTAAAGATACTTTTGACAGAATCTTTGGTGCTGGGCTGCCACCCACAAGCAGCCTTGCAGAACAAATCACTGGATGGTTCCTCCTTGCCCACTCTATTAAGGAGGCATTGTAGGAAAGGGTGAGAGAAAAAAAGAACTTTCATTACATGAGATATTTGTGTGCATCAGACTTTCTGTGACTGGGATTCATATAAAAGCAAGAGCTTTTCATGTTTTCTTTTATTATGGTGAACTTGATATTTCATATTCTACTAGCTGTGTTTCTAATATAATGGAGAATGTGAAATGCAATCAGAAGACAGAAGTCTAGAGGTAACATAAGGCCAATTCTACATCTCAATTGTTTTAGACACAAGGAACTAAATGCAGTCAAGCCTCAATGCAACTTCATGCAGAAAACTCGAGTCACGCTGCCTCACTGGCTCTGTATGTGACACACTTTTCACGACGATGCATTGCGTGCTTTTGAATAGCCAAAAGCCTATTCATATTCATATATACCAAGACTTCATATGGACATGAATGCCTCTGTATACCCTGGAAGAGTCAGCATTGGCGGCTTCCTGCTCTGCTTATCCATTGGATTTTGTTGCATGCATTAGGTGTCACCATTATGGAGAATGCGAAAATGTTTGTCCCCACAATTTTCCTTGAATTAAGCTAAATATTTGTAGCTTTAGTCTTACCATATGACAAACTTGTCAGTGTACAGTTAATTGCATTTTCATTCATTCAAGTAGAAAATCTGTTCCTCCTCCACAGTATGAAGCAGCACAATGAAATTTGCTTGTATTTGGGCCATTAGGACTCATCCTCTCGTTGGATTTATAAATGATTTCTGCTGCTTCTAGTTGGGACTGTGGAGAGATCTACTCTGTCTGCTCAGAGCAATAGTTGCATTACTTTCGTAACGTGTATTGGAGGACATCAGTGATACACTGGACATCCCTTGCTCATGAAACCTCCACTTTTCCTTTCTCCTCATAGGATCTCCTTTCAAAGATCATTCACATCCCTGCAATGTCAAAGAAGTTTCATCTTACCACTGTTTGGTCTGCCCAGCTAGCTAAGAAGAAAATCAAGTTGATAGTGGGAGGAACTGACCCAGTATGTGCCACTCCCTGCAGCTGTTAAAAAATACCGTTCAAAACGGTAGTCGGACTTCAAAATAACTGTTTGCTTTACTAAACCCAGCATGGTGGTCTTCGTCCATTTGTGTCCATTCAAGGCTCACCCTCTGTGCTTGCCTACCGTGCAGGAGACATTGCTCAGCTGCTCCTCTTCATCTTTCTCCACTCCCACATGTCTCAATATGGTTTAGAAGCATCAGCCATTTTGAAACCACCTCAGCTTTGTCTCTTCCACGGGAGCAGTTCTACCAGAGCAATTTGCCCAACACAACCTTTATTACTTTACATTACCTGCTGTTTCTGCACAGCAGCACAATACTTGTTAATCTCCAGCGGTGCACATTTCTAACAGAACAGCTTTGCATGTGAAGCCTGTGTGAAATGCAGCTTCTGTGATGTCTGCCATAAAAGATGAGAACCACGAGAGACCACACAACCGCCTGATTTGTGTGAAGGCTCATCTTATTCATCTGATCCGTGTGTCTTGAATAATTTGATGTTACAACAGAGATAGGACTGATATAATACACAGCGGTTAATACTTGAAATGTATGAGTATGACATCACATGTCATGAAATTGAAGTTTCAATTGAGTTTATAGTGCATTTTGAATGGATAACACTGGGAAAGAAGTGTAGTTGTAGTAGTGCTCATTGATTAAACTTGTGTATGGAGAGGCTACTCTATGTAGAGGGATCCTCACTTGACTACGACTAGTACTGTAGAACGCCTTTGTATTTAAAGAACTATATTTCTGATGATGTTTTCAAACCGCCTCTCCAAAGAGCATGATTTTTTATTCATGATTTATTTAGTAGTTTTATTCCAAAAGGGATGAACTTCATTCAAGAGGAGACTTTTGAGAGGAGTGGAAAGCTGTTTGTTTATAAATACTTTCATATTCAGATAAAAAGACATTTTTCTCCCCAATAAACCACTTTGTTGTCCCAGTTAGGAGCACAGCAGAGGGGTGCGTTAACAAGGAAGCTGTGGCCTCCCTGAAGGCAGACATAGTCTGTCCTTGACCTGCTCAGGATGAAGCACTCTGAGCAGGGGACTGATGTACTTGGGACGGATTTCAGCAGAGACAGACAGACAGACAGAGACAGACACAGTGGCCCGGTGGCCCACTGCATCTTGGGAACTGTCAAAGGAGATAGAGAGAAAGCCTCCGGAAAGCTGCCGACCTGTGGCCCCTATCTCTCTCACTGACAGTTAGGATTTGGTTTATGCATTCGCAGACACATCTTCGTCACACATACACACACCCACTCACTGACACACACGTAAGTACGTACGTACGCATGGATGTAGACGCACACACACACACGCACACACAACCTTTATTTGCACTTACGTACAAGGTTTTTTGAATGTTATTTTCTCTGCACTGGATCTTAATGTGTATTTAAATGGATTTATGGAAATGACTAACACTGTTGTGGCATCGCTTATGCATTAGGAGGAAAATGTGACGGTTCGTCACATCAGCCAGATTCCAAAGCATCCCTCGCCAGCGGAATTCATTGAGTGAAAGGAGTGAAAGGAGCCTATTGGCAATACAAACAGCTCAGTGTGCAATGAAAAAAAAGAAAAAAAAAACAGCTGTTTATCTTCCATATATGTAGTTTGGGGCTGCTCCAGCCCTGGTAATGGGAAGGATGATGTGCGCATGTACATGTGTGCTTGCTCATTTATGTTCTGTGTGTGTGTGTTTATGTGTTTATTATAAAGAGAAAAACATCATCATTATTTGACTATAACCATGTCACTGTGCTTTTATGTTGATAGATTGTGCTGTAGAGCAATCCCTGCATTATGCTGAATATGTTACAGTTATATTTGCTTAATATTCATTTTCTTTACAGCACAAGATAGCACCACTCCCTGAAACCAACATATCCAGATAAAACTGCTGTAGTACGTAAATAGAAAAATCTAACCAAAGAACTATAAGTATTAACTGTATCAAGAGTTTTTTTTTTGAAAGAAACTAATTTTAAGTAGCTCAATTAAATGATTATAATGCCTAAGTCATTTGAGACATTACAATAAGAATGAATGAGAATTGATGTTGAATTTGTTTCTTTCTTTTTGTTATTATACCACCATCCACTGTCATTTGCTGATTTGATTTTACAACACTAAATGTGCATTATTTCCTATTACAGGGCTGTTTTATCAGCTAGAGTGGTGTTATTTATGTAGTCTTCACAGCTTGCATAATGAACAGCATGTGCAGCACAAATCTCTACGCAGCGCATGCAGCGAGGGGTTGCTGCATTTTACATAAACCGTGACATTTGAAGTCGATGTAGCCGATTTCCCTTAGCTTACAGTACATGCATGTATGCTCTATTTATTTTAATGTAATAATCGTCGACTGTGTGACGGCCGCGCATGCATGACAGATAGATGTTTGTAGAAAGAGCTAATCACCTAATGAGGAGGGTAGTCATGGCTGGGGTAATAATTGAAACCTCCAGCTACAGAGCGCCGTAGCACGAGAGCCAGCCAGTGAGGTAGATGAATTGGAGTCGATGCCTTTTTGACCTTTCGCAGGTCAGAGTTTGCTTCACTCGCTCTAACTGATACAGTAGAGTACTCTGACAGACAGGCACCCTGATGTAACATCCTCAGCCAACACAAACAGTATTGACACTCTGGCCTCCTTCTGAGTTGAAATACAGTACAGCTTTTGTGTTTGTATTGAGTGTTGACTCCCTGTATCTGTCTGTTCTTATCATGTCACATCTCTGAATGACTAAGACAGCACTGTGTTTCTATTTCCGTACACTTGCACACATTAGCATCAGTGTATGCTCCTCTGTCTCTCTCTGTAACGTTTGTGAAGCATGTTTAGATGAGTAATGACACATTTGATATTCACAGAATACTCTCAGTGGTATTGAGAGCTCAGGGTTAATATTGTATGTCAGTGTATGACATGCAGTATTAGTGTTGAATACCTTGTTTTTTGTGATGAAACAAAAACAAAGTTTGTTTGGATGATGAAAAGGAGTTTGTTATGTAGTTGTAACAGTTGCTTGTTCTATTGACTGCGCATTAAACACATAGACTAGACTTGGATAGTAGCTCTTTTGGTCCCTCACTGCTGCTTTGTGTCATGAAGGGAACTTTTACCACATAAACATTTTATGAGGATGTTACTGGAGTCCTATGCAGCTTAGAATACTGTACATGATGCTCACTATAATATATTCTCCTAACCAGTATATTCCCCAGAGATAAAGGCCTCAAGGCACTCTTGTTCGTAGAGACACATATGTTGCTGTTTTGTACTGGAGTGACACATCTGTGTCACTCCAGTACAAAACAGGTATACCCGGTTCACGCATGACTTAGCCTGCATGCTTGATCTGCTCTCAGCCAGCAATAGCATCTGATACACCAAGTTTCACCTGCTTAGAGAACAGCGTGTAAACTGCCATGATTGCCCCATTCCCAGAGCTTTCAGCACGCCACTGATTGTGTTAATTAAAATAATACAGCATTAGATGTATTTTCCAGTGATGGCTACAGTAAACATCGCCGTAGGAGGAGAAACATTGCTGCCAAAGTGGTTCTAAGTGCCAGTCCCCCTGTGAAGGGTCTCTTCATGTGTGATAAAATGTCGTCTGATGGCCCTTTAACTGATTTAAAGGCCTTGCTTCAGTCGGGTCAGGTACTCTTAGACCACCCATCTGCTGCTCTCCCTCCACTATTCCTCCACTCCTCCAAAATCATCTCATCAGCTCAGTCCTAAGTGAGTAACAGAGGCTACTCTTGTCCTTTTATACTCTTTTCCTCTCTAAGGGACTATTACACCCGAGACCAATTTCTCCTCCTCTCACTGATCACTTAGTTCGGGGGGAGGGTGAAAGTCGTCCTCACTTTCCAGCAGATTTCTCCCCCCTTTATCTTTTTAGATAACTGTCCATGGCTTTACTGTAGGATTTTCACCTTAAGAAGAAACAAAACAGAGAAAAGCAGATCCAAAAAGGGGCGATTGTTCTCAAAGCATCACATGCATCAGAGTCTTTCACAATCCTTTGGGTCTTAAATGGAAACAAAGAAAAGCTGTTTTTGGCTCTCTGTCAAGAAGACATCTCACAAACACGAACAAGAGTCAGAACACAGTATGAAAATCAAAAAAACTCTTTAATGGTAAAAGTTTAGCTGTGGAAAGAGGATTTTCTTATTCTGTGGCCAGTGCTTTGCAAAATCATCTCATTAAAGCAGATATGATCTGTAACTGTGCTGAATTTAGTTTAGGTTGTGATCCCAGGTGTTTGCTTTTATACAAGCAGGAGAAATTTAGTTGTAAATGTTTTCTAAAGTTGTACACATGTCCTCTGCTTTCCTGTTTCTCATCCTTCAGATAGTCAATCTGTCATTGAAATGATTAGAGAAAAGTGGTGATCTAATAGAGGTGATTTTAAAGGAATTGATGAGGGTCAGGACAATTTATTAGATCATAATTATATATGTTTCCGTGCACGCTGGTAACCACTTAATGGCTTCTTCTTAAGGTTTAATATCTGGAGTGATTAGATGTTTTTAAGTTATATTATTCAGTCATGTAGAATGCTGAGGATTCTCTGTTTCAGTGAATATGTCGAACATAAGCTGCTTTTCTTGTTGAGCTTTTGTGCACTTTATAGTTTCGCCACTTGGGGGCACAAATGAACAAGTAACTAATGATAAACCTGATAAAGGCATCACCTCGCTGCTGATGTCATTAACTTTAGGTGCTGCATACTAACACAGCGTTTCCACTTAATACACTGCACAGACTTAAAAAAAAAAAAAAAAGAAGTGACATAATGTGCACACATTACACTTTTATTTACCAGAATATCAGGCTTTGCAATTTAAGATCTCATGTTGTTTCTCTGTAAAAGTTTGCAGTTAAGGACGTAGTAGGTCGTTGTCCTTGGCAAGCAGCCCTGATAGATTGCCTTATTAGGTGTAATTATGCAGATTGCACTGCTGATAATTATAAAAGTGTAAACACATTCAGCAGGAACATTCCTTTTCACCATTGCAAATGAGAACAGAGCAGTGGTTATATGCTGCTGACTTTTTAGCACCAGGTGGCTGCACCAAGTTATGAGATTCTACAAGGTGAGAGCAACACAGTCGCCTAATGTGTGCGGCATCTGTTTTGCAGTTCAATCGTTTTTTTACTACTATATAGGAACACAATACCAGATAGAACAAAGAAATATGAGTTATCCTCATCTGTCCTCATGCCAGATGGCAGATTATATATATCTTATCTGTTATGTTTATTGTGTTACAGAAATATCTGTTGTTGTTTTGTTTTTTCTTTCTTAGATTTAAACTCAGGTTTCAGCAACAATTCTTTAAAATTGAGACCTCAATTTTAAATATGTATGATGTAGATGGTAAAAAGATCAAAAGAAATGTTCATTATTGATGCTCATTTAATTGGTTCTTCGTCTCCTCAAGGTTTCTTTCATTGTCTTCATGTGAGCAACCATGTCAAAAAGAAAATGGAGAAGGACATATCCTCTGTGTCACACTGGCTAAGTTGGCTTTCTTTGTGCATGAAATGCTTGTCTATTCCCTGTAAACCATAAAGATCAGCTCAGCAGTGCTTAGTTTTTTTTTTCCTCAAGCTTAGAACACTGTGCTTCGAAGGGGAGGATGTTGAATGGCCAGTGTGCAAACAGAGGCAGGGACACTGCAGCTGAGCCTTGTGCTCTCCAGTCCTGAACTCTGAACACTGAGCACACTTCCCAGCTGAACGGGATTGTGTTTATCAGCAGGGCTTTTATGTCCACATGTTCTCTACATTTCTGTAACCCGCACTGCACACTGAGTGTGAGATCAGCATTCCCTCTCTTGTGAGGAATGGTCTTTTATTAGTAGGCAAAGCATACTTGCTCAGATTCAGCAACCTCTCTGTGGATAGCGCTCAACTGCCAAAATGTGTGTGTGTGTGTGTGTGTGTGTTCATATGTGCATGAGAGAGAGAGAGTTGCTTATGTGAACTGCAGCATCATCACTCTTCTAAAAATCTTGCTAGCGATATACTGCAGAGTCCGGTAGGTTGAGAACCTATAAAAAACAGTTTTCTGTGATATGGAGGTACAAGGATTGCGTTTCACTGCCGGGCTTCAATTCTTTACATCCACAGGACTATTATCATACAACTTCCCAAAATTCACAGAGAGTGAAAGAAAAGGAAGACGGAAAAAAAAGAGACAGGGAGAGGAAGAAGAGGAGGAATCTGGAGAGATGAGATGATAAAAGTAGAAACAGAAATGAATCTAGCCTTTCCTGCTTTCTTTTTTTTTTCTTTTTTCCTTTTTCTGCTCATGAATGTCCGCACAGGAGAGTGGATTGAAAAAGACTGAACAGAGAGAGTAGGGAGAGGTTGTGAAAGGAATCAGGGCTGGGGGACATAGCTTCAATTCCTGCTATTCTGCCTAAATAGGCTCTTCCTCTGCAATGCACTCAGGCTCCAGTGATTCGCTATGTGAATGCTGCCCATTTGCATAGCCACTCTGCCTCCTGCTTCCTGGCTGGCTGTTGAGGCTCCCCCCCTCCCTCTGTCCTCCTCCTCCTTCTCCTCCTCCTCTCTCCCCTCGTCCTCTTGCGCACATCTTCTGGAACGGCGCTGCCGATGCTGCCTGTGTGTGAGTGTGTGTTCCTGCCTAGGGCTGCTCTCTCAGGTACTGCCGTTGCTATCGCTTGGTCTCATTGAGAGCACAGATCTCTAGATGGGGAACGGGCGCGCTACTTGGCACAACTTACAGGTGCAATCACGTCGTTTCCCGCGCACCGCCGCAGCTGTCCGACACATGCAAATGAGACTCGGATTTAACTATGGTCCCATTCCTCTGGACATCCTTTGAGACCACTGGAGGAGGAGAAGGAGGGAAACTCAGAATGTCTGTCTTGGTTTTCTGAAGAAACACACTTTGTACAGGTGCTGACCATCTCTTCTCAAGTTGGCTTTCTTCTTTTCCTGGCAACTGTATTTTTTTGGAATATTAACAGTTTTTGGTGTGAAGATGTTTCTAATTTTGTGAGGGCTTAACAGAGAGAGGAACAGAGAATAAGGGAACTAAGGGAATTGGAGCAAGCTGGGATTTCTCCATTGCTGTTTGAGGTTGCCCTAATTTCTTGAGTGAATGTTTTTTATTATTTTTCTATGATGATTTATGATACTTCTTTACCTCCCTGGGTGCTGCTACGGATTTCCTAACTCAGTGGAGAAAAGCTCTCCCCCCCCCCCCCACAACCGACATTTTGTGTGTGTTTTTTTTTCTTCTTTTTTTTCTTCTTCTTCTCTGTGGATCTGCACGAGTGTCTCTGGGCATAGAGAGATTTGGCAAGGTGAGAAGTATGGGCTGTAAAGCTCACTGAAGTTCCACCTCGATCTGAAGCCTCATCTGGCCACTCAGGGAAGATGTTCGGAGGCTGGAGAACACAGTTTACTCCCCTGAGGCCCGTAGCAGAGCCCCTAAACCGGAATTCAGCTTCACTCACCCATCTCGCCTTGTGGATCACTGCCCTGGCCCTGGGCTTTGTGGCAGGGTCAGAACCAGGTGCTGTGGAGAGTCTCCATCACATTCACCTCTCCCATGGAAACAAGCGTCACCACATTGTGCCTATTGCTATCCACAGATCACCTGCATCCCTAAGAGCAGGGCACAGTAAGTATTGGTTGTTCATTCTCTGCGTACAGTACCTTACTTTTTGAGCAGTTTTTTTTTTTTTTTTTTTTTTTTTTTTTTAGATTTCATGACTGCTGCTAACTTTGAGCAATCTTTAATCCCTCTATAGCAATATGAGCTTGAAATACAGTGTTTTCTGGATGTTAATTATTTTTTGTTTGCGAGAATCCCCTTCCCAAGACATACACATCGCTCTGTAAGACACGGAAAGTCTAGCTTAGATACATCCCCTTTTTTTCTGTCTCAGCAAAGTGCCCTCTGTCTCCATGTCTGAGATTAGCCGTATCCCTATCTCCAGATGCTCCACTGTGTCCAGATTAGACAGGATTAGAACGTTATGGCGCTCCATGTTGCCCCTGGGTGTTTCGAAGAGACAAAGATGTGTTGCCTCCAGCTCTGCAGGGCGTTGAGCTGCTCCTGGCCCCTGCCCAGCGTGGAGCGTAGATGAGGCCCCCTTTACTCATGTGTGGCAACAAGGTTCACGGCATGGGCATTAAGAGTGAGGAAGAGACAGAAAGAGGGGAGAATCTCAACTAGGAGGAACTGGAATGACCTCACTCCCAAGTATTCATGGTAGACTGCAGTATGCTTGCCTCAAAATATGAGAATATTTTTGGAGATACTGCTCACACTTTTTTTTTTTTTTTTGCAGCTCTTTTTTCCACTTGTGGTTTTGTGAATTTCACCTTAAGTTCTGAGTGATGCTGATGTTTAATATTGAAGCACTTAGAAGACCAAAATACTCATTTTCTTTAGTCATCAGACTGCCCAGGCATTTTTGAGTGACGTAATCATACTGGTGTAACACTGACGTAATGCTGAGGTACCCAGGATTCATTGAGTAGACAGTATTTAACAGTATACCACATATTCATACCGTTATGTTACGAATTCACCAATATTACAGTTTAACTGGACAATGCATTAGGTTGTGAGTGATAACACCATTACAGAGCAGCACTGGTATTTTGAGAATGTTTTTACTGGACACAGGAGCAGCTCAAAAACAAGGCTGGAGCCTGGATCACTGACCAGAGTTAGACCTGTATGAACAAGGGAGTCAGAGCCCCTCAGTGATGATGAGGAAGATGGGAGGTTTGCCGGCCTACTGAGACAACACAGAGGCAATTAGGCCACTCTGCCGTGACCTGTCTGGAGCGGGCACAACACTCATCTCGCCTCCTGCTCTCCCTAAGGACCTCTGGGGCATGTGGTGCTCTCCGGCAGATTCCACGGCTTAATATCATAGTTATCGTAGCTGCTCCTCCGTGCCATTATTATGAAAAAGCTCACGGGGACCAAAGGAAAAGCTTTCTCTGTAACATGATTAAATTTTTGGTTGATCAGCGCGTCGAGGGTACATAAATGCAAAATGGGAGACATGCTGTTCAGCATGGTACCTGGCTCCAGGACAAAGCCTGCTGTTGTAAAACCCCAGTGCTGTTGTCTTAGCTGTGCTGCAATAGGTTTAATTTCCATGGGGCTTGTTCCTTACATGGGTTGTCTGTTCACTGCAACAATGAAACATGTACAGCTGTTTAATTTGTAAATGTGTGAGCAGATTCGATTCTGTATATTTTTACGGTACATTTTGTTCTTCACATGTGTCGGTTTTATGTATTTAACAACATACGTGAGCCTCATGTTATCTTCTGTCACTCTCTTTCTCGCTGTCTCTCTCTATTTTTCTCCCCATCTCTCTCTCTGTCTGTCTCTCTCTCATAGCTTTTGGTGTCACCGTCAATGTTAAAATCTAATCCTATTTGCAATACTTATGTAACTGTACCTGCCTTTCACTATTATTGTCACAGTGCATTTAACATTGTCTCAAGTGATTAGACCAAACAAAGCTAATAGCGTACTGGCAGTTTGTTCTATATGCAAATTGCCTCACTACATCATGAAAATTCACTTTTTTTTTTTCACTTAATATGTAGCTAAATTTAGTAACTGTGGCTGCACTAATGGTGGGCTATCCATCCATTTTAGAAACGTATAACAGCATACTGTAAGAGAAAACATCCTTTGTTTCCCTTGTGTTGAACTTGTATGTCTGTCATTGATTTATGTGGAAAGAAGGAGAAAATTACCATGGTCAGGATGTATGAAATTGAGTTGGAGTGTGATGCATTGTTTGTTTAGGGCTAGCAGTAATGAGGTTCAGACAGTATCAACTCTGAGTAGCAGACATACCATTCATCATGAATAGACTCCCAGAGGTGATAGTCTTCTTTCCTAGAGATGGATATGATACTCGATATGTTGGATAACTAGGTTATCATATTTTCTTCTGTACCTGCTCTTCTTTTTCACTGAGTCCAGATAGATGAGACGATCTGATCAATCGGGGGGGAGGGGGGGGAGTGTTGTAGAGGTTAAACAGTGAATCTCTTCAGCAGTTAATCGGAAAGTGAAAACTGGCTTTCGGTTGATTTGCAGCTTCTAACTTCTACCGGAGAGTGCAGACGATAGTGATCTGCAGTGATTTGGCAATTCCCCGTCTGAGCGAAATACACAGTACACTCACATGTGCTCGCTCTACCTATGTGCACTGTATGTGTGTCATCCTCTCACAATCATAGACCATATGTTTAGTAGGCGGGGGGGAGCTTCAACCTCCAGATTCATGATGGTTATGTGATATACTTAACACACCTGCTCCATCAACTGCTGCACATATGGCTTTTGTATTTCAAAAGTTGGTGGTTTGATCAAAGTCGGTGAAATGTTGAGGGAAATAAAAGAAGGTAGAGAATGAAGAACAGCAAATCACTTCTGAGATGAGGAAAGAAAGAGAGGAAGGAAAGAGAGAGAGAGAGATAGAGAGGAGGGATAAAGTGGATGGTCTCTCATGTTGCTTTGCTGCCGGTATGTTGTGGGCTTGTATAATATAATTACTCCCATGTCTCTGAGCTGATGTCATTCTGCGATAGTGCAAGGATGACAGTATCTCTGCTTCTGTGAGGCAGTGGAGATGATAGCTGCCCTGATAAGGATCTGAGTACATGTTCCTCTGCTGTAGAGGGAGCATAGGCAGTTATTGACCCACGGATGAGAAAGTGAAGACTGCAGTCATTTCATTCTCTTCTTCCTCTTATGTGCCAGAATGCAGACAACCTTTTTTTATATTTGTGTGCGCTTAAGGTCTTTAACCTACTTGTATCCTATGATACACACTGGCTCCGTTTTTCTACCTCCTCCCTGTTTTTCCTTCCTTCCTGCTCTCTGCGCTTCATCTCCTCCCGACCACTCTGCCTTAACTCACCCCCAGCTCCCTTGTCGGTCTACAGAGCCCATCCAAGCAGACAGAGTGGGCAGCCTTTTGCGCCTGCAGTGGTCTTTGTGGTTTCGGTGGTGACCAGGCTATGGTTGGCATGAAGGGAAATGAGACCTGACTGTGCGTGCGGTGGGCAGTGAGGGGTCAGCTGAGTAATGTGTCCGGTTTCGGATTAGAGACTTGGAAGACATAGAGGGAGAGAGAGAACAAGAGCCCCCCCCCCCCCCCCCCCCCCTCGACTCAAGGGGATGTCTACGCCCCTCACATGCATAGGTCCTGGATGAGTTTGAGTCAGGGAGTTCTTTACCCACAAGGCACTCTATGAATCATCAGCAGCAGCGTCGTCTCCCCTGCCATGTTCCTCTTTCTTGTTCATCCTGTCTATCTGTCTGTCTGTTTACACCTCTGGCTTTCCGTTTTTAAAGGTAGTTTAAAAAGAATTGCTTAAAACGATAAGTCGTCCAGTCACTGTCTACGGGCTGTGTTACATCTGTTTGACATCTAACAAGTGTGATAGAGAAATCATTTTGCAAAGAAGTGGAAGAAAACTGTCAAAGTATACTGCGCTGTTATTTCCCATTGTGCATTGTTGATTTCACACATACACAGCTGTTAACCCAACAAAATACAATTTCATATTGTGTTTGCAATGGGGAAATTAAATTATAATGCTGACAAACTTATACTAGATGCATAAATATAAAATAAAACTGAATATCATTAGATAGATTATATGAAATATTGATAATTCTCATGCAGAGAATTTGTTTGTTTTAACAGCAGGAGCATGACAGATACAGTAATGTGTTGTGTAGCAAAATGACACAATCAATTGGCCAGAAGAGGTTGTAAATATTTAAAAAGGTTTAAAATAATGATAATAACAAATAATGCATGTATGGCATGGCAATGAAAAGTATAAGAGAAAAAAAAAATACAGAATGTTAACACTGAATTGTTTCCAAGTTCACTGCTAAAATGTGTGAACCACGGCTCTCTACGCCAACATTAACTGTACAGCAAACAGGAAGTGTGGAGCAGCGATGCAGCTGTGGTGCAGGTCAGGGTGTTAAGGTGTTAATGAAAGAGTTTAAAGAGTTCTCCACAGTCCATTCTGATTGACTCTATAAATGTCTCTCCATTTCACAGGGGAATGGCACAAGAAAGGGGGGGAGAAAAAAAAAATTAAATAAATAAAGTGGAGATCAAGAATGCAGAAGCCCGCATTTTTTATCTAATCTGAATTGAGTTCAGTCACCCTGGAGAAGCCTCATTCTCTGTCATCATAATGAGGCAGCAGCTATCTCTGTGCCAGTCAAGCCTGCGCAGACACACTTATGCACACTCACTCACAAATGCACACAAGCTCAGTGCGTGCACAAAGAGCAATGCTCTCCCAAATCATCTTTCATCTCTTTGATCACGTCGAATCATTGTCAAAACAGAAGAGTATGAATATGGGTAGTTGAAGTGATATGCAAATTTGCACATGGGAAAAGTTTCATTAGTATAGTGTAACATATCATTGCATAGAATTTAAAATGGGTCATAAAGAAGAATATGCACTTGGAAGGTGTATGAAAATATAATTGTCCCAGACATACAGTAGTTCCAACAGTACAGTTATAGCTGCCCTAGTGATGGACTAATTGGTTCTGGGAAAGGTCAAAGGAGAAAAAAACAGAAGATGGAGGGTGAAATCTTTTAGCCTTTACAGCCTGATAACCCCAACCACAGGGGAGGCCAGAGAGGATGGCTTTCTGTGGCAGCCAGCTCACAGAAGACGAAAATGTATGATTGCCATTGATCAGCTGGTCGATAATGAGCCTCTACTTAAATTTCACACGGCTGTTTTGGGAGGAGAAAAAAAAAATCCATCCCGGAGCTCCTCTGTGTGGGTGGTTTGATTGACAGTGTTATAATTATTCTTAGCTTACAAATAACAACCTAACAACTTTAATATAATGTATTTTGGCTTAATGATAGTCTGGAATAAAAAAAATTAACGGTTTAAAAAAAAAAGAAAAATGAATGGCTGTCCTGTGTAACAATAGGAGACCTCAATAGGAGCCAACCATGTCATGATGATTCTTTTTTTTTTTTTTGCAATTTACAATTGCTCACCTGCAGCAGAGTGGCAACAGAAAGAAAGCTGCCCCCTAATCCACTCTAATAGGATTGTGTGGGATTTCACCTTCCTCATTGCTCCTTCCATCTCTTAGAGCCTCAGGCCTGCTGGCAAGGGCTGATAAAAACATGCCTGCCTAACACCTAAGTGCAAGCTAATATTAGCATATATTTTGCAACATAGTGTAGAAATACAATGCATACCCACGCACATTCCTTTTTTTCCCCCCTCTGTTATATATTTATTTGTTGGTAGATACGTGGCATCTGTGCGAGATAGAGGACAGCACAGCTCTCTTATGGTGCTCCTACATTGCCTGTTGATAAGGGGGAGGCAGAGCGTTATGCTGTATATAAATCGCAAAGGCAGTAGTTGTGCTACACAACAAAACTCCCTCTCATACACCTCGGCACATCCGCACATGTAACACATGCGAGCAAACTGATACACACACGCGGACTTTGAAGACTATTGATGTTTATTTCTGGTGATATTTTTTTTCTCTTGATCTTCTCCAGATTCATTTTTTTTGTATAATTTCCATAAGATATGCAGCTAATTAAATAATATCTCACCACTTAGTGAAGGCTTACTTACAAAGTGAGGCTACTCAGCAATAGGCAAAGCAGATGTTTAATCCTGCAATTAAGGCCAAGGCGTGCTTGTTGTCTCCTGGGCATGGCTTACAAAAAGAGTAAACAGTAAAAATGAAGCGGTGTCATGCAGGGACGACAGAAAAATTAGACACATTAGCAAGAGGAACAGCTTTGTTCTGTGACTAAAAGACCATACACTATTATCCACATATTGATATGTTTTAATATAATATAAATAAGTGATCATGTGTTGTAAATTGCCCATCCGTTTGCCTGTAAAAGGTTGATTTATGTAAAATGAAGGCTATAAAAAAATATTGCATTGTGTGCGAACTGAGTGTGTTAAACAGAGCCTGCAGGTTTTTGAAGTGTTGTTTATGCGCTACTTTTGAACCACCATCTGCACATATTGCCTCAAGCTAAACAGTGATTTGTTAAAGGAGAGGGACAGTGGAGAGTTTTTTTACAATTTCCCCTAAAACGTAAAGGTAGCAATGTGGATGTGTTAAATCATTTCAATGAAAACCCTCTTGCGACACAAGCTTTTTGTAATTATGCAGGTCTACTATAGACTGCTATATAATTTTCTTTTTATGAATAGTGCTACTGTAGGAGTATGTTCAGTAAAGCACAGTAGCTCTGTCTGATCCTAAAGCAGCCTCTTTGAGAGAGCAGTGTTTGTGCTGATGCAGGTTGGGCTGCATATGGTGATGGGCAGCCAGAGTTGTCTCTAGTCTCAGATCAGAGCTCTGGCCCTGGACTCTGTTTTCTGCCTCACTTCCACTGTGTAATTATCCCCCACACTTGTCTTTTTCAGTAATTAGGACTGCAGTCATACTCCACATCTGTTGGCTCCCTAATACAGAAGACAACAGCTTCTAGAAACCATTTGGAGTCTGTGATGTTTGGTACATGCTAGCACACAGACCTACTGAAACTAAATAATGCACTGATGTCTGATGGCACGGAATCTGTCAAACAAGCTTTTAACTGAGAATGAAAAAAAGAAAGAACCGACTGATGCCTGATTTTCTGTAAGTCTAACTTTGATATGTGTGTACGATGGAACGCAAATTACACACTGGATGCAGAAAAATCTAATCAACAAATTGCTGGCAAACAAAATGGCTGACCTGAACTGAGAGAAAGGGAGCATTGTGTCTGAGGAGCAAATGAGGCAAGTGATGATGAGAGAGTAAATTAGAAGCTGTCGATACTGTGAGACACCTCTATCAGAGCCAAGGCTGTTGGCTGGGGAGGCAGATATGCAGCTGGTCAGGGTAACAAAGGGCCCGTTTGGTGTATTGCTCCATTAAGACACTGGGTCTTGTCAGCTCTGCCTGGATGGGCCATTCTGCTCCACAAGGCAGGGGCTCATGTATCACTTAGGGCTTAGGGGAAGTGAGCATGGCAGAGGAGGGGGCAGAAGGGTGTGAGTGACACTGGTCGACTGAGCATTCATAGCATAATGTTACCAGCCCAGGGGGCAGAACTTCACCTCAACCATGAATTGATGGTCCCCTGCCATGAAGAGCGAGGGTGGTCGGTATGGCTACCCCGAGGCCCTGTCATGATGAGGTGCAGGCTTATCTCTTCAGAGCAGTGTGAGGATAAAATACGGTGAAGTTGTGCAACAGTATGATGCAGGGTAAGATTTCTCAATGCACAGTTTCTGTTGAATTACAGATTGTATCAGTTTAGGGCTGCTTAAAGAATTGGTTCACTTTTTTTTTTTACTCTATTTGATATAATACCAGTGTGCTAAATGTTTATTTGCTGTAATCACTCCTTCTTTCTATACTGGCCAAGAGGAAATTACCTCCTAACTTGACTTCACTGTATTAAAAGGGACAAAATACACAGCCCAGGCTAATATAAGGTAGCTTTAATAGCCTGATTTAGTCAAATAAAGGACGTGACTTTCAAGGAAACAACCCATTTAGTACAAAATTGTACTAATTTTACCAAAAGTGGTCTCTTTTGGGGAAAACACAAAGCTGTTTGGGGTAGCAATATTTCCTGATAGTCACATGTAGGTTTGTTCCCAGTGTTACACCAAATTCTGTCACCATTCAAATTCTATGGCCTGATTAGGAATTTCAGGTTACACTGCCACTGCAAATGTTTTAATCGCACCATATCACATACTGTATTTGATAGGTGTTACCATAAAAAGTATTCCGTTCAGGCTACAAATTTTAATAGCATCGATGTACCAAAATCTGTGACCCATCAGATTCTGTGACACTAGAGTTTTATGACACAAGCCCCATGTGCAGACCAAATTTTGTCAGGCGAGGTGTAAGTGTTCTACTGAAACCTCCACATTACAGATCTGTCCTGTAATGGCTATCAACATTTGTGACCTTCTCTGAATCTAATAATATTATTGGGTCACAATTTTTGCTTAGCAGCTATTGAAATGCGTGACCCTATCTACTGTGAACATGATGGGGATGCCATTTTTAGTAGCAATAAACCTACCTGAACATACAAGCTTGATCTGGTAATCTGAAACTGCTGAACTGCTGTTGCTCATATTTGCTTCGGCTGAACCTTAGAATGCATTTTTGCATTGAACATGGACTGTGGATTTTGTCCCCTATCTCTGGCAGTGTAGTCACATTAGTTACTTCACAGTCAGTATAAACAGGACAAAATAACAGTAAGTAAAGGTTGAAGAGCGTAAAATAGCCAATGTCTTTCTGCTATTACTCATTGCAGTATAGAAAACACAAAACTACTTTCTAATCAACCCTTTTTCTATAACATGTCTTTATCTCACTCTGTTCCCCTCCCTCTCTTCCTTTTTTGATGTGTTCATTTCACACTGTACTTGCCTTGAGCTCTGACTTAAGTGTTCCTATGTTTTCTCTGTCTCTCTCTCTCTCTCTGTTTATTAGGTTTGTTGCTCCTATGATTTTGGAGCTGGCATCTTATATGCTTTAATAAGGATGACCAATCATGGGGGCAAGCAGCAATGCCCCACTTTTAGTCTCCACTTAATTTAATTACATCAAATTAGCAAAGCAGTTAGAGAGAGGGGAAAGAGAGGATTAATCCTTTGCAGCTTATGAAGGCAGGTTGGACACTGTCAGCTGTCCTATGCAGAAATGCTGCTTTGGGATTGTCTTCATTAGAAGGAGCTTAAGGCTCATAGGTCACTGGATATTGTTAAAACAATACTGTGGAAATGAGCTAATTAGAATATTTGACAAGTCTAGTCTAAGGATTAAGGGTAACTTCAAATTCTGCTTTTTTTGTATGTAGTTTTCTTTTTCATCTATGTTTGCCTTGGTGCCACTTATCATTCATCAAAACAGTTTTTAAGTGTGAAAAATGTTGTTTAATTACATTTATTATCATCAATGAAGCATCAAATTTGCTATTATTGAAATACTCTACTATTTCAGCCCGTAAGAATTAAAACAGAACATGCTGCATTAGCATAGGTGTATAATTATATCTCAGTCTCAAACAGCAGATATAACTGAATACTCTATCAGCCAGCGGTGAAGATTAAGTCTCTGGGCAATGAACTGTAAAAGTTTATATCGACTGTGCTGTATATATGCCAATATGCCTAGACTTATTAAGCCAACACAAAGTAAGCAGGCAGTCCGCGCTCTGGGTTGATTTAGCACCTCTGTCCACTCTGCTTTCTGCTGACTGCAAAGAGAATAGCTCAGCTCCTGCCTTCTGATAAAGACTGAAGGGGGGATTTATCACTTAAAAAAAGAAATGGGAAAGAAAAACAGGGAAGGATGCAAAGCAGAATGTAGCAGAGTGTGCACAGTATTGTATGTTATGGGTTTCATGACTGCAGCAGGTATAGACTAGTTCCCACTCCATGCTCACTTTTTTTTTTTTTTTGGCTGTTCATTTATAGCAATATCATAGTGACATATAAAATAGATGTTATACTCAATTCTCGCAATCCTGTCCTGTAATCCTGTTTTTATCATGTTGTGGGAATCCTGGCCCCTCGCGTATAATTCAAGTGGTCACATTAAAAGTTTGTTTCGCTGTCATTTCCTGTTGTATGTTGCACAGGATTGTTCCAGCTCCAACGTGTGATGAAACCCTTTTCTCATGCCTGCTGGTTCTGTTCGAACTGCCTATCCCATTATAAGGAAGGCAGTTGTTTGTGCTGAGAGAGGATTAAGACAAGTCAACAATCCATAGTCTTTTTAGTCTCCCAAAGGCTCTGCTCACACACCACTGAAGATAGAGAATGGCTTTTTCCAGGAGCAAAGCCTGTAAGTGTGGTTTAAATTGTTGAAAGGACCTCGCTATACTGCAATGGAACAATGAACAGATATAGAAATAGAGATTGGGTTGGTTTGGAGAGGGGGTGGGGGGGCAGCAGGAGGAGGGGAGACACAGGGATCTATCTGTATCCACCATACCTCGCTCTCCAGTTTTCATTGTCCAGCTGAATTTTCTTCATTTGTACCCATGAGAGAGACCACCAGAGGCTGTGTTTTAACTGCCGACTCCAAACAACCGGAAGAACAGTTGCTCTCAACTCATGTTTTTTTGAGCCGCTGTTGTTCACTGTACTTAATTATTCCGACATGCAGAGGCTGCCAGTCAAAGGTGACAGGCAATTAATCACCTTGCAAGTTGAAGCATTTGGTTGTGTCAGCTATAAAAGTGACACCTGACAAGAGAGTTACTTTTTTCCTGAAGGCATCTGTCTTTCTTTCTTTTTTTTCCTGTTTCTTACCTTTTTTTATTTTTATTTTTTACATGAAGCATAATCACAGAATAATGGCTTTAATCATGAATATTATTAATGATTATTATGACTCATTTTTAGTCCTTCAAAAATTATTATGACTCATTTTTGTGACATAGTTAAAACAAAAGCCAAAATACACCAATTAACATTGTCAAGCATAAATTGATTTCCGGATTTCTTTTTTTCATTCTCAACCTACAATACCTCCTAATCCAACATAGCACGTAATGTGAAACCCTTTTCTCAAAACGACACAGTTCATCATGAAAACACTAAAACGACTAAATCTCCTGAGAGCCAACGCGAGAATGAAATGGGTATATTGATGTTGCAGACAAAGGTTAAACAAAAACTCCACATTACTAGAATGTGAGGAAGATCAATTACTTAAAAATGCTGCCTGTGAGCAAAACCGTAGTGCTTAATTCACATAAAACAATTATTTGTGACATTTTCATTTAAATGATGTCCATCTCCAGCTGACCTCTTTAACCCAGTAGTCTTACAATTGCTATTCTAAATACCTGTGGCTCCATTTTTTTTTGTAACTCAGTGAATGCATCACAAAACCCATGGCGGAGGGGGTGTAGAAAGTGACTTGTGTCGTGACCAGAAGTTCCCAGTACGAATGTGGCACTGTTGGCAACAGAGTGGAATACATTATCTGTAGATGTGGTTTTCATCACCAGTCAAAGCAGTGCTCTCTGTGCAACAATGCTCTTGCAATTCTGTGATATAGAGAGCTGTACAAAGGGAATCCACCACAAGAAAATCTCTCTCATGAGGAAACTCGTGTCCTTGTGCAAAAGGTGCAGAATTGCCATGAGCAAATATACGGCATTTTAAATTTAATTAGCTTGGGACAAGATAACATATTAGGTTACTGTGCTGCTCTAGTCACAGGAGCAGGAGCATGACATTAGGTGAAGTTCCAAAGAGGACATTCTGTCTATGGGAAAGATAGTCCACCAGTTATTCATAATACAGCCACACGTGGATATACTTAAAATGAAAAAAAAAATCTATTTTTTCCCTTCTTGAGGGAATTACATCAAAGTCAAATTGGCCTACATATCCACAAAGAGACTTTGTAAGCTTAGGTGTAGGATCTGTACATGCAAGCATGACTTGGTAAAGGCATGAAAGTGGCACAGGAATGGACCACAGTGTACCATGTGCCTTTGACATGTACCTAGAAGGTGAGTGGGACAAGCAAAAATCCCAGGTGGTCCTTAATACTAAAGCTCTTCTCCTCCTACACTGAAGCAGTAGAGTTCACAGCAAGAAAAAAAAAACTGACAAAAATGTCACCTCACCAACACAATGCTGCACCAGGCACAGACAGGAAAGTACACTCCTCACATCTATCCTGGGAAACATACTCTGGTGTACACAAGGAGATGTTTTACATTTACAGTTAACAGTGAACAAATCAGAAAGTAATAGTATGAAATTCATAGTTAGAATACAGTATAGTGGTAATAGTCACTACTGAGCAGACAAAGATGAATACAGAAATTTAAACTCAAAAGAAAATAGACATTACAGTAATACAATGTACACAGTGTTAGTTTGATTAAACAGCTTAACAGCTCATCCCCAAAATAAAGCAAATATGATTTTCAGTGATGTTTTTAAAAAGAGAAGTTTTGAGAAACAAACCAACCCTAACCTCATGAAAGAATTAAACTTTCCAGATAAACAATACTCTTGGTTGCACATGTACAGCCATCTCCGTAGTGTGTTTCATGGATCCACATTCATTAACAGTTCCAGGAAATAACTGCGTGAACACAGCCATAGCTTTTCTTTTACAACCTACATAATCACAAACAAACATACACATGCAGGTAAAAAAAGAAATAGGAAAAATCCTTGACATCAAGGCCCGAGAACTGTTAGCTTTGTGTTTTCTTTTGTTTGTAGGAACTGTAAAAGAAAAGCATATCGCAGTTCAGACATAATCCATTGACATTTAAATAATCAAATCGTGTTTTTCCTTCCCCCATTATTGCTGTTTCATGCCAAAAGAGGTTTGAATAATATTTAATAAATTTTGTCTGGCAATGACGCCCATATAGGATTGTTACTGTGGATCAAACAAGGACCCCCGGATCATATATTGGCATCATTATTTTGGATCATGGGGTGTGATGTACCATTTAATTATACACTGAGGCTGTGTGAGCGGTGGCCCTACTCGACTGTCTCAGTAATTCATGGCTTTGCAATAGCTGCCAAGTTAGAACATGCAGCTGAAAAGACATTTAATTAGCTATGAATTTGAACGGTTTTGCTCATAACCCCTCATTCTATTTACTACTTCATCTCCTCAACTGTTAGACCGTTTAATTGTCCAAAAAGGTGAAATATAGTGAGAAAGGTAGATCAGGGGAGGAAAAAATTGATCACTTTTACTCACAATTTTCCCTCATGGCACTACATCTTCAGGAGCATTGATTGGAGGTGGCTCCTTTACCAGATACCAATAGTGTTTGATTGGATAATAGTGTCCTCATAAATCCTGGTAATGATTTCTCTAGAAATTGAAATGGTAATCCAATAGACATCATTAAGCTTCTTTTAATTGTACTCCTCCCGGGGGGTGGGGGCCGCGGACCAAAGATAAACCAAAATGATGTTATTCTTAATATAGACTTTAGCCCTTTTAAACGGTTTGGGAATCTACAAGATGTAGTACATTATGTAAATGTTCACCCACTTATTTCTGTGACATTCGCAAAGAAGTTAAAGGGCTTCTTAGATCTGAAGGATGTCCTAATTAAGCTCATTTCCATTGTAAACATATGAATATAAACAGTATATGTCCACGTCTATATATAGCCGTACAGACATAGGTGAGAGAGGTTATCTTACTTTCAGATTCCATTCAGGAGATTCATGGAAATGATCAAAAATTAATCTGAAAACGTTACACTATACACCACGTCTCATGTAATCTATTTTTGCACCCCAGTCATTACGGGAATCCTTGGCAGCAAATAGAGAGAAATGCAAGTGCTGTGTGCTGACAGAAAGCAGATCCATAATGTCATCTCTCCTTTTCATATTTCCATCACAACTATGTAATTATGATTGGATTCCTCCCCAGTTTCTCGGCAGAGGTGGTAATATGAGGCTCGTTATGATGACTGTGTTGGAGGTCAGAGGAAAGACAGTCTGTGGGCCTGACCTTAGCTGAGCTGTATAGGCAAACACACAGCCTTTGTATATAACTGCCACCCCACAACTGCTACACCAAGGCGCAGAGCCAGTATGATTTCCTTTGCACCTATCCGCCTCTTCATTTGACACCGCACAGTTTATTTAACATACAGTGCTTGGAGGGCAGGTTGCTATATGCTCCTGTTTCATTCCAGCAGAAATAGATTGAGACATTGAGAAGTCAGCGCCAAGAGTGTTCTAACACACAGGCCATGTTTGCTATCCTACAGTCTACTATCCCACACACCTCTTTGGCCAAATGCAGGAGAGCTCCTGGGATGGTGCTACATTTTTAATGAAAGCAGAGTGTTTGATCTGCCAATGTTTAT
This sequence comes from Euthynnus affinis, assembly GCA_029490765.1. Lineage (NCBI taxonomy): Eukaryota > Metazoa > Chordata > Actinopteri > Scombriformes > Scombridae > Euthynnus > Euthynnus affinis. The sequence continues at coordinate 11,624,877 of CM055852.1, read as the reverse complement.
CGTCTTTGATGTTAACTGACACAGCAGAGAGCGGCTAGCTCTCAATGTAGTCCAACATGAGGACAGATTAATTCATTATCCTTTAACAGGGGGAGGCTTGCGGTTGAGGAGTTCATCCTGAAGGTCTGATCATCTGTATGAGCTTCGAGTACGACTCACCGCTACCTGCTCAAAACACACTTGCCTCTTGGTTTCTACACTCTGACCTCTCTGGGGAAATGCATATGAATGTAGGATATACAAATGAGTGCATCTAGTGGGAATACTTGATGCAACAAAATCTTAATTACATTCTTTTTCCCAGTTATATAGTTGTGTGGTGCTACACCTCTAAGCACGTATCTCAAACCTGTACCTCGATCTTGTCCTTCCATTTTTTTTTTTTTTATTAGACAGTAGGTGAATAGGGAATAAACCGAAACCCTTGTCAAATTAAAGAGACAACAAACGGGCATGTATTTCCAGGACACTACTGTATCTAATGACTACAACAGATCCATATCAGGCCCAATGTCCCAAGAGAGCACACAAATAACAAATATGGAGCCAGTGCATAATTACTCCCACCACTGGAGTTACACAGGCACGTGTCTGCTGATTTCATGCCACTGCACAAACTGTGTAGGTGTGCATTAACCATGTTTCTCCATGTATCTTAATCCTCAACAGTCCCTCAAGGAGTTTTCCACTATGCTCACTCATGCTCATATGGATTTTAGACTGCTTTACCACATATTGGCAATCTTATTATCTGCACTCTGTGAGTCACTTTTGGAACCATTTATATAATCTGCATGTCACAGAGTCGTTAGTTTTGTTGACCTTTGGTGGCTTGACTTGAGGGTCTTGCTGTTTATCCATTTAGCTTAAGGGTGTCACTAGCAAGATCTGCGCACCAGCCCACTGAAATGAGCAATCTCTATATTATACTGTATGTGTGTGATTTTTTTTTTTTTTTTTATGGAGGTCACCAACAGTAAATAAGCTGTCAGTGGGATAAAGTGGGTGTCAAATCGTATGAATAGACAGAGGGGGAAATAGACGCTTAAGGGCCCAGTGAGTTCCAACACTGACATGGTTTAAAAGAGCTTAATTATAATAAGCTGGAGCATGGAGCAAGTGTTTGGTGGCTTGGGGGGAAACTCAGAGACAGTGACAACAGTCCAGCACGAGCAGCTACATGAACTGGAGATTGCTCTGTGAAGAGGCCAACATCAGATATGCATTAGCGGAACAAGACGGGTTTTCAGCGGTATCCTCCAGACTTCATGAAAAAGAAATGATGCCTGTCTTGCAAATATATTACACATAATGTCTTTTCCTTTGCAGAAGCCATCAAGCTTCATAACGCTTTATCCATTAGAGGAACAAGAATGCTTACAGTGTTATTTCATTACATTTTACAAATGCGAGTTATGCTTTATGAAAACAATAAATCCCGCCATAGATCTGTATGTCCCGACATCATTTGTTAATCACATTATTCTTAATTAATGATGCAATTCTTTTTAGCTAATGGTTGACAGTGTGTATCGACTGAAATGAGGGAATGAAATTGGAAAAGGAACTTGAGAGTAGAGTGACGCGCTTAAATCACTTCCCTGTGAATAAAAGCCAGAGGGAAGAAAACAACAGAAATATATAAATAAATGCAAAATTTATCGATAGTTTTATATCCTCGTGAACTGGTTTACAAGAAAATATTGGAATTACAGTCAGAATGATTTATAATCTATTGTTCAGGCTAAGGCTGTTTAACTCTCTGCCCCTATGAATATTAACACACTCTGTCTCTCTCCCTTGCTCTCTGTCTCTACTTCTCGCTCTCTCACACACACGCACGCACAAACACACATAAATGCATCCCACACTAGCACAGCTCCTTCTCTAATTTTTCATGAAGATAGCTGTTTTTATGCTAATCTGACAGCTGCATTCATTTTCAGGCTTTCTCACAGGCATTTATTTCCCAATCTCATACTCATTCGTTCACAATTGCACACACATATACACACTTTCTCCCACAACCATACTTTTCTATGTCCTGGCAAAAATGAGTGGAAACACTATCCTAATGAAGGTTTCTAATTAGAAAGAAATAGGGACTTATTTGATTGAGACAACTCTGAAATGATGAAGCTTTGGATGTTTGGCAAGCATCAAAACGTAGGACTGTCTTATTAGACATGAACAGACTCCCACTTTTAATAGACCACTTCCTTCATTAGTCGAGAAGGGCTTATTTCCAACCAGCAATTTGTCTAGGTCACTGGCATAATGCCGCAAGGCTCTTTCTCACTGAATAGCTAGGTAATTAGAATCACTCGTCCATCTACCAGGTCACGTTGAAACCTTTCATACTGCTGCTAAAGACAACAATGTAATGCAGCAAGACAGGAAATAGCGGGTTTGGAGGTCACCAGAAGGGCATAATTGGATCAGTCACTCAATAATGCCGCCGGCTTCGTCTGCCTTTGAGGCTGCTAATGAAGCGCGAGAGACGGGGAGGTGCCCGTTTGGCATGCTGGTTACCTGGGCACCGGGGACGAGACTGCAAATACGCTAGCATTCACTTGCACTTCTTCACTCCGGAGGTGAAACAAGCAGTGACAGTAAAACTGAGTAATTGTGCAGCATCATGAGGAAAGTGGCACCATTACCTACCTCCCTCATTTCCGCCGAATTTTCCCCAGTTCATGAATTGACGTGAGTGTACTTAAAGCCTCAGACAGGGCTGAGAGCTGTTCAAGAGTGATATGTTGTTCAGTGCATTGCAAAGTCATTACTCAGCACAATAAAATACTCCAGACTGACGATGCTCTGTACACACGACATTGAGGTCTGCTTCGCTGTGTTAATAATGTTTGTGTTGACAGTCAGTTGTTGATGCCTGTGCACCTGCAACCAAACATTACAAGGTTGTGAGGGGAAAATACACTACTAATCTCTTCTATTTGTTCCTTTCTCTCCTTTTTTTTTGTTCTCTAGCGGGAACAACGTACATATTTGGGCGAGATGGTGGACTGATCACATACACATGGCCGCCAAACGACCGTCCCAGCACGAGGGCAGACCGGCTAGCCATTGGCTTCAGCACACACCTGAAGGATGCTGTCCTGGTGAGGGTGGACAGCTCCTCTGGTCTCGGAGACTTCTTGAAGCTCCACATCGTAAGTGAAAAACATGTTATTTAGCACACTTTCAAGACCAAATTGCAAACAGTATGCTGTATATGCAATACATATGTTTAATCTAGTAAATAATGAGGTCATTTTAATTTACTGAAAAGTACAACATGTATGAACAAAAGGGAGGCTAATCTTGTGTGTCATAAGAAGACACCCACGCTTTGCTTCGCACCTCTTGTCCACGTGTTATGGCCTCTGTGAGCGTGCAGCAGAAACTGAGGGAAATGGTGCGGTAATAAGGGTCGGTTCCATACAGTGCATCCCTGACCTGGACATAATTCTCCTGGCTGCCACATGACCTTCCTCTCTCTAGCACCCACTTACTGACAACAACACTGATGCTGGCCAGAAGCATACAGGCACGCTGCGCATGTATACACATACACAAACATGACATTGGTCTTGAAGTTTGCCTCAACCCCCAGCTGCCCACACACCGAAATTCACACATACAGTAAGCACACAGTGACATAAGCAGGCCTGTCCTGGGGACACAGCGCAGCCATGATGTTGTTCTTATGAGACAACTCCATGTACTCGCTCTGCGTGGAAGTGCTTTTTTGCCATACTTTTTTTTTTTCCTACAAGCCCTCAAGGCCAAGTGATTTCTAGCCCCTAGTTTTAATCCAAGAGTAACCGCACAATTAATAAAGAAACCACTTTTTTCATGTGCACCATTCATCACAAAATGCAAGCCAGGGACACAAACAAGATGTTTAAAAGATAAATTGGAATATGGATGCTAAAGGACAGATGTATTCAGTCAGATGTGCAAATGCTCCGCTTTCTGCAGCTCTCTTGGCTCATCTCCACTTGCACAAAACACCTGAACAGGGATAAAAACAGGCGAGATTTCCTTTATACACTATTTTCATATGAGTGATGGAAAATGTCTTCTCCAACGATTTGCATAGACAGAGTTCCTTTTTAAATTAAATGGCACAACAGAGCTTTGCTAGGTAGCTCATCCCAATCCACTGAATTAATATGCATACAAATTTGCTCACTTGCTTGTACATGAGTTACACTTGCTTTCTTATTCCTGAACAATTCACACACTTTTGCAATTCATTTGAATACCGTGTAGTCAATTCCAATTTCAGGTCCTTGTGAACTGCACACTTACTAAAAAAGGAAAACATAAGTTATGCATGTGTCTGTAAAAAGTGTCTGTGCCTTACACTAGACCTCATACACAAAGATACATTTGCTGAGGCAAGACATAGGTGATATCTCAGAGGAAACATCTCCTAAGATGACGGTTTCAGTCTGTATGCCGGGATTTAGGTTCACTACTAGTGATGAATGTTAGGGGTTAGAGACCTGAGCCGAACAGACAGGAGATGGGAGAGAGGGAGAGTCTCACATGGTCTAACAAGGCAGAGAGATCATGCAGCTTTACAGAAAATGCATGCGTATCCTTGTTGATGAAATGTGTAGCATTCCATTGACATTCTTTACAGGGAGAAAATGTTGATAAGGCATGTTCTTACAGCAGGGGCAGTGGGTTGTGAGAATCCCCTCTCCTCTCGCATCAGCAGTCACTTTGAATGCTTCCTCTTATTTATTTATTTCTGCACATTAATCTGGGGGCTTTGTGAAATGTTGCATTTCATTAGAAGATGAGAGAAGCGTGAGAAAAAGGAGTTTTAAAGAGACAGAAAAGAGGCATGAACACGGGCATGAAGAGACAGAAGGTCATGCTGTTGATTTCTGTTCATCTAGCTATTTAAGATGAGCAACAAGGGTAAAATGTAAAATACACAAATAACTCGGTGGAAGCTTATTATTCTTTTGGTACAATGCACCATGAAGTTGTAACAGTGCAGTGTTAACTATAAAAGAAACAGCATATTAGAGTATTCTGTCAAATAATACTCCTAAAATCATAAAATGATGATTTCACTGAATGATAAAATGGTCATTATTGTAGGAAGTGTGTTTTAAAAAGACCAGAATTCATGTCTCTTTGTTGAATTTCAATTTCAAGTATTTCAAGTGTAATTGACTGCAACATTTAATTGTCATAAAGGATATTTTATAAGCTTTGTGTTGCAGCTAAATGGAAGAATAGCAGAAAATCACTACATTATGAAATTGGAATACTTATGATGCTAACCCTCTAGATATGTGTTTCGTGGCTGTCTCTTCCTCATTAATTACACTGCAAAGGACGTGTTTTACAGCACTCTATTAAACACAATGAGCTGTGCAAAATTACCACTTTGATGCGTTTCTTATGCAAGAACAGCAGCACTCAGCTAGTCACCTGCAGTAACCTTATCTAGTTGAACTGTACCCTTAATGGATGACATTGTTATATGAAATAAAATGAGAATATAATGACTTTGTGGCCCAGTTTACTATAATTCTGTGCTGGGAGCTATGCTGTTTCACCTGCCTTGGACAGAATGTGTTATTTTTAAGAATAACTGCATTGAATTAGTGTGACAGACTGTTGATTTCCACTACTGAATATGTATAAACCCATTTTTTGAGGTGGTAGTTCAATCGGGGATGCATACTTCCCAAACAACGTATTATAAGGCTGATTCTCAGTGGTATTCCCCTCATTCCTTTCTGTTACCTCAGCTCTGAGCAGAAATGTCTTAGGAGGAGTGTATCTTCAGCTGTATGAGATAGGATTAGACCAGATTTCAGTATTTACCCCCCTCCTTCTCCATCCTCTACATCCCTCACCCCCCTAATCTCCTGCTCCCATTTCATGATGACAGGAAACCCAGCGGGGCTTGAAGGACGCCATCTCAGCTCACACTCTCAAGAGGGAATTTTCTGAGTAATATGTGGAGACTATGATTTAAATGCACCTCAAAGGAATTGTGATCCTTCCCCCGCCTCTCCTTTCTATCGCAGATAAAGACAATGACTGTGAAGTCAGTGAACCATCAAATGTACGACAATCACTTTCCTCAGGCTCATTACTGTAGCGCACACGGAAAGAAGACTGGATTCATAATAGTGTTTCTGCTGTTTCTCCAATTATGATTATTCTCTACAATCCCTTTCACTTTTTCTAAGGTGAAGCATATTCATGAGGCTACTCGAACAAGTGTCCCACATGGATATAAGACTTGTCTGTACATGATAGTATGCCCTGGCAAAGTATCTATGTATTTATAATTAATTGCACTGTAGCTGAGAGTCAAATCCAGGGAAATATTCACAATGACATTATGCAAAACAAGGAATTATGGATGTAATGATCCTTGGTTAGTCTATGCAGCAAGGTAATCCATACAGAAGAAGAATTGGAACAAAGTTTATAAGATGTTGGTGTGCAGTACCTTCACCGTTAAACATGCTAATACGTTTTACTGTGTAAAGTCTGCATAATTTCAACATACAATACTAGAGAAAGGTCGTTTTTACTTTGGTGCTGTTAAGGTATTTTATCCCTCACAAAAGCAGTATCATTTATTTTTCCGCACAAACAAGGGTGGATGTCTGTTATTGGAAATCCATCTGTACATTTTTAGGAAGCCATTTGCCCAGTGAAATCGAGGCTTTGCAGTTGTTTTCTTCTTTTATTGTTGTCAATGAGCAGCGGTGACAGTGACGATCAGAGCCTCTCATCGGTCTCAGGCGGGGCCCCCAGGGGCCCACTGAGCTTTGTTTTGTCCTAGCACTCAATCTCAGTGTGGGGGTTGGGGACTATTCCAAGTACTTTCTTCTTCCCCTTCTTCTAATTGCATGCATCCCTTTAAAAAAACAAGCAATGAAGGCACTCTGGCAGGCTAAGGCAGCGACACTGTGAAGTTAATGTATTCCAGAGAGCAGAGAGGATGGTGGAGAAATAATGACTTCTCTGGTGGAGCATTGCTCCCCTCGGTCCTCCTTTAGCTGACTACCAGAAAGGGGGTTCTTCTTCTGATGGAAGACACCTTTAATTGCAGTTTCAACTCCTGCTCTCTACCCTATTAATCATGTAAAACGGCTTGAGAAGAGAGACTACCAGACCCACTGTTTCGAGTAAGAAAATGTCATCTTTTTATGTGTTTTTGCAGTTCATCTTACTGTTGGAGTTCTGATTATGCACAATCGCGTGCTTCATTAAGTGGCAACTGCACAGTCTGATTTGATGCTACAGGTGAGATTGTTACCTGGGAGAGGTACTGCAGGTCTCAGGAGAGAACCAGTGTCACGCTATCCCCCATACTCCTATTAAAACACCTGCGGGGATCTTATTCTCATCCACTACTCCTGTTAAGGTCTCAGACCCAGTAATTACCTCCCATGCTCAGTCTGCACAGAGACGTAGAACAGACCTGCGTGCAATACCCACAGGATTAACTGGGATACAGCTTTCCTGTGTTGCTTACTTGGTCAAAGCACATCAGTCAGTTATTAGCAGACTTCCAGAGCGGCTGACAGACACCATGTCACTTAATATGGTATGTTCATATCTACTATTCAATATTATGGAAAAGAAATGCAGCTACGAATGCAGCGATATTAACCTGTGTGTGGGAACATATTATGTGTTTGATTTCATCTCCAGGTGAACATATGAAGTAATTTTAATTTGTTAGTTGTTGACTCCTCAAAGATTGGAAACCCATTTTTTCTCCACATGATCTTATCAGCTGTTGCTATAGCAACAATCCCAGTATAGGACTGGGGTGATTTTTTTTTTTTTTTTTTGCTATGGTGATGATATGCATTTTGATTAGATTCGAAACTAAAAAAGTTATTTCTAATTAAATTTCTTTTTTCAGATAAATTTTAATGGCACATCTCTACTGAATTTGCTCAAAAGTCAATATGTGTTTGAAACAGATTATTGGAGACTAAAAAATAGAACCCAACCCAAGCCTGTTTACCACCTCGAGCAGAATAGTAAAACTCCACAGCAACTTTACATAAAATATGTAAGGCCCGATGAAAAAGCTGAGGAGAAGTATTCCGGTATTAAAGAAACAGTGTCCAAACACAGATTTGTTCCCAATGACATTATTCATCATTGAACCATCATGCTCTAATGAACAGAGGGGTAGGAGTAAACACATCCATCTCACAAGCAAATTGACTTTCCATGGTTTGTGCTGACACAAGTCACTCTTACTTCTGGAGTTTCCCTGGGATGATATCTTAAGACAACCGCAGCTGCCAACCTTCCCCGTTTTCGTCAAAAGGTCTAAAAGCAACAGAGCATGTAATTTGAGGATCATCTGTAGGACAGCATGGTTGGGAAGGTGCCCAAGTGTACTTTTTTATTTGTTTTCTAGTCTTTAAGTTGTGAAGAATTATAATGAAAGGTATGAATAATGTGAGTTTTTTCCTCCTCATTTCCCTTTACTCCTTACGTGCAATCAATTCATCAAATGAGGAATAAAACTAATCATAGCTGCATTTGTCAACGATTCATAATAACAAAGCTTCCCGCCGTAGCCAGCTCTGCTACATTTAAATTCACAACCAAATGCCATTTTCTCCTCCTTCCCTGCTTTCCCCTCGTTTCACTGAGGGTCAGTGAAACCAGAACTGCCAATACTCAGTATGTTTGGCAGGTTGCAGTGCAATATGTGGTGAAGCTAGGCTAATGGCAGTGTAATGGTGAGTTAATAGCTGACCATGATGAGGAGACAGCAGCGAAAAGAACGGATGGTGGAGCTTCATTGACCTCATTTAGTCCCACTATGTTGATTCAGTCGCACAAACATGAACGGGGAGGAGACAGCAGCGAGACACTTTGACGTATCCGCCCGTGCTCTTCAATAGTTTACATAGAGAATTTGAGCTGTAATTGTTTAAGAGGCAATGAATAGTGGTAATAGTATGGTAATGACGCTGGTAAATATAGCATTGATTTTATGTCAGCAGTGACTGATTGTAGCAAAAGCCTGAATGTGAGAGTGAATGGCCTCCTATCTCTTTTAGTCGTAGACGGGGCAGCCACTCGGCTCGGATGATGTACCTGACCTCAAAGAATCAAATCTCATCATCTCCATATTGAGAAGGGACAGCGCTAGAATCACCATTACTCATCTTTCAGTTCCAATCATTTCTCAATTTGTTCAAGCTCTTTGCTACTACAAAGCCAAGTGGTCCATGAAGAGGGATGAGTGTGTGTGTATGTGTTTGTGTGTAAAAAAAAAAAAAAAAAGAGGGAGAGAGGGAGAGGGAGCGAGAGAAAGATGTGTGTGAATGTGTATTTGAGTGTGCAGGACAATAATGTGTCTTCACTTTTATTAGTGTAACAAATCACAGTGAGTACAGCTTGTCATTCTCAAAGCTGTACATCAATACGTTATGGGCTCGCCTCATACAGAGCAATATTGCCATGGCTAACATGGGCTAAATTTGATTTCATTGTCAATGTTACACTGTCAGGCATGTTCGCTTTTATCTGGGTTACAAGGTTAAGAGCATTGACATCCTATTTGTTATTACGGTTCGAAAGATGAATTTTGTTTGTATCGGCTCAACCCCCCCTCCAGATTCTAGTTGGAAACGTTCCTGTAAAACAGGAAGCCTGTTACCTTTACCACCATTCACATAGAGACATTATTCAATCTTTTTTAAGTCTCAATTTGAGTTATGCTTACACATATGTGAGTATGCATGCAGAGAGAGAGAGAGCATGTGTGTGTGTGTCTGTGTGTGTGTTTATGTGCGTGTGTGTGTGTGTGTGTGTTTGTGTGTGGGACAGGAGCGCCACAGCATGGAGTCACCATAGTGGTTGACTTTTGACACAGCTGCCCCAGGCCTCAGGGTGGGATAAAAATAGTCTCACTCTTTCTCGCTCCATTGCAGTGAACAGAAGTACAGCGTCTCCAAACGAACACATATGGAGGGCATTTTCTCTGGAATCCCTCTGTACATTATTATCTTGTCATCTTTTTCTTGATTTTTCTCTAACCTAATGTTTTAAGTAAAAGTCAAACTGAAATTTAAGTACAATTTTTCCCCCCAAAATCAGCAGTTTTCTGTTTGTTTTGAGCACTTAATTGGCCAACATTTTAACAACCAAAATAAATAAATAAATAAATGTATTCTTTTTTTTTATTATTATTGATTTTTTTTTTTTTTTGTATTGACAGCGCCCCATAAATCAGTGTTCTCCAGGGAAGTGTTTGACAATGTTGCTATTTGTTTGATTGGTGCAATATCTACGTGGACAGGCAATAAAAATAGTTGATGAATGTAATATTGCTTCACTTCCAGCTGCCACACAGGCAGTTAACTAGCTTGGGGCTGATGTTAGCAATAGCCCTATCTCTGATATTCCTCTATGTTACTCTGTGACTCTATACATTACTCTGTCTTGATTCAAGTCATGGAGAGAATGGTGTGCTGAGGTTACAGGACTATCTGTTCCTACAAGTTCTGATTGTCTCGCCACCATCACAACTAGCCCCATGAAAGAGAGACCCTTCTTACTTATAGTGTGTGATGAATGCACAACACTGCAAACTGGCATTGTCAGCAGGTGTAAAATAAACCAAAAGTATTGTAAAGTGATATTCAGTGCCAACGTTATGAAGCAAGCTAACAAGCACTTTCAAAGTGAAATCCAGTCAGCCTAGCTTGGTAGCTTTCACTTTCTGATTTGAATACAAACTTAACAGCAGAATGTTTCCTGATGTCAGTCAACTGGTGCCATGGAAAAACACCCACCCAGAGGCTCGAAGTTTAGATGCTGATTCTATAAATGTGTCCAAAAGCAATTTTATCATCTTTCAAAAATGACGAGAATCTAAATTTCAGTTTGACTTTAACACAGAGGGGAATTTTGTTTCCTGATAAAACCAACATAAAGTTTTTGAACAAGCATACACCTGTACCTGTTTGTTTCTACGTCTTCCACACTCTTTAGCACATATGCTCGTATGCCGGTGTTCACCAGGGTCAAGCAAATGGCAATGTCAATCTGGACCAGGCCACGTCTGAAATTATTTATACAATTACTTACACATAGCCCTGGCAGTGAAAAAAATCTTCCAGGGTGATTCTCAGCTAATTATTTCATAATTGTTGTTGGTGCCCTGTTGTTGATGACTTTCACAGCGCTTTGTGTAGGGCTCCATGAAATATTAAACAGACAGCTCGCCTTGTTCTGGTCAACTTAATTACCTTTTTCACTGCTGCACGGCTCTCATCTCCAGCCCCTTGTGCTTTCCATCGAAGCCTGTATAAAATATAATACACATACAAGCATGCTGTTTTTAATTATGTGCTGCTGTAGAAACATTTTGTAGCATGCCACAGTGGGAGAACTGGTGTATGGTGTTGGTGGTCTAGATCTGTTTACTTTAGTCTCAGATTTATTTATTTTTATCTTATTTATTTAGTTTTATTTTGCGTTATTTTATTGAACAGCGTATTTTTCCCGTATGTGGCAGGAACAAGAAAAAGATGCTCTTTTTGTGACAGTTTGCTTTCACCACTAAACCACACAGACTCATAAAACATTAAGACCAAATGAGCAGCAGGAAGCTACAGATTGAGAGGCAAGACATATCGTATGGACATATGGAATTCACAACTGAAACCAATCCTGACTGGGGTTGTTGAGGTGGGGAACTGTATCCGCTTTTAAAATGTCTCAGGCTTCTGGGAGAGCAACCACATTGTCAGCAGAAACACTCATCCTCTTCTTGTCCCCCCGTTTATGAATAATGGATTTAGTGACCCCCCCTATATCCTCCATAGCTACCAGTCAATACTTCTCAGGTCCAACTAAGGGACACAGAGATTTTAACTCCAATTATAGAGTGAGCAGCACTTGATATTCAAGTTGAATCTTGCAAGACCCGTTGCGTATTTTCTTCATTGTTATTGCTCTTAGGGGCAGACTGTCTGGCCACTGTCTTGTCTCTCTTCTATAAGGGAGTTACATTGCAGCCAAGCACTCTAACTGAGCCTCTGGTCATAGATAGCTTATTCCACAGCCTCATCAAAGGAATACGTTTTATGTGTATGTGTGTGTGAGTGAGTGCACGTGTTCATGAAAATATTCCTCTGCTATATTGAGAGAAATGCAGCGAGGGCCAGCAGTGCTGCCTGTGCAAGAGCAAACAGTCCATGACGTGTCAGCAGCTTACATGTGCAGAGCACCTCATACGGGAAGATCAAACAGACAGGCACATGTTGTTCCTTTGTCCTTTCCGATCCCTCAAGTAAGCACATGAGGTGAGAAGAGCACCCCTGGATCTGTGGCCTCATTCTGCTCAGTTTATCAGCCATGTACCACACCTTATCTCAGGAGGGATGTTGCAGGGAGAAGGTTGAGTTTTGTTTATGTTGCAGTAAATGTTGCGCCATAGAAGAGGTGTTAAACTTTATGGCTCATTCTGCAGGTCTTCTAAGTAGTTGGTATGAGTGATGGTTTGGTTTGCTTTTCCCAGAAGGGCGAAGCAAACACCTTGACAACAGTAATTAAAAGTGCATGTGAGACCTAATTCATTTTCTTCTCTTCGTCTCCTCCCTTCACTTGGCCTAATAAATCAGTTATGCTTGAAGTATCTGCTTCGTCTTAACTCTTTAATTCACCAGTGCATTTTGTGAAATAGCCTTGTGTCTGACAAGGAGCTGCTATAAAAGATGTAGAAAATTGTTGTGGGAATTCCATGTCTCTACTGGATCCAGGCTGAGTTTAACACTTGAAGCCAAATTTTTAATCTGCCTCCACCGCTGAGGCATTATAATGTCTGATCAGGTATAAAGCAAAAACAGATCTACAGTAGATGCTGTATGGGTTTTCATGGGTTATGTAAGTGTTGCTACCTGCATTCTCCACTTTGGATAGTCTGGAAAAATGAGAGACATTTAAGGAATAAGGGCACTCAACCCTCTCAATAAAATGAAAACATGTTTATCTTGAGAATATTTGAAGATAAAATCCAAATCAGTCGGACATGTCATCCAGTTTCTGAATCATTGTCCAAAACCTTCAAAAAGGCACCTTTGTAATCAATACTGTCCCCCCCATGCCCATTCTCTCATCCATGTAGTCATTTCTGAGGCAATTACAGGCCAGAAATCTGCTGTTATTTATATGAAAATGTAACTGCTATTGAGCGCCAGCGTCGCCCTCCACCCTTCTTTAGTCAATAGCAACACAAATCGATGGCCAGCCAGTCAGCCAGTCTGTGTGTGTTTGTTTTTTAATCCATAAACATCCACTCCATAAACTCACAAACCTTGGTCGTTGTGGCCATTATTATAGTATTTCCAAGCTGGAAGTAATTGTATAATCATTACCACTTCATGAAATCTTAATAGATGCTGTAGATTAGAGACAAAGTAATGGCATAAGCCAGGAACTTGTGACTCCATCAGTAGGGAAACAGATGGCAGGGAAAGTTTTTGTGCTTATCCGGAACTAACTTTCAACCTTTATATTGTTTGCAGTCCTCCATTATGTCTATTGATTTTTGTTTAGCTACATAATTGTGTCATCAAACAGGATATTTTACATGTCAGTAATGACCACAGGTCATTTCATAACAATTTAATTTAAAAAAATGGATGATGAGAATGTGAATGGCAGGAGAAGATAACAGTCTGACAAAAGGCATCAGTGGCAGACCTGGTAGTGGATAAACACTTATTTAATCTTGTAAGACATGCAAACAACAAATTATTCTTATCAAAAAAGTACAGTTTGTGAATCTGTAAATAAAGGTTGTCATGCATGTTTCAATGTGGAGGATTGACATTTTATCAAAGGTGGTACCTGACAGAAAGGGTTGCTATCTCGCTGCCCTACTGGGGACTTCCCAGCACGCCCCAGGAAGAGGAAAAGGCAGTGGCAAGGGGAGAGAAGCAGCAGTGAACTACTCACCCACAAGGCCTTATCAGCCTGTCGTATTATTTCACCACAAAGAACCACAGAGGGCTTATCTCACAGCCATCTCCCTGATAAGGTCTGCTGCCACAAACAAAAAATAAAAGACAAAAAGGAGGGTGGTAGTGAACAAAATGACAAAGCGGAGTAAGGCCCCCTCAATGTGTTGGCCTTTTATTACCTTTCCCTGCAAGATGACTGATAAAGACCCAAAGACAATGAAGGAGGGAAAGACAGGAGATAAGTTGGGGAACAAGAAAGGATAAAACTGAAAAGATAAAGAGTAAGGAGTGTGTAAGGGCCCAAATATTTCATTAAAGGAAAAGCCTGATGTTGGCGCAGGGGGATGAGGAGGATAAGATGAAATGAGAGAGGTGGTAGGATTAAGTCTAAAAAAGGACACAAGCACACATTCATACAAGTTTCCCTCCGTCCTACTTGTATATACTGTTCTTCTGTTTTCTGTGTGTTGGGAATACTACTGACAGGTTGTCAGGTACCGCCTGGTCTTCAGAACCTCTGTGACCATTTGTTGCTGCCTCTGTGGCCCTCAGACATACATGAGCATGCATATATGTGCCTAGTCATTCAGTACGTGTGACTTTTTCTGATCTGTCGCTTTTGTTAGAAGATAGCTCTGCATGCATGCAAAAATCTGTGACTAAAACCATCATTGAGAATGATGGCATAACTAGTCCACAGACATGACTTTTTCATTGGTCTGTATTGAAATGGGCTATGTTAAAGTCAACAGCAAAAGTGAAAAGAAGACTCAAAATGAAGTGTTCAGGAACAGTATGTTATACCTGCTACCTCTTCCCTCCCTCAGCTCTGCGCACCACTAGGCGGAGTTGCAGGCCAGCCTGGACACAGGGATCCAGACACTTCTAATGCATAACATTTATCATCATGGCAGTAGTGCTTGCCACCCTGGCCCGATCACTCCCCTTGTTATAAACCACAGCTCCAGAAGAATGCTGAGTCAGGAATGGCCTCAGATCAGATCGGTACTCTAGCATACGGCAAGAATTGTATTGGCCCAATTTTTATGACAAATTATTGGCCCGTTTTGGAATGGTTTTACTTCACTTTACTGTCCAGTATTGTTTATTACTCCATGTTTTCAATACTGATTACGGGGGCTTGTTTAGAGGTGCAATGTGTAGGCTTTAGTTGCATCTAGCGATGAGGTTGCTGATTGCAAAAAACTCCCTTCACCCTCCTCTTCCAAGAATGTAAGAAATCTGACATTGGCTGCAAAAGTTGCAAAAAATGTGAAAGGCCCTCTCAAGAGCCAGTGTTTGGTTTGTCCATTCTGGGCTACTGTAGAAACAGCGGTGCAACATGGCGGGCTCTGTGGAAGAGGACCCCCTTCCCTTGTAGATATAAAGAGCTCTTTCAAAGGTCCTTTAATGATTTTTATTTTCATGTGATTGCACTAATGAAAAAATACTTTATATTCAATTTCTGCCAAGTCTGTTCTGCTAGATGCCACTTAATTCTACACACTTTTGATCTTTAAGTTTTAGATAATAGGCAATGACTGCAATTACAGGGCAGTCCCTCAGTAAAGCCTTGCGGGTCTATAAGACTTTGCAGGAAGCCATTTCAGTCCCCATGAAATCTTAAATTATTTGTGGTGGTTCTGCTGAGGATGATGGGCAACCTCTCTTATTCTGCCCACCAGTGCTGAGGACCATGAATTTTCAGTGGACACCTAGAAAACAGAGTTATAGTTGGCTGTGAAGGACAGATCCAATGGCAGCGTTCACATGCATGTGTGCTCTGTGTGTGTGTGTGTCCTTGTGTGTGTCAGTGAGTGTGAATTGTTCAATAAACTCATCACAGGCCTCATAAAGAAAGCTGACATTTACAGCGAAGCACAAAGGTCAAGGAGTTGGGCCTGATGAGATCATGATGGAGGAAAGGCTGTTTTACCCCAGCCACCTCAAGAAATGAAGAAAAGGGCAGAAGAGAAAAATGGAAAGGGAGAAATGAAAACAACTGAACATAAGCAGCGATATTAAATGATTAACCAGAGGGAGATCATAGTGATCACTTAGGCTGATGATTTATCATACATCCAAACAGTAGCTGGTAGGGCCAATGTGGACAGACAGTCTGATAATGTAGATCTAATTAAAACTCCCAGAGTGGGACCAGAGCGTATGTCTCTGCCGACCCACACACACCGGGCACAGCCATGTCCTCATTAGCACCAACAATGTCACTAAGCCTGGCCAACACAAAGACTTAAAATGTGGTAGAGAGCAAAAAAGTGCCCTTGCTCTGTGTGTAGCCTGGTGCTTTGAAACTATCCTGATTTTAAAATCAAGGCTCGACTGCTAACGTGAGCTGTGTCTAGAGATGGAGTTAATGAAGACAGTAACATAGAGGGGAGGGAGCCATCGGGTTTCAGCCTTTGAAAGAACCCCAGTTCTGTGTTTGGGGACTGAAAGTGTTGCCAGATTGGCAGCAGAACCTTATGGGCCCTCATACCTTTGATGAAACACTGAAACTGGTGAGGAAGGGCTGACAGACACACTCCCTTTGGCCAAGTCCTGTCTTTTTTTCTGCGTATCTGTTATCTGACTTTGTCAGATCTGTGAATTTTTGTGTTTGTGTGGCTAAGAATGAGAGAGAAAGAAAGTAAAAGAGGGCAAGTGAGATAGAGAGACACCATGTGTGTCTATGTGCCCGCTCCTGTGTGTGTTCTGGATGAGCAGTCATCTGATGAACTGCCGCGCCACGACCAAGGCTTGTGCACGTCCCAGCCAGTGGGATCCTGTTGTTGTTGTTGTGTTGGTTAACAATGCTCTCCCCCAGCACCACAACTCACAGAGCAGCAGTAAGAGGCTGGCAGACCCTAATGGAAACGTCATCTTTCCGATAAAAGATGGCCCAGCTTTGATGAGAGGGGGAGTTATGGGAGGTGTATAATAAAAGAACCATTTCCAATCGGTTCCGAAGCCAATTTAAGAGCGCTGAATGAAGACAGACGCTGTCATAGACATACCGAAAAGCCAACAGTCACTCATAGCAGTTCTCCTGTTTGTCAGAGGGACCGTTCAATACATTGCTCCAAACTCCTGCCTTGAAGGGGGCAGGCAATAACCTAAACCCAAAGCTTGATTTGGAGATGAAAAGCCCAGTGTACAATTTCATCATTGTTCCTCTAAGTTTTTAGTCAAACTCACCTGTGACGCTGCAGTCATGCTGTGGATATTCCCTGACTGATGTTGTGCTTATGGAAAATAATGCACTCTATTCATGTTTTTCTAACCCCAGAGGTACCAGTGTACAGTGATAATTGGTTGAAAAAGTGAGCAGAGCTCAGAATTAGAAAATTTGCTGTAAATGGAAAAAAATATTTTACAGCGTCAGCTGTACTGAGTCCTGTGACTGGATTCCAAACAGTGTGTTGATTTTGTAGTCATTATAGAAAAAGAGCAACCCTTTGGTGCTTTTTGACAGACCAGGTGCTGACACTGAAACCCGCACCAAATATGAATGGTTCTGAGCGTTTTTTTTACCATCAAAAATTGATTCTGCTGACAAAAACAGCTCTGTACTAGTACCACAAATGCTGCAGCTTTAACCAAGGAATAAGTGTGAAAAAGTGTGAGAGAAAAGTGTGAAAAGAGAGAGAAAAGTAAAGAAACAGTATAATTCAGGAACCGATGGAGTGGTGCTCCCGGACAAATGAGCAAACCAAAAACTACTGACTACAGGAAATGAATAAAGCACAATTTCTGCTGGATTCAGTGCTAGTACAGCAACGGCTATGTCTGAGGTGACATGCGAGATGAATGCAACAAACATTGACTTGGAAAGAAAATATGTAGTCAAATATGGTTGCTGTTATGTTGTGTTTTTTTTAGTCTCCCACATCTGGTTATGTAATTGCTCAACTCTCAAACTTGGGCGTGAAAACATGGGTGGTTTGTATAAAAGGTTGCCAGTCGTCAAGCCCAGCACCAACACCAGCACCATTCAAGAAGGGGCCACCTGATAGCTGCTCTGTCTTTAATCTCAACCTACTCCATGTTTCTTTTTGTCACTATCTCAGACCGCAGGGAGCCAGAAGAGGAGCTGTGATATCAAGTCAAAGTATTCCCTGTCACATCTCGCCACTATAATAATGGGTGAACTCCACACAAGTGAAAGAAATGATTATGCTAATGCAAGCTGTATAAACAAGCATAATGCCTACTTTCCATGTGCCCAATATAATCATATTTATTAATATAATCGCTTTACCAAAGGGGGAATGATCTGTGTAATATGCAAGCATGTTTACGAAGCAGCTATTTTTCATATTCTGCTATTCATATACCTTGTCTTTGCCCACATTTGCATATTTATTGCCTCAAGCCTTTGCATAAGTGATAGTCCCTCAAGTGTGCAAGATGGACAGGAAGCGCTTGCGAAACATTTCGTCTTTGATGGTTGTGAATTGAGTTTGGAAGTTTTTTACTAAGAGAGATTCATTGTGCTGTCAGCCATTTCAATATGAAAGGATTAAAAGGTGTTCACTCGCTGGCTTGATGGCATGTTGCCATCTTTTTGTGGAAAAACAAGTCACCTATCATGTTTGGTTTCACTCAGGTAAATGCAAATGATTTAACACTCATCATGTCCATTGTGTTAGAACAAACTGTACTCAGGTGGTGGCTCAATCTTCCAGTGATTTGTGAAATTGTCAGTCTTCGAATGCAATCTCATTCTTTCAATTTGTCTGCTCTCTGAATTCCCCTCCAACTTCTTAAAGATGGCATTCTCCATCACAGATGAGTCCCTTTTTTTTCAAAATAGAATTGGCAGTAACTTCCCTTTTATCTCATGTTTTGATCTTTATTTCACATATTTATGGAATCCGTTTGATAGTTATTATCATCCTGTCAAGCAGACTGAGGAGTTTGTCAAAGAGAGACAGGCGAGACAGCAGGGCAGGAGATGATGCTGCAGCGAGGCAGCCATCTTACAGAAGAGACTTATCATTTCAAAGGCTAAAACGTGTAAGAGTCACAACAAAGACAAAACATAGCCATTTTCAGCAGCCTTCCCTGTTGCTTGTCGTCTTCTTTCTTCTGTCTTTCTCCGCTGCAACATGAATATGGTAACTGAGTTGCAACCTTCTCCGTCTCCGTCCTTCTCCGTCTCTGCAGCTACAGTATCTGTCTTTATCTCTCTCTGGAACTATTAGAAGATTAATCAGGCTGTCTTGGCTCTTCTTAGATGCGCTCTGCTGATGGTGCTCTTCCGCAAGAGAGGCTGGTGGGTGGGTGGCAGCCATTAGAACATGGTAGCACTTTGATCTACTGGGCGGATTTACAAAATTGCACTTCTAGCTCCATGTCGAAGGGTGAAGGAGTAGAAGAGTGCAAGAGTAAGCTGTTAGGTGATGTTTTTTTTAAAGCCAGTTTTGATGTAAAACTAGGCCTTAGAGCACCTTTTGTCATGGGGTTTTTGTTAAAGAAATATTTGGGGAAAACAGGCACATTTTTGGCTTGGTAGAAATCAGTTTTACTATACTTTTTAAAGACAGTCCGGATCCGTCCTTCATCTTTTCATGAATTTCCGAGCAGCTTCCTCTGTGAGGTACAAATAAGATAACTGACTCCTACATTCCCTCCACATTGTCAGTATAATGGCTACAAAGCAGTATATCTCATGTAACTGCTACCTTACCACGCACACACCTTGTTCTGTCAACTCATCTTAATTAGCAGCAACGATAACGATCTGTAGTGAATTATTGTTTTTAATTATACAATTTTACCACCTCTACAAATAAGATCGGTGTTTATGGGCTGGATGAGAGGCAGTCAGCAAGGAATCATTTACTGTCAATTTTACCCTCCAAGCTGAAGTTAGGTTGAATCAACATGCAGCCAGTGAAAAGAGAAAATTAAATCCAATTTCCATTACCATGATAAAGTGATTACATCACATCAGAAAGTGCCCTATAGCTAAGCATGGAAATCTGAGCACATGCATGTGCAGGCCTGCCTTGAGCACCCATTGACAGCGATGCATGTCTCTGTGCAAATCAAGTGCACCACACACGTTCTCTCTCCCTTTTCTCATATGCTAACACACACACGCACACATAAATACATGCGCACATACACACAGAGACATAAAGAGTCTATTGAGCCATCACATGGATTAATGTTTGGTAGAGTGGGCTTGGATTTGCTCTCGCCATAACAAGGCTCCCTTTGCTTGGATATCCAAGCCTTCATGGCCACGTTACACCTGGATGGCTCTGCTAATGGAAGCATTTTATTAGACGTGCATGCAGCAGGCCTGGCACGATCATCCCTTTTTATTATTCATACAGCCCTGTTTCCAGATTCCATGCTCATTTTCGCCCTGTGACCCTACCATCAGGGAAGTGCACCAACTGTTCTGCATACACACCAATCGGTGTACAAACTCTTTTGCATAGTTGAAGATGCGCTCAGTAGGACATACGTGTTGCACAAACCGGTGTTTGGAATGCAGATAGATCCAGCTGTTGCTCTTTGCTGTTGCTTCATGCTTTGCTGTCACTTCCACAGAAATTCAATATAAACCTATTGATATTTTTCCAAATCTTTGTAATAGGTCTGCAGGAGATTGTTATATGATGATGATCATGATGATGATGATGCCACATATCCCCTTTGGCTTATATACAGGTTTTAAATGTCAAATCAATGTGATCACCATCAGGGAACGTCAGATATGATAGCAGGATGACTGGTATTATATATTTATATCTTTCTCATTGTTTAGACACACTAGGAAAACTTCATCCATGCAGGGAAAGGATGTTCTGTTCTG
Source organism: Euthynnus affinis (assembly GCA_029490765.1). Taxonomy (NCBI): domain Eukaryota; kingdom Metazoa; phylum Chordata; class Actinopteri; order Scombriformes; family Scombridae; genus Euthynnus; species Euthynnus affinis. The sequence continues at coordinate 11,604,048 of CM055852.1, read as the reverse complement.
AACACTGAAAGCTGTTCCAGCGAAATACTTCTAATTTGCTCAACAATTTCCAATGCAAGAAATGAATTAAATGTAATTGTGCTTCATCTTTACCGAGTAGAAGAGCCCTTTAGTCAGTACAAGGCAGTGAATAGGAAATCTCTCATATGTACTTTGCGATTTGAATCGGCAGCCCTTGTTTTTACGGGGAAAACAGATCATTCCCTAATAGCTTCTGGCAAAACAGCCCAGTGCTTTGACTAGCGTTGAGAAACAATTCCTGGCTGCACGGTAAATATTGTGGAGGCCTTTCAACCAAATGCAATATCACAGAGCAGTGCAACAATGGAAGTATTTATTTGAAGAATTGATAGAGTTGGATTTCGGAAGGCAACAATTTTGGCTGCATTTGTGTGTTGTGAGCACATACGCTGGCACCAGAACATAGGTGAGTGGGAGAGGTTCTATCAGGACTAACACAGATCATTACACATTCAAATGTTGCAGCTCTAAGTCAACCCACTTAGCCTATCAAAGCCTCTGCGGTGACTATACCCAGCCCTACTCCCTCCTCTGTGTGTTTGCATGTGTATGTGTGTATTTGTCTGTAACAGCTGGATGAAACGTCTGATGCTTCATTGCCAAATGTCACAAGTGGTCCATCCTTTTGGGGAAATAAATTGGCTCTCTTTTAAGCAGCAAGTAGCCGACAGGAACCGCAGCATATGGTGAGAATCGGACAACTTAAGAAGACAGTTTCTCCTCTGTTTTGGCTTTTCTCATTATGATTTGGACAGCACCTTGATGATGAATGTGTCTTTGTGTAGAATTCTTTTAGGGGATAACATTGCTGTGGGCAACTCATGAATCTTTAATGAGAGGTGGAACATAATCCTTGGCATGATTTGTTTCTCTTGAGGTGCTACTTAATGTCATTTACCTGAGCCTCAATAACTGGGATATTTAATTTGGAAAGAACACTTAAAGTCTGTTATGGTGGCTCGGTAGGTCAAGATAGCAACAGAATATACAAAAAAAAAAAAAGTTTCAGTGGGTGCTGTGGGTGCAGACACAGACAATCCTCTATCTGCTAAAATTGTTTTAAGATTTACCAATGATCAATTATCACAAATTCATTCTAAAACGGCACATAACACATCATGTCCCCTTTACCACACTAAGTGTAATGATCCATGTCTATGGAATGCTACATATTTACAAGGGCAATTAAAAATGTGACATTTAAGATCACAGAACAAAAAATGTTGAACCACTAACATGTAATTTGTGAAGCGTAAATGGTAAAGGAGTAAGTGGACTACAAAAGAAATGAGCTTTTCTTCACATAATAGCATGTTACGTTACATTAAATTACATTACTTTAATGTACTTTAATTACATTCATTTAGCAGCGGCTTATGTCTGAAGCAACTTAAAAGCTTGGTTAACGTTAGCCATCAGAAGCACTCAAACAATAATATCTGACATTGAAACAGTTCTAGAAAACACTGGACTAATCAGCCGATAACTATAAAGCCTTAGACATTTCATTTTAAGAAATTGTGCTTCTGTGATACTCATTATTTCACAAATACAGGCAACCATACAAAATCCATCTTTCAGGAAAAATTCAAGATAATCCCAACCACTCTTCTTGGTGTCCTTGATTGTCCAAAGTTTCTTCTTAACACTAAAACACTAAATTGCTGCGGTTTTAATTTGTTTGTGCTTTTTTATGATTCAAGTATAATGTTGTTATTCTTATATTTACATTTTACCGAGTTGAGGCTCATATGATAGTTGGGTTTATGACTGTAGAAAAATAAATGTGCAATATGAAACTTTTTTTTTTTTTAAACATAACCATAAACCTCCAAACATGAATAATATATTGACAAAACCTAAGTGTTTTCTGTACAATACAATGGAGGCTAATGCCAGATTGTACACATTGGTTCTTGTGGTTAGTCAGGCTGAGTAAGACAGATACAACACTGACATGCTGACAATAAATATTCTCACACGCAGCCACATTGAATGAAGACACACTGCTCAGAATTAATCAACACACCAGACGTTTCCTGCTTCAAAGGAATCGGTTACATTACTGTATGTTTAAGAGTGCAATGTCACTCTTCAGCAGTGTTAATCCTTTTCTTTGGTCACCATGTACATTTAAAGATTTAAAGCCAGCCACATTCATACTGAACGATCTACTACTACACAAATCAAAAAATCTGACACACATGCTGAAACACACACGCACAGTTCCTCTGTTTTCTCCCTGTATCACATTTTGCATCACGTACATTGAGTTTCCAGTTGTCTTGCTATAGGGTCGCAGTACTGAATAATTCAGTGTCATGGCTAAAAACAGTAAAGTACAAACATTGCAAGAGCACTTGCTATGCCAGACGTCTTTTCATCTCATACGGTGCATAGTAAACATTACACCATAGGCCTAAACACTGTCCATTTTCTGCACTCTAAAAGCTTCAGAGAAACACTTTTACTGGGATTTCTCCCCTTCCCTCTCTTTGCTTCCCTCTTTTCATGATACAATATGGGTAAAGCTCCCCCATCAAAGCTTTTCACACTGGGATGGCCCTTATGTCGTCACCTTCCTCATGAGACTGTGGTCGGATCCATTGCATCCACTTTTGCTTTTTTTTTCTTAGCACACGGTGCAGCCACGGTTAGTGAGCTCCACTAAAGTCATCACAGCAGTTTTAGTGGGCTTGCCACGCTACCTCCCTGTTGGATTCAAGGGCATATGGCTGTTTCTTATGGAAGGGAAGACTGTGACCAGTGAAATTTTCCTGTCTTGCGGTGTCTGGTATAGCGCTTACACAGCCTGGGGAAAGGGCAAAAAATAGCACTAAAAACAGACTGGCTCTCAAATCTTGTAAAAGTGTAAAGTCGGGTGCCTTACACTATGTAATTCTATGAAATAGCATATTAGCACTCCATTGTATGCCTAAGATTGAAAACTTCACAATAATTTGTGTATACATGAGTGACCAAATCCATGAAAAAGACTTTGCTGTCTTTCATGACACTTTATACAATTTAACAGATGCCTTTTTGCACGCACTCTATAGCTCTTCGCACCTTGAGTTTATCCATTATGCAACTGAACATAAAATCTGTACATTTCCTTGTTTTGCCTCTAATGGTACAATATAAAAATGACATAATACAATCATTCTTGACACATTTATTCTCCATGCTCATGTTGTTTCAGATGAAGCATATATATTTTTCATACTTTTATGTGAATAATTGATGATGGCTTTGGGGGTAACAACCTGTTGGCTGCTTTCAGCGTTGGTGTTTGTACTGGTAGAGTGAATTTGTGTTTCATAGTATTGCTCTATATTCACATTATTCTTCAGTTCTTTCCAGTTCGCATACAGTTTGAAGTGTCCACTCCATCTGTTTTCCATGTTTTCAGCATATTTTGTGCAGGAGGCTAGCTGAGGCTGAGGCAGTGTCAGAGCAAAGCACAGCTGGGAAACAACACTTACCCAACAGGAAGATAAAGACTTGCTTGAATTGAAAGAAATGCATCCATTTACTCAGTCTTCCCCAGTGCTAAATCTGTATACATGTGAATGAATAACAGTTTACACTTGTGTATGTGCACTTATGAGCATCATGGGGGACTGTGTGGAGAGAGGTGCTGTATGGATAGAAATAGAGAGAAAAAGACTGATGGCACAGGCAAAGATGTATGCTTGGCTGGAGAAGTTAATAAAATTGAAGCTGTGTTATGATGAATAAGGAAAGGGCCATAAAAGAGAATGTATGTAGTGAATCTCCTTGGCGAGCAGTGCTGAACAGCCTGGTGAGCGCACCCAGGGGAAGGCTTTTTAATCTGCAGCCCTCCCCAACACTCTACACTGCACAGGGAAATGGGCCCACATTCTGTTTGAGCTTCAATAAGACAGAGATATGGAAACCGTGAGCTGGTCATTGACAGGAAGAAAAGGGTAAAGCTACAGTAAAATAACAGAATTAGGGAGTGAAATTAAAGTGATTTTGTTAAGGTATGGCAGGGAAATTTGCTGTCATGAGAAATATTTCAGTGAAGGTTTTATATATCAGAATGCTAACTATTGTCTTAAAAAAAAGGTAACTCAATGTGCTAGTGACACACACACACACACACACACACACACACACACACACACACACACACACACACACACACACACACAGCACCCTTGTAGTTATAGAGTAGGCTTCTGGTTACCAACAACTGAATGATTCGAAAGACACACACATCACTCATGCTTATAAGGCCTAAGAGCAATCTTAGTGCAGGATGCCAAATACTATATATATGCTTTACATATATAGCTCTTGTTATAATGAAACCCCTATGGAGAGATGTAGAAGAGGGCACCGAAGTATGGATTGCTGAATGAAGAGAACATGGCAAAGAGAAAGAAAATTAAATGCCCTTATTTCTGATCTTGAAAGAAGGACAAAGGGCTAAAACATCATCTAGTAGAAGTAGAAATGCATAATGAAGCTGGAGTGTGACACACGGTACATATATTTTTTCAAGTCTTTGACCAATGATAATCACCTTGAAACTGATTTTAGTATGCATTACTCTTCTTCTTATATATAGTCTTATACATAGTCATGGCATTGCAGACACTCCACACTCCACTTAAAAAGAGAAAGGGATTATTAGACTTTCTTTTGCAATATGTTTTAACCAAACATTTGACAGCTGCTACACCTTCTGCATCTTTTCAATGCAATGTTTTATAATGGGGATTTTTAAGAGTGCATAGAAGTTCAAGTGAAAGGAGAATGCAGTCTGTTTCTAGAAAACCAATTCTAACAGCTATCTAATTGATTGATGTGGTGTAAATTGAATGGATGTAAAGAACAGCGTTTCAGTCAATGGTTTAGGTGTTAAAAAGAAGCTTTTTTTATCTCATGTAATTGATTTTACATAGCATAGGTAGCTTCTTCTACAGCTTGTTTGGAAACGTTCTTCGTTCTCTATCTTCAAAATATGTCCCATCATCACAACGCATTGTGAAAGACAGATTTACAGAAAGTTTAAGGTTGTAAAAAGGTCCAAACACAGAAAACATGCATGTCAGAGTTCTGTATTTTTGCTTGAAATGTTTTGTTTTTGTTACCTGCATACAATGTGCAGTTTTGAGGAGCTTCAATGCACTATGTCATTTCCAGTCTGACAAATACTGTATGGCTCTTTGTGTGTAGTTATGTATTTGAATGACAATATCTCTGACTTGTTTCCTGTTGCTGGAAACTGAGGCCGGTGAAAGGCAGAAAGAATGGTGGGGTCTTTGAAAACGCAGCTATGGCAGCTGTTCATTTTTCGCCTGAGTTGCTTTCAGAGAAGCCAGTTACCTTGCTGATGATAAATGCCTCTGTACGCCAGGCTGTCTCAGAACTCCAGCAGCCTTTAAACCCTGACAGCCGGTGCAGCCTCAGCCCCGCAAACCCAGGTCTCCTACCTCAGCCTGTCCTTCGGCGCAACAAATCAATGGCAGTCTTTCCTCAATCTGGTCAGCGGCAGTTTCGGCCACAGCTGCCTACGCAAAAAGCTTACTTAGTAATATGGGTAGTAATGCTCATGTGCATTGACAGGTGAGACCTCCATGACAGTGTGATGTCCCAGGGATCATCACAGAGGCAACGTGCATAGCCGGGAAGCGGGCATCTGCGGTTGAGAGATAGAGTAATGGGTTGTGATGGGGGAGGTATTGGGATGACTGTGATTGCTATCTGCGTGTGGACAACCAGACATCTGGACACGATGTAATCTCTGATGGAGTGATGAGGCTGACCTTATTCCTTCAGTCCAGCTTATTCCCTTTAGACCAGCTCCCACTGTTTGCCTTAATACCTTAAATTCCTTTTCTCTTTAGCCTCCACCGAAGTCCACCTACTCTATACTTCTCCACCTTCTCTCTTCTCTGTAATCAGATTTTTCATCTTTCTAGCCTTCCTTTGATCTGCCTTCCTCTTTTACTCTCTAATTCACTTCTTTCATTCACTCCAGTCTCTCCTTTCTCCTCTATCTTCTACTTCTCCTCCTCTCCATCACCAGTCACTCCCCGTGAGTCAGGCACTGGGGCAGGAGATTAATGATGGTCGAGAAGCTTTGGCAGTGTCTGATTTTCTTCTCTTTTTTTTCTGTTATCAAAACTGAACTGCCTCAGCTGGGCTGTTTTTTCTGCCTGGGTGTGGTATCGATGGCAGCTGGAATTGCACTGTTATCATTGAATTGAATGTGTATATCATACAAATATAAAAAAAACATGCTGAAGTTCATAAAAAATCAGTTATAGACTACAAAAATATAAAACTACAGACTCCCTCTTTCAAAGCTGCATTTAGAAAATGATCAAATAAACAATGCATTCTTTACACAAGTGATGCACCTTTTAATTAAAGGTCAGTCATTGTTATCCACTAATTTTAATGGTAGCAGATTTGCAGTCAGCAGCTCTTCAATTCTGTCTATCCTGCCATCCTAACAGTAGGGATCGGCCTCAGTCGCAGCACTGTTAATTACAATTTCTATCATAACTTTTCAAAATTTTCATTTATTTTGAAGAAGAATAGCTCTACAGAGAGCAACCGATAAGTGAATCTGTTGTTTTTCTTTGGAGTGCCTCTTCAACTGATTTAAAGGGGCAGTCCACAGATTTCAACACATCAAGATCAGTTTTCCTGTCATGAGGAGTGGCCTGTAAAAACAGCCTGTAAAGAGGTATAATGTCTTCTTTTTAAAAGACTGACAAAATAAAGACATATTTTAGCCTGTATTACAAACTTGAAATTGAATTTTGAAAGATGTGGGCAGGGTTTGATGGAAGCTGCTGTTATGGGAAGTGAAAAATCCAGTGTTTTTGGACTTTGAGCCATTCTCTTTTAATGACAAGGGCAATAATATATTGCTAGATTATTCCTTTAAATGTCAGCTTGCATTTGTAGTACTAGACTAGATAATAAATAAGTGTGTTTAGAAGTGTTATCATTCTTTTATGTTATTCTTTTATGATTTATGATAATACACGGACTGACCCAAATAAATTGTGCACTTTTTTTGTCTTGGGCAAAACAAAAAAAAAAACAAAAAAAAACTCCACTTGTCATAGAAATGCATCACGGAGAAAGGAAAATTGGAAGCAGAGGAAAACGCTGGACCCAGCTTCTTTATGACCTTGTTTGTTTGCATATTTCTCAAAGCACACAACCTTTGCCACAGTCCCGCTCCAAAGTTGCAGAGGTCATCTATTTAAGGAGATGAATTATGGAAGAGGATGCTAAATAGGGGATATCAAGACAATGCCATGGTAACTATTCGTCATCTACTAGCCTCTCTCTCACCATTTGTGCATATGCATGTTAGCATGCTAGTCCTATTAGTGTTACAACTGGCATCATTACAGAGACTTCTCTGTCCCGTAAGAGACAACCAAGGCTTGCAAAGTTTGTGTAGGTGGCTGTTTCAACATGAGAAGTGTGCACCGCATGTCTTTCCCTCGCTGTTTTTGAAGTCCCAGATACCTTCAAGGTAAAGGAGACTGACAAGGAACGGATAAGAAACATGGAAAATGAGATTGAAAAAGGGAGAGGGGAATTGAGTAGGAGGCAAAATCAGGAGAAAGCAAAGCGAGGAGTGGAAGAAATAGGACACAGCACAAATCGAAGCAAAGTGATAGAGCAAAGCAGGGGGAAAGAGTAAGGGCCTCAGGCTGAGAGGCACCAGCCCAAGTATCATAGTCAATTAACATCCCAGCCCAGCACTAATTCTCAGTCTATTTCAGACCATTAATTATGTGCACCATCAGTTCCAGCTCACTTGGCCTGACACAAGTCTTCATCACATTGCCGCGGCCCCTATGGATCATGTTTTACCAGAGAAATAGCTGCGGTTTACATATTCATGATGAAATAGAGATGAAAATTGTATGGATCATGGCCTCTATTATGTCTTTCAACTGAAAAGAAATGTGATGATTTCACCAGACATTCTGTAAATGCTTGTAACTAACCACTATATTTTAGGAGGTGTTTATACTTAGTATGCTACTCCAGCCCTCTATACTGTAATATATCACCAATTAACAATGAGCGAGTTATTCTAAGGGTGACAGAGTTCTGGATAGTTTGCTTACATCAGAAAGGCTACAATAGTTATTATCTACATGTCTGGGTGGTACTTTGAGGTTAGAGGTGTCAGTGGGCCCAGAGGGGAGCCAACCCAAGCCTGTTCTTTCAGCAGACTGAACTGTGTTTACTATCAGGTTGGAGAAATTGCCCTGCATGCAGAAATTAGGTTAACTGTGGAAAAAACAGTATCAGCAAATTACCTTTCTTCCATATCCTGGCCCAACTTCTAGAGAGGCCAAATAAAAAAGTGCTGGGTTTTCTGTCTGACAGGTTTTAAGGTGTACTGTAGAAACACCTGACTGCCCCGTTCTAATTTTGCCAACAGCAGGAGCAACTCTTTTATGTGCCATAACCAGTAGCCCAGAAAACAATTGACCACAGTCCAGAGAACAGGCCACCGGACTTGTAGCAAGTCTGGAACTTACATGCAGAGTTAAATGTGCTGTTGTAGTTGGAGTTTGCAAATTGGCCCTAGCCAATGTTGTACCATTTGATGGTATCTTCTCCCTGAACCTAGACAGTACAGTTTGAAGCTAAAATGTGGGTCAAACTGTGAGAAAATCTTTTGCAGACTGAAGGAAAAATCATTAGGCAAACAAAGCCAGTGATGACATGACATTGTCTCATTAGAAGGTGCTAAATAATCTAAAAAATAAACAAGTACACCCAGAGGATCACACTCTTTTCTTCCATCAATTTCTTTTTGATGCAATCCAGGAGACTGCCTCAATCAATTTCCTCTCATTAGAGCAAATGTAATTGGCTTCCTCACAGTGCAACAATTAAAATATGCCAATATCTCATCTAGTTAACCATTCAATTGCTACACAGTGCAGAGTTACAAAGTCCAGTCACCCTAATGATAATCAATTGATGAATACCAAATGACCAACACGGACTCTGTGAAGATGAATGCGGCAGTGACATGAACAGCCGTATCTCAGGGGAGTGAGTTAAGCATTCAGCATCATTATGTTGCCACCAGTGGCTACCACTGCATATAGCATTAATCGATCATAGCTACAGATAATTTAACAAAGCTACAGACACACAGAAACTGCAGTTTAAAAGGATGGTAGATCTTTTTTTAACATTGTCTGCACTGCATTTCTCTGTTAGTATGTATTACATGCTGAAGCATCTGAAAATGGAAGGGAATGGGAAGCAGAGACAAAAGAACTAGGATAAAAGTGCCTGATCAGCTCCACAGAGATGACAAACATCCAAATATCTGTCACTTGGTGTCTACTTGTCATCACCTTTTGGAGGGGCTGTCAGCACTACTGTCAGTGTGTCCATTGGCAGATTTTCGCCCAACACCATTTATCCCTGAGCAGGTGTTTCTTACTGCTCACAATAAATGACAAGTGAGAGTAATTGGACAAAATCCTGATACTGAGTGGGTTGGATGAGGCATTTTCTTTTTGCCTTTTCTAATCATTTGTAAAATTAATATCCAGTTGCGGCAACTCATCATTGGTTTAGATGACTTGGATCAATTTTAAGCAATCCTGATGATCGTAATGGAAATGTATTAATATGGAGAAAAGCACTGTAGCACTGCTACTGCCATCTTATGAAAATGTATTTGGGTTCAAGACTGAGTCACTTGGCTCATAATGATGGCTCTTGGCTAAACTTGTCACCTTGCTCTGTGGCCCTTACAGGCATTTTCTTCGACACTATAATGTTAGCCTGCCAGAGGACAGAGGAGGGAGATGAATTTTAAATCCTCACACTGTGCAGAGGAAGCTGGCAGGTGTTGATGGCTGTTCATTCAGCTTGTGAAACCAATAGAGAAGCATCCAGATTGAAACATTGTTCGTTTTAATGTCTAGAAATGTTGAAAGTGTCTGGTTATTGTAAGAGATCCTTATCAAAATTTTAACTTTACTATGCATGTACTGTATGCTGGTATCTTTGTTGAAACTCAGTGATTACTGTCAAGCCTTACAAATAAATTGTCAAGAATAACTGCTTGTATCGAACTTAAGTCCAGTGGCTGCCTGTGATTGACCAACAGCAGCAGCAGTGTCGGCTGGTGAAAAATGTTCTAGGTGGGGCTCTGCTATATTCAGTCAGTAACCATCCCAATACAGATAAACACAAACTGCAGGATACCAGTGCTCTGTGAAATGGTCAGTAATTATTTAATGCCAACATTAAAAAGTTGACACATTCTTATACATAAACAGCATATTTCAGAAACATAAACTTTGCATTTGCATTTGAAACTGATTTTACACATAATTTATTGTTTCTTAATTTATTGTTTCTAGGAAATCTTGCACAATATAAAAGATGTATAATAAAGAAATAGATATCAAGTGGCTGAACTCAAACCTTTGACTGGAAGAATGGCGTACAGTATTTTATGATCAAGGTAAATGTTACTAAGTGTTAATGTGCTCCAGAGCTGCAATGACAAATTGATTAATCAATTAGCTGATTGAAAAAAATATAATTTGCAACAATTATGATAATAATAATAATAGTTTCATCATTTGAGTGACTTTTCAAGCAAAAATTTGTTGGTTTCTCACATGTGAAATATTTGCTCCTTTCATTTGTCTAATATGAAATATCTTTGGCTAGTGGACTGTTAGAGAAAACAAGCACTCTGAAGACATCACTTTAGGCTCTAGGATACTTGCAAGGGTAATTTTCACATTTTCTATTGAAGTCTGGTTCAGTGTGCTTAGTGCACATTCCAGAAACATTACAGTAATATTAGCAAGCACAATAACAAGACAGTAATAATTAAGACAAAACATTAATAATTAGTACAGAGTGCCATATAATGTGTGTGTGTGTGTCTGACATCTTATTTGTGTTGAAATTTTGCCTTTTTGTTTTGGCTCTCAATGACCCTATTATCAGAGCCAGGAATGTTTCTGATAAGTTTTTTCTCCATGGAGAGTAAAGCCAGAGCTTTCAGGCGATCCTGTGTCATGATGATCCTTGCAACGGTCTTGATCCTCTTTAAAGTAGAGAAGGATCTCTCTGATTGTGCTGTTGTCTTGGGTGTGGTGATGAGAATCTTGAGAAGACTGACAGTCTCCCTGAACGTGCCCTGAAGGTTGTTCTCCATGAAAAACTGGAACATAGTCAGTGCACCACCGCAAGCCTTGAACTTGTCGTTCTCATAGATCAGGGATAGTTCTGTTTTGAGCTTGGCCTTGTTCAACATGGGATAGGCCTATATCCTCTTACAAGATGAGCGTGTTATTTTGTGACAAGCAAGGACAGCTTACTGCTTAATATCAGGGATGTGGAATAACCACGTCTAAACACTTAAGTGTCCGCCTTCATCTGTAGCTGTGTGGTGAATAGAACGTATCACATGGTAAAAAAATATTTAACTCTTTTATTATTACACAGGAAAAAAGAACTATGTTGCAGCTTACCTCTGTGGCCATCCACTTGTCCTTGTCTTAGTGACCTCTGTTTCTTTGTGGGCTGCTGCTGCTGCACAGATCCACTGTATTCCCCATACAGAGAATGAATGAAGCCCTTGGTCCAAAACACAAGTTACCACAGTTTCTGTTTCAGAAACTACTACTGGAGACATATATTTCATCTGTCACTGTGGACTGTGACTGTAAACACAGTGCACTGTACACACTGTATCTACATTATGATCCTAATTGGATTTCCTCTTCACTGTCTTTAAAATGTTGAAACAAGTATTTATGAGTTGCTCTAGTGTGTTCAGCCAGGATAAAGCACATTTATGTTTTTACAGACTGTTTAAGATTGAAACAATTTTCTCAGCAAATGCAAAATAATTATTTGCCTGATTGTTTGCATGCTATCGGTGAACCTCTGGATGATTCCTGTGATGTAGACAGATTCAATGTTTGTTAAACAGCATGTCCATTATGCTCATACAGTGTTAACAGCAGACCTGTGGAAGCTTCACCTTGTTGTTGAAATTCTCCACCGATTCACCGATTCTCCATCTTCCACCGAGGTGTGAAAAAAAAGTACTGATCCTGGGGATGTATAATGTCGCCTGCTGCATGATGAGGTTCAACTGATGAGCATAGCAATGGATGCAGTGTGCGCTTCTGTAGACATCTTTTACCTTACACTGCACTCCACACCTGTGGCTCCCCTCAACTTGGCAGCCCAGTCATAGGCTTGGGTGATTAATCTGCTTTCTTGTCTCTCAGAGAGGATAGTGCTTAGCCTCTCCAAAAGTGCTGTGGCAATTGAGTCAGGGGTTGCATTCTGAAGAAGGACGAACTCGCTCTCATTTTGGATGTTGATGTATCGTAGCACGAGCACCAACTGTTACTGGGTGTAAATGTCAGTTGTCTCATCAGTCTGAATAGCAACGTAGTTGTCATTTTTTATTTCCTCCAAAATGTAATCTTTAAGAGCTGACAGCTTGCAGTCCAAAAGTTCATTTTGCACAGTCTTTGAGGTGCCTTTGAAAATGGTAGCTGCCTTAAGGTGCTCTTCCAACACACTGTCTAGCGAGGCGACAATCTACTAAACCCCTGAAAACTCAAGGGTTGTCTGAGGATTCTGTCTCATTGTGGCCATGCAAGGCCAGCTTAAAGGAGGTGCAGAATTTAACACAGTCAGTTATATTTAATAAAACATGCTTGTTCTTATCCACCTCTTCTTTGTATTTCCTCACCCCAATCCTGTGGCATTCATCCAGTTGTGTAGCGATGTTAACTCTGCCTAGCATGGCTGTCTTGATGGCGTTCTCCACGTGTGCCCCTGTGCACTTATGTTTCTTAATATTCTCAGATAAATGTTTCATGTCCCTTACTCCTGTAACAGTCCATGTTGTATCAGTTCCTGCCATTTTAAAATGTTATCATGGGAATAAGGAATTTACATGACTACATCCAGATAGCCAAGCCTTTCTGTTGTTCCAATTACGGGAGAAGCCTTGCATGTATTTTTTTACCTGTTTTGCTAGCCTGTGGTCTGGTTTTGGTGTCTGGTTGATCTGGGTCAAGCTCTTTGACTTGTAGTTTCTTCACCAAAGTTTTCCTCTCAAATGGATTTTGGTGAAAAGATCCTACTGAATTTAGAGGCAGCTGAAATCCTTGTCTTGAGTGTCATAATTGTCAATAACATCAAGTGTCCCTACTCCAGTACTGACTAACTCTGCTTTAGGCATCAGATGCTGATTGATCGATTTTTGTCGCCCCAGAAGATATATTGGGAGAGAGAAGCAAATTTTCCCCCAAACATGATGACTTATATTTTATATATTGCATGTTATTGTGCATTTTCAACCCTACACATACTTAAAATAAGTCATTATTATTTAAGTAATTTAATAAAAGTTATTGAGTGTAATTTCTGATAGAACACAAAGTTGTAGCCATGACAGTAGATGATTCTTTCGATATTGATGCTCCTGCAGTTTCTACAAATTCTAAAACATGGATGCTTCACACATATCTTCAACCTGGCTGCACAGAAGATTGAAACAATCACCACAGTTTCTAGATGGGCACCCAAGATTAGTGTCACCAATTTAATTTCCAACCAAGTGTGAAATATAGTCATACTCTCCCCTTCTATTCTTAGGTCATGGTATTGAATAATGGCTAGAAAAGTGTTTTTGCAGAACATCATAATGTCACAGTGAAGTTGACCTTTGACCTTTTGGATCTTAAATGTCATCATTTTATCCTATTAGACATTTGTGTGAAACTTTGTCATAATAAGCAAAGAATTCTTGAGTCATGGTCAAAAGAACGTGCATTTACTTGAACCTTTAACATTTAACCACCAAATTTTGATCAGTTCTTTTTTGAGTCCAAGTGGACATTTGTGCCAAATTTGAAGGAATTCCCTCAAGGTGTTCCTGATGTATCACATTCACAAAAATGGGATGGATGGATGGACAGACAACCTGAAAACATAATGCCTGCGGCCACGACTGTCGCCAGCATGGACACATAAAGATCAAAAAACACTTTCCACCAGGGAGGGCAGCGCTCTTGCGCCACTGAGCAGCAGGTCATTAACTTATGAGAAGAGCTTTTGTGGGCTCTAACTGAGAAAACCATGGCTGTCTTTGGTGATCACTCAGCTGTATAGTCAACAGTCTCAACAAAAATTAGATGTCACTATGGAAATACAGTAAGATAAAAAACACTAAGACCCAATATATTTTCTAATACTCTTGGTTTTAGTAAGATTTTCGTTGCCCAACAATCATCTGCAGTACATGGAAGCAACCATCAGTACAGAGATACAGTGTCAGTTTAACTCCAAAATAGCTGCTGGACCCGGGGATAACGAAAATGATCCTGTATCTCTTTAGGGTGCTCCATGTAAGTATCAGACTCCCTTGTGTATTGAAAAGATATGGCTAGCAGCAGACAGGCATTTGAGCACTGTCTCAGAAAAGCAAGACAAAAACAATAATTCAGTAAATATCCCATTTGTTACAGAAATCACGCACTTTCACGGTTATCCCTCGTGATAATTTGAATGTGTTTTCTTTTTGGTTTATACAAAAAAACCTTTTTTGTAAGTTTAAGTAGCACAGCAATATGCTATGTGTGACTACAAATTATTGTTTTTTACTGTGGGCAAATAGTATAAATGGGAGACAAAAAGGATTGGTGTGTTTTGTTCTGTAAGTTTAAATCAATATTAAGATGTTTATTAAAACAGTGGCAATTTTTTAAAATTCATATCACATTCATCCTCAGCTTTGATTGATTGGGGTAAAATGATTAGATCTCACCTGCTTGCTCTAAGGGCAAACAGAGAGGCTTGATTCTGAATCACAAATACAGCAACTGAAGTATTTTTTCTTTTTTCCCCCCTCTCAACTGCCCCACACCCACTAAACGCCTCCATCTGCCAGACAGCGTTCAGAATGAAAATGGGGCAGAGAGCAGCTACATCACAGTACAGAATTACATTTTTAAAATATTGTGAAAGCAACCATAGTCCTAAATTATCTGAGAAATCTAGGACGAGGTTCATTCCTCTGAGGTTTAAGTAAAGCATAGTCTTTGTCATAACTTAACACCTCTTGTTCCATATCTTTTAATGTATTCCTCTTCTGAGATGAACTCCGTTCGGTGTGGGAATATGAAAATCAGTTTGAGCTATGTTAACATTAAAAGAAAGACAAGTCAGCGGACATGAATAAGTGAGAGGGCACTGCGATACTCTTTTTGTCTGTAGCATTGGAATCAGAGAGAAACAGAGGTGGGTTGAGAAAAAAAAATGGCACAATAATACATGGAGCTGATGGGGAATAATGTGAACTTGAAAAAAGTCATCCATGAAATTGCTTGTTGCATCCTTTAAAACCTCTTGATTGATGGTGGCAATTTTAAAGTCTGGCAGTTTCCCAGTTTTGTGGAAGTATTAGAAACAAGTACTCCAGGGTTCCCTTAAAGAAAAAAATGCGCCCCAAAACACTTTAACCCTGCTAAATAACACCTATTGGCAATATACATTTCTAGATCCATTTTAATGTTTGGTAGTGTATCTTTCTGCCTCTAGAGGATAACTGCTCATTACAAATGGCCACTACAGCAATGGAAAACTTGGTAAGATGTTAGTTTTACTGGCTGTTTTTTTTTTACAGTGCATGTCCAATTGAAGCATTTTAAAGTTGGAAATAAAAGATAGCAGTAGGGCTGTTGCTCTTAATTTAAATTCTGAGTGATGTCTGATATTGGAAATTGCACATTGGCTAAGCAGTTGATATTCATTTTCCACCTTCAACAGAATTCAGTATGAAAGATAGCATTAACCATATCTTTCTCTTGTGACAGGCTGCTGTGATTATGACAATTGCTGTAACTGCATTTTTATATTTCCCTCATCACTATGCCACAAGCCTAATAACCTTGATACTCCTTCACCACTATCCTTGTTGCCAACTTTAGATTTTGTTTGCTTAATGAAAAGTCAACCAAATATCAATACTTTTTACAGCGCAAACAACACGTTGTCAAAATTTCTTACACTATAATAATTACAGCTTGCAAATTGCTTAAGAGAACTATGTATGCAAAAATCTGCAAGATAAACTGTTTCAATTTACAGTAAGGGCCTCAAAAACTAAATTGTACGAAAAAATTATGAAGAAATCATTTATATTATGCTGCATTCATGTGGATTCAGGCAGATGGTAGACAGCAAACTGGATATCATTTTAGTAGTAGTAGTAGTAGTATGTTAAAAGTAGACTTCATTGGTGTCAAAAGTTAAAATATTTTAACTTTTGCCACGACAGAATTTACAATTGAATGTTACGTAGAAACAATAAAGCTGGCGTATGGCAGGAAAATATGTCACAATGACAAAATATGTCATTAAGTTTTAATATTTTTTTAGGCATAAATTAAGGATTTAAATTCCAAATATGTGCTCAATTTATCGAAATAATGCACATTTGGAAATGTGCTTCAACTTTTTTGTAGAAGTGGTGAAGCCCCTCCCCAGGTCCCGCCATTCCATCTGACTGTTTGTTTTTCCCGTGCCGTCCAGAAGGTGTTGTCCATCTACTGTCTACTATCTGTCTGAGTCCATGTGAATGCAGGTGTACATGAGAAAAAACATTTTTCTTTTTAAGTCCTGAAGTTTAATAAATAACAGAACTAAAAATCATTGGATGGTTATTTGCACAATAACAATAACTGTATTTACTACATAGTTTGTGTAAATAATGGAGATCCATACTGTGCATACTGTATGTCAATAATATCCTTCTATCACATACACATTAAAATATATGACATTTCATATTAATGAAATTTTATTTATTATAAACAGTATATTCCTAATTAATTCCTAATGAAATGTGTGTTCATGGCTCAATCTAAGATGTGATCACTTCGAGGGGCTATTTCTGATGCGCTTTTCTAAAAATAGAAGGCTCTAAGATTAATCTGTGCTGCATGCACCAGGCAGGAGTATCCAGCTCCCTGTGCCAAGCATAAGATAGCTTCGATGTACCAGTTAATGGTGGTGTCGAAGAATTTTGGGAGACATCCACTGTTCTAAAACCAACAACATGATAGTCCTATTTGGAAGTGCCTATAATGGAAAATAGATCTGCAATATGAAAGCTGTGGTGTTGTTTTACAGGTCATGGTGTCTTCGTCATTTTATGGGTTATTTTTATTTTACAGAAGCCTGAAAGGAAAGAAAAAACTAAATTTATTTCTTCTACAAAAACAGAAGTGCTATATTAATCATGGAAACTATATATTGTGGTACTTAAAAATGCTTTTTCAAGTGGAGTCACTCTCTTTTTTTTTTGAGGTATGCTGGTGAGCTATGCTGTGGTGAACTCCCTCTGAAACGCTTTGACCTCTGACCCTGCTGATTCCTGCATTCACACTTCACTGAACACTAAAGACATCGAATGCGTCCTCTTTAAAATGCAGTTTTGCTTCATAATGAGCTTTTAGAACAAATAAATTAAGGTTTGAAGACATTTTTTGTCCTCAAAGTTAAAATGTTTTCCATGTTGAAATCAGAGATAAGGTGTCAGACATTATTTTTTAGCTAACAGTGTTACACAATGAGTTGTTATCACATAATATGCTTTATTCAAGATTTTTACACAGGTCATAATCTCAAACCAATAAGCAATACAGCTCTTGATAACCAAATCCAATAATTACCATATGAAAGACAGAGCTTGCAAATAAATAATTGGACATTTTCATATTTGGATTTGCAGCTGCAAAAGTCACCATAACAAATGACCAAATGTAGTGCCAACACACTTGTTCCAGAGATGTGTTGAGCGACTATTTAAACAGATGAATATGGATAAGAATGCAAAGCAGGTGAAACATGCTATGAGAGTAAAGTGACAACACCCTCTCAGACTGTATTTGTGTGTGCTGGGTTGGAATTTACTGGTTGGGTGGTTTACAGAACTTCATTTTGTCCTTCACCCTGTCACTTTCACTTCCTTGGCCATGTAGAGAGTGACAGAATACTACTAGGGCTGCAGGACTTAACATATTTTTGTTCCTAAATTAATTCCCACAGGAAACAGAAGAGCTGCAGTACTCAAATGTCCAAAATTCATACAGGCAGTAACTGCTGCTCACTATTTGCCATGCTTTGTTGAAGCTGTAATGAAGTCCACTCATCCCATGCTATGTTTAAAACAGATCCCCCCCAAAAAAGTGTGGAAAAATGTAGAAATAGAGGTCAAGGCCAGCTTGTATTGAGCAGTAAGTGAGCACTACATAGGCTAGCTGAAATACTGTAACAGCTTTATTATGAAAGCTGCCCAGCTGCACCGAGTTTGGAAAAAAAAAGATATAAAGTAAATCTTTTCCTGTGAGGCAGTTGCATGAGGTACAGGGTGGTCTTTGATTTAGCAGTGCATTCTAACATGTTGCTCCATAAAAATCTATACATGTACTGTTTTTTGTATTTTTTTGTCTTGAAGTCAGAATTTGGTTTGTCCCATCTTTTATCACCAGTAGAGTATCCAACAATATAACACAGAATATATTTGTTGCTGTGCTGCTCTAAACACAAACTGGTTCTATAGAATTTGCAATGAGTTTTTCAGCATTATCAATATGTTGTAAAAAGGAAACATGATGCAAACTTTATAAACATCCTACATAAAAATCCTACAAGTATAACCACAAACTACTGAAATAATAGCAGAAAAGCAAATCTGAAATATTATTCCAGTTCACATATCAGGCAAAGAATGTTTAATGAGTTGGTCACATACTACTGTACAGAAACAAAGCAGTACTTTCCAATAATAACACTTAAAAAAAAAAAAAATTCTCTTCTCAGTATGAGAGAGAGTTCACAGAGGTGAAATTGATTTCACATTTACAGGTTCTTACTTGCAATAAAAGAGAAAAATTCAGAGGGAATATCTCGTAAAGATAAATATCTTCTTTTTGCTCTATTTTTCACTCCAGCTGTGTAGAATGACATGTTTTACATCTTTCAGCTAAATTAGTTGCTATTGGCTACAACCCTGGCGGTGACCATGAACGGTATTTCCATCCCAAACTTATGGATCTGATTTTTTTTAGCCCAACGGCATAGTAAGTACAAGTACCTTTATTAAAAAAAAACTGTGTGAACCAAAAGTTGATTCACTATGTTTGAGCATGTTACACGTTAAGTTTTTCATTTTGTGATGATATCAGGCTAACTTGCTCTTGATGCAACCTTGTCACATTGTACTGGGAGTCCATTTATTTTACTCCACCAGTATGACTGATGTGTTATAAGGGAAGACACCAGCTTTGCTGATCGCATTGGTCCAGCCTGGCTTTCTGTCTCAAACTAAGACAAACGTGTATATATATATGACTGGCCCACATTATGTTGTATCATGCACATATTTATAAGTATATAACCTTAAATCCATTCAAAAACCATTTTTGCCAGTCAAGATGACACAGGTCCTGTGTTATACATTCATTGTTATACCAGTCACCCAAATAATTACACAATTATAAATTGAAAAAACAATTATGTAAATGTGACATAATGTGGCTGAACTGTGTTAAAATTGTGATTCTGAATTATCAGGGTGAAATATGTGTGACACATTTAACAAGATTAGCGAACCTGTCACGTAATTACAAGACGAGCTCATACAGTGAGAAAACACACTGGAACAGATCTCAGTAGAACAAGAAGGGATTGCATATTTATGAGAAAAGATTATATTATTACAGTAAACCTGATGCAAAGCAAGCCTACAAAACAATACACCTTTTTATAAAGGTGAGTATAACTTTGATTTAAATTAAATTCTCTTTAATTCTGGCAGGGTATACTCATCATCTGTTTTTGTTCTCCTGAACTAGAGATAATCTGAGTAGACATAACAGCATATTTGTCATGGCGTATATCCCAATCATGTTGAGTGTCTGGAAGTCTC
Source organism: Euthynnus affinis (assembly GCA_029490765.1). Classification (NCBI taxonomy): domain Eukaryota; kingdom Metazoa; phylum Chordata; class Actinopteri; order Scombriformes; family Scombridae; genus Euthynnus; species Euthynnus affinis. Next base: position 11,583,998 of record CM055852.1, on the reverse strand, counting down.
GTTCTGAGCATTAGGGGTCAGTCATCGCATATGTTCCCTGCCTTCAGGCATATGTCCCCAGCTCTACCTGAGCTTACTACTTTGTTTTGTTTTCATTTCTTATTAAGGTGATTGCACTATCCCCATTCTCCCACAAATACACACTTGATTATATTTGATCTTATTTAGCCAGAAAGCCGTGCTGCATGAATCGTACAGATGAAGTGAGCTGGACTCTTAGTATGCTCAGGGGGACGGAGGAAGTCCTGACAGAGAGGACAGAGATGAAGGTCGACTCACCCCGACTGCGCGCCAGCTGTCACAAGTGGACAGACAGGAGAATCACCTGAAACCTGAATTGATTTCTTTGAGTGAGAGAGAACGAAATTTCAGATATCTGTTGACCTCTCATGATGGAATGTGTCATAGCAGGGCCAAAGATGGAGCAAGAGAAAGAGTATAGACAGACAGCAAATGTCATTTCAGGAAGAGACAAGCAGTGCCTTTTCAAAAGAACCACTGGCCAGCTCCTTTTACGGACACTCCTGTCACTTCCAACTGAATGTAAACTTCTGCATTCTGGTGCTCATGTACCACTAATGAGAAGAAAACTATTTTAAGTGTAAAAACACTTAATGCTTACGTATGTTTTCTTGCTACATCTTACAAAGAAGGTACTGCTGCATTAAACATAAGTATAAATGAATGTTTTCATATTATATATCTCTTATATACCCTGCTACTGGTACAATAGCCGTATGCCTTCTTTTATTCTCTTAGTTTCCTTCCTTCAAACAGCTGCTGCAGCTAGTTGATGATTTATTAACTTGAGGTATTTGATGAAGCTCTCCTACAGAAAGCCACTTGATAGAGTCTCCTAGCAATGGAAACAATTTCAAGCCAACTTCACAGATAATTAGGAACTTTAGCCGGCGGACTTGTTTTTGAAATAAGCTGAGCTCCCAGCAAATGCACTTATACCTCACCGCATTGGAAATGCTCTAAGGCGATGGTGAAATGAAGGGGGAGGGGACCCTTGTCGAGCAACTTTGTTTCATGTTTTTGAACCTCTTTTAAGAGTCGACTAACATGGAGCTTAGATTCCATGTACACAGTTTTATCACAGTTGTCTACATGCATTTAGGAAGTGTTTTTATACAAATAAATACAGCAAGTATCGGCAGGGTGGTATATTATTATATATTATACTCTGGATAACTTGATGGATAACTTGTCTGGACAGTTAAAGATACCCTTCTGGAGTTTTGTCCACTAGTTGTGCAGTGGAGTGCTCGTTTGTTTTTTGCAATTTCACTGATTGACAGTTACATACGATATGATAGACACTTTTGGTAACACACAAACAAACAGCAATGCACCAAAAAAGGCAGTGAAGAAGAAAACTGCTAGCATACAAATGGATGTAAACATTATAGGTTTAAAAAATTAAAAACAATTAGTAAACAGCTTTTCGAATGTTTTATGAATGAATAAATGGATTCACAAGATTGTTAGACCAGAAGGACACTGAATGAAAACATAACTTTTTGTTTACAAGAAAGCACCACAAGGCACCTTTGAATCCTTGTAAAGCAGGTTTGTGTTCTTTAGCAGCCCTATAATTAATATTTTTATGCATGCAGGTGATTTGCTTATATTTTCTCCACCACAATAATTACTCCTCCCTATATGGTTCTGACTTCCACATCAGATGTAATACCGAAAAGAGTAAATGGATGATAATTAGATATACCGAGAATAACAAATGTATATCCTGAATTCTGCTTAAGTGGAGAAGCTCTGAGGGTAAACAGTGAGGTCAAATATCTAGAGCACCATTTTATAGATGACTTAATGGATTATAAAGATGTATATGAAAATGTTCAAAATTATACACTCTTCAACACACTTGTAAACCAATTTCCCATGTGTTCAACTGATGTCAAGGTCTCTCTGTTCAGAGCTCATTGCTCACCTATGTGCAAAAAAATAGCAGTGTGTTGAGGTATAGGGAAGGTATTGTGTGTGTGTGTGTTAGTCATATGTACATCAGCGTACAATAATTGTACCCATATGTCAGACAGTGATAAGGAGACTCATGTCCAAACATACAGTTTGTCCATAATTGGAAAAGATAGAGAAGAACATGTTGATGCATTAGCAAAACCTTGGAAAAACACTCATGTGAAGATGTTTATTTGTTCCCTGTGAGATTAGTTTTATTTTGAGACACAGCTTTTAGTTATGTGTTATGTGTAGGTATGTATGTATGTGTTAAGTATTTATGTGTGTGTTTTTAAAGCTTGGCTTATCTCATCTTATTCTACTAGACACCATTTAAAAAATACATTGAAATTCATTTTAAATTGAAAATACTGGCCTCACTGGTTCTAAACCCATAAAGACAATATACTCTAGGTTTGCCACAGTCCATAACATCATTAAATTGTTTGAGATATTAGGCAGTTAATGTCTCATATGACGCCTTTGCTTCTTATGAGAGCCTGAAATTTCATTTTCTGCAATACCATAGCAATGTGTTTATTCTGCCTCTCTGAATGATTGAATTTATACATATCTGCATGTCTGTATGCATTATGTTTGTGTACCCATAACGAGTATAGATGAATTAATGCATAATGTACAGTGTATGGACCAGGAATACATGCTGTCAGAGAAACAAATCCATTTTCTTTTGCCTAATTATTCCATTACCTCTGTAATTTCATTAACAAAGCTTTGCTATAAAAGGGAGAAGCAGAAGACTGTCAGAGGTAATTAAAAGATAAGGTGAACAGTACAGTCTGCTTGCCCTAGCTACATTAAGACATTGAGCTTCTACAGTGGGAGCGTAATATCCCCTCAACATGCTCGTGTGCACACACCGAGACACACAACTACACACTGAAGGGATGACGGAGGTGCTCTCCCACCTGCCAACAGACCCCTCACAGACATGTGCACCGGAGGGAGATGTGTTGCAGTCCCGTGGCGTCGGAGTGGTGAGATATGAAATGTGACGGGTGCACAATGGTTGTCAACATGAATGACTCATAAACAAGACTCACATTAGGACAGTCTTCACCATGGTGTTCATTTTTGCAGAGATTGGAGAGGAGGCCCGACACCATCACAAATACCACTTCTCACTTCCGTTTTTTTTGTTTTGTTTTGTTTTGTTTTTTTGTTATTCTTTTTACGTTGCGTTTATGTGGGCTGGGGAAATAAGCTCGCTCCAGTAAACCATTACAAATGCGTGGATCTTTCCGATTCGGCGTGTTTCTGTTTTGCACTTGGTTTGTTTGACCCTCAAGCACATTGTGAACAACATACCACACACATCCTTTTTTGTTAACAAAAACGTAAAGACAAAACCTATGATTTATTTATTCATTGATTCATTATTTATGGGGACACTGTTATGAAGAAATTAAAGTAAATTTGATCTACATTTTACAGCCTAAGCTGCCATTAAGGGGATTCTCTTGAATGACTTCTACACATTTAACACATATTTGTTCAGATGTGGTTTTGTTGGTGTGATTGGAAGGGGAAAAATTATACTACTCAGTGGTACCAATAATTTCAGACACATTCGGTCTACAGAGGCTGTTTTGCAGCTTTATAGCTAGTAAAACAAGTATCTCTATGGTTGTATAATGACTGCAGATGGGGAGTTTTAACGAGAAACTGACACCCTGAGTATTGCTGTAGCTACTCCACCCTCCAGCTGCAAGGATGAGGAGCATAAAAACGAGCAGATTAGAGGAGAATAGTGGATCAACTTCATCAGTTAATTAAACTCTATTGCAGCTTGATGAGCAATTAATCAAGGCACTGTGCAGAGTGTCAGGCAGGGCTGAGTTCTTCGGGTGCGGTATGTGTGCACCGTACAGTATGTTCCCAGGGGGGCAGCCCTGTGGGGAGCAGCACTTACCAAGTGAGCAGCCCTAAAATTGTACAGGGTGTAATGGGCTGGGTTTATATAAGCAGCTATCAATCACTCTCTGACATAAGCCTGCACCCTATTAGAGCTCTAGGATTAGGCTCCTCTCAGTGTTGAACTAAGCGAGGAACTACTTGTCTAAGTAGATCGAATTTCAGGAAATGATTAAATGTATTGGATTATTATTTAGAAGAGAATAATATTGGTGTTTAAAGTCAATACACGGCCTTATTTCAGAAGGCAGAGGCAATAACAGTCAAAGTTAATCACGTTAATATGAGAGAAACAAGGTCTCTAAGCATGTCATAAATTTAACTTTGTGTTTTCTCAGTTTGAAGATTTAGCTCTTATCTTTCATCAGACATCTGACTCCCTAAATCTGATGGTTTGGGTTTTTTTGTCCTTTGTCTGTTACCACTTTCATCTACCTCTTCATCTCTTTCAAGACTGTGACTTAGGCTTTTTTTATGCTATGGAAATTTGAGTTGGCAGTTTGTGACTAAATGCAGTAAATTTATTAACGAGACCACGGGGAACATTAAAAGTCAATTGAAGGAGGCTATTAAAAGCAGGATTTTAATTGGGTTGGTCCCTCCACTGAACCTTTTTTTCTATCTCTTCTTCTTTTTTTTTTTCCAAGAGCAATGGTACTAAAAAGTTCTGAATTAATGTGTTCAGTGTGTGATAGTCCTTGAAAGAAAGTTCTCTTTTGGTATGCCATCACAGATGCTATTCTTATGTATAAAATGATAAAAAAAAAAAAAAAAAAAAAAGTGTGTGCGCAGCAGACTTGGTGTGAGGTCTGATGTTGGCAGATGCTCGTGGTATCTGCTGCCTCTTGCTGCATTTAGTCCTGCTGAGGAGCTGCTGTCTCTGTGGCTCTTGCTGAAGGGTTTCAAGAGGGGCAAATCTCTCAAAATGACACAGATTAACACATGCGTGAGGTTTTACTACAACATCAGTGTCTACAGATCATCCTATCACCCACTGAGTTCTGAAAACCTGACTCGAGCCGCATACTGTGCTTTTCAGTTTTTGTTGATTTGGTGTTTATGCCTGCAAGGAGTCAGTAAATTGTGTTAGTACTGTAGCTTTAATGCATCAGATTATATAATCTGTTCAAATTACATTACAAAGCATACAATTGTCCTAGTTTTGGTAACAGGGTGTGACACATTACAAATGGTTTTAATTGCACTTTAGCTTCTGGCTCTTGAGACGTGCTCGACTCATTCTGCACTATAAGGGAACTGCACACTAGCTGTGTGTGTGTGTGTGTCTGTATGTATGTGTGTGTGTGTGTCTGGTGGGGGGCTTGAAAAAGAGTCAATTTGTGCATATGGAAGAGTTATAGAGAGAGAGATGGAGATGCAGTGTAGTATTGGCTGTGCTGACTGGATAATGACATGCAGAGTGCTGCGCTGCTACAGTAGGTTGAGCCTCCAACCAGATGCTCCTTTCACTGCAGCTCATAAGCAGAGAGAGAGAGGCTGCACTAACATATGCATACATTTTAGCTGGATTAAGCAGTAAGATTCAGGGACTTCGATCATGCACTGTAAAAGGAGCTTATTACAGTAGATTGATAGATCTGAGGAGACTGAGGCTAAGTTGGGTTCAAACTTCCTTTGAGACATTTTCTTTATATTTCCATGCTTCGACTATTGTTATGCTTGTTATGTGGTGACAGCAGTATTCACTGCAATTTAATGTTTCAGTCTAACACTCACTGTTCAGATTCAGTGATATTCTCTCAGCAAGCTCTGAAGCTACTTTAGGATGGTTAATGTGATGAGGGGGAGAGGCCTGTCTAGAACATTTTGGATGATAGGCCATTTAACTAATGTTACGAACACAATAGTGAACTAAATATACAGTGGGTCTATGTGTCCTGTTTAAATATTCTTCTCAAGTTTTTATGAAGAAGATAGAACTTTCAGAAGCACATTTAAGTACATATAATCTGCTGTAGCGTCAACAAAGCATTGTGACAAGTAACAGTACTTCAGTATCAAGGAGAGCGGATGCGTTTATATACTGTATGTTCCTTTAAGGGGTGACAGATATAGACACCACATAACTACAGCAGCACTACATACATGGTATAGGAAAAAGTACTGTTGACATTGTGTTTAACGTCTTCATGTTTTGTGACCTCATTATTTTGTGGTGTATTTGATATACTTTTGAGTCTGAGAAAAAAGTAGATAATACTCTCTCTTTGTCATTTAATAATTAAAAAAAAAACAATTACCCATGGTGTTCAAAATGTGGTGGGGGAGAGAACAGGACAAGAATTTTATGTTTAAAATGGGCTCCAGGTCAAAAAGCAATGGCCATATGGTTCATTTCATTAAGCTGGTGGTCCACTATAAAAAGTGCGGTTCCACTAATGGGGCGAAAATGCTGTCTGCAAACTGAATTCATGAACAAAGTTTGTATAATTAAATTACAGTTATTCCATTAGGTCTAGTAGAAGTATTGTATATTGTAATGAGTTACCATTGCCCTGTATGTGAATGACTTCCCAGAAGACTGAAATGAATTTAATCAGTAACTCAAAAAACAAAAAGTGACTCTTAATACATACTTGCTCTATTTACATGCAGCAGAGTTCTTCATTTCTAGGTGACCTTTTGAAAATAATAAAAGGAGTTCACATAAGTATGTGTTGGGCATTACACAGTGTAGTTCTTTGTCATTAAAACCTAGTCTTGTTTGTGTTCTTCTTTTTTCAGGAAAAAGGAAACATTGCTGTTGTTTTTAATGTCGGAACAGATGACATTAATATTGAGGAGACGTCAAAGTTTGTAAATGACGGAAAGTACCATATAGTGAAGTTTACGAGGAGTGGGGGTAATGCCACTCTGCAGGTGGATGACCTGCCAGTCATTGAGCGCTACCCCTCAGGTGAGTGACCCCCTCTACTCTTTAATTACATCTGCTGCTGCTTAGAGGCGATAAAATGACCAAGAGATTATCAAGACAACGTTAACAGCCTTATCTGTTAGGATGTTTATGTTGACTTGGCATGTGCTTTAATTGCTTTTTTATTTTTCTGTTTCCAGCAGCTGTTAGGACTAATACCGGTGTTGTTGAGTTTTTTCTCATCTCTGATGTTTATCACTTTACATTAATCAATTCTGTTAAACAGCCTAGGTCTATGTAAAAGGTTGCACTTAAGATCTCCTGTTGTCTAAAATATAAAGTGTATAAAAGGGCAACCACCCACCCTGTCTACATGTCTGCACGGTATTCCCTATATACATTAATAATCCACCTACATGTTCACAGAAAGTCAAATCAATAGACTATTTACAGCCAAATTACCAGTTTTATTGTGGCAAGTAATTGTGTGCCAGTTCAATATTTATTCCTTTGTCAATAAGGCAGATTGATTGAATTAAGGCCACGGGTAGACAAACCTGTAATAACAAATTAACTGAATAAATCTATTGCTGACTCAGAATTAATTACCAGATGATCAGCTGCATTATAGTTTATGGTTTAACTATGACAATGCACTTTCATATTAATCATTTTCACAGTTACTAATAACAACAGTCATTTTCATTTGTGTAGCACTTTTCTTAAACACAGTTAACATGACAGAGGAAGATGAATTCACCAATTACTGTGCCGTGTTCTCTCAGCCTGTGATGTGTGTAGTTGCATAATTAATATTTAGCAATTTATAAAAGTGTAATATATACTATAAATTATATGTTATATGACTACAATACTTGTAATACATTTACCGTGTTGCAGTAACAGATAACTTGCATATGAAACTGGAAAGAATAGATTTATATTCAGGGAAATGGAAGGTCTTAAATGCTGTTTTTGGGGGGCAACTGCAAAGTAATCTACTAACAGAAATTGAAAACAACTCAGCAGCACCGGTATGTTTCTGTAGAATGTCAGTATGTCAGTAGTATGACTGCTTTTACTTGAAAAGTATTTAAATGCCACTTCTTGTGTTGTTGAAATTGTTAACTTTTAACTGCTTAAAGGCTTTGACAAATGCTATAGAGGATTAAAGGAGAGTGATAACTGTTCTGTTAAAAAAAAAGAAAAGAGTAATGGTCAGAACAAAACAGCCAACTTATTTTAGGAACAAGTGAAGCATTTACTCCAGAAGAGTGGACTGGGCGACAGGACAAACACACGACAAATTCAACCTGTCTCTCCCCGTATGCATAATGTTTGGTGACCTTTTTAACTGTGACCAGTGCATTCATCCAAATGAAAGAGGGTTGAAAGAGGGACTCAATCCTTGCTGCTCGCCTCAGGTGAAACAGGGACGCTAATGGCTTTTGACATGTCGTGGACATGGCAGAATGCACAGCAGGGTTAAATGCCTGGATGCTACTATCTCAATCTTCAAACAACAAACATCCTCAGTCCTCTAAACACCCATGATGCATACAGATGGGCTGCTCATAATCTGAATGAAATTGGTGAAAACAACTTTTTTTGCTTGTTTATAGGTTTTTATATTTGTCATTAAAAGCCACTTATTGAAGGTTTTACTGCAGAGTGAAATTTTATGGTTAGCTTCTGCTCAATATGAAATATATCACTTTGTAAAACACTATCAGTCAAGATCACTGACATATAGTAGCTTTGCAATTAATAATTTATTGGACTGTTTAATGCCCAGCAATAGAAAACATAGCCCAGTAAGTATTCCACAAGCGAGTATTATTATGTTTTATACTGGTTGTTAACGCATTGTAATGAGGAACACAATCTGTATATTTTGAATTCCTCATCACTGAGTTGTAAAATCTAAAAGACCAGATAATAATATTAGATGAATTCCTCTTATGATAAGTGCTGAGTTATAAATGCTGCAGGGGAAAGTGACCAACCTCATCCCCACCAATCATGCATCAGTGACAATGCCAAGTCAAGCTACCTTATTATGCTCGTTGCAGACTAATTACATCTAATCACAATTACTGCGCAGTTCCTCCCCTCATCCCCAGCACACAAAGCCATTATTCTCTCAGCTCGCCTGTAGTTTGATTAGTATCCATGTATGCCTCTAACGCACTCATAATAGCAGCCCTCAGCCACTCTTAGGCCACTCACAGATCAACAGTGATTATAATAAGAGTAGACAGCAAAGATAAAAATGATGGCTAGAGAGTGAGAAAGACAGAGAGGAGGAGATTATATGGGAGGGAGCGATCATTCTCAGAGCAAGGAAATAATTGCTTCACCGGGGCCTATATTGCTGCCCTCATAATCTCATTAAAAAGTCTCGTACTGCATATATGGGCCATTAAAAGTCTTTAGCACAATTATAAGAATCTAAAATGCAAAACGCACACGCAGACGCATAACTAGCTTTCTATTTGTTGTAGTTTAGTTCTCTTCCCTTTATCCTCACCCCACTTTCATTATGCACCACACACAAAAGACTGGGCAGCAACAAAAAAAATCTGCCCCTTCTCCCGAGTCTTGGCCATGGAAGTAATACCATCACAATGGCGCTGCCAGGCCCGTAGGGTACAGGTCACTATCCTATCGGAGCACCCAATGAACACGCGCTGCACACAAAGATAATGGAGAAGTCCCTGGCCTTATTCTTTTACTGTTATCAGAGCGTGGTGCACTTACAAAGCTCTCTGTCTCTCACTCCACTCTCCTCAGCTCTCAGTTCCCTCTTTTTCAGTCCTTTTTACCTCTATCTATCCACCCCTGCCCCCCCCTCTGTCGATCTCACCCTCTGTCCTGTTTTTCCACCTTGCGTTGGGGAGTCTGATTTGTGGGATACAAGGGGAGGAGGGTAAGGTTTATCCATCAAAGCTCCATCCTATCTGCTCTGGTTTCTCCTCTGTTCTGTCCATGAGCCTATTCAGTCTATTGTGCGAGCAGTCATCACTGAGCATGCTTAAAAATGGTGCAGTGGTTGCCACAGCCAAAGTAGCATAAAAAAGGGGGAATTGAATAATAAAAATAATAGTGAGATTTGTGTAGGTTCCTCCTTTTTAATTTGTCCGGCTCCATGAACAGAGGAAGCATTTGCATATTTGTTCATTTAATGTGGCTAGTGTCCTAGGGCTTGTAATAAGATAAAGCCTCCACCTTATCTGACCACTTTATTAACAAAAAAGAAAACAAGTGAGTGAGGGCAGAGCGGGTCAGTTGGGAGGGCTCAGCTGAAACGCTGCTGTCTGGCGGCGGAGATAAGCTAGGCTGTCCCATACCAAACCAAATCACCACTGAGCAGCAGTCACAGGCTCCGCTCGCAGGCAGGATGAATGGGCTCTACTGCCGCATCGAGGCCCAGGGGATAGCATTGTTTAACACTCCAGTGTCCCACAGTGGGGATCAATACACGATCAGACCTTGATTATATCCACACTTAATTAACCTCAGTATTAGGATAGACTGAGCGTGGCGTGGGGTGCAGAGCCAAACAGATAAAACGCTACCGTCTTTGAAAATAGAGCATGTTTTTGCACAAAAGTAGAGGATTTTGGCACAGTTGTACACTGTGTGTAAAGATAAGTGTGTGTGTGTGTGTGTGTGTGTGTGTGTGTGTGTGTGTGTGTGTGTGTGTGTGTTTATTGTATGTGTGTGTGCCTGCAACCCTGACACTATTCTGTGGTTTTCTATTAGTGCCTTTGCACTCCTACTCAACAATTTCATATTGTTAAAATTTTTGATAGCAGCATGTAGAGAAATACAAAAGCTGTGATTTTAAGTGAAAATTAAAAAGATATTCATTTCATAGTTATGTATTGTGGCTGTCAAGAAACTAAGCATGTATGTATGTCAAGAAATTATCATTAATTAATAATGACTATATTAGATAAAATGACTTAAATGAGCATTGCTCTCTCTCACTCTGTGTGTCCTCACCGTCCTCCCAACAGCTGCAGGCTAACTGTTCTCCAGAGCCCAGTTTGATGCTGACCTCTCCTCAGATGAGGTGTCAGAGTAGCAGGAAGCAGAGAGGTGACATAGCTAACACCCCGTGACTGACAAATGGAGGTGACAAGAATTAACAAAGCCTATGAATGTTCCATGACAACATTCAATTTAGCACATTCAAAATGTAAGGAAGTACAGCTGTGTATGCGTGTTTGTTTCTCTTTTTTTTATGTGTTTGTGTGTAATGCAATGCTGAGGAATAATAGGGGGTGTAGAACTCCAGGAGCTTTGCATCGAGGAAATACAATGAAATACACTGGGCAATATGGTAGGCATTACATAAGCAGAAAGCCCCTGGAGGCTGATGTGATTTGCATTCACATACCTGGAAGAACATTTTTATAACTGCAGCAAAAATAAAGTGTTTCTCAGTAAATATTTTGTTTTTACATGATAAATCTGGTGATATTCTTATTTTATTCTAATTATTAACAAATTCAATGAAAAGACCAAAACCAACAATGGATTGATCCCACTAACTAAGTATTTCCTGTGTAGCCAGCCTATTCATCTGTGCCATAGAGTTTCATGTTTTCCAAATACTATTAAAAACACATCAATGAGCCACACTGTTGCACTCAGGGACATGTTCCTTTATTACTATGAACATGGGCATTGTAGTTTGTTTTGAGGCGATTCCACATAAGCTGTCCTGCTGCCATAAATACTTAATAGTGCACCACATGTGGATAAATCCACAGCAGAAAATAGTCCCCAAAAATGCACAACTTACTCCTGTTTGAGTGTCATTTTCTTAAAATTACAATGCCCAACTGTGTAAGTGGCACAAACAGGCCAGGGAAGTCACAAGTATTAAAAGACGGACTACCACATTGTTGGTTTTGGTCTTTGTGTGGGAGTTGTTGACATTTTCAAGAATATAGCGAGTTTGTTATCATCAGTCAATACAATTATAGTCCCTACTACTCTACCCCAGGACCTTGTGAAGTGTGAGAACAATTGATTGTACAAGTGAGGTTTACATGTTTGACAATGTTTCATTTCAAGCTGAAGATGACGTCAATGTGCTGCTTTAAAAGCAGAGTTTAGGTTCCAGTTAAATACTGTGGACATAAAGATACCCTCTATTTTCTTCATGTCCATCACAGACTGATTTCATTGCCTGACGGTTGTCTTGTCTCACGAGTCTATACATAAAATAATAAACACTGTCCCTGTATGGCTTTGTTGAAATGCAGAATGTATCACTCTACATCAGTGTTGAGGCAGAAGTGTTCCACTGAATCTCTTTCATTAGCCTTTGTGCTCCAACCTGGCGCAATCAACTGCAGCCAAATTCCATGAGCTGTATAGACTAGCTTTAAACCCTTTTCTGTGCAGCTGATCCTCTACAGTAATTCAAGCTGATGCGATTAAAAAATGTCTTTTTATGCGTCTTCTTACCTCTAAGACCTTTCGTCAGACCATCTGTGAATCTGTTACAAGGTTACCTCCTTTCCTTCGTGTCTCTGCGATCCTTTCCTCTCGGAGGCTATTCTCCACCAAATCATGGTTAGCTACCGGATCTTTTATCTGCCAGAACTGAATTAATATAGTTGATGGGACAAACATTGTCAATCTGCTGGAAGAATGGAGCTGACTGAATTCAATCTCTGCAGACAATACCAGGGGAAAAGCACTCAGAGACACTGCCATTTTGCTGAAAGTCTTCTGTTCTGGAGAGGTTATTGGCCTTGACAAAAGGGTGATGCAGAGTTTTCCATCATTAATGCTAAAGTGCCCCTACAGTCTTGGAGTGGAGTTCTTCTGTACATGCACTTTTCACTCCTGACACTTCTCTGGCTTTTTCTTTGAAAACTGTTGGAAAACAGCTTTTCTAATGCCACCAAAACATACACTGCGCAATCTTTAGCAACTCAAACTCTCAACTTATTCACGTTTCCTTCTTCATGACTTGTAGCTTTTGTCAAAGCCTTTTTTCTTGAAGAACTTTATAGTCTATGTATCTACTATGACATTGTTTTCTGATTTTTCTCTGACTAGATGCTCTTAATGTATACCATGTTAATTGTTGTATTGCAATTAGCTTATCATTTCCTGTCAATTAGGCTATTTATAAATGGGGTTGGTATTTGTAATATGTTAAAGTTAAATGGTTCTGTCCTTTAAACCATAAAAGGGTGACTTAACAATAAATTCAAATGATGTTCTTTTTGAAAATGTATATAACTAGCATAAAAGTCATTTAAAAAGATACAGAGGGATAAGACAAATGGGGTGGAAATATTTGGGTAAAGATTTTGTAAGGGAAATGTATAAATTTGTGATTTGGTTTGGTTTACAACATAGCTCTATTAACCTAGATGAAACATTTGCGTGCTAATTCACTTATTGTCAATTAATATAGGCCTAATTTGTTGGCTAAAATAAAATAAAATGAGTGAACTTTGTTCAAATAATGTTTCAGTAAATATTGTTTTTTTAAATATACAAAACGTTTTAAATATAAAAACCTTGTGCAGTTGTATAGCTCCAGCATTAAGTATGAACATTTAACCTTTGACCTTACAGATTGTAACCAATGAAATGTCTCTTTAAACTTTAAAGGCAACAATGATAACGAACGCCTGGCGATTGCTAGACAGCGAATCCCATACCGACTTGGTCGAGTAGTTGACGAATGGCTACTCGACAAAGGTAAAATCACTGATTAAAATTTCAAATAAAATAATTTGATCATAACCAAGTTGTAGCAATATTTTGTAAATAATAAACCTAAAAAATAAATGTTCAGTAAAACTTAAAAACAAAATGATTTGAACAGTTAAATTTAGTGTTTTATATTTTTTACATAATAATGTATTTATTTTATAGATGTCAGCTGTTTTAATACGTGTTTATTGTCAACTTAAGGTTAAAGGGACTGTAAATATGAATTTAAATCCACTTACTGAAGTAATATCAGCATTGTTAAAATGTCTATAAATTACTGTAGCATTTTGCTGTAAACATATAAATGATAAATTTAAAAGATCTAGTTTAGCCATTCATTAGTTGCTATTTTTAGTTTTATTTGAAACATTTTTGAAACATATACAGCATTGTATGTTCCTAGATTAGTGTAATTTGATCTATTCTGATTAAACTGCTAGCAATGATAAATAGAGTGCAATATGAATTGGCATCAGAATTTTGAGTCCCTTTAACAGACATTGTAAATATGTATAGGGCATTAGATCAAGGAACTGTAATATAAAACAAACTGAGTGCATGCTTTGTTTTTTATAGTTCAATAACTAATTCATATTTTTCACATAAAATGTGAAATGAGCCCTATCATTTTTTATGTTTTTTTGTTTCATTTTTCTTTATTAAAGTGCTGTCATATAATGTTTTTGTTTTCCAACCATGTCTGTTTTAAGTTTAATTTTCCTTGGTTGCTTTTGCTAAAAGGATGAATAGTTTCAAATTTCCTTTTCAGAAGCGTATCCTGCTATGTACATAAGAAAAGTCCAATCCTCACCACATGTAGCCATTTAGAGCTGTTCTTCCCCATGCTTCTGTGCTCCAACTTTGCAAATCCTAAAATTTGAAAGAAAAATTAAAAGTGACACAAGCATAGCATATTGAAACAAATTCCCTTTCCTTTATTAAACAGTTGTTTTATAGATCTTTCTTATTTCCCAGGCAAACAAATTGTCCATTTATATTACTTTCAAAATTGTTATCTCTTCAAGTATAGTTAAATCTCTTACATTCCCATTATACTTATTTATCTTTTTTCTTGTTATTTCTGATTAGACTGCCCTTTTAGCAAAGCTGCATTGATTTTCTAAATCCTGTGTTTTGATTTTATGTATTTTGCGTTTCACACTGTAGGCATCTCATCATTATTACTGCAATAAATTACCAGGGTTTGCCTCTACAACCCGTAATTTATTGGTCTCATTAGCCACTGGGCAAATAATTTGTCTTTCTGTCTTTTTTTTTCCTGTTCAGTAAAAATGACTCAGTCCACAGTTCAACATTCTTGTATATATGTAACATTGTTTTCCCACAGGGCGACAGCTTACAATCTTCAACAGCCAAACCACTATACAGATTGGGGGCTGGGAGCGAGACCGGAGTCGATCCTTTCAGGGCCAGCTTTCGGGCCTCTACTATAATGGCTTGAAGGTGTTCAACATGGCTGCAGAGGGGGATCCCAACATTAGAATCCAGGGCAGCGTGCGGCTTGTTGGGGAGTCTCCCTCCTCTATCACGCCACAGTCAAGTACCACAGCCAATCGCTCAGAGACGTCCACGTCCATCATGGAGATCACCACCACCACAGCATCTAGCAGGCGGGTCAAGCAGACTACACCACGAGAGCCTCAGCAGGTAAGATGGTCTTTAAATGATTCTGTCTTAAAGGGGACCTATTATGCTTTTCCATGTTTTCTGTCATGTATATAATGTTACAATATTGGATGCTCATGTTAAATGTTGATGTTCACTTCTCCGCTCTGCTAACATTATGGCGTTTTTCCATTCTTTCGGTTTTAATCATGCCAAGCCATGATTCAAGTTGAGCTGGCACGCTGTGAGTGTTTTTCCATTACACAGCAGGGCAAAGTAAAATAACAATAATGTTTACCTGTTGGAGGTGTGCTGGTGGTCTTCAGCTCTTCATCAAACATCATCATCACTGTGGCTGTTTCTGCTTGTACTATTGCTTCCTGCATTATTTCTAACTGATCCGCTGAACAAAGAGCTCCAAATATCTCCATATGTTTCAACCGTTTTTTTAAGCACCACTAATGAAGCTCTTCTAATTCAGCGAGGAATATTTTTCGTTTCCTGTAAATTCTTCACAATAAAAGTCAAAATTTAAAAGTCATATGAAAGCTTTTAATTTGAAGCAGTACAGCAGGAAATGTTGGGTTTGAATCAATGATGATTTATCACAGCTCTGATACAGTTGCGCCTTGGCAGGCTTCAAGAAAGCTGGCCAATCAGAATAGATTGGGCTCATCGGGAGAGGGCCTTAAAGAGACAGGAGCTAAGACTGCCTGTTAAGAGCAGAGGTTAAACTGAGGGGCTGCATAAAGGGCCAGTATAAGATAAATAAGGAATTTTTTGGAACTGGGAGTCATGCAAAGCTACTCTAGTGGAGTCCAAAAAATAAAAATATAAGCTGAAAATAAGCATAGTAGGTCCCCTTTAAGAGATGTTCATACCTGTCATTTTGTTATGAAATATTCACGATGCACAGCAGGAGTTGAGCACATCCTAGATTAATATAATACATTTCATTATTATGCTGTTATACTCTATCATGAAATATATGCCTTACTTTATTGTGTCATGTCTTTCTTCTCCTTGAGTCCTCTGACCTAAAAAAATGGAGGAAAATAAGTCCATTGTTCCACCATTGGGAACGGCACCACAGGCACACTTTCGAGCATTTCTCTCCATGCAATCAGATGTGACACTGTGGTGTGTGTGTGTATGTGTGTTAGAGTGATAACCATCATAGAGGTCCTCCATCATCTTTATCTGTCCTGCATGAGCGGTGCAGCATCTGCAGGAGCATATTACTTCTCAAATGCCACAATGTGTGACTGAACAATGCAACACAAAACGTGTGTCCTATCAAGTGAAATGGCAATAAGAGCATTTCTCGAAAATGCTCCCTGCCAAGAAAAAAAGAAATGTCGTCTTCAATCTGGCACAATACAGCAACAACCATGAATTTAACCTAAAAAAAGAAACTTTTTTTTATTCCTTAGCTTGGATTAGTGATATATTTGTTTTACACTCTGACCATATAGATTCAAATTTCTAGACTGCAGTGCTTCCCACTTTGAGTCTGAATTTCATAACCAGTGACTATATTTACTGTTATCAGTGCATTGGGAATTAGCTTGCAACAAACATGCTGACAGGACTTCATTAAGATCTAGGAACACCTGCAGCTGAACAATAAGATTGAAATTGACTAATTTAGGTCACAAAAAAAATTGTTTGACTGGATTTGAAGTAGTCACGATGTAGGAAATGCCTTCATGTGCTGTTGGTACAGAACAAAAATAGAAGCTTCATGGCCCACAGTAAATACTCTGCATTTGTAAACAATAAAAAAGTGAACTCATTGATAACTGAGGAACATGTGCTTGAATTGTTATGGAGTTAAAACCACTTGTGATATATTTTCCACATTAACACAGAACTGATTCTTTAAGCTAATGGCCATTTTGCATTATATGAAACTCTCAAACAAAACTTGATACAAAAGGACTGAAATATTGTTGGTTTGAAAACACATAATCTCAAGATACTGAGTTTTAAATACAGGGAAAAAACCATGCAGAGCAAATACGTATCTGGATTTCAAATACTCTGTGATTCAGTTATGGAAAGCATACATAGTAGCTTAAATTAAGTATCGCTGTCGACTAAAATGACCCTTTAATCAGCTTTTACAAATATAGTTTAAAATAATTTTGGATTTAACTCATTTTGATTAATCGGATTTGGTAAAGGAAGATTATAGCGTCTCCAGGAGGGGGCGGGTTTAACTTCATATTGAAAAATATATACACAATCAAAATTATTTAATTTTAATTCCTTTTTTGAAAGATTATCTTACTTTTTCTGTATTTACAATATGAAAAGTTAATACACACACTATGCTTTTCATTGTCTAGTAACTAACTCAAACATATTTAAACCATGCTCTTTAAATCATTAAGTACATTTTTCATATTAATATCTATTGTTGCTTTTATGAAAATTGAAAGTATAAATAAGCCTTCAACCTTGAATCTTGGTTAACCTATGAAGCCAGCTTTAAGCTTAAAGATTTTCAACTCAAAAACAATTACAATTCAAAGCAAAACAAAATGTCAAGTAATTTTTTCAGTTTAGCCGACTGTTCAACCTACAGCTCATATAATGAAGTGACAAACTCCTCCTAGATTTCAACAATGCAGCATTAAAGAGCCCAGATTACTGGCAATGTCCTAACTCTCTCTGACCTGAGCCCATTTGTGTAAGGGTCTGCAGATGCTGACAAATAATACAATCATAAATATTGATCCACTGGAATGGTTTTCTTTCAGACTCAGCATGGTTCCTGAACCGTTGCAGGAGCATGTAATACAGGCGAAATATCAGACAATAGACTATAATTATATCAAAGCTCCATGCAGTGTTATAAATTGCCACCAAGGAACCAAGAGATTGGCAGAAAGGAACAGGCTTGATAAGATGGATGCCCATCTTTTTCAGGCCTTTTCATCTGTAGAGAAATAAAGTGATATAAATGACCATGACAATTTAGAAATACAGGGCATTACAGAGATGCGATATGTGCAGGGCATCTATATCTGTCTATTAATGTACTTATTTTGTGCTTTAGATGTGATGTGATTTGGATATCTGACATTATGCCTTTATGCTAATCAGATTCTGCTTGAATAATTTAATCAATAACCATTTTCCTTGTTGCAATCATGTGTACAGCTATTGGTTTTGATGTAAGCAGTGTAGTGTGAAGCTCAATCCTTTTTGGGAATCAAATGCTGATGATAGGTGCATGTGTGTATTGTTCTAAAGGTATGCAGAGTGTCATTAAGGTATCAGGCAGGTCAGTGGTGATGTCTTTTTGGCAAAATAAATTAAGAGACAAGTTATGTTGCAAACTCATATTTGAAGTGGAAAAAAATGCTTGGCAAAAGGGAGAATAGTCAAGGGTAACTGTGTTTAGATGTTATCTAACGCATTCAAACAGTAAAAAAGGTCACTAGATTAAAGAGTTGTTCTGCGATGTAGACAGATAAATGTATGAGGCATGCAAAAATGTGTCTATTGGGAGATGTCGGTGTGTTTAGTTTGATTCAACACGATGACCTTCCCACGGCGAGCTCTTGCAGTAGGACTACTGTCTCAGGACACTATGCTTAGAAAGACATTGTGTCTGGCCTCTGTGAAAAGAGACTGTACATTCATTCCTTTCCCTTGAATAGTCTGCATTTAATCATTGTCCAGCTGTTCCATCTCCTTTCTGATGGCGAATGCAATTCAGTGAATGCTTTTATATCCTAAGAGCCTCACATTACTGGGACACGTACGTATTTAGTATGGCTGGCCCCAGTGGAAATGGAACGGCTAACACTGGCAGAGGCAGTATCAGGCTCTACCTATTGAAGCTCAGTGAAAATGGCACTCCAGAATATGTAGATCAGGCTGGAAAAGAGTGCAGTTGATCCAAAAAAGATAAGCACTTTACAAGCTTGTCTAACAATGAGAGGTGAGGGCATTTATTAACTTGACATGCATACAGTAAAACTTTAAGTCCAGTTAAAGTTTAACTGTATGCATGGACCTGCTTGTTGCTTTCATTGTCACTCACTGATATATTGTCAGTAAAGTCATGACCACAGGATGGCAATAGTGAGAGAATACTTAAAGGAAAAGAGTTTTTAAAAAATGGCAGGCTCTGTAGATTTAGGGTATGTCCTCTTGCACTGGCCCACTTAAAGTCAGTGCTAATCATCATTAGTATAATGATTTCAAAGTGTCTGGGGGACTCTGCCTTCTCAGGTGCCCTATCAAATAGTTTTGTAAATGCACAGCTGGGGTTATATTGTTATTGAATACCGTGGGCCTTGGCTTATGGGTAACATTACATTAATGTCATTCTTTTCAAACCACTGGGTGTCCACTCATGCTTTATTAAAATGGATATTAACATCTTAGAGCACACTGGCCTAATCGGGAAAGAAATGCACCATGGGAAAAAGCTGATGAGTCAGAATTGTTAATTTAATAATGATTAGAATTTTCCTTTTGCTTAAGGGATAATTGGATTGGTTCAATTCCAGGACTTACAGCCCACTCAAATACAGAGCTAATAAATACTAGTGAGGCCTAACCTTGATTTTACCTTAATTTTGATCATATCCTGAGGTTTTCAGAATAAGAGATTCTACACTTCTCTGTTGTTGTCAAATCTTCTCTGTTGTGACTTTTTTCAGCAGTGTGCTCCATGCCCTGAGCAGGGGAGTTAGCTTACTGTATGGGCCTGACTGTCTTGTCTTAATGAAGTGTTCCCTGTTGCAGTGCCTGTTCACATCCAATTAAACCATAATGCACTTGTGTATGCATTCACAAACAATGGAATAGTTACTGTACACAAACAATAAGAAATGCTGATTAATTCTCTTGGCTACTGATATGATTTGGACTATATTTTCCCATCTCAGCTTGATTTATTTATTGTTGAAGAAAATTTGTGAATTCTTTCCCTTATACACTAAAGAAAGTAAGAGGAATTTCAGGTGTACAGTACTGTATCTGCAGATGTCAGTTTGGACCTATACCTGCCAAATTCACACAGGACTAATGGCAACACTGGCTGCTAGTGGTCAAACACTTTCAGCATCATGGTGAGCTAGCTCTCGTTAGTCTGTTGCCATGGTCCTCAACCAAAACTTTTTATTCAGGTTGATTTGAGGTGAATTTTAAAAAAGTTATAGATACACCAATGACTTGTACTTTTGCATATATTTTGGATGCTGCATGTGTAAATGTGGGATATGATTATAATGTTTACCTTAATACTGAATACATGTTGTGTGCAGCATTTTTTTGAAGAGCTGGTGGACAAAATGAAGGAAAATGTCAAGTTGGAGAAAGATAACATTTAATACCAGATGATGCTTAATCAAAACCACTCAAGGATAAGAGACAGCGCCCTGTGTAACTGTTACCCTCCCTGAGAAAAAAAAAAAGACGAAAGCCTGCTATCTGGAACAGCCATTGAGAGCTCTTGACAGTGATGGATCCTCACCTGCATTGCTATGTATTATCAACCCTGGCCAGCACACATACAGTATATAAATCTCACAAACGGTCATAGTGTGAGGTGCCATCCACCACCACTTCTGTCTGCACAAACATCATCTAAAGTTGGTATTGGTTGCAGCGTGATGAAAGGACACAAGGATACACAATAAAAATGTTTTTTAGTAATGATTTGGACCCATTAGAACAGTGGTTCTAAAGCATTTTTTTCAACAACGGCAACTCTCCATAATGATTTGTATATAAATATTTTTTATATGATGATTCCGCTATTTACTGCTTATTTCCTCCTATTTGATAGCTATGTTTGAAAATGTAACATAAAATTGTAATTTAAGCACAAGTTTCCCCTTTTTAAATTGTGGTTAAAGGTTATTAAAATGCACAATGAAATAAAACAGCCTACAGCCAAGCTGGAAGCTCTGTGATGCTGCACTTTTTAAGCTTTGGGCTAAATGCTAACATCAACATCCTGATAATGCAAGTAATATCTACTGTGTTAACCCTCTTAGTTTAGCATATCATGCTAAAAATTAGCTAATCTACACAAATACAATGTGCAGTGATTCTCACAACAATTCAACCAAAAGTCATCTACACATTTCATTCAATCCCAAACATGTCAACCCCTTGGTGGCTCTACAGGAAAGTCAATGTGTCACCAAAATCAGTAGGTATCCTGACAGGGATGTGAATGTGTTAACTACATTTCATGGCAATCTATTCAATTGTTGTATTCAGGCCAACATGGCATTTTTAAACAACAGCAATATCAGACTTTATCTGACACTTACCATGTACCTTCATCATATTTTTTTCTGTGTGCAGTTTCTGTTTTATAGCTTGTTGCTAGTAGAAATTCAAGAATGCAGATTATAGTTTGTTCTTAGGGAGAATGAATTGCCACTATGTCACATCATTGCCAACAAATAGTCAATTGGCCCCACTATTTCTGAATTAACCCTAGGTGAAGTGGGTGAAATGGCCATTCAGGAGAAGTGAGGAACATTCAAAAGACATTGTGTGGCCCATTTCATTTGCACTCACAGCGCATGGTTCAGTTCCAGTTGAACTGGCTTGTAGTGACTCTGTTTTTCTTGGTCCCCGAGACGAGAGGCAGAAACCTGGCCTCTCTGTAAGTCACAGGGATAAACAAAGATTTGACATGCTGTGCTGCTGCACCTTCAGTGCAGTGTTTAGGTACCTCCTAGCCTCTCTCACCGACTCTTACAAACACACTATAATAAACTTAGTGTCACAGTAATCTTGTGTTGAAAAATCTTCTGCAATTTAGTTCCCAATAACTGCTCAGTCTGCAGCTTCTCTCCGTTTATAATCACCAATGCACTATGTCTCTTTATTGTATCTAGTACTACCTTTAGGCATTGTTGTGATTGTCTTGACACTGGTAGGGATTATTGTTTTTCAAGCTAAGGCTGCAATAAATCTGCACAGCCAGATTTAATACTAATCCTGCATGCATCAATATTCAGACCTGAGACTTATCTTGGGTATTAAGCACTCCTCAGGCAACTGCACACATGCAGTGTACAAGGTTCTTTAATAGTGTTATATGATATGGTACTGAGACTTCAGTTTAAGGATGATTTAGTCTTAATTTTACTTGAGATTATATCTACTTTTACATATTTTGCCATGCTAGCATGGCAATACAGATGGCAATGCCTGTCCATCACTTAGGTCCAGACTGAAATATCTATGAGATCAATTGCTATGAATTTTGCTGTGACATTTAGCTTCCCAGAGGATGAACCTTACTTACTTACTTTTTTGATCCCCTGACTTTTCTACTTGAACCACCATGAAGTGAATATATGTAGTAAAATGTGTCAACTACTATTGGATAGATAGCCATGGAAATTGGAGCACCCATTCATGTTCCACTCATGATGAACTGAGTGATGAACAAAATTAACAATATTCTCATCAGCCTCAGCGGTGCTCGGTGTTTAGGCCTCATTATCAAATGTTAGCATGCTTACACATTAAACTAAGATGGTGACCATGGTAAATACTGATTTGTCGGTATATGTGTCAATCAATCAATGTGTTGTTGTCAAGGCTGTTGCTAGCCTATGATGTTTGCGGCTCTTTCTGACAGAACCTGTCAGTATGCTAACAGTTAGCCATCTGTTAGCTAGTTAGCTGGATTTTTCTAAAGAGCTCCAGGAGGCTTACTCCTTCCTTTGTAAAGTACTCAGCAATGAAAATGCTGCATTCTGCACACACTGCAAGAGTACATTTTCGGTCGCGCATGGTGGAAATGTGGATAAAAAGATTATGTTAAAATAGCCAAACATAAGCGGTGGTTTCCCTGAGAGCTGAAAGCTCCAGAAAATAAACATCTAAGAAGAAAGACTGCAAAGTATAAAGTACCTGGCAATTTTCTTGAAGGTAACTTTCTTTAAAGGCTGTTTCTCATCTTTTGTTAGTAACGAGGTATAATTGTGATTCAGTGTTTTGACATTTTAATCTTTGTAAACTTGTGATCAGCTCATTGCATAATGTTGTGAAGATGTAAGTTATTTTTTATGTTCTAGGTTACTTCTTACTTTATAGTTGAGAAAACATAATTTTTCATCTGTTGAGGCGCTGTCAATGGTGCGCTCAGTAGGTGTGCTAAGCACTGAAATAATTGTCCCCCATCCTGATGAAAATGCCCATGGTGCATGCATACATGCACATACATGTGCACATGCATGAACGTGTTTTACACTTAAGGGTATAACCGGTCTGGGGGTTTGAAAATATGGTCATCCTATATAAGTACAGTCTCACTGAGCCACTAGCATGGCTGTAGACTCTTTATTACATCGATCCTATGATCTTCAGCTAGAAATATAAAACCACTGGCTTAAGACAAATCTTGCTTCTTAATATTCTAGTTCCTACATGTTGGTAGTCAAATTAAACTCAGGTAGATATAAGATTTATGACAAGCTTCACAAGTGTGCCAGAGTTACCTCTTTGTGACATAGCATTAGAGCCTTTTAGAAATCACTGTCTTTTTCACCAGTCACATGAATGACAATGCATCAAAGAGATTATTTTTTTCTTTTTTCTTCTGGTCTCTTTCCACTTACACTGCAGTTCTTTTAGTGAACCCAAATTGCTGATCTGCTTAACAGTAACTCTATCCGTTTGGTTGCCCAACCCACCTTTATTTGTTATGCCACAGGATCAGCCATTTTGTGTTTATCTTGTTTTTGTCCTATTTATCAGTGAGGGGTTTATCAACTCCCTTGCATTTCAATTTCAATTTTATCAAGTTACTAAGCAACAGACTGCCTGCAACAGTACAGTAAGTTGTTTTTGATTGACAGATATACACTCAATTAATCAAAGGGCACTTTTCTCGTCAACTTACAGGGGAAAAAAGCATAGGGTATTTGCCAGAACTGTATTCTGAGAAGCTGGAAGCTAAAATTGATGTTCTTGCTCATTCTATTGCAGAATAAAAAGCAAAGTTTTCTTTCTTTCTTCATTTCATGGTACTGTGAGTTACCCAGCTGTGTTTGTACCTGTGTCAGCCATGTGATCATGGCTCATATACACAGCACTCTCATTGCTGAATTTCATGATGAATGGTTGTTGTTTTTTTGTTGTTTTTTAAAGATGGCTTTTACTGCTTTATATTTCTTTGTTTGAAAGAGAAGAGAGAGGGCAGAGATGAGTCAGGCAAGCCACAATTCCAAGTCAAGATATTTCAGGTAACTGGTATGCAGTTTGGCCACTAGTGAACTCATCTGACAGACAAATGAAACACTGAGTCTCCCCAACCTATCTCCAGTCAAGAGATGTGCAAATGATAGCAGAAGAAGTGGACACACATCCCATTAAAATGAAAAAGGGAAACTGTGGTTTGAGAATGCCCAATGTGAGAAGCTTTCTTATATCTCATCTCCATTGTTTTTTTAGATAAAATTAAAATATTTGATTTCATTTGCTTCTCTTTATTAACATTTCCTACTTGGTGATTGGTAAAGGTCACAGTAATATTTAGTATGGATTTACTTCATTTGTCTACATGATGATATAGAGTCAATAAAATCTTGTACTTTTACTATTCAGAAATAGAGGATGGTCTCTTCTGGGGAGTTATTGACCATTCATTAAAATTAGTACTTCTTCTCCAAGTACCTTGAAGAGCATGAAGTTTCAGATTCCCTTTCTTGAAAAAGAAATTGTAAAACAACAGCTGGAACACGGGAGGCGTTGGGTACAGGAGGAAGTTTGTTTTGTTGATTCTACACAGGATATTATCAGAGCCACATTTTGTAACATTAACATTCCTGTGCTAGGTAGAGCTAAATGAGAATTTGCAGAGACTGTACATATTTTTCTCGTATTTGTGTTAATAAGAATTGCTTGTCACATTCTTAACTAAGTGGAACTGTTTTCCTCAACTCATCTAAAGGCAGATCGTATTGTAAGATGAAAACCAAAAACCTTTTTATGTCATTTCTACCTCTGTGTGCTCTCCAATTAAAATTACAGACACATGCTCAGCAAAGGTTACTAAAGAAATGCACAATGTTCCACATTTACAGGGAGGATTAATCAGCAAGGATTCAGTCATGTTGAATGAGTCATATTTTATTCAGGATATTAAACCTACAGTAACTGTCTCATGGACTTGGAGACATACTGCAGTGTTCAGTCTGAGTGTCAGTGCCCTGTTAGATTATGGTGCCTTCAGTTATTCACAGAAAGAAAATATCTTTCACAGAAAGATGCAACAACATTGCAGGGGATAAGATTTCCCCTGCAATGCAGATGTATGGGATTGACCACTGAGATACTGCAAGCTTGAGAAAAAGAGTGATTACTATGAAACAGCTGGCTTTACTGACAGGTGCGCTATTGATTTTTCTCGGTTTTATTATATTTTATTTCTTTTATTCCCTTTTGAAAATACCTGGTGTCACCACCTACTCAAGCTGAAGAAAAAGAAAAGCCACAGTGGATAATTCAATCGCTGCATGTGTAACAAGCACAAAAAATTATGAGAGCAGAAGCATATTGAATGCAAGTGAATGTAGATGGAAAACTCTCCTGTGCAGCACTTGTGTGTCTTACTAACCTCCCAACCTTGCTCCTAAAGCGGGGTGTGTGTGGGTAGGTGGTCGTGGAGTGTGCCGCCCCAGGCCTGGTCATGGACTGTGCCCACCCAGTGCTGACAGATGGCAACGGAGCTAACACTGTAGACCTGCGGTGGCCCCGGGCCTGAAGCGTTCACTCCCAGCGACAGACCATATCCATCATCTTAGTCTCACCAGGGGCCATTATGGAAACTGCCCTTCAACATTGTGTTGTACGCACAGAGTCCATGTTACTTGCTGATCCAGTCCACCTTGGCAGGGGTGAACACATACATGCCTTAGTATGTCAGTGTGTGTTCACATGAGTTGATGAGTGTTTGCATGACAGCAGAGACAGGCTTTTCTGCAGCAGGTAAATGATCTGCACATCAGCCAGCTGAGACACCACAATGCCTTGTGTTGCATTTGATGGTTTATTTTATGGTTGCTTGTTTTAAATGTTTGCTTATATTAACAGATACTTACTTATCACTATTATTAAGATAGTCAACAAAGAAGCATCTTTGTTTTTGCTGGTTTCATTCTACTGGCAGCATTACAGAGGGCTACAGATTGTCCCACTAAGTCTGTTTAGATGACAAGAATGAAACCTACGCAGTGTGAATGTCGTCTCTGTTGTTTTATAAAGTGTTGGTTTGTGTGTGGAGGAGATGGTGACACTGACAGCTTTACAGCATGTTTTATAGACCATATTGTTGTCTCTCTGGACATTTGCTGTTATGATTTCTAGAAACAGAAAATAGTCCTGGGCCAACTGTTGAGCATAAGATACAATTTGTCCTACAGTACATTGCTCCCACCTGCAATATTCTGTGATCAGCTGGTTTATACATTACATTCATGAGCTCTGTGCCAACTGCTCAATGAGCTGCGCTGAGCTCTCCATTTTGAAAAATAATTTTCTGAAAAGCTGGAAAAAAGTGTCAGCCACAAACTGGCTTATGCATCTAAAGGCTTATTTTTCATGTTACAAACACTGTGAGTCATATTTAAAATTTTAATTCTCAGAAGAAAAAATCTGATATGCTTATTTCACCCCAGGATAAACCCCTTAACTGATCCCTTCAGCTTGTAGAAAACAAATCTGATTGCTGAACGTGATGCATTCTAGTAAAGAACATCAGCAAACTTTACAAGTAGAAGACCTTGACTTGAGCTCTGTATCTATCTGGATCTATTTTCATCCATCTAATTTGCTGCATCTACAGTGTCAGTATAGTAATTGAGTTCGCAGCTACTGAGAGCCTAAGATTAAGATCCTATTGTACTATACACCAATGGCTGGTTCCGTTCAAGGAGTAGCCATCTTGATCTCATGTTAAACACCACATCATATGTACAGGGATGGAGAGACGGAAGATCATCAAATAGATTTTAAATTATAGTGAAACAATACAGCATATCGGCAGCTCAGGCTTAGTTTATTAATGCATTTATTTTGCATGTATTAATTGTTTGTCATTGTAATTGTTGTCAACAGTTATCAGGATTGGATTGACTGATGATTGACAACATAATACAGCACTGTGTTCATATGAAGTATGTCTTCATATTGTTTATGAACATAAATTATGAAGCATGTATTTATTATACTGGTGAATTGTATTCTTTATATAACTAGTGCTAAAGTATTTACTTATTTATTCATACTTTTTTACTCTTCATGACAGCTGATACAATTTGCTGATAAAGTTCACAAGATATTGCTGAAAGTTTTTATGTTACCTTAAAGCAACAAAAACCTTCTAGATCAACATGTTTTCATAACTTGTGAACATACTTACTTGTGAATAATATATACATTTTTGTATATAATTGGAACATGCTGTATGGATTTATTAATGTGTTATCAGTCTGTATATAATTAGATATGATTACAGCTATGTTTTATTAAACATGCATTAACTGTTCATACACAGTAAGAGTTTTAATTGTTGAAAACTACATTCATAATATTGCATAAATGTCCTAATATCATAAATGCACCATAGTGCGTCATTATTTAGTGTTCATATCTGCTCATAAATGCATAAAATTTACACTGAGTTGTAATACAGAGCTCAGTAAAGTGAAATAAAATTATACTGTCTCTTCACAAGTCTAAAGTAGAATTTAAAAAAAGGTCTATATAAAGAGCAGGTCCAGTCATTCTGGTATTACAACCCTGCCACAGGTATGGATTTATAAACTGTGCCTTTTGTAAATATTATTTTTCACTATATTTTAAACCTGTGTCTTTTGTTTTCTCTCTGCTGAATGAGAGCATTGCTCATTAGTTTATGGCCTCACACTCAGCCTTTTGTGAATGACACATCCAGACCTGGAGGACAAGAATCTGATTATGATGACGCTCTGTGGGAGTTACATGCAACCTGGTCTGCTGTTGTAGGGCAAAGCTGCTCTTCCTCTTTCCTCATGTCATGTCTTTGCAAACGTTACACATGGGAATTAGGCCCGAGTACATTCATCTCAGCGGTGATGGCATCTATATTAGGATGACAAATTTGTTCCTGTCACCTGATGAGGGACTGGGACTGCATGTCAAGACGCAGGTAAAGTCAGGAAGACAGTGATTTGTGGCCAAGCTGAATATCTCCTCCTCTCTTGCTCTCACTGTCTCAAAACACACACAGGCAAATGCTTGGATTTGTCATCTATTTTTGGATTTTGAGGGGAAAAGAACACAAAATGAAGCATTACATAGACACTTTGGAGGTAGGATTGAACTGAACTATTTCTCCCAAAATGACAAGTGTTTGTATGTTTGCATTTAGATAGAGAGTGGCATGATTACAAGCCATTCTCTGGTAATTGTTATTCCTGCCTCACTCTCCAGTTTAACCTTAATGTATGATATTCCTCCTGGTCAGTCCTCTGCTCTCAGGCCAGATTACTACCAAGGCGAGCTACGGAACGCGCACAGAGCTCCAGATTCGATTTCAGATAACGAAAATATCAGGGCATCCAGAGGGGAAAATGCTTCAATGCCGACAGATTTAATTTATCTGAGAAGTGTGAAAGCAAGGATAAGGGAGGAGGGACAAAGTCAACCATGTACTATACTTCTAAGGAGCGCTGTTTATGCATAGGCAAGAGAGAAAAGAAATGAGAGAACAAGAGGGGGGAGCGTAGGAGGTAGATGGAGGCTGATAGTGTCTTATGAATTTCATATTAAGATTTTATCATTTAGAGCATGTAGCTAACAGAAGGCATCCAGCCTTCTCCTGTGTAATCTGCTAGAAACTGTATACTACATGGCAGCAGCTCAACATGCACTCTTCTGCACTTGTCCATATTGTGTGCACATTATTTATAAGTCCCCAGTAATAAATAATAAGAACCAAGCTTAATTAGAAATCAAAATATGGACTGTTTATCATACATTGTACAGAATGTCGAGAATACAGTCGTATTGAGCACCAGTCACATATGGTTCACTCTGAGTCAGTGACTGACATGGTGATTGTGTGACGCAGGCACTGGCTGGGAAATGGACTTTGTGCTTCCTCCCACACGGCAGGACAACTTCCCCGAGTACCTCAGTGCCTCAGCTGTATCAAACGCCATGCTAAATGTTGAATTCGCATTAAGGCACAGTGGATGACTGTTCCTGAAAAAACAAAAAGTTGAATGGGGTCCTAAGGGGGACTTGAGGAACATCTACAAAGCAGCGCAGCAGTGCCTTGAAGCAGCCACATTAGAAGGCGTCCTCACACAGTAGTGTTCTCGGGTCCCTGAGAGGGAGTGTGTTTAACGAGGGTACAGGCATTGTGTACATTTTGAAGCAGCTCTGTAATTACCCCACATCTACTTGCACAGCACACCTTTACACTCCTACATTAGCCCATACCTTTCCCTTGTATTAAGCACTCAAATACAGTCTTTAATTTTCCACAGCAGAAGCTTTCCTGAGCCTGCACACTAGGCTAGCAATTGAGCACTCATTCCTGAGTCTTGCTGTTATTTTAGTCACTAAATATAGTCTTTTTACTGTGTTGCTTTCCTTGAATTTACAGAAATTCATCAACACACTGTTACACTCCCAAGTTATACACCTTAGTTATAATGAAATTAAATGCCCTTTGCAAAACATACACCATACCAAACAACTGTTTCTGAATAGATTGAATCCATCAGACTGTTGATGTGTAGCAGAAATAATCAAACAAACGGTACTTTACTATAATTTCTATTCCTATTCCAGTCCTGTTTTGAATTAGATTTATGGTTCAGGGTATATTAAAAATGATATTACCAGTCAGCTGGGGAATGTGTGTCTCTGTGTGCAACTGTGCTTGTATGTTTCTATATTGCGTGCTGTGAGTGTACCAGGTGTGTGAAACTGCCTCCCGGCACCTTGTTAGACTGTCTGGGGTGCAGTGACTTAAAGCCTCGAGGAAGATGTATGGCAAGACAGGAACATGTGGGTACCAGGGGAGGAGATGGAGAGCCTGCGACCATTCTTTTTTTAATGACACTGTGATACTCAGCCTGAGGTCCAGTTGCAGCAACAGCTGGTTCGTTTTAAATAAAGCAAAGCCTTTCTCCCAAAAGGGACAATGTCTCATAACTTAGCAAGTGAAAACAGCTGTCCACCACAGCCAGTTTTATGTTATGGCATACACAAGCAGTCAAAACAGAAAGAAGTGATACCAATTATTCAGACTTAATTGCCTTTGAGAAGTGCCAGCATCTTTTTTTTATATAAATTCTTTGGTGCTCTAAGGATTCACACTACCTACTGAATGCACTCAGTGGCCTGCTCATATGCAATATAATGTAATGCCTTGGGTAATTGCTGACAGGTAATACATTTTGTTGTTGAAATGTTTTGACGCTCCTTAAACTAAAGTTGTTGGAGGCAAAAATCAAAATTGTTTATGAGAGAACAGGTTTGTTTATCATAAAATTAATGATGATGCCGTCCATGCTATAAAAAATGGACTATTGTTAACAAGCAGTTTGTCAATTGTATTTTGAAAGCTGTATATCTCTAATGTGCCAATTAATTTCCCCTATTATATCCATTTAGTCACATGGGCACAACATATTAACTTTAAAGCAGTGTGATATTTAAATGACTCTTCTGTGTGCACTACATAACAAGAGTGAAGTTGTTTTCTTTTACAGACATTCAAATTTTAATACAAAACTTTGTTGTTATAAGAGAACTATATTTTTGTATGTGAACAGATTATAGTGCAGTGCAGTTTTATAGATTATAGTCACCCGCCTTCCTTGGTGAAGCAATCATTTCACACCTAAGTTTGCACAGCAGACAACATCTCACTAACATCTCAACAAAGCCTTTCCTGGGAAAAATAATGCTCCTCTACATTTGCGCCTGTTTATTGCATATATTTTTGTTGTGTGTATTGACGGATGTTCTTCTGGCAATGTCTGTTTTGGAGCTTTGTTGATTCATTTGCTCAGAATTGCAGAATCTGTTGTAAATCCTTTTCTGTGAAGATACAGTACAGAATATCTCTATTTTTACCCAGCTGGTTGTTCCCTATTGTTCTTCACTCTACTGTGAGAGTTGCAGTAGCAATCTGTTATACCACCATGAAGCCTTGCATCAGAGCTTTTCTTTAATTGTTAAACAGACCATAGAATCAACATATTTTTAACATGGTAAGTTTTGAACATGATACACATGTTATAGATATACCAAGTGTATATAGATATAGATATAGATATAGATATAGTTATAGATATAGATATAGTTATAGATATAGATATAGATATAGATATAGATATAGATATAGATATAGATATAGATATGTATGTATATATATTCATCAGTGTTTGTCCTACAGCTGAGCTGTGACAGCGATAATGTCATTCCATTGTCTTCCAGCCACGCTGAAGTCTGACTCTGTGTGAGTCCGTGATGTTGACAGCTTGGCAGACCAGCAGTAGGAAGAGTGTGGGCGAAGGCCAGGCAATACACTGAGCTGAACTCACAGTCTTAGAGGCCCACACGCCTTCATTATTCAGTTGGAATCCATTGAGCATCTGGGACTAAATTATTCATCAACATCGACCTAGTTCCAGGGTGCTAAGTTAGATACTTGGATGTCATCAGACGTTCTGATAAGAGCTGCTGCTGCAGCATGATAGCTGCCATGGGTAAATAGTGTGTGTGCTCGGATCATAAAGAGTACTGGCCGCCATTATGTTGTTATAGACTGTAGTTTTGTAGATCAGATCCTTTAGGTGTATGGAGCTCAGTGTACGACAAGGGAGGAATTCTTGAGCCCGAGTCTAACCATGAGCTATCTCTATCTGTTGTCCCACTCCCTCCCTCCCGCCCTCTCTCTCTCTCTCTCTCTCTCGCTGGCCCACTAATGATGTGTTGCTGCTAGACTGAAGCTTAGGACAACAAACTCCTCCCAATTAGTCTGTGCAGACTACAACTCTGGTCAGATCTGGACACTAGCAGGCCACTATCAGTGTAAATCTGTGACAGCATGAGAAATAATGGCACAAGTTCTGTGCAGGAACATATACAGAATACTGATTCTTCTGCTTTCAGGGGCATTTTAGCTTTGGCTTCAAGAGCTAGTGCCAATTATAGACAAGATATAAATAACATTTCCAACTGTAGTATTGGCTTAAGGTGGAGTCTTGAGTGCACCCTTGATATGATTTATCTGGGATTATTGTGAGAGATGGAAATAAAAGAAGCATGAGGACAATTCCAAGTATAGTAAGAACCACCTTGTAGCGGAGTTTTTATTCTAACTTTGAATTGATATGATTCATTGTTGCCTATATTTTTTCAGACTTTGTGATAGTTGAACAGACTAATTATACTTATGTAAACCATATACACAACCTGTTAATTTAGACCTCCTAGCCACATAAGACAACAATGGTTTTGGCTGATATTTTAAGCATTATAATTGGTGGAGAAATACCATTAGTACTTTTAAATACCATATTGAAGCGCTGCTTATTTTCCTTCATATTTCAACAAACACAGCCCATCTGTAAGTGGAATACATATTCCACATTAGGCTTATATGTTTGAAATCCCTGAAGTCCTGTTGTCATATGCAATGATGAAGGTACTAAAAACTGCTCTGTTGGGATAAAAGGTGGAATTAGAATAAATGTCAAGGAAAATAGCCATACTACAAATATAAACCAGTATTTATTTTTCAGACAAGAAGAGACTTTGGTGCACAACTGTAACAAGCAGTCCACCTCTGGTTATCAGTGATTTCTTCCATGGATTGTCTTGTCTGAAAATAGCGACAGCCCGTGGGGAACAGTTATTCAGTACAGCGCTTACATCTAATGGATTGTGAGCAGTATGAGCATATGGGTTGTGGATGTTGTGGAAATGGAGGATGAGACATACACAGACAAAGATCAGAACAGTTTGTGAGGAAAAATGTGCAGGTTTGCATGCAGTCTAGCAGACGGCTGAAGGCTTTTTTTGTATTATGATAATGTGCTGCAGATAAGCCATTTTCTCTTTGATTTTTCAATCAACCCAGAATTTACTGGCAGTAAGCATTTTTGGTATTTTGAAAAAGTACTGGGCTTTACAGCAGATCTTAATGAGCAACAGATTATGGACACTGAGTAAAAAAAATATCAATTTTCTTACTGGCACCGATCAGCAATATAACAAGAGAGAGAGCTTTACAAAACAAGAGCTTGGACAAAAACAGGGCTTACCAGGGAAAACAGAAAAGCAGAGAGGCAAAAGAAAACAGCAAGCATCCTCAGTGGAATACATTACCAGGACAGTAGAGGCATGCTTCGGATAAATCCTTCAAATGCCTTCAGTGTCCTCCTGACTTTCAGCTCGTCTCCAAAGAGACATGTTGTGTGCCAGAGAGCATTCATCAAATTAGACCAGAGAGAAAACAATGTGAAAACTCACGGCTCTCCATAGAGACATGCCGACAGGTTATCACAGAGAAGGTGTCTTTTGCTCCCGAGCACCAGGGCAGCAGCACACAGCATCATCCCTGAAGAGCGGCCCTCCCCTCCCTCCCTTTTTCCTGCATCAGCCCAGGATTAAGAGGGAAGAACATGCATTCAGGAGGGAAGTTTACAAATGTTCTGCATTATAGTAAAGCCATCTGCTCCATATAGTAGTTATTAGGGAGTAGCATTGAATACTGAGTAGTTGAGCATTAGCAGGGAACAGATATGTGTTTTTAAGGTTGTAGATAAGATGGTGTTCAGAAAGAATGAGAATGCTGACTAAGCTTTAGGGAGCACATGCAAACCAGGGCTCAGCCTGGACATCTCATTAAGGAGGACCATTATCAATCCTCAGAGATCGAAAGGCAGCATGACAGAGCTAAAGAAAGCACCAAGGCGCCTTTGGCTGAGTCAGGTTGGAATTTCCACATCACCTTTGATGGTTCAATCAGTGCAGGAGCCAAGGTCATTCGATAACGTAACTTCACTATTATGTCTACAAAGATTATTTTTCATTGTATCTTAGTATTGTTTATATGATACCCCTTATTACTGAAGTCTAAAATGGCACTGTACTTAGAAACTATTGTATTACTATTGTACTTTTGTATGAAAGCAGGTTTCTCTCAATATCTTCTCAGTGTCTCTTTTTCTTCCACTTTTTGTGTGTGTTTCATACTCCCCAGCTGTCTCCCTAGCTTTTCTCAATACATCTCATAGGAGCGTGCTCTCTGCTGCTCTGAGCAGGGGCAGATAAATGAGCTGTGCTGTAGGTTCACCATGGCTTCAGCACTTTACCGCTAGATTAATGATGCTTTGCAAGCCCCGAGCCTTTGCTTTTAGCATTTTAGATGTACCTTCATAAAATGAACTACAGGTACATCTTGTTTATATGCTTATCTATTGGAGCATCTTTCCTGTGGGTATGCTGCTCTTCACATCAGTAAACTCCACTGAGCTAATGAACCCTCCCAAAAACATACAGTATCTGTGGAGAATGACATTTAGATGAAGAAACCAAATTTTTACTTTTTTTTTTTTTTACTCAAAATCATAGCAGTGTCAAAATCATCACATGCATATCCTGTGTTATTTAGGATATCTCCTTTAGAAAAGATTTCAGTGTCCTTTTCTGGCATCCGGGCCAAGCTGCCTGTCAGTTTTCATCACAGTGGCTAAATTGCATGGTAAGCCCCTCACATACCCCACATTGAATTGTCACGGGTGAGAAAGAAACCAAGCGTTGGAGGAGGACACCATGAATTGGTAATGTTATTGGATTTCAACCAGGTCATGACCACATCAAAATGTTGACCTACACACTAATCCTGTCTAGCAGACTGATGCCTAGTAACGTGAATTCATTTTAGTGTTGATTCAGAGGCTTATATCCACTACACACAGAAGATTCATTTAAAAGTATAGTATAGGGTTGATATTTTTATAAGATCAAAGAAAGATTGGACTTAGATGTGGCTTACAGGCACAATTGAGCTGCGGTTACACAGATCTAGACACAGCCTTTGTCCTTGGAAGGTGAAATGAGCGTGACATTATTTTGTGTTGTTATGAAAGTCAATATCATGGTTTCCTGTCAATTATTTGAAAGTTCCAATGAAGTCTGTGTAATGCAGATTTTAAACAGTAAAATTATACCATTTTACACCTACTCAGATTACATGTCAATATTTTCTCCAGCTTTTACAAGCAAAACAAAAGGCTTCAAATTGCACTGTATCTCATGAACAACTAAATTTAATCTCCATTCCTGTAATTACAAAATCAAAGACCGCCTTTTAAAGAGATAAACAAACATCCATATGCGTTATTGGATTTCACCGTGGTGATGGAGTTTAAGGTCTCACACTGTGGCTGTCTGACCTGAATGAGGAGACAGAAACAAATAAATATGAACGGGCATACACCTCCACTCAGGCTATTCTATGGGGAGTTAACCTACATCTAGTACACCCACATCACATTGCTTCCTCTTCTCTGCTTGCAAATAAATCTGAAGGACAGACTTTAAGGGAGAGAGAGGAGAAGAGGGATGTGAGGGGGAGAGAGAGAGAGAGAGTGAGAGTGGTAAGGTGGGAAGAAGAGAGAGGGAGTATTGATTCCTTGATTCCCGTACCTCTGCCAGTGAGTGCAGAGTGTCAAGATCTCCCGCCAGGAAAAACAAATCACACGGCTGAAGTGATGGATGTGGCACTCCAGGATCCAGTGGTTTTGCCATCTGGATGGCCGACACTGTATATCAGCCTCATGAACAGCAAATTAAATTTACATTTGGACGGCTTCCCCAGGCTTCACCCGGCACAGATGCACCAAAAACAGCCCTCCACCACAACTCCCTTAATGGGTTTGATCTATCATTTCCAGGTCTACTATGTAAAGATGATGTTGGTCCGTGTTCAGAATGTGGAAATGATGTCACAGTCCCAATAAAATCACATTACATGCAGCCAAATGGATGTTAAACAAAATGACATCACCTTTAATTTCCTTAAGATGAGTCAATACTAATCCAACTTGTAGATACATTTTGATGCACAGTCAAACATCAACAAAATAATAGCACAAATTGAATAAAACTTCAAGTCCATCTTCATTTTTGGGACTTAAATGCATTATAGTCCTTTATCAATTTTCTCATTTTGTGTCTGTCATACGCATGCAAGCTCTAGAGTATGAGAATTTTTAGAGCATAAATATTGCCAAGCATGCATTTGAGGGCTTAAAAAAATATTAGTACAAAAGGGATAAGTAGAGGTGTAAGGCTAAATGTATAGCAGTAGGTTATTCTGCTTAGCAAGGCTACATAGCTGAAAATCTAACCCAGCCCTGAAGAGGCTGCCATGCTTAAATTGAAACGACCTTTAACGCAGAGCTGATCAAATGGCCTGAAGCAAGACCATAAGAGAACATTGCAGAATAATGTTTTACAGTATACTTTTTTCTGCTCTTTTGTTTGCCCTTTCCCATTCTCTAAGAGGGTAAAATATATTGTGTTTGGCAGGTGAAGAAGTGCATTGAAAACAGTCTGAAATGGATTTGGCATTAGAGTGGATGTGGCAGCAGAATAATTAAGCACCTCCATATGTGCCAGGAATTTTGTTTATTTCTGATGCTTACTTTGTGAAAAAGAGATATGGAATCACATCACAAGAAATGAGGGGAAAATATTGATTTAAACCTCTGCCCTTTTATTTTCCAATCTCTTTTTTTAAGCTTTCATGGCTGGTTGTCCTCTAAATGTCAGAGGTGTTTTGTGATGGCTCGTAACAATCCCTTGAAGGGCTATGCAAAGCCACACAGTGCAACACAAATTGAGCATGCGAGTTGACAATTGTGCTGTGAACTTTAGCCTCTGCTGTTCCTCAATAATCTGATCTTATTCCTGTAAAGATAGTGTTGCCTGGAAAGCAGTGTAGCAGCTGCTGCAGCGCCAGGCAGCGAGTGACCGTGCTGACAGATAAATCCAGCAGCCAAACAGTGTAGCTGTCTGGATTCACATCTCATCTGCTCTGCTCTTCTTCACCTAACCCTCTGGAAACACCACTATTGGTAGTTCTGAGTGGGAGCCATCTTACTCCATTGATGCAGCTAAGTGTGCTCTGCCCTCACCACTCCACTGTGTGCTTCTCTCTTTTCAGACAACTGACGACTTGCTAGTGGCATCAGCCGAGTGTCCGAGCGATGATGAGGACATTGATCCCTGTGAGCCGAGCTCAGGTGGGTTAGGTTAGTCATCTCTTTTTATTCTACTTCTCTCTGGGTGTGTCAATGTGTCTCTGTGTGTCATAATATAGTCCACCCCCACCACACACAGCATTTAAATGAGCAGATTGGAGTTTCAGTTATAGCTTGAAAGGCTTACCACTGACTGCAGGATAGAGCAAGCTGGAGGCTGTCTATTAAGTCTGTCTGGGAAGTCTCCATTCTGCAACAGAGCATGGTTTCACTGGTTCTAATTTAATGTGTAGTAACATAAAATATAAATGTAATAAAACTTATAGAAGGCAATGACTTTTATTTATATTCATTTATGACCATAGTATTCATGGTCTTTTAAAGGCCCCATGAAACAGAAGATAGAGCTTCTTTAGCTTCTGTACCGTGAAGAATTTCCCTGTGAAACAGAATATTTGAGTGATGTACAGTTACATGTATTCAAAAGTCAAATCCTTCGTATTTGATTGGAATGCTAAAAAGTGGGTACTATGGAGCTACAGGGAACTGTTGGCTCCACATACACCCAAACCTGTTGTTAGATCAGGAGGATGATAAGGGAGAGATGAATGACTTAGACCTCTGCCACATTGTTTTGGAAATGAAAACAAAATTTTTGCTCACCGATATCCAAACACACATCTCTTCCTGTCTCTTTGCATATTGCTCTATTAGCTACTAGACCCACAAACAGTGATGTGTGGTTTTATGTGACCAATGTGGTCACATTTGATTGGAAGAACTTTTGTAAAGGCCCCTGAGTGCAGGATGAGTCACTAAACATTTGAAATCATTTTACAGGAAGAGAAAAAACAGGGATTTTGATGTAAAAATACTCTGATACTGATTTTTTGACATCTATTTGGCGATTACAAAGAGATAAATGAACAATTAATACTGGGACACAGGATTAAAGCTGGGAAAATGTATTTTTCATTTCATGTAGCTTTGGCAATGTTTATTTTAATAGCTTTAGGCTACTGTGGACAACTGGAACATGGAAGGTCAGTTTGGCAAACATTTTAATTTTAACAGCTTAAAGGGGACCTATTATGCTTTTCCTTATTTTCAGTCATATATATAATGTTACAGTGTCCGATGTTCATATGTGGGTGTGGCCCACAGTGTGGCCAAAGTGTCAAATAATGAGGTAAATGTATGTAGAAGTAATTGCTGTGAGTAAAAAGCACTTGTTTCAGACTGCTCTGAATGCTCGGTTTCCAAGGTCCTACATCAGCTCTTGATGGAATTCTTTATATCGTCATCTCCAGACACAGCTTGCAAGTTCACTGTTCTGCTCCGCTAACGTGATGAGCAGCGTATTCCATTCAGTGTATTCAGGAGCCACATCCATCCCAGAAGCATCCTCCGAGTGGCCCAGCGAGCTTGAATGAAATATGCTACTTTAATAGCAATTTTAATATTTTAATTGTAATATTATTTTATGAAAATAGCATTGTTATTGTGTAGCTGTAGCTATTGTGTGTTCCGGGCACTGTGGCCATGGTCTAAAATCTGTAAGAAGTCAGGAACCAGGACTGCAACAACCAGGAATGAGAGTTGCACATGAGCAAGTGGGTGAAGAAGAGTTGAACTGTTGCAGGAAGACAAGTGTTGGAGTACAGAAAGCTTAGTGTTATCTAAAAGATTTTCAAAGTCATGGCTGAATATTAGGCTGATTATTTAGCCATCTTAAACATTGCTATTTTTTACTACATTGACTTTGATTTGTTTAAAATTTGTCATTACCAAAAGCTGAAAAAAAAGGTTTTTAAATAGACTACTGAAAATGTTTGGCCCATCTACATTTCCTGGTTTTAAAATCTGGCCCAATTGATTTAGTAATTGAATATCCCTGCATGATGGCATTTTTCCATTGTTTTGGGGGTAGTCACACCGAGCCATGACTCGTGTCAAGCTGGCACACTGAGTGTTTTTCCATTACACAGCACAGCAAAGTGAAATAAGTTGTTTACCTGCTGGAGGTGTGCTGGTCATCTGCAGCTCTTCATCAAACATCATCATCATTGTGGCTGTTTCTGCTTGTACTATTCCCCCCATTTTCTAACTGTTCCACTGCACAAATAGCTCCAAATATCTCCAAGTGTTTCAACTGTTTTTTAGCTAATTTTGGGAGGAACATGTTTCATTTCCTGTAAATTCTTCAAAATAAAAGTGGTCCATTATTTAGTACGTTAAAAGCTTTAAATTTGAAGCAGTAAAGCGGGAAATATTGAGTTTTCATCAGCAGTAACTTAACATGACTCTGATATGTACTGCCCCTCAGCAAGCTTCCAGAAGGCTGGCCAATCAGAACAGAGTGGGTCCAAAAGGAGGGGTGCCTTAAAGAGACAGGAGTTAAAACTGCCTTTTAAGAGACAGAGACTGAACTGAAGGGCTTTTCAACCGTGAATCACACAAAACTGCTCTAGTGCAGTCCCAGAAAAAAGAGAGCTGGGAATGACCATAGATGTGATAAACGGCATTTTTTTTACTTAGTGGCAAAGCCGATTGTTTGCCTGCTCTGCTTTTTTTAAATTATTTATTTATTTATGGAAATGTCGGGTGGTCTCCCTGTTTGGTCCAGACTGAAATATCAAAAACTATTGAAACCATGAAATTTGTAAATATTGATCATTGATAATGAATCTTACTGATCACTCATTTCCCTTAGTGCCACCATTAGCTAGACTCTTGAGTAGACTCTTTTTATTGGACTGAAAATCCATTAATAACTGTTGTTCGTTGGCTTCCATCCATTCAGATTAAACTCAGCCGAGCATTTCCTAAGAACTGTGTCCCTGAGAAATCAGGCATAACTAAAACTCCACACTGCTAAAAGTGTTTTGTATGTGTCAAAGCAGCTGCTTCACTGTGTTTTAATTGTGCACCTATTCATCTCCATCAGCTCATGGCATTTGTTAATACGCAAACAGGGAACACACAGTTGTAATTATCAGACCCACATGACACCAGCACATGATATCAAGAAGAGCGTAGTGTGTTAAGGTTGATGTTTTACACAAGTGTGTAGAGGGTCCCCACTGTTGTTAATTAAATTCTACAGGAAGCAGTAGGAGTTCATCCTGTTGTTTCTCACGTACTATTGTTCATGATAGCCGCACATAGCATCCCTTGGAGTTTATGATTGCAGTACATGCTCTTAATAAAACAATATTTTTGTCTTTAGTTTTAACTGCATGTTCTAGCAGCCTGATAAATATACAACAAAGAAGCACTCCTTTCACCACAAAATGTCTCAAGACACAGCTGTTTTTATCAGCTTCGCTCTGGCAAATTAGGATTGTAAATCTGTTAGTTCCCTACACTGCCGCCAAACTTTTAATCTCTTACCTTTCTACACATGGAAGGCAATTAAGTCTTAACCCAAGCACCCGCCTATGAATAGAAGGATTTTTAAATGCATTCTGAAGTGATGAGAAGCACAGAGAACAATTAAGTCCAGACCCAAGGCCCCCCACTCCATCTAGACGTGCTATCGATCAGTATGTGGTCATAAAACCTCCACTAAATTAATGTCTGCCCCACAGCAAAGACTATCAACTTTCTAGTCTGTCTCTCTTCCTGTTACTCTGGCCTTCTTCTAGCAACATTAGCTTTCGCCACAGTTACTCCCCATCTATAACTCTGGCTCTCATCCTGGGCATTAGAATGATATTCCCATCGGGCAGCATCACAATAGGTACTTCCAATGTACATCTGCTACCTCTGTCAAATACCATACACAGGAGATTTTTCTGTGCACTGATTCACACTAGCAGCTTGCATTATGATATTTTTTTGACAAGGGCATCTGCCAAAACATCAGTCGCGAACTGTGTGATGCTCAGGGACGCACATTCCCAGAGCAGAGTATCCCTCTCCCTCTGTGATCACTGAAGGGGATTTGACACCAGAGCTGCGGGCTCCCAGGGTGGCAGCTGTCTAACACCGTATCCTTATTAATATCTACATTCAGAACGATTCACACGCTCTGCCAAGCACTCACCACATCTCAGACAGTGTTGCTGTGCATAAAGAACTGGATCCCATG
This sequence comes from Euthynnus affinis, assembly GCA_029490765.1. Classification (NCBI taxonomy): domain Eukaryota; kingdom Metazoa; phylum Chordata; class Actinopteri; order Scombriformes; family Scombridae; genus Euthynnus; species Euthynnus affinis. Next base: position 11,542,459 of record CM055852.1, on the reverse strand, counting down.
TCGCTGATAAAGGACTGCTTTCTCATATTACTGTTTAGCCAACTCCTTTTAATGACGAGAATATATCATTTTTCAAGCGACACCTTGACAGCCTGTTCTGTCTGTGAACTCAAACACAGAGGCCAGATGCACACACTTTTGATGCCTCGGGCTTCGCAACACATGTATACAGGAGGATAATGTTGGTGCATAAGTGATCCCAAGAGGTGAGCTTTGAACCTGACTATTATGTGAGCTATCTATGGCCCAAGGTCAGCTCTAGATCATCCGGTATATCAGCGCGAGTCTCGTCCCACAGCAGTCCCTATCAGCTATTGAGTGACATCAATCGAGTAAACCTACTTATTGCCATGCTTTATTTCTCTTACCTCCGGAAACCATGGAAAGCCAGCTACACCAACAGAGCTTATCACCCGGCAGGACTCAGATTAGATCATACTGCAGCAAATTGAATCCTCCCCCCTGGTTCAGGAAACCACGGAGGAATACACAGACCCATGATGCTGCAACACATCTGATCTGTAATAGGAGGCTGGTTCGGGGAGTGTGCATACACTCAGCAGCGGGGCCCTGACAGCTGAATATCACTGACTACAATTCTTTGTGATGCCTGTTGTGGAAATTGTTGAAGATTTTTTACAAGTTTAGCAAAATAAAACATGCAAAGTTCTTTAGCTTCCATGTGATCTCATTTCACCTTCTTAGACCGAAAAGTCACAAAAAATATACAGATATCCTGCATAATGACCTAAAGTGCCTTAAAGGGCAATTCTGATGTTATAGAAATACTGTATAAATTCTGACATTTAGCCTAAAAGAGGCCGGCATTTTCCACACAAAAAATATGATTGTTCATTTAAAGGCCATGATGAAGTGTTAGCCAATCATCTGAAGAAAAATAGTTGTGGGGTCGCTTGTGTGAAAATAGTCTGGTGAACAGCCTGTCGAGATGGCGGCTGGCGCTGATTTTCAAGTGCCAACCCTCAGTTTTCATGGTAGAAGTTAATGGAACAGGTTGTTGCCGAGCTGCATGAGGTCAGATGGAACGGATGTCTCTTACCTACCTGCTTCATTTCATTGGCGTCATGCAGGCTGTTGATGGAGGGCAGCTGCTGCACGGCGACCCGTATCCAAGGTTACATCCTGCAACTGCCTTTGTTTCTCATCATTTGGTTTTTCTCCTCAGAGACTTTTTTTTTTTCCACTTTGCTGCTCATCCTCCATTTTTGCTCAAATTAGTCAAATTTTATTGATTGCCAAATCTGATGCAGTCTGGTGTCCTTTTCTTATGCATTCTTAAAAAATATCAGAGCAAAATATTCTTTAAGGAAAACACAATAAATAAAGAAATCTAATATTTAATGTTGACTATTAGATCATTCAGAGCACTGAGTCTTGGGTAGAAGTTTATTGCTTGTAACAATGTTTATCCAGAATTTGAATTAGATAATAAGGATATATTATTGTTATTGTTGCTATCTGTTAAATATTTATTTTAAGAGTATTGACTGAATTGTCAAAATATAAAATGGGATATTATTCTTTTTATACATTGATGATACACAATATAGGCAGTGAAATGATGTTTTCTTGATAACTGATGATAATTGATTGGTGTAATGCACATATTTTTTCTGTCTTTAAAAAGAAAACACAGTGTACCAGGTCAAAATGATACTCTCTTAATTGATATGGGTGAGAGAAAAAAAAACACAGTGCACGATGCTGAAAAAAGTAATGTTAAAGAAAGTTTTTCTTGCTCTTGATTTCAGAATACACAATGTCTCTTCTCTGAACTTAAATTCTCTGATCTCAGCCTCTCATGTATTTTCACATATATATATATTTATATATATTTCTATGTGGAGTGCACAGAAGTAGAATATTTCCAAACGTAGCATTGAAGCATTGGCAGGGTGTTTATCTTTTATATTTTTACACCCTTACCCTTCTCCACTATCATTAATTATGTAACAAGCAGTCATGTGAAATGTGATTTGTATGAAAGAAATGGGCTCCTTGTCAAATACAAGTACCAGCCCGCAGCCTCAGTGCAAGATCTGGTATATGCACCCTTCTACATTTCACAAATAATCTCTTGTGTCTTTATTCTTAGCTTCAGCAGCTCTTTGCTGTGAATTGCCCATAGGCAGGTTAAGGTTAATCATCTCTAGTTTCCTTTTCTCTCTATGCTCTCTAACCTCTTTCTATCCTCAAGCATTATGCTGTGACATTAGCAGCTACTAATGTGTTTGACATTTGTTTTAATAGATTTAATTTATGGGTAGGAAAACAATACATAGAGTAAACCAATAAATCAAACCACAAATGAACACTCTCTTTAACCCCATGGCAATGACAGGAATGCACCCAGCCAGGAGGGAAAAAAATTAGAGTAAATTATTGTTTTAAAAGTAGCTGTGAGATTAATGAAACATTAAGAACACTGTGCTGGCTTAAGAGGTCACTGCCCACATTTAATAGGTTATTCAATCATACCCAGCTGGAACTCACTGCGTGTTCAATCCTTCCTTTGCTGAACACAGTGGCATGCACCTTGCATGCCAACAGACTGCCGCTAGCGGAGATGGTTTAACAAATGAAAAATCCTTCTGAAGACTGGATGCCTATTGAATGTGATCAGAGCTCATGCCCATCAAACTAAACATGTCTGAAGCAAACAGCAATGACCTTCAAGCATCACGCATGCTCTTTTGCAAAATAAATATTGCTATTATTTGCATGGTATGCCAATTCATGCAGACAATCTTATGGAATTTTGCCATTTTTGTTTTTCCACACTCTTTCAGTGAGGATTATGCCTTCCAAGTCTTCTTTCTACATCCTATTTTAAATGAAGTGTGTTCTCAAAGAAAACAGGATTTCACACTCACTGTCAGTCTTTCTCTTTACTGATCCCACCATATTTATATTTTCAATTATTTTTTATTTTTCTACCACACATCTTTTTGGTTTGCTGACATTGATGCTAACACAATGTGTCTGTTTATAAGTCTAAGTAGGGCATGAAAGATTTTGCATACTCAAGAAAAGAAAAGACACCCAACCAAAGGTCCGTTATGGTAATAATATAAGTAAGTTAGGGCTTGGAAATATTAGCCAACAATTCACAGTTGACCAATCAGTAAAATGCTTTTGGAAAATACACTGAAATATTAACTCTGTCTGCATTTTCCTCTATTGATTTCTCCCTGTAGCAACAGGAAAAAAGGTCTTTGATCTGTGCGCTTACAATAATGTTATTTCCTGAGCAAGAGAAGTAGAATGTGTATCATATAATGTTGACCATTAGGTTGTGGATGCAGACTAGTCTCCAGTAAATGATAGACTTCTATGATAGACTACTATGATGTGTACTAGCACCAAACTATAGGCTGCAATGCAAGGTTGTGCATTTTCAGGGGAAGTTTAATGATCATAAAAAAACATTAGTGATCACAGTTTCTGTGATACAGCCACTAACATGATTCCTAGAATACAGGTTTTGTGAATTTCATGGAGAAATACTGGAATAGCAAACAAAGAGTGTAACTTCACATGTCATAGACAGTTTGTAGAACATATTGTGTCAAAAATGTTTCAGAGTCTCACAGTGTGAGTCTGTAGTTTAGATATTTGTAGATATAAGTATTTGCAGCAGTATTTGACTGTTCAGCTTTTGTGCAGTCTTGAAGCTCCTGTATATAGACCAAAGGAAAATGTAACCTAAGCATAAGACTCTTTAGGAATCTAAACAAGAGATGAACTCCAGACTTGTGGCGTTCATGCTGAGTAAGCTTAGCCCTCTTCTTTCATCTTGCCTCTTTCAGAGGAACCCCTCAGGGCAAAAGCTTAAACTGCAGCATACCTGTTACTGGGCTAAATCAAACATCTTTTAGTTTTAGTAATTTTCACTCGGACCTCATTTCATGCTCACTCAGCTCTCTGTTCATCAGCCACCATCAGCATGTGTGGAGCCACTCCAGACTCACACACGCATGGTGTCATCAGGCATACTGCCAGCATGTCACAAGTACAGGATGGCTTGCATCACTTCTCGAGGACACTCAGATAATTATAGAGGGAAGAGGGATTTAATAAGTGTTTTGGCTCTGCTGCAGTTGATACAGTGACCTGTCTGCAGACTGATCCCCAACTATATGACGGCTATGACAGCTTGTGATTACGACTGGATATGTGAAGTAAGAAGATGGTATAACACTAATCTGGCTGAATAACAGCAATGTGTCACCGAGCATGCCAACTAAGCCCGGGTCGCTCTGAAGGCTTCCCACAGCCACACCTCCTTAAGCTCTCAAAGATGCACGGTGCACGCCCATGTTTGTCAACTGTTGCACATAAAATTTCCTTTAATTACCCATCATGCTAAAAATGACTTGAGTTACTTTGGCTGATAGATAAACACAGCTTTGCTGTAGTGCATCCATTTATGAAAAAGCATCGTCCATGCGTACTCTACAAAACTCTTTCAACCCATTACTACCATCAGTTAATGAAAGGTCAAGCCCAGTCTGTCCATTCAATATATACTAAGTAGTCCTGGTTGCTCCATTACCTCTCAACAAGCCTCACACGCACCTGAAGTAACCCCCTCCCCACCCCCCATCTCCACTCTCTGTGTTTTCTTTCATCCATGGCCCCGTCAACCTGCTCACCCTGTTACAAATTACCAAACAAATGAACCCTCTCGCTGGAAACAAATGAGGAAAAATAGTCTTTGAAGAGGACCATTTATTCAAATCCCGCTTGACAGCGTGGAATCTCTGATCCCATTCCTCTCCTTGAGAGCACGTGGCAAAAGCAAGTCAGGCAAAAAGAAGGGGAATCACATCAGGCATTTCACAGGCTTTTAAATGACAAGTTCCATTGCACGAGCGCTAATATCTTTGAGAGGCGAGCCCGTTTAGCCATACTAAAGAATCCGGGAAGAGTTAAGAGGAAAGATGCTATCAAACAAACCCTGCAGTTACCAGAACATTGAAGCCAAACCAATCTCAGTGTTCATGTCATTGCACTCTTCAGTGCCTCTGTGTATGGCAAAGGTAATTCTTGGCCAGGCTATTTTCATTTTCCTTATGAACATTATGGATGAGGGTCATGTTTGTGATCATCCGTGCTTCTTTGTTTACGGTTTTCCTTGTGCATCTCTACAACAGGAATCTCAGCAAGGCTTGGTGAAGGGAAATGATTTGTAACGAAATGACTGAAACATTAACTGTTGTCCTTGTGAATAAAACAGCAAGGACTTTATGATGGTCTGGGATGTGATGCTGTAATTCAAGTCTCGCTCTGGGATGAGACAGAGAGGAGAAAGTTATTCCGCCAGCTTTTACACAAGTGCAATCCTTCAAAAGTTAACCCCCCTGAGTTTACCTCTATCGCTGCACCCCCGCTATGCCACCATGAAGCTAGGCGCCACTTTAAGGTCATTTTCCTCACGTCTAATTTTACCCTTGGGTACGCTCGAGTAGAGTGTATAAGAGCAGCCATCATTTTAAACACTTGTTTCAGGCGCTATTTCTTTCTCAGTTTATGTGCCTTCAATCTGAGGTGATGGAGTGCTAATGAACAGACAGGCAGATGCATTTTGACTGAGGTCTTATGAACCCTTCTTGAAGGCCTTGTGTCTGCCATATTACTTTGCCCAATTTGAGGGAAAGAAAGTCCAAGGTGCACAGCCAGGCACCCGGGTAACAAATGAGCCGCATCATCAGCTGTATCAGTTAATCTAAGGGACTATGGAAGATCCCTGCCTGCCATCAGGTGGCTGTTTGATAGACACTGCTGGGACTAAATGCAAGCTAATGAGCTGTAATGAATGCTAATCTTTTTGAACAAAACATGGCTGTGTCAGCACTGTGCTAAATGCAGTGTTAATCCTTTAAGTAGTGGTCACTACCCAGCTTTCTTTGTTAAGATATTAAATTGGATTTCTCAGGGAAAGATTAGAATTCTGGCAGATATCTTCCTGTGCGTGTAAGTTACATGTAAAATTAAATGAATGGATCACGTAGCTTGCTTACTTAACATTTTGACTTTTCCAACTCTGAAGCCAACAAAGGTCTCGTATGCAACCCTCGAGTGCCACATCGAGAGCTCTCTCCTCCATCAACCTGCTATGTTATCTACACTTTCAACTTTTTGACCCTGAACAAAGGATAGATAGCAAATATGAAGGTAACTCACCGTTAATGCCCGCACAATGCTGGGGAAGAGCCGTGTCAACCAGTGGCTTTTGCCCACAAGGCGAGAGCATTCTTCACACCTGTCTGCAAGGATAAGTGGGCTTGTCACAAGCAGAGCTAATCTGTTGCAACGCTCAGTCACACTCAATCCCCCAGTGGTACTCTCTGCTTGTCCTTGAATGTCTGCTGGCGTTGGAAGCTTACTTGGACCACTGATCAGTCTAACCATGGTGGAAAACATGTCAATGAACGGCAGCAGGATCTCCTCTCCTGGCAGGCAGCTTAAAGAACTTTTGCCCTTTACAGTTTTCATGCCCTTTTATGTTGGCATGAACAAGATCTACCTAAAATAGACACATGTGCCATCTGTGTGGGTCATTAGCCCATATTACACCATTCAAAGCAATTTTTGTTTGAACATTAAACTGTCGCTCAAGAAGAGAGATGAATGCAATCAAAAAGTGCTTTATCTCCAAGGTCATCGACACCAAGTGAGAGACAAGAGAAAGAAGAGTGAAGAGAGCTATCAGACACATAAGGAAGGCTGTATTATGACTTGGACAGCATTCAAAATATGAATTGAGCATGTTGATGTGTAATCACTTCCCTATTCACTAGCAAAAATTATCCTCAAAAGTGTACTGTAGTACACTTACTAGTTTCTGTTTTAGAGGGATTTTTGGAAGTTGTTTTGATATCAAAGCTGAAGAATGCAATTATTTTTTAAAACCAAAATATTTTCTAAAAAAGTAGTCAGAAAGGTGGGGCAGCAGAATGAGACACAGTAATAAGTGATATTGAACATTTAAAGCTCATTATAGTGTAAACGGAGTGTGTGTAATGTCCGCAAATTGTTTATTGGTACATTTTAGCATCTTTACTACAAATCATTAATACTTAACATTATGGTTGACTATTTTTAAATGTATCCTGCTAAAAAAAAACACATCCAGGCAGCCATTGGTTTCTATTCATTTCCATACGGCACAAAAATGAAATGGCAGACTCCAGTGATAGTTTCAAGTTTCAAGAGTTTGCTAGTTATATTATAAATTTTATTATGAATAAGAGAAATGGTAAGCTGTAGTGTAAAATACATGATTTGTAGTAAAGAAGACAAAATGTGCAAAATCCTGAGCATAGTCCTTTAAATTGGCATTGCAATAACTGTTATATTCACTGAATCTGAAGGACAGGCACACCTTCAACAACAAATCCTGAAGAACTGTCTCACATTTATTTTGTGCTTGTTCGACATTGAGAAATTGCCACAAAAGTAGTATGTAGGATGGGATATGCTGTATCCTCTCATTAATTCTGCCTGTCCTTCACGGACCAGGAAGAAACAACCTTTTTATACAACACTCACTACTACTGTAAAATAAGGATGTGATGAGATGAAGAAAAAGGTGATTATGACGGACTTCAATTGCAGCAAAATTTTGTTTTCCATGTCATTTCCTTTTGAGGGAGTTTATTCTCCACTATGGATACTGAGTTCAAGTTTAGAAAGACAGTTTCTCGTGTGGAAATATTACTCTGACTGCTGAAGATCAAAGAATTGAAATTATAAAGAGACAATGTTGTGGTTTCTGTTTTAGAGGGATTTTTTTAAGCCGGTTCGATATCAAAGCTGAAGGATGCAATTATTTTCTAAAACGAAAAATGCTTTCTAAAAAAGTAGTCAGAAAAGTGGGGCAGCAAAATGGGACATGAGGGACAGAACGTGAGGAACGGATTTCAATCCATGTCAAATATTCATGTTAAAATATAAAAATATAGATAGCTGTCACTGTAAAAGTAATATCTAATTAGTTTGATGACAGATGACTTGATTGTACAAATATTCATGAATATTCAGATGAATGTCACAGTTACTAATGTATATGCCATTAGATTCTTTTCAAAGTGTCAATAACAATGATTTTATATGAAATTGGCACTTTACAGCATGTGCTGGGGAATAAAAAAGTGCTTCATGTATTATAGTGCTGGATTGCCATTGCTGTACTATATTCTCACCGACCATTACACTATAAGAGTATTTCAGCAACTCTTTGTTCAAGGACACGGAGCAGTAGCTCAGTGAAATTCTGCGAAGCTTGTTAAAATACTTTTAACATGACTGTGCAGTCAACACAGAGAAAATAAGTCAGACCTATGTCTCAGCACAGCTATTTATGTTTCTGTTGTTATTGTTAGTTTGTCCAGCGCAAATGCAAATCAAAGCAGAACATCTTCACATCAACATAAGTATGATCTGAACCCAGCTGTAAATCCCTCAAATATTTTCTTTTTTTTTTTTTTGCCCCGATCCAGTGGAAACAGATTGCTTTCATTTCCAATTGTTAGTGTCGAGTGTTTGGATTTCACAAACGCAACAAAGGCGGCTTAAGCAGAAATGATGACTGCTACAAAAACACACAGTGAGATGTGCCAGGAGGACTGAATAATATCAGGGGGCTGACGTGTTTTCAGAATATGCTCCATTGAATGGCAGGATTTCAAAACAGAAGTAGGGACAGCCTTTGGCAAAATCTGCTGAGTCAATTGAAGAATTGTCTTGCCTGAAATATTTATTTTCAGTGACTATGTGGTACAGTCATGCCGCGTGAATGTATAGTGACTGTTGGGAATGCGGTCTGTCATTCATGACTGTACTGTTAAACACGTAATGAGCTGTGAGCTCGAAACTGTCTTTCTCATATGAATCAAATTCTTTTTTGTTTCAGAATTTAGCAAATCTCTCCGTCCTACATTACAGCCTCTCACCTTCCTCACACTCCCATGTACAATTCAGTGACTGTCATCAGAATGATGTTCTGCAGGAATTAAAATGCCGGTGGGCGGTAGATTAGACAGGTGAAATGACATGTACTTAAGTTGACGAAAATGTCCAGCTCATACATTTATTGAAAGTGAGGGTGGTGCAGGAATGACTGTGTAGCATTTCCATATAATTTCTACAGTAATATAAGGTTTTATGACTGTCAGAGGATGTAAAATATAGTCTTTAACAGTTTTATAAGAAAATCTACATTAGGTATTTGTGTCTCATTTAAATATTGGGTCATTTTTGACAGTTTTAGCTGGCATTGCAATAGGATTGCTAGATTTTTTAAGAATCGGGTTCTACATTTTCATAGATTTCATAGATCACTTTGTAACTGCATGCTCTTCTATTAGGTGGGGAAGCCAATTTATATCCACTTTTGGCTTCAGCTACCTTGAGTCATGATGTCTGTGCTATCATCCCGCATACCACTAGGAGAAATGCACCCATTCACTACCATCAGTCTGGTAATAATGTTCAACTGTAAAACATGGTGAATAGAGTACATTTGTGGTAATCATACCTTTGTCTTCCTTGCAGCCAATCCCACTGGTGCTGGACCGAAGGGTGACCCAGGCACATCAGAGGTCTTCCGGGAGTCCAGCAGCACTACAGGGATGGTGGTTGGCATCGTAGCAGCGGCAGCACTGTGTATTCTCATCCTGCTTTACGCTATGTACAAATACCGGAATAGAGACGAGGGATCGTACCATGTAGACGAGAGTCGCAACTACATCAGCAACTCGGCGCAGTCCAACGGAACCGTTGTCAAAGAGAAACCAGTCAACACCGCAAAGACCTCAAGCAAGAACAAGAAGAACAAGGACAAGGAGTACTATGTGTGATTATCAAAGCTTTGGTCTCTGCTGGACCAATTTAAACATTTATCGAAAAGACAAATCAGGACATCGTGTGTACAGTATAATAACAAAGATGAACCTTATTTAGTTGTTTTTTCCGATAAGACAATGCTCTGAAAAGTAAATATGAGGAATGAAAAAAATAACTTTCTTTAGACTCAAGCACTCAAGACAGTTTTATTGACTACAAGATGTACTGTCCAGAAAGAGACTGATGGATAAACATCTTTGGCAACCAGTTGAAAATGTACTGAATACATATCTTACATGTCAACCAAACATTAACCCATCCGTGACTTGTTTCCTTGGGAAGGATAATGTGATCGCACTCCCTTGTTTCTGGTAAACAGAGGAGTACAGGTGCACTTTGCAAAGGAAGATTCAGCATTACAAACTCAATGTGTTCATTTACATTGCCTGTGTTTGTGTTGCTGGGACTTTTTTTCTAGAGAAAATGACACAATGCATAAATAAATACATACATAAATACGCCAAACATTTACTGTGGAGAAAAATGAAAGAGAAAAAAAAATCAGGTGACGGTGAATTCATAGAGAAAAAAATGATCCCTGATGGATGTCCGAGGAATCAGCCAAAGCACTCACTGAAGAGGCAGTGATGGCCGTTAAAGACTAATATCTGGCTGACTGAGCTGCTGCAGTGCAAATATGAGAACGGACTGCAGTTTCTCTTGAAAGACTTATGTTTTAAAAAAGAAGAAAATGTCCATTGTGCCAGTAAGAAATCTGGAGGCCTTCGTTTTCACATCGTGTGAACTCAAAGGAGAGAGTTCCCTCAGAATTCGAGGGATGTCTCAAAAGTGATCATTCGGGAGCCATGCACGCAAAATTATCTTATTACAGTACATATGTTTATATACAGTACAACCACATCTATATGTGCTTTCTGGACTGTGACAAAGTGGTGTTTTATAGCCTGTTGTATAGATGATGCAAACTATAACTGCTCCTCAACCATTTTTGGAATAAAACTACAAAAAAAAGGACAAAAAAGAAGACATAAGTGTTATTAAGTGTTGCTAGACATAGAAATTTTATGAAGACATCTGCATTATTTTTTTTTTCAATTGGATTATTTGATTCCCTGTTTTTACATGTGTTCCTATATAGTTTTTATACAAATGCCAACCTGAGATAGATGATCCCAGACCAGTAGCAGCCTAACCTGTCCCAAAAACTGCACATGAATGCGGAGAGGCACGGCATGACAACCTGTGTGGCTCTCTTTTAAGGATACTGGTAGAATCACTGCCTTCCTCCTCAATCCTCACTTAACATGAGTGAGAATGAAGACCAAGAATATGAGTGATAAGGATGATGGATGATGATGATTAAGATTAATTTACCTGCTGTGTGTGTTTCCAAGTGGTATTATAAGATTGTCCGATGTGTGCTTGGGCTGATGCAAAACCTGAGGAGAATAACTCAAATAAGTCTCCATTTCAACTGTTCTGTGTTTGTTCTGTCATTCTGTCAGTCAATTCTGCTTTCCAGAGACCTGTACTTGGAATGAGTATGAGGAAAATGACCATGAACTATAAATGCTGATCATAAATTCTCTTTGTTTGCTCCTCTTTTATTTCTTCTTGAGTATTTTATGTTCAATTGTAACTCTTCTTGTACTCCAAGTAAAAAAAATAATTATAAAAAACTAGTTTTGAAAAATCTAATGAATAAAATATTACCTAAGTGAACTTAAACCAGTCTATGACAAAATGTATCAGAGAAATATGCAGGTACGGTGATTTTTTTTTGTGTCATCCTGCACACATTTTCAAGCTTTACTGGCCTGTTTTTTGTTTGTATGTTTTTTTTGACATGGTTCATCTCTGTTTATCTATAATTTAGGGAATAATTTGGTGTCACATTTGTTTTACCATTGAATCCATTCATGTATTATATGTTTAGTACATGCTAAAGATAATAAGCACTCCAGAGGGTGTCTCACATTCACACTGCAAAGTTTAAGGTGAGTTGTACACAAAAAAAAAAAAATACAGCTAGTGGCTATAAATTCCTGGACAGACTATCAACAGGTTTGCTGGCTGAAAACTTGCTTAAATATAAACTTAAATATTGCATTTATTTACACTCATGACTTTGCTAAAATGAAATGAAAAACAACTTTATGAAATAAACTAAAGATCTAAGTTTGAAGACATGTTTAGATCACTATTTGTATCGATTTTAAACATATTCTGAGCTATCTTATATAAAATTGAAGACACCTATCTAGACACATTGTTAGTTTTTTATCTCTTTAGATAAACTGTGTGCTCCATCAGATAAGGCACCGCCATAATCATCTGGCTAAATTAACTTTTAGCACTAAGCTATTACTAGACTTTAAATTGAAGTCACAAACTCTCCACCTCACAGTGGAAATTCTACCCTAAAGTCTAGTGATATTCTGACCAAGGATCAGATACAGCACTTGACACTGAAGCATCACTTGACAAGTACAGTTCATCCCTACAAGGGTGTTAATAGAGACAAGAGGGGCGGAAAGTGGTACTTGTTAGATCAACGGCTCTACATTCTACATGGAGATTTGATTTGATTCTCAGATACTGGGGATGAACAGCAGTAAAAGCACAAAGGTGTAGGCTTAGCTGGATTTAAACCTTCGCAGCAAACAGATGGTTCCTCAAGAGAGTCCACCCGGGTGTCACAGCTCTTCATCAGCTGCTCAAGCAGCTCTCTAATGTGATGATGTGTAATGTGTGATATGTTACTGATCTCCATATGGAAGTTCTTCATTGCAGTTGGCAGAGTCTTGCTCAAGGACACTTCATCAGGGTAGGTGTTTGCTAACACAATATCACATGTTCAGACCAAAAAAAAAAAAACTCATGTTGGTGTGGGTGTTGTGCTACAATGAGAAGATGAAATACAATGCATGAAGTCCCATTTCAAGTCTGTGAAATCATGGTTTAAAATTAAATTTAAAAAGTTATTTTTTTCTGAATAACAAGTTTTGAAAAAAAAACATCTGGAAGTATTATTTATTAAGAGCTGAAAACTCAAAAACTCTTCTGATCGGTTTCATGGTTTCATAAGCACTATCTCTGGTGGATTGAATAGCTTTGATTGACAGTGGTAACTAACATAAGCAAACAACCAGAAAACTAAATTCTGATTGGTGCACAGCTGTACATGACATCACTTTTTTCCAACTGAGCCCTGCTCATTTAAAACCAACGAAGAGAGCGCAGACAAAAACACAACATCACTCATCTCTCATGTGAAATAATCAAAAGTGTGTTCATGTAGAACCTCGTCACTTCCAGTGAGAGGCTGATGGAGAAAATATGTTTACAGGGCCTTTAAATTATCAAGCATCCATGAGTTTGAAGGCTTACCAGATGAACATTGCACAGCACTTTATGAGACAGGACCACTCTGTATAGTCATCATGGTGACATAGTTTCTTCCTCTGTGTTCACAATAGTGTCATTAACAGTACAATTACAACAATTTACCAGGAGTTCCAGCTTGCTCAGAAATAACTGGCTGTTGCATTGTGATGGCAGGTCAAGTGCAGTCAGATTAAATTTGTTTGTGTGTGTTTTTTTGGTTTGTTTGTTTTTAATCCCTGTTGTGTGAATGCAGTAGTCTCATTGAAATGAATGAGGGCTTACTTTCTTTTTGCATTTAATCATTTTTTTATATTTTGCATGCACATTAGTATAAATTTCTGCTTGTAAGACTGCAAATTTATGACATACTGTATAACTCCCATTTTGTCATGGAAATGCAACAATAACAACATATTTTTCATGAAGAAGCACATTGTTTTTTTCCTTCTCACACACTGATCACCTTTACGTTTCTTATTATGATGCCTTCATATGTCCTCATGGAAACATTTTCTCAGTGCAGCATAAATATTGCGGTAAGGAAGGTTTAGGATAGAGTATATTTCAATAGAATATTTGAGAGTATGGTATGATATAAATATAGGACATACAGTGCAGGGTAAGACATATTGTAGGTAAGGTGAAGATAAATCTGAGAGTACTGTATGGTAGAAATGAGGAAAAAAGATAGGCAGGTTTGGAACCAAACAGGAGAAACATTGAAAGAAACATTAAAATAAGAATAGTCTGGAACACCATTTTATACAAACCAAGATCTAGAGTTGATCAAGATTAGGGGACTACTTGAATAAGCAGATTGAATCATAAGAAATTTTTCAGACTCATACATTTATACATAAAACAACTTATTTGACTATGGTGGTTAAATCCTTATGATTCCATGATTACACAATAGGAGTGCTTGTTAGGCACAAAGAGAAAACAAGAGGGAGTATTTATCCACAAGAATGGGTCTTTTTCCTGCCCACAGACAAACATATTACCACATACTGGGACATCCACATATTTCTGGCTAATAATCTACAAACATCATTATAAACCCAATCATATATAATCCATCCAACAAACTGAGGTCAGTTGATCAAACACATACTTAAGACGTGTATCAATATGTTGTACATTACATATGAAGGATAATAATTTTTGTAATGGATAATAAAGGATAATAATTTCTTTGGATCTGCATTTGGATTACTAAAGTGAAAATAAAGAGACTTTTCATCACTTATTCAAGAAGTGTCATCAGTTCTGCTGACTGCCAGGGAGTCCTTTTAACCTCTGCGGGTCTTTCACACCTCGCTGTCACATGGGAGTCACTGAGGTCACACGAGTTGTACAGGAGTCATCAGATCTCACATAAATTAAAGTGTGAATTTGCTGTGATATCATTTGAGTATATATGTCAAAGCAGCCTGTGTTACTGCAGACCCACTGCCACCTCCCCCACCTCTCGGGGACAGTTGATCCAGCTTCATATATGCTGTTTGCATGGAGACATTTCTCTCTTCTTTCAAACCATTTGTCTTCTCTGCTCAAAATGTGTACATTTCTCTTCTTTCTAAGTGTGTGTTGACCTAAGAAGTTGACCCTCTTGTGATGGATCATTCACATATACAACAGTTATTTTGTTTTTATGATGTATAGGTCTGCACATTCCTTTTGCACTGGATAATGTATATGAAATGACTCATAACACCCAATGTTTGTACATAGGGTGTTTTGGGGTGGATGTGCTGCTGTCTTTATGTGACATTTGATTAGAAAAACATGGGGATGTTATGTTTTTGTCCTACATTTCTCAGGCCACATATGGAGTGACTGAGTTTATGTGTTCCATGAAGATTCCCCATTCCTGGATTAGTATCTTGACCTCCACATGCAATATCTTAACCAAAGGCTGTTGTTCCCTTGGGGCTGTTTAAAGCTTTCCTCTCATATATATAGTGCTATAGTGTAGTGAGGAGTGCAGCTGTGTTTCTGTCAGTTGAAACCAGCTTTTAAGTAGATAGTGTTCAGGCAAGGTCAAGCTGGGCAAATGCCTGGTCTGGGCTATTATTCATTCTGTTAGTTATGGTCTCCACTGCATTAACACTATATATGTGATGTACACTATGAGATACTTGGTGACACCATGAGTTTATGTTCTTCTGTGTCCAGTTATATAACTCCCAAATGCTGTTGATAAAATCCTCACTCATCCTCCTCATTTCATGGCTAGGTACTTGGTAACAATGTATGCCAATCAGAAACTGTAAAAAACAAATGGGCATAGCCACCGTGATGTCACCTGTTGCTTCGTGGTCTCCTGTGAAGCCTCGAGTTTGCATTTTGACCGTAGTGACCAGAAGAAACATAGTGCTAGCTGTACTAATGCTAATGCCGATGCTAATTTTGTCTAGTGAAAAACAGGCTTAAAACTATTAAAACAAAAGGTAATTACTGGGGAAAAAACTGAACATGTGACTCCTTAGAGGGTCTCTTGATATAACCAAATACTAAACAAGACATTTTAGGCAACCAAAATGTTTTAATTAACTTCCATGAACTAAAAACACACTGAAATAGCGACGGCTACGCCTATACTCTGTGAATCAGGGTTACGCTATGGTTACGTTACCCAACCAACATTGTTGCCTTGTTAACAACTTGCCTGTGACAGCATCCACCTGTTACTCAAAGCAGCCATGCCCTTAATTATGCATGACTTTGAGCCTTAATAAAATTTAAACAGGTAAGTTATATACAAATTCACTCCCGTACAGTTGTCATGAACAGGGAAATTAGCTATAGAGCGAAAAACTGTTTATTTCTGCTGTAAAGTTGGGTATTTTAGCATGAGGGTCTATGTGGATTGACTTGCTGTTGGAGCCAACCTCAAGTGGGCATTCAAGGAACTGCAGTTTTCGGCACTTCTGCATTGGCTTCATATATCAGCCCAGGTGGTTGCTGCTTGATATCATTGAGTTACTGGATGATAGCCCGAGAGAGGATCCTATTTTGTGTATCTTGGGGAGTTCATGCATGTAATGGCCTCCTCAGGGTAGTGTATGGTCCTATCAATAACTTACTCCTGCAGTTGCTGTAAACTGTCAATTATTTCTGATAAATGCTTCTGGAATTTCTCTGTAGTGTTTCATGTGTATTGCTCAGGAATCAGTATCATAAAACTCATGTTATCTCATGGGCAGTGCAGTGATATTCTGGTCCTTACTAATCAATGTCAAAGCCTTTCTCTGTTGAATGCCTGGTGTGTAAGGAGGTGGTCATGCACTGGAAAAGGCTACTGAAACTTTTGACCTCGGTTGTTCTTCCTCGGCCTCTGCAATAGCATATTGTTGTCACGGTTTGCTGATTCTGCAGCTGTGTTAAGATTTGCCACTGGCACACTTAACTACTTGGCTACCAATTCTCTGTCTGTCTGGGTATGGTTGCTTTCTGAGTGGTTCATTATCCACTTGTCCTGGATGTCCTGCAGTGTCACGCTGTTGTCCCTCCAGCACCAGGTTTATTCCTCTGCCCTTTCAGTGTTGCACAAATTCAGACACTTGGGATTGCAAAGCAAATTTATATTGGCAACATCTGGTGTATCTGAATTCCTTTGTTTTAGGGCATCAGTAGTGATGTAGATTCTTTTACAGTGAAGTGCAGGCATTAGTTGTTTGGGTTGAGTCCATAATGTCTCACTAATCTCCATTTTATAATCTGTCCTTTATAGGGGGAGCATCTTATAGACTGGAGTTAACAATTGCTCTATTTTACAGATATCTAACAGCAGCAGAGAAACAACGTAATGATCTTGTTGTATTTTAACCACCTGTATAAGTTATTAGCAGATTGAATTTATTTGTTTGTTTCATAATGAACTCACACAGCCATTCACTGTCATGTCCTTGTCTAACCTACAGCATATCTTCAAGACAACACATCTGCTCTTCACAACATTGATCCACAGAGCCTCTAGTGGTCAAATATTCACCAAGTCACTAAGTTTAGAATTTCAGATAATGGACTCAGATAGTTTTTATGTTTTGATTGCATTCAAGATCCTTAACGATATAATTTTAATGCTGTTTTCCTTAATTTGCTCTCAGTGGGTCGATTATGCACTTTTGTTCGTTTCCAGTAGCCGGCAACTCACTCAAGCCTTTTCCCTCCTGGGGTACACTGTATATGCAGCTCACAACACTCAGTGAATAATGAAATAACAATAACAAGCTCACAGCTTTATATCAGCTCGGATCGTCTATGCCAATACACGAAAACTCATAGGGTGGGGGAGTATTTTTAGCAACACGCTTATCCTTTCCTCTCATCCTCCCTCCTCTGCATCTCTCACTCTCACACACAATGTCTTTGCCCTGTCTTTTGCATTCATCTTATGCCATTTCCCCTCTCTCACTCAGGCTCTTTGCTTCTATCTCAGCTGGATATACCAGACGTCCCTTTAATTCGACACACTAATGTAATTCGCCTTCTCTATAATCATCCATTTTCCCGTTTTCATGCCCTCTCCCCGAACTTGAGACACGTATTGTAGATTCTATTTCACAGCAGTACACCAGACTACATCAGTTTCCATTTCATTTATTCAGTATTTGTTTAGAAACCCCATGCTGGTCTGCTATGAATCAACACTGCTTAATAGAAGCCAATCTCGCTGACCAGGTTAAAGTAGATATAATTACGCGTTAATTTGAAAGTACAATTTAATATTAATGTTATGAATCAAATGAAAATGAATCAAAAGTTCAGGCGGCAAAAGTGTTTAGTCTTACAAGATTACAGAGGAGCATTCATCTTGCAGGCACACAATCTAAAAACAGCATGCTCACTCTGAACACTCAGTACATCTGTAAGTATCTACTTAATGAGGTTGCCTAACCGCAAAACAACGTCTAGCTTCTGTAATGCTATATCCTGTTTTATGCAGGCACACATTCACTTTCTAAATGTTTAAATTCCAGCTATTCTTTTACACTTAATTACTAAATAATTCCTAATTTTTTGAGGTTTTTACCCATTTCCAGCATCGCCTAACTTCTCTGTATCACTGTCTAGTTTTTATTACACCATGAGATATTGTGTCTTATGATTTCATCCTCATTTACATTATAAATTCCTTTAAATGCATGCAGCTTGACTATTATGACCTATTCATATTAAAGAAGATGGGAGAAATTTGAAGTCATTATTATTATGGACTACTGCGAGTGGAAGCATATTTCTTTGGTATGCAAGTTGGATTGACTAGGATGTGACTAATAAAAGTCACGTCCCAATGTGACCTCAGAGAAACTTGTTTGGATATTGGATGATTTTAAAAGGAACAAGTATAGATCAGAGAGGCAGAGATTTGTCATAAGATTCAAACTACCAAAGGCACACATGAATATGAAACTGAGCACAACTTCTTTAAAAGTGTAAAAGTTTACAGCCAGATATCTATGCTCCAATGCACTTGGCAAAATGAACAAGACAGAGGGATGTCACATGTCTAAACTAATGTCAAAATATCATGCATGTATGCCCTTTATTAATACATAAGGAGCCAAAAATGAGCAAAACATCTCAGTATTATTTAGTATCATCTTCATTTTGCAATAACTGCCATGGTGTTATCTTAGGTTCAACTTATATATTCTTTATACACACTGTCATTGACATCTTATTTATTGTGTTTTATCAGTGAGATGTCTGATATTATTAGCTATAAGAATAAAGATTATATCATCACACAGAACCTGCTTTTAATTTAAAACTGATATAATAAAAGGTATGTAAATTTAACCTTTCTCTAATAATTGTATTATTTTATCATGCAAACATAAGCGGGTACAATATTAAATCTAGCACTTACAGCAGCATCAAGAGACAGGTAACTCTGACCACTGAAAGGAAATTTCATACAATCACAAGGAAAGCTGTTCTCTTAGTGTTATGTATAATATAACTTTGTGAAACTATTCACAAGGTATTTTTTTCTAGAGCATAACATGTTTAAGACTTTTTAACCACAGTGTGAATGAGAATAAGCAGAGGCATTGTGAGTCAGAATTCCTGGCAATCTAAGTGCCTCCTCCGTCCTGTCAGCGATGAGCCCAGTGTAGGGGGGGTTAAGGTGGGAGCTCCAGGCCAAACCCAGCAGTCGAGAGCCC
This sequence comes from Euthynnus affinis, assembly GCA_029490765.1. NCBI lineage: Eukaryota > Metazoa > Chordata > Actinopteri > Scombriformes > Scombridae > Euthynnus > Euthynnus affinis. The sequence continues at coordinate 11,523,005 of CM055852.1, read as the reverse complement.
GCCCTCAGGAGAGGGAGTCAACATGGCAAGGGCACCAAACACATTCAGGATGCATAGGTGCCATTTATCATGGTTGACAACTGCACCTCTCAGTGCCATTTGGGTTTATTACCGGTACATTTCTCCCCACATAATGATGTTTTCCTTAGCACTTGTCCTCTGAGACCGGCTTCAATGAAAAACTGCAGTGGAAACATCAAGGTGACAGTTTTTTTTCCCTTTTTCTTTTTTATATGAAGTTTGCTTCATATGATTTCTAAGGACATGGAAATAAAACAAAGAAGTGGAGTTTCTTACTTTGGACACAAGTTTGAGGACATGCTGTACCTGAGGATTTAGACTATCAGCGTCCATGCAGCAGGGACTTAATACCTGCACATATTGGTATTCAAACTGTGCTTTTATTTGGGGAATCGAATCCTTTAGCTGAACAACTATTATTTCTCTGAATAGAAATATGCACAAAATTGCTCAGAAATTTCTTTGGACAAATAATTTGAACAAAATTCTATCACTTATACTATATATTTTAAAGCATATTATTATATACCTTTATATATATATCAACAAATGGTATCTTCAATGAATTCCATTTTGTAATTAAGTCTTGTAATTGACTTTTAAGCTGCAGCCACATTGCCTACTTCTTCTTCAGGTGGTGGTGTCCTTCCCAGAAATCCCTTTTCCATTTAATTGCGGGCTGAATGTGACTGGAGTAAAGTTATATTAATGTTTGCTATTGAATACTTGGTATGCTGCTAGATAGAAGGTATTGAAAAAAAATTGTAAGCAGGTCTAGTTATCACAATATTCACTAAATCAAGTACTGTACTTCTGTGCTTTATGAGTTTTTATGAAGGAAAAATAAACATAAAACAAGATGTATTATCCAATATGAAGTAAACCTATAAGCTGAGTTTTTGCAGGTAGGTGGAGGGAGCAGCTGAACTGTGACATTACACCTCTGACACTGGATGCAACATAGCTTGTCGCTAAAGGTCATCTCAGTTTGCCTATAAAAGGATCAGTATCTAACTTTTGAATATTTGTGCACAATATTGAATCTATAAGAAGCTCTTGTTATTTGATTATGACACAGTAATATTTACTGTTTATACTGACATTTAAGTTTTCAACTACCTTACTGATCTAAATGTAATTTAGCTTTTTTGTTTGTTTGCTTTTTTCTACCCTGGAAATATCTCATTTCCCCATGTTTTTCCAAAACTATGTCACCATAAATCAAGTGGGCATCACAAGCCATTTTACAACACTAATTCTGCATTCAAAAGTAGCCTTTAGTATACTTCTGTCATTATGAAATCAGGTAGACAGCTCCAAAAGGGAACAAATTAGACAAATTATATGGAATGTTTTCATTTTATTCTATATCTAGTCAAATGATGACTAGCATTCAGAGTAACAGAAAGATCTTTACTCATTAAAAGGCTTTTAATAAGTCAGCAGGTGACTCAGTCTTTAGATTCCATAATAAAAACCTCCACCACACAAATTATTGATTAAACACCACAAACAAATCTGACACAACAAAATTTACTGTAGACATTAAAAACTATGACCATAAAACATTAATCACACCCTCAAGCTTTTTTGCTGCCAGAAGCAGAGCAAAGCTGATGCTGAAGAAATGTCTACTTTACAGACAGTCTAAACTATTGATGATGTGGTCAAACTGCATTTGGTTTTTGTATGATAATAATACTGTGGAAAAAATGACAAATTGGACACCCTTATTTAATATTATCATTCTGGAATAACAGATTTAAATAGAATTCTTGATCTAATCGATATGTATTCAGACTTTTAATCTGTCAGAATAAAATAAACTGAGGACTTGTAGGCTGCTCTACTCTTCTCAAAAGTTTTCAGAGACACCACTCAAGTCTTCACTTGAAACTGACGAAAGACTCTTTAAATATTTCTGATGTTCCATGAAATTTTAGAGCTGCTGCAGGAGGCAGAGCAGCACAGGTCATAATGCAAATAGACTCACCCTGCATATCTGTTGTCTTATCTGAAGAGCCTGTGCACTTTATCTTTGTCAGCCAACTCTTAATCATAGCCTTAGAGGAAGGATCTCATTAGCACAAGTCACATTCTCTTTGCCTGTGATATGGAGCTGATCATTATCTTTGTTGTGGTGGTGATGGTGGTGGTGGTGATGTTGATGAAGATGATGAACTGATTGATTTGTGCCAGCGGGTATGATCTTTGTTCACAGAATTAAATATGCTCTTTCAAATGAAATTTATTTTTTGCTTCTGGGATTCATCATAATGCTGGAATCAATATTTAATATCCTTGGATCAATGTTTTGTGAGGTTTTATTTTGCATTGGTTCTGTCAGTATTCCAAGGTAATAATGTGCAATAGTGAAAGATTAAGAAAAGGGCCAATGTTTTGAAGGTATTGTACCTAAATGGAGACTATAAGTCTTTTTCCTCTTTAATCTGTCTGGTGTCATGTGTCCAGCCTCTTACTCTTCCTGTCTTCAGGATTGCTATTATTACAGATTAAAACTAGATGTACACACATGATGTAAGGACTAAAAGAGCATAAAATCCACTTTCAATGGAAAATAATGAAACAGACTTGATGAGTTGTGATTATTGCTTCAACTGACCATTAAATAAACCCACACCTTAGCAACTGTAACTATGCACAACAGGCCTGTCAAACTTCAGATTTCTCCACATGTGGAAAAGGTGTTCATGGAGCTCTAATAAGAGTGATACTTTTAGTTTGAGATATCTTTACAAAACCATAAATACAAGAGCAAGTGTAAGAAGTGGATTGTATCTGCTGCAAACACAGCCCAGCTAAAAAGCCTACAAAGGTAAGGTGGCATGTCATTAGCTGTTAGCTAGAGAAACATTTCAACCAACTCATAGAATTTTAATGTTAGCATTAGCTTGTGCTAATTAACTACAGCTGATAAAATCTGCTTGCAACAAATGCTAGAAATTTGAAGATGTTTCTGTGTGAAATCAAACACCTGATTGTTCAATAAGTACCGCAAATTTCAAGTGGTAAATGTGCCACTGGCATGGAAAGGAATGCTTGACAGGTATGGCACAGTAACTAAGGGAGCCGGGGCTTAATGAACCATTATAATTGAGATCTTAAGAGCTCTATTATAATATGTAATTTAAATGTTCATATATAGGGGCTGAATTTTCTCCTGTGTACATTAACTTGTTACTGTAAAGGTATGTGATGTTGCTTTCTGTGGGAGGGCTGGTGGGGAGGGGGTGGGGGTGGTGAGCGGATGATCGGTAATGTGCCTACAAGTTCAAATGAAATTTAAGCCCTTGGCTTCCTGTGGTTTTTATTGTCCAGGACAAGGTCACAATTTATTATTTATCTTGGGAGGAAGTGTATTCTTGCGGTTGTTGCCTTCATAATTGAGTCATCACCGCCTGAAAACATAAAGGCAAGGCCATTTTCTATCCATGGTTTAATAGGATGCTCTGCAATGCTCTCCTCTGTCTTTAAAATAAGCAGCACAGAGCACAGACATGTTGTCAACATTGCACTGAGTCACCATAATTATAGCAAGGGCTCCCCTGTTTACAAGTGCATTCTCATGTGACTGCAGTCATCTTTGCCTCAGTCAGCTGTGCAATATGGGCAGCAGCACAGCATGGCATACAAATCAGCGACTGTCACAGTGACTCTTTCACTTGTGTAATCTGCAGAAGGGTGTTGTTTTTATGAAAACAACTTTCCCAGGTTATTGATTTTCAGCCCAGATAGGATACAGTATCTCAATTTCCAGTTATTTGGTTTGAACAGCAAATTAAATTTGTTTCAAGGTTTTTCAAACAAAATGTAGATATTATCAAACATAACATTTCAAATTGTGAAGAAAAGTATTTTCATTTCAAGATAAAGAATTTAAACACAAAAATCAAACCTACGCAAAGCACAAAGGAACAAACCTAGCAGTCAGATTATTTTAAATTGAGTACAGATTTGTAGACAATGCTTGATCAAATTATGATCTCTGTGGGCATTTTTTTATTCAGCAAAGTGTCATTTGAATTGAGGTCCAGCTCTCTAGCAAAGACAGTTTTCTGGCAATTAGATAGGTTACTGATCTCATATTCACTCTTGTTTCAGTTTAATACTGTAGTTGACGAAGCAACTCCATGTACTTATTTGGAACTATAGTAACCAAAAGCTCCATATGTCACTGCATCACTAAACTGGCTGATTCAGGCACATACACATATGCAAGAGCAAGAAGCTTGACCTACTGTAGAAGATGATTGGACTCACACTCCCCTCCCTCACAGACATTTACAACTCCCTGGTCAAGAAACTGCATACGATCATGTCTGACCCCTTTTACCCCTGCCAGCCCCTCTTCTGACAAGACTAGGTCAAAACTTACTGTAGTATATGGCTGGACAGTGTGTGAAATGCTAGGGGGCTTTTAATTTGAAATGACAGATACAGGACAACACATGGCAACCAAGCCAATTTGACATAGGGCCTTTCTCAATACCAAGTAGGCCAAGTTCAGATTCACATACTTACTAGTTCAGACATGTTTGACTCAGGAGTGCAAATGTCCGAGGATGGGAGGATGCAGTACAATCATTCTGCAATTGGAAAAGCAGCGTACCTGCTGACAGCAGCGGCTCATCTTCAACACGACTACCTGACTTTACTGTGACAAAATAATCCCCACTCAAAGCTCCACTAAGTTTTTGTCTCACAAAAAATAACCCCATTGTCAGAGAGATGCAGTAAATTATGTTATTCAGTCTGTAATAAATATGCTCAGCCGACCAATGATGTAACTTCATCACTCAGTCAGTGAGTCAGTGATGGACAGTAATATGCGTTTATATTGCTGTCGTGGTCCAGCCAAAAACTCCCCTCTCAAAGGAAAATCAACTAAGAGCCCCCAGAACCAGGACCATCCACCACCTCCACAGCTGCTTTCCTCAGGCAATAGTCATCTTCAACATGGACAGTATAAGACTGTAAACATAGCAACATTCACTTCACCTCCATATCTCATTCAAATTCATATTGTGTATACTGTGTCCTTGCCTGCACTGTGTAGATGGATATAGATTTCATTTTTTAATTAATTGTAAATACATATCCTGTTAATACAAACAGTTTATTTACACTCAAATTTATATTTATGTCTAGATTGGCATTCATACTTCTGTTTATACTCTGCTTTTTTGCACCCATAGTTTTTATCATCTCAATATGCATGCACATAGTTCATCTCCACCACACAGAGTCCTTGTAAATTTCCTACAATGTTATGTTTGTGTCTATGTTTATTGTTTAATGGTCATGTTTATTGCTTTTTTCTGTTGACATCTCGACCACATTGAATAGCTTGTACTTGCAACTTGGCGAATAAATAAATCTGATTCTGATTCTATGGAGCCCAGTCATTTATTGAAACAGATATTAATACATGTACAGCTGCACTCCAGATGACTGCCAGATAGCTGAAAATTAAAAAAAAAACCTTGTCAAATCAAATGATGATCTTCTTATATATGGAATTCATAATGTACAGTTTAACAGCATAATATAATAACTTGCAATAAAAATTAGATGCAAAACATGGATACATGAAATGTGCAGGACTGATGTCAGGAGGAGCCTCAACAGGAAAAAGACTGTTTGATTCCGTTTGTTGTATTATGTTAACAAATACAGATGTAGATCAAAGGGTGTAAAATATCACAGATGATTTTTTTACAGTCCTGCAATAATTAAGATGACAACATCATTCACCCAGTATATTGTCAAGAAGGAGAGATCTGCTCTAAATTAAAGACATACTCATGTTCATTAGCAGCCCTCCTATCATAAGCCTATTATTAGGCTTATTATTTTTGTTTTTTATTTTAAATAATCAAGGAATATATGAGACTTTTTTGAGATCTGGAGAAACTGAAACAGACAAATACTTATTATTAAGTTCAACAATTAATAATAAATAAATAATATTAACAACAAAAATTAATAAATCACCAGTGCTGACTTTCCTCTGCTCTGGCCACAGGAGCTTTACTGCAGCACCATGTTAGTCTGTTGACTGTCTAGGTCCATTACAGAACATAACATTACTCCACATGGCGGGGTATTTTAATATTGTAAACATATTTAATATATTTAAAGACAGCAGCATGCATTTTGAGATAAAAATCCCTTTCAGATTAGTCCATTAACATGACAATCAGGAGACACTATACACATCTTTTGTTACTTTCTAATTAATTGTCTGTATTTGACATTATCTCACATTTAGTTCTTCGTTCATGTTCACAAATGTGGCTTCCTGTGAGTCAATATCAACTCCAGTTCATAATTACATATGCTAGAGGTACACATATCCATAGCCATCCAATAGTATATGTCTGTGTATGTATTTTTCTATGGAAGTGAAATGAAGTCTAAACAACTTTTCATCAGATATCCAAGAGGTTGTTGAAATGTAGATCTGGAAAGCGAACAATTCCACAAAATGGATCTGCCTCACTGTAACTAAACTAATTGAAACTACCTAAACTATCGAAATAATGTGTTTTTCAGATTAGCTGATGCCGTTGTGAAGTTGCACCCTATTCAACCCAGGTGACTTAGAATCACTGAGTAAGAAGTGACCTGGTCAAATTGCAGCTCCTTATTGTTCAAGAGCAGAGTCACAACACAATTATTAATGTTTATATTAATAATATTAATATTCTTTAACTTAATAGAATGTAATTCAATGTAACTGGTAAAATAAGAATTACTTCTCTGATAACCATGCATGCAGTCAAACAATACATTACTAATTCAAAAATCGGAAAACTCTGCACTAATGTTTCCTAAAATTATTTTGTCAGCAACATTAGCATCTTGTCTATGTGTATATACCACAACAGGGAGTTGAATTGTGACAATCAAGTGCAGAAAAGCCGTAGCAACAACATTGGTATAAAGAAGTAAAAAAAAAAAAGAGAAAATAAACAGCAAAACTAAACATATGGAAAACAGATGGTTTTGAAAACATTATGGAACCACAAATGTTTTATTTTTCACTAGACTTTCTGCACTGAGTGTCTGTCTCTTTTACACCTGTGGTGGCTTTATGGATGCTGGTTACATTAGCCTCAGGCTAGAAGCTCTTTCAATTGCAGACAGCTCCTCAAGATGAGTGACAAGTGTGGAGGCGGGAACCTGACCAGCTGAGGAGGAGGGTAGGACTAACGATACATTGTCTACCTCAAAGTGAAAACTTGAATATTGTAGCTAGAACTTGCAAACCACTGTCACAGTAAAAAAAAATGGTGGAGCTCCAAAATAGTTCACAGACCACAGCCAGCAGTTAATATAATAATAAATAATAATAATATAAGAATAAAGTTGTCAACTATCACTGTTTGTTTCTCTTTATACAGAAACACCGACACCAATCAACAACTTTCATCTCATCTCAACTTTTATTTCATAGGATCACAATGGAAATAAGCCTGTAGGCTTTATTGAGTGATTTAATCTTCGGGACAGGTTGTAAGTGTATGCAATAACTGTCTTCAGGAGAAGCAGTATTATGTGTATTTTATCATTGTCAAATAAATCTGTCTATCTGTCATTAATGGCTCAGGTTAATGTACCGTGTCAATCTCAATCTGCGTGGAGATTCTTTGGATTGGCTGAGCGACTGAACAGCTGGAACAACAAGCCGCAAATCAGAGGAAATCTGCGTCTGAAGCTTTAGTCAGTGCTCTCACCTACAACTTGAAGCTGCATGTCACAAGAGACGAGTTATTTGAAGAAAAGGCCAGGTTGGTTGTTTTCTATCCTTTATTTTTGGAAATCAATATCTTTGCACCAAATGCTGTAAGTCTCGCCATTGATCTATTACCACCTCCTCGTCTTGCACTCTTGAGCTGGTTGCTCTGGCTGAGAGTCTGGGTAGCAAACTGTACCTTTGTTTTCAGCTCAAGGACATGTTCTGTATTTCCCTGTTCTACTATATGAAAGTCACATCCTGGATACATAGACATCATAGCAATGCAGTAACTACCTTGCATCCCTATGATATATACATACAGTTTTCAGTTGTCAGGGTGTGGATATCATCTGCTCTAAACGGCTGCCAGGCAATTCATAATGTCAGTTGTGAGTTGTTTCTACAATCTTGTTATGTCCCTCAGTGGCACATTTGTGTTCACACAGTGCCACAGTGAAGGGAAACCTCAACTCATCCTCTCTCTACCTTTTTGTAAAAGGTAGAGATCACCTTATCAACCTCACAGCCTCACCTTTGGACTTGCTTAAATCAACGAGGAACCTTCGATCTTTGACTATAGAGATGGATAACGACAGAAGAGCAACAATAAATTGCCTCCTGTGCGCACTAACTTGTTTATATCTGGGAACAAGACAGCAATGTGCGTGCACAGAGTTGTGTTTATTTGTGTGTTGTTGCAGGGGTGGGGTATTGGGGTGACTGTGCAATTTAGCGAGACACCAGCTAGCAAAAAAAAGCAAAAGAAAGAAAAAAGAAAACAAAGTGAAGGCGACAAGTGTCGTCTCAGCATTTTCCCATTGCTATGTTTTACATATTTGCCAAAACAGGAGGATGTCAACAATGCTGACAACTGTTTGGTTGACAGATTCACTAGAGAAAACTATAAAAGAAGGGAGCTGGCTCTACATCTTATCATGCGGTATAACAGTCCTGTCACATTTACAATACTGTATAGTGGAGTCCAGGATGTAATGAAGTGCTGTGTTTGCAAAGAGGACACGGTGGCACTTGCTTATTGCTTCTCATCATAGTGGTGCATTGCTGAACAATTAAAAAGCCATCATCTGACTCCCAACTAATTACCTACAGTGTAATCTAACCTTGTTGTTTGTTATTGATATTAAATAAAGTACTTGTCTGCAAAATGAGGTGAACAGAGCAAAAGCATACTGTCAATATGCTTTATGCCAGAGACTGGACTGGGACCATATGCTGATCTTTATTACAACACAGTCATTACGGTGATACAAATGAATGATCAAACAAAAGGCAAAGGAAATGACCATGTTTACCCACAGTACATATTAAAGTGAATTTTTCAGCGTGCATCACACAGCAGTAATGGAGGGTAATGTTGGAAGGAAACACAGTGGGTCAGTGATGCATAACGCAGGTCAGGCTGTGGATGAATGAGATGTGATGAGACCAGACTTACACCTAATACATATTACAATAATACAGCAGTTATTTTTCTCCAGCATGTAGGCATTAGTATGACCAATTATTATTTCATTTGAAGCAATAAAATTGGGCAATTGGAAAAGTAAGTTGCTTTTGTGATCACCCTTTGTAATGTAATATTATTGAAGTTATTACCTATAGCTATATACCAAATCCCCAGAGTCATCAGTCATAATTAGTATTTTTTTCTGAGGTGATTTAAATAGCTTAAATGTGAAAAAAAGAAATTGTCAGTGTAGAAGTGTTTTTAATAACTATATTTGATCAAGGATGACAAAAACATGGACCTTCAAAACTACCTTGTCACTATCTGATCATTCACACAAGGAAATTATTGTGATTTATTTAAGCTATTATCAATAGAAGAGGTGAAACAGGAGTTATGTAATCAATAATATTAAAATGAACTGCATTCAATGACTAACACGATTGTAATCTGGAACAACTGGTGAGTAATATATTTCTTCACAAGTGGCATGTTTTATATTGATATGAGTAACATATTTTAAATCTAACCTAACACTGATGGTTTGGATTTGCAGCAAATGTCAGACCTGCTCTGACTTTTTTCAGAAAAGGATGGCCGCTTACAGCGCCCTCAAAATTAATTTACTTTGAGTGGAACTTCAAAGATCACTGCACACCACACTGTTGCCGTACATACCGCCACATCACAGGTTTCTCTATTTTTATGTAGAATTGCACCCCTGTTACAACTTAGATGTTCTCTTTTCACTTTAATGAAATTCTGAAGTTGTGTGTAGACCAATGAATACTCCCCACTGAGTACAGGCAGTGATTAATCAAAGGTTAGCCTCAAATACAAAATAACATTTTAAATAGAAGCAAAAGAGAAAATTAATTATAATTCAGGGAAATGACAGGAAACACCTACAAACATAGGTGTAGATTTCAGGGGGGATTCGTCAAACACTGAAAACGACTTTTTAGGTGACCAAAATGTTACAATTAACTTTCATGAACTGAAAACACACTGAAATAAAAGCAGCTACAGCTACGCATATACTCTGTGAATCTGGGGTTATGACATGTTTACGTTACCTAACCAACGTTGTTGCTATCGTAGCAACTTGTCAATCACAACGTAGCCATGCCTTAAAGCATAACCTACTCTATAGTAAAATTTAAATGAAATGGGACCATCATTTACAAAATGAGCATGATGCTGTATTGAAGAAGACTTGCAACTAGCAGCTAATTTACTGCTGTTTACTGAGGTAATCAAGTGAGAAGTAGGGTGATTTCTCATAGACTTCCATTCAATCTGACTTCTTTTTGAAGCTAGTGGAGTCGCCCCTTGATGGCTATTAGAGAGAATGCAGGTTTAAGGCACTTTGCATTGGCTTCACTTTTCAGACCCAGAACAACCCGTTTGATTGATACTACATCTTCTGTGGCAAACGTAATTGACCCTGCCACACACACGTACACACATATGCATACACACAAACACACACAGTATTGTGACCTTAGTCACCAGTGGCACAGCCTCTTCTCCTCTTCTCTGGTGTGTGCATGCAGGCAGGTTGAAAACCATGGAGGAGACAGAAGGGAAAAGGAAGAGGTCTGATATTAGGACATTTTTACTCAAAAATTCTCAAAACCAAATAAGTAGTGAGCCACTAGGTAATGTTTTTTTAGCTTATTTTTGGAAGTATTTGCTAGTTTGCTAACTTATCTTAAGGTAATGTTGCCTGCCCATAAAAGCTTGCTAGCTAGCTAACTTGTTAGTTAGGTCATGTCTCATATGTTTTGAATGAAAGGTTTAAACATGAACAGAAATCTTGCTGAAACACATATGAGCTATTAAAGTCCAGTGGTTTATAAATTAGTTAAAATGAATTAATTGAAGTGAATTAAAAGTGACACAAATAAATTCCACATGCACATTTAAAGAGGTTTCTTCCCCAAATAAAATATGACTCACCAGGGATAATATTAAATGAGAGAGGTTGATCTATGGGAGAATAAATATTTGAAAGCAATACAGAATGCCTGAGAGCCTCACTGCATCATGTTCCATTATATCTTGAATTGTCATCTGGGACCTGAGTTTTGTGTTTTTACGTAAATAAAGACAATTCCGTCATAAATTGATGCAGAAAAGGCACAAATTGGTACATAAAAATTCACTAGAACTCAGGAAATGAAGTGCTTGATGCTCAAAATCTCCTGGGGGGAGGACCCACAGACCACCTGCTTAATGTGCCCCCCCCAGTGATCAAACAAAACCTATGCCTACAGAAGTGGCTACATATACTGTTATAAAATTGTGCGTCTTTACCCAGTTTTATTTCATTATTTCAGGATTTTTCCTCCCTCTGATGAGACCATATTATTCCTCTTTATGTCACCACCTTTCAAAGCCCCGATGCTCTTATCAGAGGCAGAGTGCTGATGGAGCAGCCAGGCTGCTCGCTGCTGTTGGGCAGCAGAATTGGTTTGGTTCCACTGAATAATGAAGTAGAATGTGTACCCAGTGTTCTAATTAAAACCCACGGTCATTCATCTATCTAATTGATACAATGCCTTGCAGTATAATTTTGTCCCAAATGTACCATTCCAGTCTGTGTTCTCTCCTCTACGAGCCTCTGCTGAGCAGAACGGCTCAGTGCCAGACATACATGGGACAAAGACTGGAACATCCACTACATGGCAGTCAAGACGCTACTATATCAGATTTTACTGAAATGCTAGTGGCTCTGTCCTGCTCCTTATTTGGTCTGAGAAAGTTTATACTACAGCAAGTCCAGCCAAACTCATTACCAGAGATAGTCTTATATTTGCCAAACTCATTTGTTAGTCCTCATTCTTAAAGCCTCAGTCAAACATACAAAAACACATCAATCTATTGCTTGTCCAATATGCTTTTCTTTAATAAGCATCCAAATCATCCAATAGTTGTGTCGAATGTTAAAACTATTACTATTAATTACATTTTTATTTTGAATAATGGGGGTAAAATACCCTACAATACAAGAACACTGCTAATCTTTTATTTACATGAAGAAGATGCAAACAACGCTCACCTAAGATGTTTCTGTGACGAACCAGCACCTGACTGAAAATACTGGCCATATATGGCGAGCTCTGTTCTCTTTTATTTACATGTTTTCTACATGGATCATCAGCTGGTGAAGATGCTGATTTTGCATGGGACATGTAGCTTTAATGTCACTCTTTTAGCATTTTATGTAGCCATCAAGTGCATAGTTAAGACTTTTCTCAAAGTCAAAGTGACAATGTCAAAAAGCCAGTTTTCAGCCACTTCACAGAGCTAATGTTAAATAGCTAGCTTTTCTAATATGAATTTTGAGCAGTGAATCTGCTACTTTTATCACTGTAAACTGCATATGTGAGTGCCAGAACAGAAAGCTTCACAGCTTGATAGAAACTGTAAGTAGTATGATTTTTTCCTTCTAATTACACACATCAAATCAGCACACACACACACACACACACATATATATACAGGTCATCTGAAACCAACATCCCAAGATTAGAAACAAGATGCCTTCGGGGAACAAGCAGTGTGAGTTATGGTTAAAAGCATAATAAAGTATTTTTTCTTCCTCATGTATAACAATCAAGCCTTTAGTATACAGTGTATGACAAAAACTAACATCACCTACTGCTGTTCACTCCTGCTCTTACAGCCCCTGACATCCCAAAATATATTTTTAAAAATTTCATTGACATATTATGTGGAAATATTCTGAGAATGAAAATATGTACAGAATGCATGTGTATATAAAGTAACAAGTGTTCATGCACTTAATATGAACTCTCATCTTGGACATCTTCTGGATAACTGCCCTGTCAGATTAAATGAAAGCTCCTGGGAGCCAGGCTCCATTCATTTTTTTGAAATATATATATTACATGTCGATTATGTATTTTTTATAACATATAATTTAGAGATAAGGAGATGGTGGAGTGTGTAGAAGGCAGTAGAGTGGTAGGAAGGAGCTGACACCTTAAGTGATGTTTTGTGTCTATGCTCTAATCAAGGATTCAGGATTATTTCAAGGCCTTTCAGTGATGTTTTTTTTTTTTTTATTATCTTTTTTATTTGAGAAGATTTCTTTTCTTACAGTAAATGGAGAGGAAATGTATCAGAAACATCTTAAATGTATCATGTCTTGCACCAGTAACCACAGCAAGAGTGTGTGTTTAGACAATAAACCCCATGCAGTACATATCTTTGGTCTAATAAGAGAGCACATCTAGGTTGAGGATAATGCTTAAATTAGATCTAATATATTTCTCTTGGGAAACTGAGATATGTGATACTGCACTAATGATGGATAATGATGTCACAGTGTGATATATTTTCATAAATACTAGTTTGTCTGAGGAAATTAAAATGTCATTCCTACAATAATAAAACAGTTTGCTATAGGTTGATGCAAATGAACAAGTCAAGCCAGAAATGAGAGAAAGACTTCAAGCGTCACTGCCTCTGACTGTCATTGTGAGGCCAACATTGTGGATAATTGGGTTTATTTACAGTACATAAAAGTCTTCTTTTGTGCTCTTTCTACTACACTAAAATGAAGCTCCATTTGGATTAAGGTCCCCTTGTTCATTTGAGGCAACAATAATGAATGAATGTTATGTGTGCCAGACTTTATGCAAAATAATAAAGCGAAACAGAAGTACATGCAATGGCAGCTGTTAACCATTAGGTACCTATTTATGGCACACCTTAGAGCTCCAGAAGGCCTTGTTCACATCCATTTCTTCACTAGACTGGAATCTGTCTTACTCTTGTAATGAAGGGCTTGCTGTATATGAGCTCTAAAAGATGAATTAGAACACAACTTGCTTAACCTGGTTGCATTATATTTCTGTGCACAGTACCTACAGCATTTGAAAAACATTTAAAGTAATATAATGAGATGCAAAAGGTGTAACAATGCCATTACCTGTCTGAGACAGCGCTGCATTTTATGGCTTGAAAATTGCACGGGAAACCATTGCAGCAGGCTGAAATGTCATCACAGGGACTTGACTATAGTCCCAGAGGGACTCCATGTGTCTGTTTCCTAAGAAATGGAGCGGCAAGAGCCGCAGCTCCTCGGCTATTAGGGGAAAACTTTTCACTTTAGCTACTGTGCCTGCATAGTCAAGACAGCATGACAGCTTGATCTTCTACTCACCAACATGGTCAGTACTCAACTACTATATTCAAGCCTTTTTATTACTATTGAGGACAAACCAAAAACTGAGATTTTAGTATATGTGCAATAAGTACACCTACTTTATGTGTGTGTTTTATGATACTGTGTTATTATGTTGTTTATTCAAAATAACACTCAGAAATACACTAATGAAATCATGCACACAATTTTTTTTTAAAACACAGCTGAAAAACCCATCAAATCGATGTTAGTGAGACTGTAGACACACACCTATAAAATAACTTTAGCTAAAAAAAAAAAACAGACAACAAGTCACCTATGAAGATGGAATTATAGCCTGTTATCATTTCATGTTTGAAAATCAGTGTTCTGAAACAAATTTTTATCTTTTTTTAATGTCAGATTTGTCTGAAATGTATTACATTACAAGGACAAAAACATTTAATGAGACAACAAAACAATATTACATCAAGCTAATATTATCAACAAGTAACTGCGTTGCAATCCATTTCATCACTTGCTTGTTCATTAAAGTTACTACAAGGAACTTTTAACTGGTTATGAAACAGTCTCATGATGCCTCTGTATGACCTACATAAGCAAACAAGACCATCAGCGAGATGATCGATTATTATATAGTTATTCTAAATGCCTGCCACTGGGTCAGATTCCCTGTGAAATCAGACTAAACAATTTACAGGACACAGACCAGAAAAGCCTATGTTTAAATTACATGTAGCATTGTAGCATAAGAGAGTACAACAACGTTATTAGGACGAGGGGAGCATATTATTTATGTTTGATAACATTAAAAATAAAGTTAGACTTGTTGTCCACTTCCCGACTCATTTTAAAAAAGATGCAAGAAAAAGAAAGAGCGCAAATGAACTGAGAGCATGAGAGAGAGAGAGAGAGAGAGAGAGAGAGAGAGAGAGAGAGTAAGAGCAGTGGTCGTCAAGTGAGCTAGAGAGTGAATGACGAGAGTGAGCAGCAGCATAGCTAGAACAAAGGAGTGAATCTGAGAAATAAAAATGTATTTTCTCATTGTTTCACAGCAGTTACTTTCTAAAGCAAAAATAAACACGCCCACAACTCTGCACAACCATGAAGAAAGGTGCCACATTACCAGAGTGAATGCAGAATTACATGTAACCTAGGTGTATGAACCATACTAGTTTACTTTGTTTCACCATCATATCACAATTATTAATCATACACAGCCACAAATAGAAACATTACCTCACCCCTATGCATCCTGCAAACAGCTGTGTTTAAAATAAATATCTTGAAAATAAGTGGTGTCTTTCTTTCACTCGTGTCCAAAAACAAATGCACCCCAAGACCACATGAGGCTGTGGTGCTCATGGGAAATGGGAAATTAACTGTCTTGATAAGAATAAGGATAAATCTTAGTTTACACTGTTAATGAATGTGTCATGCCTCATTTTGGAAAACTGATATCTAAAGAGCCAAAACATGATTGCTAAACCTAAATTTGCCGGTACACAGCATTAACTATGGAATTATTACTTTAAATTCCCTTCAATGATTCATTTGTTTACAGTATATAGTTATTATTATATTATATATTATATAATGTTATATAATCCTATTTAAATACAGGATTTTAAACATGTCAGACTTGTCAGTGCTCCTGTTTTTCCCAGGTTTCTCCTATATTTTCACCCCCTTTCCCGCCATGCTCCCATTTCATAATTTCCCTGTAAATCTTCTGTATTTCCCTTTTTTATTTTTACAGTTATACATAGGGCTGTAGTGGAGAAAAATGCCTTTTACCCACCTCTCAAATGAAACAGCTGTTAGTTGCTCAGATCAGCTTCCTAGCTCAGTTTCTGTTGTTGCTTCTAGGAATGCTCGATTTGTTTTCCGCTTAAACATTGTATCCTCATATGAGACACTGAGGGAGCTGTTATTGTTAACAAGGAGCGACCAACAAACCACCACCCCCTCCTGCTACACTGGTGTTAAAACAAACGAACCCTCTGTGCTGAAGCCAGTAGGCAGACTGGATCCACTTTCATGAGACAGACGAATGAATGAGTAAATAATCTGTTGGACAGAATATAACTAAATAAGCAGCAAAAACTCTTAAGTGCAAGTGGAAGCAGAAGTTTTTAAAATTGACATTATTATTGTTTTAACCATCCAGTTTGTCTGCTGTTGCTTTACATAACAGTAATGTTAATGCAGCTTGATAGTTTGGATAGTTTGACTGCTGATGCATTCCCACTGTGTGTCGTTTGTCCACAATTACTGTAATTATACCATACAAGTTAAAGTTCTGCTTCATGCTCTGTCAGATTTTTAAAAGTAGGGCTTTTTACATTTTCAGAGTGAATGAAGGAATCAGGAAAGAGGAGAAAGAAATGAGGAAGAATTGAAGGATGTAATGATGTTGAAAGAAAAACAAGGTGAAAGTAAAGATGTAACTTATTCAAGATTGAAAGGAAATTCTCTTTATTCTCTGAATAAATATTTAAATACTTGTGAGACTATTTTCCCATTCCTTACAAAAGTCATGTTAGGAAACAATGAGTTTTGTAAAGTGTGTAGAGTGAACTCAACCAGCACGCTAGGTCTGTTAAAAATAAGTGTGCCCAAGAAGCCACAAAGAACACATCAACTGTCCATTTGATTACAGTAAAACAGGCAGTGTCAGTCAGGCACCTGGTGATAAGATCTCTGGAGTAGAAAGAGGAAACCCTTTTCAGAATGTAAAAAACATGGTCATGCCCTGGAAAATCTCCCTCATTTTCAAAGCCCAGTGTTGACAGGTATGTCATGTTTTAAATCTAAAAAAAGTGCTGAATATTGTATCACACATATTGTATGGTATATTAACAAACAAAGAGACGGGCACCCTGTCATGGTTGGTTTACCTAGGAGGTTTTTTCAATAAATTGGTTCTGTGATGAAATGCTGATGATGATAATAATAGACACAATATATTGTTATAATAAAGATAAAAGTAGTGCATGTATGCCTAACGAAAGTCGACATGAGGTTTGATTCACTGGTTGCTGTTCATTTATTATGTAGTTATAGTTATAAAGAGCCTGTTAGAGTGTTATGAAAGTTTTGTGAATTGTATTGCATTGTATTAAGTGTGACTGCTCTTGCTTGTTTGATTCATCATTAAGGCCAGCAGCACGACTAGTAGCTCTTTTGGTTGTCAATAAGGCATACTTTATGGATATCAGCCAGACCAATTTATTTCTAATTATTTGCTCAACCATGCTTGTATCAAATGGGGCAGCTGCTAGTTTGATAGATTTGAAACATCAGTTGAAATTCCAGGGCTCGTCTTGCAAATATTGATGTGGAGGCACGCGTGAATAAGAATATTCAGCATATTGAAAGCAACATCTGTCAGTCATTTCAAGCTTTTAGGCATTGCCGGCATGTTGCATACAGAAATCCCATGGTAAGCAGTCTATGCTTAATTCCACTGTACAAATACTCTAATGGGTTCAATTACCCATGATGCACATCTCATCTCTCTCATCTTTTAAATGTCACTATATTATAAGCAATGCTCATGTTGATGTGTACTCATAAATCACTTGTAGCCAGAGGTGGCCTAAAAGCTAACATGCTGCTTTGGGGTTAGGTAGAAACTCATCCATAATTTCCCAGGATGCAGGGTGAGGGGTGTGGGCAAGGGAGGTTGCTCCTGCTAAAATGCCCTACGCTACAGGGGACACATGTTTACTGACAGCCCCACAGAGGCTGCAAACAATCACCTGCTACCATACGCTCCTTTAGGGGATGTGCTGTTACATTAATGCATGGGGCTTCATCTCATTATTCATAGTAGCTTGACTCCAGGGGAAAACTGTTGGGATGAAGCCACTACAGTAGCAAATGGATACTGGGTCATCTTTAGCATTCCAGGTGGTATAAAGCCAAAGGGAACATGGCCCATAGAGCGAGAGCACTGTAGTTTTGTGTCATGCAAAATGGAAGGCCTGTTTAAATTTAGCCTAAAATGTACTGATTACAATATAATGAATATGCTCGAGTTTAATGTGCTTACCTTGTATGTTTGCCTTTCTCCTAAGTGAGAGAAACTGGCTAGAAGTGAAGATAGTCATCCATGACAACAATTAAAATGCCAAAATATATTATGAATAAAAACCCATAAATCAATAAATAAATGCAATTCAGGACCTTAGAGACACCCAAGGACACTCATTTGAAAAGCATAGCAGGTCAATAGTCTTTCTTCAGTAGTCTTGAAATCCAAATAAAAAAACTGATACATGGGATAAGCATGTCGATACATACTAATTATATATTCTCATGTTGAATTCCATCAATTTTTTTTTGGCCTTCTGCCTTAAGATCATACCTGGTGGGGGGGCAGGCAAGCAAAAACATGTAGAAAAGCGATATTTCCAACTGCTTTGCCTGCAGTGTCCCATCCCCCGGCAGTGGATCACATCAGCAGCAGAGGGAGGAGGACAGAGAGCAGCTGTGCACATGCCCCTTGAATCGGGTTGTGTTGACAGTTGGGTAGAAATTGTATGTCCTGTGTGGATTGTGTATGTAGACTGGCGAACGGGAGCACAGCAGTAGAAGGAGATGAAAATACAGGAGAAACCCTGGAAAAACAGAGTGTTAGCAGGTATGCTTAAGATGCGCATGTTGAGTAGCTGATAAACAGTGTTGGACAGTAACAAATTACAATTTAAAAATCAGTAATTACATTATACTATTCCCATTAATCGACATTTTGGGTGTTCGCTGCTGAGAGTTAGATTCGTATGAAGCCCTTAATTTCACATGGGGGAGGAGGGGGAGAATACTTAGAGTAGAAAAAGTACTTCTGGTCAAATCCCAAGAGAGAAGAAGAAGAAGAAAGCGAACTGGCGCTAACACTCGCCTGGAGCCACTATCAAAGTATCATCATTCATAACGTTGCAGATTTGATAAATGGTAGGTTCTTCGATACATTAACATTACTTAACTAACGTAACATTACAGCTTTGGTAACTTTATTCTTACTGCTAATATTACCCTTTTCAAAGTCAGTGTTCATTTTACTAGCAATTTTTATGAGCTTACTGGGCAATGCTTATGTTAGCATGCTAACATTTGTGGCTGCATTATTAGTTTTAATGTTACTCTTTTATACAGGCAAACAAGCTTTTTTCATCAACAAAAGTGGTGCTATTAGGGTGCAGGGCTTTAATACCTTTAATTATTTTGCAGTTCTTCTTGGAGGAGCGCCTCTGTAATTCACTGACACTGCAATCTGACATGGGGTAGATGATGCTTCGATGAAAGCTATCAATATCAACTTGTTAATTCCTATGCCCATCCAGTGTCTTCTGTTCTATCTTTTGCACCATTTGAACATTGCATTTTTTGCAAGCACTCTCCATCTCAGTCCAGAGCTCCTCATAAATATCCTACGCAATTTAGTGTTGCAGTGTATCCAGAAGGACATCCACAAGTTTGACTGCTCTTGCCAGGTCAAGAGATGGTGACTGCAGCATGTCCGACAAGAACTTTGTGTCCATGAGTATCTTCTGAAAGACGCCCAAAAATCATATGAATGTGAGATCAATGTATGCAAGTAGACCCCATGCTGTGACTGGCTTGTCTCCACTGCTCTCATGTGTGATGTCCTGAAGAACACATATGACCGTAGGAAGCCTGTCCCCCAAGTTATGACAGGCTGATTGCCTACACATCCACCTTATGTCACTGAGATGCTAAAGTCCCCTGGGTTAGCCCTTGTACATGTCCTTCCAAACATCTACCCACTTCTGGTGCACATATGAGCTAGACATAAACACATAGAGCTGCTGAAGAAAATCAGCCTCTGGTACAGATTCCACTGTGTCTACAAGTACAAGATTTAAACAGGTAGATTTAAAGTATACCTTTAAAAAGGTATACTTTGCCTCCTTGCTGATTCTGGCACAGACCCTTGCGTGAGAGAAGAACAAGTGATAGCTGTTTCTTTTTCCTAAGGTCTTTTGTTTCATCAGCAAGTACACTGAAGACCTTACTTTCTTTCACTTCCTTGATTATGTCACTTAGCCAAACAATCAAGATTTTAATTTTGAATGACCTTATGTGTATATTTTGCACTAGTGTTTGCATCCATGTGTTTTAGTATTTTAGGGTTGTGTTTTGCTATTTCCTGCAAAATTGCTAAGAAATTGCCTTTGTTAAGCGATCCCTCAGATTCTATGGTTCCCCTCTATTTTCTTTTGCCTGTCCTTATTTATGGCATGGAGCATGGAGGAATTGTTTACCATAACCCTTGTATGTTCTTTTCATGTGTACATAGCACTGGTATGTCCCTTGGACTTTACATTAAGCTTAAAAACACCATCTTTATAAAAGTTTTTTTTTTTGCCAACAGCAGAAACCAGACATGGAAGTAAGCATGATTCAAGGGCATTTGGAAGGGAATAGTGATGGCACAAATGAGTATTCATACTCATTTTCTGAGTATTCATGCCATTTATAGGACTGGTACCATTTGTCACTAAACAACCTCATCTGGTCTCCTTGGAGCATCTAGGGGAACATCTTTGATCACAGCTGGACAAGACTCTCTGCTTTGGACTGTGAAACGTCTGGAACAGTAAACAAAATGTAAAAAGAAAACTACTAACCTGTAAAACAACAAGGATCAGTTTCACTATGTACTGCTAATGACCACATTATTTGCGTATTTTTTTCCTTAAATCATGAAGCTGACAACATATTGAATGCTTGATGAAAATGAGCCAAAGAGGTTGTAGAAATTAACACAAGCAGTAGCCTAATGAGCAATTTTTGTGTTGAGAACATTTTTAAAATTTAATCTTAATAAAGAGGTTTTGACACAAATACTGCTAGTGTTTTTCAATTTTACAACAATTTTGGCTTTACCAAGCATGCTGCTATTTCTGGAGGGCACTGTACAATATAACAAGGATACACAGTGTCATAGATGTGAAGCATTCTGGCATAGATTGAATTGGTCACCACTGGCCACCACTAGGGGCAGAGTGGCTAAGTGTGAGTGAATGACCGAATTAGTGAGAATCAGTAACAGTCATAGAGGTGCTTTACATCTAGAACCTTAGGATAATCAAAATATGTGTCAAGTCAATAAAGCTTGAACACTGATGAAATACTTAAACATACCCTTGGGTCCATTGGGAGCAGCATAAGTTGAGGCAGATAGGAGGGGCTCATTGGTGCTTTCTTCATGGGTGCTTGCCATCCTTGTCTGCAATTTCAACAGACGCATCTAACACATATGACAGCATTAAATTACTTTCACAAACTCTGTTGATACAAACTACACTGGGCAATCAGAGCATTCATTGATTCAGAGTAGAACTGAACTTTCAGTTTACAAAAATATTAGCCGATACATAATGTGGCTATATCAAGACAGAATTAGTGGACTGGAGAAACTGAAAAATCGCTCTTAACGTAGCTGTCTCATTAATGTCACAACTTCAAGGAGGGAGGGAGAGGGAATTACCTGAATTTGCTGCACAGCTAATGTTCCCTGTGGAAGGGATACTTTGTTTTCTAGAGCCTCTTCAGCTTACTTAGCAGCTCTGTTTGCATCAGTTGGCATTTTTAATTTAAGTTATTTAATGTTTATTTAAGCAGGAAAAGTTTCACTGAGATTAAAAATCTCTTTTTATAAAAGTGCCCTGGCCAAGACAGCCAGCAGCAAAATTAACAGAGTTGCAGACATAAAAAACATATAACAATTTTCAGTGAAAATAAAGAATACATTAAGAATCATAAAATTTAAACTATAAAAACTATTCATCAGTATTTGTTGCAAGTCATCAACATCAGGCATCAAACATGGGCAATATATAATGGTCAGTCAAAACAGCTACAACCAGATGTTCCTGCCTCCAAGTCATGTGTAATTACTTAAAATGCATCCAGTGAAACCAGCTCCTGAAGATTCCAGACAGTCCAAATAACTTGAGATTATTTTCATACCGTCTGTTGCCAGTTTTTACTCTTTTTTTCTTGATGTGGACTACCTTCTTTATATCACAAAATAGATGGAGTTCATAAGATTTTGCTAACAGCTCATTATGACCTGACATCCTGTTATGATATTTGATCTGCAGCTAAATAATTATTCCCCCTCCTATCACCAAAATTGATGTGAGAATGTGGCTGGAGGACACATTAGGTATATGAAAATGAATTGGTTGTCCAAAAATTCCATGGCATACTTGATCTTGCCTCATGGCACACCAATTGAGACCCACTGGTCTAATAGCTTGCTAACTACTTAGCCTAAGCCAAACAACATAGGCTACAGTGTCAACATTAGCGTGCAAAGTAATTTATGTGAGCAGCAGAGCTGATGAGAGATAAAAAGTTTAGAGGCTTATAAATTACACTTGCCATTTGTAAACTGCACTGTAATGTTTCATTGAAAAGTTGTGTCCTGCTATGGTCCTGGTGCTTATACATGTTTGTGTTGTTACAGAGAGTAGAGTTTCATTTAATTCATGTTCTGCATGTAATAGAACAGCTCTTCAAGTCATTTTTTTTTTTTTACCTTAAAAGTTATTTATAAGCACATCCCTAACCCTAACCTTAACTGCTCCCACAATCTATATATTAAAAATAAATGTAAAAATGTCCTTCCAAACAGTAGGATCTAGCATCAACCATACAGGCACAGTGTCTCAGTCAAAACAAACATGCTGGCAAAACACCTGCCCCACAGCAAGGGCGAAGCCACTGACAGGGCAGACATTTTGAGGTGGCATCTGGGTTGGCCAATCAGATTGTAGGAGTGGTACTGGCCACCCCTACAATCTGATTAAAACTGTACACGAGCTTGCTAAAATGAGCCACACTGTTAATCCAATGCTCATAAATCATGCTGGTTTGTCTAGACTTGGAGGCTGTGCTGGACAGGGACAAAAAAAGCAGGCCTGGCATTAAGCCCAGACCAGCCCAGACACTACCCATCTTTGCACAGGCCATCAATGCATGTGGTGTTAACTATTATGTCTTACCTTGTCAAAAAGGGCTTCTTGGCCCAAGAGGTGTGGAGGATGAGGCACACTGGAACAATCAGAGGGAGAAAAACTCTGAGGGCAACACTTCGATCTCTGTCTCCTGGTCTCCTGCCCTTAGATTTTTAAATTTGTCCACTGGTCAAATTTCCCTGCTGCTTTTTTGACTGTCTGAAACTCTCTTTCCAAACTTTTGAGGTTGCTTTGTGTTGTCTCAACCATTCAATGGGCAGACAGGATGTCCAGCCCTCCTTTCTGCAGGTATTTGGACAATGGAGAAGTGTGCTCAAATATCCGGAGGAATGTTTGAGCTGTCAGGATTGTCTCATACCTGAGCAAGGCCTCTGCATATCCCCTGACTTTGACATGCACACTTGGTTTCACTGTTGCCTGTTCTTGTATGGCTGACAGAGTGAACAGTACATCAATGTGTAGACCATCTTCAGGTTTTCCAAAAGAGCCAAACATTTTCTTCAGGGCTTCATGCTTGGCCCACCAGCATGTCTCACCGATTGGAGTAAGGCGTAAGTGTCTCTTTGTCTCATGGCCTGACTTCTCTCATGGGTTAATTTGTTTGACTCCTTGATGAACACCACAATGTCATTATGGAAAGCAAACAGTGACTCACTTTCAATGATGATCTGGGTTGTGTCTGCCAGCAACAGATTGAATATGAATTATAATTAGATGCTGAATTGTATCTATTACTGAATTTACTGAAGATTTTGAGAGTAGGATGACAAGGGAACCTCCACTTCTTTTCCCACCAGACTGATGCAACTTTTTGCTCATCCAAATACAACTATGAAGATGCTCTTTAAAGCAGATATCATACTTTCCCAGTAAAAGTCTGAGCTCTGAAAAATTGCCATGGTTTATGCTGTTGCCTTTGAGTTTATATGCAACCTCATTCTCCACTGGCCTGTACCTAAGCCACCTCTTCCCTAGAATTTTCATGACACTAAATGCTCAAAAACCTGATGTCTCATTCAGACCTGTTTTCTGTGAGCAGACATTTGACTACCACCCAGAAAACTGTTTATATCACCGTTGGAAAACTTCAAGAAGTAAGCTTTGGCACAGTATTGGTATGCAGCGCTTTCATAGTCCTCTGCGCACTGGTGTACATGCCTCCAATCTGACATTCCAGTTATGTACATACTACTGTCAGTTTTCTTCCTGAATACTTTGCAGACTAAGCAAAACAACGTGTGATGTTCCATGCTATATGTCAGCCACTTTGTACCGGTGCCATCTTTACAACAAAACACTTTCTGCTTCACTGGGTTATTGATCTTCTGTTGAGGGTGATAATCTGAAATTCAAAATTTGTTTAGGGAGTGTGAGACTGAACCTGAAAGCATGGGAGTTGGCTATCTGCATATGCAGAGGTGGAGTCAGACATTGTAAAGATTCTGGATTTAACCCAAAACTAGGCGGGTCTGGAGGCATGCTCCACTGTGGAGATTTTATCCCATTTATGTCAGCCATGTACACTATTTTTCAAGCACGGACGTCATATAAGGGCTGTTAGCTGAGCTGCTGCTAACAATTGTTTGGTGTATTTCTCTTATAACTTTACATTCAGACGTTCGTCCGGTTTCTTCTGGGACCCGAATTATCCAGAGGGGTCTCCTCTTCTCCAAAAACAAGTTTACACTCAGATTAAACTCGTTAAAATATTAATTAAAGCTGTTTTACCTTAAAAACCAGTGTTTCTCCGACGATGTTTGATGACCACCAGACGGCTGTTTGCCAAGCTGCTGCTAACACTTGTTCAGCTTATTTCTAATATAATAAACATTTCATCTATTTTGAAATTTCATTTCTTTTTTTCTCTTTCTTCTCAGTAACAAAGCTTGGGAGATAAGTTGTCAATTTGTATCGAATCAAACCGAACTGGACTGGATCGAATCGAATCGTATTATAGTATTTTTTATTAATCGTCCCTGAATCGGATCATAGGCTGTGAATCGAGATCGAATCGGACCGTTTCGTGAGTAAAAGGTTCACACCCCTAGTCATAATCCAATCGGGTTGACGTCTAGATCCAATGTTGAGATCTTACGTCGGGTTGATGTCATAATACAACATTGGGTTGACGTCTAGATCCAACGTCGAGTTGACATCTAGATCCAACATCGGGTTGACGTCACGATACAACGTCAAGTTGACGTCTAGATCCAACGTCAGGTTGACATCTGGATCCAATGTTGAGATCCAACGTCGGGTTGACGTCATAATACAACATTGGGTTGATGTCTAGATCCAACATCAGGTTGACATCTAGATCCAACATCGCGTAGACATCACGATCCAACCTCGGGTAGACGTCACGATACAACGTTGGGTAGACGTCTAGATCCAACGTCGGGTTGACGTCTAGATCCAACGTCGTGTAGACATAATAATCCAACGTTGGGTTGACGTCATAATCCAATGTCGGATTGATGTCTAGATCGAACATCGGGTTGATGTCATAATCCTACATCGGGTAGACGTCATAATCGAACGTCAGGTAGATGTCTAGATCCAACGTCGGGTTGACATCATAATCTAACGTTGCACGGATGTTGAATATTGGTTGGAAAGACCTGTACTATAAATCAGTATCTATCTATCTAGCTCGCTAGCTAGCTATCTCAACTACATTGCGTCACACATTTACCTCCCCATCAAGGCAAAGATTGTACAGTCTTCTGTACGTTATCATGTAACATTGCTGGAATGTTTTAGAAAAGAACATTATATAATCTGGTACCTCAACAACATCCTTAAAATGTTACAGGCAAAAGATGCTACTTTTTTAACATATCACATTGTAGGAATGTTTTATATAAAATGTTTGGTCATCTCAGGTCTTAATAACATCCTGAAAACATTTTTAGAATGTTGCCTTGAGAATGTTCTTTGTTATAATGTAACATTGTGGGAATGTTTTATAAAAGAACATTCTATAATTTGTTATTTTAACAGCATCTGGAAAACATCCTGAGAATGTTGCAGGCAAAATGTTCTACTTGTTATCATGTCACATTAAAAGAATGTTTTATAAGAAATGTTCTGTCATAGCAGGTCCAAATAACATTCTTAAAACATTTTCCGAACATTGCATTGAGAATGTTCTCATTTTTTTTTATCCCATAACGTTATTGGAATGTTTTATAAAAGACCATTCTATAATATGTTACCTCAGCAACGTCTTCAAAACATCCTCAGAATGTTGCAGTTAAAACGTTATGTCATAATTAACATTTAACCTTATAGGAACATTATTTGAAATGATAAACATCCTTAAAATGTTCTTTGAACATTACATTAAAACATTTTCTTTAAAACATTATTAGAACTTGTAGGTAACGTTAGCCAATGTTGTGGGAATGTCTCTGTGTCTTCTAGCTGAATGTGGTCTTCAATCTCTGAATTGAATATTAGGCCAACAGAAGAATATGTACACATATATTAGATTTCTTTAGCATGATAAACAACAGGATAAACAACAGGGGCATACTATTATATGGTGCTTTATTTGATCTGTTCCTCATCACTATGTTCCTCCTACTCTTTTCTTCTTAACTTTTCTCATTTGCTCATTTGGTGGGTCTGGAGACTTAAACATCATGCATTTTGTGATTTCCTAAACTTGAGGTTACAAAAATCAACCTAAGGTTGATTATCAAGCTGGCTACATAATCAACATTTCACTAGCAAGGACCACACCATCAACAGATACGTTTGAGTGATTTATTGAAGGAACAAATAATATGCGTAGTTCATCTGGTTACTAGCTGCGTTGTGGGGAAGCTTATAGGGAATCTGCCGCAGCACCCGGGCAAACGGCAGACCCCAAAAAACCTCCAGATAATTGAAATAGTATTGAGCAGATATGAGATCTTTGAGATCTGAACAGTGCAGCGATGGCGTGTTTGGGAGGAACGATGGCCATGGATTGAATGGAGGCTGAAGTGGTGGTTCTGATCCTGAAGGAGTGTCCAATAAAGATGAATGGGAGGAATACCAGACGAGTAGATAACGTGGCGGATGAAGACCCAACATTCCCCCGTGAGCAAGCACTTGGCGACAGCGGCGAGGAAAAACTCCCCTTTAACGGGAAGAAACCTCGAACAGAACCTGGCTCTAGGTGGGCGGCCATCTGCCTTGACCGGTTGGGTTGAAAGACAGTGAGGAGGCGTCGTCTTAGACATGAGATAAGTCTGAAGCAGTTAGGTTAAGAGTGAGGAGTTGAGGCGATGAATTCGGAGCATGTGGGCTAACTGCAGAATATGAGTGAACTATGAACGATGTGGGAGATGCAATGTCTGGGATAGGCGGTAAGAGGAAGGTAGCAAGCATTTAAGCGGTGTTTACAGAAGAATTTGAGGTCACAAAGTTAAAATGGATGGTTTGTGTTTGATGGCTGTATAGAAGGGGCGTGGGTAATGAAATTGTCGTGGCGATGAGGTCGAACTATGGGTAGGTTATGCTTGTATGTTGTAAAGCATTGATGCTGGGTAGATTTCGTGAATGGCGGTATTACTGCAACTGCGTGGTCTCGGCTGGCTCTTTGTAGGAGGACCATCATCTATCATGGAAACCCCCCAAAAACACAAAGAACAGCTCTATGTGGGGCTTATGTTGTCTGGAGTGTGTCTGTTGTGGATGTTGGGCGGGGGGGGGGGTGCTGGCCCTGACTAAAGTTGGTTGCTGCTGTTACTGGAAGGGGGCAGCTGGGTGCACTGGCTGAGCCAGGTTCCCCTCATGAGTCTGACTGTTAAGATTGCTAGACGGTGGAGGGGGGAAGAGAGGGGCGCTGACATCCCAGTGCCAGGGACCTCCGCTGGAGCCGGCTGCTGCAGGTGGCGGGGGGCGCCGACATCCCGGTGCTGGCGGCCCCCACCGGAGCCGGCTGCTGCAAGTGGTGGATGGAGGTGGCAGGGGGCGCCGACATCCCGGTGCCGGCGACCCCCACCAGAGTCGGCTGCTGCAGGTGTTGGATGGAGGTGGCGGGGACGCTGACATCCCGGTGCCGGCGACCCCTACCGGAGCCGGC
Organism: Euthynnus affinis; assembly: GCA_029490765.1. Classification (NCBI taxonomy): domain Eukaryota; kingdom Metazoa; phylum Chordata; class Actinopteri; order Scombriformes; family Scombridae; genus Euthynnus; species Euthynnus affinis. The sequence goes on along the minus strand of CM055852.1, from coordinate 11,494,484 downwards.
TGCTGCTGATGGTGGATGGAGGTGGCAGGGGGCGCCGACATCCCGGTGCCGGCTACCCCCACCGGAGCCGGCTGCTGCAGGGGGCGGGGGGGCCGACATCCCGGTGCCGGCGACCCCCACCGGAGCCGGCTGCTGCTGATGGTGGATGGAGGTGGCAGGGGGCGCCGACATCCCGGTGCCGGCGACCCCCACCGGAGCCGGCTGCTGCAGGTGTTGGATGGAGGTGGCGGGGACGCTGACATCCCGGTGCCGGCGACCCCCACCGGAGCCGGCTGCTGCAGGTGTTGGATGGAGGTGGCGGGGGCGCCGACATCCCGGTGCCGGCGACCCCTACCGGAGCTGGCTGCTGATGATGATGGATGGAGGTGGCAGGGGGCGCCGACATCCCGGTGCCGGCGACCCCCACCGGAGCCGGCTGCTGCAGGTGGCGGGGGGGACCGACCTCCAGTACCGGAGACCCTGGCCGAGGCAAGCTGCTGCGAAAGAGGGATAGAGATGGCGGGGGTATCGGCATCCCAGTGCCGGCTCCCTCCGCCATTATACGCTGTTGAGAACTGAGTTGATGTGGCACTTGCAAAGCGATGCGTACGACGACGGACATTACGAAGTAACGTTTGGTTTGCTATTGATAACAATCTGGCGTGCATGATGATGGGTGTTGCTGAAGTGGTGTTAGTAGTTGAATTATTAACTTGCAACTTGGTACGTGATGGCGAGTGTTACTGGGATGGAATTGGATGAGTTATTAATAACTTGCCACGGTGTTACTGAAATGTCATTTGATTTCAGATTAGTAAACTTGCAACCCGGTGCGCATATTGATATGTTGCTGACATAGTTTTGGAGTACTTGTAGTATTTGGCCATCTGGTGCACATGACTGCAGACTCTACCGGAGTTACGTTAGATTAGTTGTATTGGTGGTTTTCGACCCGGTGCCTTTAACAGCGTATGTTAAAAGGTATAATATGAAATTATTCCACGTTAAATGTCTAAAAACGACTAGACCTATGTTATACATGATGTTGAGTTGTCTACTATACTATACTACTACTACTACTATTTTAATCTGCGTGTACGTTTGATTTTGGAGAGGAGGAGACTTATGCAGATAATTCGGCTCCAGGGAGAAACCATACATACATCTGGATGTTATGCTACAAGAGAATAAGCTGAACAAGTGTTAGCAGCCGTCTGGTGGTCACCAACATCGTCGGAGAAAACACTGATTAGGTAAACGGTTTTAAATTTGTATTTTAATCGGCGTGTACGTTTGTTTTTTGGAGAGGAGGACATCTCTACCGACAATTCGGCTCCCGGGAGAAACCGGACGAACGTCTGCATCCAAAGTTTTAGATAAATAAGCCGAGCAAGTGTTAGCAGCAGCTCTGCTAGCGGCTTGTATCTGACGTCTGTGGGTCACCGTACGTCGTCAGACAAACACTGATCTTTTAGATGAAACTGCTTTATTCAGTGTTTTTACCTGTAATCGCTGGGTCTGTTTGATCTGGAGAGGAGAGACCTCTGCAGATAATTCGGGTCTCGGTCGTATCCATAGACTGTATAAAGATAGGTCGTATCCTGGTGAAGCTACTTGTTTACCAACCAAGACGACAACTCCCATGATCCCTTGCTACTTGGCACCGTCATCATGCGCTGTCTTTGTTATTGTTTTGATCGAGAAACCCCTAGCGACTGAAATTGCATATTGCGTTTGATGTAGTGATATTGGATTAGTTATATCAGTAACCTATCCTGTGCATGTAATGACGGATGCTACTGAAGTTACGGTAGAGTAGTTACGTTATTAACTTGCAACCTGGTGCATGTAACGGTGGACGATGTTACACGACATTTTTATTAGTTGTAGTGGTAACTTGAGACGCTGGCATGTGATGGCAGCCGTAACTGAAGTGACATGAGATTGGTTTTGTTAATAACATGCAACCCGGTGCATGTACAGGCATGCTATGCTGAAGTGACGTTAGAATAATTGTACTAGCGACTTGTAACCCGGTGCACGTAATACCATGTATTACTGGAGTGATGTGAGATTAACTATGTAGTAACTACCCGATGCATTAACTGTTGAGTTTACTGAGGTGATGTAAATTAGTGACTAGCCACCTGGTGCCAGTATTTTTGGAGTTGCTACGGAGGTGAAATAGGATTGGTGGAGAATAGAATAAGAATTTGGCATCCCGGTGCCGGTAATTGTAACTTACTAGAGGTGAAATTGACTGGCATAAAACGGAATGAGGATTTTGCATCCCGGTGCCAGTAAACACAGATTTACTAAAGAGATGAAATGAAATTGGTGGACTATAGAATAATAAATTGGCATCCCGGTGCCAGTCATCATAAACTTACCACAGGTGAATTGGTGGAGAATAGAATAAGAAATTGGCATCCCGGTGCCAGTTATCATACACTTACCAGAGGTGAATTGGTGGAGAATAGAATAAGAAATTGGCAGCCCGGTGCCAGTCACGTGAACCAATAATGGTTTGGTGATGTTGCTGGGTGAGAGGGATTCGACCTGGCCCCTTGCAGGAGGTGCTGATTATACAGGCTGTGGCTGCGGAGGCAGCGGTGGGTCTGTGACGCTGTCACGCTGACAATCCAGGCCGTGATTGGCTCTGGCGATGATACCGGAAGAGATGTTCGGTGATTGTTGTCACTGGCCCCCGGGAATGCCAGCATGCTACTGTGGCCGTGGAGGTGGCTGCGGGGTCTGTGACGTCATGCATGCCGACTCTGCGGTTGGTGATTGGCTTTGGCGTTGAATCCGGAAGTGCGGGAGATTCGGTAATTGTTGTGCGATAGAGATGCAATAATCTGACTTTATTGACGCCGTGGATGAAGAGGACGCCTACCCTTACATGGAGAGTTGGAGGTGAGCAACATTTCAGTCTTTAATGTCAAGGAACTTTATGGATGTAAAGACAGGTGAATCGAGAGGAGGGGGCGCCTTGAGTTCACCTTGGTGGATTGGGACGCAGACTGTGGGCAGCTGGTGAGATGTTGAAGCTGCCTGTTCCCGCGGCTATGAACATCGCGTCTGTGGTCTTTTGGCCCTTGCTGACGGAGGATAGGAGGCCTGAGATCTGCCGGGAGGCAGCGGGTCACGTTGGTGGAGATGCCTCGAGGCCGGTATTTTGCGCCATTGAGCACCGCGACTCTACTTGGATGCTCCGCTCTGGTCTGGCTGCTGTGTCGTGGACGAAGGAGAGCCGGTTTCAATGATTCTTCGTCCGAATCAGACGTGTGTTGATCTACAGTTCGTGATCCATGGTAAGTTGACTTTGTGAATGGAGATTCCACTGTTTGTTCGAGCTGTTGAAATCGTGCAACTAAGCGGTGAGTGCGGTTTCATCCGTCGTGAAGTCTGAGACATGATAGCCGATGTCTGGTGTTTGTTTCTGAGAATCGGAGACTGCGTGTACGTGAGGGTGCAGAGAACGAGAGCGGAAAGGGGGCAGAGGGTTGGATGGTATTTATAGGATTGCCGGATGTAGCGAAGTTGAGGTGTGGTCCTGCTCCTGAAACTACGCTAATTAGCTTCGAATGAAGCCAGGGCTCTGAACTCTCTGTTTCTAAAGTTACCTCTACTTCCCCATCGAACTGACATCAGATTGCTTGAGCCTGCCAATAAACAGCCAGGTTGTTCACATTGTCCATATTTTGGATCGGATTCCAGCTCGAACATGTAGGAATGTATTTGAGTAGATATTTTGAGTAAAGACAGAATGAGGCGAGATCTTGCAAAATTGGCCAAGAGGCAGCTTCTGTAATCTGGCCAATCAGAACAGAGTAGGCTCATCAGGAGTGGGGCCTTAAAGAGACAGGAGCTAAAAATGGCCTGAGTAACAAAAGTAAATAATAAATGTGAACAAATTACTTTTTGCTGTTGCACAATTAAGTAATATAATTTATTTTCCTATGAGTAATACTGTATATAATGACCAATTGATTACATTTTTCAAGGAACTTTCCCAACACAGCCCTCTTCTTGAAATCACACACATTTGCACAGTAAAGTGGTGGAATGATTGAATGTTGTGCGTCCTGAAAGAGGTCTTTCTTTGCAACATCAAAGTGGAAACTATGCAAAATAAGCTTATGGAACGAAAAAAGAAACACAGGCAGAGAGAATCAGGTTGAATATGACGTCCATACGCTCTAACTTGAGCTTCATTGACATTATATGAGTGGAGTGAGAACTTCAAAGGAAGGCTGCGTCCGATCGATGGTGCAGATTCCTGGGTATTATGTTGACTCTTGCAGCTGGCATCAACAACTTAAAGGAAGAAAGGAATGATCCTTCCTTCCCTGCCCCTCTTACCTACAGAAGAACAGACTTTTCATTCCTCACTTGTCACTTTTTATCTTTTATCTGGTCACATGGTGTCACTGGAGCCAAATGAATCACTAGATGGATACATGGACTAGTATATTGTTGCAATTGTTGTTTTTCTCAACCCAGTTGAAAATGAGCCTTAAGCACTATGTGCAAACACAGAGGTGGATTTCATTCCTTTGTGGTAGAATTTAAAATATTCATAAGTTATACACCATACTTTTGGCTCTGCGAAGGAAAGCCATGGAAACTGCATAACGGTCTCTAGCTTCCTGAAAAGATAGTGTGAAATAGAGAAGCGACTCCACATCCTGAAATGATATTCATAAATCACAGCAGCACGTTGGCAGAAAATTCCAAGAATGGATTGAATCAATCCACAAGTTGTGCAAACTAAACATCCTACACACCGTATATGGCTTATGTCTGAGGCTGTCATCAGCAGAGTGCAATGTGATAAAATGTGATTATGTGCTATGAAAATTTTCAGTTTTTCTGGGAGGGTTTTTCTGTTTACCTGCTTGCGGTTTCATCTCAAGTGAAATTTTTGGGTTTTGGAATTCAACAAGCATTAATAGAACAAAGTAATTCCCTTGTTAAAAAATAACTCTTATGTCTTTTTATATCAGATACTCCCTAACAGTTTTCACTCTCAAGACATTGGTTTGTTTTACTTGAAGTGTAAGCTTGAGCAAACAAATGTGCCTGCTCTTACATGATGTTACAAATACTGTGTTTTCCTACTTCACAAAGAAACACTCACACAAAGGACACACCGTGCTTACAAGCCAGTGAAGAAATCCCAGTGCAGCTTCAAGGGAAAAGTTTCTGACAGGTTTATTGGGGGACCTGGATGTGAGCCCAAGGGTTCACAGGAACTGCTTAATACAAGATTGTTAGAGAACGCAGATGAACTCTTTGACGCTCAGTCTGGAGCCAAAAAAAGCTAGGCCCTCGGAAATAAGAATGGAGCCATGTTACAGTGGTGAATATTTTAGCACATCATATCAAGATAATTCTTTTTATCTGTCTCACTCTTTTACCCGTGGACAGAATTCATTTAGTGTACCCCCTCAAAGTCTTCTTGGTGGCATCAAAGTCTCGGCTAATGGTTAAGCTTGGCACAAAGTGCATCTCCCTGTCGAGGTATTCTGCACTTTCATCTGGCTTTTTTTTTATGGTTTCTCTGTTTTTAATAGTCTGAGTACTCTGCCTATTGTCCTCTGGATTTGTAAGTGCCTTTAAGTGCCCTTTTAGTCCCAATGTGCATACTGCACTGTTGGCTAGGTGTGCTGTTTAAGGTACTTAAGCAATTAAAACCATGAGAGCAGAGTACATATTTACCTTAAAAATAGAATGCGTTTAGTATGTATAATTGGCCCTGTGTAAGGCTGGCTGCTTAAATCTGCAATGGCTATACTAATGAGTGTCATCACAAGAGAATAATGGTGCGAGGTGCAACAAAAAGCCTCAGGCAGTCTGTTCACCGATTTATTAATATCTGTGATCAGGGTATCGGACTTAATATGTTATATTTGTTCTCAGAAAATCACAATACCTTAAAAACTATATGAAAAACTACTTATAGCTTGTGGGTATTTCCAAACAGATTTTCTCTCAAGTTGTAGTTGTTGCATGGCTGAACTGTAAAGGGTATAGTTTATTTATTTATAACCTAATCATGTATATGGTATAAGTAATAAAGGGCCAACATTGGTATTATTTGAGCAAGAGAATGTGGAAGTGTTATTGAACTGTAACAAAGCAAGAATGAGTAATACAGATTTTGCAAATTTTGTGATTGGCAATATTCCTTGTTGAACTGATCCTTTCTTTATTCAACAAACTTTGCTGTGCAGTTGAAGCGAGAGACCTGGAGACCTTTAATTCTCTAATGCTGGACTTGAGTCCTCTGAGTAGCTGATGATGTGAAAGTGCTGACAGGTAATTGTGGACTGAAGATGATGAGTTTCAGATAAAAGCAGCATTTAGATTTTCTCACAGCTGTAATGGAAATTGTTGTATTGCCGTTTTACTTAAAATCTACTCAACTCCAAGACTTTTTGAGAGGCCAAGGCTAAATTTACCTGAACCCATGCAGATCCTGTCTCATCATGCTGCTTTGAGATGTGTAAATGTAGAGAACAACAAACTATGACTGAAATCACTGAAAGAACGAAAACAAATGAAATCTATTTCTTTTGCACTGAAATTGTTACAAAAATGAACAAAGTTGAATTTACTTGTTTGAGGGTCAGTAAGCTGGGGGACGAACTCAGGAACCACTTATTTTGCTTTGCCTCAAGGCATTTCTGTTGATAAAAATGAGTCTAGGCTATATCTATACTCAATTTGGGGAGTTTTGTGTGAAAGCCTGTTGTTTCACAATAGTCCACCACATTTGGTAAAACATTTTTCCTTTCCATTCCATTTTTAAAATGAAATTTGGGGAAATATTTAAGAATCTCTGTGTTTTGTTGCCAGCAGCTGGCTGCCTGAGCTCCAGCAGGGCAGTGAGAGACAAAGCAGACAAAAGTGCTGTAGTTTACAAGGTATGGGCAGACAATGGTTTATTAGCAGTGGTATTGAAGAGTAAGGACTACACAAGCATCTTAACAGACTCAAGTGACATTAGCAGGAAAGTCTATCTGCTACCAAGTTTGCAAACTGATGCACTTGTTTGTTTGGTGTCTAGTTCAACAAGCTAAGGTGCAGGACAAGACGTGTTTTCATGTTTGTAAGTTGGATGAGAAGGAAACTTTTTTGGGAAAGTTAATGTGGGTCGTTGTTCAGAGTCTGTGGATCTTATGTTGTGCTGTTTGTCAGTGTGACATCTGCTCTGCCTATGATTGAACACTGACATCGCTGCTTCATTCGAATTTGGTTTAAAATGAAGCAGTTTGATTGGCAACCTCTCCATCACACAGAGAACTAACAGTGTTTTGATGTATTAATGCATGAAACCAAAATATACACATATAAATTTCTTCCTTTTGGTTTCAATTTTTTTCAAAGGAGAAAACAGGACGTGTTGAGAAAAAAAGTACAGTTGTACTTTTAACATTATGGATCCCAGCTTTATGGAAGGCGCTACATGCAAGGCAATCAGTCAGTAAGCCGTCATTTCAGTCTGAGCTGTAGAAAGTGAGACAGCTTAGCAGATCAATAGTACATTCCCACTGCGTGGTGAATCAACAAATATACCCAAAGGATCACAGAAGGATAGTTGTACATGGGTTTAATACAGTACAGATGAATTGTCTGTAAGTGAACGTCTACACATACAGTATATCCACATTTTGTATAACTATAACATGTCTGCAAGTACTGTTTGAGTCAAAACTAGAAGAGAAACACCTTTCAAGCGTGAATTCTGCCATACAGCCACTGCATGTGCGGGTAGTGTGTTGTGCTTTTTAATCCATTTCCACAGAGTAGCGTGGAAAGATTTGTGAGCAGGCAGGTAACAGCTTTGGATTACTGTGCAGAATATGGCTAGCTATTTAAAATAAACTATTCCTTTAAAGATGAAACCACATATCAGTATTAACCAATGAGCTGAGTCTATTTTTATCATATTGCTGATAACAGTAGAAGGGTAAAGATTTCAAGGTGTTAGAAACATGTGCTTAAAAAATGGATCTATCGGATACAAAGAAGAGAGGCTATCAAATATTCAGGTGTGATAATCTTCCAGGAAGCTGTTGAAATTACATCTTCCAATTTATCTGTCTCTTTCTTCACATGTTTTGTGAGTTATAAGAATCATACTTGTTAATCAGGTCACGTTTTTTCCTTTTCTCTGCTCAGCCAGTTGCGAAAGAAATGTGATCCAATATCTGAAAATGCGATTTAATGAACCTTTTCTGTGCCCAGTCCAGAAGACTGGGATGTAGATTACTGTAATGAATAAGAGGATAGAGCTTGCTTTGAGAGAACGTCACCAAAATGCAGATGATGGCTTGAAAGCTGTTAAAGTGAGTTTAATTTATCACGGTCTATTACAGCATGTACAAGCTTTCATGATCAAGGCAATGACCCGGTTTCCCAAACAACTACACAGCATGTGGTTTGAGCACACTGTGGGAGTAAAAATGTATTGGGCTTGATTTATCAAGCAGTGTAGAAATTTATACAGTGGGTTCCGCTATAATATCATGTAATCTACAGCCTTATCTGTCCTTGCATGATTTTAGTTTTTGCTCGTTTTTACATCCTCTCACTATCAAGTGTTTTACAGTATAGTGCAGTACATGCGGCAGGATATGCATGCACTGATATTTTTTTAAAAACCTTTAATACACTCATTTAACACAGATAATTTGAATAAAGGGACAATGGGGATGTCCATCATTGCATGCTCTTCTGCAATTGTGTTCTGATCTTTGTTAATCATCCTCATCTTAGAACCTCTTGTCTCGCTTCCTTTGCTTTTAATAGGGGGGTTGAGGTTTTCTCTCTCTGCTTTGAAAGGTATCAGAGTCACTGTGAGTCACTATGAGTCACTGTGGCTTCTGTTTTGTAGTCTGCTCAAAACTTTGTGTTTTCTGTTAAGAGTAGAATTTCATCTTCTTGCCTTGCAGGTTCTAAACAGTGCCATTTTAGTAGTCTTCAGTGTTTCTGTCAATTTTTTTCAGCTTGTATGCCTTGGAGCCTTCATGGAATTCCTCGATATTTAGAGTTATTTCATGTGTGATAGTAGTCATTGTCTCCAGATTCATTTCTATGCTTCTGCGTCGGCGATAGCCATGGCTGGAGGCGTTATGTTTTCGGGTTGTCTGTTCAGCCATACGTCTGTCCCATTTTCTTGTGAACACGATATCTCAGGAACACCTTGAGGGAATTTCTTCAAATTTGTCATGAATATAAACTTTGACTAAAGGATAAACTGATTAGATTTTTGTAGTCAAAGGTCAAGGTCACTGTGACCTCACATCTGTCCCAATCTCATGAATGTGATATCAGAAACACAAGGGCAAGCATGTGAACACATACAATAAAATACACTTAATAGCTTTTATGAAATTCCTTCAAAGTCTTCACCACAAATATTATATGAGTCTGGACAGATATGAATGCAAACTACAACTTGAGTGGTTGGTGGAGGCATACAACTGTGAAGTGGTATTTCTAGTTTTCTTCCCTTTTCTTATCCACTTGCTGCATTTCTTGTAAAATTTCATTCTTTTCACTCATTTTTTGTGGTCAGATGTAACATCACTTGTTAAGCGCCACTTACATAGAGAGTCCAAATTCTCGCTGGGGGCTTGATGAAGTAGTGTTGTGATTGATACAGATGTTGAGACTCTCCCACGCAAGTGGAGCAAGATCAAACCAGGCCCTGTGACCCCATTTGCAGCTTGTGAATTTCTTTTCTATAGATGGGCACTTTGCTTTCTATTCATACAACAGAATACTAGAAATTACTTTATAACCCCCTTCCTCAGTATAGCCTTGCTAGAATTATTCATGAAAAAGCACAAAAAACTCACGCAATAGGCCTTCATGAATGAAATAGGCTTACAATTCTTATACAATCAACACCAGAAGAGCATCGGCAAGCCAGACAACACATACAGTAGATGTAGCAATGTAAACACCAGAGCTGGTGCAGCTCTCAAACACAGAGCAACTGCTTTTTTTCACACTGTAGTGCACACATGCAACGCTATGTTGCTATGCAACACAGTAGTTGTTGAATTTCTTTTCTAGAGAATGGGTTATAACCCATCAGTAACTATGTGACAGTGAAAAAAAGTGTATTGTTGTACTAACCTATTTGAACCACATGCTGTGAATTTTGAGCTCTACAAAGTCCTGCACAATATGCTCTCAGTCCAACTTCTTTGTTTGGTCATTCTCATACATAATATGGCCTAATCCACTCCTCAAATAGTTAAATTTTTTGTGCATGGAGAATAAGCACTTCATAATCACAAATATGACAGGGATTGTCAGTGGTAGAAAAGCTGTGCACACCTCACTTATGATATAAATCACTGCTAATTGATCTACCATGAGCATTTAATCCTGACCCAGCATGCACCTGTTGGCTATACAGTCATGTTGTTGGTATGTCCAGTTTAGTGTGTGACTGGGTGGCTCCTTGTATCAGTGATAAATAAATTGAGATAGATGATTTGTTTTTAAAGCTAAGCCACAATAACACTAACAAACCAAAACAACAATAACCCACAATATAGTCTTTTTTTTAATTTTCTCACATTGTTGTACTGCTCATAAGCTTCTAATGAGGTCAAGTTTACAATTTGCTAAGGAATTTTCATTGTTGTCATTGTTGTTATACATAGAGTTGTACATTTGGTTGAAAGCTATTTGTGCAATGTGACTTAATTAAGCTCTGAAGAAAACACACATGAACTTATTACTAGACTAATGGAATTAAGTCTGCACTTTGTATCCATTATTCTAAAGTCATCAAGTTACTGGATCATTTATTGGTAAGTGTTTTGCAGTTGAGCATGACTTCTTTTGGGTTTTAAGTTTTATTCTCTCAGGTCCACTGACTCATTCAAATACATACAGCACAATGACAGATGTTTCTGCAAGGAATGATACATAGAAATTAAATCAATATTAAAGTTAGATCTTTTTTGTTTATTTTTTACATTACAAATGGGTAGAAGCCAGTTGTGGTCTGGTATAAAACTAACTGATGTGGAAATTTGAAGCCTCCAGCACAGTATTTGTGCTTAGACATCTTAGGTCCAACAGTTAAACGTTAGAGAAATAAGATATTTGCATATTCATAGATTCTGGATTTTTCACTTGAACTTTTTGTTGAAAAACTAAATGAGAAAGAAAATACTATTGAAAACAGTTTTTTTCATGTCATAAAAATTTCTGGAGGGGATCTTTAGTCTTTATTTCAGCTGATGTGCTTAATGTACTTTAAACATGAGGGAGGAATAGCAAACACTATGCAATGCGATCAAAGCTCTTGAAAAAACATTCCAACAGGAGGGAAATGCAGGAAATCTCTAATCACAGTGAAAGTGCCCTTTTAAAGTCACTCGTTGACATCTGCACATATTAATGTGTTGTTAGATAATTCATCTTTCATGTAATCCCTGCCTTGATGGTTTTGATATTGGAGGGTATGATGCTAACTACTTTGGGCTGGTGTCAGGAATCTTTCCCCACAGGTTTTGTTTGTTACCTCCTTTGAAAATCCACAATAATGTTTCCTGAAATCTTCCAGGTTTGAGGTTTAGCTCCTCTTTGCTATAATGCAATATCAAGACAGAACGTATTTTTTGGATAATGTTTTAAGGCACCCTGGAGTTACATTTTATGTGAAGTGTACCACCTCAGAGTTTATTAAGGAATTTACTCAAACGTCCTTACTTTTGAGGTGCTTAAGGTTTTTTATATCTCCATACTGGAAGCCTATGGCTGCAATGACTCATCACAAAATGGTTGCCAAAGATTCCTGAGCCTGGCCTTGCTTGCCTGCCAATTTTTTTTATATACGTTTATAGCACAGTACACATCCAGGCACCTGTCCAGAGCTGGAATAAGGTTGATCCAAAGGAGACTCAGTGTGTCCCATCAGCTTTAGAGGAATTTCTGATGGCTCTGCAAAAAGGTTATTTCCACTCAAGCAACCATAACACATTATATTTGACTTTTTCACCTCAAGTCTCCTCAGAATCACTGGTATATTAGTAAAATGTCTACATTAGCTGCAAGCATAGGGCAGGCTACTATAGCTGACAACAGCCTAGCAACCTCTTCAAGTAAACAAAGTCAAAATCCTCGCAGTGTAAGGGTACAATTAATTTCCATGAGACAAGCGAGCACCATGCATATAAGTTTCTGTCATACAACTCTCACATGACTCTCACTCATACGATTCTGATTGGTTTAATCTAATCTGCATAATGCAAAGCCTGCAAGATTTTTTGGGGGTTGGAAAGATGAAAACGAATTGAGGGTAATATGAGAAGAAGCCAAAAATACAAGAGCCACAAGATCATATGGGAAAACATTGTTAAACATTGTTTGAATTCTTAGTTAAAAGGTTTTATTTATTTCACATCTGTTCCACAAAGAGCTGCATTATTTTCAGCCACAGCACCAATCTAGGAATGGTGATGTCTGTCACATTATGTGATTATTATGTGATACTATCAACGAGTCCAATGCTTTGGTCAAGTTGGACCCAAGTCAAGTTCTACATGAACATTTCTGTTCATGACAGGCTTCCTCCAATTTCTTGTCCTGTCACTTTTAAGCTTTTAAGTCCTGAGACTTTTAAGCTAAAAACTAACTTGCTAGTTAACATGCTATAATGCTAACAAGCCAAGTATTATGTTGAAACCTAGCAGTTACGATGTTAGCATACTTACATAGAAACATATACAGTACATTTAAATATTGTCGAAGCAAAGCTCATTACTATAGCACACCTACCACATCTGACCTGTGCACCTTGCAGTGAGTTTTGGACCTTATGCTGGAAGCACGCAATTCCTGGAAGAGTTGATAGATATATATGAGGGAGAGCATACATTACCCTTGCTTCACATGCAACCACCATCTTATCCAGACATTTTGGGAGTGTGTTTGCCCATTTTCTGTGCTGAGGCTGACAGTCGAGCCTGCTAGTTTAGACTGATATTTGAGCCAAATCTGCCAGTGTAGAGCCGAGCCCGACTAGCTGAGCCTAAGATGTCCTCCATTAGCCTCTGTAGAGAGGAAAACATGACTTTTTAAAAATTCAAATAAAGTAGTGGATTTGGCACTTGTCTCTCCAGCATCTGTCCCACGGTTTTGTTATCTGGTTTGTAATGAGCATTACAGCCTTATGGGGCTGCTAGCTTGGTTATCAACTTAAACTCTTAATTACAAATGAACATATTTTCAGAACATATTTACTTATTTATTTAACTGTTTCTTAAATTATTTATGATTTATAAATGTCTACTTAGCTACACTCATGCATTATCAATGATCTATGCTAACAAATTTGTTTCATATCAGATAAACAGCTGTACAGCTGTTTGGCTGAAGCTGCTCTCCATGTGCAAAGTGTTTAGTCTTATTCATGCAGTCCAAACAACTACTTATCACTTCCATGGCATTTCTTTCAGTCTGTGTCCTACCTCTGTTCTCATAACACAAATTCCTTTTATAAAAACAAGAACCAACTTCTCTCTTTCACAACTGCAAATATTTCTTTACTGCAGGAGTCAAATGATTTCAAATTAATGTTCCACTTGAATGGCCTTGTGATATCAAGACTGAAATTTCTCACCACATAAAGCAACTTTTACATGCTGCAGATTGGAATGGGTATATTAAACCTCCTAGAATCAAATATTGTCATGTTTATTAATATTTTAGATCTGACGTTGTTCCTCTGAACACGGATAATAGAAAGATACAAGATTTTGCTTGGCTGTGGCTCCCTGGCCGACTGTCTGTTTATTCATGCATTAAACCAACCATTCCCTGTGAATTTGCCATTGGGTGTATACTCTCCTCTTAACCTTTGACCTGGGGAGAACACAAGTCGCTCCATCCTCACTTGAACCCAAGGTGGACAATTTCAGCAAGGTCAGTCTTTTTTTCTTGCTATTGATCACTCTATAGATCAGTGCCAGCGACCAATAAAATGTACAGTCAAGGACTGCTAAATCCAATCACTGGAAGCTAGAGGGACTCAATCATTCCCTGCATCCAAGGACTTTATGATTTGGAACCAATTGACTTGGTTGTGATGCTGTAAAACAAAGTGGATTGTTAAGATATATTCAACATCAGGCCTTGGTGATTAAGATGTGAGATTCAGCGACACAGCAGAACTAGTTTATGATTACTGGATTAGGAACAGAATCCATATTTCAGAAACGAGGGTGTAGATGCCGTGAAGAATTTCATTATTTTCTCTTGAAAAACTGTTTAGTTAGTAGAAACAATTGTAGGGAACAGATTGGAATGTAAAACAAGTAAATGAAATTGAACCTTAAAAATTTAATTTATTGCACCAGCATAACAAAACACGATACTCTAGAACTGTAGTGAAAAAAACATACCCATTTAATTTTCAATGTATAGCAATTAACAGCTAAAGTGAAAAGGTCAGAGGTAGGAACATAGAGGAGAGAAAGACAACAAAGATAAACTTGTGTCGAAATTGCTGAGTTCAGGAACTTGTTCCCTTGCCAACAGAGAGTTTGCGTTGCCTGGTTACCCATTGCAGTGTGGAAAGTTGGGAGATAGCAACAGTTTTTGTAAATTACCTCACTGTGTTTGGTGACTTGACAGCGGATCTCTTCTAGTTTGACAGCCCCCCAATAGTGCTGGACATCACTTGATTTTTCACTTTAGGTCTGACACTGTTTTGACTATATCAACAGTTTATGCTTGTGTTTTTATAGTTGGGATGTTGTGTTACTTTATATATTGATTTTTCTATATTTGTTTGAGTTTGCATGGATATAACACCAGTGGTTTTATTGCAATTAAAGATTTCAGTCATAGGGAATGTTTATTTTCCACTGAGATATATAGATGCTGCTTTTTCTGACATCAACAATTTGACACCTAATTACTATCAAATTGAACTGCATACAGCCAGTTCTGCAGAAAAGATCATTGGTGTCGACCTGCCCACCATCCAGGACATCCAGAGTCAGGAAATGGGGAGGGAAAATCAATGCAGACCCCTAACACCCCGGACATAACCTATTCTGACTTCTCCCCTGCTGTATGTATATTAACATCACTTTTTTATTTAATGTTTATTTCAGCACTCCTTGCACTCTTCACACTTTTGCACTATTTGTGTCCTGTTCACAGAAGCAGTTTTACATGTACATAGAAACTGTATGTTTCACTTGTTATCTTTTTATTTATCAATTTTTCCACCCAATGGCTTGTACATAATAGTGATATGTTATATGTTAATATGTAATTACCTTTGTTTTGCTTGTTGTCTATGTGTATCTTTCTGAAGATTGTTGTGTGTGAGCAC
Source organism: Euthynnus affinis (assembly GCA_029490765.1). Taxonomy (NCBI): domain Eukaryota; kingdom Metazoa; phylum Chordata; class Actinopteri; order Scombriformes; family Scombridae; genus Euthynnus; species Euthynnus affinis. The sequence continues at coordinate 11,479,123 of CM055852.1, read as the reverse complement.
ATTGAGAGCCACTAGTTGGTCAATGAAGCTGATTCTGATCTGATTATTAATCATGATTCCTTAACAAATAATGTGTGATAGAAGTATAAGTATTTTGTGAGCTTCTCTAAATAACATGCATCAGGATTTTTTAGTGCTTCATAAATCTTTAATGGCTTATATGTGGTTTGTGAAATGGAAAAGAATATTACCATATTCGAGACTATGAATGTAAATGTTGCGAAGAAATGATTACATATGCTTAACATTTACCACACTTCCATGGTGGGCAATATGTTACACTATATTCTCAGCTATATGATTAAAAAACTAAAGTTATTTTTTTGACTGTTTGATTTTCTGTTTTTGTAAACCATGAGCACTTTGTGTCAAGAATGTTTATTTTTATTCTGCTTGCAGAAGCCCCTTTATAGAACACATTTTTAGTTTGATTGATTTCATGTTTTCAAGGACTTATCAGAAATAATTGGAAAAGGTTTTACCTCCTAAACTTTGTAATTCTGATCCTGGGAAGATTTCATTCAGTTCATATTGGCAATACAGTTGTTTAAAATACATTATTCTGAAATATGTTTCTTTGTAGATGCTTCACTAGATTCTGTCCTTCAGTAGAGAAAAACCAATGGTCCAACAGTATTCATCTATTATTATTTCTCAAGAGCACCGAGATTACTTTTTTTTTTATTATCATCAAGTTATCAGATACAAATGAAAGAAACTGTTCACCAGCTATAAATGGATTCAAGGGAAAATGTTCAGTTGACATTGACTTTAAAGAACAATCAGAGAGCAAGCTTGAAAGGTTTTGTGACCAAAAGTATCTTAAAAAACAGAGTCACACAGACAAATGGTAAAGTTCAAAGTACTCCTTTAACCCCTATTAAAGGAATCACAAAAACATTTAAAAAGTCAAGATCACTTCATTGTACTCTTTCATGTAAACCTATATTCCAGTATTCATTCTTATCACTTGCAAAAGTTTGAATTACGGGAGTGGAAATCTACCACTGAGGTAATATCCCTGCTGAGCCTTTATATCCAGTAGTTATTCTGTATTTAAAAAACATGTTTTTGGTCTTGTAAAACCTGACAGAAGGTTATGAATTCATATGACATTCTGTAATATTAGCAAACTGCTAATCTATCTATGTAATAAATGTTTTGACACTTCAGGGTAATAGAATTATATGACAATTTTGAAAATAATAACAGATTACTTTTTTCTGACTTTTAAAATAAAGCCAATAATTAATCTTTGAGTGTGACTCATTTTCTCATTGGCAATGACAGATTCTTACAAAAAAAAATCCCAATCTACGAATAAATACAAATCCCAGCCAATTAAAACATCACCTTATCAAACTTACTTTCTCTCCCTAGTGGATCTAGTTGGTACTCACTCTGCATTATATCCTGAAGCAATATCTTGTCTCAGAAGCAGGGATGGAGCTGAATCTGAATACGGTATTCAGAAAAGTACAAATAGTGGTTTTCATTGAATATTTATTTTGTACAAATATCAATTAAATTATTTGTTTTCAGTAAAAAAAAAAAAGTCACATAACTATGTAGGTCAGGACTCATAGCATAATGAGTTTACATCACTATCTCCATCTCTCTCTCTGTTCTGCTCTGCTGTTTGTCTCTGTGTCATGGATGTATAAATAGCTGCAGGTCTGTGTGTCTGGTGGAGCTGAGCTCTTTGGCTTAGCATGGACTGAGTGGTCAGCGCTGCCGCCTGTGGTCTTGGAGACCGGGGGTTCAAGATGCAGAGGTGGGAACCCTCCTTTTGCACAATGGTTTACTGAAGAACATTTATTTTAACAATTTATTGTCCTAAAACTAGAAGTGTAACAAAAATAAAAAGATGACTATTATGCCTAGTTACACTTTTATTCAAATACAAATATAAGTGCAGATAATTTTGCTACATTAACAAATACAGATACAAACACAAATACTGGGCTCCATGCATATCCCTGCTCAGAAGAATATTCTATTACAGTGTACATTCAATTAGGACATAAAAACACCACTTTGTTTATCTCAAGTGAGCGAAATTAATTTAGAATGTCATCATATTTGTTTCCTAACTGGATAAATAAATTATAAATTCTATAAATTTTAATTCTAGTTTATTTTTGGTTGATCTACACTATTATTGGTGTGAGATAAGTAAATAGAAGCTGTTCAGGGATAAGTGCGTACAAAGAAGCTCAAAGCCTCTGAGGTGAGGATGTATGGCTAAAGATTGGACTGGTCCACCCAGAGTATAGGGCCTTCTCACACAGTCATTGTCTGCATGGATAGGATCAATTGCAATCTTCTTTACCCTTTGCATTCTTGCTCCACTTTGACATTGTCTGAATCCTCAAGAGAAGACAACACTGGCAGAGAGTATAAGCCTCTCAGTATCACAGATGGAGTGTTGCCTTCAGAGTGGGAGGAAGCAGAGAACAAGCAAACAGCGAGGAAGTGATGCAGTGTTACAGGAAATAAAAGAGTTGGTGTGATAAATGTAGGGGTGCTAGAGGAACTGAACCAAACACAAACAACATATTACATAAATATCAGTATACTCATTGCAGCCATAATGTATAGTGGTATTATCCTATGTAAAACCTTGCATTAAAGATTAAATTCCACAAAGTGTTTCCCTCTGAACGGTGAAAATTTAACTAAATACGTGTTTGTTGATAGGCATTAGTGACTTTTAAACAACGTTAATTTTTTTCCAATCACTTGCAATTTTTAAACACAATGGAGCATAGCGTCAGTTCAGCAGATTGGCATCAGCAGTTCATGCCTTACAACCACTGGTTCATTCACTCAGCTGTGAAATGTCCAATCATATTCATGCAGGAGTCTACCACATGAAAATCCTCGTTATTTGCAACATTTTTGGTATTTTTGATTGATATCCATGTTTATTAGGTTAAAGTAGTTCTCCAGCAGAATCCACGTTGATGATTATTTTAAGGCTCCCTTAAAGAGCTGAACCCTTTCAACCTTTCCAAATCTAACTGTCCAACTTTTTTTAAATTTATGGTAAATTCCTTCAAATCCAACCCCTCAGATTTATCTGGTGACCCTTTGAAGGGGTGTGACCCCCATGTTGTGAACCACTAAACTAAACTAGCTAACTGTATATGAAGTAGTTCAAACAAGCTGTGATGCTTCAGAATGAATAATGTAATGATGTATACATAATATAGAATCAGTCAGAGGGATGAAATGAGTACTATTACTTCAATACTTAAATATATTTTGCTGCTAATACTTACATTAGTTTAAGGAGGTATTTTCATGCAGGACTTTTGCTTGTAATTGTGAATTTTTACATTTCTGTATTGGTACTTTTAAGTAAAGATTAAAGTATTCCCTGGTGAATGTTTGGTGGCTTGTTCAACAAGGACAAGATCTGTGTTCATGTTTGTGAGTTAGATAAGAAGGAGACTTCAGTAGAAAAGTGGGTTATTGTTCAGAGTTGGGCTCTTGTTTTGTGTAGCAGGATCCTGTCAGGCTGAGTGTGACTGTCTGCTCTGGCTATGATTGAAAGCCACATTCTTGCTTTATTCAAGATTTGATTTGCTGTATCAAAATAAAGACACCAGCTAGTGGATGATGGAATGGTGATGAAATCAAAAAATTAAAGATATAAATATATATATATATATATATTCTTTTTTTCCTCAAAGGATAAAACAGGGCAAGGGAATTACAAAGCAGATTTGGGCGCTGTAGTAGACAAAAAAAGGCAGTTTAATTTCAGTTGGACTTCAACATAAGTGTCTCTGACTGAGCCGCAATTTAGTGCAAAATGTCACAAAAACACCGTCAAATTCAAAACTGCCACAGCACAGAGGGTGGATGCAATAACATCTGTACACCTGTATAATATTATGCAATCCAATCCAATAGCCCCACAATAAATACTGCCTTTGCAACACTTATATTGTTCAATTTAGAACAGAAGTGCTGAAAAACTGAGTCTTGGGCTTCACAAAGGTGGTATTTATTGCAAGGTTATTGTGTTGGGCTACAATATGTTGTACAGGTGTTCATGTCATTGTCCACCCCCTGCATCCTCTGCATATTCACATGGAAACATCCTAATTACACAAGCATGTTGCCAGGTGGAAGAGCCGTAGGATGCGTGACAACACAACAGGCAGGAAATGAATTCTAAATTAAACTAAACTTTTACAAAATATAGGTTTTTATGTTATTAGTGTCAAACAGAGCAGCTCAGGGCGATTTTTCATTAACGCAATGATAACACTGTTTTGTTTCCTCACAGAGAAACACTGACTGCTCCATGCATATACTTCCTCATTGTTCCTTGGTGTCATTTATACTGAGGTGGCATTCATGAGTCAAATTAATATTGCCACTTAGTGTTCATCACTTATAATGTGCAATATAATCAGCCAATTACATTCGTAATAGACTGTCCTGATTTCCAATTTACCAGTCAGTTCTTCTCCAGGTTTCATAACTTTCGAGAGGGAAGCTATCAGTTGATCAGATAACATGAAAATTCAAACCAGAATTGATATTCAGTTTTGAAAATGTGTAGTCTGTTAATCTCAAATAAGGAGATAAAAATGTAAACTTGTGTTAAGAAACTCACATAAAACACTATATACTCTACTATTACATTTGCTCATATGCTCTCAGAACTTCAGTATAATATGTATAACCAATTAAAGTATTTTGTAAACATGCTGCATAATCTCACAGTGATCACGTTAGGTGTGTCTCTACACTGTCTTATCAGAAAGAGATTCAAACATCCGTCCTCCTCCAATGAAGAAAACAAGAGTCGCTCCACAACTGATGCTTATCACCATAGGAAAATGCAATGTTTTTGCCATAGGCTGTACTCTGAAGATAACATGATCACTTACAATAACTTCCCATGTTCTTATTTCCCCCTTCAAATAAAATTCATGTATGATAAACTGGAACAAAGAAGAGCCTAAAAATTAGGGAGTGATTGAGTGGGAAGGCATGATTGCATTATTTAAAATGGCACTGTGGTGTATTGTAACCACCAGTATTACATTATTTTATAGTCATATACACTCATTTTTGTAAGTCTGAGGGAAAAAAAGTAAATGTAGCTGTTTCTATGTTTTGATTGTGTGTAGATGCATGCAATTAGATTTTGGATCACAGAGGTACACAAGAAGTTGTGCTCAGTAAAGGAGGTAATGTATCTTAAACAAAATATCCCATCTCTTTAGAAGTAAAATAACACCAGCATATATAAACAAATTAAACTGTGTTATTTATATAACTGAGTAATATGGTAGAAACCACCTTCTATAATATCTGTGCACAGCAAATGTGGTATGGTTGACAGAAAGGGAGAATCCTTAAAATGGCAAATTAATTGTGGTTAAAGATGGGAAACTTAAACAGTTTCAAACTTTGGGAGAAATTAAGTGTTTACTCTTAATAAAAAGACAAATGTTAATTGCAGAATTTTGATGGGGACACAAACGCCAATCTCCTGCATGAAACTACCCTGACCTCTGTGCCCTTACTTTAATCTTCAATATATAAAGAAAGAGTGCACTGCTTCCTGCACTGGCACACAGCAATGCCATTGAAAATGCATGCTGAGGTGCATATTTGGGCAATATGGATGTAATTTCTAGAAATAATGGCCTGCTTGTGCTTCATGTTGGTGGTGGCGTTTATTTTTTCAACATGCAAGACAACAATCTTTTGCTAACAGAGAAAACAAATGAGAGTACATTGACACTGGACATTTTGCAAATACAATACACTCAGTATGAACACTGAAGATAAGTGTATTATAAACATTTCCTCATTATGTTGATAAGAAAATCCATCAGCACAACATTTTGTATATGAACACAGGGTTTCTGTCTCATATCAACACTTAAAACCATTAAGGCAATCTTTCCCTAAATTTAACCATTTTATTGCCTAATCTCAGTCAGACTTTAACAATACTGGTGACAGCTGAGAAAAAGCTTATATGAGTTTTTGGAGGTCATGTCAAGGCACTGACAAGCTACTTATTTTGTCATTTAGGCATGAGGACTTCACAATGTGCCAGATACACATTAAGGGTATCTGAGTGGGGAATTGTGTGAGAAAAATACATTTCCAACCATATTTCATGTAAGTCCAATACTTTAGCCATTCTTGCATGAATACACCGCTGAGGAGATTTTTCAAAATATTTGAGAATAAGCTTCTGCTGTAAGTCAAGCAGCCTCCCTAGGAGAGAAGGCGCTGGGAGAGGTGGTGTCAAGCCCACAGAGATTTTAAAAAGTATATGCTGCAACAAACATGACTCTGCGCAGGTTTTTCTTGAATTCCTGGCTGACTCTGAAGTACATACATCACAGAGTGTGTTTGTGTGTGAGAGTGCTGCTTGATTCTCCTCTCAGACCTCTCTGTATCATGGAACTCTGCTTGTTGGACAGTTTCATATTTCAGAGAAGTCTAAGAGGACAAAAGAAACAGCAGAAAACACACAAAAGCTGCTCTATTCTATTGCTGATGCTGAAAACATTGTTGGCCACATTGGCTGCTTTTAATATCTGTCTGACAGGCTGCCAACTGACTGATACATCTCTGACCACAGGATCAGTAGCCTGAGCTAATAGATGAGCACAAATTTCCTCCAGTTAAACAGCAGCAAAACTGAATCTCTTCTTATCAGCTCTCAACACCAGACTCCCCCATACCTCATCTCACCTTTGACGACCAGGACTTCCCCCTGTCCTCCTCAGTCACTAATCTGTGTGTTGGGTTTGACCCTCAACTGAACCTCTTTCTACCATCTCAAAAACATCTCTAAACTCTGCCCCTTTCTGACCCTGTCAGATGCAGAGAAACTTGTTCATGCCTGTATCCCTTCAGCACTGAACTACTGCAATGTGCTCTTCACAGGGATCCCTGGCAGGAGCACCCAGAAGCTCCAGTGCATTCAGAACAGTGCTGTCAGGATTGTGCTCTGCTGCACCACACTTGTGGAACAGCCTTCCTAAACAACTGATGGCAGCACAGACCCTAGTCCCTTATAAAAAAAGGTTGTGTGCTCTATGTTATTAAAACTGTGGCACTTTGAGTTTCACTATGAATTAAAAGTACAGTACAAATTAAATGTATTATTAGTGACACGGGGTATTGCACGAGTCACTACGCTCCATAGCTATGCAATAGCAATGGAGCGTAGTGACTCGGGCAAAGCCCGAGTCACTATTGTTATTCGTCATGTTTCTTCCACTTCTTATTATTCCTCTTCCGTACAAAATTTCGGCGCGTAACTTGTCCCGCAGCTTTGAGAAAACCCATGCGAATTATACATCAAAACGTGCGGCTCGTTCGGGAATGGTGTGCTATGACTTTTGGTGAAGATATTGAAATTTTTCGCGACGTAAGTCGCAAAAAACTGCGAGAAATTTCCCATAGGAAATGAATGGGGAGGGGTCAAAAAACATCCACATTTTAGGGGCAATTTCAAGCTTCAACTACTTCGCCATACTTTGAGCTACAGACTTCATTCAAACTTTAAAATGTTCACAAAGTTGTCAGCTATTAAACTTGTATTCAACTTTTTGAGTATTCTTTATACTTTTTGATCTGTGACTTTTAAAGTTTCATGTGCAATTTTAGATAAATTTTGAGTTTAACATTTGTGTGTATTGCTGGAATGTTCAGAGCTAGAGTGCGTGATGTCATCGCTTAGAGTGGAAGAAGCTGTTTAAATTTTTCTGAAAAATTTCTGGATAAATCGTCCTTTCAGCCACATATTTTGGTCTACACAAATAAATTTTTCCACAGTAGTAGGCACACTTGTGCTCTGTCATTTAAATCACCAACCGTAGCTCAGACACAAACAGAATTTGAACTGTCAGCCCTTTTGTGAAGGGTTTACCGGCCAACTGTCCCATAGACTCCCATATTAATTAAGGAGGAGATTTCAGGAGGAGAGTTGAACCGACACCCTTTTTTCTCTCGCTCTCCTGTCGACATTTTTGAGTCTAGGGACTTGAAGATCACCAATATTGCGCAGAAAGATCTTGTGGTGCTCCTAGTCTGCTCAGATTTCTGATAGGATTTACGGTTCCTTCACAAAAATGCCTTTTTTGACAGGCTCACGGAGCTAACATTTTTAGCTACTTTGACAAATTTACACACCAACACACACACGCACGCGTACGAGGACGCACACATGCACGGGTTGCCATGGGGAGCAGAGTAAATCTCCATGTATGTGTGTGGGGTTGCGTGTGGGCGTGCCTGCGGGTGTGCGTGTGAGTGTCCCGGTGTGTGCGAAGCTATGTGCACGGAGCTGTGTGCTAGCTAATCAGCCTTAATCAGAGGGAGCCACACCAACCACGAAGTCAACAGTCATCTGATTGAGGTAAGTGGATATTTTTCTCTTCAACTTTGTTATCTTAGTAGCATTAGCCTACATTATTCTTGAATCTAGACATTATTCTCTCATATTTTTGGGAATAAATTATTAATATGTACAAAAAGTATACAGTCGGTACTGAGCAAGAACACTATACATATAGCTAAACTGTGACTCAGTGTGCTGTCAACGTCCATTAAAGTGCTGAGTTTGCTTCTGTCACTTTCAGAGTGATGTTAAAAGTGTTTGAGGACATCATTAATATGATTTGTATGAGACCGTCTCTCTTTAAAAGTAAGATCCGTTTTGTTTACGTTAACCGAAAATAGCCGCGGTATATAGCAGCGCCAGACTCCTTTGAAAAAAACACACATTTAAGATGGTAAGATAACGGGAGGTGCTGCTGTAGCGCAGCTAGCTGCTTAGTCTGTGTGTGTGACTGGGTGAGTTTCAGCGGTTGAAGAAGTTATCAGATCCCTTCGTGAAGCAAAGTACCTCACATTAACGCCAAAAAAGAGACTGTGTGGTAGATCTGTGCTCTGCTAAGTAAATTTAGTCTTTCTGTCAAAGGAGTCTGGTGTATTTGAACGGCAGTGAGGCTCACTGGCCAAACAGGTAGATGACATCACAGATTAAAACTGACCTTCGTGCTGTAAATACTGTTAGTGTAGTAACGTAATGTTGTTGGTTGAAGAAGTATTCAGATTATTTTATTACAAATAAAAGTCCGCTATGAGAAAAAAACCTTCTTTTACTGTTCATATAAACACCCGACTTAAAATTACACACCCGGAGAACTACGTATATATTGCTTCATATCTATATTCTACTATCTATTGGACTATATACATACAGTCAAGCCTGAAATGATTCATACCCCTTGCGCGAATTTTGTCTTAAAGTTACTTTTATTCAAGCATATTATTTTGACTGGAAAATAAAAGCTGAGAAATATTTATTTCCACACGATTTTTTTTACATCCTCTTATTATCTTCTGATAGATGCCTGTGTCATTTTCACATCAAGAAAAAACTTGCTGGTTGAATATATATATATATATATATATATATATATATATATATATATATATATATATATATATATATATAAACAAGTAAGGAGCATTTATAAATGTATCCATGTGGATGAGTTTAATTTGAGTTAATTCATGCTACCATAATGTTGTCTTACTGATTTCTTTGTTTTTGTGTATTTTCAGAGAACATGCAAGACGATCACTTTGCAGCCAAATTTCCCTCCTCTGTCTGTCCCATAAGAGACATCCCACTTCTGCTGCTCCTCCTAAAGTTTCTTTCATTTTGTCCATGTAAAAGGTTTTTATGGGGCAGTTTCTCTAATCACATTTGAGGGTGAAAGGGCAGATTGTCATATAAATAAACACATGAAAAACAACTGTTGGTCTAAGGTGTGTTCTGTTTCAGTATTTGAAATGTATTAAGAAATGTATTCATAATGTACAGATGTGCTCCTGATGATGTAGAAAACCCATAAATTATATTTATTATGTACATGTTGTGACTCCACATCATGACTTAAAAGTCAATGTAATATATAGTATTATTAGAATTATATATATGTTTATATATATTTTCATGTTTCAAACACACTAAGTGTAATTATTGATCAGCACTAATAATTAACGGCCATACCACTGAAATCATAACAGAGCATCAATGACATAAACACCATCAGCTCCTCCCTGATAAGTGTTCCCCATGAGCTGCTGGGGCTCCTCACACATGACCCACCGGCACCGGCCCGTGTCACTCTCAAAATTTCTGCTGCAGGAATTTTCTAGTTATTATTATTATTATTATATCACCACCATCTGATTTATTCTAAGTGGTGGAATGTCTTGCTGGACAGATGCAGGGAACAGAAGAAAAATATCAATATTTCATTAAGTGTACACTAGCAGTTTAAAAATATCTGGCGCCTGCTTGTTAGTGAGGTTATAGAATGCGCTTGAGCCTTTTAGGGAAGAAAGCAAGAAAATAAATAAATAAAAACTAAGGTTCCCATTTTGCACTTTTTAAGAACCCAATTGAAGTTGTGCTGTGGAAAAAGAAGCCTCTGGAAAAACACATCTAAGCATATCCACAACCCATGATTATCCTCTGAAAGAATCGTTTTACCGTATAGGTCCATTTGTAGAGAAACAGCGTTATGACCAGCAGAAAATGAATAGACTCAATAGATACGCTCAAATTTCCCTTCAGTTGACAGAGACAATGTATTTGTTGGCTCTAAATGGTTCTCTGGACCATTAGGAGAGGTTTCATTTATACTGCCTGGGGGTTTGCACAAGACCCAGATATGCTTAATGATATACCCACACTCCACTCATGCTGAGTTTTAAAGCCGTCTCAGACGAGAAAATTGGGGTTTTAGTTATTACTCATGTCCTCCTTCACTCACATCTTCCTGGCCAAAGCAGCAGACAGAGAGCTCCCGAACACCGCAGCCATGAAATGGAGCATGACTTTTGACAGGGCAAGAGGGGGTGAGAGTAGACCTCGGGAGGGGGGAGGGATGGAAGTGAGGCAGGATTTAATCCTCTGAAATTGGGTTAATGTACTATGAAGTGTCCCCTGCACAACTCATGTGCACTGAGATGCCAAATTTGCGCAGGATCCATTTAGAAATGTTGTTTTGGATGTGGGCAGTGGCAAAGAATTGAGACAGGGAGGGGAGAAAGGAGACGTAACCCCCCTCTGTGAACCGCTGTGTGTCACACTGAGACTGGCACTGCTGTGTGTCTGATTTTGGTTCGGCAAGAAAAAAAAAAAAAGATACGGCAACAGTTATGACTTTGACCTGAATGCAAATGGGTTTTCTAAAGGACTTTTGTTGAAAATGTTTTCTGTTGGCTCCATGTTTACATTCATTTTGTAAATTTTTTCTGTGCTTTCACAGTGGCAGTGAAAGGAAAGGTGCTTGAATAGAGAGACTGATGCCTTTACGGCAGCTGTTCCCACATGCTGACCTTATTTTTTTTGTGTAACCTGACATCCAGATGCAGTTCAAGTCTACTGTACATGCATGGTGGACACCATAATGATATGCATTTATACACAGGTCTTGCTTTGAGACATAAGGTCTCAATTGTTACTCTCTGACCCTTAATCACATTGAATATTTTTCTGAAATGAATTGGCCCATTCTCCAAGCTTCGTCTCCCCTTAGTTACTGTTGCCATGCCTATCAAGGGCATCGTTCTCGCACAGCCAACCCAGTCTCACATCAAAACGTGTGATAGCTAAGTTAGTCCACATCACAAAACGTGTTAGTTTCACAATAATGGCTCTAAGATTGTGAGATGGCTATGTTTTTTTTTTTTGGCTTGTCCACATCACATTGTCATGTTTTTGTACGCTCAAACAAATAAAATGGCTTCCATTCCTTTTATTCTCAGTGGAAAATGCAATATATATATATATATATATATATATATATTTTTTTTTTTTTTTTTTTTTTTTTTGGAAATTTTATATTTTGAAATATTATATATATATTTTGAAATATGCATTTTATTTTCATAATCTAGGTTCAGTGAATGTAAATTATGTTTAGTCTGTCAGTTATTATGAAGATTTTTGCAGGCTTTCAATTGTTGCCATGATGAAACTACATAGTTGCATGTTGTTTGAATCATTGCATTGTTATGTTATTTGTGTTATTTTATGATACTGTTTGATGATATTCTTTCAATTGAAAGAACTTTAGAGTGCCCCACAGATGACTTGAATTTGAAATCCAGAATATGAAGGTTTGCGATTGGCTGACGGGAGGACCTGCCCGGAAGTATTTTCCTCACTGTCACCATGTTTAGGTTTTCATTTAACGATATCTTTAACATTTTTTAACACTAAAACACAAATTGTCCTTGATAACTCAGCAATACAATTGATTAAAACATAGTATAAACATAAAAACATAAAAACATAATAGAGCTGTTCCTGACACTACATCAGTTTCCCCCATGGTTAACGTAGACTTTTCAAACTATGTTACCATAGAGACTGATCTGAGATCAGTTCTAAATGCAGGAATGTTAGCCGTTAATCTAGTGCAATTATTAACATATTGCTAAGCATTCAGGAGGCAGTTTAATACATGCATGATGTGGCTAACAAACATTTTGAATCCATAACAAACAAGGTCCTTAGACACAGTTTGAAGTGCTGCATAACTCCCACTGACACTGAACACCAACCCAAAACCCAATTTCTAGAATTCTAGCTAAAACATCTGAAATAAACCAACATCTTTACTTTTTCTCAGCATAGATAATATAGATCCAATGTAACTAATTACTAGTTTGGCTGGACTAGATATTTGATATATTCATTAGATATATCTTTTTACTACCCTATTTACAACCCTACATTGTGTTTGTGTTTAAAGGTATAATATGTAATTATTCCACATTAAAATGTCTAAAAACAACTAGACCTATGTTCCATATGTTGAGTTGTGTACTTACATTATCCCAAATGTTTCCAACAAATTTCAAACCCAGAGAATTCTGCTTTTTTAATAAAAGTAACAGACCCTTTCATTGGGTCACATCTCAATGGCATCATACCTCCTCTAACACAGAGTAAACTGCATGGTAAACTGGCACAAGATGCAAGGGTCAGCTGGGTTTGTCAGCTACAATGGCATCTACCAAAGAGTAACTTACACACATACAAGATAATGCATCAGCATTGTGCTTGTTCCACACAAACTGTTAGAAATGGACTTTTATTCAGTTTTAAGCCACATTTTCATGATAAACTTAGGTCGTCTTTAACTGTATCCTTTTAGAAGGATTTTAGTCACTGGACATTATCAAGAAATAAACTGGGCAAACGTTAGCACCAGCTCAGCTAACAGCCCTTCAAAGAAGTCCCGTGATCACCATGACCTGGATCTAAAGTTATAAGAGAAAGTGACTGAGCAAGTGTTAGCAGCAGCTCAGCTAACAGCCCGTATCTGAAGTCCGTGGATCACTATACATCGTTGGAGAACATTGATCTTTTAGGTGAAACTGCTTTATTCAGTGTTTTTACCTGTAATCACAGGGTCCATTTGTTCTGGAGAGGAGGAGACCTCTGCAGGTAATTCGGCTGCCGGTAAAAACATCCTGAACCATGAACACCGGAGTTATTGTATCCGCGATGAAGCTGATTATTTAACAACAAAGACAACAACTCCCATGATCCTTTGCTACTTCACAGCGTCATCACACCGTCTTTTGTTATTGTTTTGATTGAGAGACCCCTGAAATTATATATTGTGCGTTTAAACTACAACTGTGGAGATTTTTTGTATCTTTACGATTCTTTTGGGATTTTATGTCAGCATGACATACAGTAGCCCATTCAATCAGAATCTGTTTTATTAGCCAATGTAAGCATAAAAAGCATGTGCCTTGGCATTTGCATTAAAATCTATTTACAGAATGGAATAGTAATAGTTTTGAAATGGGATAAAACTTGAAATGAAATATTGACTATAAAAATGAAATATGGACTGTGCTATGGACAAAGAAATGAAGTGTATGAAATATATGAAGGTCACGAGAGCAAAAATTAAATGTGACATGAGCATAAATAATTTAATTATGTAACAGTGGAGGTTGAAGCAATGCACAATGTACAGTCCAGTTTGATGTAATATATGAAAGTGACAAGTGCAGGGATTAAATGAGGGATATGAAATGTAAAGTCCAGTTTGATAACCCTGTCTTCATCCCATTTATATCCCATAGTACAAAATTGCACACGCACACACACACACAAAGTTTGAGTGCTTTATTGGATGATGTAGCTCAATATTAATTGAAGAGGACTATGTGTTTAAGAAAGATGATTTCATATTAAATATCCATAGCTTCATATTCTTGGAAATATCAAATGAAATCAGCAAATCACATTTTACCATCACAGGCTATAAAATGCCTTTTCTTAACAGAGATAGTGGTGACAGTTTCAAATGGAATGAGGCCCACTGACGGCAAACAACCCAAAATAGGAGTCAAACGTGCCAAGTCCGCCCACAACACAATACACTTCCATAGCCTTACGCTATCCAACCCTGACAAAAAAACAAACATTATTTCTCAGAATTGAAGACTGGGTTGGCGCGGCACATAATGAAGTTTACAATGACAGTTGTAGAAGATTTACTACTCGAAATGTTTAATACGTTTTATAACCATGGATCTTTGATTTCAGTCATAGGTGGATAAAAGCCGGCCTTATATTTTGACTCAGGAAAAACTTAATTTTTGCCATCTAAAATAACAACTTTTGCAGATTTTATCAGCAGCAAACATTGACATCTTATTAAGCTAATTTTTGCTCTGTAAGTCAGACTTTTAAAACAAGAGTCTCGTAAAAGTGGTCTTAAATATGCATTTTATGGCTGCATAGCCCATATGATGAAGCTGCATGTGTCAAGCAGTCAGAAGTGATGAAACTACATACAATGCATTTGCTCAAGTGTTGTAATTTGAGGTACTTGTACTTCAGTATTGCCATTTTATGTAACTTGATATTCCACTACAGTTCAGAGGGAAATATTGTACTTTTATTCTACTACATTTAACTGACTGCTGTAGTTGTTACAGATTTTACTATCTAGTAAAATAGTATATAAAATCATTTAAATTTGCTCCATCTCAATCAACTACAATTTAAAATCAATAATGATTATATTCAATACTACAACCCTCACAGGGGCAAGTGTTGCAGTTGGGTACTTTTACTTTTGATACTTTAAGTACATTTGGCTAAAGCTTGTGTACTTCTACATAGAAAGATTTTCATTGCAATTTAGTATTTGTACAGTGTGCTATTGTTACTTTTACTCACCACTGTCAGTCAGCATCTTTAACAATTGATGATCCATGTAGAAGACATTAAAATAAATAATCAGCATATCAGCGTGTTTCTGTTCCTCTTTCCTCTAGGTAAATTATTTTCTGCAGTTATGTTGACAAAAGGTCAAGCATGTAAGACTGCCATAACCTTTTAATAATTTATCATGCTGTCAACACTGGGCTATTTGTATCCTTTAATGCTTCTACAAGAAAATTAATTTATTTCTTTGTGTAATTATAGTGAAATTATGGGAAATTGGAATTACATAATTGCTCTCACAGTGCACAACGCAGCAGATAACTAAGGTACATATACTAACTCATCTTTTTAAAGTTGAGTGTAGATTTGTACAAGTTTGTTATGTGCATACTATTTGGTGTCGGTTTGGTGGGAACTGAGACATGGCATCTAAGTTGAAGAAGTCATCTTTTGCCTCTGTGCTTATTTTCTTAGATTAGAAACGTTTTGGCTGTGGTTTATACTGCTTAACAGAAAATTCAAACTTTTGAAATACTTACTCCGTATATGTTTCTGTTATTACTGTGTAATTTTCCATGATTGATGGCTTAGAAGTATATCATTGACTGGTGATTGGAGGGCTGACAATTGCAGGCTGAGCTGACCACACTGAGTCAGACGGCTGAAGGAAACAAAATCAAATATTCTCAACAAGCCTAGTGAAAGTCTGACCAGAGATGTTTGCCTGACAGATTTAGAATACATTACAGAATGGGTGTTTTTCTTGTTTACATGCGTATGTCTGTACATACATTGTATATATTACACATTCCCTACAATGCTGATAAGAGTAGCATACGGTACTGCTCCTGCATACCAGATGTGCCATAATCTTTGTGTTGTGTGGTTATGTGAGTGTTTGAATGTTGACAGAGGACACAAGCAAAATGACTCATTTTTCCATGACTTCATTAAGTGTCAGTATAATGAGGCATCTCCTAGATAAAGTGTTTCCACGATAAATTTGCTAAATGTGAAATTCATTCAGGGAGATGCCTCAGTGTGAATTATCGCAGATAACGCTAATATTGTAAATAAGATAAGCTTAATATAATGCGGCATACATTTTTGAAGCAGTGCTATGTCCTTGAGAAAAAAACTTTCAGTTTGGATCAATATGGAGATTAATGTGGGTTCACACTTCCTTTGATAGTGATAGCCATATACAATGTTATCATTGTTTTATCATCTGAAAAGAAGTTTATTGCTGTATTGCATACAGACCTGGAACAGATGGTCTTCATTTTGTGCTACATATAAATTTGATTTGTAGCTATGTGTATGTTTGGACATAAAAATGGTTTTAGCTTGATTACACAGTTCTGAAAGATATACGCCTCCACACACTTATATTGCCAATGTAAAGGCAGCATCAAAGGACTGTTGCCTTAGTATCGTTCAGTACAGTGCTGCAAAAAGTCATTTGTCCAATGCACAGTGCGCCATTACAGTTAAATGCTATATAACTCCATTTTGCATCATTTTTACTTTTTCTTTAATTCAGTGGTTTAAAAATATTTAGACCTGTTACTTAAGTAAAATCATTAATACTACGCTCTAAAGTGTAAAAGTCCTGCATTCAAAATTAATTAATTAGGTAAAAGTATATAAGCTTTGTCAGCAAAATGTACCTGAAATTGGTTGAAGATGTAGATATTACAATTATAGATTACACATTTTTGCGCATTTTTTATGTGTATTATTTTTTATTGATAACTGTAACAATGCAACATATTTCATTTGTTAATCATAATGTGTTATATGAGTAAAATTTAAACAGAGAAACCAGCAACAAACTGTGATATAGTTGTTACACTATCATGCCTAATTGAAAGGGCTATTCTTGCTGTGTATGACGAGTTGTAAGTTATGATGAGTGACAATTTGCAACATGTGTTTTTAAGTGTGACTATGTTGGACACTTTGAGATGTCACACAGTGGATTGACTGCAAATTAGCCAGGTTTGTTGAATATTTATCATGTAGAAAGAAAAAGGCACATTTGCATTTGAAACATTCGTACATCTGGCGCTGTATAAACTCACAAATATCAGATCTAATGTGTATATCATGGAGGGCCCTGCACCATGAGGGTACTTATTCCCCTTGGTTGTATTTTCCCCCCTCTGTTTAAGCTTTATGCATCTATAGAAAATAACCCGAATAATTTTAGAGAGAAAGAGAAAGCGAGAGAGAGCTGCAAGCCGCAAACAGCTGTTTCTATGAGTCTCCCACTGCTGATTTTGACAGATAATCGTTTATAAATTCAAAAAATATTTAGCACTCTGCTAGTGCTGCATTCTTATATGAGTGCTCTGATTAATAAATCTATTCTTTGGTATGAAACAGTAGCTGTATGCTTTCTGAGGATATTGCATGGTTAAATCAATTCATTTCATGAAAAAATGCCCCCCTTGCAGTATTTTAACAGCCCCCTCAGTCACTTCATCCTGGAGCTGGGCCTGTATCATGGCATTATTGTGGCTTCAGAATATTGTACTGATTGATACAGTACATTTGCCAAATCTGGTGCCTCTGACTAAAGCCTTTTTTAAATGACAACCTGGAATCCTTCCATAAAAAGATAAGCAGAGGATACATTTAAATGTCATGTCTTACAGGGCAAACAAAACAACTAACAAAAACAATAAAAATCAACTGTTGTTGCTAATGCTGGATTTAATTGCCTATTGTTACAATGTGTGACAATATTTTCAGTGTAGCTGCATAAATGCATGATAGTGGAATTTGTTTGCAACTATCTAAAGGAATCACTGTCTGTTTCCTGCTATCAATGATAAATGTAAGGTTATGGTGTGAATACCTCAGAGAGAAAGAGGGAGAAAATCCCCTAAATCCAAATAGAGATCCCACTTTCACTACTTTAACCTTTTCAGCCGTGTTGCCTGCTAGTTAAATCTCTCGGTCGCTTGGGCAAAATTAAAGAATAAATAACTACTTTCCATTTGCAGGACATAGCCGAGCTATAAAGACTCCAAACAGCATGAAACTGAACCAAACAGCAGCATCATGGTGAGTTCAGCTTAGGTTGAACACCAGAGATCCCGGTCCTAATCCTGATTCAGTTTAGTGCCAAGGTGTTCACAGAGCACCACAAATAATTTCTTTGTTTGTACTTTGAACGAACGCTGGAACAAAACACCACAGCATTGATCCCTCTTTGTATTACCTATTTTTCTCAGCTGGAAAAATCTATTGCCTTTGTGATTACTCTCTGAACCTGTGCGGTACAGAGAAGCCTGTTCTTTGAGGCCATTGAAAGTCACTGTGGGAAATGCAGGAAATCAGTGACTGAGGCAAAAGTAGACCAAACTGTTTGAGGTGGAAAATGGGTTCACAAAAAAAACCTACAAAACACTTGTCATAATAACTCCCAGGAACACACTGGATATCACCAAAACTGATGACTGAACTGAACAGTATTCAGATTATATAAGGGCAAATTTTTCCCCCAAAAGGGAAATCCAATTATGTTGTTGACCTTGGTGGAAAATAACTGTTTGTGTTCCCATAACCACAAACTCTAACACAAGGCTACAGTACAGACTCAACTCAGCTAGTTTGCACAAAGCAATACATTTTCACAATTCATATCTAAACATGAAATTCATTCACCAAATAATTTCAAAATATTAAGGAAATAAGGAAAAGGAAATCTTGTAAACTGCTATGACTTGGTTTAATACTGTTAGTCTTGGAGTTATGACCAAAGGATGAAAAAAAGAGATAAAACCTTCAATTAAACTGTAAGACGCACACATGAACAGCAACGAGCTTCCAAATTTATTCCCTTCACTAATTTATTTTCTAATTTATTCCCGTTTATCTTCGTCATGAACATAATTGGGGGAATCAGAGTGTTTGACATGCTGTTATGGTTTAAAGCCCCAGGAGGATGTGTTGGATTTGAACATTTTCTGAGTTTGGAGACCTCTACATATAGTCTTGCTGCTGTTTGTTGCCAGGGAGGTAGCACACAATTGTTCTTTTGGAGTGTTTTTGCTTAAAATGGGAGCCTGCTATGGCTGAAACAACAATACTATGAGAGCGGTGGAAGTGAACTAAAGCAGTGAGTTGAAAGAAGCTATAAAACTAGTATTTGGTAATTCTCAGTGAGTTCATCATTACAAGTGATGCCTTTTACATACTTATTTGACTCATTGTTATTTCAAAAATATTGATTATAGCTGCTTTAAAAATGTTATATGTAGGCATGTTACACAGTTACACAGATGTCTCACAAGAGTCTTCAAGAGTTTCTTAATTTCTGTCTCTCTATCTCTGTCCCTGTCCGTCTTTATCTGTCTTGCTCACTCATTCTTCTTTCACAACAGCCTCCCCCCACTGCGTTGATAACAACCTCCACAAAATACCCTGTAGAAAACGCATCGTCCTTGATCCAAGATTGCAGCATCCTCTCTGTTAAAAGGCATTACTTCCTTTCTCGGAGACTTGGTTACCAAACAAGAGCGAGAGATTACAGGGTGCTTTATTGATTCATTGACATAGCTTAGTCAGTCCAACCTTGGATTTGTCTGAACTTAAAGGTGGAGCCTCGCAGTCTATGAAGAAGCTCTGTGGGAAAACTTATACCTGTTGCTACAACGTCCACATGTTTGTACTTCTGTTTTCCAAGAAAAAATAAAAATGTTGTCTCCCTGACTTGAATAATGGCTTAAAAAACGTGACTGATCAAATGTTTGCACCACAGTAATATTCAGAGTCAGGGAATTAGTTAATGATAATTCCATGTGCACTGCAGCACTCATTTTGTGCAAATCAACTGTGCTTTATGAGGAATATTTGATTAATTAAACAAAATAAAAACTGTTGTTTAAAAGCCACCTACATATCTGAAGAAATTCTGATGATTCATTCATCAGTGTGTATAGATTGCTGTGATAATGATTATACAGTGATATATGTTGCTAGACATTTACATTATGAGACAATATACTATACTATGCCTGAATGTGAGATGTGACTGTATAAACAGTTTGCTAGCAGGTCCAAATGTACTGTAAATTATCAGCCAGCAAGCTGAGATCATTTGAATGAGTTGAGCATGACTTAACTCGTTGTCATTCTCAATGTTACAAATGCACAGCTTGCCTCAACTGAATCTTTATTTTGTCTTGGCAGCATGCACACACGTTGCCTACAGTAGTTTAATCTTTTTCACAGTTTTCCCATTCTCTCCACTTTGTCTGCATGCTGTGTTTTCAGTCGTTTGTTGAGGTGGGCCGGATTATAAATACAAAGAAACAGTGCAATGTGCCTTACCTGCAGGCTGTACTTCTGAGTCGGGCCTGAGAGGGAGAAGCCTCCCCGCTACTATCCTCACTCGGTCAACAATGCAGCTGGTGTCTACGTATGACATCTCTTTTTCCTCAACTTTCTTTCCACTACATGTTCTTTTTAAGTATGCAGTACAACACTTAGGATTTTTTTGTACCTGTATTTATGAAGGGAAGGTTGACTGATCATTTATGCTCTTTCAGCACCACCTGCACTCGTATTCACTCAGTTACACCACTGAGAGCTGCCCTGTGAAATCAGTCTTCAACTGTTACAGCAGCTCCATGAGAAAAATTGGGGATTATATGTCTTTCAAAGGCATTTCAGGAATGGTAATAACTCCATCTGTTGAGTAAATAACATATTTGTGTTTATACTGTTAATATTTAACAACATGAACAATTTACACTCTAAAATTAGACACATAATACGTGTGATGGGCTTTTTAAGGCTGATTCTGGTATTAGTTTTATTAGATTTGACAGTTTGTTGCTTTTATTGCTGTTCTTTGACAAAAATTGAAATAAATTAATCAACATAAAAGGTATTCTCCACCAGAATGTACAGAAGATGAAGTTCAGTTTGAAAGTTCATCATTGACCTTAACGTTAAGTTAAAGCTAGTAGACCTAAGATTATTTTTTATCAAATTAGGGAAAAAGAATTTACAAAAAGTACAAATTAACAATTACACAGAAAAATAATGTAAACATTTGTGATTTTTCTTAAATACTCAGAAATTTTTTATTTTGATTTGGCTATAGCGTGGGATTCAACCGAAGAACTTATGATCTCAGTATTTCTCAAATCCTAGCTAATGCTCTGAATGAAACAACTTGAAAAACCTGGCACAGATGCTCTCTCATGTTTGCTGTAGTTTTAAAATAAAGGAAGATGCATAATACATAAGAACGTACAAAAGTATGCTGATCACAGCTGTTGCAGAACAGAGTTCAACTTGGTCACACTTAAAGTTAGCAGGCTACCCAACTGATCTCTCCCTGGAAAAGCATGTTGATGTTTCCTCTGAGATATTTGTCAAATCTAAAGTATCTCACACAGGTGAGAGGCTCTGAGAGGTTTTCTATATCCCATCTTGACAAGTTTTAAAGACTCAGCAGCACGCAGAAGAAATGGGTAAACAGGGAGGAAATGTGTTGATTTGTTTTTCTCCTTGAAAAAAGGCGCTAGTATGAGAGCTACACTGGGATTCTGAGGTTGTATAAATGAATACAAAATTGGACGAGAGTAAAAAGGACATGAACAGTGATGTCGCCACTTCAGCTCATTAGGACTTTTAGCCTGCAGCCTCAGCTATGTACAACCCGCAGTGATATAAAACACTGTAACACCTTCTTTATTAATACTCGTACAATACAGTAAGTGTTTTATTGGAAGTGTATGGCCTCTACGAAGACAGCAGAGTTATTACATGTAAGGAAGAGGTGGTATGTGAGTCCAAGCACCCCCCACCCCCCTAAACCCCTTCCCCTTCCTGTCTCTGAAGGTGTCTTATAGCTCTCAGAAGCAGGATGCATAAAACTTCAGCAAGAGCAAAACAGCAGAGCACCAGTTTAAATTTAGAGGTGACTAAAAAGTGACGATGCATAAACTGTGAATGTTCATAAAATGCTGTATGCACCACCATTGCCTTGTTATTTATTTACACAGTGACACTCACAGCAGAAGTAGATAAGCAGGACAGGATACAGTGATAGCGCTGCAATTACAATATGTCACTTCTGTTTGACAGTAAATAAATGAATGACTCTATCTTTCCCCCTTTTTAGATAGGCATCAGTCTTTTTCCTTCATGTAATAAACGCTACACTGTCCAAAATCAGTGCAGCAATCATCAAACTTTCTTAAGAAAACAATGTTGAAAACGTAACAATTATCTACTAAAATAATAGTAACGGGTAATAGCATGAATGATGAAAAAAGGGTTTGTATTATTCTTTAAATTTGAAAAACATAAGACAACTCCGTTGTAACTGTCAGGCGCTGTCAAGCAGAAAATACTGCAAGCACATCCGTTGGGAGGCTGGTAAGCTTCGCTGAAACTTATCCTCGCTTGATATAAAATAATGTCTCGCAAATTACCACCAACTTCAAGTCGAAACCTGATTAAGAGACATTCCCCAGTTATGAAAGATTAAATGACTAAAATCATGTGAAAATATCAAGAGATCAAAGGAAGAGCTTTAGTTTGATGAAAGCTAAAACTGTCAGTTGTGGATGAGCCAATGGAGAAGGAAGAAAGTGAAACTCTTGCCAAAAACTCCAATGAGAAGATATTTCTCAAAGGGTAAGAATCAGATATTTTTAGAAGTCAGACGCTCATGCTTCACATCATCATCAAAAGCAAAGAAAAAGACTGATTGGGAAATTAGATTAAGAAAAGTAATGTCAATATAATTGAATGCATTTTGACCCTAATCAACAACAGTAACCAAATTTTATTTCTAATCTGTATAAATGGTGGAGTTATAAGAAATATTTTTTTCATCTTAGGAAGAAATTATTTTAGATTATACAACAATTGATGTAATGGATAGCAGGCTTATTGAAATGTTTTTTTCAACTTGATCAGATACTCTAAAAGTTGAAGAAGATTTATGGTATGGGTAAATATTGTTTGACATGGTGACAAATTAGTTAACTGTTGACCTAACCTGGTAGTTATCTCCTGTGTCTCTCTCCAAAGACCTTTGTTTATTTTCTGTGGTGAACCTAAAAATGATGGTTTTTCATCTGCTGTCAAGTCTTTGTTGTGGCACACATTATGCCAGCTTGCTTTGTGTTGTCGCATTGTTACTGTATATCACGCTCCCTGTCAAACAGCATTTTCTATTGCCAGTGTGTTTACTGTGCATGATAATGCGTTTGCTATCTTGTGATTAGAAATGTTGACAGAAAGTACTGTAAGTGGATTACATTTTGCAATTCATTCACTGTTATCATAACACTTCAGTTCTAACCTCAACATTTTGCAATCAACTGTAAATCTTTGATTATGTTTTTGCTTCTATTACTCAACACTCTGATATAACATTCAAAGAAATCCAAAACTTTCCCAACTTTTTGGCCCATGACCTTTTATAATGGAGTAAGATCTGCTTATGACTGCTCATCACTGTTTATGTCTTGTCTAGGTGGATGTGGGTTATGATTCATCATTTGGATTTTTAAAGGCCTGAAGAGGTGAAAGTATTCAGTATGATACAGAGAAAACTAAGATGCTAGCAGCTGTTAGGCTGTATTTAGTAACAATATAGCTGGCTGATTGGAATAGCCTTCGTTTTGCATAAACCAAAGTATTGGACAAATAGAAATGTTGATTTGATGATGCCATTAGGTGAAAAGTCAACACACCACTAAAGTTAATGGAATTAATATTAGGCAAACTGGTATTTGTACCAAAGTTCATGGCAATGAGATATTTCATTACAAATGAAAACAGCAAATTCAAGGAGGCGCCCAAGAAAAAGTCAAGGCAACATGAAACTCAGACTTTATACTTTTGGGGACCATAAATGCCTAAAATGTCTGCAATGCATTGATAGTTTTTGATTGATAATTGTTGAGATATTTCAGTCTGGACCAGACTGACTGACTAGTAGACCAACATAGCCATCCCTAGAGGTACACCACTAGCATGGTTAAAAATACATAAAAAAACATAATTTGTGTACCAGAAATGCAGAAATATCCTTCTTATCCTTTTAATCTCCTTGTGATTCATCAGATAGGTTGCTGGCCTAATGGTCCACATTAAAAATCTTACCCTTGTTCAAACAGCACTTGATAGCTAAAGAGTTTTAGTAAACTAAACTCGGTCTGACTAGTTAAAAATATTATATGTTTTAAATATGAAAGACACCAAGCTGATCTGAAATTCAGATTTAAAACCTGTGTGTGTTGCACCTCTTGTATCCAACAAAACATACTGTATCAGTTTTAAGCAAGTGTTCAGTTTAAATAATGAATTCCTATTCCACAGACAGTTGAATCTATCCATCACAGAAACCATGTTGTTGCATAAGCCCGGAGGAGATATTGGCCTGTGAGAGCAGGAACATCTGTATATCAGGAACATCTTATGTGCTGATGCAGCCATTTTGCTAATCTCAACTCTGATTGTGGAGACTTTGTGGCGATATTTACAGAGGAGCAGCTCTATGTAGTTAAGACTTTTGTTGCTTGAACTCTGAACCACCACTGCACATTATTAGATGGTGAACTATGCACTCTCTTTTGAGAAGACAACATTAATTAAGACACCATCCCCACTGAGATATTAATGATGAAATCTCTGGAAGCCTGTGTTTCTTAATCACCAGCCTTTGGGCTTGGATGGGACCACTCTGTATGTGCCATATAAGGAACAAAGGTGCCAGAAGAATAAGAAAGAAGATCAGCAGAGAAGAGTGTTGCTTTCCTCTGGATAAATAGCAGGTTTTAATCTGAAATGCCTTTAGCAGCTTTCCAATCTCTTCGGCAAACTGAAATCCTGAGCCATATACACACACGTAAGTGATGACTCAGCGGCTGCCTGTGTGAAACCTCAGCTTGTATCTGCAACTACATTTAGGATCCCATGACAAATCCTATGGTTGTTTTACTGAATGAATGGATATCCTTGAATGCACATGTTGCATTCACTGTTCCACAACCTCCTCCATCCACTCAGCACAGTCAGAGGTTTGTGCCTTGGTCCAGCATGACATCTCATCCTTTTTTCTTTCTTTTTTTTAATCTCCTCAGCTGTAAAATGGCTTCAGCCTCCATTGTCCAGTCGACTGTGTTTTGCTGTCTATCTGTCAAGGAGACAACTTCCTCCCTAAGACACTGTCATTAGTAATTATGGCCTGAGATAAACTCTGCAGGAACAGCTGGAGCCAGCCTCCAACATACAGCCCCAAGGTCAAGCTCTGAAGGACATGCAACAGAAATGGGCCACTTGAGGAAAACAGCCATAACAGTAAAGTTGAGTGTCCCTGCGCCAGGTTTTTTTTTCCCCCATTGGGGGTTTAATTTAGCTTCTTTTAAGATATGTCATTGTCTTTATAATATAAACTCTGACAAACGTTCCTTTTTATTGTCAAATTTTCCTACTCATCTGTCCCTCAACATCTCTGTTAGCTGTGTTGTAACAGTTTTATGAATCTTCAGGTGAACAACTGTAATCAGTTTTATGCCAGCGTCTGTGATGGAAGATATTTGGCTCAGGACTGAGTCAAAGACTGTGCTTTACTGTCCCGGGCTGGGCAGCACTTAGAGCTGGGAGCCATAACTCTGCCCCCAGCTGACAGATAAAGTGAGCAGGTAGTAAATAATAAGAAGCAGTAGAAGACCTTGGAGGTGGCCCCTGAACTAATTTAATGTCCCTTCTTCTGAATTTAAATTAGGCTGTAATCCACAACTGCTTTTTCAAATCAGATAAATATGCTTTCAGTGCTGCTGTACTCCAAGGCTGAAATGCAATGTGTAGGCTGGTGGTCACCGCTGTGCTGCCTCACTTTGCACAGTAGGAAACAAAGTAAGAAATAAGATACTCCATCACAGATTTTAATACATCGGAAGGAGTCTCGGTAGCATTAAATATTCATGGGATGATGCTTTCTTTCAATAACTACAAAAACGTCTCTGTCATCAATCTTTGTCATTTATCAGACGAGTGCTCACTTTCACTTTGGAGAAATGAGGAACTTGGGCATATAGATTTCTATCTGAAATCAGTAGGAGAGAAGTAGAAATCAATAACAGGGTTTGTTTCAAATAAAGAGTGAGTGGCACCAACCAGACGTTCAGAAAAAAAAGAGAGAGAGAGACAAAGTACGGAAATAATCTGTCTCCTTCCGTTTATGTGTTCCGCTTCAACATGCTTACCAAACAAAACATTTTCAATGGTTTCCACAGGGACACATATCGAATGAAGTTAGTGATTCATTTAATTTTCTGGGGAAATTATATGACCAGCATTCCAGCAAATAATGTGCCCTCATTTACCTTCAGATGCTTCTTAACCACAAGGACTATTCCTCATTTTCACATATAATATTTAATATATTTTTATGAGTCTGAATTTAGACTAATCTACTATAAATGTACACATTATTATAAATATAAATATGAAAGTTCATCCTTGACCTTTGAAACAAAAATCTGCTCAGAAAATATACCAAATATAACAGCTGAGCAAACTCCATCCACTGAGGTGGACAATGAAATGTGGTTGAAATGACCCACAAACCTAGTAAGTTGAACTTGAGTTAATATTTTTTAACCAAACTACTGTTTCCAATGTCAAGTTTCACACTGAGCATTTAAGGCAACACTGACGAAAGATCCTAGCGATCCAAGCGATTAAGTGGACCCTGACTTGAAGGGGAACTCCACCGATTTCCAGTTTAATTGTCAACTTCAGCCTGTGAAAAAAAAAATGTTTAATGTCTTCTGTGGCTCTGAAGGAGCTTTTCTAAAGTCTGAATGTCATAGTAATGTCATCAGGATTATCTCATGGAGACTACAAATTCATAAAAGAAAGCCTGCTGGGAGCACATATTATGAAAGACTTGAGCATTTATGGCCTAGTGAAAGATGCTATTGAGTTGCATTATGGGGAAGGTAGGATCCAGTGTTTTCACTGTATTTCTTAATAGTAATATTAGTTGTAGTAGTAGTAGTTGTTGTTGTGGGGTAGAAAAGTAAGGATGTGACCTGCAGCCTCTGCTGCTTTGATTTTCTGTCTTTTGTAAGACCCCCAACTTTTTGGAAGTGCAATACTAAATCATTTGTATTAGGAACATCTTTTTGCACAACTGATATCTCAACTCTCTCGTCATCTGTGATAATCTCTATATGTCTTCTCTGATGCCTGGTATAGATTTAATGAGGAACATCTGTATGCTATAATGCTCTCACAGTACCTGGATTAAACCTGTAATTGTACAGCATGACAACAGATGGTGTTTCTATTATCTAGTTTTCAGTTTATATCTGAATTGATGGTTTCGAGAAAAAAAGCAACTATGCAGAAATATGAATAAACTGAAGCTATGTGCTGACATTGATTCATGACTACATGTGCCCTAACTAAAAATAAAACACCTTTACTCAAGGTCCACTTATCTTTTTCAGGAGCTTTCAAGCAGATCTCATCATCATCATCCTTAGCTGATACATTTAGCTCAGGTTGAGTTTTGCAATGAAATGCAAAACCTTTCTGATTATCTCAGTTCTTTTTTAGAGGCTGTGGTCAGGAAAAAAACTGGAAAAACAATCGACGAATTGTATTTCTTTAGCCTTGAGATGTATGAGCAGGAAACACGGGCCGCTGTCATGACCAGTGCTGGCTTTTGATGCCTGATGATACAAAAGAGAGTGGCATGTAATGGGGTTGCAGCGGTGTTAATATGCAAAAGAGGTGGGTCAAAGTAGTGTGAGAATGGCAGAGAAAGCATTTCTGAGCGTTCAGATGGCCCATGAGGAGACAGCGAGAGGACAGTTGATGTTAGCATCCCTGGCCACCTGCTGCCTGCTGTGCAGCGAGGAGTCCAGCGAATCCCTCCTCTAATGAAATTTGACATACTGTAGATGACAGGTGCCATGACAGCACTCTGCCAAGATACAGTGGAAAGGGGAGGGGAACGTGAATTCTTATAAGTTACCACACCTGTGCACCCCTGCTCTGCTGTTCCAAGGTGAGAGAGAGTGTGTGATGGAAGTGGTGGTGATTTCTAAGTCGACAGGTGATACATCATTCAGCAGTGGGTCCGTAGAGGTATACTCTCAGCAGAATAATGTCAGGTGTGAATGACATCTGAATAATCGTGTGGCATTAATGTATGAATGTTGAATGGACCTTGACCTGATGTAGTTTATACCTTGTAGATTAAGGTAAAAATTGTCCTCGAGACAGAAGAACAGCAGAGAATCAACTGCGGAGAGTTTGTACACCTGTGTGTGTGTGTGTGTGTATGTGTGTGTGTGCCCGTGCGCAAATTTGTGTGTGCCAGTGTGTGTCTAATTTGAATGATGTTTCTGGTTTTACATGTTTTCAATTGCGTTGTCAAGTCTACCTAATTAATTCACTGTTGGAGTCTGTCTTAGTGAATCATTTATCTCCGCTCTCATTTCACTCACAGATACGCACCTCAGTTGCTGTCTTGGAATTGTCACCGTGAGCAACTTGTGGTCATGACAGACTTGACATTTCATTTGATTTTGCTGTCTGTCTCTCTACTGTTCTTGCAGCTGGCTTGTTAAATATAATCAGCTTTATACATATTAATTCTGAAAGAGAAAAAGCTCTTAAAGCAACCAGTTCAGGCTTTTCTTTTTACTTTTTAAGAATTATCTATTATGTATAAGTTGAAATTTGAAGGTTGCTTCATAAAAATGTAATTTCATTATTATTAGAGGAATTAAGAAAATGCTCTTCTCTTATTATCATTAAGACTTAGTAATGAGTTGCTGGAGTTTATGGGCTTGTACTGTGGCTACATCTACAACTAGTTCATTCATTCAGTTATGGATTTATGGTCAGGGCTAATATCTGATATGAAAGATGGTTCCATAGTCACCAAAACAGATGAAATTAGAGCCATTGGGTCCAATATATTTTTAAACCACCATATTACACTTTTTAATTCACATGTGCACAATGATGAGCAAGTAGAGTCAGAAAAAGACTGATGCACATGTCCTTTGGAATGAATGGGAAACTGTCACTCTTTCCTTTTTAAAAAGATCTTTTCAGAGCAAATAACAATTACATATAAAGTACAGTGCATAAAGTGCAACAAGTGCCAAAGTGCAAAACAACCGTAAAGTGCATTGAGACATCCAGTGATCCACTATAAAGTGTTGTCAGTTTCTAAGTCTAGTATGTTTCAGGGGAAGCACTGAGATTTGTCCAGACTTCTCTTCCTCCGGAGGTCAACAAGTATCTGTTTGGTTACAGTGTTGCTGTTGATTACAGTGTTTTGTATTATCACAGCACATCTGTTTACCACAGTTTTAAATACAATTATCTGTATCAGTTCTGTATGCTTGGATGGCAGTTTATCTTCCATAATACAATACATGACAGATTTATAACATAAATCAAAATGTACACCATGAGCTTTCAATTTAAGCCAGACTTCCTGAGCTCTGTAACAGTCCATTAGAAGACGCTGCTGTGTCTCATCATCAATGCAGTAAATCATTGGACTTTTTTTCTGCTGTGACACTAGAACTCCAAGACACAATGGCTCTAACAGGAAGTCTTCACAGATATCAGCCACCAGACATCTCTAATGGTCTCTGATAGATTCTTAATTTTTAGATTTTTTTTAATCACTTCTGTGCTTTCATTATAAGTTATAATGAATTAATCCCTCATACTTTAAAAAAACCCAACCTCCAACCCAGAAAGCAAGTGAAGGCGGCAGATGTGTTTTCTTTTTATAACTGCAATGTTTAATCTATCACTGAGCTCTATAGCACCCAAACCACCATATTCTTTGCTTTTATATATTAATTCTCTTTTGACTTCCCTGGTTGTTCCTCAGATTAAGTTGACATTCTGTTTGTTTCGTTGGATTATTATTTTGTTAGGTGGAGAGATGGTTTCCACTTCTCATAATATATCCATGAACCGCACAGCTGCTTAGCATACATTGTACTGCCAGAATAAGAGCTTTGGGATCTCAACAATGAGAATTAGAGTTTCCAGATGTTGTTATTAAAACTGTATTCAAATAAAAATTCATGCATTCACAGTGTGGACCCAGTGGAAGTGATAGCCTTCAGTGACATGAAATGTGCACAAGTGAGACAAGTGAAACGATGAATCTAGGCCAACTCTGGCATGTGATTCTGGTTGTTAGACTTTCTGATGCCATAATCTACCTGCATTTAGAACAGCATGAAGTTCCTGGATATTAGATTACCTCACGTTACACACTCAATGACATATGGAGGACATTATCTTAGGCTGCAATTGCAAAAATAATGGCATGACTATTTTTCAGGTAATATTTCAGGAGCAATAGTGTTTTCTAAGATGTTGTTGGCTAGAGAAGAAGTTTATTTTGTTAGTTTTAGTATTAAAATGTGCAGTAAAAATTCAAGCACACAAAATATCTCTTCTGCTTGTTTTATGCATTAAATGTATTCTGTGCATTTTTGTTTCTTCCAAATGCTACTTTTGAACACTGATGATTGTTTATCCAAAATAATTGTCATCTTCTTCACCCATGCATAAGGATCATGCATGTGCTTTTGCATATTTTTTTATCCTGCTTGCTACATTTGATTTGAAATCTCTGCTGCAGGCTGCTACATGCTTGTTGAGCAGCTGACTGCTGTTGTAATATGTTCTGTTCACATGCTATTCAAATTACTTGAGAGTCAGCTGCTAGAAAGGAGCTTTTAAACAGAAAATTTACACAATAATTTACACAATACTGAGCACGAGGTATATATATACTTTTAAAGGGGGTTCAGTGTGTATGTTAATGTTCACATCAAACCAAACTGTTATTAATAATTTGCTTTGGCTTCTATGTTCATGATCAAACTCCCCCCCTATCAGTAATTACAAAGAACTATAATTGAAAGACACTTATTAATACTGTATTGAATTTAATAGCAATATTAAACACAAAAGCATTAGCAGCTTCAAAACTTCAAATGCCAGCCCTGTTGATTATTTAATATTAAGTAAAGGAGGCCCACAAACATACTATTTTTATGTACACTATTTACCATATTATATGTAATATTGTGTAGAGAGGACTGCTTTGTTTGTGTTTGAATTCCACAGGACAAATCCTTTCTTTGAATTCCCATAAGAGGGAGGTGAGTATTTTTTCAGATTTTCGTATCGGCCCTTTCATCTTTCACAGCCTCACAGTGTGGGTGACAGAACTGAGGCTGACCAGACCGAACACTGGGCTCTCAAAGTTTGAGAGACAGATGGTCTGACAAGATAAGGAATTAACAACAAGGACGAAAAACACTAAAATGACTTCTTTGGTTATTGTAGCCAGAGACTGAGAGACTGAATACACATCCCCTCTTCTCTTCCTCCCTCTTTTCTCTCTGTCAGACACACAAAATATGTGTGCACACACATGCAGCACACAGCCTGGACCCCCTGCCAGTGCAGTCAGATCAAAGACACAGAGTGTAAAACCCATGGACTCTAAATGTATTGTCTGAGGACAATTATATTAGCATATTAGTATGTGAGTAAGACCGCATTTTATAAATTTTATTGTGTAACCAAATTGGTGTTTAACCTTTGTGCATCTATTGGCAGTGTGGGAAATCATTTTAACAGCTGATTAGTCACGAATTTATGCTGAAATAATAATTACTTCTAAACCATGTGTTTCCTGATGATTTTATGTGACACATTATCACCTACAATTTATGTTTAAAATGTTGATTGTTTGACCATAGCGATGTGTTAAGCATGTGGATTTTTTTTCAGGTAAAACTCAAAATTTAATTTCCTAAGAGTAAGAAGATATGAGCCGCCATCTTAGGCACAGAGGAGAAGCTGCCATTTTAGTTCCAACAAAACTCCACTTATTTTGGCTAGTTGATAAAAAAGGGCCTGACTGACTTTTTCAGCAGGCTGGCCATCAGTTGAGCTCAGGAAACTCTGTTTTTATTTTATCTTGGTTTTTCCGGATGTCTTCTTTTGTTCATGTTTTGTTTCCTGCACACAATTTTACCTTTTCTAAACAGGCCTCAGAGTATCTCAGTATCTGAAGTAACTCATGAACTGTTTAGTTTTTATCATTTTATATTTTTGTACTACTAAGCCTTGTGTTTTTATTATATTTTCTTTTTGAAGTTTGTTGTCTGGTCAACAGAATTGCTACTGTTTGATGAGTGTAGTTTAGTAAAGAATTCAGTGTAGCCAGCAAGTTCTACTCAACTTCAGTCACAAAATCACAAGGACTCAACAGGAGCCATTTTGCCAGCCCACATGTGACTGCCTCAGAGAACCAGGACAACAATGTATCAGTCTGGAGTGAAACCATCAGACCTGCTGGTGGGCCCGGCTGTCAGGCCC
This sequence comes from Euthynnus affinis, assembly GCA_029490765.1. Classification (NCBI taxonomy): domain Eukaryota; kingdom Metazoa; phylum Chordata; class Actinopteri; order Scombriformes; family Scombridae; genus Euthynnus; species Euthynnus affinis. The sequence continues at coordinate 11,446,407 of CM055852.1, read as the reverse complement.
TCGTTTGCTCAGTGACTAACTGGAATGGGGTTCACCTGGGAACACAGCCAGCCCTGGAGGCACCTTCATTTGTGGTCTTGCAGGCTCAGAGACCTGCACCTCACTGGTAGGCCACACCAGAAGACTCAACACTGCAACAACTTCGGATTCAGTTGGAACGGTCTCATCTCTGCACGCTTCAACAAGTATAATCCACCACTTTCTGTGATTAAGAGCTGATACTGAATAGAAATTATTTCATCTTGGAGGACTATGTTCTCTATTGTCCCACCTTTTTATGATAACTCTGAGTCACATACACCACTTCACTATCGCCCACTGAGTTAAGGTTTATCTCAGCATTTAAAGATTTTTAATTAATTTGTTTAATTCTTTTCTTTCATTATGTATTCATTATTAATGCTTCATTTATTCAGTTATTGGTGGGCATTTAGCTATTTTAATTTCAACATTTAATTAAAGGATAAACCCCTTGAGATGCACCATCTCATCTTCAGGGGGGTCCTAAAGCAAAGTTAACAAAACAAAATACATAAGTCATAATTATAATAAATTAAACAATCCAGTGACATAAAACAATCAACATAGTTACGCCATCCAGGACATAAGCTGAAATGGTCTGCACAATCACAATGCTGTCTTCCTGTAAATGCCGATGTGTGGAATGTGTCCTCCAAGTGAACTCCAGAGGGTTGTATATACAGAACAACTACGCATCCATGGTGTCCGCAGCTGTATATACGTCTGCTTTGGAGTATAAATGAAGCTCTCACACCATCCCAAACCACACCCGCTACAGCTGTTCCAAGTGTCATCTGTACAAAGAATGAACGAGAAATAAAATAAATGAATAAACAAATATATATATATATATATAAAAAACAAAGAGCAACCAATGAAAAAGTCTCCTAGAGTAAAGCAGTGATCAGTTAAGTGTATCATACATGAAACATTGATGCATGCAGTAAGGACACCTTAGGACAAATCCACAAATATAAATATGTAATAAATGAATAAATAGATGTCCTCATTTATCAGCAAGACATTGTCTGGTGTGTTATTTGGGGCAGAAGACAGAGGTCCTTGTATCAGAAAGAATTCCAAATCCTGGTTATGAGACTTTTGAGACTGATTAATTCAACAATATTTATTTTCCTCCTGATAGAGGTGGTGCCCCAAATTTCTTAACAAGTGCAAAACTGAATATAAAAGCAGTAATACTCACAATTGTATATTGAATGGGAATAGCTGAATGGGCACAACACCTGATGCTAAGTTGCCTAAGATCAAGTTTACAGTAGATTTAGATCAAGATTCAGCAGTGTCAGTGTGAACAGTACTATTGAACTCTGCAGACCTTCTACAATAAATCAGCCGTTACAAATCACTCGTAGAAATCCCATGAATACGTTTCAGCAGTGGCATCTCCTATGTGTTTGTGATAAACCACAATCAGCTTGCTGACAAGTTATAAGACGTTGACAATTTTCACAGTGCTTGATCATACATTTGCTCTCATCATTGATTGAAAGCACAACTCTGTACTGCAGATCCTCTTTTATTAACTGGTTGGTCCTTGACATTATATAGAAAATATAAATTATTGTATCACATTCACTATAGGAAGCTTCAGTTTTTCTAAGAAGACCAAACTGTATGTTTTCTTTTGGATTTAAGAAGCAAACTCTACAGAGAGCTGAACCATCACTGAATGACACTGGTTATCTGACTCTGACCCACTTCAAAATTTATTTGTCTCTCCTCTCTGCCCACTGCTTGTTAAGTAAGAGACCTTTGCAGCTATGAGACACTGCAGATTTGATGTTAACGCATACATATATATTGTATATTTATATATATATATAGGAAAGAGGAGCATGAAGAAAATAGTTCACATCCAGCCTCCTTGGGCATCTTCTCTCTTTTTAGAGGAGGTGTTGATGTGTAGGCCAGTGTATTTGGTAACCATGGCTACATGACAACACTAAAGCCACACTAAATCTTCACAATGTGCATATAATGAGAAGGTAGACATTGTGTGCAGTATTTAAGTGAAGTGTGGTCTGTTGCCACAAAATGAACTGCCACATCAGCGGCCTCTGTGTGAAATAATGCAGATTATTTTGTTTGATATTATGTAAAATAGCTCAATAATTATCAATTTAAAGTGATGTTCTGATGAATTTGTCACAATTAACAAGAAGCTCAGCAAGTTATTTTCACATGATGTGATTAGAGACAAAGTATTATATCTAACTGCCGCAGATGATTAATGGCACCTCCCTTAACGTCTGTCCCATGTTTCATATTCCACCACAGAAACGTTGAAAACTAAAACCATTCTTGCCCATTTTACTGTTTTCACTCCAGCTGCAGAAATTGCTTCATACATAATACATCAACCTTTAGTTATTTATTCATTACAACTGTTAGCATCGTTACAGATACACACTTTTCATGCAGTCCTCTGTCTCCTAGTTCTTTTTTCTACACCATTGCTTCACTTTTTCACTTTTTTCTTTCATGTTAGATGTTGATTTATCTGTTTCAATTTAGATATCAAGTCTGATGAATGATGCATAGTGTCTTTCTTGCCAGTAAGGGTGTTTCACATTAATGCATTTCTGTCGGGTTTATTACAAACATAATATACAGTACATGTTAATAAGTCCTAAAATACATGAATGCCACCATATAAGGAAAAAGTGTGAGACACGCGGTCGAATGAAAACATGTTTTTTGTGTTTAAGAGGCAGCAATCCATGTTTTACAAATGTAGGCCTTTCATGGGTTTACATACAGATGCTGTCACAGAGAAACATCAATTTAAATATTTCCTACAGAAAGAAAGGGTCTGAATAAAAGGTACAAACAAGTGTGATGAAGGTGTTCTTTGGTAGGAAACACAGAAGTTAAAAACACAGACAATACTTGCATGTGAAAATAGAGCTGGTTTGCAACCCACGCATAGCAGCACAAACAGCCTTCTTCAGGGTGTGTGTGCCGATATGCGTGGGTTGTAACTCAGCTCTATTTTAACATGCACAGGTATTGTCCATGTTTTTAAGAATTTCACCATGAAATCATAAAATAACCATCTGAATAAAGGCTTTTAAACTTTTTGCCAAAACAGTGCTTTGGACCTTTCTTCTTTTTTTAAATATTTGCTATGTAGAGTGTGAAAATTACATTGGGTATTTCTATTTGTTACTTATTTGGCTTCCAAGTCTGTTTTTGAAAGGATGACAGATCATTATTAATTGTTGAAGAATTACCATGTTAAGTCAGTAATTGTAGTTATTCCAATACATGTGTAACAACAAAAATATTTGAATTTGTATTTTTTATGTGCTTGATGTTTGTGCATAAGAGTTTGGATTTTGACACTCAATCATTTTTCTATTCACTGTAATTTGGCACCGAACTTGCTCACAGCACTGCTCATTACTTTGTCTCATACTCTCTGACAATTTTACAAATGTTAATGAGGTTAATTATCAAGTTGTGGTCCCAAAAGTCACACGTTTATATTTTTATAAAACCAAAATGACACCAAACATCCAGAGGTTTTCCACCTTCCAAAATGTGTCGGAGCAGACTGTTCCTCAGCAGTGACTTTGCTTTCCTGCTTACACTTTTATCATCAACCTGTCTGGACTTCAGCAGCTTTCTCCTAATCAGCTTCCAGAGATTCTCTCTTTGGCCTCTATATGTCTTCAACCTTCCCAAATTACTAAGTATATCTCCACTCTTGCTATCCGTCCACAAATTCAAAACCTTGGCTGTCACACAAAGCCGCTAAGGGTCTCCTCACCATGACGTGGTCCAGCCTCTGTTCCTCTCAGCATCCTTCACTATCATGAGTATTGCTCTGTTCAGACTGAACCCCTCTACTCACTGGCTTACCAGTGGAGGAAGTAAACTCACTCCATAGTTTCGCTCATAAACAACACTAAATCATATCTCCTCTCACAAATCTTCCTTCTCTACTGCTATAATATGCACTAAGAAAAATAACAGCAACAAAAAAAGTTATATACTGTGCCCTTTGGTTGTTTTTCTTTTTCTAGACCTTCTCTCACAGGAATGTGAGAGAAGGTAATGTCAGGGCACTGCGTCTCTGATTCTCGTACCTTTTTCTTTTAATTGTTTGTTATGTTCTAATTGAGGCAGATTCTATTTTAGATATAGTTTGCTCTGAATATTAGAGTTAACACTGAAATCCTTCAAATAAAAGGAACATGTGAATGTCATCATCTGTCACAAACTGTCTGGCACTCATTTCAAGTTTTACAGAAACTCAGAAGTAAAGCACTTATTTCACTGATGTTATCGATCATGAGTATTGCAGTAAATGTTTGAAGGTGACCCATCATGAGCTCATGCTGGGGTATGTCTCTTTAAAAAACTGTCAATGCTCTGACAAAGAGGAAACACTGCTCTAAGTCCAAAGCTTTCTGTTTATATTTACCCCTTTGACTGCCAGGCAGAGTAAATTTTATATTTTGACATTTTTCTAATTCTCCTCTCCACAATAGCAAGCTGTTATTGTAGCAAAATTATGCTGCTACAAGCAATTATGGCAAAAGGGCCCCACAAGCTGGGCTTAGTGAACTATTGTTAGAAGCATCAATCCCTTCAAGAATATGAGATTTAATGCATGAGAGGTGAGACTTTTCATTCCACTCTACTGCAATGAAGCTTTGTCCAATATATTTGTTTGGGGCTAAGGTATTGTGTTTGTTGGCATGACAATTTATTCCTGGCCAACCTCATTTAAATTGTCCCAAAGATAACATGCTTAACCACACAATGCCGAATTGCGTTTTGCCATACGTTTGCAGCTGTAACTAGTTTTTTTTTTTTCTAGAAATATGTGCATTTCAAAGAAACAATGCTTGAATTGTAGCCTCATTTTTTGTATTTAGCTATTGTCATGTTGGCAGAAAGTTTAGAAATTCTGGAAACAAGGAAACTGCCCCCAAAAATGTCCATGTTAAAGCTTGGATGATCCTGTGTGTTCTGCAGGGTACTTCTGATAAACATCTTTTCAAACAGCAGATCCTACTCTGTTCGTGTCAGCATCGTTTCCAGTGTGGAGGAAATGACTTTGACCATATGGTATTGTGTCTCAGTCCATTAAGGAACTCTTTTGCCACTTATAGCTATATGCTGTTTATTATTGTAGTTAAATGATAGTACTATAGGCAGAGGGAATTCCTATCATCAGCTCGGTCTTGGTGGGATGCCCTTTTCTATCGGCAATTCTGCACTTTTCCCCCTAACATGTTGTCTGTATCTATCATCTGGCCAAGGAATCCTTGAATGACAGTCATTTACCCCAAAAGAGGTAAGATAAGGCACTTGTGACTAATATGCTATTTGTGACCCCCCAGGCTGAGTACTGACCATGAGTATACTGTATATCCATGGTCCTGGCGCTTGCTGTGCCTAACATCGGCTTGGCTGTCTAAGCCCCAAGTGGGTTAGGATTAAGGTTAGAGTTTTTATTTTCAACACTGCTGCTGAAACTACCCACAGGCACAAGTGCAACCTTTTCCTTCCTTATTGTTCCTGAAGGAAAGCCAAGATCCTGGTTCTCCTCAGTATGCAGGACCAGGCCATTAGGAGCTGAGCCTCTGGTACACCTGGGGTCACGGTCCACTTCAAACTGAAAGATACAAGAACACACTGCTGCCTCGGCTCTCCACTGCAAAAATAAGAGTAAGAGATGGTGCACATCCAAAGACTCGGTGTCATAGAGTAGCTACAAAGTTATTTAGTGCTGGTTTTTGAGTGTCACTTATTTTGAGATGACAAGTGTTGATTGGGAGGTTGGTGGTACACTTGTGGAGCTGATATAGCTCTGGGGCGACTGTTCATAACTAGAGTGTTACATTAATTTTGTATAAACATTGGCATAGTGTTGATTTTAACACTCAAAGTTAATTAACAATGATGTTGTGTTTAATGGAGGCCCTGAAAGGCAAGGTGAACAGTTTGGTTTTTTTCTGCCACATTTACCTGATTTGAAAGACTAACTTAAAGGTATAATATGTAATTATTCCACATTAAAATGTCTAAAAACAACCATACCTATGTTGTTGAGTTGTGTACTTACATTATCCCTATTGTTACCAACAATTTTCAAACCCAGAGAAATCTGTAATTTAATAAAAGTAACGGACCATTTCATTTGGTCGCATGTCAATAGCGTCATACGTCAACACAGAGTCAACTAACCTTAGCACAAGATGCATGAGCCTCGCTGTGTTTGTCCGCTGCAATGGCATCTACCAAAGAGTAACTTACACACTACAAGATAATACATCGGCATTGTGTTTGTTCCACATAAACTGTTATAAATGGACTTTTATTCAGTTTTAAGCCACATTTTCATGATAAACTTAGGTCGTTTTTAACTATATCTTTTAGCCGGAAGAAGGATTTCAGTCTCTGGACGTTATCAAGAAACAACTGGGCAAACATTAGCAGCAGCTCGGCTAACAGCCCTTCCAGGAAGTCCATGATCACCAAACATAGCCAGAGAAATATTGATTTTTTAGGTGAAACAGCTTCAAATAGTATTTTTTTTAACGATTTCAGTTTGCGTGTACATTTGTTTTTGGAGAAGTGAAGACCTCTGCGGATAATTTGGGTCCCGGGAGGAACCATACGAACGTCTGAATGTAAAGTTATTAAGATTAATAGACGAACAAATGTTAGCAGCAGCTAAGCTAACAGCCATCCGGTGGTCACTAAACATCGTCGGAGAAACACTGATTTTTAAGGTAAAACAGCTTTAATTCATATTTTAACTATTTTAATCTGCGTGTTCTTTTGTTTTTTGAGAAGTGGAGACCTCTGTGGATAATTCGGCTCCTGGGAGAAACCGGACGAACGTCTGGATGTAAAGTTATAAGATTGATAAACCAAACAAGTTTTAGCAGCAGCTCAGCTAACAGCCCGTATCTGACGTCCGTGGGTCGCCGTACATCGTAGGAGAAACACTGATCTTTTAGATGAAACTGCTTTATTCAGTGTTTTTACCTGTAATCACCGAGTCCGTTTGTTCTGGAGAGGAGGAGACCTCTGCGGATAATTCAGCTGCCGGTATAAACATACTGAACCATGAACACCAGAGTTATGGGCTAGCGGCTAGCGGCTGAAATTACATATTGTGCGTTTAAAGAGACAATAATGCACCATAGTAATGCCAGTCATAGTGGTAAAACTGTCAAACTGTTAGTTCACTTAATGATTTTATAAGGTTGTGTATTCCATTACATTTCTTTTATTCATTGTTTCATCCATCAGCTATATCTGCTTATCCTTAGATTGTTGTATAGTGACCTGGAGCCAGTACCAGCTAACAATGGGAAAGAGGTGGAGAACACGCTGGACAGGTCACCGGTAAATCGCAGTGGTGACACAACCAATCACACCTACGGGCAATTTAGAGTCACCAATAAACCTTAACTGCATTGTTTTGGACTGTGGAAGGAAACCAGAGTACTCAGAGAGAACATACAAACTCCACACAGAAAGGCCCCAGTCAGCCAGTAGGTAACCCAGAATCTTCTTGCTATGAAGTGACAGTGCTAACCACTGCACCAGTTTGCCCCTTTTACTCTTCCATTCATTATTTATAAATTGCTATACCTCCTACTTTCATCTTCAGGACTTTGGAGTCTATCCCAGCATGCTTTGAGAAGAAGGCAACAAGACACCCTGGACCACTTACAGGGCTTTTTTATTTTAATATGATACATGTCTATACATGCAGTTGTGGTATGTAACAGCTACTTGTGTATATTAGAGTTACATGTATTTGAGGCTTATTTCAGGGCCTGTAAGATTTATTAAAACCATAAGCAATAGTAATATTTGTATTTGAGATACATTGAATCAGATGTTTGTTTGTTTGTTTGTTTGTTTGTTTTTTAAAAAATGGTCTGTTAAATGCTAACATGCTCATAATATTAATGTTAACATGCTGATGTTTAGCAGGTAATGTTTACCATGTTCACCATCTTAGTTTAGTGTGTTTAGTTGCTAGCATTTGCTAATTAGCACTAAGCATACAAGTATTTCACTCTGAACCACAAAACCATGAATATATGTAAAGAAATTTCATGGCAATCAATACAATAGTTTGTGCAATATTTTAGTCTGGACCAAAGTGGTGGACTGACCAAATAACAGATCAACATAATATAAAGTCCTTCTAAGATATGAAAAAGGGCCAATGCAATGCTTTCTGTGCAAACAGCTACTAACTGCATTTTGTCTCCTTGAGACTTAGTGAAGTCTTCTTATTAGAGATTTTACTATTGACTTTCAACCTGGGGATCGCTGTGTGTCCTTACATGATCAGCAAAAAAGTCTGTGAAGGATGGTGCTTTCAGAGTAATTAATACAAACAGCAGTCACTTAATGTTTTGTGTTTTGCAGATTATTACTCATCTGAATGTATGTGTTCCAGTACAAATAGATGAATAAGTTGTGAGATCATATTCATCCCTATGTGCCTACATACATTATCAGTGTTTACATGTGCATGCATATATTAATGACATTTTGCAGCATCATAAAGACATATGAAAGTGCACACTGTAATGATTATCTTGTACAACCCAATTGTCATTAATGAGTCCTTTATAGTAAGTTGCTCACTGAGGATCCTCATGCACACAAACTAATTATTTACCATAAGGAAGGAAATGTTCCACATTCTCACACAAATATTCCAAACAGAGCTCTGAGTTATAGATGTAACTTTCATAGATTCAAATTAAACTCACCAAAGCTACAAGAGACCAAGAGACTCTGATTTCCATTCCTTCATCTGCAATGTTTGGGACTATTTGAGGTCATGCATATTTATAAAGAGTGAAAGCCCTAAAGTAATGAGAATGCATTGCATTTATCTTGTTACTGTCATTTTAGTCTGCTCATATAGAGACAGTTGCACAACCACTCCTGCTCCATTTTACTTGTGTGCATTTCAGTTTAACTTCAACAGTAATGCATGATTAATACAATATATGAAAATTAAAATTATGATATAATAAACATTTTAAGCCAAATCAGAAATGTGAGTTAACAGCTGAGTGAATATATATATATATATATATATATATATATATATATATATATATATATACATATATATTGTCTTTTACTTAGATGTTTGTTTAACATTTGTTAAAACATTTTTTAACATATGATTTCAATTGTGAGGGCACATTAAAGCATATAGCATGAGAAAGTGCATAGATTTTAAAAGAGGTTCTGTTCTCATATCATTGTTTACTTTGTGGATAGTCAAGTGACCAGTTTTCTCCTCCTCTTCAAGTGATTGATCAAGAAATGTCTTTGACAGTTTGATGGGAGCTTGAGTGATGGGCATCCCTGACTGTATCCCACCTGTCAGGGTGGAATGAATTGTCCATCCCATCAAAGATCACCTTTGATCTTGCTGGTGGATAGTGGAAAGGCACAAGCAGAGGACTCGGTTGAAAAAGCATCAAATGATGTTACAAATGTCCTGAAAAAAAACCCACTTTGAATCCTACACCCTGTTTCCAGTCAATCTCATTCTGTGGAATTGCCCATTCTTCTAAGCTATTTCACATGTGGAGTTTATGTGATATGGTTTAAAGGTCTTTTATGAGATTCTCACATGATATGTTTATAATTGGGCATCTTGACAAGATGCTCCTGTGACTGACTCAAACTATAATCAAACCATTTTGCCTTCACAAGCAAACAAGACTCTGTGCAGATGTGTGAACAATTTAAATCAATGAAAAGTGGGCATGACCTCTTCAACCTTCAAGTGTTGATGTGTAAATATGTAAGCAAACAGATTTAGAAGTGTAATCTGTCATGGGAATTTGCAGTGTTTAAGTTTCCAGGCAGACTTAAATGTGATTATCCCAAAGACAAATGTTTCTTCTTGTTGCAGAACCCCTCTCACCCTCACTGCTTGCTAACAACAAACACAGGGAGTGGGATGAGCCTGGATGCCTGGCTTACCACGTACACAGGCTAGTGTTTGGAAGCCCTGACAGAAAAGAGCTTCATGGCGCCGCTTGAAAGAGAAGCAGCGACGCATCCGCGTGGTACCGAGGTAAAACACCCACTGGACTGGCCTAGACTGGTCTGGACTCACACACGCCCACCACTGCAGGGACCTTGGTTCAATTCCTGGCAGCCTCTGGTCTAGAACAAAGGACATTGTAGGAGGCCAGCGAGGGATCAGATCCCTATTGCTGCTAGCATCTCATACTGCATACTGGGTGGTTTCGATCTCCCAGTGAGAGTTTCTGTTGTGGCATGGTCGCCTTTGAGTTCAGTCCAATGCACATTGTTAATGCAGGCATTGAGGAAATATTGAGCTGCAATGGAGTTTTGGAGGAAAAGGAGAGCAATATTACTGTCTTACAGCTGACTGCAAGCCAGTCAGCTTGTCATCTACGCTGCAGTAATCTGTTAGCGTAACACAACACAGGGCGATTGGATACTGCTTGAATCACTGACTCCTCATGCTTTCGGACAAAAGAACAGTTATAAAGGCTTAACAGGCATCACCCTCAACTAAACAGCCCAATTTATCAAGTAGTTTTAGCAATTTGGTACAAACATACCAGAATCCATATACCTTGACTTTTTCATTCAAGTCAGGGGATATGGATATGGTTATTCCAATTGCATGTTAAAATCAAACAGTTGTTGATGTGTATCTAAGGATCAGTCATTTCAGAAAATGCCCCAAAACTATATATGCATATGTTAAGATGACAAAGCCCTCTAGCAACTGTAATAATTATGAGTTTTATGCAGGCTCCTCTTTCCCTTGAGGAAGGCGCTTAAAGTAGAACTGCTGCTCTTCCTTTTTTGAAAGGAACCAGTAAAGTTGATTTGGGCATCTGGTTAGGATGCCTCCTGCCATCCAACTGGGAGGAGACCAGGAGCAGACTCAGAACATGCTGGAGGGATTATCCCATCTGGCCCAAATCGAGTCTTCGGATCCCAAATTAATCAAGTGGCTGGAGGGAGGGAGGTACGTCTGGCTTGCCTTACCTGACTACAGTCATCCCAATCCAGACCCAAATGATCATGCATTCCAGGCTAAGGTTTAGTTGTTTTTTGCTGTTGTTTTCCCTTGCCTTCTTATAGAGCTCAGGCAAGGTTAGGAACCCATGCTGCCGTGAGCCTCCAAAGCCCTTTGAGATATTGAATGTGATTCACGAGCTAAACAAGTAAACTTGACTTGACTTGCTTTGCTATTATCAGATAATAAAGGTGTGCATCTCTCTGCTCCTCAGAGTCCTTTCAGCCTACACAGCCATCATATGAAAAATACATTTATGCCTGTTATGCAGTCATGCAGAGAACAGATGTGACATTTGCTTTAAAAGCTATTCATCACTGCCATTGCATATCACAATCAATATATAACCTACCAAGACTTTTTGGGGCCACATTCAGCTAATTTGATCATTTGTGGCCGTTTTTTTTTTTCATCATTGGTAATCTATAGTCATTATGGTTAACTGCAGCTATCATTTGTCATAATCTTGTCATTGCATGGTCAGAGATCAGGCTATGAACTGGAATAACATATGCTGTATATACATTGGAAACCACTTACAGTTTTCACGTCTGTCCGAATTTGACACTTTTTCAAATTATTCACAATAAGCAGATGATTATGTTAAACAGTTTTTTTCTTTTTCTTTATTTCTTAATTGATTTTTGTATATTTACTACATGAATATAAAGCAATGAAACAGACAGCATCACTATTTACTGAATTTTACAAACTGTTTAAAAATACAGTACAGATCTCCGACCTCCATTGCGTCAAACCAGAAAGTGATTTGCTTTCTCGCCACACTCTGATTATCTTTATCTATATATTAACTAACCCTAACCCTCTGTAGTCTTGGTATTTTAAAGTTTCCTCACTGAATATAAGAAATTATAGTTTTTAATACTTTTAAGTCTTTTTAACTGATCTAGAGTCGAGCTGGAGACTGCTGGACAAGACCCAAAATGAACACCATAAATGGACTACTTGATTACTATAAGTGAATTATTTTAACAGTATTTGTATAGGAATGATTCTGTGTGTGATTCTGATCCATATATATATCATGTTAATATTAAATAAAAATCATCTCTGTACTCTTTTGAACTCCTAAATCTTCACAAATATAAATTGTCTGTGGAGATTTTGCATATTGTGAAATGTTGTAATTTACATTTTTTGTTTCCCAGAATGCCTTTAGTGACTTTCAGTTGATTCACCTGGACCTGCTGCATCCAGCTGGGTTTTATGTGCACGTAGGAGGAGAGAGCAATATTCATGATTGATGACTTTTAGGCCAGAAAAAAACAAAAGCTGAAAACCTAACATGTCTGGTGGTTATATTGTATTATAGGCTATTGAGACTGCTGCTGCTGGAAAATCTAGTACAGTATCTCTTTTTCCTCTTCAATGGACTGCTCCATATATGATTGTTGGATTGCTGAGCGTCAGTGACAAATGACCATTATAGGAAGACCTTTCTTTATGATCCTTACAGAGTTGACACCAGAGCCCAGTTCATCTTGTTGTTTTTTTATTGTTAGTGACGTCATTCAAAATTGGGAACTTATAAGAGAAACGACCAAATGGAGATGCATTGTGTATCTCAATAAAGGTGCATTTTTCAATAGGTTTTCATGTCTCTTACGTGTGTTACCATACAGAATCACAATTATCAATGGAATTGCTGGTTGCTCATAGACCTACATCTACTGCATCTGTCACAGTCAGCTAATGTGTTTACCTAGCTGTGTATCTACCAACTCCCCAGTGCAATGAGGCCACGGCTAGGGCTTGACCTCCATCGTTTCTCTTCAGCGTCGACCCTGTCCCCTGTTTAGTCCATGCATGTGACCAACATGAAGGTAAAGGTTAAGACTTGTGCTAATGAATTAACTGTCCAATTACAGATACCACAGTTGCACAGACATGCCCTTTTAACTTCCATTTACACACACTAGGACTGTTTATATCATTCAGCCTCTCCAGTAGAATACTGCAGCAAGTTTAGCCGATATGGCAGTTATTTAAAAAAAAAAAAAGATACAGGAATAAAAACACTGTCAGATGTAAATGACTAATTTTCTCAGGTGTTATGATCTCATAGATCACTATCTCTATTGTCAAAGATGACAGGAAACAATGTGAAGGTAACTTCCTATATAGTCAGATTCTTTACTGCAAGACAATAAATGTAGATGTTCATTTTTTTTTACCTACAGCTGTTGTGCCTATATCTATGGAGGTTGCTGATTTTTTTTCCCTTTTATTCTCTGCTCTGACAGTTAAGAAGGCATCTTGGCTTTATTTCACACCACAGCAGCTTGTGTTTTCATATTTGTCTCAATAACTCCTTTTAAGTACCTGCTGCTATGTGTTGTTTTCCCCTCATTATAGGCAAATTACGGCTCTCTCTTTGTGTATTATGAAATAGTGAACCTAATGTAGATCAGTAAACAGCCGGAGGGCCCTAAGTCTGTCTTCCTGTCAATCACATATAATTGGATCAACGAGACAAAGACATGGACAATTTATGAATCATTTCAGGGGAAAAAATGCTAAATCAAATGGACACACACACACTCAGGGATGTCTATACGCAAACACTCACACAAAATCAAAATATTAATATATTGTACTATACATTGGATATACAGTAAAATACTGAATGTGAGGAGGAAATAGCTTTATTTTACAATTTTGTCACACCAAAACCCAAAATGTGGCACCAACTTCTATAACTGAAAGCAAATAAAAGTCTCAAATTGCTCCCCCCACCAGGATAAGAATTGATGTGTTTTATGAGCAATAGCATGGGTTGTTTATGCTCCAGCTCATTTTGCGCCTTTAAATCTGTTCCTCTTGTTATTGTGAAAGGCTGCATCATTTTATGAACCATCTGGACTAAATGCTGAGTAAAGAGTTGTGCTAAAGCTTGATGTGTAAACACAATCAGGACGGAGGTGAATCAGCCCATTGAGACAAATTCTGGAAACTGGCAAAACATATTTTGGGATTTCTTAAGATATGCACAGTTTCTGCAAGGAAGACTCACAAGGGAAAGGGACAATTGCAGTGAGATAAGTCATGCATTTCGGTTTTGTTTTTGTTTTGTTTTGGTTTTTTTTGTTTTTTTTTTCATTTTAAGAGTAAATTAAAGGTGTAAAGTTATATGACAGCGCAGCACAAATAAGATTTAAAATCACCCCCGGTCCATGGTGGCACTTGAACAAAGGAGAATTACACCACACCTCGTCATCTTCACAAGCATGGCATATGTAAATCCTGCAAGTGAAGCAGTGTCTGTCATAGCTGTCACACACTATTCTGTAGAGACTTCATTCAGCGCAGGTATGAAAAACAGACCTTGTCCTGGCGCTTTGTTTTTGTCATTTACTGAAAATACACTGAAACATGTCAAAGGGAATAGACACTTATTCATCATTCAGCTGTAACAAGTCCATCAGCCACATCCTACAAACAAAATTCAGTTTTATAACAGAATGTTGCATCAGCAAATACTGGTTGTATTGTTTTTTCTAGCTTTCAAAACACAATCTGGTCGTCTCAAGGCACTTTAATGCTTTAAAGATGCTGTAAAAGAGAGCCAGATGCTAACCTGTTTTTTGGTACACCTAGAACCATATATCTTCCTGAACCACATCAAGAAGGCATATTCTACCCATAGCTTTCATTCCTCTAGGTCTATTTTTAAGTGAAGAGTTTCCATGGTAACCCGAGGTGCAGGTATTGCTTGTTGAAAGTGGTTTTTGAGGTCAAGCCACGGAGTTGGAATCGAATAAAATAAGAAAGAACCAGAAACAACAACCTCACCTCCAATCTTTCTTTTTAGCTGCATACTGTAGTCGATGAGGACATGAAAGAGAAGTGTTTGAACTGGTGATCTGTATGAGACAGGTGGTAAGGGGAGGTGAGCATACCAAACTGTTGCTTGATAGATGCAAGCTGAGATTTGGCAGTCTTTGTGAGCTGGAAAGCTTTGTCTCAATTCCACTGTTTCCCTTCAGGGCGTTTTTCAGAGCTGGCCAAAATATTCATTATGGTGCGCACAGACAACCCCATTCTCTTCATTTGAAGGGCATTACATTTTGACCCAAACATGTGAGAAAAATTAGCATTGTGTTTAAGGCAAAGTATAAGACTGATCTCCGACTACTGAAGTGCATGAGTGCCAAGCAACCGTTTGTTTTCTTCTCCAAAGCCTTGAGGACAAAAGAAATGATGACTTGACTGCCAAACTGCATTTCTTGACTGCTGAGACTGTCTAGAAAAATTGGTCAGGAGTAGAGACAACTGCATTGATTATATTGACTGCCAGTAGCAATAATGACAAAACGAAATGAATAGTTGTGGGAATTATTCAATAATCAAATGAAAAGACATTATATCTTTGAATCTCATATAGATAGTGCAAGTATCCATCATTAAAATCTATTTTGAGTGTGAGTATCATTCCCTGATATATCAAGTCATCCACTGAAGAAAAAAATCTACCAACTGGTGTTCACTCTGTTTTATAATTATAACAGTCAAATATACAAAATTACAGCATTTTGGGGTAATTTTAATGATATCATGAAAGGTTTTTGGTCCAATATTGTCAACCCTGTCTCCCAGTAGCTAATTTACAACAGTGAATACATTTTTGTAGAAGTGCAATGTTGCGTTTTTTACCAATATTCAGTAATGAGGAAACATAACTGTTAATGAACTTAATCTGCCAGGTTGCCAAACATTCATAACACATCTACAACTTGTTAACACTTTCATTTTCCCCAACAAAAGCCACCCTTGCAATTCAATATGTGCTCAGAGTAACCAAAGTATGATTATGATTAACATTTTTTTATGGTTATGTAACAAAAAAATCACCTCCCTTCAAGATGCACAAATTCACTTCATTCTAGAAACGTTGCCTGTGAACATAATCTAAGCAGCAATTGCATTTGCCATCGTAATGTATTTGGGGAAACTGTTACAGTAAATAAACATAATTTCTAGGAGACAGGGTTGAAAATACCTCATGTCCCCTATGGCTTAAAACCTGCATTAAGACATTTTAATATCTAAAAAAAATTACCATGATACCATTGTAACTGCAATATAATGCTTCACATTTGCCATGGTGGTCAGCATGGGTCTGTGTGACGTGATTTTCATCATTTCAACAATCATGTCTGTGTATATAGACATCCAATCAATAATAAATTCTGTTATGTAATATAAACACAACAGAATGCATCTGTTAGCCCTGTGCACTGCCATTTAAGTATATCTTATCCTTTTGTGGCTAATACAAAAACAGGTATCCTTCTACTCTAATTTGAAACTTCTTAAAGCAAATGACTGAAACATTATGTGGAGCGCTGGCATGCATGTCTACATTCCACTTGAAATAATCAATGTGTGATTATCATGTATTCCAGGCAAGCTGGGAGGGACACATTAGCACATGCGCAAGGAGATGTTTTCATTTGTCTTCAGTAAAATACATCTGATACCAACAATTCAAGCAATCCACACTATTTATATATGACTGTGATCAAATCTTTAATGTGTGTTATATAATACTATTGCTTATCTAAGACATTCATGTTTAATTTCTGACACCATATGTCCTGTCTAAGAAAGAAGGATGACACCAGAACAATGTTTTAACCGCCAAATAAGATTATGCTCTCAAATCTCTTTATGATAAGATGTCAGCCACATGAGGTTATATCTGTGGGAATAGGGAAAAAAACACACCCAACAATAAAATGGACAACAGTGGTTCATTTTGAAACTGTCTCTTAGGTTGCTTTTGTCCTTTAAACCTCAATTGGAGGATAAATTCTGTCCTTTATATCTGACACATAAAGCTTTCAAACACCTAAATGGCTTTTACTCAAGTGCTACTGTTGTACCTCACTGTTACATAAAGTTATGAGGTTGAAACTGACCTGTTAACATTGTTCGCAGAGCGTCGTGTCCAAGAAGAAAAAGCTTCTTTCAGCAAAACTAGAAGAAAAAAGGATGGATACAGACACTGGCATTTACAAATCATAAATACCTTTTTTAGAACTTACAGTCTACCGAGACAGATTCAACAGACAGTCAAGGAAATTTAGTTATCTAATGTGACACAAAGAGTTACACAAACCCTGTCTGACATCAGAACACTTCTGCCTATGGAAAGGAAATTAACAGGATGAACAGAAATCTTGTTCGTTGTGTGCAATTATAGAAATGTATAAAATGACATGATACAACATATCATTTTATAAATTCTACCACACAATTACTACACAAAATATTGCAATCTGCTGTAAAATTGCTGGAAAAAAGCCCAAAATTGTCAGTAATAATATGCCACTATGATCTCTAATTTTCCTTAAGTCCCTTCATTGTTACTGTCAAATATGATGGAGCATGTGATTGTCACTCCTTCCAGTGGAATACCTCTTGGTTTACTCATTTTTTTATATTTTATATATTTAATGTCAGTGAAGATTGGTTAAAGGCATGATATGCTAACACATCTAGTATGATAACTCCAGATGTAAAACTAGCTGCAGGTATAGACTTCAATAGGAGAAAATACTGAGGACATTTTGGGTAGAGTAACTTGCAAAAGCTTGACTGTAATGCAAGCAGTCACAGATTAGATG
This sequence comes from Euthynnus affinis, assembly GCA_029490765.1. Classification (NCBI taxonomy): domain Eukaryota; kingdom Metazoa; phylum Chordata; class Actinopteri; order Scombriformes; family Scombridae; genus Euthynnus; species Euthynnus affinis. Next base: position 11,428,638 of record CM055852.1, on the reverse strand, counting down.
TAAGCTCTTCAACAATGTATTCACATTGGAGGTTGTACTTGTCCAGAAATTTAGTGTAGTTGTATTCTAAATATAAAAGCCTGTCAGAATGTTTTCATGGTTACATGCAAGTGACATTTTTGAGTTTGGCTACTGGTCTGTGGAGCTTTAACCAGACCAGCATGGGCTTTATTCTACACAAACAATATGGATTTGTAACAGTTTCAGTCGATTATTACAATCATTTTGTCTGTTTCACCACATATTTCAGCTTTATATGCTGTTTCCTATTTGGATCATGTTTACCCAGGCTGCCAATGCTTTCTGAAGGGATACTGTATGTACTGTAGATCAGTGCTTCTCCAGAAATGTAGTGTACCTTGGCTTTTCACGCTGTTATATTTAGTCAAAGAGCATTATGAGTCATGGCCATTGTTTTGCTTTGCTGTGCCTCTTGTGTTGCTAATCTGGCCAGCTGCTAAATCTCTGTGATTGTCCTGCTGCAGTGAATCAGTCAGTTTCCAGGTATAGATTTATAATGTTTTGTTCTCCTCATGGTAATCTTATCTCCCCTCTTCTCCTTCTTCTTTTTTTTCTTTTCCCTGCTTGTCTCCCTATTCCCCATCAACCCCACAAAGGCAGGAGTATTAATCAAAAGAACTCTGTCTCCCCATTCCCTCCTAATAAGTAGAGAGTGAATGCATGGCTGCCTCCATCACAAATAGCAATGAGACCTTAGACTCCATTACCACGGGTTTGTTAATTCATGAAGTGGGTTTCTACTTGCCCCCTCCTCTTAGAGGTCTCCGGTTTCACATGGCCTTTTTTTCCTTATTCTCCTTGATTCTTGATATATTTTGTGCCCTCACACTTTCACTCCTCTCATTTCATTGTCATATTTGAAGCAGAAGAATATCATTCCTTCAGGTCGAAACCATGTCTAACTTCACAATTCAGCAGCATACAAGGTACGAGTTATTTCTGGACATGCAAGAATAACAGATAAGCAATTGTGACACTGTGAGAGCCTTCTACCTGCTAATGGACTTATCTAAATGGCATAGGAGGAAGCCTAACATCATTCAGCAATGTTTAGTCTATGGACTTCATGTTCTCATTTTTTTCAACACTTTGATCTGAGGAAACTAGGAATGCACATAGTATTTTTTTGTAGATTGCATGGCTTTCCTGCATTTATCTGAACTTAATTTAATAACACAACCTTAGCCAGGTTTTACTTGATGGTTTACTGAACAAAGAGACAATAAAATCAAGAATGAAAGACATTCTCATGCCAGCCAGAATTGTTGAATGACGCATCAAAGAAATCGCAGAAAAAATTAGCAAGCAGCAGACAACTAGTTTGAAAGAAGTCATCATATTTAGCAGTCATGGCAAGATACTGTAATTTGACTGTAAGGGGGCGTTTTGAGGAGCAAGGGATTGACAATAGCAAGATTTTTGCAGTGACAACAGATGGTGCCCCCGCCATGGTCTGGAAACAAAAGGGAGCAGTCACGTTAATTGAGGAACAAGTCCATCTCCCCATCATGAAACCCCATGGCATAATACACCAAGAAAACCTCCGTGAAAAGATGTCAAATTCAGATCTTAATGAGGTCATGGCTACAGCGGTGAAGGTTATTAACTTCATAGTTAAGCAATCTGCTCTGACACACCACATAGTTCTAGTCCCTGCTTAAGGAAATGGACTGCTCAAAGATATCCCTCTCCACTCAGCAGTTAGGTGGCTAAACTGCGGAAAAGTTTTGGAGTGGTTTGTTGGCTGCTTTGATGGCCAATACTGTCCAAAACTCAAAAATGAGAAGTGGTTTATGAAACTTTTGTTTTTCGTGGATATCACTGGACACCTCAACAAGCTCAATCTCCAACTGCAAGGTACCAGGCAAACTGTTTTGGTAATGCTTGACACATGGGCGGATTTTGTTAGAAAACCTGGCGATTTTTTCAAGCAACGCTGTTACTTCCACTTCCCACAACTGTAGACACTTAAGGGCACTGTCCATGCAGCACAGAATCAGCACTGTTGAAATATGCAAATACATCAATGAGTTTGAGTCAGAGTTCACAACACAATTTGGGGAATTTCAGAAGTATGGACCCATGTTCTCTTTATTGATAAAACCTGATAGCTTTGATGGACATGAAATGGATTTATCTGATAGACTGGCTGGATTCATGGAAAACATTTATGGAAAGAGTTCAACATTTTGGGTGACAAAGTTTGCAGAACTACAGAAACAGCTGGAAATCACAACAGGGCATGATCATGGAACTCACATCTTTTGAATATCTCTACTGGAGAAGTTTAGCTGTCTCAGGAACATTGCATTAGCTTTGCTGAAAGTCTTTCAATCTCTGTGAGCAGATATTCTCGCACATAAAGAGCGTGACGTTTGACAACTGACCATTTCGAAGCAGGGATTACATTGACTGGTAGACATCTGTTTCTTTGTAGCAAATATGGCTTTGCATAATGGAGCCCTTTTTCCCAGTCTCATCTCAGATGTGGATGTTTTCATAAGGATGGCAGCATTCCGGTATAGTGCTCATATATAATTACAATGGTAAATGATAAATGGACTGTACTTGTATAGTGTTTAGAGTCTTCTGACCACTCAAAGCGCTTTTACACAAATCACATTCACACACATTCATACGCTGAATGGGTACAGGGGCTACCATGCAAGGTCCCAACCTGCCCATCAGAGGAAATCTAATCATTCACACACATTCATACACTGATGGTGCAGCCATCAGGAGCAATTTAGGGTTAAGGATCTTGCCCAAGGACACATCGACATGCAGAAAACCACCCATCTTCCGATTAGTGGATGACCCATTCTACCTCCTGAGTCACAGCCGCTCCAATGTCCTATTCATGAGAGAAAAATGTGGATGAAATGTTGCTATGCATGTTGCCTATATGGATGGAATAAAGTTATAGAACCGTTGGAGATTTTGATGTGGTGTAAATAATTAAACTTAATGTTAACCTTATTGATATGGCACACTGGTTAACAAGAGAATTTGAAAATTGCACTTCATATCAAAAATTGCTGACACATGAGTTCATGGATCAGTTACTTCTGACTCTGCCTTTAATGGCATACTTTGACATTGGGAATATACTGATTTGTATTTGGAGAGTTTTAAATGAGAAAATATTGAGAAATGTTAATTAGTGAGCTTCAGAGGTGCTTGTAGGTGGATCTTATTACCTTCAGACATGCTTCCTGTTTCTCTCTGTTTACAGTGTATGCTAAGCTAAGGTAACCGACTGCTGGTGGTAATGCATCCTTTACTCTGGAACCTGAGGTACCTCATATGTCAAAGAGGACATAACATGATTTTTGTCATTTTTGTTATAATATTGAATGTTTACGTTAAACATGGGTCCAAGTTCCAAAATGTGGGGTGAATGTATGGGAGAATGCTCCCTGAAAGTCAAAAGCTTCAGTCTGCTCTGAACACTATGTTTGCTCCACTTCCCATTCACTCATGTCAAATTGCCCAAATTGCACATGCCTACAATGACTGTCCAGTCTGTAACCTTTGTTGAGGTTGTTCCATGGGTTGTTGTTGTTGTTGATTTCAGATTGGATTTCGGCTTGAATATATAAAGATGTATTTGAGAAGTTCAAATTTTGAATAAAGAACAAGAAAAAGAAGTGAAATTGTACTACTACTGTTTGTTTACCTAGCCTCCAGGAAGGAGGAAGCTATCTGGAAGCTAATCAATCAAGAACGGAGTGGGCTCATCTAGAGGGAGGCCTTAAATAGACAGGAGCTAAAATGGCTTATTTCACAGAGAGGCTGAATTGAGGGACTGCATTAAGAGCCAGTATGAGATAAATAAGGAGTGTTTGTTTTTTTTTAACTGTAAATCATGCAGATATTCTAGTAGAGCCCCAGACTATAAATAAATATATATAATAAATATAGACCCAGAAGTGTGCATGATATTCCCCCTTATGCACTAAACATATGTGTGTTTAAGTGCGTTACTTACACTATAAAATAGCTTTTTGTTTCATAATAGTCTTTTAATAATCAAACAATAAAATAATCTTTTGCTTCATCAGTGATCCACAGAGAAGTGCAGGTACAGGTTATTTAATTTTTCTTGAATTGCTGAACCAGCTGCTCTTAATACAATAATATCTGCTCACTGCAGCCTGTGGCTATTGCACTTCAGCCTTCCTGCTGTCACTGACATAGATTAAGGGCCCCAGTAATACTTGCAGAGCTCATTTGCACTCTGTGTGGCACATGAAATTGCCATTGACTGCAATCTTGCAAGCTCTCAATAGCCTCACATCGACAGTGCTTGTTAAAACTGCACCATGAATAAGTCCTAGGATAGGGACACACGCCTCAGGGGAGTCCAAGATGGCTAACAAGCACATTGGGTATGACAACAATGTAGTGCACATTGTTTACACCCACACTCGATGCACATATACCCATGGACACACACACAAACACAAAGAACTAAAACTGAAATGTTGAAGGGAAATGGAGAGGGAGTGTGAACAGAAGTGAGTAAAATTAGCTTATTAAGCAAAACACTTAACGCAGGCTGAAGCCTCCAAGTTACAGATCATACACAGCACCAGTGCCAAGAAAAGATCAGGTAGTCAGGCTAATGATTGTAAAGTGGTTTTGAGGTAGCAATTAGCTGTCAGCCATCACAATAACGGCTGTTTGTCTTGTCTGATAGTCTATAACAAAAGAAATCTTGTTCACACAGTTCCTCTCTCCACTTCTATTCCTCTGCACTCCTCCTCTACACTCTGGTGCATTGCCAGAAAATCAGATTTCTCACATGGGCAACTTTTCTCCTACTGAGAGATTATTTCAATAAAAAATAAACAGCCTTCCCCCGCAAGGAATGATCACAGGCCAAATGATCCACTCAGAGAATGTGGCTTTAAAAATGAATAATGCATATGTTCACTGTTGAATTGTATCTAGTTTCCAAAAAAAACAAAGGAGGGAGGGGGATATCTGTCATGCTGCCTATCTTATCTATTCAATCTACTTATCAACCTATTAAAAACATGCATTGTATTTGTTAAAATGTACATTTTGTATTTATGTTGGTTTCCTGTTATTTGAAATGACATTTACACCTTTATTTATATACAGTGTGTAACATGTAGCAGTTGTTTTGCACAATTAAAGCCTATTTTTTACAACTTCACTTTGTGGAAAGGAGAAAGGCGACAACAGGTTACGGAGGGTCCCCTTGAAAACATTTTGCTTGTGTCAGTAGCTCAGCTTTATCTCTGGGGAACACCCACAACTCTGGGAGTGATGTCCAAATTAGGAAATTTGTGTCATGTAGCAGGTGGATGTGACACCTCTCATTGAGAGCTGATAATAGACATAACAGCAGAGCAGAGGAGAGAGACTGAGATAGCGATGTAACCAACCTATGTGCTGGTAGGTTGGTTTAACATGTTAACATGTTTTGTTTTGTTTTCAAAACAAATTATCTTTTGAAATATTTGTATGAAATAAATATTCATAAAATACCCACTATTTGTGCTTTTTTGAATAACGTATTTGTATTCGAGCCCACCCCAAATATATGTAAATGTACTCATAAAAATAAATACTTAATTTTAATATATCACTTGACATATGGGATATTGGCTGAAAACATCTTTGTTCTCTAAACAGAGCTTTTTTGACAAATTATGTAAAAATTGTTGAAAAAAATGTATGTATATTATCATATTTTTATGAAAAATAATGTTACACCACTTGACACAAACCAGTTCGCCTAACCATGTTGCCTCTAGAGTTGAAGACCATTGTTTGTTTGGGAGCTAATTTGGGGGCTTGTCCATCTTTTTGGGTCCGTTTTGCACTAAAGATTATGTAGCTTTATTGTTTGATTTGCTACTTCTGGTGTTTATGATTGCTTGGTTGTAATTTGTTCTGCCTTACATTTATTGGATTTTGGATGGTGCATGTTGATACTGGCCTAAATTTGTAAATGGAATTGTCATCAGAGCTGACATCACTGGGTTTAGGGAGGGTTTCCCTGGGGATTCCCTATAATGCTGTCCTGTGTGCATTATCCCTTTCTGTGTCCAATAGTGGGAAATGGGTGCTTCTGTTTGGGGGATGCAGTAGTTTGCAGTTATTTTTGGCAAGGTGATTTGTTTGCACAGGGTGGGGGAGTTGTTTTTCTCATCTCTGTGTGTGAAAATGGAAATCAATGTAAGGTAAGTGTTGTCTGGCTGGTGTACTGAAAGTTATGTTGACATAATAGGGTGTTCCCGTCAGGTTCAGTAGTGTTACCCCTATGGATTTTGTCTTGTTTGTTGTTTTACTAGTGCTGTGGAGACCATGGTTAGGAAGCACATCCATAGTTTAGGGGTGGTTGCCAGTTTCTGCTTTCCCTTACCACTGAACTGTGTGTAAATACCCACCACCAGTAACTGCATGAGGACCATGATTGAGCTTAGGTGGGTAGATTATGGTTAGATAGTCAGCTAGAGGGGCACACTTGTTTATGCCATAGTCTTTGGCTTGTGCATCAGAGAAGCCTTCACTATTTGTTGCATTGATTTCACACACATATGGCGAATGTGAAGAATTTTTGCTTCTCCCTCAGAGGAGATTTTAGATCTATGCACAAAAGAGCAACTGCTGAAGATAGCAGAATATTATGATATTGATATTGGTGATAAACATCTAAAAGGAAGAGTGAAGGCCATTTTTAAATCACATTTATTGGAAAATAATAATAATAATAACTTTGCCTCAAAATTGCCCTCTAACAGAAAAACTTGTAATAGGAGTCATTGTGTAAATGGTTACACCATTTGACATATCAATTTAAAATCAAATTTGACAAGTATTATTATGGACATCTATGTGGAAGCACATGACCCTGGTATGAATATTTCAAACATAATTTAAATTAAAATAAATACTCATTTTTTACGATTAAGATGGATGATATTTGTTTTCTTGGGGTCATACCAGGAAAACATTTATCAGTTACCAACCTTGAAATGAAGCAGTTAGGGTCAACATGGGTCCTTCTCTGTGATATAATTTCCTGTCACATTGTCTTCTTGCACAATGTTAACAAAATCACTCCTTGACTGGCTTGGTTACACTACTGTAAGTTTAATTTTTTGGTACAAACTTTTTACATCACATTGACATTTTTGCCATATTCCCCCAAATATTATTCCAGAATTGATTAAAACCATACATTTTAGACCAGATTCTTAAAAAAAGGATGTGTGCAAGTAATTTGTGCATTTATCTTCAAATAACCTTTGTCCATTTGACATTTTTAAATTTAACAAAACCATATGGACACAAAAGATTATTGTCACGTCATTGACCCTGAACCACTGACTGCATATAAATATTAACAAGGTGTCTACACTTCCTACCAGTAAAAGTAAAGACAAAATATCTCCTTTCCGAGAGCTGCCATTTTGCTTGTGTGATGTCATTTGGAACCAGAATCTGTGCAGTAGAGTAAAGCAGGATGATGGACACACCTCTTGTGCCTGATAGAGGTTGGAGAGCGGCTGTCACAGCTGTCAATCATGACATCACACCCCCTTTTTATATCGTCAAATAACTCATTACAAATAAACTTATCATAAAAATGAGTACTTAGACAAACATAAGCATGATAATAACTACCTGAAATGACAGATGCCATCTCTGGAAAACATTTATTTGATATTTACTTTGATTATTTTAGTTTGGCCCATGTCCCATGTGCTAACATGGAGGTGGAGGGATTTATGATCTATCCTACAGCCAGATACCACAGGGCAATCAAGATTTTTTGGCTTCACTTTTAGGGAGCTGTCATGACGTCCATCTTTATGTATAGTTGATGCCCTAAGCCATCAAGAAATTTAATAATACTGCACTTTAAAAAAATAGATATGCAGTTAAAGCAGGGGAGATAAAAGAAAAAAAGAGAGTCTTGCAGGCTGTGTGTTTGTGACATACTGTTTTTGCCTCTGTGCATGTTTTTTAGTTAGAAATCATCATTAAATGTAATCAGGTAAAGTCGATCCAGGGTAAACATAAGCATATGGTTTCATTATTCTATTAGTAATTTAATAAAATTTTTAGAGAAGAAGTTTCAGCAACGTATATCAGATATTGATATATACTGTGCAGCAGTAAACATAACATCAGTCCTGAATCAATGAAGGATAAGAGTTGCATTAAATATGAAAGACAATTTAAAATGTATATCAAAGAGCACCCTGTAAGAAACTATTGATGGACACACATAAGCTACAAAGAAGAGCTACTAAAATACATTTGATGATAATTCCTTATCCTGACTCCTGGATCTTGATGTTTTTAATTAGCATCTGTGCTCTAAGATATTGTACTTGAAACTGGAGTCCTCCCTGTAGGAATTTTATTCATCAACATCTGCCCTGACTCTGGCATTAATTAAATAAACTCTTAAATTATCAGCAAGCCAGTTTTAATATCGTACAATCAAACCCCAGGTGATCGTGTAGTCTTGTACTCAAAATGCTCTTACAAATTCCTTAAAGCACTGAAGGATTATTTCTAATCGCTGCATTTTCCTAAAACCCAGAGAGTGAGTGCAGTTTCAGACATAGTAACTGTAACAATGTTTTTTTTCATCCTTCTTGTGGTCTTGTTACATTTGCAGGTTGCCATTAAAAACATTGCCTTGGGTAATGGAACTCAATCAATTTGGGTGCTAGCCCAATGAGTCTATTTGACTGGCACCCTGCACTATTTCCGTTAAAGGTAGAGTCAGTCATTCTGGAGAAAGATTATTGATATTTAAACTTAACACCCAAAGAAATACGCTTCTTCCTTCATGCTCCTTCAGAAGCTCCGCCCCCCAAATTCATGGATGCGCACTGCCAAGGTAATGACCAAAAGACAAATATAATGGAATTCAGTGTGATGAGTCAGCTGTAGAGTCACTTCTGTTCCTCTCACACTTCATCACAAGGGGAAAAAAAATTCTTCTCATTTGAGCACAACAGTCCATCCACACTCTCCACCTCTCTGCGACCTCCTCACTCGACCTACGTTCAGCATCTATGTCCATAGACACAGCCGTCTGTCAGCTGCAGCTCTTGGGGAGCTGAGAGGACAGCGGCCGGCCAAATTGCCTTCACCAGGCTGACTGACAACAGATATTTACTGAACTAAAATGGCTTACATAGTTTACATTTACAGCTCCACAGGAAGAAATTGACAGTGTTTGTATTTACTGATTCATTGATATGGCTAATAAAATACATATACAGCAGGATTTTTGTGTGATTTAAACAGCTGCTTGCTGCCTGATTACACTAAACCCAACAGAAACAGACTTGGTGCATATAAAAAAATTTTTTTTAAAAAACGTGGACAGTCTCCGTGAGACTGTCTCAGCGTCAGTGTAGATTGATACATTTAATAAAATGGAAGCATATCTGTTCTGTGAGGAAACACTTTCTATGTGAATTGGCCACGGCCTCTCTCTCTCTCCCACCTATGTGCTGACGGGAGACGTCATGTCCTCACACAGACAGTTGCCCTGATGACTTCCCCTTATCCTGTGCATGAGCACCAATGCCCCCTGTTGCTGATTGGTTGGAGTAGTGTTGTGTTTAGATACCCATTTACAGAGCCAGGGCTGTGTGTGTACATTTTTTTCAGCGTACACACAGAAGGGACAGCTGAGGAGATATTCACCGAATGTGACAAAAAGTGTATTGGATTAGATCACCAACTCTACCCTTAATCCCCATTGAAATTTTGGCAGGTGAGGATAATTTGGCACAGTCACAATTTAAATTATAACCAGAAGGAGAAAGCAGGAGAGGGAATTACTGTCACAAGCCATCACAAGGAGTCAGGATTGGGATCCTAACACTGGCATGTATTTTGCTGTGCATTCAGTACAATATGTATTACAAGTCTGGTTATAACTCTACTTTACATGGTCTAACTCCGTCATCTTTCAAGAATTGTAATGCCCAAGTGTACCTAAGTACAGTAATCACAACGCTTGATTACTCTGACAGATGGATGGAGGATGATATCAGTTTTGTATTTATGCATTTGGTCTGGAAACAGGGGGAAACACCCCCGAAACTCACTAATTAACTATTAATCTAATTTTGAGATATAACATGTAAAATCAACAACCTGCCATTTTACAACAGGTCATGTGCCAGACTATGGTTGTCTCTGAAATCACTCCCTTTTTTACTATATAGTGCACTACATTTACCCCACACCATTTTATTTGAGTGTCTGAATGCTGTGTGTGTAAATACATCCATTATACAGCAGACAATGGAATGACAGAAGTACTGCTAACAATCCCACAATGTAAACCTCCACATTTCATAGATGTAAAAATGGCCACTGTGTAACTCTACAGCTGATGATGATGATGCAAAATGAGTGAGCGTCTGGAATCTCAATTTGCTGCTCACTGTTTAGTGTCTATTATATAGGGAGTAATGAATAAGTGAATAAGGGAGTGATTTCAGGCTGATCCTATTTCTTTGATAGATGATAGATTCACTTCCTGAAGTTGCCATTAGTTGCCTGGCAACTTCATGTTGAGGACAAGACTTCAGGAAATGACTGCTCCCAGGCAAAAAATTAGTTCAGAACATAACTCTGCCATAATCTGCAACTGTGGATTAAACAAACAAAACATAACGTGTGAATTAGGGAGCTTCAGATGTGCTGGTTAGCTTTTTTTGGACAGAGCTAGGCTAGTTGTTCCTCCCTGACACCAAATTTAATGCTAAGCTAAGTACTAATGCTAAGTATTAATGCTCTGCTAAGGCCCTGTACTAAATATTTACCAAACAGACATGAGAGCAATATTTCACCTCATTAGTTCACCTCATCTAACTCGCAGCAAGAAAGTAATACATGGCAGTGTATTTCTAAAAATATCTAATTAATTCCTTTATCTGAGCTGTGCTGAGTAACAACAGTTATGTAACAAAACAGCTAATATAACTAACAAAATGACGCACATTATGAGTGACTAATGACAGTTTCATGTAACTTGCCTAACACAGATTATTTAGATATCTACGACTTACCTCATTTACAAAAACATGCACACATTGATAACATTTTCAGCTTTTTTAGTGACAGTAACAGGAGTATCATTAAAAAGATGGCCTAATACAGATCAAATTTTGTTAATTAGTGTCATTTTTTTCTAGAGATGCATTTCAGAGTAAAATTATTTCTAGATAACTGCAGCCAATGTAAGAGGCCAGGGGGGGACCAGCCAAACCGCCTGCCAAAACAGACCATTAGCAGCTCATACACTGATCAAACCCACATCCCCATTATCTCAACCAGCCTCTTCATTTCTCATGCAGAGCCATGTTAATTGTCACTCATATCTCCCATCTTTAAGCCACTCATCTTTATTCAGCTGATCTGATTACAGTTTGCATTTTCAATTAATGCCACAACCCAGAGAGAGAGAGAGAGAAAGAGAGAGAGAGACAGGATAGAAAAAAACCCAAAGAGAAGCTGATTTCCAGATTGAGTTTGAAATGTGGACTGATTGCAAATGAAGTGAACAAGAGCTGGATGCATGGAAAAACGCCAGAGATGCTGCGGTCCACAGCTCTGGAGGAGCACATCTGGAGCTCCTCCAAGTGCCCTGGGGGCGTCGCTAAGAGGAGCATCACTCCCCAGCTTTGTCAAAAGCAGCTAGGGGAGAGGGAACATTTAAGAAAATAGGAAGGAGAGAGAGAGAGAGAGCGTTGTCTGGCAGGGTCTGATTTATACTGTTGAGCAGCTGTTCCTTCCACAGCTTCCTGTTTTTTTCAGCCCTAAAAGAGATACTTTCTCATACAACCACAATAACTCTCACACATTTTGCATCTTTATAAAGTATTCATCCATCACTGTGCTCCAAAATACTTTATTAGTGAAATGAAAGTGATAGTCTGCAAAATGCACACTTAGAGTCTAAATGCTAGGTCAAATTTGTTGTTTAAAAATGGTCAAAGTGAGAGATTGAGGTTCTTTGAGTATGGTGAGAGCGAGGTAAGAGGCAGAGTGGAGGCAGAAATAGCACTGAAGCTCAGGGCGAGCAGCACATCCTGTATGAGCAAGAGGTGATGTGGAAAAGGGGTCTCTCTGAAGGCACAGAGGAAGATGCCTCATTTGGATGCAGTTAATTAGAAAGGTTGATTGATTTGATGGCACTAGCGGCGCGACGGCAAAGTGCACTGGTCTGTGAAGGAGTCCACGCTCAGGTCGATATTTAGGCCTTCCAGGGAAGCTTTAATAACAACATTAAAGGCTCTATGAAGAAGCCCGTCTCCTTTTTGTGTTTGTCTTCCAGGAAACAGTCCGCACATGATTACACAAATCCTTTTCAAATAAATTTCTGTTTGCACTCACCATGACTCTGCTGCAGATAGCTAGTGAAACACTGCAGTGACTTTAGTTTACTTTATGCACTTGTATCAAAGAGCATTGATTTTGTTTGAGAGACATAAATAAGCCATTTTAATGAAATGCTGTTTAAGACGTGCGGTCGTTCAAGAGGATATGAGGCTCTTCTGATGATGATACACTTCATGGCCCTCTATTTATCACCTTGTGACTGGCTTATGTATTAAATCCAGACTCCTGTTCAAATGCTCTGCATGGAGTCTTCACTCTGCATTTATTTCAATGATTTACATGATTTCACATACTAAGGATATAACCATCTGTGAATCTAACCTTTTTCTAATCTGTGACATTTGGTTATTACATGAATGGGACAAGAAGGACACCTTAAGTGGAAAAAACTGAACTATAACTGTAGTTTTGTTGTTTTAAAAGTGGGATTTTAAAAATACATTTTATTTGATCTGAAAGTTCAAATTCATAATAAAAATCTGCACCCCGTGGGCTTATCAACTTAGAACGTAGCTGTAAGCAACATTATAAGCGCTGTAAAACATTCTGCAGGTACTTTAAAAAGATCAAGATAACAGAAACAAACCGAACGCACCTGCTGTATGTTCGTTGGTATTGAAAGGAAAAGTGTAATGTTGTTGAAGTTTCTCACAGCCAGGAAACACGGAGAGAGTGAATGTTCTTCTCACCTTCTGTTCACAATATTTCATCTCAACTTTCAAAGGAGGAACTATTTTTTTCACAACATTGTCCTCCACGGTGCTTCCTGTTTTCACACAGCACTTTAAGACAGATAAATAATTACGTCTATGAATACTTAATATCTGTTATCTATTGTTTTCCATGATAGAAACACAAGATAATAGCTCTTATTATTTTATTATTTTTCCTATTTATTTTGTTTGTTTATTTACTTATCATTTATTTTCAGCAGCCACAGGGTATATGTATAATATATAGTAATATTTTTTTTAAATAACTGACATTTTGAAGATGTAAGGTTTTCATCCAGCAACTTCAATATGCATATGCACCTGAAAGCACAGACAGATAGACAGAGATGCATATAGATATACTCACACACACACACACACACACACACACACACACACACACACACACACACATAATCAAAACAATAAAAGTCAATCATTTTCTTCTGACATCCAAATTAAACTAAGCGTCCCCCAGAGGATTGTATTACCGGAGTGGTGCACGCTTATGACAACTTCATCACAGTAGTATGAAATGCAGACCATGCCAGAGGGACACTATTGTTTACCCCCAAACCATTACCAACTATTCTATCTTATAAATCATTCTTTGCATTCACTTCACGTCTTTTTTTTCCCCACTGTGTGTCTGGTGGTTTATTAATACTTGCACCCTTCATGCTCGGCTGAACGAGATGAGCCCCGGACTTCGGGCATCATCCATGCACCTTGTCATGCGGAATTGATTTTGCTTTGTTGCTTTTGGGCATCTACAAGGTCCAAAACTGTTGGCAGATGCCTCATATGTATGTACAGTGTAGTGTGCTGCTTATGTAACAAAGCCCAGTCTGACTTTGATTATGCTGCATATATGATCCACATATGACCAAGGTTGTATAATTTTAAAGTGCTACCTCTGTTATTTTTCAATTTCAGCTTTGTGTAGCATTAGTCTTAATTTTATTTTTATCTTTAGATTTGTTTTTGTCATTTGATTTTGATTCCATATTCTTCATATTTCGAAAAGTACAACATTCAAGTTTTTGTATGATTTTATTTGAATCTCAAGAAATCTAAAGATGCCAACTTGTTTAGAAGTAATTATTTAATCAAATCAAAGGCTTAAAGTTGTTGTCAAAACCAGCTAAATATTCATCCATGACTTTGAAAATCTTAATTATATACAACACTAAGCTACGCTTCCTGTAATCCAACACCACAAACTCCTCCTGGCACTCCTCTCTCTGAATATTTAACTGATTTCAGTAACACCTCTCAGAAATACACTTCTCCCTGAGTGAGACTTGGTTGGACACAAAAATAAATAGACTTGATCAAGGGACAGTTAAAGAAAAACATTTTTTCTCTGTATGATCCTTTCCATAATGTTGTCACATGTTTCTAATAACAATCTGAGCCTGTCAGTGGCAAAAACAAGTGGACATACATTGACAGGGCGCTATTGCCCCAAATGATTACATTTCAGCCTGTATCACAGCTGCCAGCTGAAGCTCTTTTGTTCAATACTGGACCAATTTCAGAAATTGTTGTCCCCATTAGTCACTTAGACACAAAATAATGGGAAAATAGGGTCCAAGTTGAAATATACCGATGTTTCCCTTTAAATACAGGTGAAAATGCTATATTTAATTTCTGCTGCCCTCTGACAGACATTTAACATAGTTTTTTAGAAAACCACAAAAAATATCATTATTTACACTTAATTAACTTTATGATTATTCATTTTATTGCAGCATGAGGTTTTTGTTCGCTCTTTGTTTTGTTTAAGTGGTGCAGGTAATAAAGATAGCATTTCATTAAAATATTCATATATATACAATTTAATAAAATGATTCAGAATCTCTATGAGATTGAAATATAAAACTTGTGACATTGAGTTGCCCTAAGATCGAGGGATGCAGCTTGGCTCACATGGCTCTCTAAACCACTGAATGTTTAC
This sequence comes from Euthynnus affinis, assembly GCA_029490765.1. Classification (NCBI taxonomy): domain Eukaryota; kingdom Metazoa; phylum Chordata; class Actinopteri; order Scombriformes; family Scombridae; genus Euthynnus; species Euthynnus affinis. The sequence goes on along the minus strand of CM055852.1, from coordinate 11,413,521 downwards.
ATGATCAATCCATTTTTATCAGTGTTGGCAGTCAATATCGTAGAGGCAACATCAGTGTCAAATTCTTCTTTCGATTCAAGGATTCTGTACTACATGAGGGCAAAACACAGAGACTTTAACAGAAATTATGTTTTTATTTCTGTAATGTTAGATTATTCACTGAAGATAGAGATCTCAGGTCTGAGGCAGATACTGCTGCTGCTGCTGCTGAAAGCACACATCTCATGCTTCTCATCATTTATTAATTCATATATAATGCGTCAGTAAACAAATTCTCAAGCTCGATGTTTTGACTTGTGTCTTCATTGCACCATACACATCCCATGGGACAAAAACAGTGGGTTGGGATAGTGGTGACTTTTAAAACCTATAGTTTATTTATGTTGTTATATTTAGTCATATTGCTTCTGAATACATTCAATACAGTTGCTTCAAAAACTATCGGCTACATTCAATAGCTGCTCCAGTTTTTGGTTTTATCACTCTCTCTTCTGTAGTTTTCTCTCTGAAAACTGTTGTTTTGCTGAAGTCAAGCAGGTGAGAGCTAATGTCAGCATGATGACCATTTAAAAGAGCTGATGAGATATCGGCATTCTGTAAAGGCATGCATGTTGATTGGCTGCTTATTCTTGAGGCCACTCATGACCTTTTGAGTCAATCAGAGAAGAATATAGGGAGGCCCTACATGATGCTTTGGGATGTATTGACTGTTTTCAGCAGATGGTAAGAGCCATTTCAAATCCCGGTGGAGACTGAGAGGCTCTGTGCGACCCTTTGTTACCCCATACACACTCACACATACACACCTCAGGGTTGACACCATAAAATCAATCTTGCCGTGACAGTGCTTCCCCCCAGCAGCTAGGGGCCTAAATTTATTAGTCTAAATTAGGATCTGACCCAACACCTTTCTCTCAGAGGAGACAGGATGTAGTACAATTTGGGAACCAAATATTGGACACTAATGTCGGCAAAATGAAAGTTTCCCAATGGATACCAACAATATATTGCCAACTGATGTGGGAACTTGCCTTAATCCTCAAACACAAAGACTGTCTTCCCTGTGAACTACATACTGATAGCTTGATTAGACTTGGCAGACATAAACAGTTATAATCTCCTTTTTAATGTGCACAGATTTTATGTGTAAAAAAAAAAGGAATAGGTAGATTATTAATGGTCAGGATTAGTTTGAACTACAGCTCCTCTAACAAGGTATCAAAATGCTGTGGGTACTTGTACCCTATTGCTGCCAGGGGCTAAGCGTTTAGCTCAATTAATTAACTCAAATAAATTCAAATAAAGATAGAAATTATGATTTGATTAGAAAAACATATCCACATAGTAAAATAAAGCCAAATAGGATGTATTTTCTTGTTAAACATGTTGCACTGAGACAGCTGGCTACAAATCAGGACAATTAAAAGTAAACTGTTTTGTAATAGTTAAAGCATCAATATTTTCTATAATTACAATGTTTTATGACCATGTGTAATGTCAGAGGCGTTGCTTGTAGTGATGAACCTACAGAGAATTATCAGCAACTCTGCAGCTCCTCATGACTTTATGGAGCTTTATAACAATTTTCAGCTCACTGTTTAGTTGTCCAGCTGCAACTATACTATTTTGGTTCACTCACTATTCACAAAGTGTAATTTTCAGCCATGACAGGCAACTGTTGTCAGAGAAAAAGCTCTAAAAACACTGTACACTACCTGCTCAGCACCAAGACAAAACAGACAAAGTTTGCGACTAGTTGGCAAGTTCATAGAGACCAAAAAGCTGTGTGCATATTGGACTTACAGGTGGACAGAATCACAACCCCAAATGAATATTAATGATGCTCTGTAACTGCTGGATGTGTGAAGAACCACCTGTTTGCTAACAAGTTATCTACTTAAAAAGAGACAATATTGTGTTCATGTCTTGTTTCTGCTGCCCCCAAGTGGGCAAAAATTAATGCAGGTTTACTAAATAAGTAACAGATAATTTTAATAGTAGCTAAATAGTTAGCTAACTGTAATGGATAAGCAGTTGAAAAAGTAAGCTAAAAGTAATGGATGAATGGTTGCGTCCACTTTCTGCCATCACGAATGGTGAATGCAAACCAAAGACCAGCATTGTCAATTCCATTGTTTGAGAAATAAACAATTTATTTTTGATACAATTAATGTAGATAAAATCCAGTTTATAATCCATAACAACATATCATGAAAATAATAGGTAGTGCCAACGAAGATCACTTGACCTCATCTGATAAGATTTTTTGGGGATCGGACGAAAAAAGGTCAGGAGCTGTCATAATGCATCTGATATTATTTACCATGTAAGAGAAGATAAAGGATTTTTCTGTTTAGTGCTGTTTATCTCCCTTTATTTTACTCATTATTTCATACAGGATCAATTTCCTTGAAGCACACAAGCCATTCCAGAAAACTTTTAATGAAAGCGCTTAGCGGGGTACGATTCCGCGCCTCCTTAAAATCTACCATTTGTTTACTGTTATCAATATGCTTAATGAGCTGGAAAATAACCTGCATTCAAATGGCAGCGGTTGGTGTCCAGCTCTTCCATTGTGGTGGTGAAAAGCGATTCACAATTGCTCAAAGGGAGTGCTGCAATCAGAGCAAAACTAACCTCCTTATTATGGACTCCAAGCTGTCATCTCCATCAAAGAACCTTAAAAAACTATTTGCCGTCTTTCAGAAAGCATATAGTTAGAGCAAAGCTTGTGTGGAGCTGTCTTGGATCAAAGATTTGCGAAGGTCCAAATAAAACATTCTGTTATTTTTCAAGGGCCAGATAAGGTCAATGATGCCTTTCCACATTATCCACACTATTGTTGTGGATCTTGTTTTTACTACGCATGTACTATTGAGTAAAAAAGTAAACTGGAAAGACCATTCCTTCACCATGATGTGAAATGAAAGTAGATATTTTGCTAAACTGTGTTAGAATTACAGGAAGAGATTTATATTTAGCCCTTTCTGAATAATTTAATTTTATCAGTATCAAGTAAATATAATGTAAATATGAAAACAAGTCATTAAATACTTTTGATAACTCTGTGGCTACTTTGTATAGTTACATATTGTCAGCCATTATAATAATGATACTGGCTGTGAGCCATTATCCAGGCTTACCAAGATTTAATCCAAAGTCAAAGCTGCACGCAGTCTTGCATCATGTGTTTGATTATTGTTACTCCACCTATTTAATTTTCCTGCCAACACGCTGACTTCCCTTATGCAAGAGTTAATTTGTCCACTACAGGTTGATATACCTGCAGTGCATGCCGACAAGATTTCATTGCATTAATAATGTGACACTTAATTGATCTCTGTGGGGAAAATTGTCAATTTGCTTCCCTCCACAGCGTAAGGTCAGATTTCAAGGTCAACATCAGAACAGCAGCAGCCCTGGAGCTGGAACAGATGAAACGTAGCTCAAAGACATACAGGCACAACAAAAATGCCTTACATCATTTTAGTGACAAATCTTTTTTGATCTAAAGAAATATTTTACTTAAGAAATAAGTTCTTGAATAAAATATAATAACATAATTTTTACAAAGAAAATATAACTACATCTAGAATCCTACGTATAAATATCCAGTATAAGTTATAGCAGGGTGGGCATTGTGAATGTTTTGCTTTTATCAGTGTTCTCACATTTTTTGTATTGTATATTAATATAATATTTCACAAAAAATCATTATTTCACCACATACAGACTTTGCAGTTTACTTAAATGTTTTGCCTTAATTCTAAAAAATATTCATATATATTTTGAAATATGTTGTCTAACATTTTATCATTTTGACATATCAGAAAGTTCAAAAGAATTATATACAGTATCTCCCACCCATCTCTCCCTCCTTGGTTCACCTTTCGTCATTTCCTCATCATAATGATTAAAACATTTAATGAAGTGAGTTGATTTATTACATAAACACAAACAAGACGTAATTAAAGATATATTTAAATCCTCCATTTATGTCCTCTAACATTTGACAAGCATTACTGTGCTGATAAAAGAAAAGAAAAGAAAAGAGATTAGTTCATATTACTGTTAAATTTAGGGCCATGTCCAGCATAGATCAGTATTCAGATGCTCCATTTAGTTTCCCATTGAGAAACTGATACTCCAATAATTTAAGAAAAAAGCAATATTCTTCCTCTGCTTTACTCAGAAGACACATAACTCTGGAGATCCGTGAACCTGAACAGCAAATGGTCTTAAAAGGATGGTTTTCAGGTGCATATATGCTTCACCGGCTCCTTCACACCTGTGCATTAGTATCATCACTCTAGCAAATCATTCAATCTGGTCTCCCTGTAGGTCTAATTAAGCCAATAATTCCAAACCTTCTCCGTGTGTCCTCTGTCATTCAGCTGTGGTCTGCAGTCTGGCAGTTTTCTAGTTCCTCACCTGCTCCAGTTTGTGAAGTGGAGCACGGAGTGGAAAGGGGAGAAATGCTTAAGAGAGATGACAAAGCAACGTAATACCCAGAGGGCTAAGTAATAGACGGCCTCGGACACTAGTTATGATATATGTCACTGGTGTTTCCACAGCAGCAGCTCGGCAGGGTGCTGGAGGAGGTGAACCCTGCCTGTCTGCTGGATACTCCCTCTGATCCCAGTGCAGCGAGAGGAGAAGCCCACCGGGGGTCTGGACAGTAAGAGTGGTGTGAGACATTTCCCTTCACCTTACAGTATGACTGCCACTGCCCTTGATGTCTGAAACATGTATTGGATAAAATATGTATCAGCACTTACTGGTAAGACAATCACTCTGCCCTGTTTTTGATTTCTTAGTTTTCTTTTTCAGGAAACATCGACGGATTCTCAGATCACTTCACATTGACATTTCAAGGGGAGGAGACGTATCAAAGGCATGGGGATGAGTGTGATAGTATGAATGGTATCCACTGCCAACAGCATATCAGGCTAGATCCCAGTCCATCAGTCCATGAAATATTCATCCATAATTCCAAAATGTCTGTCATGAATACTGTACAACAGGAATCCTGGGCCACAGTAACAGCAGCACAGTAAATGCAGCCACATCAGTGTAGGATATAAGAAATATTTTCTTGCTCAAACTGAATTTGTAGGTGTGTTTTTCACTGTTTAGGATGCAGGATAGTTGTGATTAAGGCCTGCAGAAAGTCTCATTGCCTCACTATCATGTTTCCTGATAAGGTGGAGCTGTCACAATCATATACTGTGTGCAGCAACATGTTCCTGTTGCACACAGCTCTGAATTGAAGCCAAAATCCCCCAACTAACCTGCCATTGGACATGGTACAGTTACCACAGGCCGTAGATATCCACTTCCTTAGCACCCATTAGCAGGCAGCTGAGGATTTATCACTAATGTCAGGGAGGCATTAGCAGACCTAATGAAATTTCACGTTGTTCTTCAAGCAATATTATCCCTGTGACCCCACTCTTTTCACTACACTAAGGTTTAACTGCTGAATGTCAAACAGCTGGCTAAGCCTGTGGCATCAAGCTTAGTTACGTTTTTTTTTTTATATATATCTGTGCTCATTTGGATTTGTGTTCCTCTCAGAATAATAGAAAATAATGACAACCCCCCCCCCCCCCCCCGCCCCACCTCAGCCCTTTTCAGTCTGAGGTGGGCTGCAAGTTAATGACATCGGGCTATGCTGCACTTGGCTGCGTCCCCACACATAATTATGGTCTGATTGTCACAAAAAATCACCCGCACTCACCACTATAGCTGCTGTAAACTCCCCCCTCAAGATTAACGAAAAGGCAAATTATCTTTAGTGTGCTGAGGCTCCAACCATAACTGCCCTGGAATGAGTAATTAAAATTTAGCTTCATAGGTGCAGCCTGGAAATTAATTGACATGCCTAAAACACAAATTCTCATTTTGCATGAGATCCATTGCCAGATGGAAGATGTACAGTATAGTGATATGCACATTCACAGTGTTTTTAAGTGTGTGGTTACATGGATGAATGAGTAGAGAGGAGGAAACCCAATTAACATGACCATTAACTTTATAAACTAGAAATTTAATATTATATTAAAGATATAAATCTAAAGTACAGACTATAATGCCCCCTTTGTTGCTGATACAGTTTTTATTATTTAGATATCTTCCAGTAAAATACAATAATTATTATTTATGTTCTATCTTCATTAGTTGCAGCTGTTATCTAGAAAGCTTAAAAGACACATTTTCCATAACTGACACAGCAGCGTCCACAGTTTTGCCTGTGTGCAGAAATGCTAAAGTTTGCTTTGTGTGCTCCTCCAAAACAAAATGCATTTTGAGAATAGACTATCTCTGAGGCCATCAACACAAACAGCAAACAAAACCAAATGAAAATTCTTTTCTGGCTCTGTATACCTTCTGATGGATGCGACGCTGACTATGTGTGTTTTTGCATTTTTCAAAAATCTGTACTAAATCAGTTCCCTGGAAGTGAGGAAATGGTGCTGGATTTACCACCACCCACAACAGCCTTCAAATGCAGACAGTCTGAGGTTCAGAGTTGGATACCTGATTACATTCTGGGTTAGGGCAACTCAAGTTCAGCTATATCAAAGAGAATCCATTACATGTGCAGCATATGGAGAGGTGGGGTGGGTAGTTGACAAGGGCAAGAGAGCACAAGAAGACAGAAGCTTTTGATAAATAAACATTGTTTGGGGGCGGTGTTAAGCAATTAAAACTCTGAGCATGTATGGTTTGGGATTTTTCAGACAGTAGTTTCAAGCTTTTCATTTACTTTACCTTCTTGTAAAGTGAGGTTCCTGGTGGAGCCGCCATTGCACAGCACTGGGATGTCTCTTGTGTGGTGAGGAGATACATGGAGGACTTGGCAGACTAAAAAACCAGGACACACACCTCTCTTGTCCCGCCTCTCCCTCCTGCAAACCTCTCCTGGGACTTACCTCCAAGTTCAGGTGGTTGGTCGTCATGGTAACAGCAGAGAGTGAGGGCCATTTGCATTGTTTCTGCTTTCATCTCTAAAACCATGTTATTATCCATATAGTACAGGTACTCGTGTTTATATGTATGCTCCAGCCTGCCTGATTGTCAGTCTATTTGTCCGTCCGCCTGCTCGTCTATCCGCCTCTGTGAGAAGATCGTCTCTTTCTGTCCAGTCGATCCTGGCACCATTCCTCCATCACCGATTCATTTGCCACATCTGCTTCTTTATTTGGTGCACAGCTGGAGCACTGCATGTATCTGCACCTACTTTGTTCTGCGCCCCACTCTCTATTAATTACTAAATTATAACCACACACACACACACATACCATGAAAACCTCCTCATTTAAATTAGTCATCTACACACCTGACAGCATTTACAAAGAGGCCAGTCCTTGTGTTATGCCTGTATCGTGTGACTGAAGACTCATATTACATGTAAAATGTGCAAGGAAACAAGGTTGATGACATTAATGTGATCTCAGTGCTTTGAGGAACACCCAGGTTGTGAGGAACACTTCTGACATCTGCTGGTCAAGACGTGAACATCACAAAATATATTTTAAAAAAAGTCAAATAAATGGACAAAAGGCTGCTGATGGCAGGTAGAAGCGGGGACAGCAAATGTGGTTGACTAACTCACTAATTATTGCTCTGCAGGAAAGATATGGACTACAATTTATCATCATAAAACATGCAAATATTGAAATACAGGTAATATTTTCATAATTGTGGTTATTTACAATAGCAATTTCACATCCAACAATGAAATATGCATTTTGTCGACATGCATCTGCATCAAACTGTTTTCTAGCACTACACATGCAAGAACACACACGTGCACACACGTGCACACACAAACACTTACAATAAAAGCCAGACTATGTGTGCAGAATCTGCAATCCTCTAGCAATTTCTGCTTGAGCAAATCACGTGATGATTATGCTGAAAATCTGAACAACTTGGATTGTTCCCTGTGAGATATCATTCCCTTATGAAAAAAAGCAAAACCTGCTCAACCAAAGGCTCCCTGCTACACTAATTGGGAGGTTTTATTAGCTATCAGATGAAAGCTTTTTTCTCGTTTCATTATGTCACCTGTACATGTAAAGGAAACTGTCTGGTCAACATTAAAGTGTACAAACATCTGTTGGAGAAAGCACACCTGCAGCAAACCTCTCTCTTGGGACCTAATGTATATAGAAATGAGAGATTAAGGCCTAAGAGACTTGTGTTTTAATCTGTCCATACTATATATATTTGAGTGAGATGAAATTGAGAATACACAGAGGACTGTGAAAAGGCCCTGGAGTCTATTGTGTTGTATTGTGAGTCTGGATATATGCCAGTATTTCATGAAAGGAAGAGCAGCTGTTTGCTGAATTCACATATCCATATCCAACTGCTCGGTGTTTTGTCTACATCAATTCGCACCTCTCCACAGCATGGTTCATTTAGAGAATAGCAGAATAACAATGCTTTATAAAGTCATCACAAGTGGAAAAGCCAATTTAACCTGTTAATGCTTTGTTTCCAGGAGTCGCATGCTCTCCAATTATCAGATCTAAAACAACAGTCACAAATATAGGCTCTAAAATAGAAATAATTAGCTTTGACACTGGTTTAAGTATAATGTTATGATGTGCCACTTCAGTAGAGTAGTGAAAAGTTTAAAAAGTTAGGTCTGTTGGGTTGACCAGATCTCAACCCAACTGAACACCTATGAGAGATTTTGGACTGACTGGTTAGACAGCTCTCCACCACCATCATCAAAACACTAAATGAGGGAATGGTGTTCCTCAGCCATGGCTATTGGTTCTATAAGTCTCTAGAACTCTTCTGGTGGGATGAACACCATTCTTCAAAAAGATATTCCCTTACAGAGATATATATTAAATCTTCCCTACACCATTTGGTGTTTTGATGATGGTGGCGGAGAGTGCTCTCTGACACTTCAGTACAAAATCTGGCATAGATGTTCGGTTGGATTGAGAGCTGCTGACTGGGAAGGCCATAGCATATGATTCACATAATTTTCATACTCATCAAAACATTCAGTGACGCCTTATGCCCAGTGAATTGGAGCATTGTCATCCTGGAAGAGACCACTCCCATCACGAAACCAAATCATACCAGCAAAATGTCCAAACAACATAACAGAGCCACCAGATCCCCTCACTGTAGGGGTTAAGCATTCAGATCTGTACCAGTTCTTCCTTTAATTCATCACCCATCTGTATGTCTGTATATGCTATATGTTGAATATGTCTCAAAACAGTTGCCTCTTTACACACCCAGAAGACATGGAGCAACAATGGAGCAATATGTTTGGTCACCTGTCATGTCTCCACCTACTCGTCCAAAATATCTGACTCTTTAGCAGCTGTATGTGTTCACCAACTAACTTTGGATATTTGCTGTTTATTAGAGGGGTTGTTTTTTTTTCTGAACAGCTGCCTGCTGCTGCTCTCACTGCTGGAAATAAGGTTGAAGAGAGCAGTGACTAACCAAAACAACCAAAACAGTAACTAAAGCTGCAGGTTGTAAAACCAAAACAGTGAACTGAAAGATGCTGAAATGCTCCATAGAATTGAACAGAACCAGTAACAGAGTTAGGTGATAATTTCTCTGTAGCTTAGCAGTACAAACACCCCAGTTCATATTAAACACAATCTTTGATCCATTGTTAATATAAAAATATTAACTGGTGCAGCTTTAAAATTATTTTATGATGTATTATTGCTCACAAGAAATACTAGAAGAGGGCATCTCGCAAATATAAACACTTACTCTAAAAAATGAAATCAATATTTAAAGACAATGAGGTTTTTATATCCGTAGGCTAAATGAACAAACTAATTTTTTTAAAGTAATAAATGTATGTAAGTGTAAATACTTTACTTCCTCCCACTAAAAATGTCTCAGATTGCACTTATATTTCAGTACTTCATACTTCCCTCAGTGAGCAGTTGAAGTCACAGGAGCAGTGGGCCCATAAAGAGTACTCATGGGAAAGTGAGTCACAGAGTGGATGCTGCAGACAGGATGTGAGGAAATGATGGGCAGTGGAGAAACATGTGCTGGCACTGAGAGCTTAATCCGTCTTATCGATGACAGGTCAGTGTCTCCGTGGAAGCCTACGATCGATGGCACTTGACCCCCTTAAATATCAGGAGTGCCGACATCCCTCTCGTCTCCATGTCACGCCCAATCAGGATTGATTGCAGCACTTCCTCCACGGACAAGTGACTGCTGTTAGTTCCTCATCTTTAATAATGATGATGCTGCACATTCATCCCATAACAGCTGTCCACTGTGCTGAGAAGAGGCTTGAAAATCATTGTTTTGTATTGTACCCTATTATACAACATTCTCTCATTCAACACCAATCTCTTAATACACAGAAAGCCAAATATGTATCATACTGTAGTGACATATGTATATTCAGGCCACTCAGTGCCTGCAGATCTTTACATAGCTTCTGTTTTAAAACGATTATATGCTGCACTTTTACAGTTGTATGCATATATTAACGTGTTACATGTTAACATATGTTGCAACACCACATTACTAGATTTCCATATATAATAAATCTGAAATTGCATGGAATAAATTCACCAAATGCAAAAATGTGACTGAATGAATGCCACAGAAGCAACACTGAGGTAAGTAGGGTTTTAGTCTGTGGTATGTTTATATCATTTATATACAAAATGTAAAAACATTGTTTTTACATTTTGTAAAAACTGCGAGAAATTTCCCATAGGAAATGAATGGGGAGGGGTCAAAAAATGTCCACATTTTAGGGCCAATTTCAAGCTTCAACTACTTCGCCATACTTTGGGCTACAGACTTCATTCAAACTTTAAAATGTTCACAAAGTTGTCAGCTATTAAACTTGTGTTCAACTTTTTGAGTATATTTTATACTTTTTGATCTGTGACTTTTAACCTTCATGATTCTTGGTTTCAGGATTTTATATCAGCATGACACAGACCATTCAATCAGAATCCTTTTTTTTTTTTTTAGCCAATGCGCATATACAAAGAATACACCTTGGCCCTCCCCATTATTATTCTAATTAGTGACACGGGGTATTGCACGAGTCACTACGCTCCATAGCTATGCAATAGCAATGGAGCCCGAGTCACTATTGTTATTCGTCATGTTTCTTCCACTTCTTATTATTCCTCTTCCGTACAAAATTTCGGCGCGTAACTAGTCCCACAGCTTTGAGAAAACCCATGCGAATTATACATCAAAACGTGCGGCTCATTCGGGAATGGTGTGCTATGACTTTTGGTGAAGAAATCGAAATTTTCCCATAGGAAATGAATGGGGAGGGGTCAAAAAGCATCCACATTTTAGGGGCAATTTCAAGCTTCAACTACTTCGCCATACTTTGAGCTACAGACTTCATTCAAACTTTAAAATGTTCACAAAGTTGTCAGCTATTAAACTTGTATTCAACTTTTTGAGTATTCTTTATACTTTTTGATCTGTGACTTTTAAAGTTTCATGTGCAATTTTAGATAAATTTTGAGTTTAACATTAGTGTGTATTGCTGGAATGTTCAGAGCTAGAGTGTGTGATGTCATCGCTTAGAGTGGAAGAAGCTGTTTAAATTTTTCTGAAAAATTTCTGGATAAATCGTCCTTTTAGCCACATATTTTGGTCTACACAAATAATTTTTTCCACAGTAGTAGGCACACTTGTGCTCTGTCATTTAAATCGCCAACTGTAGCTCAGACACAAACAGAATTTGAACTGTCAGCCCTTTTGTGAAGGGTTTACCGGCCAACTGTCCCATAGACTCCCATATTAATTAAGGAGGAGATTTCAGGAGGAGAGTTGAACCGACACCCTTTTTTCTCTCCTCTCCTGTCAACATTTTTGGGTCTAGGGGCTTGAAGATCACCAATATTGTGCAGAAAGATCTTGTGGTGGTCCTGGTCTGCTCAGATTTCTGATAGGACTTACCTTCCTTCACAAAAATGCCTTTTTTGACAGGCTCACGGAGCTAACATTTTTAGCTACTTTGACAAATTTACACACCAACACACACGCACGCGTACGAGGACGCACACATGCACAGGTTGCCATGGGGAGCAGAGTAAATCTCCATGTATGTGTGTGGGGTTGCGTGTGGGCGTGCCTGCGTGCGTGCGTGTGAGTGTCCCGGTGTGTGTGAAGCTATGTGCACGGAGCTGTGTGCTAACTAATCTGCCTGAATCAGAGGGCTGCACCAACCACAAAGTCAACAGTCATCTGATTGAGGTAAGTGAATATTTTTCTCTTCAACTTTGTTATCTTAGTAGCATTAGCCTACATTATTCTTGAATCTAGACATTATTCTCTCATATTTTTGGGGATAAATTATTAATATGTACAAAAAATATACAGTCGGTGCTGAGCAAGAACACTATACATATAGCTAAACTGTGACTCAGTGTGCTGTCAACGTCCATTAAAGTGCTGAGTTTGCTTCTGTCACGTTCAGAGTGATGTGAAAAGTGTTTGAGGACATCATTAATATGATTTGTATCGAGATAGACCGTCTCTGTTGAAAAGTAAGGTCCGTTTTGTTTACGGTAACCGAAAATAGCCGCGCTATATAGCAGCGCCAGACTCCTTTGAAAAAAACGCACATTTAAGATGGTAAGGTAACGGAGGTGCTGCTGTAGCGCAGCTAGCTGCTTAGTCTGTGTGTGACTGGGTGAGTTTCAGCGGTTGAAGAAGTTATCAGATCCCTTCGTGAAGCAAAGTACCTCACATTAACGCCAAAAAAGAGACTGTGTGGTAGATCTGTGCTCTGCTAAGTAAATTTGGTCTTTCTGTCAAAGGAGTCTGGTGTATTTGAACGGCAGTGAGGCTCACTGGCCAAACAGGTAGATGATATCACAGATTAAAACTGACCTTCGTGCTGTAAATACTGTTAGTGTAGTAACGTAATGCTGTTGGTTGAAGAAGTATTCAGATTATTTTATTACAAATAAAAGTCCGCTATGAGAAAAAAACCTTCTTTTACTGTTCATATAAACACCCGACTTAAAATTACACCCGGAGAACTACGTATATATTGCTTCATATCTATATTATACTATCTGTTGGACTATATACATACAGTCAAGCCTGAAATGATTCATACCCCTTGCGCAAATTTTGTCTTAAAGTTACTTTTATTCAAGCATATTATTTTGACTGGAAAATAAAAGCTGATAAATATTTATTTCCACACGATGCCTTTTTTACATCCTCTTATTATCTTCTGATAGATGTCATTTCACATCAAGAAAAAACTTGCTGGTTGAATATATATATATATATATAGACAAGTAAGGAGCATTTATAAATGTATCCATGTGGATGAGTTTAATTTGAGTTAATTCATGCTACCATAATGTTGTCTGTCTTACTGATTTCTTTGTTTTTGTGTATTTATGGGGCAGTTTCTCTAATCACATTTGAGGGTGAAAGGGCAGATTGTCATATAAATAAACACATGAAAAACAACTGTTGGTCTAAGGTGTGTTCTGTTTCAATATTTGAAATGTATTAAGAAATGTATTCATAATGTACAGATGTGCTCCTGATGATGTAGAAAACCCATAAATTATATTTATTATGTACATGTTGTGACTCCACATCATGACTTAAAAGTCAATGTAATTTATAGTATTATTAGAATTATATATATGTTTATATATATTTTCATGTTTCAAACACACTAAGTGTAATTATTGATCAGCACTAATAATTAACGGCCATACCACTGAAATCATAACAGAGCATCAATGACACAAATACCATCAGCTCCCCCCTGATAAGTGTTCCCCATCAGCTGCTGGGGCTCCCTCACACATGACCCACCGACACCGGCCCGTGTCACTCTCAAAATTTCTGCTGCAGGAATTTTCTAGTATTAATCTTATTATAATAATAATGAAACAAAGTAATATTAAAATTAAACTGAAAACTATGATCTATTTACAGAATGGAATAGTAGGCTAATAGTTTTGAGATAGGATATGATGCCTTATTGCTGAAATGTGCTATTCAAATAAAAAATATAAAACTTGTAGTGACTGTACAAAGGAAATCGTCTATGGTCTGTGCTATGGACAAATAAATGAAGTGTATAAAATTAATGGAGGTGAAGAAACCAAACATTAAATCTGGCATGTGCATATATGATTAATTGTGAATTCCAGTTTGATAACCCTGTCCTTCAAAGTGCTCTCTGAAACTAGGCCTGGGACGGCTTGTGTCCATGAAATGTGAAAATTAAAACTTTGTCATAGAGCTACACCAATTATATTTTTGTAAAGGTCTCGGCTTGGAAAGTAACATATGTAAGTATGAAGATCCTACATGACTCCTGCTTTGAAAAACTGACCTTTGAACCTTGACCTCAGTGCACATTTGAAGGCTTATAATTCATCAACAAAAGGGGGTACAGACATGGGACCAACTGTTATAGAGAGCTCTGGGCCTCAGCTATCATGTGAATATAGTCAACAACTGGGGACGCTGTCAGATATGGTAAAATATGGTTAAATTTTCACTCATAAAGCAATTAGATATTTAAAATCTGATTACACAAATGTGTTTATCGTCCCCTTAAACTCCCTAGTGTACCCTCAATTTAGTATTTACAACTTCCAATTATATAAAAAAACGCTAATATGTTTTTAAAACTACAATTCCCATGAGCCTCGCCATGCTTCTTGATACAAATAAGCACCACAGTAGTAGTTCTTCTGGTTGTAGAGTGGGGTAATAAGATAGGGTCGTGAAAAGATCTATCTGTTGAATATATCAAACATTTAGTACACCCAAACTAATAATCACACTGCATGTAAATAATCTATATTAACTAAAAGTTAAGATGTTGGTTTGTTTAAGATATTTTAGTGAGTGTTTCATAAACAGCGTTTTTGGGATGGCAGTTCTGTAAAGTAGGGTCGTAAAATAGGTTCATAAAACAACATAACTACTGAATATATCAAATATTTACAACAACTAGACTAATAACACTGCATCTAGATGATCTATGTTCAGAACAAGTAAAGATGTTGCTTTATTTTAGACGTGTGTGTGTGTTTGTGTGTGAGCGTGCGTGTGTGTTTGCGCGCGCGCCAACATTTTTTGAATTACGCAGGGCTCTTTTGGCGGACTGAAAACCCGCCAACTCGTCTTGCTTGCAACCTCGGGTTTTCAAGAATGAAGATGTCATTTCAATGTAGACACACGTGGGGTCGCTAGTCTGCCTGGTTCATTGAGCCATCCACTGTCTCTCAAAAGAGCGACGAAGAAGACGAAGTAAGGCTGCATTCACACCAAATCCGGCGGTGCGGCGAAAACGCTAGTTGTCCCATTCATTTCGGATGGGGGTAGTGCGGTTCGCCTGCGGCCATTTTCGCCGCTGCGGCGCCGCACCGGACTGCGGCCAGAAAAGTTGAGCCAGAGTCAACTTTTGGAAAACCGTAACCCGACATCACGTTGCGATGGCCAATCACATAGGTCGGTGATTAGACCGGAAGACGAAAGACCCGAAAGCATACAGTCTATGCCCGAAAGACGTTGTTTGTTTAGCATGTAGCATTGTAGCATTTCAGCATTCTGCTTTGGACAGAAGATGGTTGATTGATATTACTTTATTATGAAGGTGACGCCGCTGTAAGTGATTTCCCAACTTTATATGAGCGCTTCTTCTTTTTCTTTGTCTCTTTCGTTTTTTTTATGGTGGTTGGCAAACTACTTTCATGCGTATTACCGCCACCTTCTGACCGGGAGCCACACTCCCACAAATCCGCACTGACCTGCGGTGTTTCACCGCACCGCCGGATTTGGTGTGAATGCAGCCTTACGCGGAAAAAAGGTGGCGTTGTAGGGGGCGGGTCGGGGGGTTCATTTTGTGGGACATTACTACGCATGATGTCACTGGGAATTCCCTTTGACACGTTTAGGATTTCTTTCTTTTTTCAGTCCCTTCTCATGAGGTTAGACAACAATGGCCAGATAATTTGAGTTCGTCATGTCTTTCTTTGATTTTATTCCCCACAGCAATGGCAGGCGGTTACTTAAAAACCGGCTATAATGCGCAAATCATCAGATGTCAGTGGAGATACAAGATACACAGCAATTATAAATCAATCCATTAATTAAATGAGTACCGTCACGTTGAAAAAGGACAAATCCAGGTTTGTTTAGAAAATGCGTAGGCCTGTCCCCAATATATGTATGTTAAAGTAGAGAAAGGTTGTTCGAATTAAAATAGCTAATAGCATTGTAGGAAAGCAAAAATATGTTGATTAGAAACGTATTTGTGATACGTTACAAACAAACGTAATACAAAATACGTTTTCTGAGAAACGTAATTGAGAATGCAAATTAGTTGTGGGGGAACGTAATTTTGAGGAGACAGGGTTGCAGAGTTTTGTCATCTGTCACTAACTGTTCTGTTTTTCATCCAAATGTATGAAAACTATTTTTCAAAATGTTGAAAGGTTTCCTAGAAAAATCTTCGTCAAAAGCTCCTCTAAATATGATATAGATGATGGATTTTAAGTGAACATTGAGAGCAAACAAATAGAAACTAAATTAATCACAAAGAAAAAAGACACAACATTAGACACTGAATGCTTTTCCCATCCATGACAAGTACATTACAGAAACAACCAGGACCCTCAGCCATCTCAATCACACTGGATATGAGAAGGATGTTTTCAATGCTCTGCTCAAGAACTGTTTAACAACTGTTGCAGGCTCTCGAGTGTCTGTTAATCAGTCTTCAAGACACACATCCTTCTACTATGCTGCACAAAACCATTATCACTGTCATTTACCATGTGACTCATGTTTAACTTGTTATGCTGTAATTGTTTTCAGCAGTAGTCCTAATGTCTTGTTGGACATTTAAGAGATCAGTGTGGTTCTCTTGCCGGAAACTGCTCTCTGCAGCCTGCTGGGAGGCATGGCCTGCAATTTTGGGGATGATGATGTGGGAAACTGTAGCAAATATGTGTAACAGAGTCTGTATAGTTTGTGATTCCACTTGCCATAAATGCAGTAGTTTTGGCTGGTTGGTTTAGTAGTTCGTGGGTGTCCTCTCTCAGTGGGTGGAATGTGACTTAGCCAGCTCATAAGAGATATGCCTGAGGTTGATGTACACCAGTGCTTCATGCAAATGTCACAAATTGAATGTCACCTGTATGAACATGAAAAGGCTTCTAAAAAATGCAACAAGTTGATGTAATGCATTTTAATGGGCTAACCATTTTAGTTTAGTAGCGAGGCTTCCCATGCCTCATTCTTTCACCCCACACAACCAGGGGTGGTTTAACTAGCCAGCTTCATTTTCATCAAGTTACAGAACTCTTCCTGTTGTGATGCATGAGGTGTTGTATCAGGAAACACTAGCTATAGTCAGCTCTCATTATTACCTTTTCCATGTGTCAGATAAAACATTCATCATGTAAGCTGACAATTATAACTATACCTATAAAAAGTAAGCCAAGCTACCATTCAGGCATTACATCATCACTACCAAGGCTACTAATTTTAGTAGCTCTCAGCTTTGGTTGTAGTATGCCAGATACATTCACAGCAACACCTAGCTTGTATTGTACTAATAGGCTAATTGGAAGCAACATTTTTGCAAGTCTTTTTCTTGAATGAAAACATATTATTGTAATATTGTGTTCATCATTAGCTTGTAGAGCCAACAGCTGATCTTCTACTGATTGAAAAAATGAAAGTAAAATCTTATGATTATCATATGATGCCTTTCTATAAATTGCAGTATATTTGCGTGAATCAGTTCCATGTGTTCTGACCTGAAGGACTTACTGATCGTTCTCTAAACAGAGTGTAGAAGAACATGCTGTCTTATAGTTTATATTTGTCAAATAAAGAACATCTGTTTGGTTTCCTCATAGGGCTTCCTAACAATGTCACTGACCTTTTCTCTGACATTGACTGTATTTCAGTTTGCTGGATGCTCAAACACCCAAACCTGGAGCCCTGGAGATGCGGGCTGCGCGTCATGATTAACGCTCCTCTCTCCCAATCTCTGACAAGCACGAGGGCCACTCTGCCCGTGTGATACACTTCTTCCCAAATTGAATCCTCTTCTCTTTTTTCTTGTTTGTGATTTAATCGCACTCGCTACCGCCACTTCTCACAGGACGCCTATCCTCTTTTCATTTCCAGCAATAAAGTATTATGGTGAGCTGACTTTAGCAGCGGCTCCCCAAATGTGTTCAGCGGTTTCTGAGGTCAACACGAGTATTCATCAACGCTATTCCCCATTGAGGATGTAATGATCAAAGTTTGTGTGTCACAGACATAGCACAATTTACAGCACCCCCAAGTGTCCTTGCCCATCACTCTGTATGTCGCTAAGCTTATCATTGTTCAGCCAATTATATGACCCGGTGAGAAGATTACCGTTGCCGTTCTGTGCCAGTGGTTTGCCAAATAAATAAGTGCTTAATGACCCTCTCACTCCGCCTTTTCAACTTAATTAGGGGGGGGGGACAGATTTGCTGGATGGATGACTCTACAGCAACAGACTGTGAATCTGAAACAGGGGACTGCTAGCCCTTCATTCGTTGTGTGTATTGGTTTCTTCTGCAGCTGCTTGATTGCAGCCCGAGCCACTTAACTATAGCTGACCACCAGAAGGCCCAGCTGTCTGGCTGCAGCCATTCCAGCATCCTGCTTTAGCACGTCTGAGGGAAACCGCCCAGACAATCGTGTAACAGATTCTGTAGGTTGCTTATATATGTTTGTGTGTTTCAGTGATCAATTACAATCAAATATACTTGTCAACAACATTTTTTTTGCAGGGACGAGGGACCATAAATGAGGAGTCACTGCAGGCCAGTAATACCACATCTGGTGCGTTCAGAGGTTACAGATGACACATCAGTGCGGGCACCCTTCAATAAAAACATGACGTAGAAAGAAAATGCTGCTCATCACTGGTTATATTTGTTGGCAGATGTGGCTATTGACATTACTCTCATGTATCACAGGCTATAGACATGAAAAATACAAAACACTGGCTAAACTAAATATTTGATGCTTTTTACAGAGAAACGGACTAAAATACCCAAAATAACAGACAAAAGATCACCAGTAAGAGAAATATAGTGTGCCTGATGCAGTCAGACAGTAATTTGGAGGTATTGATTGTTGGCTAAAATGGTTATCCCGCTGTGCACAAAGGCTTTCACATAGCTTTTTATCATCTAAGGTCCTCAATATCAGCAGAAGAGCCTCTGCTCCTCACACTTTACATCTGCACAATCCATGTAAATTTGAGTTTCAACACAGCAGAAACCAAAATTCAATAGCTTCTCAGAATAAATAGAACAAGATTAGGGTGCTTAAAGTGAAGGTGGTTTCCTTTCGTTCTTTGCACCAGGCAATTACAGCTTTATTCAGAGACAGCTGGTTAGATGGACTCCTTTGTGTTAAAGCTGTCTGTATGACTGAAAGCGTTGTGTGGCTTGTATTGAAGTAAATGCTGTTTATGTCTTGACATTATTACCTTTTTACATCACTGGTCTTTCATGCAAAGCCATAGCTTTGCATTAATTGCAAACACTGCAAATAATTTAGCTGTTTGGCTGCTTTACTTAAGGTGCATGAATATTTCCTGAATATCTGAATATAAAATACTTAACCACTGATACACTTTCTTCATGATTTTCCCCGGTTAAAGGAATGCACAAGTATTCTGGGAAATATGTCTGTTGTTTGCTTTTTCTGCAAGGACTTGATGAGAAGATCAATATATGAATACTTTTTAAACACTCAGCAAAGAGACAGGTCCAGCATGTGATTAACCTAGCTTAGCACAGACACTGGAAGCAGGAGGGAAACAAGCATTGAGAGCATAGACAGGATATGTTCAGACTGACAAACAATTTAGGGTGCTGACATCATCATCATAATCAGCCTAATTGAGGCAAATGAGCAATCAGCTGGTACACCTTATTGATGATGATTTTAAATCTTGAAACAGAAAATGTGCCCATGACTCTTTTTTTTGTTCTATATATCAGTGGATCTCTTGGTTTCAGGAGCAAAGATGCGGCTTACAGCAACTTTCCTGTTTTTGTTGTATTTTATGTTTTCAGTATGGCTGCCAATACAGACATCCAATAGCCACCTAAATTTTAAGTCACAGTATTTTCATGGTTTAGTATGCTTTAAAATATGCTTTTAATGAAGGAAACATATCTTCTGAGCTACTGCACAGAAATAGATGTGTAATGCATACATAATAAGAAGGAAGTGATTATCAGTAGTGTGCCATCAAGCACCTGATTCAGATGATGAGGCATAAATCAAGTGTTTATGTCATTTACAAATAAACTAGATCGTGTTTAACTTTATCTCTTGGCTTTTGCGCACCTTTGTCCACCCACACAGGTGTTCCCACTTACTGTGCCTGATTAGACTCTTCACAGCACTATGTGATCATGGACACACCATGAATGAATGATTGAAATCTGTTCTCTTGTTGCTAAGAGGGACATCTTTACTATTCCTCTATGTTGTTCTTTTTTTACTGTGTTTTTGAGGAGTATTTTTTATGACTTTCTTAAGTTTACTGTAGAGAGATGACAGGAAATGAGCAGAGAGGGAAGTGGGGAATTGCATGCAACAAAGGTGTCTAGTTGAAATGGGTTCAAGGTCATTAAACCTAAGGTGTCCCAATCATTATTATTCTTGTTGCAGTCTGGTGATGTGGAGTTTGGTCTACTAAGCATTGCTTCACATTACCTCAACCTGCGGGTCTAATCAGCCTGAGCAATTGGAAACACCAATTGCTCAGGTGTGGGCGTACAAGTTCTTTAATACTGTTGCAACCTTTAAAATACATTAAAAACAAATTTTCACTAAGCATATTAATAAATGACTATATTTTGCAAATTATTTATTTTAAGTTGTGTTGGTGGAGGGTTTTTTTGTTGTTGTTTTTGATATTCAACTCTTAAGTGCCATCCTGTAAAACTTACAGTATGAATATATTTTATCAGTGGGATTGGTCAAATAGCAGAATGGAGAGAATGTCCACTTATGCAAAAGAAATGTTCCTCATAGCACCAGTGTGATCATAAATCTTGAGTGAAGAGGCTGCTGATGTTTTATTATTGTGCCAAATGTCAGAAATGCCTTAGCCAGTAAACACTTCAGTAATGTGTAAATCGGTTGCTAGAAAACATCTGTAGCACCGTGTAATAAGAAGCAGCCAAAACCAGGCAATTATTGTAGCATCACAAGCTGTAACAAAACTTCCAAAAATAACAGTTTAAGAGGCCTAAACATAAAATAACTTTACCTCCAGTACTTTGTGAATGTAGGTCTGCCTTTCGCTCTTCCATCTGGTCAGATATTAGCAAGTTAACGTCACCTTTGTTCAGATAGCTCGGACCATCTCACAGGAAAGGTAAAGTTATAGTTGTGACACTGATTATTGCTACATAAACTGTACATAAACTGTAAAATACACCCCTCATAACATATTATTAATGCTAATATTTTAAACAGAAATATTTTATATGTCATAACTACTTTCACAGTTAACATGGATGACATATTACATCATGCCAGACCAACCTTTAGCTTAAATCAACTAAAAATGGATCGCTCTGCTATGTGCTTTGCCCATGTTCTGATTTGGTGGCTTAATGTTTTCCCTGGGATTATTAAATGTTGTATAGTCATTCACATCTCGTTAAAACTGCAGCCTCTCAAATGTTCAATTTTTTATTAGCATATTTGGTTACCACCAGGAGTCCCAGCTGTTTCTGTATTTTGATGGTTGACTCCAGCTGTCCTCTGAAAACTGCACATAAAGCTGTCGTATACACAGAAACACAAGATACTGTAGATTCCTGTTTTATGGGTCACTCAGGTTCAAACAACTTCCAAATTATTTATAATAAAGACAAAGATAGCACTGTATATAAGACTGTGTGAAAGGTGTTGAGTGGAACAGATGTGACTGTAACCCCCAATCAAGCTTAAGTCTCTCTTATAACCTTTTGGTTGATGTAAAGTGGGCTACAGTGTTATATTAATACAGTATTCTCTATCAGAAATTCCTGCTATCATCTGTTTCAATATTAAAAATAAAGTAGATTGCAACACACCAAAAGCAGAGCATTCCTTTCAGGAATACATCCAAGGTGCTAAACGTACCAGGGCCAGATTCGCCCACAGAGTTCAGATCGTGCCCAGCAGGTACAGAAAGTACCGTCCTCAATAATTAGAAGTTTGAAGAGTGTTTGAGAGATCTGAATGCATCAGCCTGTAGAGCTGCCCAGCAGCAGTGGACATGTCTGTCCCTCTCTGAGTGTGCTCAAGTGTCCTCAGTGGACTACAACATCTCTTCTGCTGGATAAGCGTCACAGTATCCAGAGAAAAAGGTGCGTTAAGATGTGTTTATCAACACAAATATGCCAAGGGCTGGGCATTAGTCCAAGTCTCCCACTCTAACACGCACACACACACACATACAGTACACTCAGCCAATCTCAACACTGCTGTTGCAGTCCAGCTGGCACTGAAAGGGCCGCTTTGATGTTGATGGAGGCCAAAAAATCTGCTGGAATTGCATGAAGGGTGGAAGTTGTGAGAGATTCTGCCTGTAGTAAACATATTTTAACCACTGTGCTGGAGATAATGCTGAGACATTTGGAACAAAAACATTTAAATGATTGCAAAGTTTCCTAAGATCTTTTTTTGTTGCAGCGTGCGTCATTTGGATCAGCGTGCATGACTGGGCAGACTGGACACTTTGTGTATTAATTATATCAGTCTAATGGAAATTAAATATTGAGGACATTTGTATTCAGGGATTTGAATATGAATCTTAATATAAAAACAACAGTTTAGTATGACAACATTCATCAAACATTCAACAATTACTGTTATGATCACTGATTTCTTATTTGTGGCGGTTACGTAAAAAAAAAAGAGATGCACCACTTTTTGAAAAAGTTAAAAGAGGACATGCAAGAGAGATCAGTGTTCATCTTTTGGTCCATTTCTATAAATAATGTGTAATAAATGGTTATCAAAACCAGTCATCCAAATCATTAAAATGCATTACTTTCTGAAGAAGGGCAAAGTGAAAGATGCTCAAACATTCAACTAGTTTCCAGACTTTCACATGAGCCAAAATTCCCATACATATTATTTGGACTGAACCAGAAAAACAGAGGAATATTCTGTACATCTGCAGCTCTCTGGACATTATCATTTGAGGTAGCTCGCCTCCACTGAGGCTGTAACCAGGCCCGTGTCCCGTTTTCAGAGCACTGATTATTCTTTAGCTCTGGATCAGAATGAATCAGTGATCAAAGACCAGCTGGCTTTTCACAGTATGAATCCAGAGCAAAATCCCAGATATGAAAGAGAAGTGCTCTCTGACACCTGTTGATCAAACTGAAGAACTACAGCCACTTCAAATAAGAGTTATTGATACAATAAGTGCATCAAACAGCGCAGAGGTGATAGTATGTGAGTATGACAGCTTTTCTAGAGAGCTTTTGGTTTTGACTCAGATGTTCCTTGTGGTGCCTTGACACTGAACAAGATTCATGAAAGGGTTAAAACTCTTAATGTGATATCTCTGTGATGCATTTCGGATGTCCAAGGACCCATGAATTCCTGACCTGATAAGCTGTCAGGAGCATTGCCCTGTCTACAAATTGTGCGTTTGAGTGTGTGTGTGTGTGTGTGTGTGTGTGTGTGTGATTGGGAATTGAGAGAGAGAGATAGAGAGAGCGGACAGCCTCAAGGTTATGTGCCATTAAAAACAAGACTGCATAAATTCCGCCTAATAATTCATAATAATGACTTCCCTATTTGTCGGTTGCTTGTTTATCCCACGTTCATTAACATGCCAGTCTCATGGTGCTCATACTGCAAAATGTCTTTTGAGTGGGAGTGAAGGAGAGTGATTAGAGGGCATATGGAAATGATTATAACCTGCTGAAGTGTAAGTATCCTAGATCCACAACTCTCCCATACAAACCCCTTTACAAACACTGAGGATTAAGTAAGAAGAATAGTAAGTAGAGTCCTCTGTGTTAAGTGCAGCTACAGTATTGGTGTGCTTGTGTTTGTGTGTGTCGCTATCTCTGCTTCGTCATGTTGAACTCTCTTGGCTCTCTTTCTCCTTGGCCATCACTTCCTTGTTCATGATATAAGCCTCCTTTGGTGCCCTTGAGCGAGGAGCCTTGATTTTTCAAGTTTTGAAGCCAAAAACGATCATTCTGGTTTTCTTGGTTCTTTCAAAACATCACTTTGTTCTTAGAACAGACTAAATATTCAAGGAGTTATGAACTGATACTCAAACACATATTTTTGAACTGTGAAGTTTCACAAACTGGAGTTATCAAAGATAGCAAAATCACTTGTAACTAATGTAAGCTAAGGCAGAGTGGAGTGAATGTCTCAGTTATTCAAGGTAAAAGCAGAAAACATCACACTCAACCAAAGACAGAAATGGTGCATGAGGAGTGTGTAATCATAGTTTAAGTCCAGCCAGTGGGAAAAAGTTTGCCAAACTAAGAAAGCTCTTTTAATAATGCTCTTTTCATTTCAACTATGCTTTCTTACAGTATGATATTGTTGGGCACAACAGTACAGAAATGACTGTACTGTAATGGAAGAAGAAGGACATGCAACAAAGATCCCTAGCGAGATTTGATCTGATTTGATCTGATAAGTGAAATGCCCCAACGTGTGTCATTAGGGTTGCAACTAATGATTATTTTCATCACTGATTTTATCTACAGAATGTCAGAAAATAGTGAAAATGACTGCTATAATATCTTAAAGCCCCAAAAGTCCAAAATCAAGTCAAGTTAAAATGTATTTGTATAGCTCAATATCACAAATCACAAATCTGCCTCAGGGAACTTTACAATCTAAACATCAGCACAACACCCTCCATCCATAGACCTTCGAACCGAATAAGGAAATAGTCTGTAAAAAAAAAAAATCCTTAATGGGAAAAAATGGAAGAAACCTCAAGAGCAACAGAGGAGGGATCCTCTCCTAAGAAGTTGCTCTTCGCTGTTGAGCTGCAGCACGCTGAGGAATAAAACAAAGGGACTCTCAGAACATACTCAGTGCCCCTGTTGCCAATTACCTCAAATGCCACGCTGATGTGTGTTCGCTCTTGAACTCGCTCCCTGAAAATGTCACTTTATGTGGAAATAGTAAGTAAACAGCATTTGACACCAATTGCTGCTTCCACCACTTTCAGTAATGACTGCAGGCCTGCTCTGACTCAGCCCTGATGTGTTTGTGCTCTTTATGCGTATTCCCATGTTGTCTTTCCGGCCTTGCGTGTTGTTTTATGCTGGTTTGTGTTGTGTTGCTTTATATATTGTGTTCTGTTGTTTCATGCTAGATTGTGTCGTTCCGTGATGTCGCGTTGCTCGCACTCTCCTTGTGTGCTCTGACTAGCAGCAGGATGCTGACAGGTCAACAGCCTCCCACCCAGAGGTAAGAAGAACCTTGTCCCCAAAAGAGGAACCTCTAACGACATACACTAACAAAGCGGGTGAACGTGACAGCATGGGGTGCGATCACACCTACAGTTTGTTATTTGGTGCCGTGCCACGTCCACACAGGTCTGAATGACACTTCTCTCATCTGACCCTGTGATATTCTAAAAAAAAAAAAAAAAAGCACAGTAAGTCCATTTTACACTAATATAGGTTATTATTACTATTTATCAGTCAAAAGTTTACATCGTCCCCAGCATTTTCAGATGTTTTCTCTATATACTAAAACACCAAAACAATAGCAAGGCCAAAAGCTGAGAGAAAAAATTATGTTTTAACGTTTATCTGCAGAAGTGTGAACATGGACATGGCCTTACAGTAAAACTCTCTGATCCTGCTCCATGTCAACATGACCTCAGTCCCCTTCCAGGTGAACTGCTGTGTAGCTTGTTAGGACTGAGAATGTAATCTGAGTAAACAAAAGGAGACTACACCAAAAGGAACTGTTCATGAGAACATCTAATAACCAGCAGCTCCTGAGAGCAAACGTGTAGTCTGGACCGACAATTTCTTAATATATTCTTCATTTATAAGCCAGTTTTGGGACCATAGCAAACACTTTTACAGTACCAATGATCATCATGTATTGTAGATGTGTTTGTAAATGTATGTCAGCATGGTTAACCCACTTTAAATTGCATCATTCTCACTTGCCTTAGGCTAAAATAAATAAGAAAGTACCACAGAATTACAATAAACTGCTCCAAATGCAATTTAATAGTGTATTATCCAAAGAGGAGTTTCAGCATTATGCTGTTATAGCCATGCTGATAAATCCAATAAAGAAGCCAAAGGGCTAAACCACAGCTAATGCTTGAAAAGCAGCATTCATCTAAAAATTAACTACTAGAATAGGTGTAACCACTTGTTTTTCACATTCTGTCAAGCAGTTATGAAATTTTTAATGTGATGTAACTCTCTTTTAAAATTGTGTCTTTATGCTTTTTGTCTGTAAAAGTCTCTCCCTGTGGCGCCTGACCTTCTAGGTGTGATGTGATGCTCAGCATGGGGGTTAGCGTGAAGACATGGGTTGGTTCACTTGTCCACTTGCATGAATTAGTCTGTCTCTGCTTGTCAGTGTGTTTTTTTTGTTTTTGTTCCTTCTTTTTCTTTCTTTTACAGGGTTAAGCATACTGGAACTGTGCTTGGCTCAGAGGTTGTCAGGGTATGAGAGTCTTGGTAAACAGTGCTGAGCAGTAACCTCTCCAGGGAACTGAGTATGTGTGTGTGTGTGTGAGAGAGAGAGAGAGTGGGGTTGTTACATAGCAGCAGTGAGGAGAAGGTGTTGCTGATCTGTTAGCTTGGGTCACACTGGCAGCAGGATGAGAAAGCTATAAATGGGGTCGGGGTCACTGACAGCAGAGGAGATTAAGTTAAGGATGTTGGTGACATAAAGCTTTTCGTTTGACAAACTGTTATAAATGGGTCTCACGGTTCCTTGTGATGTAAGGCTTTGTAAAAGTGCACATGTTTTTACAGCAAACAGGCTGTATTAGACTGTATTAAACCTTTTTTCCCATCCTTCCATCCATCCTTTTTGACAAGACGCCCTATGAAAGGATTTTCCAGTAGAACAACAAACAGAAGCATCCTGCGTGAGCTTCAACTTCATCCACGATTGAATGAGGCTGCAGCACCAATTTATTGTTAGTGTTTTACTGCTGCAGTGATAGAGTGTTTATATGTACTTTTGGATGTCCACTGAGCTGGACATCTGTTTAAAACTAAGTCATCCTCCTAAGTCACTATATCTGCTACAGTTGCAGGCTAAGTTGCAATTCATAACACTAGTGAACCATACAGACAGTTTATTTTAGAAGGTCCGAGTTATCTTGGTTTCCTCTTAAGAGAATTAGTACTCAGATTTTTTATGAGTCAACATAAAACACATTTTGTTGCAGTGTAGAGGAGACAAATGAAGCTCCAGCTTCAGCAGCAGCCTAACACTATATTTGCTTTGCTCAGGGTTTTTTACAGCTACAGTGAAGTTTGCTGCTTTCAAGTGCATGTGTACTGTAAGTTCAATGTTTGCTTTTTGTATGTTAGAATTGTGTATTAATTTTAGTGCTTTTGCTTGGATTATTAACAAAATGAACATAAAGTAATTAGTCTTTTTCTACATCCAGCAGAGTAACGACAGAATGAAGAGAAAATGTACAGTAGACATGTATTAAAAAGTAATACAGCAATGGAAAAATGGTTCATTACATGTAAAACTACTGTGTTTAAAATGTTTACCTAATTAAAAGTAAATGAATCAGCGTATAAGACTATAACTGTGGTTTTGCATGTTTGAGCTCATTCACAAGGTGAATACTTACATTTTAGCCGACCAATTAGCAAACCATGTTGTTCTGTTTTAGACATTTAAATTTGAATGCACTTACTTTTCAAGCCATCCACGGTTTCAGTTAATTTCCATATAATATAAAACATATTAGAACCCTTGTACCCTTGTAATGTTAATGATTTATGTGACGTAAAGGCAATCTGTACTTATTACTCAAAGATCATGTAAAACTGATGTAATGCAGACATGATGTTCAATATTAGAAGTTTTAATAGGCTGCTAATAGATTCAAGTGTAATGAAAGGTAGATGCCTGAACTGGTTTGAACTGGTTTGAAAAACATATTTTAAAAAATTCTGCAAATATAAAGTATGTGATCAAAAATGGTCAACCATGTGAACATAACTTACAATTAAGGAATTAAACATGCAAGTCCACTGGTATAGTTTTTTTTTAACATATAAAATTTGGGAAATCATTTTTTCAATGGATCACCGATCATATTATGTATGCTACTTTGGCAGTATGACACAATGCATCACATGTTATCTCACATATTGAAAACCATAATGTGAAAAGTAGCCATTAGATAAATTTAGAGCAGTGGTACTTTTTCACATCATGGACCCCTAAACTGACACAAATAAGACCATGGATCCCCATCTGATAAGATTTTTGCTTTTAGATGTTTTATTACAGAAAGTGTATGAAATCCATGACCAAAACGGTCATGCATTCTGTAATTGTGTTACTTGTGGATGGAATTATAGTGAAAATCAATTATTCCCCTTTTTGCTGGGGACATGGGGAATACAAATGCTTTTTAAAAACTATCAAAAAAAAAAAAAACAGCAGTAAAAAAAATCCAGCCTGATTATTACAAAAATAAATGAGTGACAGCATGTCTTCACCACATCACTTCATCTGACAGAGCTTTCATGATCTCCACCCACCAGACGTCACATCTCTGCAGCTCAGCTGTCAAAGAAAATTGTGCCTGTGTTTCACTTTGGTGGATCTTCCAGGCGGGCACCCTGCTCGCAATTACGACAGTACCTGAAGGCAGCATTAACGTTCAAACTCAGTGAAAACGCAGGTGTGGGGGAAAAAAAAAAAAAAAAAACAGCGTAATTTTATTTAGCTTTTTGCCTTTGACCTGGAATAAGAGACTGATTTTCCAGAGTATTTTTAATATATATATATATATATTTAACTTTGAGGAGATTCAGCGGAGTTTTTTTTTTTTTTTTTTTTTTGCTTTTTCTTTGTTTTGATATTAATCTTTCAGTGAGTGGCCTGGTGTCATGACTCCCCGGGCGGTCTGGGTCCTGGTCGCGCTGTCCGGTGTCCTGAATGTGCGCTCCTGCTGGGCATATACCTGTCCGGCCATCTGCCGCTGCAGCGCCGACACTTTTCAGTGCAGCAGAGACACTCAACTGGCCTCCCGGGCAGCAGCGTCATCCGTGCCTCGACTGTAAGTAACCCAACTTTCTAGTTTTGCTGCTGGTTGAAGTCTGGTCTAAAATCATCTGATACTTTACACTGAGCCCATCAGTGCCCTTGATCTTTTCCTTTTGTCTTTTGTTTTTCCTGTTGGGACTTATTATGGCTATAAAGCTACTTTATGGTGTCACTATCATTCCCTTTGTAACACAGGTCTTATAAATGTAATTTCTGAGGGACACATTAAAGACTCCTTTCTGTATTTGATTCTAGGTATAAAGTTCACATGCGGAGTTGACTTGAGTTTTACTTATTCTTACAGAAGACTCACTCATCTGCCCTTGAAAGAAGTTCCCAGTCATGCCTTCAAAGAGCTGATCAACATAACAGTAATGTAAGTTATTTTTATATAAGAGTTATTGTGGAAGAGCAGACAGAGAGAAAAATAGCCTTAAGTCAAAAGTTTGACTTAAGGAAGGAGACACTGCTGCTGATAAAGCATTTAGCCTTGATAGAACATTATGGCAAGAATGCTGACTAACTACACATAAGCTAAAGGTTTTTAATGATGATTGAAAGGATTAGAATTATTATGTAT
The DNA here is from genome assembly GCA_029490765.1 of Euthynnus affinis. Lineage (NCBI taxonomy): Eukaryota > Metazoa > Chordata > Actinopteri > Scombriformes > Scombridae > Euthynnus > Euthynnus affinis. Next base: position 11,383,610 of record CM055852.1, on the reverse strand, counting down.
TGTGGTTTAATTAAAAATGGACGTATTTCAATCTGATTAATTCAATCAAATGTAACTGCTAATCTTGAAGTTTGAACTTGAAAATGACTGAAATATATCTGACTGATCCTAAAGGAACTTTTGCATTTATATAATAAACAATAAATCATGTCAATAATGTGCTTTAGTTCAGCATTGTTCAAACAAATCAACCGTGAGGAAATATCATACTACAAGATGGAAAAAAAGCAAAATCTATGTAGGTCCAAATTTCAAATACAGTTCAAATATGCTTTGCCTGTAGCGCCACCTCTTGGCTGATGTGCACAGAGCAAAGAGAAAATCCTTCAACTAGATATATAATTACAGCACCAGTAAAGAAGTGTTTCTACAACATGAAGGCTACACATCCAGCTGCTACTGACACCTCACAACAGAAGCATAGAAATTGATTAAATTTATACTGACCCATACTACAGTCTTACAAGTGCTCTCTAACAGCCTTTGTATAAAGACAGGGCTTTAAAAAAAAAAAAAAAAAACCTTGTAGCTGTAGAAAACAAGATAGACTTGGTAAGAAAAACAAAATCTGTGCAAAACATCCTTTAAATTTCAGGTTTGATTTTGAAAAAAATAATGTTTGTCAGTTATAACCCAATGAACTCTGACTAAATAACAACTCAACTATTACATCAGGTGTTTACTAAATGCTTTTATCTTGAGTCTAGGTCCAGGTAATAGCAACAGGAGGTGAACATTTGTGTATGACTATTCATTACTTCATATCATGATTACATTTCACTTTGATGTCTTTGCTCTGGAGTTTACTTCCTATGGTGTGATCAAGGGAAACACCTTGTTAACGCAGCGAATGGTTGAGCTCAACCTACTCTGTCACTTTTAATGTGGAAGTTTCACCCACATTCTTATGTCACCAGGTTTCAAACAGGTACTTTGTTTACGGCAAATGCCTCCGATTTTCCAAAACACTTTTCATTTTTATCAACTGTAGATGTTATGATGATGCACAGTTCTAAAAAAAAAGGGTAAAAGGTGAAGTTGCTTTATTCATGGGAAGGGAAAATGATGTCTATTCTCTGTAAAAATATGTACTTAAAAGGAAAAAGTGGTTAAAGATTTTTCTTTTACTGTTGCATGTTGTGTTATGGAGCTTTTCAGCAGCTCCCATACAACATTTTCATAAATGTATCAAAATTCTTGGCCCAAATGGCAAACTGGCCTGCAAATTTCCATTAAATCCAATTATAAATGAATGAGATATTTTGCTAAAAACAAACCAGGCACACAAGTAATAACATAATCTCTCCTTATTTTCTCTAGAAGTGGGGATTAATTCCTGATTAGGTCACCTTTATTGTGTTTACAGCCACTAAATACTCACTTCTAAAGCCATAACATCACCCTGAATTGTTTTATTGAACTGCCTTCACTATTTAATTAATATATCGTTTACAGTCTGATAAGCAGATATGAAATGTTTGTTTGCCTGTGGCAAAACCATTTTCAAATTGAGCCAGTTTGTGTTGATTGCATCTGACTTTGCTCTCCTCCTCAGGGCCGAGCTTATCAGTGGCAGATACTTACAGTACTTACATGGCATAGGTTCATTATGTTCCAATACACAGGGCAAATTCAAATTTGCTCTCAGCAGATGATAGTTTTATGTGGTAAAATACACTCCAGTTTCAGTGAAATGACGGTGTTAAAGCTACAAATATGGATTTACAATATGATGTTTCATTTCTTGGTTATGAAACCTTCCTCGTCTAACCTGTGTCAAGGTAGAATGACACAGCGTTTGTCACTGATGACGAAAACTGATAATCATTGGCACAGCTTCATCTGGAAAATCTTTTTTTTTTCTATGAGCCACAAGTGGTAATTATGACACTATACATAATGCAATCAGAGGAAGGAGTGAAACCAAACATAAGCAGCACAGATGGAGTCGTTTAATTGTTTCTAGGTTTGAAACAGGAGCAGAGTGAGGTTAACCTAAGAAAAGTGTCAGCTGATTACAGTTGAGTAGGAGTCTAAAATGACAACGGTGATTACGAAAAAGGAAGATGGAGAGCAGCTCCTGAGAGGAAGCTGTGCCTCCATCAGAAAACAAAGTGTTCAAGGACAAATCAAGAAAGTCTTGTTGACTTTGTTTGTCTCGGAACGTCTTTGTTTAGTCCTCCTTATAAAACATCTTCCCTCAGTCTTCTTGGCCCAGATGCATCCGTGATGTATGTTTGGAGCTTTTCCAAACATCAAGTGAAGTGTTTGTGCCCTAGAAGTATGAATTCATGGTGATGGTGGTGGTATTTTCATTTTTCCCTTATGGTTTGCATCCCTGTATCAATCAACTCTGTCCTATTTCTAAAAAGAAAAAGTAAGTAAGGAGGTAAATCCACTCAAATTCCATATTCACTGGCTTGATCTTAGACATTTCAGGAGTAATTCGTTTGCAGCCTCTTGTTAATCTGTTGATTGATGTTGAGCCATTTCTTTGTGCCACAGTGAGATTTCCCAGAGTGACAGCATCACGCAGATACGGAGACACGCGTTCTTCTCCCTCCACAGCCTGGCTCAAATGTAAGCGACACCTTCCATTGCACGTCACATTCAAGCCGCAAATTGAAAGCAATTATTCATTTGAACAGCTGGTATGTGTTTTGCATTTCATTTTAGTTTCACAGGATTAGTCTCTCAATTACAAAAGCTGCATGTTTAATCCTTGACTTTCACAGCGGCTGGTGTCTGAATGGGTTGGTTTATTGACATCTGCTGATGACAATAATTATAATTACTGATATATTTCTCATTTTTGTTCCCATAGTTTTGTGCTGAATATCAACAGCCTGAGGATCATCAAAAAAGGTGCCTTCACTGACCTGCCCAAACTGAAATATTTGTAAGTGTATAATTCTGTTTTACATTAATTGTCATTGACCTTTTAAACCCCACTGACCAGCCGATGCGTCAGTCACTACAAACTCAAGCATTGTTCAAACCCACAGAACTTTGTTTGTTTTGAATTTAGTTGAGACTCCAAAGTTTTCAAAGCCGCCAAAAAATTTGGGGGCAAGGGTATTATTTCCCTTTGAGAGTCTTGGTTTTGAATATTTCACTTAGTGTTAACATCATACAGCTTCACTCATATTTTTAAGCCATGCTGGTGAAATATCTCTTCAACTATTGGATGGATTGTCATGAAACTTTGTACGTACATACTGTAACCAGAATATAAATTCCAGTGACACGGATGATCCCCTGACTTTTCCTCTACAAGCACCAAAAGCAGGTTGAGTTAGTTCGTTTGTGCATTGTATCATCCTGTGTGTGTTTCCCTGTGTGTATTTGTATAATGGCCCAACAAGGGACAAGCATTACAAGCTGGCTCAGGCTATAAATGTTGTGGTATGTGGCACTGGTCCATGCTATGTACTTCTCCCCATAAAAATAAACATTAAATAATAAAATATAAGAGTTAATGAGAGACAAGCCAACGGAGAGTATGTATGATAGACAGTGTGGGATTCAGTATGAAAAGGATGTTGTGGGTTTAAAAGAGGCACTCCGGCTTATGTTGTCTGTTTGTGTCATCATAAACTAGTGGGATGATGTTTGAAGCATGAGGGCATTTAACAGCCAGAGAGGGTCTGATGAGAGACGCTGTTGAGTTGCATTATGGGAATTGTAGGAGCCAACGTTTTGAAGCTTGACACACACAAAGAGAATAAAAGCCAAGATATCTCGGCCTCTGATGCTTCGATTCTGACCAATTCTTTTGATGGTTTGTCTCTTGTGAGTCACTGGCATCCCTCTTTTATGCACTGTCAAAAGCAGTCTGTGAAGAGGACTTGTTTCTTGATTGTTATGATTTTTTTTTTCACTGTATAACCACATTCAAAAGCTGTACTGATCACTTGACTGTATGGACTGTTAATACATCCATAGTTTGCAGTAATTTTAGTCTTACTTACTCATCACCTCTATGATCTATGTAGATATTTTTAATTCAAGTTGTACTCTAGCATTGATTGTTGTTAAAAGTTAAAGGTCATAAGCAGCTAGTGACATGATGTGATAAACCACATTTAGCCTGGAATATTTTACCAGCTGGCTCCTGAAATTGCTATTTTCTGACTGACTGAGACAATCTTAGTATCTGTGACATTTTGTGGGCACTTTGAAGATTTCCTCTTATCTGCTCATGATCATCTGTCTCTGCTGTGTGTCTCCACAGGAGCATCTCAAACACAGGGATGATACACTTCCCAGACTTCACAACTATCTCTTCCTTGGTGTCCGATATTATCCTGTAAGTAATCCCATTTTAAAATAGTGTGCCCGGATCTGGATTAGTGTGTTTCTGCATGTTGCACAACTGCATGTTATTCATGTTCTAACTCTGAGTGGAGCCCAAGTTGTTTATTCTGAGCCTGGTTTTACTTTTATCTATCAATGTCACGATGCCACCAACTCCGCCACAAATCCTCTAACTGGGTCACAGTTCATCAAACTGCTGCGTTTTTTTTTTGGGGGGGGGTTCGTATGAATATACATAATTTTGTCTAACTGATAACTTAGCCTAACAGCCTGAGCGCATGTTATCTCCTTCTTGTGCAGAGAAATGGCAGACAACATGAAGATTGAAACCATTCCTGCCAATTCTTTCCAGGGTATGACGGAGGAGTACATTGTCATGTGAGTACTGGAGCCAAATTCTTTTTCTTACCACATTATCAGAACTAGAAGCAACAATTTGTCACAATTTTGTCAAGAAGGTTTTTTTTTGTATGATGTGTCTCATTCTGCTTATGTAATTAAATGTTCAGTTCTCTGACCTTGATGATAGGTTCCTTTGACAGCAGAGCAAAAATTTACAACATTGTGTCCTCGACAGGAACCTGGTTAGAAACGGTTTCAAGGAAATAAAATCCCATGCCTTCAATGGAACCAAGCTCAACGAATTGTAAGCAGTTTGATAATAATTTGTATTTTCATATTGTGCCAACAACAACGTAACAGACCGATACAGTTTGCTGCTGTTATGTATGTTGTTCAGGTTTCAAGCTTTTCTTTTTCTAATCATAAAAACTGAGTGTACCAGTAAACAGACGTTATGTAAGACTAAACAAAGATTGGATGACCCGTTGTTTTCTTGCTCTGCCCCGTACTGCTGAATGTTGATGGGGACGAGATATGTGCAGACACCCTGCAGTCTAAATGCTCATAATGCTCATCTTCCTCGGTGTCAAGTTGAGAAAAGGAAAAGTAGATGAAAAATGGTTTGGGGCGTTGTTGGTCGTTAATGTGTCATCTTTGATTTTCTTACATATTGTATGTTAACTGCACAGCTACAGTTTGGATTGGAGGTCATTTGTGTGATATTTGATTTTTCTTTTTTTTTCCTTTTTTCATAGAATTTTAAGAGACAACAGGTTTCTCACTAACATTCATGAAGACGCTTTCAAAGGAGCCTCAGGTCCAAGTTCTCTGTAAGTAAAAATAATTCAAGTTGATCAAATAAATAAAGAAAATGTCATTATAATTTCCTTACCAGTCGATGTGCAAATTGGTGTTAGAAGTGGTCACATCCTCCACTCAAAGCAGCTATTATCAATATTTTTATATTAACAAAGACATGACTACTTGTTTTTGAAAGGGGTCGCTCAAATGACTCCGCAGTTCCTTTCGACTTGGAGCTTTTTAGTGTCTCTCAGCTTGTTTTGATTTTTAGCCAACAGCTTAACTGTTTTGGTTCACTTAACTGCTCTCACAGCATTCATTTCAGCTGCAGCAGGCAGTTGTTCACAGTGAAACTCTCTAAAAACACTATATACACTACCTGCTCAGACAGAAACACACCTTTGAATGAATGCTGACTTCATATTTTCTGGATCTGTAAATAGGCAAGTGTTTGCTCACACATTCGCCATATTAACTCAAAAGGTGATAACGTCGATATGTTCACAGCTAGTTTCCACTGACCTTAAGGGCCTAAAAGAAATCTGTTTATTGAATATTATTATTAATATTATTATTGTTTAAGTAAAAGTAGGAATAAGAACGATAAAAGATAAAATAAAAAACAAGTTAGTTGCATGCACTTTAGAATCTGCACTTTAGAAAGCATTTTTAAAAAATCTCCATTTTAGTGACATAAAGCACTGTTTGCATGTGGATGAGAGGTCAAAACTTAGAGGAAAACATTCAATCCATCTGAGAAGTGTTTGGAAAAGGGCAAGCACTTCAAAAAAAATACTTGGCATGTGTCTTGGCATGTCTTACTTTGCGAGGCAGCTGGATTCACAAGATCATAAGATCATGCAAGAATCCTCGTAGGACGCTGATTGGTCCGAACCACCGGTGGTTCTGACACAAGCTGAACCTGAGTCCTGACTAGATGGATTCTCCCATGATCTTGTGACAAATAAGCATGGTCTCTAATCTGAGATCTGCAGGTAGTTTGTTCCAGATGTGATCAGTAAAGAGATGACATGACATTAGAGACACCAGGACTACTCAGAATGTTATATTATTATCATAATGTAATTTATTATAATATTGAACTATTATTACTGATGTGTAATTTTGATGGTGTAGTTTGCCAATTTTAAGTACTTAATATACTGTTTAGCAATTCCATCTTTAAGAATGCATCATAAACTGGATATACAGTACATTTGAAGGTAAAGTCTACATGTCCATATACATATGTATGTCAGTATTTCCCTCTGAAATGCACAGGAGAGATATAAAGTTGCAGAAAGTTGAAATAATTAAGTACAAGAATCTCAAAATTGTACTTCAGTACAGTACTTGAGTAAGTGTATGTAGTTACCACCACTATTAAAAAATGAGTCTGGTAGAAGGTCATGTTTTAGAGATACAAGGTTGAAATCGAAACGCATCACATTTATAATTGTGCTAAAGTTAAATATGAGAGAGGACAATCAAAAAATCTCAATCTTTTGTTGTTTAAATCAACAGCATTATGCGGACAATATTTGAACTGGGTCAGTGAAGCAAGATTAATATTCATAACAATGTTTATCATTTTATTGTATAAACATTAGGGTGGTGACAGCCTGTCTGTGTAAACAACCAAAAGGCAGGCAGGACTGCTGAATACTGATTAGTGAGCAAATAGCCAAGTCTGCAGAGCACACAGCTCGCAAGGTCTCTGATTGTGAGAAACCTGTGTTGTAGATGTGAAATTTCCTCTTATCTTGGTTATGAATAAGTATTTGTGATGTTCACAGATGTGCAGGAAATGCCAAAGGTCTTCTGTCTGCTTGTGTGGTGTCCAGTGTGGTGCTTCAGGATATTTTTAGTTTTGAAGACAGCCAGGTCACAACTTCTAATCAGCCAAATAAATGCAGTATTCAATCAAAGGAGGTGGCAAAGTACATACTGAATGTTATTTTGCTTTTGATAAAATGTATTCAGTCCTCAGTAAATGTCAGTAATTACAGTCTCTATTCTATGATGAAGTATTTCTGTTCATTTCATTGGTTTGATGAATATGAAAACACTGTAAATGAAGCCTTGGCTGCTTCAGTCACTAGAGCTTAATAAACACCTGTGGGAGACTTGGCAGATTTGCCTGAAACAGCATTTGTCACACCAGCATCAACAAAACACCAAATCATGGCTCCTATTGTGGGAAAGACTGGTTTTATAATTCTCAAGCTGAGTTTAAATTGCAAGTGAAGTCCAAGGCGAGGCTGTTCTAGTGACTTGTAGTAGTCTAACACCTTATTACAACACTGTTTTATCGGTAGCTGTTTTACTAATCTTGACTGAAATGCACGTCTATGTTCTCTGCGTGTGTGATTCAGGGATGTCTCCTCGACAGCTTTGAGCTCTCTCCCGCCTAAAGGGCTGGGGCAGGTGAGGTTTCTGAAAGCCAGATCCGCTTTTGCTCTGAAGAGCCTTCCTCCCCTGGAAAGCCTGGCTGAGGTGGAGGAGGCTGAGCTCACATACCCTAGCCACTGCTGCGCCTTCCACACATGGCGTCGGAAACAAAGGTAACCGACTTGCTCGCAGCGATGTAACAGATCCATTCACATCTGCATAAAGAACAAAAGCTCTGTCCAGTGAATACAGATCATCTGCAGTTTGGTAATTAGCAGTTTGGTGTATTGACATACTGTGAGGGCTAACCTTTTCCTTCCTTTTATATTTAAAGGGAAAATGCCTTGAGGAACTTCACAAAGTCGTGTGATCTAAGCAAAACAGATATGTAAGTACGTCAGTGTCACTTAGGGACTGTTTGAAAATTATTGGAGTTGGGAGGGGGCCTGAATCTTACTGTTTACTTTTTGAAGAAGGTAACATCACATCTAGCATTATTAATATTTTGTTTGGACCATTCCCTTGATATAGAACCAATATCTCAAACTAAGATGACACTATTGAATTGTTACAACTCATTTTACCATTGATAACAAAGAAATTAAGATGGTGTACTATAATGGAAAGATCATTTTCACGTAGCACACAAATCAAACAATAGGAGTGGAATTGGCAGTTATCAAAATTATGAAAAATAAATCAAAATGATGCACGCTATTTACTAAATATTGCAACTGTTACTGTCAATTAACAATAACTTTTTTTACACATTTAATTTTACTGTGGTTCTGGTTTATGTCAAAAGACAGACGTAACATAACAACAACATAACAGACAGAGGTGCAGTTGTTGTTCTCATATGGCAAAACACATAAAATCTATCTTCTATGAAAAAAAAAAATACATATATATATACAGTACATAACCCTCTTTTCTAACTCCCCTCCATCCATAACTTCTGTACAGTCCCTTAAGCAGATAGTTGTCCTTGGTCAGTTCCTCTGGGATTGTTATGATAACGTCAACATCTGTGTGTTCTTCAGAGAGCCCACTGCAGATGGTGTGGACAGTATTAATGACATCAACTTTCAGTATCCAGACCTGGAACTGGATTGTTTCAACGACCCCTTTGTCAAGTGCAAGCCAAAGCCGGATGCATTTAACCCTTGCGAGGACCTGCTGGGCTTTCACTTCTTGCGCTGTCTCACCTGGATAATCACAGTTTTTGCTGTGACTGGTAACCTGACCGTGCTGGTTATCCTCCTCATTAGCCACCATAAGCTAACCATCTCTCGATTCCTCATGTGTAACCTGGCCTTTGCTGACTTGTGCATGGGGCTCTACCTGATGCTCATCGCCTTTATGGATCACCACTCCCGTCATCAGTACTACAACCACGCCACTGAATGGCAGACAGGCCCCGGATGTGGTATAGCAGGGTTTTTGACAGTATTTGCCAGTGAGCTCTCACTATATACACTGACTGTGATTAGCCTTGAACGCTGGCACACCATCACCAATGCCATGCATGTAAACAAGAGGCTTCGAATGCACCATGTGACAGTCATGATGGTGGCAGGCTGGGGCTTCTCTCTGCTAGTTGCCCTGCTCCCTCTTGTGGGGGTCAGCAGCTACAGCAAAGTGAGCATCTGCCTGCCCATGGACATCGACACACTGGGCTCTCAGGTTTACGTGGTGGCTGTGCTCATTCTGAATGTTTTCGCTTTCCTGGTGGTCTGTTACTGTTACATATGTATTTATCTCAGTGTCCGCAACCCCAAGCACTCCACACGTCATGGAGATACAAAGATTGCTAAACGTATGGCTGTGCTCATTTTCACTGACTTCATTTGCATGGCACCCATCTCCTTTTTTGCCATCTCTGCGGCCCTGCGAATGCCCCTTATCACAGTGTCTCACTCAAAGATCCTGCTCATCCTTTTTTATCCCATCAACTCCCTCTGCAACCCTTTCTTGTACACAATCTTCACACGGGCCTTCAGGAAGGATGTGTGCCGGATCCTGACTCGTTGTGGCTGCTGTCACGTCAAATCTAACTTCTACAGGTCACAGACTCTGGCTTCGCACCTCACCTGTAACCAAAAACTGTCCACCAGAAAACCTCACTCACTTAGCTTCTACGCCTACATTAAGAGGAAAGGTTGCTTGATAAACAAGGGAACCACATGATCAATAACATAGATAATTTTATTGTAATTATTTTAGCTGTCTTGTAGCATTTCTAAGTTTAGATCAGGGTGTCGGTCTTGTACATGGCATGCTTCAGATCAGATTTGATCTGGATCAGTTTACAAAGTGAGAATGTCATCAGTCAGGGTCAAGACACCTCAAATTGAAGACAACAGGTGATAGGGCTTCAATTTCTGCGCATATAATGTGGTACAAAGACGCAGATGGGTGGAGCGGGAATGGAGAACAAATAAAGCAGGCCAGTTTTTTCTCTTTTTTTTGCAAAGCTATCTTAAATCATATTATTAATGGTCAAGATCTAGCTATATAAAACAGAACTTGTGTGAGATATAAGACGTAGTTCTGTAGAAGATCTTTAAACAGAGGTTTAAGCAGAGATTTTCTATCCATATAACAGTCAAGATCTTAAGCTTGAACACAATGTATGAAGTAGATACGATCAAATGGAAGTGTTTATATTAGCTCGTCTGTTCAGGCTTTTCAGTCTAATGTGTGTTGGGTTGTTGTACTCAGGAGACATTTGTGCTGAGAGGCTTGAAGACTGCAGACATGCCAGAGCAGCCACAGGAAGCCAGTAAAAACTGGGGCCTGGTCCATAATAAACAATTACTGCTGTTCAAAATGTCCCAGGTTCTTACAATAAAACATTCTAATTTTTAAAAAATGTGGTCAATTATTTATGCTAACCAACTTTTTCAATATGTTTATCCTATTGGCATCATCTGTGGAGATTAACAGAATATATCAAGGTTGACATGCCAAACCTCCATTCCTTACTCATTGTTTACTGCCTAAACTTTTTATAAAAGCATATACAGTGCTGCTTGAAAGTTTGTGAACCCTTTAAAAATTTCTGTGTATCTGCATAAGTATGACCTAAAACGTGATCAGAGTCCTAAAACTAGATAAAGTAAACCCAATGAAACAAATGAGACCAAAAAAAAATCATTTATTTATTGAGGAAAATGATCCAATCTTCCATATTTGTGTGAGGCAAAAGTATGTGAACCTTGCTTTCAGTAACCATATAACCCCCTTTTTGCAGCAATAATAACTTCAACCAAACGTTTCCGGTAACTGTTTATCAACTCTGCACATCGACTTGAAGGAATTTTAGCTCATTCCTCCTTACAGAACGGTCTCAACTCAGGGATGTCGGTGGACTTCTTTGCATGAGCTACATGTTTTAGGTCCTTCCACAGCATTTCTATAGGATTAAGGTCAAGACATTGACTTGGCCATTCCAAAACATTATCTTTCTTCTGCTCGAACCATTCTGTACGACTTGTGTTTTTTGGGTCGTTGTCTTACTCCGTGAGTAACTTTCTGTTGAACTTGAGTTCGTCAACAGATACATTGACATTTTCCTGTAGAATTTATTGGTACAACTCAGAACTCTTAGCTCTTCAATGATTGCAAGCTGTCCTGGTCCAGAGGCAGCAAAGCAGCCCAAACTATGATACTACCACCACCATGTTTCACAGATGTGTTAAGGTTCTTATGCTAGAATGCAGTGTTTGCTCATCACCAAACATAATGCTTCTCATTCAAGCCAAAAAGTTCAATTTTGTGTTCCTGTTCCTTGCAACTCTGCCGTGCATATCATTGATGTTCATGGTGGACTCATGACTTTAGCCACTGCAAGAAAGGCCTTTAGGTTCCTAGACGATACCCTGGGGTCCCTTGTGGCCTCCTGGACTATTACATGCCTGCTCTTGGTGTGATTTTTGTTGTTCAACCACTCCTTGGGAGAGTAACAATGGTGTTGAATGTCTTCAATTTGTACATGATCTGCCTGGCAGCCAACTGGTGGAGTCCAAACTCTTGAGAAATCATTTTGTAACCCTGTCCAACTTGGTGAGCATTAACAACTTTTTGTCAAAGGTCCTCAAAAATATAGTTTGTTTGAGCCATGACAACTTCCACAAACCTCTGTTGTGAAGCTCAGATTTTGGTAGTGAAGATCCAGATTTCTCTTCTTTAAATAAGGCAGGGCCTCCCAAACTCACACTTGATTGCCATCCCATTGATTGAAACACCAAACTAATTTCCCCTCAATAATCCGAGAGGTTCACACACTTTTGCCACGCACAAATACATAACATTGGATCATTTTCCTCAATTAATAAATGTGCAAGTGTAAGGTTTTTATCTCATTTGTTTAACTGATGTCTCTTGATTTAGTTTTAGGACCTGAAAGGAAATCTGACCACATTTTAGGTCATATTTATGCAGAAACAGAGAAAATCCGAATGGGTTCACCAACTTTCAAGCAGCACTGTATTTCAGGACACTTTTTTACTTGGACTGTTATGAGTGACATGTCCAAATACATTACTCAGCACCATCTTAGAGAGTGATGTAACTTTTTCCTCATCAGTGCAAACCGGTCCTGCACAAATAGGTTTTCTAAAACAGGATTAAGGTATTTTTCTGCAATTGTTTACTGTATTAATCTAATAAAGCAAGTATATAGGATGATGGACACATATTTGCATAAATTTCAGCACACTCTTTGGTCAATGTATGCTCAGTGCATAGTTTTGGACAATGGTCTTTGATTTACAAAACCCAGTGCCATAACTCTCAGCCTGTATGTGGCTGGGAGTTATACATAATTCATGTGGTGAAATTCTATAAAATATTCTGTGTGGGAATACACACAGTAGACCATTTTAGCTACAAGAAAAAAACACTTTACATTTTTGGACTAACAGGGAATGATACAATGACTGCACCAAAGGATGTCACTCAAACTGTGACTTTGGAGCGTACAAGTGAATTAAAAGAAACAACTTCAGTAGCAAAATGATTTTTCCAGGGGTTTGCCACTTTTTTCTTTGGGTTTTGATTTTTTTTTTTCCTGGAGCTGTCACCATCCCTACACACACAGAGAAATTCTCCCAGCTGTGATTAGTTGTGAATAGCTGTGGGACCAGTGCCCATCAAAACTACACTCAAAAAAATTATCAATTTTAGCATGCATGCTGACATTCATAAGTGTAATTAATTTTGTTTCATAACACTGATAACAAAAAATCATTTGACAACAAGGCACTGCAGGCTTTGTAGAGCTTTCCACAGAAAGAAAAGCGTTCATTGAATGCAACACAGCAGTACAGCTCAGTGTATTTGATGCATGATTAAAGGCAAAACATTACAACGTTTGAAAAAAATCAAACAGCACATTGGGTACCATCAAAGCAACATGATCATGGCAGAAGAAAACACAACAGGTCAAATCATGTTTTGCTCCACTAATGAAGAAAACTAACATAAATTCATGCTGTTTGTCTCAGTACTTTGGATTCACAAGCACTGATGTAAGTAATTGGCTGTAGCATTGAAAATGATTAGCAGTACGTTCTGATAATTGCTGTGATAACATAGTGACAAAACAAAAAAAAAACCTAAAGTATCAGTAATTTTGCACAGCGGTGTCTTAACTGCCTGCTTTGAGAGCAAAATTACACCACCAAGAGGTCTACATTTACTGATTGTTTTCCCTTTTAAATTATTGTCTCCTCTTTCAAACAGGATTATCTGATCTGTCCAGGAGAACTAAAGCTCATTACCACTCTGCTTCCCCAACAGCTTTAGAGAACACATAGTCTCTGCCACCATAACACATCACTCCATCTTTCAAATGGAACTTCCAGCGGTTCTTACTACGGTGAATCTGCAATCAAGAAAAAGTACAATATTGTTTTATATACAGTTTTGTTGAGAGGCAAATAATCGCGAGCAGAGAAGCAAAATGTTCTTACTTTGTCGTACTGGCAAACAATTATATTGTCTGTGTCAAAGAGATCTGGGATGTCTTGTTCAATCACATCATCACCTGAGTTCAAAGGATCCTGTATAATGGAAAGTGGGTTGCAAGAAAACAGCCATCAGAAACTGTTAAAACATACAATCACATTCATGCTGTTGATAAAATATGCATGCTGCTTGCAAAAAGTGCTTCCTCTGTAGGAGAGGAAGCAGAGTTCAACTACAGTTTTCTTTTCAGAGATTTTAATGGTAAAAAAATAAATAAATTGCAACTCATGAAAATGTATGTTACTCTCACTGTCTCTTACCTCCTCCTCTACATCAGCGAGCTCATCGACTCCTTCGCTGTCACTGCTGGAGGAGATGCTGTTACCACCGCTGCTTCCATCTCCTTCCTGCAGGGCCTTTATGGCCTCTGCGTTGATTATACCCAGAAAATCATTCTCTTCCAGAGGAGCTCGCTCTTCTTCCTCGATGTCAGAGTCATCTGCGGGACCATCCAGCTGAACGATGTCTGACAGTTCACTGTAGTTATAGTCCAGGTCCAGCTTAGGAGAATGAGAATGAGAATCAGCTTTACGGTCAAAGTATGTTTATGCATACAGGGAATTTCTCTTAATGTACACAAAATAAGACAACAATCTTCAGAAATTAAATGAAACCATTTCTGTGTATTTGAAAAGAGGATACAAATAGTACAAAGAAGTGAAGACTGCTGAGATAAATATTAAATGGTATGAAATGTTACTTTATATACATATAGTACTGTAGGTGGTTATGCACAGTATATACAGCCTGTATTGCACATTTGTATTTGAAACTAAAGAAAGATCATGCCATGCTATGTATTAGTTATGATAATCAGTAAATGGAAGTTTGCAAATAACTGCTATAATAAAAATACTATTCTTTGAATAATTGGCTGAATTGGTTTTGTGATGCCACAGCAGAATCAGGCATTTGAGGTTTAAATGGAATTCATGCAAGTAATTTGTAATCAACATACTTTAACTCAAGAAATCTTGATAACATTACTGCTGAATTTATCATAAATTGAAAATTTCAGGTGAATAAAAAAGGTGAACTAACTATTAGTAACAATTCAGTATTGCACTTCCACAAGGTGTGAGAACTCGTGAGATAAAAATAAGAATAGTATGATCAAAGTCAATGCAGCCTAGGCAGATATACAGAGATATCCTGACTGGTATTAAGATAGGCTCTGTATCTGGATAGAGTGAAACCAATGTTAAGATGTTAAATCTGTATGCTATCAGATCAGCTGCATCTGGAGGTGGTCTGGCTCAGATTGTGATCAGATCTCAGTGGGTAGTTAATGCAACCTGTACAGTCTGACCAAAGAGATCTCAGTCAACTCTGCCTCATCCTGCTGAGTGAGACAGACAAAAAGGTAGCAGCAACACTTCCCATGACCTGTGCCGCACTGTGTTTAATTGACAAGAGAAAACTTATTTAGGCATATCTTAATAATTTTCCTCAGACTTAAGTCATCATACAACTGTTGGTAGGTGAGTTGTACTCCTCATGAGTAAACTGTGTATGAAATCTGTGGAGTGCCACTTTAACAACCTATTTCTATGTTGGTTACCAGTATTTCCTTAAAAAGGTGGATATTCTCTTCAAATTACCCCAAGAATTGCTTCAGACTGGTTGTCAGTCTTCGTGGGAGCAAGATTCCTCGCCCTTATGGCTTTTTCTCTCTCCTCCTCGATCACCTCTTTGAGGATGTCATCTATGTCTCTGCTCTTTAATTGAGCCGTCTGTGTCAAAGCCTCCTCAGTGCTGATCTGGAAGTCTAATAACTGACTGCAGGGCGAGGCGGTCATACTGAGGTTTACAGGCCGTGGACTCGGCTTATCCTCTTCCGGTGTGACCTCTAGCTCTGGAGAGGGGGCTGCCTGAAACGGCAAGGTCTTGGTAACAGGAACTTGTGGCTGCAGAGGGAGGCTGCTTTCCTGTCTAGAGGGTAAAGTGGTGCTTGGCTGTGGCGGCTGAGTGACAGAAGCAGCTGGCACAGACGATAGTCCCAACTCCTGAGGACGACCAGCATTGGGTGAAACTGTAGCTGCCTGAGGTTCAGGAGCTCCCTGTGTGGGTTGGGATAAAGGTTCCTGACCTGCCAGGGCCTGAGTGACCACTACAGGGACGTTGACCTTGTAAAGTTGACCTTAGTGAGACAAAAAGGAAGAGTGACTTGTGTATTTTTACTTATCAGTCTAGTTTAAAAACTAAAATATATTTAGGCCCATCACAGGTGAAGTTATTGCGTACCAGAAGCTGTTTGCAGAGTGACTCCAGCTGGTATCTGCACAGGGTAGGATAACCCAGCAGGGAGAGAGAAAGTAGCAAGTGTCTCCGAGTTGTTCTGCAATCAAATTTTGTGCAAAAGAAAATTCAGCATTTTTTTTTTTTTACAGTAATTTAAAAAAAAAATAGTGGGCTAATCAAATATGTATGTAGATTCTTGTCTTAATGATGTTTATCTTTTATTAATGTGTTGACAGAATTGTATTTGTAATATTGTTTGGATCTAATGTTTGTATTTGATCATGTAAAGTTTTAATAATTGTAATAATTAAGTCAATTAACTAACCACTCATAACCATAAAGGAACACTTAGACATTTGTTTGCTTTCTTGCCAAAAGTTAGAAGATAGCTTAGCTTAGCATAAAGATTGGAAACAGCTTTCCTGGCTCTGTCCAAATGTAACTAAATCCACTGAGCAGCACCTCTAAAGCTCACTAATTAACATGTTAAACCTGTACAAAAAACCTTGCAAACTGTGATTTCAGGGCAGTTATGTTGGACTATTTCTTGGTGGTGTGGAAGTAAGGGTTTATCAGCAAGAAAGCAAATGAACATATTTTCTAAAATGTTGAACTATTTCTTTAAGGTGAATTGGTCAGAGAGGTGATGTAAATCTTAATGACACTTGCCTTGACTGGAAAACTGCGGATATTCTGACTTGAGGGGATCACAACTGAGGCTGGGAGCAGAGATAAGTTTATTTTTAAATAAGTACATTTTTAAATTACAATCAGTGATAAGCTGCATGAACTAACTTCAGATCAGTTCAAATGTAATTCAGGATTTACATTTATTCAATGCTTTTGTCCAAAGCCAAGCACAATTGATGTAGAAAGGTGCTTGTTTTGTTGAGAAGCATCTAGAGCATGTTACCTGTGAGTTCTTGATCAGCCTGGCTGTAGTTGGCTGGAAGCTGCAGCACAAAGTTAGATGTGTTGATGTTGTTTTTCCTGAAGTCTTCCATTGCCCTTGACTGCATCATCTTTGATTCCCAAAGCTGCACAGCAGAGGACACAGCAGTCTGTCTTCCTGCTATGGCGTAGACTTCCACGCTAGATGATTTAACTTTGATGTAACTGACAACTAGAGTCAAACTGAGCAATTTATTTCTTTTTAAAAATGAAGCAAGGATTATATAGATTATAACTTACATGTCTTAAATCGTCCAGGGCGCGATCTTCAAGCCCTTCATCCAAGAAGAGCTCCCTCATACTCTCAATCACATCATCAATTATGGACAAGTAGAGTTTGGCCTGTAATTGTTCACAAAAAACTGTAAATCTGCTGTTTGTAGTTTTATGAATCAAACTCCATTCAAATATCTGCTATATTTTTGTGGTTTGTGGAAGGCTGATGTAGACTCTTGCACCTGTATGTAACTTACTATAAAACTCAATCTTTATTTCAGCAGACAGTACCTAGAAAAAATAGCCCACTGTTTTTTTTCTTGCTAAAGTTTTTTATTACATTTCCAATCTCTCCACTGTGCATTTCTGTCAGTTTCACACTAACATTTCCAAGTTGAAAGTTAACTGAAACAAAACGTTTTATAACAAGAGAAAAATGTATTTAATTATACTTTTTACACAGGGCGATATAGAAAGCCATGTGCCCTAATTGACAGATTTTTGGACGAGATTTAGTTTGACACCATGACAAATGAAACTCCACGCAGTTATTCCAAATAAATTGCTTTGCTCAAAGTGCCATTTACCTCAGAATATAAATTGTGCTTTCATGAGTGTATTTAGGCTACTTAATGGAAACACTTGAAGCAAACAGCAGCTTTGCTCACCACTGGGCCTGTGTTGGTCAGCATGATTCAAGGCAGAAATACCAGCCGACCGGTGATAATGGACTTCCATCAGCTTGAATAGCACGATACATGCAGTTAACAGCCACAAAGTCAAATTGTTTTTCCTGCAGCAGCTTGATGGAAAACGCACACACAGGTGATAGTAATCAAGCTCCACAGAGAGGAGTGATTGGAGCATGTTTGCTTGGATGATGGTGAAGCAATGATGGTGGAGTTACTGCTTGGGAATATTTCCTGTCTTATTTCTATTCCCCTTATCTATTTAATTAATAAGATAAAGTTAAAATTGGTTGGAATTGACAATATAATTTAATTTCATACAATTTCACTGTGAGAACTTTGGCCACTTGCTGACTGTGTAGACCTAACCACATCAATTCTGTGATAACATTTAAATCTTTCTCATAACTTTTGTCACCTCAGTTACTTTATTACAGCAATGAAGCTCACAAAATGTTGTACTCATTGTATTAGTATACAAACAAGATATTTAATGGTTAGGTTAGTTATTAGATAAAAAAAAAATTATATATTAAAAAAATGTTGAAGTTTGTTAAGTTTGTTTAGTTGGTAGGTACAAACTCAACAGCCTATTTTTGGTTCATATGTAGTTATAAATTTGCAAAGATCCTCAATAAATTAGACTCTTCACACTTCTTTGACAGACAGAAAATACAGTTTTCAGTGGGTAGTTTTGTGTACGAGCATTTTTCAAAAGCAGCTGCTGTGTAACTATTCATTCTTAGGACATTTCTTGGAAAAGGTTATGTAATTTGGTAGTACACTGGAAATGTGCTCCTTGTAGAGCTTTTAAATAAATAACCTAATGTGCTCACATGCAGTTTCCTACACAAAACTACACACTGAAAACTAAGTATTTCCTTTCTGTTAAAGAAATGTTAAAAGTCTACTTTATTAAGAACGTTTGCAGTTGCACAACAACTACATATGAAGCAACAGCGGGAGCCGTGACCCCTGCTTCCTCCGACCATCTGTTAGGCGTTGTTGGCACCTTTTCAACATTGTAGGTTGAGTCCTCTGATGAGGATGAGAGTGTAGCAACATGGGATATTTCTGTGCATATTGCAGTTGCTGAGACCAACAGGTACTTACCTTTCACTTCACTACAAAGCTAGTCTGGGTTCAGACTTAAGATCTCCTGTGAATTCTATGAAGGGAAGCAAAATTACAAGAAGATGAGTCTCTTTAATGCCCCTCTTGACCCATAACCATATAATAAGACAAGGTTTCTTTAGCACTCTACATGACCCAGAACCTGCAGGTCGAGGCTTTGCTCACTTTCATCACCTTAAGAGGCAGTGTGAAAAGTTATGTATTAAAAAATATATATAACAGCAGTCTTGTTGGATGTCAGCGATGTAGTCACCAAGAGGCAAATTCAATTCAGGGTGAGATACTTCACCCTTCTGTACTGTGTGCTATCTAACTATAACACAGTGTGCAGCACTTCAGAAAATCATTCCCTACAAATGATAGTTTATTGAGCAGCAGCCTGTCAGCACTCACTGCTGTATATCTTGGTCTTCAAAAAAAAAAAAAAAAACTGAGATGATGGGAAAAATTGATTTGAGTTGTGCTGTTTTGACACTTGGTGAGGTGTATAATTGCAATACATTACTGTGATGTATGTATAGTTCTTCAGGTTCATGGGGCTACAGGCTGAGGCTTAGCGTGGGCCGTCATGTGCAGTTTCTTTTTAAAAGTATTCTGACACTAAAGCATGACCTTAAAGGCAAAAATAAAACTACCTACATACAGGTATGCTGTATAATACTGGCAGTTTGTGTGTAGATATTGATTCTACCTTTTTTACTACATGACTGGTAATATTTTAGGGTTCATTGGTTTTACTGCAAACATCCAGTAAAGCCCTTCTTGCTGCTATCTGACTGTGGGAAACAGTGTTTTAAAGAGAATCACATAATCATTATTCAGTAATTATGACACATCCTGCCATTAAAGTGTTTTCATTTCACACTATACATGTGAAATATTAATATTCACCATCTACATATGTGTATGTTTGTCATCTGTAGAGAAGAACACAAGTCATTCATGTTTAATTCAGCTTTTACTCTTGATGTACATAATATCCAGCATAAGCCAGGTACCGCATGAAAGACATCATTGAAGGCCTTATTGTTCATTATGAAGTTTCACCACTTTTTTTTTTTTTTAAATCCAACTTATTCACAAACCAGAGGCAAAAAAAGGATCAAATAATAAACATTTGATTTGCTTAAATAACGTTACAGTCCTCCAGAATAAACCCTTAGAATGAAGTCAAAGGTCAGCTCAAGGTAAACAGCAAAAGTAATGAGTTGCATTTCATGCAGAAAAAGAAAAGATGATATCTCACTTAAAATGCAGCTTTTATAATAAATTATATTGGGACCAAATGTTGCACATGTTGGTTAGTTTATAAAAACGCACTTTGTTTGGAAAAAGTAAGACTGTCTGCAGCTGCTTTTTGGAACAATGCACTTCTGACACAACATATTTAATGGTCTGCTGGTTGTTTCATGTTGCTTTGACAAACCACATTATCAAAGTGTTGTTTGCTAAACATCTATAGACTGCAGAATACTGAGATGCTTAGAGCACAACACTAAAACATTATCTTGGCACTAGCGCAGAATTTACTAGAAACGTAGAGTCTTCAGAAATCGTGAAGCACAGTATGTGGAATTCAAATATTTACATAAAGTCGTTTAAGTGTGCAACAAAGGGCCTAACTGCAAGCATGAATTGAAAATGTGCTTTTCTACAACACATTGAATACTGCTCATTACTCAGGCTGTTTATCTCATACGGCCCATTTGGCATACACTTATTCAGGCTGCCAATCATTCTGGAGGGCAGTGCAGATGATGCAAATGCAAGCTTATATACAGTATTCATATAAACTGAAATTTTACAATTAAATCTATTAAATGTAAAGTGCTAGGCAAAAGGACCGTGTTAAATTGTTTGTTAAGTCTAGAATTATTCAGTCTCAGTTAAGGATACAAAACCTCCATTGGAAATACTACCAGGCTACGTGTAATTAGATGAATTTGCCACCAGATATAAGCAGAAAGTCCCTCATCACCCTTGTTTTTGTTTTTTGTTTTTCTTCAGAGTTTCTTTAGTCATCACTGTGTCATACAGCCAGATTGCCTCTGTGACTCCGTTTCAATCCATTTCTTCTCCACTTCCACCTAAAAAAAAAGAAAGAATCACATTAGTTGTGCTAATAAATAAATATTTCAAAATCACAGCATGTACAGTAGGGGCTGTGCATGGATTTAGCAAGGTATAAAAGATACAAAGGAATATTTCAATTTTTTTGAAACATCCTACCTGACAATGATACCGTGTCCAACTGGTCACATGTTTCTGTGGCTGGATGTCATTCTTAGTGCCCAGTGACTTGACTCTGGTCTGTGACACAACTGCGCCCATTATTTCGCATTCCATCGTGACAAAGGGGTACCAGTCATTCGGAATCTCCTGATCAGATCCCAGCTCTAGCTTGCAGGAAAATGAATGAGGATGATCAACAGCTGCAAAGTAGAAAACAAAGGTTACTTGTAGTGTAGTTGGAGTGGCAAACAAACATATTGAACACATCCATGAGAAGCCGAGGTAATGAGAAAGCAATATGTGAGATAGTAGTGCTAGGCTAGATTTTAATCTCAAAAAAAATGTGTTACCTGTATTCTTTGCGGGCAGCCTGTCAATCCTCCAGACGATGGCTGAATATACATTCTCATACTTGACGGTGCCAATTGAAACCTGCATGACAGGCTGTGAGTCTGCAGCGCTGATGGAGCCCAAGCAGGCGTTTCTGTTCATGCGGGCCTTCAGTGACCTCTGTCGCAGTAAGGCCACCGTTTGTGTCACTTTGACCCAGTCGCCCGGCACCGGCACGCGCACCATTACGTTTTCACACAGCGGGTACGAGTCAGACATCCCCGTGGAGTTGGACACAAAGGTTGGCGTCATGTTAAGAAAGGCCTGGAGCTCCACGTAGGCGCCTTGAACTGTGACCACGGCTTTGATCGAGAAGGGGATTTCTGTGCAACCCAAAAACATCGTCTTGTAGCGCATCAGCTCCACCCTACATGCGTCGGGAGGGGAGAACTTAATCAGTCGGGATCTCTGAAACTCTGATTCGTTCACACATTTGTGAAAATGGCAGTCTGTGATCTCCATCCTCAGTTCGCCGTCCTCCTCAGAGCCGTAGCTGGAGTTGAAGCGCAGCAGCCCGAGGTCGTTCAGGGCGAGAAAACAATCCCCTAGTCCATTCAGAAATGCGAGACAGTGAATCTGTGTGAAGGCTGTCCGCTCCATGACTCCTCCGAACTTATCCAGTTGTATCCATATATGATCCGTGATCTGCAACGACAGCTCCTGTTCCTCGTAGTGTCGCCTCTGTTGGTGGGGCACGGACAGTTTGAAGATCTCCTCCTCCATGGAGACGACCAGGTCCTCCATATCGTCATGCACCGTGGAGCCAAACTTGAGCAGCTGCTCCGCCTCCGCCTCATGATTGACCTCCAGCTTTGGGTGGTAGCGTTTCTTTTCGGTGTAGGAGAAGAGTTCCACCTTTACTGTGAGGACTTTGCGGGGCTCGCCGTGGCTCTCCAGTTTGAGCTCTGAGAGCCTACATTGAGGGAGAAGTTGGAACTCTTTGAAAGGCTTCTCCAGCCCTTTCTCATAGTACATCTGTAGCACGCCTCCCGCCAACAAGCGGATATAGATGGGACCCCACTGTCTGGAGGACATGCGGTTCTTTTTTTCTGGAATCCTGAGCATTACCGACCAACCGTCTCTCTTTTGGCTGCGAAACAACCCCCGAGGGACGAACTGAGATGAACCATCACTTAGAACCTCGTTTTTGCAACTTAGCCGCCTCTCCCCGTCTCTTACACTCCCTGCTTCCTGGTCCGTCTCTGTTTGTAGGCCTTCCAGTTTGTGGCAAACGTAGGAGAAGGAGTTCTGGAGGTGGTCACGTGGAGGCTCGCTGCCGTCTTTGGTCCGAATAAAGAAACGTGGTAGGCTGTTGTCAGATTCTGAGTCTGAGGAGGAGCTGCCCGCATCTGCGCTGTTTGTTGAGCCATCCCAGAAAGGGTTAAAGTGTCCTGATCTCCCCTGGAAAGAAGGGAATGGGCTTGGTCCATCTGAAGTTTGAGTTGGGGCCTCTGGTGCGGGGGAGGGAACAGAGGTGTTGGGTGTGCTGGAAAAACCGTGGAAGAAGTTGTTCTTTTCCCTCGTGTTTGAGTGAAATGGGGATGAGCTGCTCGGAACCCCACTTACAGGAGTGCAAAAGGGCGTGTTACATGGTACACAGGAACTGCCACTAAGACTTGAGTGGCTTTGAGGGGATTCCAGGGAACTGTTGAGGCTCCAGGAAGTGTCTCTGATCGGAGGAAGCACTAATTTCAGACCGTTGGGACGTGGTACCGATGCTTTGATAAGCCCTGGTGACTGCAGGGGCTTCTGAGGTGACGAGAGCGGTGTGTTGTCATCTTCAAACGTGACCCAGTTTGAGTGATTTGTAGAACACATGGCTGACCAGTGAGCGCTTCGAAACAACAGTTCCTCCTTTATTAACTGTACCCCACTTCAGAGGCCTTCTCCTCTGTAAGAAAACAAAAATAGAAGAATTAGACAACACTGAAATAAAAGTCATTTATTTTAAAAAAAGGTACATTTTTAAGATTTTCCAGAGATAACAACATGATCTTGAACAGATCAACTCTGATTTGCAAGAATAAGTCACTTTATCCTGTTGGTAGAAAAAAACAGAGAGAGAACTCTTGGGGATATAAATATTGTAAAACATATTTCCTTAAAGTACTCCATTAAAGTGTAATGAGATACTGACCTTGAAAACTTGGAACAAGTATGTATCTCAGCTCCACAGTTAACTAAGGCTTGTTTGATGTAAAGGCTGAAATAAGCGTTCTGCACTTCACTGTCAGTGGAGCAGCAGGAGTTTTTCTCAGTGACACAGCATATTAAAGCCTTATTTATTTCTTAGCTTTTCATACAAACATTTATTAACCAAACTGTCCTGTAAATAAACTATTGGACAATCTTTAGAGAGTATGCTCTTTAAGCTACAAAAATGTCAAATAAATCTTGTGGGAATCCTTTAATCGTCACATTCTTGTTCATCCTGATCTTGTCTTTGAACTTGCTGCTGTGATTTAATGCAGATTGTAATTAATAACTTTACAAAAGCATCTGTCATATGTGAGAATTCCACTAAATGCCAGCTGATATGATTTGTCTTTATTTAGATAATTTAGCAAACAATAAAGAAAATGATACAGTGCTGGAGCCTTTATGGTCCTTTATTGTCATTTCTAATGTAGGCTTGAAGTGAGGAGTATTAATACATTTATACATGAATAAGGCTAATATAACAGTACTGATTCTTCACCTACTGTAAATCTTAATATTGAGATTTTGGGCTACAAATGATGACAAACTGATTCACAGGATTGTGATATATTGTGATAGTGGGGTGATGTTTTGAACCATGCTAACATCATAGCTCTATGGATGTTGGGCTGTCTGTAAGTCTATCCATCACTCTGGTTCAGACTTATTTATCTCAAGATTTATCAGATGAATTGTCAAATGGTGTCCTTGTAAGGATGAATTGTAATAATGTTGGTAACTTCCTAAACTTTTCATTTAGCGCCATCATCAGGTCAAAAATTCAACAAAAGTTTTATCCAATACTCTTACAGTTTATGAACTCCAGCCAAACATATGACATTCCCATCAGCCTCAGCTGTACATTGTGTTCAGTGCTAATAAGCATGCAAACAGGTGAACATACCTGTTAAACTTCACTGTGTTAGAATTGTTATTGTGAGCATGTTAGCATGTAGCAATGCTGTGTCTAAGTAGAAGCTCCTTATTGCTACTGGAAGTGAGGAGTATTTAAGAAAGATAAAGAAAACATTCCAGAGAAAAGAACACTTAAATGTTATTAAAAAGGAATGTAATTGCAAAAGTTTTAGAAGTTCAGACGTTTTGTGATGCAAATTAAAGAGATTAAATGTTGCATTTTAGAGTAAATGTGCTTTGAGATGAAAATAAGCTAAATATTTTATAGCAAGCCTGCTCTAATGTTCGCCTGAGAAAGTTAACCATAATCCTGCCACATTAACCAGCGTGAAGTCAGCTGTGAGAACCAGGTATAATGGTGGCAAAGCAGCCAGCACTGCGTGAAGTTTCAAAAGGAACAAGGCTGTTTAAATCTTAAACACGCTTTGTGAAGATCAATGTTCCATCCACTCTGGTTGTGCAGATTTTGTTTTTGAAGAAAACAGAGAAATTAAATATTAAAGAAGTGTGGGAATGCTGCTAAACTACAGTGTTATTCAGGCTAATGAGCCGATGGGCAGAGAGTAAACATGTTGTAATCTTTATACAATCTTGCAGTTAATTTTCCTGCTAGTCAATCACAATCTATCTTTTGATGTTCTGGCAGCTCTGCTCTGTCAACAACATCAGGCCACAGAGAAGCCACTTTTAAAAAAATATGTTTAGCCTTCGTCTCCCCCATAAAAATCCTGAAAAAAAAGAAAAAGAAAAGAAAGAAACTGAAAGCAGAGAACTTCAATTACAGCCTCTCTACTCCCTTCGTGATCACAGCCATGACTTGCATGAAGGAGACATCGAGTGGCAAGTTCCTCCCACTATAAATAAACAGGGAAGTGGGGGGTTCTGATTTAGGGTGGTGGATTGACAAGTCTTCAGTCAAAATCTGGAGTAAATCTTTCTAATGAGAGGTTGTTTGCAACGGCATGCAGACATTTCCACGAATCCCCCCCCCCACCTCCTCCCCTCCTTGCCTCTCCGTCTTACGGAGTCCCTCAGTTTTTGGTTCAAAGAGACGGGCACAGAGAAGGATGAGTTCTCCACAGGGGGGTTACTGACAGTCTTTCAGACTTATTCCCAGTCTGCTGTCTCTTCCTGGGCTCTCTTGCAGGCGCTACAGAAAACGAGACGCTGCTAAATCTACAGAGGACAAAAGAATACATTCCTCACATTCCTCTGGGACAAGCAGCTTTGCACACAGGAAATACCAGCACGCTGTATTTCGTGTGAACTGACAACAAATATTATTTTAATCTAATTTTGATCACATTTCAAAAATGCACTAAATTAACAGGTCAGAAATTCTGGTTCGTCTGGTTAATATCGCTGTCAAACTTAACAAAACAGTTGAAGAGAGGGAGTCTGAGAAGCAGAGAGGGTTAAACAGGCTAATTACAGTAATTAGGTAGTTCATAAACATTTGAAACATGTCACTATTTTCAACTAATTTATGATCTCAATACTTGGGAGGTGAGAAAACGTCACAAGGTCATGCATCTATAATGTGATGCAAAAACAAGAATTATAATACTAAAGAACAAGTTTGCTCAAGTTTCTCTTACAAATGCTGTGAGTGCAGCACTGTAATTAAGACAAAGTGCAGACTGCAGCATTTCAGGTTTACCATCACTGATTATTACTATACTTATACATTATTACAGTTGCTGAACAAGGAGGAAGGTAAAATGCGAGAGTACTTGATGACTGAAGTCACTCAATCATTATAATTGGCGCAAACTGAGGGATAATATGTTGCCAAATAGTAGTAGTTAAAAAAAAGGCCAGTCAGCGTTTTGATATTCCCACATGAGCACCAAGCAGACGGGAACATGTGTGTGTAACGTGTCAAGTGGAACAAACTAGAAAATTATGAGAACTGAGTACAAACTCAGAAAAATTGTAATCCAGAAAGAGGAACTGTGATCACATGCTGAAACTAAACGAGATATGAGAAAACAAATGTTACAGCTTTGTATTCAGCCTTAAATGATCTGTCTTTATTATACTGTTTGTAACAGTCATTTACTTCAATTGTTTTATTGAAGGCATGTTATCTACCAACTGCACTTCCTGTATTGATAATGGAAGGGTGAAATCCTTAATGACATGAACCAGTTGCCTGAAAAATGATGACTGAGAGGAAACTTAAGGAAAAAAAAAGCTAAATATATATTTTAAAACCATGAACTTTAACTTAGGAGACAGATGCTTCCTGGTGACATGAGATGGGTTCCTGATTAGTTCTTTGGATATTTCCTGGACACTTGCACGGTGGAGTGATGTGTTTTTCTTGGAAAAAACATATATAAATAACATAGGAGACTACCCCTACTTAGTTTGACAGGAGTAGACTCCTGATGTGACCACAACGACTATGTAATCTGGTGCAGAGCTGAAATATGACGACTCATTTCCAGCAGCGATGTGAGCTCTGTCAAACAGAGCACAAGAGTAAGTTCGGGTGCTGCTGGGTTTTTCCCCCCTGAACACATTAAAAACACAGAATAAATAAAAATGACTAGTTGTTTGTTTCTTAAAGATCCCCTCCACACATGTATTAAGACATACATACTCTGCTTGAATAGTAATGTGTGTTTAACATGTTTTTTGCTGGAAAAAAGTGCGATTCCTGTGTGAAAAAACCCTTAGAAAAGGCATCTCCTCCTTCTCTCTCATTAAAAATTCTATAAATATGCAAATATTTTTCATTTCACACTTTTAACTGTTTGACACAAAATGTCTCCTACTTCATTGTAAAGTTCATTCTGAGTGTTTGTGCTCTAGAGGCTTTGAGTTTCCACATCATACTTGTGTAAGTTGAACATTGGACAAGGATTGGCTTCCAAACTCGTTGTGATGTCACAGATCCTGCTCCTAGGCTCACCCCTTAAAATTGGATTTTCAATGAGTTCAGAGGAACTTTCCACTTTCAGCAGATGAATGCGAAAACAGTCCTCTAGTGTCAAACTCTGCACGTACGTCATTCTGCACAGTGAAGCTCAAACGTCCAACTGAAGTAACGAGAAGAAAAAGGCATATTTTGAGTGGAGGAGGACTTTAAAGTTCAGATCAAAGGTGCAATACTGGATAAAGATCCAGTGAGAATGAATGGGACACATTTGTGTCAATTGTAGCAAACCTTTCCACAGTTTCACTGCAATTAATTTGCTCAATTATTAGTTCATTGTTAACTATAGTGACTCATTTTTATTGTAAGCACTTACATGTTGACTAATACATGGAAAATATATTTTTATATGTATCCTTTACCTATTACAGATCCAGTATCTGCTTTAAAAATGGACCAAAATGTCAAAATGACAACATTCATTCAAAATACAGACATATTTTCAGATTTATGTTAAAGAAGCTTGAAACATAAAAAAGTCCATATTTCATCTGAATGGCGTCAACATGAGTGAATTTGTTTAATCCTGTTTAGAAAGCTTCTTGAAACATTGTTACAACACATTCCTGCAGCGCGAGGTCAGTAAACGCGCCAGACAAAAACACGAGTTAGCTTACCGGTAAACAACATAATCTTTTTTTCTCCCATAGCAACTCGGACTGGAGAGAGAAAACAGTACAAGCATGCTGTCATCCACAACAGAGCCAGGCCCGTGTCCCGGGACACAGAGGCCCACCTCTGGGCTCAGTTCTGCGCCATTGTTTTGATGCGAAGTCCGGAGTAAAGTTGTCACTCTGGGTTACTTTTGTCTGACTCCACTTTGCACACGTTTCACATGCGCCATTCACTCACAACAACATCACAGTCAGCATTTATTTAGTGAAGAGCGGACCAAAACTGTTTTAGGTCTTTTGTAACATGAACTATCACGGCTCCCCTCACAACAACAAAAAAACAGATGTGAATGCAACCAAATGTTGTAAATACTCACAGTTTCGCAGCGGCTCGCTCACTCAACTCAGGTCATGACTTGTGTTTTGATGGACGCGTCTGAACGCTGATGTCGGCCGGTTTTCCTCAAAATGGCAGAGTGTAAATCCAGAGAGTTATAACAGCGCGGCGGGCGCTTCCCCTCCGAGTTCACTCAGACTGTCCTCCTCCAGCGGGACACTGCAGGAATGAACTGCGCCGCGCTGCGTTCAAGTCCGTAGGAAATATCACTACCACAGAGATGGATGTACTTAAATGTTGCAAGAAATAGCGTTAGATTTCAGTGAGTACACAACACACGCGCGCGCTCCCATTAGTGTAAATTAAAATAATCGGTATAGCGGTTACATTTAGATGACTGTAAGTAGACAATGGAAATATAATTCAATTAAAAAGGCTCATGTTGTGTGAATGCTATTATGCTGAATTTAATCCATTTCAGAGTACGCACAGAGCATTTCAGAGGGAAACTGAGCTACCAACACCGTGTATTTACATGTAACAACTTAAAATTGTGCCTTCTTTCAAAGAGTCAGCATTTTAGGATTTCAAGGATGGACTTCGATAAAAAAAAAAAAGTTAACCACAGTCCGTACCAGAGAAGTCGCAATGTAAGTAAGTAAGTATGTCTTTCCAAGAATTTACTTCAAACTGTTGTCGTTTTGCAATACATAAGTAGACCATTTCAAGCAGGGTATTATGGTCACTGTGCTGCTTGAACTTTAAAGAGACAACAACCAAAAATATGTTTTGTGACGTCAATTTTGTCCATGTCACCAGCCAAAAGCTTTCAAGTGATCTTTTCTGATTTCTTTACTCCTTCGACCTATGAAGCAGTGTACCAAGGAGCACATAAAAGCAACATGAATTCAACTAGAATGACATAACACGTTTTCCTTACAAAATAAAGTGACGGCATCAAACGGTAATCCTCGAGTTCTCATATGTCCAGTTAAATGGTACTGCCTCATTTCCCAGTGGTCAGGGTGTGTTACATGGGTTTTTTGGTTTTTGTTTTGTTTTTTATTACAGGCAATTTAAAATTCCTACAACTCTCAGACATGCAACACAAAAGCTTAGGTCAGACACATTCAAGGATCAATAATAACCAGGTGATTCTTGTTTCACTGTTGAGCAAGCTTTTTTAAATTTTATTTTGTTTCACATAATATGTGCTTTTGAACAGGTTACACTGTGAGGATACAAGTATTGTTTTTGATCAGTTTAGGGGGCGTTGGCAAATCTTTGTGATCAAAGGTTTGCTGGCAGGTGTAGATCAACAAACAAGAGGTTTGAATGGACTGTTAAAAACCACTGCTGGGCCTTTCTTTCATTTACCTCACCATGTCTGTACAAGCCAGAGAAGTTCTGTTGAATTGTAAACTTTAACAGCACTCATGAATCAGGTTGTCTAAGCACCAGTTACAGTAAAGGCCAACCTCTCGGACACTTCCCAGTAATCCTTAGTCTCCTTTTGAGACACTCAAAAAGTAGCTGCAGATTTAGTTTTCTAAAGTTTGTGGAAAATTTTGTAACCTCAGAATAAATGCCTTTTTGTGTTTATATACATATATATATTTAGAAATGATACAGTACAATTATATCTTAATTCCAAATGAGTGTATATTCACATTAACCCTTTTTATCCGTACAGAGTACAACATGAATTTAGAGAGTGCTGCACTACACCAGGCTTCGGAGTGCACATCCACATTTACTTTGGTGATAAAAATGACTATTGTTAAGAATAACTTCACAGAGACAGACTGACACCATTTTACAAGCTCTGACTTGTCCATCCTGCCCTTTTCTTCTAGGTAAACAGTTAATCAGTGCTTCAAGGCATTTTTTTTTCTTTTATCCAGCTCCAAAGGACTGAAAATTTTCCATAATAAAGAATGAATTCAAGTGTCTTTGTTAGTTCTTCACTGGAGGTTTTAAAGCCCTTCTTCTTGTCATATATGCATGTGTTAGAAGGGATATTATGCTGTATGTAAACATACAGGCCCTTGGAACCACTTGCACAAATAATCTCAAATTTGATCTAAAAAAAAAAAAAATCTAAGTGTAATAAAACAATACTCACATGTTGTAAAGCCTGGTGCCACAGTTACACAATGAGACAACGGTCTGCACACATACAGCCACACCAACATTTGCTCAAGTTTGCCTCCTCCCACAGATAAGCAGAAAGAATGCAGTTTCAATTTCTCTCACACGTACATTAAGAAGGAAAAGTACACACATTGATCAACAGGGTTTGGTCTTCAAGTCTTAACTTCAACTGTTTCAACTGTTTATCTTCCTCTGTCCCTTTTTTTTGGGAGGGAAAAAAGCTGTTTATCTCCCATCCTGCTTTGGCCAATAGGTCAAACAGCAGCTTCCGATAGTTTCAGAATGCATGTTTAGCAAATCATGTTATGTTATGTTATAACTGGTGCTTTGACATGGAAAAGAGGGAAAAAAAGAGAAGCTTCTTCAGTCAGACACGTTCAAGCCCCCACAAAGTTCATTTGCCACTGCCTGATAATGGAGAAATCTGACGCTCATGTAGCCGTCCTGTGGTTGTGGTGACGGTGGTGGTGGTGTTGATACCAGGACGCTGCTGGGAAGGCTCCACAGTCCACATCTTCCCTCACGGTGCCCTTATGATCCCAAATGGAGCCAGTGTTTGGAGAGCAGCTCTAGCGACCTTTGTTCTTTTTGGCGTTTCCCTGAAGAAAGACAGAAAAAAAAGATAGAAAAAGCTCAGCCCTGCAAAAAAAAAAGAATCAAGATGTATCCAAGATTCCTTTTGCGTTTAAGTGCAGTAGCTCAGATTTGCATTCCATTTCATCCAATTTCAAAACATGCCGGGGCTGGTTTCTGGCCTTCCAGAGAAAATTGCTACCTTTAGATGATAAACGTGTTCTGTCCTGCGACTTTCCAACACGCACTCATCTGTGTGCATGCAGTAACAAGCAAACGTAAAAACCAGGCCTCTCCGTTTCTGCAGCTTTAACTTAATGATTTTCTCAGATGGTTCCAGCAGGTGCTTTTCCCATCAGACCCTGAGGCAACCACACCGCCATCAATGACCTCCTCAGTTCACCCTCGTAACTGACAGAAACTTAACAACATCACGTTTCAGTCCAAAGCCTGAAATGATCCCTCACGCTACCTGAGGCCACTGGATTTTTATTACTTCTGTTTAGTGAGCTTTTGGAAACCAAGGTAAACAAAACAAACATTTTAAAAGGCTTAACAAGAGTTTAAAAAGAAAAAAAAAAAAACACCAGAAAGACACCAGAAACTTTGTCTGTGCTTTACCTTGCTGCCCAGTTTAAGCGTGTCGATTTCCTCTCTCTGTTTGCTCAGTGTCTCGTTCATACTGCACAAGTGGTCGCTCATCATGCTGAGCTGGTCTTCGTAGCTCCTTTTAGTTGTAGCCAGCTCATCCTGTATGGCAGACATCACAGTTAAAGTGAGATGTGAGTGTCTTCTGCGTCAGAAGAACTGAACAGTCGTGGGAGGAGGCTGACGTCTATACTGAGACAGGAAGCTCTTGGATAACGAGGCTGTATTTTACCTGCAAGCGTGTGATGTTCTGATTAGCCACTTTGACCTCCTCGCTCAGAGTCTCCCGTGATTTCTCTGCAATAGCTAATCTCTTGGCCAAAGCGCGACACTAGAAAAGGGAAGAGCAAAGTTAAAAAAGAAAAAGAAAAAAAGAAAGAAAAAAAGTGTTGTCCCTGGATAGGTATACAGCATAGGTAAAAAGGCTTTTCAGATCTTTTTCAAACGCAATAAAAGCAGACGTTTCTCTGAGAAATGAAAATATTTGAAGACGGCGTCAAAGGTAAATGCACAGTTTGAAAAAGTGACAGTTTAATACCTGAGACACTGACTCGAAATCAGCTGCAGTGCTGTTGCTATGATACACAACACAGATGACTGACATGTCAGTTAGTCACAATGCGACAGGATGTCACTTAAACAAGTATCTCCATTCAGATCAAGCCTCACCATAATACTAAAAATAGTAGGTGTCAGTTTCTCATGGGAAAAAAAAAGAAAAAAAAAAAAAAGACAACACTTAAATACGTAATACACACAAAGAAACACAAAGTACAAAGAGGAAAGAACAAGGAAACAAGGTAACACACTGTTAACTTGTGGGTCTGTTTCTAATCTCCCTGTTCTCAAATGAATTACAGAAGCAGACAAAAATAGTTGGAATGATTATAGGAAGGAACACATGAAGGAACAGGGTGACTGACTGTTCTGCATCTGCACTAAACGTATCTGGGTGTTTAAACAGTGTCCGGCCCTGTTAGAGTTTCCATACTCTTACCATGATTACTTAAAAAAAGGCTGTGTGTGTGTGTGTGTTGCTATGAAATGGTCAGTTCTTGTACTATGAGAAGTCTTTTTTTTTTTTTTTTTGAGATAAACATTGGAGTTAGGGCGTCACCTCAGAGTGGAAGTGAACGGCTTTGCTGTCAGAAATCTGGAGCTGAGTGGTGAGCTCTCCGACTCTGGTCATGTAGTGAGTCTTTATAAGATGCTCCCTGGACTCCTCGTCTCCCACCTGCAAACACAGACACAACATTCAGATAGTTTAGATTTCTCGCTTTTTTTTTTTTTTTTTAACTTCAAGAAATAGTTTATTTCAAATGCTTTTTAAAGAACTTGTAATATAAATGTGTTCATTTGTAAAAGTGACAACTCACATGCTCGACTGTGGGTGTTGTGCACAACATACCAACCTGATGACAAGATATAGAAAAAGAGATATATCAGAGAGATTATAAAATCCACTTCAAGCACAGACAGGCCTCTAAAACCGCAATGACAAAGTAGCAGTGTAGGAGATAACAACAATAAAAGCTAATACACTGTGACTAGTGATACAACAGCTCTGGATTGTGTGTGTGCCCCGTGAACTCTGTACTGACTTGCATAAACAACCGTATTCTTCTGTTCTGCCACATCAGCACATTGGAAGTCTGAGTTTTATTAAGCAAAAACTTGCTTAGCGTGGGAGCTACAAGCAAGAACGATAATACTCCCTTTGTTGAAGCAAGTCAGACATCCATGCCACGGGCAGGAAATTTCCTCTGCAAGCAAAAAAAAACAAAAAAAAAAAAAAACAAAAACGTGAAACGCAACAGCCAGTAAAGAGCGACTTGTACCAGGCTGGTGCACAGCGTAGTCTCTTTTCCTGGAGCTTTCAGCTCCATCTCCGTTTCCTCGTGGCTCTGTGCGAGCGTGCTGGCCGCAGCCGTTTGTGAGTTTGGACTTCCTCCTAGAGCCGCCGCGAGCTGCGTTTCCAGGTCTGCGATGCGCTGGTTCTCTTTCTCCAGCCGCACCTTCCCCAGCTGGGCCTCCAGGAGCCAGTGCTCCTTCTCCTGCTCCAGCCGAGCAATCTTCTCTTGGCTCTGCTGCACCTGCGGGAGGCCGTCGGGGAGAGGAGAGGAGCGGACAGTGAGCTTGTGGGAAGAGGGCTGAGCAAAAGTTGGGAGAAGTGAGAGGGCAGCAGTATTTAGGGAGAAATGGGGAGACTATATAACAAAGCAGTTTGTAATGATAATGACAATCTATCTGTGGAGCAGATACAAGATTACAAGATTAATCAGATTAAAGAAAACCCTAAAAAAAAAAAAGCTTATGGGGCCCGATTCTGCTCTCCTGAGCTCTTTAGACAGTTTCTTCCAAAACCTGGAGGCTCAGATGGCAAAAGCCCAATATGATTTATTCTTCTGTTATGACAGCATATTTGAAACTGTAGCTTCAGTGATAAATTTAAGCATGCTGATATGGACCTAATCACAGATTTGTCTGTGTGCCTCATATGTTTGTAACTTGCTCAGGACAGAACATGTACTGCCTCATGGAAAAGCTACTCAGTTCACACCCTGTCCCCACAGAGTGACTGTCTAAAATATCACGTGACTGGGTTGTTTTTTTTGTGTGTGTTTTTTGAGGCAGATGTTGCTGTTTTTATGAAGATTTCTGCAATATTATCAACAATCTATTTCAAAATCCCCATACTGTCTTTCCTCAGCATCCAGTGATGCTATTGGTCTTCTGTTTCTCATTTTCCCAGACTTCTTTAATCTTAATGCGACCCAGTGAACACAAAGCCACATAAAAAAAAAATGCACGTGGAAACATGTCATGACTCTACTTTAATCCTTATGTTATTATGCCGCTGCCTTCATGGCAACCAAATCTTGCTGGCACGCTGACTCATGACTGGTTACATGGTCCACATAACACTAAGGGCCTGCTTGTAGCCATTGGCCAGATGTAACCTTTCTTTAAAAGTTATGTACAGTAAAAAAAAAAAAAAAAAAAAAATCAAATCTGAACCAACAGGTATAGTATAAAGAGAGAGTTTTATGAAGCAAAACTGAGTGTCATACCTGCTGAGTGAGACCTTCTCTACTCTCAGTGGAGCT
This sequence comes from Euthynnus affinis, assembly GCA_029490765.1. Lineage (NCBI taxonomy): Eukaryota > Metazoa > Chordata > Actinopteri > Scombriformes > Scombridae > Euthynnus > Euthynnus affinis. The sequence continues at coordinate 11,348,382 of CM055852.1, read as the reverse complement.
GGTGAGAATACGACGGTTTGACAGTGCTTCTCTGTATGGAACAGACTGTGGCCGGGGCTGAATGAAAATAAAAACATGCATTTTATATTAATAATAAACGTTTATTTGTATAGAACTAATCTTATGAAAGTTACAGTGTTTTCCATGGAAAAGGAATGTAAAAAAAAAAAAAAAAAAAAGAATTTATAAGATTTTACACCTGTAGCCGGTCTAATCTTAATGTGCAATGTTTGTTCAACTGCAAAGGCCTGGTCATCCTTTGTCACCAGCTGAGACCTGGAAATACTCAGTAGATTTAAACATAAGCTAACCTTTCTGATAGCGTGGATATAGTCAGCTGCTTTCTTTTTGTTGGCCAGCATGCTCTCTGCTTGCAAGGGGTTGAGAGCTGCTGTGCTGCCTCTTGAACTGTAGCCTGGTGACGTGAAGAAGTCCAAGTTGTTGCTGAAGAAAGTGGCAATCTACAAGAAAACAGGAATATTGTCTCATAGCACTCAAACAAAAAGAAATATTAGCATCCTCCTTAGCTAAAAAAACAAAACAAAAAAAACACTAATTAATGCCTACATTTCTTAATGCAGATACTCAGCATTCTGCTGTGCCTCAAATTAATTGTGTATATACAGCAAGGGAATGATTACACCACCAAACATGATCAACGTCTGAGCAATTAAGCTTTTGCCTGCAGAGATGTTTCGTTCTCAAAATGCAGCTCACTCCACATATCGTGTGCCAGCGTGCTATTTAACTCTGCAGCCCACCGGACTGTGCCTTCCATCAGCAGACACATCTCAGGCAACGGTTCACTTGATTCACAAAGAGAAATCATTTATCGCTTACCCTGACTGGGGAGCAGCTGTATGGACGGTGATTTGGATGGTATCTTTGAACATTTAACTGCTGCCCACCTGAGTCCTGCCTCTCTTGTGTTCTCACATCAGTGGCAAATTACCATCACGATCCAGTTGCAGAGAAAACTACTTACAATTAAGCCTTGATGTGTTGCAGCCGACAAAAAAAACAAAAAAAAAACAAGACTAGGTCAAAACCTACTATGTGGTTGGACTGTGTGTGAAACACCATAAGGCTTTTAATTTGAAATGACGGATACAGGAAGTGGCGACACATGGCGACAGCCAGCAAGCGGTGTGTCAGTGATTCACTCATTCAGTCGGGCAGTCATGGACTTTGGCGTTTATAGGGTTGGCCCCTGTGGTCCAGCCATAAACACATGCTTTAGGAAACATAAACCTGGCTGCTGCCTGCCCCCTGGCGGCCATACCTTGCCGGTGCTGCTGTTCAGTGAGCCCAGAGATCCCAGCAGGCACTCAGTGGTGGTGCAGAGCTTCTGGGTGACAGTGGGGAGCTCTTGCTCTAAGCTGGCCTTCTGGTTGTAGTGCTTTGACATTTCTGGACACACAGGGAGGAAACAAAACAGCAGGAGAGGCATTTATACCACCTGTTGACTTTAATTGTATATTTTGCAACAAAGGGTTGATATTTTATAATGCTCTTTCACTGACTGAGGTGTAAATGATGATGTATTGGATTTTCACAATATATATAAATGTTATAAAGCTGCAGGATTGTAGTTATTATTGTGCCCAAAAAGAAAGCATCAAAGAAAAACAGCAGTCTACACAAAAAATTCCACTCAGCTAAATGTGTCAGCTGTACAAAAGTGTCTCTTCTCTACCCGAGGGGAACTAAATGATACTTCTATTTGGCATCTCAGTGTGATAGATGATGCACTGAAGCCTTCTGGATATTTACCGTACAAAAAAAAAAGGGCTTGTGGGTATTGTTGTGAAAATAGAAAAATCTGTCAGAATTTTGTGAACGGTGACCACGGCAAGGTAGCGATGTGAGGGTATTGTTGTGCTGTGTCATGCTGGTTGTGAAGTGACTGCGGGATCAAAAGTGGCTCACGGTGCTGCTCACCTTTAATGGCGTCGTGAAGACTGTGCAAGCAGGCGGCCAGCTGGGTGAAGACAGCGGAGGTGCTGCTCTGTGGCATGGCGTCCTGTTGAACACCTGAGACACAACGCACAGTTTGTACAACAAGCATTTTATCATTTCTGTAAAAAAGAGCCGATTCCAAACAGTGAAAAAAAAAAAAAAAAAATCAGGAAAAAATAGCTCAAATGGCTTATGTTAACCTACTGGGTAAGGCCAAAAGGTTAATGTAGTTCTGCAGTTTCTCAAACACAGAAGTTACTTTCTTCATGTCACTCTGCAACTCCTGGTTTTTCGCACTAAGGGCGGCAGTACAAAGAGGTACCTCGCACTCTTCCTCCAGGCTGGAAGGAGAAAAGAAAAAGCCATTAACACAGCCTCCTCCAACTCCATTTCTGTAATACACACATTCTCACACACACACAAACACACAGACACAGTGCTGACCTTTTCAGCTGGTAGGGAAGAATCTTTTGTAGAAAATGGGTGTACGAGGAGAAATTATCAGCGAAGCTCTTCAGTTTGACCACGGTCTCCTTCAGTTCAAGAAAAAAAATAAAAAAACAATTAATGGTTGACTTTATACAAGCATTATTTAAAAAAAATAACTCCGTCCAAAAAGCACTCACCAGTACTGTGACAGTGTCCTCTGTGATGCTTTGGTGTAACTGCAGGAAACTGTCCTCCAGGGGGCGCACATAGGCTGCATTCTCATGTAGATACTGGGAGAACTGGGCAGAGAGAAAGCTTGTACAATGAATTCAATTTCCTGTATACAACCAGTGTTACCATTAGTTCACATTATGGTTCATGTGTAATGTCTGTATTTCTTGTTTACAGCTGCCTAACCTTCTGGTTCAGAGGGGAGATTTGTTCAATAGAGGAGTCCAAAGGATAGATGTGGACTCTCTGCTCCGTGTACGAGTGGAAGTTCAGCAGAGCAGCCACAAGGTCCTGAATGAAGCTCAAAGCCTGACCTGCTACATCCCGGGCCTTAATCTGTATCAAGAAGAACAACAAACACAAGACACACACTGTTGTATTAGTTGCTTTGCTATGATTTGTTTTCTTTTAATACATATTAATACACAATTATCTGTAAATTCTTAAGGATTATTGTCAGTGTCCTTAGCTGTTTGTTAGTACCAGAAAAAATTCTTCTGAAAGAATTCTGATATGATAAAACTGAAAAGTCTGTATTTTAAAAACAAACCAGAAAATGAGAAATAAACTGTAATTCCAAATTACACATGTATTATTGGAGCTAAAAAAAAATAAATGCATGATAAACACAGCAACACATTGCTTTTGTTTTCTCACCCACCTGGTGCCTGCGATTGTGTGGCGGCACATTTAGACTGTTGAAGTCACTAAATTCTGGAAAGATGGGAGAAAACAGAAGTTACAACCAGAGCAGAACCTCGAATTTGAACTTTACTGACTCAACAAACACTACTTAAAAGGTTAAGCATCCTGCGCCTCACGTGCAGCATTACAGCTTGATGTAACATTACACTACTTACTACAGGGCAGGAGTGTTTTGACGGGATCAGTGACAAAGTCTGCGAATCGATCTAACCTTTCGTTTTTTTGTCTGGGTGGCTCGGCGCCAGATACTCACTGGTGTCATTGAAGGGCACTTTCTCCTGGATAACACTGCTGCTTTGTTTCACCTGTCTGTTGAGTTCCGACTGGCATCGCCTCAACTGCTGCTGACTGCAAGGAAGAAAAATAAACAACAGTTTAACCTCACAAATCAACTTCAAGTTGTGAACCAGAGAGAACTGTGAATAAAAAAGGCAAATGTACCACTCTTCTGTTCGCAATCTGCACTCTTTCGCTTCCCTCTCCAGAGTCTGTGCCTTCACCTGTCATAAGAGAAAAAAAAAATTATACACTTCACAATTTACACCATTAAAACTGACACGTTGTTAATCGTCCTCCCGTCTCATCCTCCTCTTTGCCTTTTCTCAAGCTCATTCTCACCTCTAAGCGTGCCTTGTCACTCTGCAGCCTCTCAATAGTTTCCATGTACTTAGTGGTGAGTCCGTCAACTACAGCCTGGTGCTGCTCTGAGTCTTTCTCCAGCTCCTCTAGCCGTGTTTTCAGCTCGGCCTCCTGCCTCCTGTGCTGCTCGTCTGCTTCGTAGAACTGATCAGCGTACAGCAGAAAACGAGAGTCATCATATGCACTGACTCCCCGGTTTCCTAGGTTTCAATACTAAAGAACAACCCTTACTTGGATATGAAGTCGCTCATTCTCTTCTATCTTTTTCTGCAGGTCCTCATCAAAAACATTCTGGGTCTGCATGCCGTGCTGTGAGGGGGAGTCTCCTTTAGTCTAGAAGAAGATATAATAGAGCCTGTTGATCACAATCTTTTGGCTTTACAATCATTGTGTTTAGACATGAATCATATCTGTAGTTTGCACAGTTCATAATCACTCCTACAAGTAATATTTTTGCTATCAGATGAACATTATGCTCATGTACAGGTTGTACAGAGGAAACATCCGGCTTCCTCTGTACAACCATGTAGGCACTCCCTCGTATTTCCAGCCCTCATGATCACCTTCCCCTTTTTGCCCTTGGCTTCACTAACAGCCAGCTCCTCTTGAAGCAGCTCCACCCTCTTAGCCAGCTGTTGGTTTCTGAAGCTGAGACTGTCCATCTCCTGCTCCTGCTTCCTCAGGCTCTGGTCACGCTGCTTCAGCTGCTCCTGATAAGTAAAAATAAACATAATGAATAACACACGACGGGCATTACGATGCTCTACGTGTGTTCTTAAAAACCAACAGTTGAGCGAATCGCTACCTCTAAATCACAATGGTGTCAGATATTGTATGCACTGTTGTTTTTGAAGAATGTGTAGTACACTTAAGAAAGGGTCCCTGACAAATAATGCAGCATTATTTTTCTATTTTTATATGTCACTTCTTTACCTTTAAGGAGGTAGAGTTGGCCTGTTCATCCACGACTGCCTTCTTCAGAACCTGGTTCTGGGCACGGAGCTGTGAAAAGATACAGAGGAAAATGTTGAGACGTACATTAAACATGAAACATAATCAATAGTCGATATTCTTCAGGCATCTGATTGTGAATAAAAGTTTCATATAGCTTGTCCTCTAACATTTTTTAAACCTTCAAGTGTGAAAATAATGTTAAGTGATGTTTTGTTAGCAGTCCACACTCTGTATCCTAACAGAGCACCTCTGTCATACTAGCATACTGCTTGCTTGTGTGCTGGTCTTTGTTCTTTATCATATTCCTGCTCATTACACTTTACTAGAGCAGGTCAGATTGTCTTTAACACATAGTTAAACTACTGTAGCATTATGAGTTGCAGTTACATAGTCAGCACTTTCTGGGCAGGATATGGTGCTCGGCTAAAGGGGAGATCAGAGTCAAACAGGAAACATCACGCACTCCGTGTGGTGTCAGCTGACACAGAAACACAGGCTTCACTGTCACTTGTTAACAATTAACCTTTAAAAAAATGTTAGCACTTGAACACAGGGTGTTTTGAAAACTTAAAAAGTTCAAATGTCATGTAGAGGTCTACCTGAATGAATCTGAAAACTCAAAATATGTTTAAGATATGAAACTCAAATATTTTGTGACCTAAACATATTTAAATTTCAGAGTCTGTGGTTTGTTGGTGCTGTTAAATTGTATTGCTTTACAATGACAGGACTTTGTGATGTTATTATTGTTCTAATATTATCTACTCATTCATATAAATGGGATGGCCAACATATTATAAACGTTTCCCAGTATAGAAGGAAATACAAGTCAACAGACTAATCATAAAGTTTATATTTGAGTCAACATCTTTCTTAAATGGTTCAACAAAAACTGGACCTACCTTCATGGTGGCAGGATTTATTGTGTTAGATTGTATTAGTTATGACTAGGAAAAACTAATAAAGAGCTGAGTGTATCTGATTACACTGACAAGAAATCCAGTGTTACATGGTGAGTTTCAACCAGGGCTGCAACTAATTATTATTTTCATTATTGATTAACCTGTTGATTATTTTCTCGATGATCAATTAGTCGTTTGGTCTATAAAATGTCGATAACTGTTTCCCAAAGCCCAAGATGCAAACTGAATGTTTTGTTATGTCCCGACCAACTGTCCACAACCCCAAGATATTCAGTTTACTATCACAGAACAGTTAGGAAAGTAGGAAATATTCACATATGAGAAGCTGGAATCCGAGAATTTGGTCATTCCTTTCACAATTAATCATTTAACAAAATAGTTGGTGATTATTTTAATAGTTGGCAACTAATTAATGAATCATTGCAGTTCTATTTTCAACTCTGAAATCCACTAAAGTAGCTTAACCTTCTGTGTCTTATGTGTACAAATATGCTAAACTGCTGAACCTGGCTTCTTTGAATTTTCTGGTCCACCTTAAAACTGCCATAACGGCACAAACGGCAATAAGACTGAAAATCAGTTTACCATTTCATGTCACTGCACCATGTTGAGAGGTTAGTAAGAAAAAGTGCCAAAGTAAAAATTAATAAAAATCAGGATCATGATACTCTGTGATGTCCCCGTCGTATTGGAGTATTAGTTTCTTTAGACTTTTAAATACTGAGCAGGTAGGGCCGAAGCAAATAGGCAGAAATAGCAATAAGACTGAATATCAGTTTACAATGAGTAAGGGAAAATAATTGAAAAAAATGATACAATTAAATACCAAGTCAAAGTCGTTACTTGATTTGATTTGTTTTTCCATTTCGTTAATTAGCTGTGACTGAATAGCGCCATCTACAGAAGTTGTGACACTTTTTTAAGGTGGACCGGAAAATAAAAAATGAGAAGCTGTGGGAAAAGAAGCCATTTAAACACCATAAATTAGCTTGAATAATGAGCAATATTCGTCTTTGATAGTAGATACATGACAGACATAGTATTAGCAATTGGCTAATGACAGCTAACGTACCATCTTCAACGAGCGAACATAACCAGTAGTTTACCTTGGAGTACTCCTGAGCCAGCTTGCTGTATTTTGTTTGCAGGTCGGTAACGTTAGCCATGGTTACTGGAAACCTTAGTCCTTTTATTATCCGTTGACTCTATGTAACGTTTTCCAAGCTCACGGTTGTCCAAAACGTTTCTTCACACTGTCAGTTGCTTCAAATGTTGACGTGGGAGACGGTGAGCTTAGTTAGCTGCAGCCTGGCTAGCACAGGTTAGCAAGCCCGCTGTTGATATTATTACGTTTTTCAGGGCGGCTTATCCCGTTATTTGGTAAAAAGAACCTCGGATACATTGTGACAGGAGGACGGCCATGAGTCCCGGAGAAAGTACTGGTTGGTAGTTATCTGATTTAACCAACGCTACTTTGTGAAGCCGGATGTTATTCCGACTTGACAGCACTGCTTTTTTAAGTTAGCACTACTAGCTAACCAGCTAGTAGCTAACTAGCTAAGTAGCAAAACAAATCCAGACACCGCGACCAGCACATGTAGGTCAGTGTTATCTGACAGCAGCCGTGTAAACCTGCTGCGTCTGCAAAAACTGATTAAAGAGAGAGTGCAGCTGCTGCTGAGCTAGCGAGGCTGCATTGACAGTCCATTCATCTCCTGAAATACTTTGATTTTTCTAACCCGCAAAATCCTCCCCGTATGAGATCCAAGCAGACACCAAGCACAGAGGTCAGAGTTCAGACAACAGCAGACTAGTGAGCGGGTGTGAGCAGGGCGCCGCCTAGTGTGTGAAAGACTAGTAAAGCAATTTAGACAGATGGATTCAGATTTTACATGCAAAACATATGATCATATCTGATAAATTACGCTTTTTTTTTTTTTATAAACTATGAATCAGTATAGACAGTTGTTGAGATTAGCCCCAATTCGACTAGCAACAACATTAAAATATTGCTTTCACACCAGAATCATATTTATTTACTGGCCAAGTAGCAAGTACACAGACTTCAATGTGGTCCAGATGTCAACAGAAAAAGCAATAAACATAAATATTACACAATAAACATAAACACAAACAAAATTGTGTAAGAAAGGGGACAGTAATTTACATTTCTGTGTAGAGGCAATGGACTATGTGAATGCATACTGACAATAAAAACACTGCAAAAAGAAGAATATAAATTGACGTATGAATACCCATGTAGATATCAATATATCAATAAATAATAAATAAACTTAGTAAATATATTGAGTGTAAATAAAACTATGTGTATTAAGAGGATATATACATTATGTACAGTTAACTAATATAAAAGAAATCTATATACATCTTTGCAGGACAAACAAAGATACAGTATATACACACAATTAGAATGAAATATGGAGGTGAATATCAATAATAATAATAATCCAATAATATAATTTGCTGGTTATACCTCTGTGCTTTTACTAAATGAACATTTTGAAATATATTGCAATATACTGTACCTATTTGTAATATTAAAGGTAATTGTTAATAGATCTGAATATGATACCAACATCACACAAAAAGAAGATATTCTTTCCGCTTCTTTTACTTTTCCATTAAGAGCCCTAATGCCATTTACAATTAGGTGCTGTGATGTCACTGATAAATTATTTACTGCTGAGGTTGCATTAACAAAAACAAGGCCAGAAATCACAAGCGGTTTTGTTGCACAGAATAGGATGGTCTCGCACATGACCTCGTTTGGGCTTCAAGTGAAATGACATGTTGCTAATGCAGCCATCACGGCTCAAATCCTACACGATTAATTTCACCTAATCCATATATAATCTCCTCATATTTTCACCACACAGGATTACTATTTCTTTAAAGAAATCCTAACTGTGTTTTTCTTATTAAATTTGTAAAAGTATCTACAAAAAAAGGTTTATGTGATTATTTTGTTCCCAAAATAAAAAATAAAAAGACATTTCCTCTGCTGCTGTTTCATTACTCCTGCTCTTAAATGCATACAGGCAAAACACAAACTCTCACACGCACACCACAGCCAGTGGCTCCAGCATTGTCTGGTTGCCTGGCAACTGTCGGCGTGGCGTGGTTGCTAGGGCCCTGTGTGGGGGGAGGAGGGAGAGCGGGAGGGCTGATGCTGCTCTGATTTCCAGCTGAATTGAGGCAGTCAGTAGGGAGAAGCCCCCCTCTTGCAGTCGACACACAGGACTCTATTGAACAATAGAGCTGTGCCAATGGGCCCGAGGCTAGTCAGACAAGCCCTTGTTCAGGGTCACACTGTGTTCATCCCACAGTCCTCCATGACTAATTAACTTACAGCGGAGAGTGTCGTTAGGACATCTGATGATGCATCCATCACTGGCACAGCCCTGGAATCTATATTAATGTGAGGTGCATTTCTGGCAGCCTGCCATGTCGGTACATTCAAAAGACATGCTGAAGAAAAAAAAAAAAGTGTGGTGGAGCTGCCACACGTACTGCTGAGCACAGCCTGTGCAGTCAAAACAGCCCTGAACTGCTGGACTTGGTGGGAAATATTTGCCAGCTGCGACACGGTTATGTGAAAACTGAGAAAGTAGCCACATGAAAAAGGCAGCTATTGTAAAGAATAGACTATTATTAGCTGGGATGTTAATCTTCTGGCCTTCACAGCAGGTGGCATTGTTGATCAAAAAGTGTAGGAAGTGTAGCCTACTAATGTAAAACCCTAACCAAAAAAAAAAAAAAGAGATGCTCAGAGTGATAACAAGAACAGGTTTTTATTAATATTTTGAAATACCATATATAATGCAATTGCATATCTTTGGCGAAAATAAATCTTATAAACATTTTATCAACAGAGGTTAGCATACAAAAACCAAAAGGTGTGTCGGTCCAATAGACATGGCAGACAACTGACACAAACCGATACTGGGCTGGCAGCTTTGTCAAATGCAACAAAATGTTCATTATACCCATAGGAACTGCAACAGAATTTTAAAGAATCACATAACCAATATTCAATAACAGCTGTTGAGCAATGAAGCAACTGGGTTTTGAGTTGTTTTTTTTTGTTTTTGTTTTTTAGTCCTGGGACTCCGAAATGTTCAGGTGACCTCATCCACAGACAGTTCATCAACCCTGTCACTCTGAGACCATCACAACCTCTCTTTTGCAAGTGCTACAGAAAGAACAAGTGAGATCTCCAACCATTTTCTGCAGTTGTCTCTAAATGTAACTACACAGCAGCAGCCTGGCGACTGAGTTAGTCTGTTCCAGTTTTCAGTGATATTCAAAACATTTCGATACACCCCATAACATTACCTGGAAGCATGAGTTATGAGAGACAGTCTTTTTTTTTTTCCTTCTCTTTTTCCTTCCCCAAACAGTTCTTATCTGTGACTGAGATTGAGAGCTAGTCTTCAATTTGTGACTAAAGTCATAATATCTAAACATAAATGATGAGACAAATGTAAAAATGATTAAATCAGCTTCAAAGAAATTCTACAGTACATGGGGAATGTGTCCATCGTGAAATTTTATACCCCAGTTGTACGTCAATTTTGGCAACAAAAGGTTTCAGGATTACTGTTAATCAACTATCCAGCCTAACAAAAAAGCAAAACAAAACATCAAGAAAACCTGGCAGTCATGGTTAAATTGAAAAAAAAAAAAAAAAAAGAAGAAAACGACAAAAAAAACAACACCCGCTCTAAAGACAGTAGACATTGGCAAAATACTTAATCACTATAACATAGTGAGAGGGGGAAAAAAAGGTGTATTGCTGTAAAATAAACGAGGAGAAAAAACAAAATACTTATCAAGAAGTTCACATAGGGAGAAAAATTGATGTGCCCAGTCATTCCTTTCAAATGACTAGTGTTTGATAGAGTATGCATTCAATAATCCCATAAATTAATGTCATAAATAATGATTAATGAACAATAATTTGTTCTTTTTTCACAGCTAAACAAGACCAGTGTATGTAAGTATTACTTCTGGGAACTGCAGCTTACTCAGCTAAAGAGCAGCTCCCACTCTAAAGTGACAAAAATAAACCAAAAGATTGGTTAAGTCACTAAACTGACCAGAGTCCTCTCCCATTTCCTGTTCCGATGATTCAGAAAACTAGGGCATTGTTGCTCTAAATCATGACTACATTGTGGCAGCAGGGGTATATAGTGACCATGGCCATTTGCAGTTTTTACATCAGTGGCACGAGAAAATGTTTGGCACTGACCATGCATGCTATACTAACAGTCACTGTGACACAATGAGATGCCTTACTTTTTTTTTTTCTTTTTTTTTCCAGTGGGAAGAAATATAATCATCTGTTACTGTTCAAGTTGTAACACTCCCATGCTACCTTGTATTGTAAGTCATGTGGTGTGTACGCAGGCTTTTTTTTTTTTTTTTTTTTTTAATTTAAAAGCTCAAATGAGAATTGAGGCCTTCCAACACAAGTGACTTGCAACTTCCCCTCAACGAACTGCATGCAATCAACTGACAATAAACACTCCATTTCACAGCTTGAGAAGAGAGCGGGCACTTCCTTATTTTGTTCGAGGAGGAAGAGCAAAGATGAAACACACTAGTGGCCAGCCAGAACTGAGGGCACAACATGAGAGCAGCACAGGTCTTCCAACATCTCGCCTGCGAGCGACTGCACATACAGAAACCAGTTCTCTCTGGCCATTGCTTCTCGTTCTTTGCACTTGACCGTGCTCTGTGCCTTTTTTTTTTTCATCTGGGCCAAAACGGACACACTTTCCCTCGAGTTGAGAATTGGCCAACAGCAAAATTAGCTGTGTAATCATGTCATTTTTCTAAAGTACATGGTTCAAAAAGAAAGAAAAAAAAACATGGAAAAAACACACATGGAGGTACAATCAAACTGCAAACTCAAAATAATGGAGCGGAGAAGCTGTGGTAATTTACTATCCACTCCAGCTCTGCATTCAAAAAAAGGATCAGAAGTAAGCAGAGTACCAACTGGCCCCCCTAGCATACATACAGTACTGTACAGCTGTAGCAAGGAGATCTGTCATTCCACCAATCATATTCACTGGAGCAATACGACTACTTTGTCAGTAGGAGAAAAGCAAACTCTTTTCTGTCACGACCGTCATCTCAGGTTTAGGCTGAAGTCATCAACATGCACTATGATATACGCACACACACACCCACACACACACACAAAATAAAATAAAAATAAAAATCTACGGTGGATAACCTATGAAGATGCAGTGAACATCTGGCGATGCATGGCAGATGTTCGCTTTGCATAGGCTGTCACCAAACACGTGAATATATGTTCTTTGTCTGCACAATAAATGTCAAAAACACACTGATGAATGAAAGGGATTGACAGGACGAGAAGTGAATTTGCAAAATAATAATAATAATAACAATAATAATAATAATAATAATAATTAAAAAAAAACAGCTTTCATTTGTATAGCAATGTAATGGTCGCACAAAACGGAGCGAAGTAGTTTAGCTAACTTTGCAACTAAATTTGGCAGTGGCAGAGTAATACTATTTCCACATCTTGCTAATCCTGAAATAGAGCCAGAGCTCATGTGTAATAAGTTTATCGCATAACAAGATCATAATACTACTCCATTCATTCTCTTAATTGTAAAGTTGAACTAGCATACTCGACTCTGAAAAATGCCACCATTAAATAAAGTCAAAAAGTTAAGGTTGTGGATTAATTATTGCATCTCTCTTACAAGAGGATTCGTAGAGTAAGGATTCCTTTCCAAAAAAAACAACAAACAAACAAACAAAACAAAACAAAAAAAAAAAACAGTGGCATTTTTTTTTTCTTTAGCACAAAAAAAAAGAAAAACTGATAACACCAGGAGGTTAGATTTTGTCTGTTACAAACATGCACTCATTCGCTTCATAAATAGATTCACTTGGAAGAGGATACAGGTTTGAGGAGGAAGCATGCAACGCTTTGAGTTATAAAAACTTCAGCTTTTCCCCATTTCGTCTTTCAGAGGAAAAAAAGATTCTTGAATCACAATCGTCTAATCCAACAGAAGCAGGCAGGTCATTTTGGATAGGTATCTTGATGGTTCTCCATAAGCCCAAACACCCACCCCGGCAGTTACCCCCGAGTTACAAAAGTCTCTATATGGCTTTGTTCTCCTGTGTGAACGATACTATTGCCATTTGTTTTGTTGGACAGGGATATCCCAAACAAAAAAAAAGGCTCAAAATGGCCAATGAACGATCAGATAAGGAGAAGGAGGCACACTGGGACACACGATCAGGGGTCAGAGGTTAGGGTTCACAGGGTCCGGAGTCTGATGGGGGGGGGCAAAAGGAGGGGGTGGATCTTCATTTTCTGTTAAGTTTTGTGCTCTTGACAGTGCGTTTGGAGCCCTCCGTGCAGTTGCGTATACCGGCGAGGTGCAGCAAGGAGCCGGCCGCTTCCTTCAGCTCCTCATCCAGCTCCGGCTTGGCCTCGCGTCGTGCCCTCTTGCCGACGGGCCACTTGATGGCGGGCGGACGCCGCGAAGTTTGGTGGACACCCCTCTCATCCCAGAGGTCGGAGTCCTCGTCGCTGTGGAAGCCCTCGCTGCCGGCACGGCGGGACTGTCTGCGGTCGCAACCTCCTTCATCGAGGGAGGACAGGGACGAGGAGGAGGAACGGGAGGAGCAGCGCTGCAGGGCTACGCTGCTGTAGTTGTGGTCCTGCTTTGGATCACTGCTCACCAGGACAGAGTCGGGTCTGGAGAGATCCAGTGGGCTATCAGAATTGCCTGAGGAGAACAGGAGGAGAAACCAGTGATAAGTGTACATTCAAATGCAAAAGCATATGTTGCAGGCCCATGACAACAAGCTTCTATCACATTATTTTCACTTGTCTTAGTTGTTTTTCAAAGTAATACATTGAAACAAACGCTGTCTGAGGGCAGAAAGTTTTATTTATAGTTATATAAAACTAATTTTACAGACTATATTCTTGCTTTGGTTGGTTTAAAAAAAAAAAGTGAAGTAAATCATAATGTGACATTACAGTAAACAAGCTATTAGGTCAACGTTTTTTTACCAAAGAAAAAGCAGAAATCAGACACAGTGAACCACAGACTGTAACTTTAGCTCACTTTGTTTACTAGTATAAAGCAGAACTAAGACTGGTCTTAACCCAAGTGGGAATGCCTGATTTAAAAATATCATTGTGTTCAAAACAGGGAAAGTACATATATTAGTGAAACCCAGTCACAATAAATAGTCCTTTGAGGGCTTTTCTAGTCAATTAATAAAATCAATTACAAACAGGCTAAGTAAATCTAATGTAAAGTATGTCAAGTAATGAGGCAATAACAGGTGTAAGTTTGAAAAATCAGAACAGCGAAAACTGACTTTAGCTGACTAATATTCTTAAAATCAACCATTATTCTAACATGTCTTAAAAGCCTACATGAAAAAATATATGCAGTAAAACTTTTTTTTTCTTTTTAATAGCAGAAACACACTTTTAAGAAGACATGTGAGGGACACAACTTAAAACAGCACACACACACACACACACACAAAAAAAAAGAATATTTAAGCAATGGTGGGGTGGCATGTCAGAATAGGAAGAGTGGGTGAAAAGTATGGCTGCCTGTGGATTTGTCTTACATGGGTCAACGTGGTGCCCGGGGGCAGAGTTTAAGAGCATCATGGCAGTGGCAGCATCAATGTCAGACTCTGGAAGAGGAGAGAACATGCATGATGGTCAGTCCTAAGGTGTGAAAGCATGGCAGCATGGCGTCTCTACTAGAAGGCAGGGGTTTTCCTTCAGTAATGTTCAACTAGAGACATAGTGACCCAATCGATGCTTACTGAATGGATTGGATATGCAAAACAAAAGATTCACCCGAAAGATAAATTCAAGCTACTGATATGGAGAATGCATCCGATCTTTTTCAGACCTGACAAAGTGTCTAAAAGCCTCATAGCTCACTTCTTGGGTTTCTAAATTATTAATGATTACCACACTCAGCACCAGCAGAACCTCTGCCTGTCGTCAAGGTTACAAATCCAAGATTCAGAAGAGGGGAGAGGGAGAAAGAGAGGGGGGGCTGAGACATCGACTGGGAGCCTCTCACTGCTATGGTCTAACATGAGGCATCAATGACTTTAAAAAAAGCAACAAATCAAAACGTTGAAGAAAAGTTGAGGATAAAAGCACAGTGACGCTGAATGTTCTGTGACTGAAATGTGCAAAAGCAACACGATCACAATACTGCACAAACATAAGATATAAAACTGCACTGATTGAATTTCTGTACATCGGCAGAACCAGCAGCTTTTATTGGATGTATCCAAACTTAAAGAGACAGACGGAAGAAAGTTTGGTTCAGTCTCACCTTTAAATGAGCAGCCTTGTAGAAAGAGATGTCGTGGGGGTGAGGAGGCACTGCAAAAAGTAAATAAAAAGACATGAAGGATGAGTTTGAAAGCAGGTGTAAAGAAAAGCCAACAGTGAGCCTTTAAAAACTGGATTATATTAATCATAAGAGACCTCCACAATAAAACTCTTAAGTGGAGCTTCTTTGCTGACAATGAGATATGGTTCAATCAGCTTCCTGATTCATCACAGCAAACGCAAAGAGTCGTAATTCACAACATCCACAGACTGACTGATGGAACGCTCACCTGGGTGGGGAGGCGGGTGGTGTGCAGAAGGCATGTGCGGCAGGGAAGTGCTGCTTTTTAAGGGCTTGGATCAGGTTGGGGCGGTACTCGGGGTCAACACACCAGAGAGAACCTTTTCCATTGGCCTGTATGGAAAAAAAGAAGAGTCAAACTTCTAAGCCAAGGTCATGCGGGTTGTAAAGAAAATACGCCTGCGGCTATGAACTGCGAGGGGAATTAAGATTTACAGTACATCAAGGATGTTCCTGAGCGTCACACAAGAATAAGTCTTGATTAGAAAGTTACAGCCATCTGTTTTGGTGATCTGTAAGAAAGAGGACCTATTCTGCTCATTTCCAGCTCTATATTTTTATTCTGGGAACAAAAAAAACATATCTTATACTGGCCCTTTATGCAGCCCCTCAGTTCAGCCTCTGTCTCTAACAGGCAGTTTTAACTCCTCTCTTTAAGGTCCCACTTCCAATGAGCCCGATGTGTTCTGATTGGCCAGCTGTCAGGAAGCCTGCCAAGGGGCTGCTGAGTTACTGCTGATGAAAATCCAACATTTCCTAATTTTGCAGCTTCATTTTAAAAGTTTTTAAATGAGGAAATGAAACATGTTCCTCACAGAATTAGTGGAGCTTCGTTAGCAGCACTAAAAACCAGGTGACACAAACAACATATGGAGATATTTGGAGCTCTTTGCTCAGCGGATCAGTTAGAAACAACGCAAGGAGGAATAGTACAAGTAGAAACAGCCACATCGACGATTATGTTTGATGAAGAGCTGCAGACGATCAGCACACCTCCAACAGGTAAACTATTTATTTAATTTTGCCGTGCTGTGTAATGGTAAAAACACTCACAGCATGCCACCTCGACTCAAGTCATGGCTCAGTGCGACTACCCGAAAAACAATGGAAAACACCATAATGTTAGAGGAGAGGAGCTGTGAACTTGAACGCTGTGCCTGCAGCAGATGACCATATAAAGAAGTCAATCACGAGCAGACGTTGGCTTGGGCTGAAAGTAGAAAAAACTTCAACATACTTTTATCTCATTGTTTGACAATTTGGCCACGACATTGTAACATTAAATATTTAAATGACTGAAAATAAGGAAAAGCATAATAGGTCCCCTTTAAGAAAAAGGTCAAGTATAACCATTAAAGATTAGTCATTGCACTACAAAGTCAAATTTATACATACTTCCTATCCAAAACATGTTCAAGTTGCTTTACAAAAACTGATAAGTTACATCAACTATTTTCAATTCAGCAAAATATGCACATAATAGCTGTTTAAAGCATTTAAATGTATGCAGAAGACTGTAATGAAAGCATAGCAGCCTGACAAATTCCATTACAGTAAATCACATTGTGCATGAATAACAAAAAACTTTACAGCATTATTTCTTTGTAGAACCCACAACATAAACAAGACAAGACAGTGGAAAAAAACAAAATGCATCACTAAGAATGCCATAACAGGCTTAACAAAAGGAGGAAACAAGTGCTCCACAGCACTATGTGAGGAATGAATTTGTCTGTTGGTGATGTGTGCAAACTGTCACTTTATCTGATGGCAACATATTCTTGCCCAGTCTGGGAGGAGGAGGAGGAGGAGAAAGAGGAGGGAGGGAGAGAGGGGAGGGAGTGAGAGGAGGGAGTGAGGGAGGGAGGAGAATAACCTTGACTCAGATTACCAACCAGCCCTGATGCAGGAAGAAGGAAATGTCTCCATGGCAACGGAAACCACCAGCTCAGTGTCATGTGAAACTGGTGCTGGTCTCTCAGCAGACGAAGGGCTCACGCTGTGCACCTGCATGCTGAGCGGGCCTTCACCGCATCGTGTTGCTACTCGCTGAGTGCTAACCACCATCTCCTCCCGCGGTGGGAAAAAATATCAGGTCCTAGCCAGACACAGTCCTGGCACCACGAGCTCTACCGGTCACAGGTCTGAAGTCATACTGAAGCTCAATATGGCTACCATCGTGTCACTCCGTTGGATCAGTTATAGTAAGGCGCGACATACAAATGAAGTCTCTTGAAAACCTTTCCTTCCACATATTCAAACTACACTTTCTGGCTCATTTTTTTGTACTTTTTTCTCTTCCAATATGTTTTTGTTTTGTTTTGTTTTTAATATTTGGACCATTACAAAATCAATAAACTCAATTTGTTGGTCAGAAATAACTAATTTCCCCTTCAGATTACAACAACATTTGTGCAGGATATGCATGGTGTGCCTATCCGTTTCTCACAAGCATGTACATTTTTCTCTCCCTCCCTCTCTACACAGGAATAAAACACAAATAAGCATGAGTGACACATAACTCTGCCAAGACAGGCTGACAAAGAATCTTTCTCTCTGAACTTTTGGTCACATTTACATCCTTCTCATCGTGTGAACGATGACTTTTTCCCAACTGTAGGACGTTTGTCTGTCTAGTGAATCAGTTGCACTACCTTGTGCGTAGAAAGATAAAGTCCTATCTCAGTGTGCTGTGTTTGCGTTTCCTCTGAAGGAGTATCTGCGACCTTGACTGGATTCCAGCCTTATCGCAGCAGCAGAGTCAGAGGTCCCTGCGGCTGTGGAACAGTCCCGGACACCGTCACAGGAGCCGCACTGCTCCCTTACGCTGCAACTTGCTGTTCGCTGACAAGTGTTTTTGCGACACAAAGCAGACTTATTTTGGCACTTTGAAATTTTAATCTAACAAAGAAAGCAGTTTTTCTAAGTTTTAAATCCAGTGTGTGAAAGTTAGGAGAACAGTTTTGCTAACCTACCTTTCCTAAACTCCTCTCCACCTTGCGGAAGCATTTGTTCAGGGACAGGTTGTGACGCACTGAGTTCTTCCAGCCAGTGGGAGCGTTGGAGAAATAAGGGAAGTGCTCAAGAATCCAGCCATAGATTTCCTTGACAGGCAAAGACTTGCTGGGAGACTGCTCAATGGCCATGTAGATGAGGAGAGAAAACGAGAAAGGGGGCTTAGACTTCAACGAGTCCCGCTCCCTGCCTCTGCCATGTGAAGAGGATGAGGAGGAGGATGACGCTCCTTGGTTGGACCCGTAGTCTCCCTCGATGTCGAAGAGGGGGCTGCCGCTGGGCTGAGCTTCAGGGCCACCTAGAGTGAAGTTCTGAAGCAGGTTCTCATGGAGCCAGTTGAGGTTTGTGAGCTCCTCATCCTCGTTACCTCCTGTCCGATCCACGCTGGTCGCCAGCGGACTGGACGCACACTCCGCCTCGGGCAGTGTTCCCACACCACATACACCTCTGAGCCCTGTCCGCTCCTCTTGCATACCCGGAATTTCCGTTTTCTTATCTGGTGACATCCCAATGATTGGACCCATTAAATCAAAGAGGTCTGGAGAAAGACAGAGAGAGAGAGAGGAAAAAAAGATTGTTAATGTTAAACAGATCACAACAACAAATAGACAAAATCACAGTTTTTGATGGTGAGCTGATCTCTAAAACAAAGTTCGCGGTATGAAATAACTGGATGCGACATATTGGAATGATGTGCTCTTCCAAGCGTTGACCTTGTTTTCTTAAGTTTTCCCTGAGGGCACACCCCCTGTAGCTGTCTGCCTCTATCCCACTCCCCAGCCCTCTCCTCTCACCGCCACTCTCCTCCACGCTTGGTGAGGACGGAGAGGCTCTCAGCTCCCTTTCCTTCCCACCCTCCCCCCCCCCCCCCCCCCCCCCCCCCCCCCAACAACCTCTTGACTCCAACCAAAGGACCTTGGAGGAGTTCCTCTCAAGCAACGAACCGACTTAAGGCTCCACTCCTTGACGCCCACCTCGTTTCCAGACAAGACCCAGCTGCTCGTTATGTGTAAATGAGCATGAAACCATCCGACGACTACAGGAATGAAGTGGAAGGTCTCTATCTTACGGAGTGGATGGCTCTTATGGACTGATCTGCATTCAGCCAGGATCAAGTCTCAATTTGTCACATGCCAGATTAAGTAGTGTGAAGAGGCTACAAACCCGAGAGTTGTCAGTCATTAGGAAATTCAACATTGCCAGCAGCCTTGTATCATTAACCGATTTCATCCAAGTACCTTTATTAATGAGACTATTGTGCTTTTTTTACTTTGGCTCAGAAGAGGCTCCCTTGTTATCCTGTACATAAACAATGATCCTGTCAATGTATTGTTGTGAGTAAAGCAGTGAAAAGATTAATATGAAGGAACCAAGAAAAAGTAGTATTCAATGACACCTATATTAATGCAAGTCACTTCATAACCTTTTAATCTTTAGTTGTAATAAGTTTTTGCTTAATAAAAAAAAAAAAAGTCTATAAAAACTTAAAATACAAGCTATGGTCTTGCGTGCTGGCTGTTGAGGCCAGAAGTACAAAGAGACCACTCTTTGGTTCAGCTCACAACAAGCTTTAAGTCCTGGGTGTCACCATGACAACCATGCCGTCCCTTCAATTAAAGAGCAGAAATCCCACAAACAAGAGAGTCAATAAGAAAATAAGTAATCCATGCTGGCTGGCTCTGCCACAGACGACCACTGAGCAGCCACCCTGCGAAGAAACGCTCCCCGCTGCACCTCGCGTGTGGACACCAGATGCCCCGGTCTGTGGTGGTCCGGGATACTCCGGATCTGAATGGAGATTGGAGTAAAGGCTGGATGGGGTAAAGGTGCGCGGAGTGTCATGGTTAGGCAGATTTTTTTATTTAAATTTTTTTTTATTTCTGCGATAAGATAAGAAATGGGTCAAACTCGAGAGTGTTTGCACAGTGGGGTGAGACAGGAGAGGGAGTGTACACACACACACACACACACACACACACACAGTTTGTCAAAGCCAGTGAGTGAGGACAGAAGGGGGGAAACGAGGCATTAGTGCATTTACAAAATGACCACTCAACTCTCAATGAGGGGATAAACAGTGCAGTAGAGAAATCCTGGTTTGGTTTAGAGTGACTCCTAAAATCCAGGGCCATGATTTCTTTGGAGTGAAAGCATACTACATCTTGTTTGCTCTACAGGTGAAGTCATGTTAGCTACGTCATCCTACGCTCGACTTATCAGTTCTCTATTGTCTGTGTTTTAATGTGTCAGCACCGTTGTTGAAGATTCCTTCAATTCCGTGCAGCGCGCTTACTTCTGCGAGCAAAAGAGGAAGTCTGTCAAAAAAAAAAAAGCTTTCCAGGTCAAAGGCAAAGGGACAGGCGGAGTGAACATAGGAAGAGTCATAACAATAGGGAAATCCTTTTATGGAAGGGCAGAGCAAGTGAGAAAGAGAGACGAGAAGTGTGTGTGTGTGTGTGTGTGTGTGTGTGTGTGAGAGTGTGTGTGTGTGTGTGAAAGAGAGTGAGAGACACACAAACAGCAGAGAGCTAGTGAGGTAGGCTGTATTAGTTATCTCCAGTCTAGGATGAATCATGGCGCAAAGTAGAGCAATCAGATATGTCAGGAAGCGAGAGAACTGCCCATTTGCGTTAAAGGAGAAATCTCTGCTCCCAGAGACCAAAACACAAAAAAAGATATCCCTTGACATGACAGGTGCCTACTCCGAATGGATTTACAAATAGAGAGGGGACCGAGAAGAGAGTCGAGGCTCCAGCGCACCCTTCCAAAATTTCAAATTTAGCTGTGTTTACAAGCCAAATATTATGTATGATTAGGGGCTTTTTATATATTTCTAGAGGGATAAATTTTGAGGGATGTTATTTGACGACAAGCTCAGGCTAGAATTTAAACTAAATAAACTGTAGATATTGTAGCCAGATGACAAGCCATCCTGATTTAAGCCGTTTCATGTGAGTTTAAGAGAGGTTACTAGTTGCTTCATACATGATGTCGACCAGCATTTAGTCACAGTCAGCCACAAAGCACAGGTGTGTCAAAGAAAGGCTATGAGTGCGTCAAGTCTACGTTTGATTAAAAAAGGTGTGACTAAAGATTTTTCTGAAGCTAGAGTTGACTGTAAACACTTCATTTAGTTGCCCTTTTTTCTTAAAAGAAAGGCCACGAATGTAAACTTGATTTTGAGTTTTGTCGCCATGAGATGAGAATAAGTCACGGTCTGGGTAAAAGCCTGGGGGAGGGAGTGTCAGATCACTGATTAACCTTAAAAGCACAAGAGAGCTTCACCACCCCTCAGTCCATCTCCACAACCCTGACCTCTCAGCTGGGCCCTTGGGTGCCAGAGTGTGCTTATCCTCTTTTGAGTAGCTCCTCCAGAAAACCGTCATTTGAATATCAACAGAAGGCAGGGTGGACGGCTGACAAAGCTGCCTCGCATCCAGCCAAACACAGGAAGTGTTTTACCATGATTGCAGCTGGTCAATTACCACCGCTGTTGCGATGATCGCGGTTATCATTGCTCTTATGAAAAAGGCATCAAAGAGAGGGGGCTGGGAATGCAATGAATTATGGGACACTAGAGTGTAAAGAGTATAAAGAGAGAGGGGAGAGGGAGCTAATAAGCCGAACTGGCCTGTTGACTTCAGCTCATCCTTGAAAATACACCAAAGCTGCAATGGTACTGACCTGATGGCTCATCTGCAAGTTAAAATAGCCCCAGCGCACCGCCAGCCTCATCATATTCATGTGCAAACAGGCAGGGACTAACAGCAGGTGCCAAGGCACATTTTTCCCCCCCTCTTTCAAACTGCTCTTTTATCCTGTTAAGCACTTAGCCCATTCAAAAATACACAAAGACATAGAGAGATAGCTTTAAGTGGCGAATCAAGCCCTTGATGTGTCAAATATGTACGGAGGAATGTAAAGGAGACGACAGCAGCATCGAAATGAAGAGGTACTGGTTTGAGATGTTTTCTGGGGAGCGAATCTCACAATCAGGACTCAGTTGCCACGGCAGCCGATGTTGTAAGGGAAGCAATTGTGCTCATGTCTGTGCATGAAGAGAGAGCTAATGTGGGGAGATCAATACAGGCGGAAAATGCTGAGGCCAGCAGTCTACTGCTGTTCTCCACAAACCTGTCTGACAAAGAGCAGTGGGAAAGGCCACAGCACAACCTGGATGTCATGGGACTAAGTGCCATGAAGGCATACTTTATAATAGCCATATGCTCTTTTTTTAAGTAAAAAAAAAAAACTTTTTTTTTTTATGTGAATAACAAAACAAGATTTCATAACAAAAACTCAGCGATTTTGTATACAACTGCCTTGATTTTATACATTTATGTACTCACGCCACACCCGCTTCACATAAAATAAAACCAGTCGACACAAACCAGTTACACCTCTGTAACAGATACATAAAGGTGTGCCGCTAAAGCCCCATGGCGAGGGCTGTTATTTGAAACCCTAACCGATATTTAGGTGACTACCCAGTCGGGCTGGAGCTCTCTAAAAATGTGAATGAGACAAAAGGGGGGGGCTGAGCTGGACTGGGAGAGAGAGAGAGGCTGTTCTAGAGCGAGGTAGCCAAGTGGCAGTCTTTTATTTTATGGGGAGGGTCAAATTATGTCACGGCAAACAAAGCGTCCATTAATGTGAAGGCTAATCAGGCTACTGTTGAAGTCTAAATGACACATTTTTTTAAATAAAACTGCTCAATGGATTAAAAACAATCTACTTGGTGCCCAAGGTGAAAGCAAACGAAAAAAAAAAAGCCAGCACAAAGCATTACAATTGGCCCCAAACTCAGCTCATACAAAGGAGCAGTTGTTTTTGCTCTAGTCATGTTTTAGAAACACTCAGTATTCACCTCACAGTTTCAAACAAGAGGACCGGGAGGGAAGGAAACACCTCCTGCCTGTTGAGGAAGTTCATTTTCAGAAAACAAAAATTCAGACTTCACACAGGCAGCTAGGCCTACTCCACACTAAAACGAGAGGTAGCGTTTATTGAAGCAGCAGTATTTACTTTGGCAATCTTTGGATTCCAGCAGCGTGTAGCTTATAGACTGTGTCAGATGCATTACTGACAAACACCCCAGGCCGACCCGATGTAGTGACTGATGCAATTACAACAACAGTCGGGGTAAAACAAGCAAACAAAACAATGGAGGGGTGATTGTGATGTTCATCAGGGACACAGACTTCACACACTGATTCAAACAGGACTGCACTTCTACTGTCAACAGAGGCAAGGCCTTCCAAAGTACAGGCCAGCCCCCAGCCAACACTGAAACCTTATCTCTTGGGTCATGTGGCTGTAGTTCAGTGTACAAACACACCAATCAACATGTGCATCCGCCTCATATACTTTCAAATACCGAAGACTGCAGTAATTACAAGGCCAATTGCTTTAGGCCTTCTGTCCGCTGAGGTCCAAATCCTGATAAAAAAAAAAGACTAAAAAGGCATCCACAGTTAAATTCAAGTTCCAACATAAACCCTTCCAGGAATTTGCTCTTTTGTAAATACTGTATGAGATTACTGTCCTTGCAAATACAGAAAATGTTTGCCATTTTGAAATTTTGTGTACAAGACATAAAAATCCCCACAAAAGCCCTCCAGGAAAATCAAGTTCCAAAAGCCTTTCTCCCCAAATCATTGTAGACTCTTATGAAATCCTTCATGGGAAAAAAGGGCCCAAATAACAAATTAAGGTTAGTTTGCAGTACCTCGATTACCTTACTAAAGCTTCTGAAGTGAGCAAATCACTACAGTGTGCATACAAAGCAAAAAATGAACACACAGGTAGGAAATGGGTTTTGAGCTCAGTGTTTTTTCTCCAGCAGCACTGGATGTCACATTATGGCCTCTTCTGTTTTGTGTCTCACTGTTGATTCATGAACATCAGCAGCTAAATTACATATTTAATTGTTTTTAAAGCCAGGTATCAATAAATCAACAAAATACTGTTTATTGTGAGATCAGTTATCATTATCAATCCCTTTAGGTGTCTTTTTAAGATGTGAGTTTCTTTACTGATACCAAAATGCTACTTTTTAAACACCTTATTTTGTACAGAGCAGACATTCTTTCCTGCAAAATAAGCTAGACTTCTCATAAGAATCTATGTTTAATGTCTTAAAACAGAAAGAATATTTCTTGTTGACTCTTGTTAACTCTCAATACGAAAAAAGATTCAAAATGCAGAAGTTTGATATCCAGTCCTAACTTTTCACAGAGACTACAACCAAATAATCACAGGACGACATGGTGGAATCACAGCAACTAGTTTTATAACAAGTTTTGATTTTATAATGTACATGTCCTCATTTACATCCTGTGTTCAAATAAAGTTTACTTTAACAACATTTTTTTTGCAATACATCACCATGGTGATCTCATGACAATGCCAGACTTTTAAAAATAGAAAAGCTCCAGACATGCTCTAATAAACTGAGCTCCATACTTATTGATGGATGGAGCTGTTTGAAGTCCAGATCACAGCACAAAACTCTCATTCAAATAATAGCAAATGTTGCATCAGTTTTATGTTTACGATTCATTTTTTTGGTCAAACACTACACCAGAACTTTTACTGGTGCTTTAGTTTATACATATTTCCCCCACCCCCACCCCCCACACATCCCAGAAGATCCTCATCATTTGCACACAAGCCGGTGAGTCTGCGTCGTTGTTGTCATGCCGCCGTCAATTAAATAAATCCCGTTAATTCAGCCAGGGGTGACGAGACAAAGACCCATTGTGACACAGGACACAGCCGTGCTTTCCTCTTCCTTTCTCTCAATCAAGGAAACGGTCACATCAGTGTTGCTTTCAGTGAGGTAGGTCCTAATGGGCTGCGTCTTGAGTCCGCCCCCGTCAGAAATGAGACAGGCACAGGGACAGTTAGAGAGGCAAGGTCGAGGGGGGGGGGGGGGGGGGCCTGTTCTCAACAGAGTCTGTGCATAACCGCTGTGACCAATCAAGAGATGTAAAACAATAAATAGAGTAGACGGAGGGGCGCCACATATGTAACTTCTGTAAATACACACACAGAGGCAGGCTCAAAGAGGAAAAACTGAGGTAGAAACTCAAACATTCCCATTCAAACCATGTGTTGTTGGGTTTTTTTTAGGTTTGGAGAACTAATTCTCAACCTGTCCTATCTTTTTGTTGATGTCAAGCTATTAACTATAGCAGGTTGTCCCCAGTTTGTAAAACAGTGACAGCTGTTAGGCGGAAAGCTTAAAAAGGCATAAAAATAGATGTAATTTTGCCGTGTCCTCATCTATTAGGAGATGCAAAATAGTGTGAAATATCTAAAAAAAAAAACAAAAAAAAAAAAACAGTCAAGTAGATAATGACCAGAGAACCCAAATAAAAGGAGGCAACAACATGAGTGGGAAAAAAATGCCACTACAGTTGTGAACATTTGCATCCCCAAATTCAGAAATACCAAGTATATTGGATTAGTAGAACATCACAGAACCAAGACAACAGAGGAGACTACAGACTCCTCGGGACGTCCCTCCCAGCAGACACGCAGAGGCTGTGATCAGGTGGTGAAACACATGCAGCATCAATCATTCAAGTCAGTCAACAAAAAACTGCAACGGATGCATCCGAAGCAGTCAACTCCAACATAGGCCAAAAATAGGTCGACATCAGCAGTAAGAGTGGGAGCTCACTGATTAGTGATTGATCCCAGACAGATGTGTGATGTGTAACAACAAAAGGTCCTCATAATGAGATATAAAAAAAGATCAACACACTCTTTATAAAATAACAGACTATGAAAACGTAATGTGGCTAAAAATATATGTATCTCATGTTATCACATTTATTTTACATGATTTTTTTTGCAATTTAAATGTACCGCAACACTGTAATATGCACACCACAGCATAATTATGGGAATAGAATCACTGAAAATGAGCAAAACCTATAAGCTTGTTCATTCAACAAATCATCAAATTATTTAACCTCTTTCAATTAAAACCATAATGGCTTCATCAATCCAACTATTTTAAACACTCAGCATAATCACAGTCACATATGACTCGGTAATTACAGGGTTTTCAGAGAACAATAGGTTAGAAAGCTTGGAGTTATAGCTTTTCTCTTTCGTCAATCTATGAGAAAGCTCTGCAGGTTTAGACTTGGTTAAGCAATCCCACAAGTTTCTCATATATGGGTCAGCTTTCGTAATGAATTTAAAAACCACAGTCCCTCGTTTAGCTACGAAGAACATGGTGGATTTTAGAGGACGCAACCTTTCATTTACTTTGGGTCAGAGTACACAATTCTGTGATAAGACTGATTACATGACAACACCACCATTTTAAACTGCAGTTTCTGTGCCACTCTTGCTTAGATAAGAAGTAACAAATGCAAGCTACAATCCACGGAGTTTGCCATGGTACTTCCTTATGAAGGTGTTTTATATATGCAGTATATTGTGCTGACTGAACAGTAAAGCACTGTACTTTGTACAGTAGATATTCACCTCATGAAAACGCTGTGCTTTGGTGGTCTCTTTTGTCACATTGCTTCACAGTCATCATAAAAACTCTGAAGATCTTCTTCCTGTTACTGTCAATAACTACAACTTCTTAGAAAAGTGACACCAATGTGTTTACCGAGTTGTAAAAATGAAGTGTGGCATTCTTAAGAGGTCTAGATGAGCTTGAGATGTATTTGATACTACTTTGTCTATTTCAGTGCTCACCTGGTGTAAAATATCCCAATAATATGAAATGAAGCCTGTGTCAGCATAGTCAAACCATGGACATTAAGCAATGCATCAAAGAATGTGGCTGTCAGGGCTCAATACAATTAAACTCTGCTAAATTGTTAGTATCATGACTCTAGGGATGGCACTGTCTGTCCACCACTTTGGCCCAGACTGAAACATCTCAACAATTCAACAGCTGTTGAATCTCTCTACAAATCTATCCATTTCATTTTGTAAAGAGATTCATGGTCCCCAAATGACAAGTTCTAATGACTTTGATGAGCCCCTGAATTTAGCATATAGTGCCGCAAACAGGTCAAAGTCTTTACATATCCAGTCAAATATCTCAACAAGCGCATTATGGATTGGCATTAATGGTCCAGCGAGCATAAATCCAAATGACTTTGGTGGTTTGACTTTTTCTCTAATGCCACTAGATCAAAATTTCAGTTTGTTGAATACTTATGTGTATGGCAGCATGCTAGCATGCTAAACTAAGATGGTGTACATGGGAAATATTATAAATGCTAAACATCAGTATGTAAGCATCTCAATGTGAACATTAAGCTTAAAGCGCAAAGGCGATGATGTTGGGGTCACAGATTTATGCATTTGAAAGCTTATCATACACCAAAACGCTAAACAACATTTCGCAATACTCAGACAAGATTTTACAACTCCAGAAAATTATCAGTGCAGCAACTACTTTCTCTTTTGATGATTGCGAGGAAAACAGTAGACATGCTCCTTTAATTTACCAGGAATGCACGCTTGTATGTTTGTGATTGGCCAATGCAACAGCCTTGCCGGATGACGTCACATAGCATCGCAGAAAAAGTTGAGCCTGGTCCAACTTATCCGTCAGGCCAACAGACTGCCACCATTCAAATGAATGAGAGGGCTGCATATTTCACGTAGGGCTAGACAAACTGCGTTAGAGAACTTTTGACAATAGCAAGTGACACCATGACTGATGTAATTAAGTGTCACATTGAGTGATGGTACATTTCAGTTTCAGTTTAACATCAATAAACGCATCTGTCTCTCAAGTATGGCAGTTTCCTGTAAGCAACCCAACCATAAAGAAAAACATAATACCTCAAACCGTGAAAGTGATGCTACTTTATGTTAACTACAATCTAGGAGGCGTCTTCCACAAATCATAAGAACCCTATTATGAGTAAAGATAACCTATCTTTACTCACAATAGTTGAGGTCCCTGTAGTTATTAAAGCTATTTCACATCAGCAATAACAGCATCACTGGGTTACGACAAGTCTTATTTATAGTAATGAATGTCAGTAAAGTTAGCAGGCCCTCGTCTATTCTGGGAGGCAGAAGTGCTTACCCTTCAGAGGCTTCTGTACATACATACAGAGGTGGGATACATGCTAACCACAAAACAACAACAAAGACAACAGATGGTTGTGACCTAGAATATGACCGTGGAAATTCTGGCAATAAAGTCGGACTCATAACATCTGTCTCTTTTTTTTTTTTTTTTGTCTTTTCCCCCTTAATCTCCTGTTGCCTTTGTCTTCTATTTATCAGTGGGGCTTTAACAACTGTCGAGCAAGAAGAAAGGAACAATGTCAGTCTACATTAATGTCATAACCACACAACAGGGGTAAAAAAAAAAAAAATCACATCACTTTTTTCCCCTTAAACATACACAGAAACCTTAAAGCACAGAATGAATTTTAAATGAGATTTGTCCAGTCCGGTAAATACAACACTGACAGGTAGCTGGTAGAGAGAGTAGAAGGACAAACACGTGGAATAACAGAAACTATACAGTATGAAGATCTATTCAGCAACAACACACAGTACTAGTACTGTATATATATCCAAATGGATATTTTTCCTACACTCTGACATTTGTTTGTAGAGCACTCTGCAGCTATCTGGGACAATCTTGTGATAATCCATTACATCATGTGCTTAGCCAGCCAGCGTAGCCTCACAACCTCTGGTACCATGAATATATACCACGAATTATTCATATCTTTAGAGATATGAGGGCAAGAGATGTGCCTTCAATTAACATTAACAACAAAAAAAACTTCATTAATATAATTATCTACTACAACTTGAGTAGCCGAAGACATTTAATGAAACGAAGTCTAACTACTCCAGTGGGAAAGATACAATCAAAGTGCTGTTAGCAAAGAAAACTAATATATCTTTGTGGCTAATGTGATATATACTGACATTATTCACGGCGGACTCAATGCTACAGTCACACACACACATACAATCAGCCACAAACAGTCACACAATGAGGAATACAAAGTTACACGGAATGACGTGGACTATTGCACAACACTTCCCGACAGACCGGACTCGTTACGAAGTATAACTTATCGCCAGTAAACGACATTATGTTTTAGCTTTAACGACACCAACTTCAGCGTTAGCTCAGCCAGCACAACCCGTGAAGCAAAGTAGCGTTAGCAGCAGTCGCTCGGTGGCTCAGTGAAGGTAAATCTACCGCTAGTGTTAGCATGATATTTTCTAGACTATTATAGTGTTTCCATTTTGTTATATATAACGATAACCACCGTCCCCTGCTTTATAAATATCCCTCTGCACCGTTCAAGCTTCGAGTCCGGAGAACACAGAGAAGTAACATTAGCTAGCTGGCCACATGCTGTCGCTTGCTCTGCCATGCTGGCTGCTCTAAGCAAAGTCACTTGACCACATTTACTTTTAGCTTGTTCGAAAACACATACACACACACACACACACACACTCACTCACACACCACACCGCGTCCTGCCGAAACATGACTTAATCACAAATAAATTAAAGAAAAACAAAAGCGGGTTCTGTACTTACAATCATGCACGGCGTGCCTCGGTGTGGTATGTTTAAAAGACACGACTGTGCGCAGTTTATTCCGATGTCTGTCTCACACAATGTCAAGAGATCAGATCAGCAGCTGCTTCCTCCATACACGCAGCGCGCAGATCACACAGCGCACGGCAACGCTACCAAAACCCCTCGCCGTCGTCATGGCAACAGGCCCACTTCAGCCAATCACAGCCCCTCCCCTCCTATCTCCCCTGGCAACTGCCGCAGCGCAGGAGCTCCGCGGACGCGCACGCACGCCATCCTATTTTGCATCGTGCAGTGTGCTTTCACTTTTTATCGCCAGCTGCTCGTAACGTAAGATAGAAGAGGGGAAATAGGTTTTTATAGTGTTTTAAACATGTCTCTTGAATAAAAGAAAGGCACTAAGGATTGTGAAGTAGTAATGGGATGGAGTATTAATTAATAAAGTGTGTAAGTAATCAAACCGGACGGGTCCCACACACAAACACTCCCGCGTTATTTAGGCTACACAAACACCTCGGGGCGGAGAGAAAGGATGTGTCACCCCACCCAGTCTTATGACGATAGTGGACCCTCAACAGGGCCCCTCCTAGAGTAAACGATGATAGGAAGGAGCTATCGTGACCTGTATGCACCAGACACATGCTGAGTGATGCCTGAGACAAAGCAAAGAAAACAAATGGAAAGAAAAAAATACAATAATGTAGATTTTCGCCAGTTGCACTTAAAACTCATCTACTGTGCATGTGTGAAAAGTCTAAATTACAAATACCAGTTATTAACATGTCTGTATGAATGTACTTTCATGGCCTACTAGAGGAGAGCTTGCAGGTCAGTTTTATATCTTTGCCTGGCTATCTGTTGAGTGCAGCTTTGCTGGCCAACAGTGACTTCACACCAAACTGTAACTTTCACATAATGGCGATACCTTACTCATCTAGGCCACTCCATTTCATAAGCGTACATGAGTAGCTCTTCGTGGACTGATCTAATGGCCTCTCTATTTGCTTTTACTGTGTATAAACCCAAACACCTGCCATGCAGCAGTGCTGTAAATACTTCTGCACTGGTGTTGATGCACACCCTTGTTTTTCTGCTCCTTTTAACCGGACAAACAGGCTTTGCAGTGGCATAATGGCGGTTTCTATGTCAGAGTGAATACCTGACAAGTATTAAGCCACTCATCTGTGGCTTTCTACTTACATGCTAATATTATTCAGTGTAATTTCATTGTATATATATGTACTTATGTCAGTTTATCCAGGTACATTGTGAATAGAAACATTAATGCATATTTTATGCATACAAGGAAGTTGAAGAATGGCATTAAGAGTGGTAACGTTTCAACAGAAAAGCTGTAAGACTGGTTTATAGGATTGTTTAAAGAGTGTGAAGTGATTTATAAGCAGTGGCAGCACTCTCAGGATACCATTATATTCATTCATTCATGTTTTTCAGCCTTTGCTCAGGTTGCTGTGGCATCATTTCCTTGCACACCAAGCTATTATTAGGGCCAGCTAAGCAGCACAGACTGTGCCCCATTTTTCCTTCCAGTATCACTCCTAGGGATGATGAAGTTGCAAAGCTAGCAAATGAGAGAGAGGAGAACAAGATGCATTAATCACCGGGGAAACAGTTGATTGAGGATGCCTTGAAAAGACAGACCCATTAGTCTGTGTGCCTGCAATGGTGCTAATCTGATTGTAAAACTGTTAGGCTAAAACAACATGCCCCACTGACCACCATCAGAGATGTTCATAATGGTAGTGGAGCGTATCCCCGACCATATAACACGCTCTCTGCCTGAGGTGCTGATGAGGGACTTTGGGAATGAGCTTTTTAGTGACATGAGACTGAGAGAATAACACAAAAGTCTTTGTTAGATTTGTGTTAAACTGACAGCGGGTGAAAATAATCACAGTAAACAGCTCACTTGGATAAAAAGGAGTTAGGTGAAAAATAGTAGGAATACAGACTAAGAGAGGAGTTCATGTAAGGCAGTAAAAGTAGTAAGGATGATGGGATGAACAATGAAGAAGCTCCCCTGTGATGGAGAGTTGTGAGCGAGCATGAATGAGGGTGCAGTGTGTCTTAGCAGCCAGCCTACGGTGGCATAGTGGTCAGGAGGCCTGCTGCTTTAATGGTCCATAAATCTGTGTGGACTGGCTGGTCTGATGCCGCCCCAGTGAGACCCTCTCATGTGGAAAATGAATCAGACCATTTTTACGGAGCGCTAGTGTTGAAGCTCTCACCCTCCTCGACTGCCAGCGAGCCGATAAGAGCTGCTGCACACGCACAGGTACTCCATTACAGCAGGTCTGGAGCCCATAAAACTGTTTATTAGTGACAACCCTTGTTTGTATGCTGCTCTTCATTCAATCTGTCCTCTTGTCTTTGTTGTTCTCTCTCTCACTGTTTTCTTTTTTCTCATTACACCCAGCTTTGCTTTGGTTTCTGGAGTGGGAACACAGATGTTGACGCTTTGGTGCACAGCCAGTAAAGAGCTGAAACACTGTAAAGGATAAATCACATGCCAGCAGAAAACTCACAGAATTACATTGCAATAGGTATCTAGATTAATTTCAAGCTCTCTCTGCCTCTCTCACTCTCTCTCTCTCTCTCTCTCTCTCTCTCTCTCACACACACACACACACACACACTAAATACATTTTGCATAATGGTTAGAAACATGCCAGGTATTGCATCTCTACTTCTCTTTTGCTGCTCATTCTTAGTTACATTTAGAACAACAGATGCTGTTTTGTAATGACAAGAAAAATTTATATTCCTTTGGTTTCACAGTATGTACCTTGGACAGATGAGGACTTTATAGAGAGTGCTGACATATAAAATCTCTGTCCCGGTCCTTTTAGTGGATTCAGATGTTGAGACAATCCACTGCAGTTATTATGGGACCAAGACCGAAAGACTACCTGCACCCTGAGCTAATTAGTTTGAACCTCCTTTGAAATGCGAAGTGGAAGAGTCACCAAGAGAATTGTGACTTAGATTAAAGAGCGTTAACACACTCTCTAACACCGCATGTGCAGACATGCGCGCGGAGAGACACACAGGCACGTGCACACGCACATACACTGAAGGTCCACGGGATTTTCATTTTCCTAGATAAGTGTAGTCAGAGTGGTTACTGGTTAAACAGGTAGTATTTGCATTTTCCCCAGGATGAGAAGGCAACTGCAACTGTCTGTGAAGCTGCCAGAAGCCACCTGCTGTTTAAAGATATGCATTAACAAACATCACAGCAGCACAGAGGTAAAGCTCTGGAAGGAAAAAAAAACACTTGTTTAAGAGGGAAACAAAAAAAAACAACACCATATTTTTATCTTTAAGTATTCCTTAATAACTACTCAGGTTCTATTAAATATTTGCAGTGAAAACAGTGTAAATGTTACTTCCACTCATCCTCTAACTGTCAGCAGAGCAACCAGGCGTGGTCAACTTGTTTCAAATGCATCACTTTTCTTTGTTCTTCAGGTTTGTTTTCCCTGGAGGTTCTCCCAGCTTTTGCCTGCAGTTATCCTCAATTGAAGAGTGTGTTTGCCTACAGAAGCCTTTGTTTGACAATCCTTTCTGCTAACCGGGTCTTATGAATTGTGTCAGCAGTTGCCGATTGTCTGTTATCTGTCAGCTGATAAGTGGCTCCTTTAATGCACAGGCAATAAAATGCTCAACATGTAGGGCAGAGGAATGATCTTTCCAACAGTCAAACAAATATCCTGTAATTCTGTATTGATTCGGTCTATTTGTTCAGGTTAGACTGGGCAAACACTTGTATAAACAGACCCAAGTGTCAGTTCGTTCCAG
Source organism: Euthynnus affinis (assembly GCA_029490765.1). Classification (NCBI taxonomy): domain Eukaryota; kingdom Metazoa; phylum Chordata; class Actinopteri; order Scombriformes; family Scombridae; genus Euthynnus; species Euthynnus affinis. Next base: position 11,314,649 of record CM055852.1, on the reverse strand, counting down.
TGGAGGATTAAGCTTGCCAGCATGAACTAAGGACAGTAAATTAAATTTAACTAGGGCTGAATGAAAAAAGAACTCAGCTGTTTAATGAGACAGGAGTTATTTTAGAAACCAGTATCCAATAAATAATCATGTACTTGTAAAACAGACAACACTCTCAACCACTAAGCAATGGAAACATAACCAAAGGCATCATTTTAATTCATTTCAAATGGCCAAAGCAAGGGCGGAGCCAGAAATTCTTGACCCCCTGGCAAGATGTGACACACAGCCCCTCCACCTTGATGTGCATACTGTAATTAACACAAAGTCACTGACGTCTGCTAAAGGCTAAAAATAATAATTTATTTACCCCACAGAACTTGATAAACATACACTTTAAAGTGGGTGGCAAGTAAAATAAAGGCCACAAACACAATTCATGATATTAAGGTGTGTATGACCCTGATTTGGGAATGACCACATATTCTCAAGAATGTGGAGATTCTGCAAGTTGTGAAAAAGTCAGCAAACATAATTTTTTAGTAGACTGGAGTCTAGGTTTCAAATTTGTCGTCTGGAACCAGAATCTGGCAAACTCTGAATGCAGTCCTGTAGTTGGAGCCGGCTAGTGACGGACATTTGAACGCAGTGTGCTTCTCTCTGACTGCAATCCTCAAAATCATTTGATGAATGTTTAAGGCTACTTCTTTTCACAACTGGTTAAGATTTTAAAGTCTTGCCCTCTCCACATTTAGACATTTTCACTGTATCATTCTATAAAAAAAAGATAATGGTTGATAGTAGCAGTTGGTTCAACATTGCCATCTTTAGATCCATGCTGTTAGCGAGGATAAAAATCACGCTGTCAAAAGTCTTCAGTGAAAATAATTCCATCCTAAATAAGCAGATTACATTCTTCTGAGTACAGACGGCCTTACTGATCACAGGTTTAAGCAGACAATCAATATGTTGTAAGCGATTATACTGCATACAATGATCGCGCTTTCTCATACTTGATTGTAACAAGTAAAGGAAAGACTGCCTTCTGTATTTAACTGACTGCTTTGTTTTCAGCAGACACACATCACTGAACTTTGGTCTTTTTATTTCAGCGCCTCCAGAGCTGCTCTTTTTTTCTCTTCATTGACCAATATCCAGGCTATCTCTTTGCACTTTTAAGCACACTAAAACCACATGACTCCCTTTATAAAGGCCTTCAAATAGCCCTGCTATACAATACGCCACATGCAGGGGCAATTGAATTAACCCATTGATCCCTGGCTGTTCTATTGCCAGGCTAAATTTTGTTATTCACCCTTAATGACTGCTCCTTGCAGGCAAATGAACACTTGTAGTCAATTAACTGTGAAGCAAGAGGAGGATAAAGGAAAAGACAACCTGCTCTGACATGTTACGTCCTACCTACGGTTTCAAATGCTGCATCAGCGATGTGAAGCTGTGACGTCTGTAGAAACAGCCGACTGATGACTTCACTGTAAACAACAACACAACACCAAAAAGCTTTGTTCTCTTGACACTCCCTTATCTTTTCACAGCATCTGGTTCACCCCGCCTTAGCCTTGGTCACAAGCACACTTTATCTTGTGGGACAATAGTGGTCTTGTGTCCAGCAGTGTTGTCTGGCACTACCAGCTCCATAGTGGGCTATGACACATATGAGGGATTGCTAACGCTCCTCCAGCAGTGTGAATATGTGTGTGGTGTTTTCTTGTGTATGTGCAGTACAGTTATAAGCTGTCCGCTGCTTGGCAGTATGAATTATACACAGATAAACAACTTGTACATTATTTTTTATGTACCGTCTCAAATTATCATACCCAGATGAAAGACGCGCACTCATAAATTCACCATCTGACAGGTAGCCTACAGCTGTGAACTACCATGAAACCACCACTCATTCTGGCGTAAGGGTACTCTTAGAATGACAAGTATAGACCTCCCAGTGTTGTCTCTGCACTATGCATATAAAGTGAGAGTGACCCGATGCCTGAGGGGTAGCGTATACCCTGCCTGGGACTACGGGGAATCTGGCTGCGAGTGGGCACACGGCTGTAGTGTGGAGAAAGTGGTGCAGTGCCTCTCTGTGCCTGGCTGAGCACTGGGTAATGAAGCGTGGCAGAGGAGAGAGGAAAGGAGTGTGTCTGCAGGGTAGGCATGGCCCTCGTGTTCCTATGCAACAGGGGCGGATGGCTAGGTGATGCAGGACTGCCTCTATTCTGCTTACTTGTCATACTGCTGCCACGCTTTCTTTTGCTTGTTCTGGTTAGTTGTTTTTTTTTTTTTTGTCCCTCCCTTCCTTCTTTTGCGATGCTGTCATGCATCCTACCCCATTTCCCCAAGGACAATATGCAGAAGGTCCCAAACCTAATCAAGCAACGTGAATTATTATGGCAAATGACAAAAAAAGGAACCATAACTAAATTCTGGTGTGTCATTCCAAGTCAGTTTAAAACAGCACTGAAGTATTTATGTCTTTAACATTTTTATTTATTTAAATGAGACTCTTCTTCTTGTTTTCTCAATTGATTTCTCCTCCTTCCTGTCTGTGAGACAGTTGGCTGCACTTGCCCTTTCAAACAAAGGTCTACTGAGAGCAGATGTGCTATTGTTTCAGAGATGCTGTCTTGACTGAAATACTTTCCATAGCAAGAAGTATAGAACCTCACCTCACCCCACATTACCCTATTTTGGTGCACTTTTTATTTGCATGTGGTTGGGTACCTTTGACAAATGTGGGCAATTGTTAAAAAACAAGGGCAATGACTCAAATGGGGATGCTCAGATTTGCAAAAACAAGATAGATTAAAAATAACAGGTGTAGCTAGAAAACAAAAAACACACTCTATCTACATCAGTCATTCTGGGATTGTGTGTGTTTGTGTGTGTGTGTGTGTAGGACTGCCCAAAGCACTGCCATTAATTGTTTAGAAACTAAATAGAAGCAATTGGGAAGCAAGAAGACAACAAGATTGTCCTCAGTGAATGATTTCCATCCTAGAGAGTGCATTATGCTAATACAAAGACAAACTCTTAACATATTATCATGTATTGTGCAGCCACACATTTCCTGTGGGCAACAAGTGTGGATCTATTCTTAGCCAGTGGCCTGGGCTTCAGCACTTTCTGCTCCTGCTCCTCATAGGTTGGACGGGTATGAGGTGTGATTCACTAATGCCAGGTCTGACTGTGTCGTTGTAGCCCGTGTCCAGCTGTAGAGACAGTGGGGCCCATCGACCATCTGTCCCCGACCAGCAGATTCGAGACTCGGCCCCCAGAGCAGGGAGCGAGGGGGCGGGAGTGAGATGAGGTCGGATGGGGGGAATCAGCTTTGTATTGCCATAATGCTGTCTTTCCTCTCTCCTAGCAACGGCCTCCCATTTCCTTGGTTTTTTGGGCGGCATGGTCCTGTTGGTCGGTGTGCACGGCCCCCTCACTCACTCTCTCTCTGTCCTATTTATGGTAATGAGCCATCTGCCCTCTCTGTAACAGCCGCCCAAATAGAGGAGAGGCTGGAAAGGGGGAAGAGGGGGTGGTGGGGAGGGGATGGGGGTCTCTGACAGATAGGAGTCTGAGACAAAGACGCGTATCCTGTTGTGTCTGCCTCTGCCCCAGTGGATGCCTTCAGATATGGATAGGACTGAGTGATGACAGGGACAATCCTGAAACATGTCTAGTGTTTTCACAAGAGTACATAATGTAAAGGAAGGAGGTTATTTGAAGTAAGTACTTGTGTTTCTCTCTGTTTGTGTGTGAGTGTGTGTATGTGTCTGACAGAGAGAAAGAGAGAGAGAGACAGAGAGTGCTACCACCTGCAGGTCAGTACATTATGTTGTTCAACACAAAGAGCATTTGTAATATCAGTGCTAGGATGACCCCCTCCCCAGTCACACACACACACACACACACACACACACACACACACACACACACACACACACACACACACAAACACACAGAATATTGACTGCTGAGCTGAATAACACACAACCCTAGCATTATCCAGCGCTGCTATGTGGATGTTCCTCTGTGACTTGGTGACACGATAGAGTGGTGGGCACACCAGCCAATACAAAGCCACACAGCATTCAATAGACCTCTGTTGCCACTGGATACTAGATTGGTTACCAAGCCAACACATGTGCCTCACTGTCATATCTCCAACAGATTAGTGTCGAAAACAACAGATATCTTGACAGTTAAGCACTCCGCGTCTCAAGCTTAGGTAAAGTAGTGTGTTTCAGTATATTTTTGTGAGTGGAGTGGTGATCCAGTATGAAAAAAAATGGAAGTGAAAAGATAAATGGAGATTATGTAAGACGGGGTGAAAAATGTTCCTTCTGGCCATGGCAACACTGAGTCCAACCATTTTATGATCAGAGGACAACAGCAAGTGCGTCACACACACAAAAGCAATTTACAACACAGCTGACAGAAGTCCATTTAAAAAAGTGGTCAGTTTAAGTGAATCTTAAATTACTACCCATATTTACCAGTATGTTATACAAAACAAAGACTAAAAACTCAACACAACATTCTCAGCTGACTTTTGATTCCTCTCATCATGAGGTCAATCACCATTAACCTCATCAGACAGACACTAAGACAAACTCACAGATGGGTCAATGACCAGAGAACAACAACTCACAGACGGTCCTGCTGGTGGGCCTGAAATTGATTGCAGTCATCAGTGCATAAAAAAACATAAACATAGTGGAAACAGATGCAGTAAAGAAAACAGGAAACACACATATAAAAAGAATATTTAATCAGTTGTGATCATGCTGCCACTTTAAGGAAATTGCAGGGTAGTTATGCAGCTCAGTGTTGTGACTCATTTACTGTAGGTAGTTAATTAGTCAGGGGAACAAAATTCATTTGGACTAGCCAAAAAAAATCTAATTAATTACCATGTTTTCACAACAGGCACATATGGATGTCCTACAAACAAATATTTAGAAAATCCCAATGTTGAGCTGGAAGGACAGGCTTTCATAGAGGGGATCATCCCTCAGTGCATTTGTCAATTTGACACTATCACTATGACAAACAATGCTGTTGTCATGGCAGCATCCTGGGGGCAAAGGGTCTGCAAAGAAATTATAGTTTGTGGTCACTGCAAAAAGGGAATGCTAGAGATATATGTGAAACAAAAACATATGTTTCACATTCACTGAGAATAAACCTGAGTGAAGTGAGGCATCATTCAGACAATAGAGACAGACAGACATGTAGGGACCACAGAGGTAAAGTATCATGTGATGCTCATCTCACTCACAGCATGTAGTGAATACTCAGAGAAGAGGAGACATCTAGTGGACAACCAGGCCACTCTGCAGCCAAAATGATCAAAATGGTAATGTCCCTTCACTGAATAAACTGAAGCTGCAGAGGATAAACCCAAACTTATGGACAACAATAAAAACATTCACGTTATCTTCCACATTTTGGAATATGTTGAATAATTTATTTTTTTCTGTCTCTGTCTCCCCAGTTAATCTAATGATCTCCCAAGAACAGACACAATTTCACACAGTCACACTTATTTCAGTAGGAACTTAACAATGAAGTATCACTGTTAGTTACTACTGTGCCCTGTTACAGAGCTTAAGAGACTGATTCACCTCTCGATGTAAAAGAAACTCCACTTAGGCCAACTTCGCAATAGCAACAATCATGTACCACAGTGTAAACTCTGAATCCACCAAATTTCCCATTCAGTAACGCTGAGCCGTCATCATCAGGCCTCTGTCACAGATTTTTGATACTAATTTGATAATATAAATATTTCTACACACACAGGAATGCAGTAATGACTCTTCAATGTTTCCCCTTAAGCAAACCAATTTAGGCTGACAGGTTTTAAATATCACCATCCCTGGGGGAAAAAGCAGTGGCCATATTGTGACGGTTATACTGGTAAACATAGAATTTTAATGCAAAGCTCCTTTAAACTTTTAGATCTATAGAGTCAAACTTTTTCCTCTCAGATTCACTGACTCTCATTTTGTGACTGATTTTTTGATTTTCTTCTTTCCTCTTCTTCTTCTTGAAACATTGATCCAATTTCCATAATATTTTGCAACTAGTATATATAGATCCTAATTATCATATAAATATCTTTTTTTTAATCCTTAACATTTTGGGGTGAAGCAATAAACATGAAGTTCATGTTTGCATGAATTAATTGATTGATTCATTCAATTGTTATGAGCACAGAAACAAGTGTGCTGTTTGGTCAGGCTTAATAGCACCACCATCAGGCCAAAACATCAGATTTTGGCCTGGTTACATTTTCAAATGGGAATATAGATGGGCATAATTTCACCATCTTGTGCAAAACTTTCACCAAATCTCTGAAGGACAGACCTGAGATATAATGAACAAATGTTATACTGCTCATGAAATATCATGGGCTTCACGGGTTTTGATTCCATTAATGGCTGTTTGTAGCTATAAAACTTGTTTTTCGCTCTTTAATATCATTTGTTGAGTCAGATAAACTTGTTAAATGAAAATGCACTTAAATATAAATGTCAAAGTCGCATAACATTACAAAACCTGTGTAAAAAAAACAAAACAGGGATGATCATGTTTACGGGCTCCTTGACTTGCAAGGCTAGTGAGGTTCATTTCTCAAAACAACAACAACAACAACAAAAACAATCAATGAATATGTGAAAATGTTTTTGATATTGCTGGAACACATCAAGTTTGGGGAATATGAAGAATAAGTGACGAACCTTTGAATTTACAGCCAAAAGAGACAAATTTCTAAGCATCGAGGAGTCAGTACTAATGAAACACCTTCTTTCATAACTGTTACATTCTACTGTTTTACAGTATTAACACTATTATTTCCCTTGAAACATCCTCACAATTTTCTACCTGCTGGAGTTATTTAGGACATAATAAGTACTTGGTTATATAAGCTAGCAGCTAGTTGATTATAGTTCCAGGAGTTGTATATGGGGCTGTTTTTTCTTTTTAAGTGCAGTCAAATATATTATTCTGCAATATAAAGACACAATATTGCCCCTATATATTCATGTTTAAATTCATTCCATTCAGTCATGGTTTTCACAATATCACACAATATTGTGATTCTGTGTGCTGGGCCCTCCGAGGTTTGAATGTATGTATATGATGAATAAGTGTGAAGCAAGACAAAAATGAGAGCATATCTGCTCTCTGGGTAAATCATGTCCTCTGTTTGACATAAAAAAGTATCCACCCAGTCATTTACCAGTCAGATACCCTAAGCAGAGCAGCAACTTGTTTTAAGATTCTCCTGGAGAATCTCTAAGCAGCCTTCAACCTGTCTCATTGATCAATCCTCAATCAATCCTAACTTAAATCACAATCAGGCTGCGTATCCATTGTTCACTGTGCACCAAAACCACCAGGAATAGTTTCTTCATCCTCACCATCACACCTATGAACAATTAACTCACTACGGCATTGTGCAATAACCCTGAAACACTATAATACCCACTGCACCTACAAATTATACATAGTTATTTTAGTTTACAACACAAAACGTGCAATACATTTTTTTTTTTTACAATTTAATATTTATCTCAGCACTCCTTGCACTCTTCACTTCTTCTTCCTCACTATTTGTATCCTGTTTACAGTCCAAGGAAAGGGTTTCACATGAATATAGTCATTCCTTGCATATACCTCTGAAGATTGTTTAGCTGTTATTTTTTTTGTGTTAGTACATTGAGAGTCACTAAACTGCAGACAAATTCCTAATATGCGTAAACATACTTGGCCAATAAAGATTATTCTCTTGCACACCATAGCATGTTTAAACTTGTACAAACTGTAGTACTGTTTTTCTTTTTTCGTATTTTGGCTCAAGTTACAAATGTTCATCTATCATCACTGTAGGATGAGGTGCATGTTTTCTTCCTTTAATAGGATATTGTCATTGACACCTTACCCCCACCCATAAGAGTTTACTGATGAGCTCCAGTTATTAAACTTGGAGCAATTATTAAACTGGGAGGCATTTTAAATGCTGACATACACAGCAGGCTTTCCCAGGATAAATGCTTCAATGCTTTGGCTTGAAAAGTGAAAGCAGTCAGTGTTGAATAGACCGCCGTGAACAGGGGGGAATGAGACGTGACGGAGAGAGGTCCTGGGTCCTCCCATGTGATGTGACCACGGCCTGACGGACTGTGCTGCTCGTCTGTTTATGGCTCCTCCTGCTACAGTACAGCGGGGCAAGACGTAACAGCAGCGCAGGGGGAATAACATACAACCATACGTTTTTTTTTCCAGGAGCCACGGCGAAAGATGGCAGACCGTGCAATGCTGAAGAAAAAGACATAGATGATGTGCTCAACGTCGCCTCTTCTGCTGTGAAGGCTTCGACATTTCTTCAAGATTAACAACACCCCAAATGAACTCCGTCAGAGCAAGTAACGTTAGCAGAAGACCCAGGCGAGTGTCGAGGCCGCGCCCGGTGCAGCCGGAGAGGAACCACCAGGAAAGAGGTAATGTTAGCTAAGCTGGCGTTAGCAGCTGGTGTACGGGTTGATTTTAGTGTTTTTATGGCTGGACAGTCTGGACGTTTTTGTTTTTGTTCATGTATAGTGCGCACAACGGGATAACGTCGGTTGCCGTGATAAAACAGCGGGTAGCTAACAGCAGAGTTGAACGGGCTCTGTGCAGTCAGGAAACACCGAGGCTTTTGTGTTTCCTAGCACTCAGGCCGCGCTTTGTTTTGCTTGATTTTTGCCCGGAGTCGGCCTTTCTTTTGCTTGTCTGACCTCTTATCGCTGCTGAAATTTGCTGTTTTTTGTCAGCTAATGTTACGTGAATGGTGAAAGTGACAAGCAAGGGGTTTGCTTGACTCACAAGTGACAAACGCAGGGAAGGATACACACAAAGTGGTTTTGCCAGTTGTCGTAGCATGCTAACTGAACCTAGCCAGTGTTAGCTGTTATTATTAGCATGTTTGGCTAGCTAAATGCGTCCAGACTTTATAAAAAAGCCCCAGCCTTCATAGCCTTTGCAACGTTAAAATGTCAATGCATGGATAAAATGCATGTAATTAATGCAATAACCATGCTGTTACAACTCAGTCACATCATGTTTTGGGTTTTTTCTGCAGTAACAACAAACTGTATGATGTAAGCAAATGCTGGCTGCAATTTTTCAAAGTAAACATTAGCTAGGAATGCTCTTTAATCATAGTTGCTAATGACTAAAAGCCAGTGGTAGGAACCCGGTCAGTGTGGGGGTCACTGATCAGTAACATTAATGTTTGGTGAATCTGATTTAACGTTATGAGGTGGACTAGTGACCTGCTGTGATATTGGATCTCACAGCATCATTTGATGACAATCGGCAAAAGGTTACCTCTTGGTTACTTGATGTTTCTCACAAAGAAACAGACAATTTTGACAAAACAACCTCAAACCTTAAAGCATAATTTGTCAAGCTCAACCTGATGATGAATGATCAGATTTCTCAACTGTCTCACTTAATTTGTTCATGACCTGCCAAGGTACCAGTTTCCCTCCATCTGGCTGTTAACACTGTAGCTCAGTTGGCATTTTCATGGTGTTTGATAACAGATTGACAGCAGTTTATTTTGCGCATTTTACATAATTCAGTGTATATTCTCTCTGGGACTGATGTCCACCTGGTCTTAAATGTGTTTGGAGGTCCTATACATGTGTTTTGGTGTTTAATTTCAGAGAAGTCGCTTTTGCTGACCCAGTTAGTTACATAGGCAGTGTTTGTAGTGGTTACTGGCCTAGTAGCTGGGGAGAGTCATCCTTGCAACCAGAGCAACAAGCAGTCAAGAATTTGCATCTCCCATCTGGGGTAGCTATCAACTCATCATGCCATGGTAAATAGCCTTATAAATAGAAGTCAGGTTTAGCTCAGGGTTGATGCTATGGTTGGTTTTCTTCTGTTGATTGAATCCCACTCTTGATGGGATTTGTAATCAATTTGTTGCATAGAGAGTACGTACTGAACAGAACTGTTTTTGTTTCTTGTGGGTTTTTTGTTCTGTGACTGATAAATTCTGTTTAGGTGATTGAATCTGGTGATCTGTTCTGCTGCTTTTTACCGAAACATATCTGTTTAAAAGCTCAAATTATAATCATCTATGGGTGACTGAAAAATGATGTCTCAAATTCACATTTATTGTTTAACTAAAGATGTGGAAACATGCAAGTAAATTGTCATCCGTTCGCACGAATTAAGCTACAAATGCTTCAGGGCTTCACAGCAGAAAAGGTTACACCACACAGGAGGAAAAGTGAACACATACTGACTAAGTATTATTTAGTAATTGTACTCATTGAGAAATAATTATTTAGTGGTTATGCAAGAATATCCAGTTGCAGACTCTTCATCGCGATTATGTTGCTTGTTTTGGATCAGTTCAAAGAATGGCATTCCAGATTTCATTTTTAATTTTTTTCCCACCTTTTCCAGATGAGGACGTTCCTGCAGATATGGTCGCAGAAGAATCCGGTCCAGGAGCTCAGAATAGTCCCTACCAGCTTAGAAGAAAGTCTCTACCCAAGAGAACAGTGTGTCCGACAAAGACAAACATGGAGGTACATTTACAGAGAATCCCCAAATAATAGCATAAATTATGATAAAAAGGTTAGTATTTCATTTACTTAAACACAATAATAAATGTTTGAATGTTTCCACTCACTTTCTCTATCCACAGGGTGCTTCCACTTCAACCACAGAAAACTTTGGGCATCGACCTAAGCGTCCCAGAGTTTCAGGAAAGTGTCAAGATTTACCAGGTAATTATGCACACACACATTATTGACATATGACTTGATGTTTAAGGGAAAAAATGGAACTTTGCTTATCTTCATTTTCTGTCAAACTGTCAGATGGTTTATGTTGTGTACCTTGGTGTGCCTAATTAGCCTTATTACACTGCAGCCTTTGCAGTGAGACTACTGTGTACATTGCAGTGTCTATGCTGAAACTATATATAATTTAGCTCTAACACATTGCAGTTAGAATGGGACTGGATGTGGTCAAGCAAGCAACGTACTAGCTCTGGTGGTTTGTAACTGGCTCTCAATTACAGTCACACAGATATAGGCTTCCATGCTATCCGCACAGTTTGCGTACATTTATGAAGAAGTAGTATATTTGTTCATGAACTGAAAGCAATCAGTTGCTATTTTTGAACAGTGCAGTAGGACAATGAAAGGGCAATTCAGATCTTTACATTTTTGAAACATTTCAAAGTAACCTTCATCATTTCTGCTGTTGCTATTGTGACTCGAGAGGTAGTTTTGGTTCCTCTTCTTACTATAAATATGCATAAATAACCTCCTAAAACCCTGTTTACCTTTTAAACATTTTCTTATTCTAATCCCACGGTCTGTCACTCCTCTCAGCAGCTCCAGCAGAGCAGTATTTACAAGAGAAACTTCCAGACGAGGTGGTGCTAAAGATCTTCTCATACCTGTTGGAGCAGGATTTATGCCGTGCTGCATGTGTGTGCAAGCGCTTCAGTGAGCTGGCCAATGACCCCATCCTCTGGTGAGACTCGCTGGTCTTAGGACCGTGTTTTAAATCACGGCTGGATGTTCCTGCAACTGATAGAAATCTTTGAAAACCTGAGTATTTTCAAGTTGTGTGTGTGTGTGTGTGTGTGTATGCGTGCTACCAGCTGCTTTTAATCAATACTTCCTTGAAATTGCATGAAGAAATAAATCGCTGTCCCAAAGCTACATGTTCAACTTTTTTGGATGGTTACACCAGTTTGCAAGCTTGAACTGATTGTGAACAAGCAAGAAGGAAGTATGCTTTTTGTCTGCCTTGGTCAGGCTTGATGCTTCAGGGCCTCCAAAGTGGACATGACCATTAGCTTGCTGACCACTTTCATTTTCCTTTAGTCATTAACTTCCTAAAAAACACAACCTTCACAACACAAATATAGAAGTCTTAACGATGCAGTCGTATACTGTATTGTAACACACAAAGAATTCTACCACAAAATGACGATGGAGTACGACGTTAAACGTTTTTGTGCTTTCATTTTTCAGGAAGAGGCTGTACATGGAAGTGTTTGAATACACACGACCCATGATGCACCCTGAGGCAGGGAAGTTCTACCAGATAAACCCAGAAGAATACGAGCAGCCAAACCCGTGGAAGGAAAGTTTCCAGCAGCTGGTATGGAACATCATGCTGATTTACTGCTGATCTTGATTTTTTTTTTTTAAATCTTACTTATAAGTGTCAGTTAACTAATGGTGCATTGTAAAAATGTATTGAAAGGTTTATTGTTGAAAGCTTTTGCCAGCAAGACAAAAATTAGACCCTCTTTTGCTATCTTTTAATCTTGACACCAATATTTTTGTTGCTGAGAGTTGCTTCTGCGCAACTTTAAATCCTCTGTGTACAGATGGTTAATGTCATGTGAAAGGGCAACACCACAGGCCATAATGGTGACATTCAGTATGCAGGGCATAGAAGGGAACTATGTGTTTAAATTGTATTCCTTTGTGATATATCGACCTTTTTAGGATTGTTTTCCCTGGACATAAATGCTTCAGACGTTTTTCTAATGACTGCTTTTCTCCCCCATCTTGTTAAAAGTGTAATGTCTTTGCTGTCTGAAATTGTACATTAATATGAATTAGTCTGTTCTGCAGTGTGTGAATAAATGTGTGAATGTTTCTTTTACAGTATAAAGGAGCGCACGTTAAACCAGGCTTTGCGGAACACTTCTACAGTAATCCTGCCAGATACAAAGGGAGAGATAACATGTTTGTAAGTAAACTGTTTCTATCTTTTTTTAGTTGTTTTCTTTTCCCATTCTCATGCTCCAGCCGTTCACCTGATCTGTTGTTGTTTTGTTTTTTTTCTCCAGTATTATGACACCATTGAAGATGCTCTTGGAGGAGGTCAGGAACCTCACTTTGATGGCCTGATATTCGTCCACTCCGGTATTTACACAGACGAATGGATCTACATCGAGTCGCCTATCACAATGATCGGAGCTGGTATGTGTGTCTGAAGTCATGGTCCAATGTCACGGTGTAGTTGGTTAGTCTACTCTCTCATTTGACCTTTCGTATTTATATTATAGCTCCTGGAAAAGTAGCTGAGAAAGTCATCATTGAGAATACCAGAGACTCCACATTCGTATTCATGGAAGGCTCAGAAGATGCTTATGTTGGATACATGACCATCAGGGTGAGATTTCTTTACTTTTGTTATCGTGTTATTTGAAGTTGTCGTTAATTTTATCACATTTGTTGATAACTAAATGTGGACTGTCGTTGTCGCAGTTCAATCCTGATGATAAGTCCGCCCAGCACCACAACGCACACCACTGCTTGGAGATCACAGTCAACTGCAGCCCTATCATCGACCACTGCATCATACGGAGCACATGCACAGGTAATGACACTGCTGCTGGTGCTTCTTTGCTCCGCTTTATTGACAGATGTGTGTGTGTGTGTGTCTAAGGTGTATTAATAAATGTTAATTCTGCTCGTTTCAGTGGGGTCAGCTGTCTGTGTCAGCGGCCAGGGCGCTTGTCCCACAATCAAGCACTGCAACATCAGCGACTGTGAAAATGTTGGCCTTTACATTACTGACCATGCACAGGTAACACACAGCTTTTGAACTGTATGGTTTAATTGTACATGAAGACGGACTGAGGTTTAAACTTCATTCATCATTGTTCAGGGAATTTACGAGGACAACGAGATCTCAAACAATGCTCTAGCTGGGATCTGGGTGAAAAACCACGGAAACCCAATCATCAGACGGAATCACATCCACCATGGCAGAGATGTGGGAGTTTTTACATTTGATCACGGCATGGTATGTTAAAGCTCTTTGCTGTTTGATGGTGTGTTTTATGTTGGAAAACTGTCGTCATTTTGGCTGCAGCTACAGTAATTTTATGGTTTTTTTTGTCCATTTCCAGGGTTACTTTGAGAGCTGCAACATTCATAGGAACCGTATTGCTGGGTTTGAGGTGAAGGCGTATGCCAATCCAACAGTGGTGCGCTGTGAGATCCATCACGGCCAGACGGGAGGCATCTACGTGCATGAAAAGGGCCGTGGCCAGTTCATCGAAAACAAGATCTATGCAAATAACTTTGCTGGTGTGTGGATCACCTCTAACAGTGACCCCACAATAAGGTCAGTGTTGCAAATTCTAAATTGAAAGTATCATTTAAAAGGTATCAGATAGGGCGCTTGTACAGTTGTATCATGTCCTAAAATGTGTCTTTTTGTCCAAATACAGGGGTAATGCCATCTTTAATGGTAACCAAGGTGGAGTGTATATTTTTGGTGACGGCCGAGGCCTAATTGAAGGGAACGACATCTACGGCAATGCCTTGGCGGGAATTCAGATCAGGACGAACAGCTGCCCTATCGTCAGACACAACAAGATCCACGACGGCCAGCACGGTGGCATATATGTGGTAAATATTCTCAAAACATTTCCTGACATTCAATCCACAAAGTTAAAACCCAGTCTTAAATCTTAACACCTTTTTTAAACTTTCATATGGTATGAGTTTTGTTACATAACAGTGATGCATGGTGGTTTTTATGTCACGCAGCATGAAAAAGGACAAGGTGTCATCGAGGAGAACGAGGTGTACAGCAACACGCTGGCAGGAGTGTGGGTGACAACAGGCAGTACGCCAGTGTTGAGGAGGAACAGGATACACAGTGGGAAGCAGGTAAGACTTCAAGTTTGATGACTAGAAATAATGTGAAGTGACAACTCCAAAGACAAACATGAGTCCCATATACACCTGGATGACATATATACTGTTACGTCATTTAGCTACGTGAGCTGTGATCACAGTAGAAATATCCTATAGAAACAAACACTTTAATACCAGGAGTAAATGAACATATTTTTGCTAAACTACTTTCTTTTTTTTTTTTTTTTTTTCAGGTCGGGGTCTACTTTTATGACAATGGCCATGGCGTGCTGGAAGACAACGACATCTACAATCACATGTATTCTGGAGTTCAAATCAGGTTTGTAAGAAACATTCGCAATGACAAAAAAAAATGTGTATCACAAAAGTCTCAATGGTCAGTGTTAGTGCAGCAGTGGATCAACTTTCTCTCATTTGTCTCTTTTTTTTTTTTTTTTTGACAGAACTGGCAGCAATCCCAAGATCAGGCGGAACAAGATCTGGGGAGGTCAGAATGGAGGAATTCTGGTTTACAACTCAGGTAAGACTTTATCTCTTTTCTATTTTATTTTTTCAGTCACAGTCATGGCCTCCCTCCAGTCTTTTAATGTACGACCTCTGACAGTGTGACTACACTCCTCCCCTGTCGCCCTAATAATGAAACGTGTTTTTCAGGCTTGGGCTTTATCGAGGACAATGAGATCTTTGACAATGCTATGGCAGGAGTGTGGATCAAGACGGACAGCAACCCCACTCTGCGGAGGAATAAGATCCATGATGGGAGAGACGGGGGGATCTGTATATTCAATGGAGGAAGAGGTAATGAAAGTGCACGTATACCATCACAGTCAAGCAGTTGCTAGTTTGATCTGTATCTCTTGTTTGTATATTTATCCTGCCTTGAACTGTTAAATATATCAGCATAATCAGTTAGACACAATCTATCTGTGGGATGCTTGTACAGTTATGTTTTCATGTCAGTAGTTTGACATTGAGTTCGTTTTTCTCAGGTTTGCTAGAGGAAAATGACATCTTCAGAAATGCCCAAGCAGGAGTCCTCATTAGCACCAACAGTCACCCTGTACTGAGGAAAAACAGGATATTTGATGGCTTCGCTGCGGGTGGGTAACACCAGCACACACAGGCTGTTATCTGTTGTTGTTATTTTAAATTGTGATGATTATTGTGGCTTTTCAACATGCTTACAAATGTGTCTGTGTAAACAAACTTTTCTCAATCTAAACTAGGAAGTCTGTATATGAACTATGATTTTCTGCACTAGGTATCGAGATCACCAATCATGCCACAGCGACCCTAGAGGGCAATCAGATCTTCAACAATCGCTTCGGGGGGTTGTTTCTTGCATCTGGTGTCAATGTTACAATGAAAGGTACTTTCTTGGTCATAAAGATTTTGACATATTTACTTGATAAATGCTGAATTTCCTTCATTGTAGTTTACCAATTACTGCAATTTTTCCTTCCAGATAACAAAATAATGAACAATCAAGATGCCATTGAAAAGGCTGTGAGCAGAGGTCAGTGCCTGTACAAGATTTCAAGTTACACCAGCTACCCAATGCACGATTTTTACAGGTAATTCATGTTTATACTCGCGATCAAGCTGACTAGAACATCTTCAACTGTTTGCCTTGTGATTTTTGACGAATACAATTTGGCTTCCCACAGGTGTCACACCTGTAACACAACAGACCGCAACGCCATCTGTGTGAACTGCATCAAGAAGTGTCACCAAGGACACGATGTGGAGTTCATCAGACACGATAGGTCAGTCCCACTGACCCATGTTACTACAAATGAATGATGTGATTTACACAGACACTTGTCACTACTTAAACTGGTGTTTATACACTTGTCTTGTGAATGGGATTATCTTGCATAATCTTGTAGGCTTTAGAAAAGCTGTGATCATGAGTGAGTTTTTCATTTTCAAACTTGTAGTTTTCAACCCCAACCAGAGCTGCCTCTAGTGATGTCACTTGGGGAAATTTGTATAACTTTTTTTCGCACATGTAGTAGTACTCCCATAGATCTGTAAACATACCTGACTTTTATGTGTAAAATTTGTGCACTTACCCTTCAATGACCTGAAATTAAAGACACCTGATCATAGTAATTATCTTGTTTTATTATCATTATTAATTACTGACTAAGTAGGGATGTCACGAGAAATACAATCTGACATCAATTGAAGGGTTTTGTTTATCTATATTTAAATGCCCATTGCAAACGCATCAGTTCAACTTGAATTGTAGTTAGCCATGCAGATGGTTTGTTTTACTTGCTGCAATTCAGATATCATCCCTCAGTTATGACAGAGGTGAATGTAAGTAATCGAAATTTGAATGGGCAGACCCCCAAAACTCCAGATATCAATCACATCAAACATAATTCGGATGAGCTCCAGACCTCTGATCACTGCTCGCGTCTCAATCAATCACATTTATTCGGTGATTCAAAGAGGTTCATGCACTGTCAAGCTCAATAAATGAAGTGAAACAGATTTCCACTTGATTGATATTATCAGGCCAAGAAAGGAGAATCTTGTTTGACGAACTGATGTCTGCATGCTTTCACACAGAGCCATTAATTACATCTTTTGATGTGTGGCAGCTTTTACCAGGGTCACAAGTGGTCCACAGGGTTTTGTTTTTATTAGTCTGAGTGCTTTCTGTTATTTCTATATTATGCTTTTCTTATTCATACAGTTCAATACACAAGTTGTAATCCTTCTCTCCTCTTCTCTCCACCTGTAGATTTTTTTGTGACTGTGGCGCAGGGACGCTGTCAAATCCTTGCACGTTAGCCGGAGAGCCGACTCACGACACCGACACACTGTATGACTCGGCCCCGCCTATAGAGTCCAATACACTGCAGCACAACTGAGCTCAAGACCCGGGATCCTTTTGCGCTTCAGCAGTAATGGACATGAGACACTTTAAGTTCTGCAGTGGAGGAGGAAATCCAAACTCAAGATACAGATTCACTCTTACAGAGCATATACAATGACTTAAAAAAAAAAAAAAAAAAAGACATGGACATGAATATGCTAAAAGGAGACATTTAGAGAAAAAGAAGGTGATTATGGATGCCTCGCTTTTTCTTTTTCCTTTAATTATTTTATAAAAAAAAATTAAAAAAAAGTTGACATTAATGGGACACAGAGCAGAAGAGCGTTTGACTCAGGGTTTGTGGGTGAGTTGAGTTGGTCAAGTAAGTGAAACCGGTGAAAGATGGACAAATGCCGCCGAGGCTCATCTACTTTTGAGAAGTGGGAAAAAAAACGAGATTCTGCAGTCATGTACAGACCCATCGCGGACAGATGCTCAGTCAGCCGAGGCACAACTTTTCTCATGTGGAGGCAAAGGCCCCAAATACAACAATGCTTCCATCACTGGGCAACCGACGTGCTCGTATGATACGTACGAGAAAAATGACCTAGCACTTCAGCTTTTTTTTTCCTCCCCCTCCCCTCAAGACAACTGTTGAGATTTGATTTTAATGCTTCTTTGTGTAGTTTTGTATTTTCATGCAAAAATCTTACTGTACTTGAATGTCTTTATTTTATTAAATGTGTTTAATTTTTTTTGGTTATTATACCCTAGAATTGCTGTAATTATACTCATGTCGCAGTATCTAACTTCTTTCTGTGAAAGAGATCAGAGAAAAGAGAGGAAAACACTACACATTTTCTCCAGCAATGTTGACTCATTTTTACATTTGCAATACAGAGAAACAGATGCTGAAATGTGCTTTCACAAGGCTCGTATGACTTTTTCCTGTTTGGGACCGAATCATAAATGCACATGTTTGTAAGGGAACTGAATTGTTGATATTTCAGTCTGTTTTTGTACATAATCTATGCATATTTCTGTTTGTATTGGGCCCATAAAAGAAGACTCCACTTCACATGATGCCCGAATGAGAAAGACTTGGGGCAAAATCAATCATGTATACTCAAGGCTTTTCAGTTTAAGGATGTAGTTTGTTTGTTATTCTAATGAAGATAGAGCCTCCTGTTTACTTATTTACCAAATAAACACATTTCTGGTCAAAGTATTACAATGGATTTGTTAGGAACTTATCTAATGACATTTAGATGGTTGTACCTCATGTGATTTGTCAGTTTTGTATATTATAAAATTTATATCCATCTTGCCTTGTATTAAAATCATTGTAATCTTTTATTTTTCCTCTTCCTCTGGTTCTAAACTTCAATAAGTGCTGCTTCTTGATCCGTTAAGAGACAATTTTTTAAACTTCATTTTTCAACTATACTTTCATCAACCCCCAGAGATGAAAGAGACGAGTCTTGTGAAAGCAAAGCTAATTTAGATGTTTTTTTTTTTTTTCTTGTTTGCCAATGTTGCTGGAGAATTTAAAAGGCTTTTACTCTACTGAGGCTGAGACAAGTATCTATATACAGCGCTATATGGTTTCATTGCCCTCCCCCTACTTCCCCTCCCCATTCATGTGTACTGGTGATTGTGGGTTCTCATACAGACTGAAATGTATGCATGTATCATAACATCTAGACTTAATATATTGTGAAGTATTCAATAACCGTTATGTAGGCGCTAGCGTGAATTAAAAGGGTTTAATTTCCTAGATGAAACATTGTCATTTTTTAAAAATAAACTTTATTAGATCATTACAGTAGTGTTTTTTCTAGTGCTGAGATAACAGAAAAAAGGAATCAGCAAGAACAAAACATGTTGACAAATTACAGCGTGTTGATCATCTGAACAAGTGATGCGAAGTGTGTGTTTCCCAGTGAAGTGTCTTCAGCAAACTGGCAGAGCTTCCTGTGAGGGCAGAGACAACGGAAAATTTGAATCAAGTTCCTTGTTTTGGATGCCACTGCAGCACAATGAGGTATAAAAGCTCCATATTAGTTCAGCTAGAGTATTAACACATACTTAAAGAGTCTGAGGCTGATGGTGCTCTTCTCAAACTCTCTGGCCTTTCTGTGCCCTGATTGGATGACAGCCTCTGGTAGGCTGGCAAGCCGAGCAGCGTTGAAGCCATAACTCTTCGGACAAGCCCCGGTGATGAACTTGTACAGGAACGTGATGGTTTCTTGACTCGGATCCTCACATTCATTCTCCACCATGCACGCCTGAAAATGACAAAACACTATTTGTCAAGATGACACAATGTTGCACATGGTACAAATGTGCAGCACCTCCGACAAACTGTGCACCATTGTACATCTAAATATATGAGCAACAGGGTGAAACCAGAGTCGCCAAGAACAAGTGTCAGATTATTAATTTGAGAACAGAAATTAATAATTCACACAATTAGTGAGTTGTTCCACTGACATCATTTGTGTACACAAAATTAATTCCCTCTAATTATTTGCACCACATTATTGCAGTAATAGATACTCATGTCTTTTTTTTGTTGGAGAAGCACCCAGAGTGTTTGAGACAAGCTAGCAGCTGTGTTTGTGTGGAACTATTAAATTCATTCCTTTTTTTATTATTCAGCAATCAGCTTTATTGGTCTCATATGAAATATCAAATAAGAGTCTGATCTCTTTCCTTTATCCTCGTCTTCTCTTTCTAGCACAATTTTGATGCTGCATTGGACATGTTTCTGCATTTTGATGGACAGCTTTGGCTTCTAGGTGCACACAGGTCACTATAAATCTGGTCAAAATTAAACTCCAAGCTCTCAGGTCATGGACAACCTAAATTAGCTTTCCCCCCCACAGCTTTATTTTTACCTTTGACTGAGATGGTTTGATATACTTTGGGTTTTGCCCCAACTATCACTTTGTTGCCACACAACAATGTAGGATCTATGAGATCAAACGCAGTAAGAGAGATTTTCTGTTCCATTGATTGAGGAAAAAAAAATTGAATTGATTACAGGAACAAATAAGAAATTTGTTTGCATCATTTGTATGAAACTAAGAAATATCACTTCATTTCCTGTAGGAAAAGTATTCTTAAAAAATATAAATTTTTATGCAAGATTTGGATTGTATACAACTGCACAGCAACAAGAGGTTTAACAGATGAGGAACCAAGCTGTCCACACAGAAATTTGACTTCACAAGAATTAAAATTTCTCTAGATAATAATTCCAGTCTCAGCATTTTATATTTCAACATTAAAAATGTGGCTGCTACTGTTTGCTTGTGCAGTGCCATATTTAGCATGTTTTGCACTGAGGTACTCACCATGTGGCCCAACCGCACAGCAGGGTTGTTGGCGTAATCCTCCACCAGGGAGTGGTAATGTGTAGAGAAGAGGGTGCGACAGCAGATCTTCTCAGCAAGCTCCTTCACAACAGCGCTGGCGATTGCTGTGCCATCATATGTGGCTGTGCCCCTTCCTGCAAACAGTTCACAGCTCAACGGTTACACCCCAAAAACAAGTGAAGAGCTAAACCAGTGCTGATGTATACTGTCGCAAGGGATAAACCATGATTTTTTAAAAAAATTTTTTTTTAAATTAACAAAAATGTACCTAATTCATCAAGGAGCACAAGCGAGTGTTTAGTGGCATGGTGCAGGATGCTGGCAGTCTCACTCAGCTCAACGAAGAAGGTACTCTCCCCTATAGTAGACATAATACAGGTTTAGACCACACAGTGGAAGCTCAGGACATTGCTTGTTAACTGTAAAAGTTACAGGAGTTTGTGATGTTACCAGCCATAATACGATCAGAGGCTCCCAGCCGAGTGAAGACCCTGTCGACTGGTGTGAAGCGCAGGCTCTCTGCAGGAACATAGCAGCCCAGCTGAGCGAGGATGATCACAAGTCCACACTGCACCAAAAAACACATGGAAATCAAAGGGAAGGACAGCTATTACAGACCTGCACCTGGACATATTCAAATTATTTCCATCCCTTTACATATAAGTTTTTGAATCTTTATATTAATGATCAACACAGTAAACATTTATACATACATCCATAAATTACCCACCTGTCTCATGAGAGTAGACTTTCCGCCCATGTTCGGCCCCGTGACCAGGACACACGAGGCCTGACTTTCTTCCTCGTCATTCCCACTGCTACCAGCGCAACCAATGTAGATGTTATTCGGGATGAAGTCATCGCCAAAAAAGGTCTTCGTGACACATGGGTGGCGGGATCCATTGAGGTCAAGGAAGGGAACTAACTGGTCATCATCTTCAGGGAGCACCACCTGCGGCCTGGTCATTGATCCATCTCCTCCCTGACTGTAGCGTGACAAGGCCAACAGCACATCTGAAAACAGTAATCAAAGTTAAGTGTAATTAAGCACTGTATCAATCCAAAAAAACAAACAAAAAAAACACTTGAGTTATAAAAATTACAAAATACATCTTTTGATTTCTGCTTTTGTAGCTTTCAAATAACCTGAAAACTATTACTTGGTTTAGATTTTGCAGCTCAGCTCTGTTGTAAATAAAACAAACATGACCTGTGGCAGAAAGACAGCCTAGAGCTAGAAAAACACATTATGAGGACATTATGTAACTGCAGGAGGAGACAAACTATACAATTATCTCTGTAAGGAGCAAACAAATGCACAACAATTTTCACAACAGCAGTGGAAAAACAAACTACTTAACACATTTTAAACTGAGTCATTAATTAGTGACTAATATTATAACAAGCACTCAGGCTGCTTCATATCATCTTAAATATGCTTTATGGAAACATTTCAGCAACGCCTGCAGGAAATGTATTCAGAGCAGACACCTGCAATGCTAACTCATTTTCACAAGTTTTTTTTTTTCCTAAAAGGAAATCCTCTCCTATGAGGCCAACACAAACAACACTGTGCTTTTTGTACTGCAGTAATTAAAAGTATCACTTGACAAAATGAGTAATGGGTGCCGATGAAAAATAATGTTGATTAACAAGAATAAAAAGAATGTATTTACCAAGCACTGCCATGCACTCCACACCAGTCTTCCAGTCTCTGTAGTTCTTGTCAAAGTTGTAGAAGAGCCTCCTCATGCAGTCTTTCAGAGCGGCATCTCTCTTCTCCTCAAATCCTTGCAACTCTGAGAACAGTCGCTCACTCTCCTTTGTCACGTAACGCTTCCAGCCTTTCTTTGTCGACTTCACCTCATACTCTTCAGGGATATTCCTCTCTGAGATGCTTTCAGGCACCTCCATCTGAAAGCGGTTTCGCCCGGTTCCCCAGTACGCCATGTTTTTACAGCCAAGTCTCTTTTTCTGTCTGTCCAGGTAATCCTGCAGCTCTCGCTCACAGTTCTTGATCCCGGTTAGAGCCTGGTCGTACTCTGGGTCGAAGCCAGCTTTAGGGGTTATGACACCGGTGTTGCGAGCTTTCTGGTGGTCGAAGGCTGTCTCCCAGCGCTGAAGTTCAGCAGAGAGGTCTGGAAAGAGGCCGTCCTTTTCGCTCTTCAGATTGACCACTTGGGAAAGTAATGTAGACTGAAATTGGGCAGAAACTGGAGAAAGGACAGAAATGATCTCCTGCATAGTCTGGAAACCTTCGAGTGTGGAAAGGAAGTCTGCTATCTTGCGTTTGCTGTAGGTGACCTCCTCGTAGAGAACCGCCCTGCTGTCTGGGTGGTCCTCGCTCTTCAGAGGAGTGCCGATGCTGTGGATTTTACTCAGGAGACGCTCCAGATCTGGGAGCTTCTTCAGCAGGTCTGAAACCTCAGTAGCCTGGGCCTGAGCTCCCATCAGGTCATCCACTGCGTCCAGTCTGTCCCTGATGGATGAAGGGTTACAGAGAGGAGCGCAGAGCCACTGCTTCAGCAGCCTCTTGCCAAATGGGGTAGAGCAGGTGTCCAAACGCTCCAACAACGTCCCCTCTGTTCCTCCTGAGCCATTCTGAAAGATTTCTAGGTTTGCCAGGGTGACTCCGTCCAAGACCATGCGCTGACGAGTCTGAGCGAAAAAGCTGGCGGGTCCGGCAGCTTTCTCCATCTCGACGTCAACGGGGACATATTCTTCAAAGTTGGCCATAGAGAGCAGCTCCTTGTCTACCAGACATTTCTTCAGGTAGAAAATGCATCCACCCAGTGCGGACAGAGCCAGCTCATAGCCCTCCTTCGGGGTAAGGCACAGTGAATCACTCTCAGAGGTCATCTTTTTTAGAAAAGGAGGGAGAAAGCCGTTCCCTGTTCCCTGATCCTTGTCGGTGGTCTCACTGAAGTAATCTTCTTCTGAGAGGGTTTTGAGAGTTTTTTGAGCGTCCCAGAACTGAGTGCTTGCATTGAGTCCTTCCTGCAGAGCAGAGGACAAAGAGGCCTTGAGTATTTTGCGTGTTTCAACAGACGGGTTCCCCTTTTCGAAGAGCACCTCGGCAGGGGCAAAGTGTGCTATCAGGGTGCGCAGGCGTGAGCAGTGACGATCGTCTGTGAACTGACCTACGTGGAAATAACCCACAGAGGTATCCACAAAGCTTACTCCGTAGGTGCGGCAACGACCGGAGCTCTCCTCTTCAGCCTTTTCCTTTAAACTCAGCAGGAACTTGCTCTGACTCTCTGAAGGAGCGCCGTCCAACACGCTGTAGGTTTGGGTGCCTCGCGTGATAATTCGGCACACCTCTCTTCTCACCACGCGGTCATACTTGGTGGGCTTCAGCATGGTCTTACAGCGTGCTTCCATCATGTCTGGGGTCTCCGTCTGCTCTACACGAGCCACTTTGTAGCCCTTTTGGACCAGTACGTCTGAGAAACGTCCGAAGCCGATCTCTGGGAAGCCTGAGTGTGCCCAGCTTCCCTTCATGAAAGTCAGTCCCATCTCGTTGACTCCAATCACAGCATCCATGTGGTAGAGCTCGTAGAACTTCCCCACCTTGTAGAAAATGACTGTGTCAAACATCTCAGATTTGAGCTGCCACCAGCGACGCATGCCGGGAGTGTTTCTGTTTAGAAAGTCTTCTGGCACGTACAGGGTGGTGGGATCGTAGTCGTCCTCTGTCTGTCGCCGCCTTTGTCTGTCTTTCCTCCTGCCGTGCTGTAACCACTCCAGCTTCTCATGGTCCCAAACTGTGGCGCTTCCACCGGCACCTGAGCCGTTCGCCTGGCTCTCAAAGCTGTCGGGAGCAGAGAAAGCTGACAAACGAGACTTTGTGTCGACCGCAATGGCTGCTGGAGCTCGTTTGGGCGCGCTAGGCGGTGTTATGGATATCTTTTCTTTTTTATTAGCGGGCTTTTCTGCGGGACGTTTGCGCTTCACAGGCTTAACAGGACTCTCTACTTCAGACTCTTGTGTGCTCTCCTCTTCCTCCTCTTCGCTGTTCACCGTTCCTTCCTCCTCTTCATCCTCACTGCTGCTCGCGGCATGTTCGGGTTTGAATTCCTCGTCTGATCCGTCACTGTCTGAGGCTACAATTATACGACGACGCTTGGCCTTATTTCCCTTTTCTGTTGAAGCACGGGATGAACGTCGACTGACCTTGGATGACTTCACATCCTCAATTTTCTGTTCATCCTCATCACTGACCTCTTCATCACTCATTGTTGATTTGTCAAGCTGTAACAAATAAGGATTGGTAATAAGACGTGCATCACCAATCTGATTAGATAACAAAAACAATGTCTTACTATAAATACTGATGAAAAAATCCACATAGTAAAACATATCAATCAAACATAATCACAGTCTCACCTCCATTTCTTCATCATCATCATCCTCCTCCTCCTCTTCCTCATCAGATGGATCCTCGCAGAGAGGCATCTTCAGTCTTTTTTCGGGGCTGTCAAACATGACACCATCAGCAAGCTCCATCGCATGACGGATTACAGGTTTGCCACAGAAAAACACCCCTCCAGCCTTAGCATCACTACTGTCTGAGCCTGCAACACAAACCATAAGTCATCATTCAACAGTGACAAAAACTATCATGAGATGACGATAAAGCACATAATAATCACAATAACAACAAAATATAGCTCATCATTCCTGGAATTTATGATACAACAACAACAACAATGATAATAATAATAATAATAATAATAATAATAATAATAATAACAACAATAGTAATAATAATAATTATTATTATTATTATCATTATTATTATTATTTGTAGTAGTAGCTAACCTTGGTACTCTCTGACATATTTGGTGCTGACCCATCCCCTAGTAGGGGGTTCATCAAAGAAGTGGACATGTATGCGTTGGTCCCGACCGCGGCCCCTCATCTGCTGTCCAGTCAGAGGTTGGGGTACCACCATGCATGGCCACCAAGGGTGCCCCTCAAGTTTTGCCCACACAAGGGCACCAGCATTGAAGGAGCATGTGGAGCTGGTGAAAGGAAGAGAAAGACAACTTTATATTGACCTACACCGATGTGCACAAGGCACAAAGCACATGATAAACCAGAAGATGGTATTTGTGGGCATTTTGTCTTCATAGATAGATCACAGTAGAGGTGACAGGGGTATGACATGCAACAATGACCCCTGGCCGGAACTGAACCAGGAACATTACTTAATCAGTAGGCCACAAGAATGGTTCAATGTATATTTTTAACAGCGTACTTACCTGGTATTTTGTTCCAAAGTTAGAACAAAACACTTTTTAACACCTACTCTGTAAAGTTTACCAACTACTTTCTTTTATAAATTTGGTTTAAATTATAAAGTAGAACAGGCCCTAATTCCATTCATTACATGCAGTTTCAGTTATGTTTTGTTAATTAGTTTACTGTTACTGTTGTTACTCAGCTTTACTTCTACTTTTTAGTGTCATAATCTGGTATGTTAATTGTTGCGAATGCTGTCAAAAATTTCATTACAACCTTTGGAAATTTACTGCGTACAATTTCTCAACTATGTTCCCTGATTTTAGTTTTGTTAGGGTTCACAACACAGCATCACATGATACAAGCAGTTTAGTGGACAAAGACTAAAACTGCACACATTTTAATGGGAGGAGTGTTGCTATGATAAGTTCACCGAGTAAATATCACAACAATCACCACACAAGCTTATGTGGACCAAACTTAAGATAGTGAACATTGACAAGTGACTTTCATTAGTACATTTATTATAATTAGTTAATATCTTACCATAATTCACGCTGTGACATTAGAGGAGTTGCTATGGTTAGCAAGGAGAACATAATAGGTGTCGGCTGACTCGTCTAAATGCAGCTTTTCCCAATGGACCAAATTCATACGAGGACTGTATTGCTTTTTATTTAGCTTAACCCATTTCTAGCTGACAGACGAGCTAAAGCTAAGTTTTTTTCCTCGGGCCTTGCAGGCGTTGTTAATGGGAGGAAACAACAACAGCGCACAACGTGGCTGCAGGAATGACACCGCTCCAAACATGAATATCAAGGTTAACTCACCTTTCTTTGGTTTTTGGTGTCTTTTCGCCAAACAGTTTGTTGAATCCCCCTTTAGCAGGCTTGGAGTTACTTTTCGGCTTGACTCTTTTGGTCTTGGTCGGTTGCTGCTGTGCTACCTGCTTAGCTTGCTCTTTCGGAGAGGAATTGGACTTCTCGACTGAGGAAGGCAGGTCTGCCTCGACCGGAGAAGGACTGGGCTTCGGCTTGGAGACCAACGGCGGAGACTTGGTGAAAAAATTGAAAAGAGAGCTTTGCTTCGCCATGTGTCCAGGTTTTTAGGAAAGCTATTTTGTGATAATCCTAACAGCAGCTCCCTGCGTCACCTGGCATCCAGCTAGACAGCGTCACGGCGCTCTGTTCGCGGGAAATAGACTCATTGGATGTAGTGGGCGTGGACACCGAGCCTCCGCCAATGACAAGCCAGTACACTAAACCACGGAAGTCACATGGGACAATCTCATGGATGTAACTGACCCGTTTTTGGCGCTATGCAAAAGTTATTTGGTCGTGTCTAGATGGTAACCCTAGATTTGCAAAACTCTCGTGAGATTTGTACGCGTTGTTCTTTTATTGTGCGCGTTGTTTGTCTTGTAGAAAATAATTGTATTTTATGATGTATCAACGTTGTGTGTTAAGATCTGGTTAGGTTGTGACACAAACAAAACTTGGTTAAGGTTAGGGAAGGATCCTGGTTTGGACAATAATGATAACTCTCGCGAGTATCGCCAATCTAGGGTTACCATGTAGTCCTGCTAGACATGACCCTTCCTGTTTCCAACTTTTATTATCAGAGCAGAGAGCAAAACAGAAAGAGACCTGTGTACAAGAATAAACTTGTACACTTTAAACCTAGACAGACGCACAGATAATTTACAGATGCATGTTAGACATTATTTTCACATTAAGAAAAGCAAATTACAAGTGGGGTAGCAAATACATAGAGATAAGAACAGACATTGAAAATACTGTAAGTAGACAGCAGATGCAATTCGACAGTTTTTGCAGTAGGATCTTATAAATAAACAACATAATGCTGCTCCCTTTCGTTTGTTAACGGAAGACCATCCTACATTTTCATGTAAGATTGAGGAAGAAGAGTGAGGAACCGATCACCTGTGATGCACTCATGTGATAGTGAGTCTAGAGGCTTTAAGATAGAAGGAGAAGCATAAACATATACAGTACATAGATTGTACAGTGGTCTTTTGACTAACAGAGGGGATACATAATGTTTCTACACAAAAAAATCCAAATTTGACCTGCAGTGTGTACAAACCATCTGTAGTTTGATTATCAGTGATTTACAAATCACTTTATACTTTACCTTGATGCTCAGATGTATAAAGAACTTTTAAAATGAACAAACATTGCAGCTTTGAAAACATATCTTCCTCAGCAGATTAATTTTTCCTAGTTGTCATTGAAATGTAGACATTCTCATTGTTTTATGAGCACATTAAGGACTTTGTGTCCATTTTGGTTTAAAAGTTGAGACTGAGAGTTCATTCTTGACCATTTGTCATGCTTTCATTTTTTCCAACAGCTGTTTCCGTGGTCCAAAATTAAGTCTACTTAAAGGTCCAGTGTGTAATATATGGGGTAATTAGCAGCCTCTAACGTTGAGGTTCTAGATTGAAGCACTCCGCTGCTCCCCCCTCCCCTCCCTAAGGTGGCCTTCGAGGACAAGAGGCTATTTGCTGAAGACTTCATCGTCCAGGACAACTCCGAGCATTACTAACAAGTCAAGGGAAGAGGTGAAGATGTATTTAGTTATTTAGTCTATAATACTATAGGATATAGCCTGCAAGTATGATAGCAATTATGAGTGCTTTACAAGCTAACATTAGCTACGTAATGCTAAACAAAACTGTTATTTTCTTCTAAAGTTAGGCATATTGATAGCCTAATAAATAACGTTACATATTTTATTATCCGTTTGCAGAGTCAAGTACCGGAGATTAGAGAGAGAGAGAGAGCGGAAGAGGGCGAGCTAGCGGTGCTGTTAAGCGGTGCTGCTGCAGGCAGGGCCAGGCCAGGGAGGACAGCAAACACCGGGACCGCGACAGCAATGGAAGTGTTTGTGCTTTAAAAGCTAACAGCTGTAAAACAATTAGAAAATAACGTTCATTTATCTGATTCACCAGCTTCTTCACTAACAGCTCAGCCTCTAGCTCACTCAGCTGCTCTCTCTTTCTCTCCTCTTTTTATTATGAGTCAGGAATAAAGTCTTTCACTTTCACTTTTTACGTTATCATACGAAGAGAAATGTCCTCCCCTGGATTTACCGCTATAATGCGTGTTCTCTGAATAAAAGAGGCTACTGAAAACATCAGCAACACTAACGTTACTGAATGATTATATAAATACTATATATATATATATATATATATAAGAACACTAATGAGCAGCACTATTTTGACTTTTTTTTTTTTTAAAATCATGTTGTTGTAGACTTGTTTGGGAACACTGGACAGTCTACAATCCATATTCTGCACTACCATCACCATATTTCCAACATATCATGAAACTTATAACTTACTAAGGCTTATCTGTGTTTTTCCTGTTTTTATTTTTTCAGACTTCTTGAAGAGATGATCTTGGAGAACAGCAGCTCACCAGTGAACTGCTTCAGAGGCAGCCAGGGTTCATTTGTTCAATTTAAATGTGCAAGTTTACCAAATAAAAGATATAAATCAGATGTGCTGTAATAATTGCTTTGATATTGACAATGACAGTACTTCCCTGCAGTGTCAGTATATTGTCATTACCACTTCCACTATTGATTTATATTTTCGTTATTTATATATTATATAGCAACATTAAACAGTAGTGAAGTTTGAATACCACTGATCCTCAGAACAGGGCATTGTAGAACATGTTATGGATTCATTTTCATCACTTCAGGTTATGTAAACTGCAATTTACTAGTCTGAACAACAAAATAAAAATATAAAAAAACAACACAAAGAATAACATTTATGATATAAATATCTTTTATTTAACAGAAACATTTTTGGACATGTTTTTTCAATCTTTTACTGTTCAAACAAACATTTTTACAGTTTATTCTGTTTTCTTCAGAGTTGACTGATAAAGACAGAATAAGCTGTCAAATCATTAGTCTGTTTAACTAAAAGCAGTCAATTTGCTGCACATATAATAGCAGACAAGGGTCAGACCAAAACCACACCAAAGATACTCAGTTTACTGCTCTGGATGAAGATGCTCTCATGGCAGGAAGGACACCCATGATTCACTGCTGTTCCTCATCTGCTCCAGGAGCTGTGTAGAGCAGCAGCTGCAGGGACACATAGAGTTCATTTACTATGTCATACATTTTATACAGTCGAACATGTGAAAATAACACTATTTAACCAAGAGTAGGACTTACAGGTAACTTAATATGCTACATAGGAAAACAGATGTGTATCACTTACCTGGACCTCTCCTGACTTGATCTGCAATACTTCTGATATGACGGGTGTGAATGTCACAGACATGGTGAATAATGCTGACCCAAAGTGCCTGAGAAAAACAGCACAAATGAATGAACTTACTATTGTAAATCATCTATCTATATACCTATCTATCTACCTATCTATCTAATGTGTTTATCAGAAACTGCTGATTTTCATCCCAACAACAGACTGGATCAGATTATTTCATTAACACACTTTCAGTCAGAGACAAGTAGCTATTCAGTGAAATCAACTTCTCTTGTCTTTGGCTGTAATGAAAACCTGCGTACTTGCAGCCATCAATGGTGAAATATTCCTGACCTATTATGAAGATAAAGGCAACACTATGCATCTATACTGCAGGAGCTCTCTCTCTCTCTAGCTGCAGAAACAGCAGCAACGTCAAGAAAATAAGAGTTACGTGGCACAGTCACATACCCTGTAATACATTATGCTACGTCCTAAAATGCTGGGAGCCTTGGCTAGCCTGGATAAAAATAACAAAATAAATAACAGAAATTATACTTCTGACTGATAAATGTAAAATTAAAGCTGTAGTAGCAATTAACGTTATGTTTCCCAACATTGAAACGGGGAAAACGTTACTTGTGTTGAACTATAAGCTAACTTTACACCATGTGTACATGTGCTATTAAATGACAGATTAGCAGCAAACAATGAAATTATGGAGCACTGTGAAAAATATTCACTGACTATTAACTGGGTGATGAGCAGATATCTCCTCAGTTTATCTTTACACTAACTCATTACTTTGACTTACTGTCTTTAGCTCATCACCAGCACTAAATACCTTAGTTATCGGTCCGTTGTCTTTACTGCCACAGAAAATGAATAAATCTTTAGGTTATTAGCACCACATCACCTCCCTGTTGTATCTTATCAGTCCAGCAACTCCGAGAGAGGCTCAAACTGAAGCTACAGTCTGCTAATATGGCTAATATTTAACGCTACGTAACGTTAGCGGTGTTGTAGGTGCCAGATAATGTCAGGGCTTGTGGTGTTTATTTGGGTGTATATTTTTATGAATTACTTATCACATACGGGGATTTAGGTCACATTGTGTAGGTGTTACGTCAGTGATAGTATTATCAGCTGGTCTTCTCCTGGCGGGTTTTTGGAATGAGAGGGTGAGGGGGGAAGTCCTACTTTTGCTGACCGCTTTAGAAACGCTTTTACAACGCTTTCACCGCTTTGATACCTGTAAACTCGGACAAGATGCTCTGGAAGTCATCGACCATTGTTTGTGTTTGAGCTGCAATAAATATTCAAAAGGAAATGTGTTTCATAGCCGTGATTCATCACCATCAGCGCGTCTGGCAGGTAAACGCCTTTCCCTTCCTTAGCCTCTCTGCGGCTAATTTTTGACCCTTTGGATAGTCGCTTAATATTGTCAGCAAAATCAGACAAGCGCTTAGAGTTGGAACCGCAAAGAAATAGAGGAACCACGGTTTGGACGCGGAGCAAATGAATGGGAACTGCCAGGTGCATCTCACCAAAAGACGATTCACCAGCCGGGCAACAACGCGGATCACCAGCGGTATGTAAATGGATTTAGTTCTGCTGTTATGTTGGTTTTTGGAAACAGTTTGAGCTGGTTGATACCGAGTGGAAGTTGGCGTGTTGTCCCGGAGTCTTGCTTGTTGCTGTTGAGTGGAGTTTTGATGCTGTGTTTGGAAGCTTGGATTGCTGCGTCATTGTGTGATTTATTGCGGCGCTGGATTTCATGAATTGTGGCTGGCTTTGGTTTGGATTCTCATTGTGATTTTTGTGTGCATGCAAAATGAGCGATACACATGCTGGAACAAGTGTCGGCAAATCTGAGGAGAAAAGAAAAATAACTCTCACGGAAAAGGCCATGGCGAATAAAATTGAATCAATTCAAAAGGAGCGCAAAAAGAAAGTGGATGAAATAAAACGCTTGATTTCATCTCTTAAGGAGCTCATGAGGGATGAGAAAAATGTGTTTCTGGTCAAATCACAACTGAATGATTTAATACAACAATCTGAGAGTGCTACTGCTTTACATGAATCTCTGATGCCATTCATTACCACTGAGGAACAAGAGAAACAAAATCAATGGTTTTCAAAAGTCAATAAACACAAAGATGGATGCATTAAGGACGTGGAAGCATGGTTTAATATAACCAAAGGTCCAATCAGGAAACACAGCAGGATGTGGAAACACATGAGGATGTGGAAGAAGGAAAA
Organism: Euthynnus affinis; assembly: GCA_029490765.1. Lineage (NCBI taxonomy): Eukaryota > Metazoa > Chordata > Actinopteri > Scombriformes > Scombridae > Euthynnus > Euthynnus affinis. The sequence continues at coordinate 11,281,970 of CM055852.1, read as the reverse complement.
TGGCTATTATGCCCCCAAAATCCTCAAAATGATGATCAGGATGAAATAGCACCATTTGACAGCATTTCAAATCATGGCAGCATTAAACATGGCACAAAGTCTAGTGTGTCATCCACTTCATCTGCACGTCTCAGAGCTGAGGCTGTTGTTGCTGCTTTGTTGGCCCGCCAAAGATTGCTCAAGGAAAAACATGCTCTCGAAGAACAGGAAGAGCAAATAAGGAAACGAAAGGAACAACTCCAACTTGAAGCAGAGTTAGCTGCATCTGTGGCGAAAGTCTGGATCAAGTGTGATGAGTGTTGCTTCTAAGAAACTGGATGGCATGGAGTCTTATTTTAAAAAGGGACTTAATATTCATGCAGAGCCCTTTTTTACCCTGTAAAGATGGAAAGGATGGAGGAGGACCACCTGAAGCAGAAACTTTAAATCCAAACTTTGGTGGTGCAAAGTCAAAGCGACAGGCTGGAATTAAAACTCTCCAGCAGGGGTCCTCAGTGCCAACAAAACTTCAGAGCACAACTCCAAGTGATGCAGTACCACCAGTGTCTCATCTCAAACCTGAAAATGTACCCTTTTTTTCAGAACATCAGCAGTGAAAATTACATCATGTCTGTGATGGAGAAACAAAATGAAATAACATCAATGCTGGTGCATCAGCAATGTCTAGCATCACTGCCAAAAAGGGACATCCAGATATTTGATAGCAACCCTCTGCAATATCATGCCTTCATACAGTCATTTGAGCAAACAATAGAACAAAAGGCCAACAATGAGATGGACTGTCTTCATTACCTGGAGCAATACACCAGAGGGCAGCCTCAACAACTGGTCAGAAGCTGTCAACACATGACTGATGGGAATGGATATGCTACAGCAAAGACTTTGCTCCATGACCATTTTGGAAATGATCATGTAATTGCATTTGCTTACATGGATAAAATCTTTTCATGGCCAGCAATTAAATCAGAAGATGCAAAAGCTTTGCAAGCATACAGTCTGTTTTTACGTGGATGTTGCAATGCCATGAAGGATGTATATAATCTGTGTGATTTAAATACATCAGCAAACATGCTTAATGTCATCAAAAAGTTACCATACAAGCTAAGGGACAAATGGCGTACAGCAGCATGTGACATTCAAGAAAAGTGTGGACGCAGAGCTATGTTTGCTGATATTGTAAATTTCATTGAACATCAGGTAAAAATTGCCATGGATCCTGTATTTGGAGACATACAGGACACTCCAACAATCGTCACAATAAAGGAAAGTGGTCGAACAAAATTCATACCTTGTTCAAAGGCTAGGGGGAGCAGTTTCACCACAAATGTCACAACATTCAAAAGAAGGACTCAACCAGATAGCAACAAGGATGGATCTGAGAAATCTTGTCTCTACTGCAAAGGCTATGGACACACGATGGAGTCGTGTACTGTATTGGAGAGGAAAGCCCACAGTGAAAAGATGAATTTTCTGAAAACTAATGGAGTTTGCTTTGGCTGCTTGTGCACTGGGCACATGAGCAAAGAGTGCAGGAAACGTCTTTTTTGTAAAATATGTGGCTCACGACACCCCAGCATGTTGCATATACATCAGAGGGAAAATGAAGTGGAAACAGTAAAAGACAAGAACATTTCAGAAAACTCATCAAGCAGTGGTATGGTTGAAGTGCAAACTAGTGGACTCACTGGGGCCGGTGATCAAGATTGTAAGCTTGCCATCGTACCAGTCAGAGTCAAATCATCTAAGGGACAATGGACAGTGGAAACATACGCCTTTTTGGACCCAGGGAGTACAGCATCTTTTTGCACAGTGGGTCTGATGGACAAGCTGGGTCTCCCCGGAAGGAAAACAAAAATTCTTCTGCGCACCATGGGACAAGAGAAAGTGGTTGACAGTGGTGTTACTTCACACTTGGAAGCTGCTGGATTGGATAGTGGCGTGTATTGTGAAATACCAAAGCTCTTTTGTACAACATAAGATGCCTGTTGACAGAAGCAACATTCCATGCCAGCAAATGGCCTCACTTGAAACATGTTTGCTTGCCAGAAATTGATGCAGATGTGGAGATTCTGATTGGCACAAATGTTCCTAATGCTTTGGAGCCTCTGGAGGTTATTAGGAGCATGGATGGAGGGCCGTATGCTGTAAAAACAGTACTGGGTTGGACAGTAAATGGACCACTTGGTGGATGTGATAATAGTCCTGGATGTCAGTCAACAGTTTCCATCAACAGAATTTCAGCTGTCACACTTGATGAGCTCTGGAGTAAGCAGTTTAAAATGGATTTCCTGGAGAACAACCAAGATGAATTGGTGGGGATGTTAAAGGATGACTGCAAGTTTCTGGAAATGGCTGATAGATCTGCAAAACTGGTTGATGGACATTACAGCATCGCTCTTCCTCTTAAGGACAGAACTTTAAGCATGCCTAACAACCGCATAATTGCAGAGAAACGTGTTCTCAACTTGAAGAGGAGGTTTGCCAGGGAGCCATCATTCCACAGAGACTATGTTGAGTTCATGGACAACCTCATAGAGAGTGGATTTGCAGAGAGGGTGCCAGACACAGACTTGGATCACAGTGATGGCAAGGTTTGGTATATCCCACATCATGGGGTATACCATCCTCAAAAAAAGAAGGTGCGTGTAGTTTTTGATTGTGGAGCATCATTCAAAGAGGCCTCACTCAATGCACATCTCCTGCAAGGACCGGATCTCAAAAGCACGCTAATTGGGGTTTTAACTAGGTTCAGGAAGGAACCTATTGTTCTGATGTCCGACATTGAAGCAATGTTTCATCAGGTTCGAGTGCCAGAAGGAGATACAGACCTGTTAAGATTTCTATGGTGGTCCAATGGAGACCTTAGCCAGCCTATGGTGGAGTACAGGATGGTTGTCCACCTGTTTGGAGCTACATCTTCCCCGAGCTGTGCTAATTTTGCACTCCGTAGGTGCGCTGGGGAAAACAAGGAGTTCTTCAGCCAGAATGTCTTTGAAACCATCATGCACAGTTTTTATGTTGATGACCTTCTTGCCTCGGTGGCCACAGAACAGGAAGCCATTTGCTTGTATGAGGACCTGAGGAAGATCTGTGCTAAAGGAGGCTTTAACTTGACCAAGTGGATAAGTAACAGCTGCAGTGTTCTGGCAGCAATACCAGAGGAGGAAAGAGCAAAGGAGGTTAAGGATCTGGATTTGGATCAAGATATCCTTCCAGTGGAGAGGGCTCTGGGAGTGCAATGGTGTGCACAATCTGATACCTTTGGATTCAGTATAACCATTCCAGAGAAGCCGCTGACCCCCAGAGTAGAGGTAAGATCTTAAGCCCGAGCCATTTCGGGCCCAAAATGTCAATTATTAACTTTGGGTTGGGTCGGGCTGGGCTTCTCTCTCGCTAATTTTTAAAAATAAATATATATTTATATATTATGTATTGTATACTAAAACGATGTATGGATATTAAACTAAAGGAATACTTGTTATAAAATATGAATGCATTTATAATGATCATAAAAATATGTAGATTATTTTAACATTAAGAAAACTTGCGATATAAAATTTCAGGTTTGTTTCGGGCTCGGGCCTGCAAATCAAGTTAATTGATTGGGCTCGGGCCGGGTTGGGCTTTAATACCTGCGGGCCCGGGTCGGGTCAGGCTGGATTTTTTAGGCCCGATCTTACCTCTACCGCAGAGGAATCCTCTCAACTGTTAGTTCGTTTTATGATCCTCTTTGAATCTTGTCTCCTGTGATTTTCACTGCTAAAAGGATACTTCAGGACCTCTGCCGCAAAGGACTGGGCTGGAATGATGCTATACGTGCATCTGCAGCTCAAGATGGAGAGACTGGGTTAAAGAGCTACAAACATTGGATGGCTTCAGGACCAGCAGATGCTTAAAACCTCCCAACTTTGGAGAAATAACCTCCGCCCAGTTAAATCACTTTGCAGATGCAAGCGAAGAGGGATATGGGACTGTCACTTACCTGCTGTTACACAATCACCAAGGTCTTGCACATAGAGCCTTCATAATGGGAAAGTCCAGGGTGGCACCTTTTTAAAGATTGTGACAATCCCACATATGGAGCTGACAGCAGCTGTTGTGGAAACCCGAATGGACAAGCTGTGGAGAAGGGAGCTGAGGATGGAACCACAAGACTCTGTTCTGGTCGGATAGTACCTCAGTTCTGAAATACATAAAAAATGAAACTTCAAGATTTCGAGTCTTTGTAGCTAATAGAGTCTCAGAAATTCTCAGGATGTCTAATCCATCCCAGTGGAGGTATGTGTCTACTACATGCAATCCTGCAGATCTTGCCTCCAGAGGTGTGAGAGTGGAATCCTTTTTAAAGGACGAAATATGGATGTGTGGTCCTTCATTCCTTCTGCAACCTAAGGAAGCTTGGCCTGTGGATCCAGATGACTTGGGAAAGCTCACAGCTGGAGACCCAGAAGTCAAAGTCTCTGCCATTGTTTCTGTGGAGCAAGAGGGAGATAATGCTGTGACAGGTTTAATAAATCGCAGCTCATCATGGACCTGTCTTTTGAGAGTCATGGCCTGGATACTAAAGCTTAAGGCTTTGCTGTTGAACATCAGGAAGAGGAAGGAAGTTACTGCTCAGTCTGCATCAAGTGAAGGGCAACACAAGGACATTAAGATGTGTTGTGGTTATCTCTGGTACCATCGGTCACCAGCAGATGGCAGACTTGCCTGCTGACAGAGTTTCACCTGATTCACCTCCTTTCAGTTATGTCGGTGTGGATTATTTTGGACCTTTTGACATCAAGCGAGGAAGGAGTCTTGTCAAAAGATATGGAGTCATCTTCACCTTTTTGGTAATAAGAGCTGTACATATTGAAGTGGCTTCATCAAGTTCCTTTATTAATGCTTTACGACGCTTCATGGCAAGGAGAGGACACGTTAAGGAGCTACGCTCGGACAATGGCACTAATTTTGTTGGTGCAGAGCGGGAGTTGAAACTAGCCATAGAAGGATGGAACCTGGAACAGATCAACGATACACTCTCGCAGAAAGGAATTAAATGGACCTTAAATCCTCCTACTGGATCACATCATGGTGGAGCATGGGAGAGGTTAATTCGTTCCATCAGAGGAATATTTAATTCCACTTTGAGAGTGCAGAGTTTGGATGAGGAGGAACTCCAGACTGTCCTGTGTGAGGTTGAATCCATCCTCAATAGCAGACCTCTTACCAAGGAATCCACAGACCTAAATGACTTGGAAGCACTTACCCCTAATCATTTGCTGCTTCTCAAAAAATAACCCTGTTTACCACCTGGTCTGTTTCATAAGGAGGACAGTTATGCACGTCGCAGATGGAGACAAGTGCAATACATTTCTGATTTGTTTTGGAAAAGGTGGATAAAGAAGTATTTGCCACAGTTACAGGAACGTCAGAAGTGGACAAAGGTCAAGAGGAACTTCATTCCTGGGGACATCGTACTAATAGTGGACGATTCTGCACCTAGGAATTCCTGGGTCATTGGAAGGATTACTGAGACACTCCCAGACAGAAGAGGACTAGTGCGGCAGGTTCAAGATCTCCAATGAACTTTATAATGAACTATGGACTCTTTTTTTTTAAAAAGGAAAAAAGGGGGAAAAATGCACTTAATGGTGTAAAAGGACAAGAAATTGTATGATTTTTTTGTGTGTTTGTAATTATTACTGTGGTAATTGTAATAATTATGGGGCAGGAATGTAGGTGCCAGATAATGTCAGGGCTTGTGGTGTTTATTTGGGTGTATATTTTTTTTTATGAATTACTTATCACAGACAGGGATATAGGTCACATGGTGTAGGTGTTACGTCAGTGATAGTATTATCAGCTGGTCTTCTCCTGGCGGGTTTTTGGAATGAGAGGGTGAAGGGGGAAGTCCTACTTTTGCTGACCGCTTTAGAAATGCTTTTACAACGCTTTCACCGCTTTGATACCTGTAAACTCGGACAAGATGCTCTGGAAGTCATTAACCATTGTTTGTGTTTTGAGCTGCAATAAATATTCAAAAGGAACTGTGTTTCATAGCCGTGATTCATCACCATCAGCGCGTCTGGCAGGTAAACACCTTTCCCTTCCTTAGCCTCTCTGCGGCTAATTTTTTGGATAGTCGCTTAATAGGTGTTTCTATCCAGGGAAACGTATCTACTGCTAATACATATTGTACATCATCTAAGTTATAAAACATTACCAGCGGAGTGAAATAAATCTACATTACACTCTTACCTGTCCAGCAGGAAATAGGAAACTTCAGCATCGGTCTGCAAACATTTCTCTCATCACGGATTTCCATCCGGGTTTATCCTCTTTATGCAGTTGCTTGTCCATTTAGCTTCTGTTTTCGTTTCAATGACGATGACAATTTACACAGTTTTTCTAAATAAGTATGATCCTTCATTTATCAGGTTTTGGTTCCAAATCTTCTCACGATACAAAATGTTTGGTCCGTTCTTCTTTTTTTTCCATTTCATTTTAAAGCCGGTGCATTTCCAGTTGTCTCTCACTGAATCTAAAACACGTTTGTGCTAGTTTTTTCCGTTCAGCGCTACTGTAGAAACCAACGTGGCGACTATGTAGATATAAATGCCCTTTTTCTAAGGTAACAAAAGCATCACAATCATTATTTTCAGATGATTAGACACTAATTAAAATGTACTTTTAAATGATCTATTCAATTTTTACCAAGTCTGTTCTTTTAGATATTTCTAAATATTACACACTGGACCTTTTAAGTAAAAGTAATACAATAATGTACCATTACCATACCTCTACATTATGTAAACAGAAACCTCCATTACAAGTAAATGACTGTACACCACCAAAATGTACTTAAAGTATTGCAGTGAAAGCAGTGGTTTGTCCCTCTGACTGAATATTATTATTTATGACATCATTAGATTATTAGTATTGAAGCATCAGTGTGTAAGCAGTGTGTTACTGTTATAGCTGCTGCAGGTGGAGCAAGTTTGAACTACTTTATATGTAGAATGTACAATATTTCCCTCTGAAATGTAATGGAGTGGAAGTATGAAGTAGCATAAAATGGGCAAGTACCTTCAGCACAGTGCTTGAGTAAATGTGGCTTTCCACCATTTTCTTGTTGTATTTGTGAGGTAATGAAAACACAATCCTCTCAGAAAGACTGTGTAGGCTACTTCTGATTCCTGGTTCTGGTGAAGTTGCATCTGTCTGCATGTTCCTTTTGCTCTGAATATTATACAGTAATCCTTGAATCAGAGCTCAGTATCTTGTTATGATTTGACCCTGATTGTCAACGCTCTGATAGTGCAGTCAGCAGAAAGCTCTCAAGGTTACCTGCAGTACCAAAACAAACATACAGGAATATGAACAAAAATGAAATATCGTTTTAAGGCAAGTAGAGACAGAAATAGATGGACAAACAAACATTAAGTGGCTTTATGCTGGTCAAGTTGTTGATTTAACCCGCGGACCTGACATTTTTGCCCGTTTTAGGTGTGACCTCAAAATCTTACAATTTTTTTTGAATGAAACCCAAAATTCCTAATCTGACCCATTCTCCGATTAAGACTCACCCCATTGTCATTTTATCAACTTCTTGGGAAAATCTGACACCCTTTGAATTTTACCCATTTTTCGCGTAACCCGCAGACCTTTTGTAATTGCTGAGATTAAAAAGAATTATCTTTGTTCCAAAGAAATTTCAGCTAAAAAAATTTGAAGGGCGTCAGATCTTCCCCAAAACCTGATAAAATGACAACGGGGTGGGTATTAATCGAGAAATTGCAGAGATCAGAAAGAATTATCTTTGTTCCATAGAAATTTCAGCTCCGGAGGTTAGGCCGAAAACCCCAAAAAAACGACAGCCCGCGGGTTGAAAAAATTGTCAAAATTTGAAGGGCGTCAGATCTTCCTCAAAACCTGATAAAATGACAACGGGGTGGGTATTAATCGAGAAATTGCAGAGATTAGAAAGAATTATCTTTGTTCCAAAGAAATTTCAGCTCCAGAGGTCAGGCCGAAAACCCCAAAAAAACGACAGCCCGCGAATGGTCAAAATTTGAAGGGCGTCAGATCTTCCCCAAAACCTGATAAAATGACAACGGGGTGGGTATTAATCGAGAGATTGCAGAGATTAGAAAGAATTATCTTTGTTCCAAAGAAATTTCAGCTCCGGAGGTCACGCCGAAAGCCCCAAAAAAACGACAGCCCGCGGGTTGAAAAAATGGTCAAAATTTGAAGGGCGTCAGATCTTCCCCAAAACCTGATAAAATGACAACGGGGTGGGTATTAATCGAGAAATTGCAGAGATTAGAAAGAATTATCTTTGTTCCAAAGAAATTTCAACTCCGGAGGTCAGGCCGGAAACCCAAAAAAAAACGACAGCCCGTGGGTTGAAAAAATGGTCAAAATTTGAAGGGCGTCAGATCTTCCCCAAAACCTGATAAAATGACAGCGGGGTGGGTATTAATCGAGAAATTGCAGAGATTAGAAAGAATTATCTTTGTTCCAAAGAAATTTCAGCTCCGGGGGTTAGGCCGGAAACCCGAAAAAAACGACAGCCCGTGGGTTGAAAAAATGGTCAAAATTTGAAGGGCGTCAGATCTTCCCCAAAACCTGATAAAATGACAGCGGGGTGGATATTAATCGAGAAATTGCAGAGATTAGAAAGAATTATCTTTGTTCCAAAGAAATTTCAGCTCCGGGGGTTAGGCCGAAAACCCGAAAAAAACGACAGCCCGCGGGTTGAAAAAATGGTCTTTTGACCATTTTTCACGTAACCCTGTCGTTCTTTCCCGTTTTAGGTGTGACCTTCTAAACATAGAATTTTTTTTGGATGAAATCCAAACTTGTTAATCTCACCCATTCCTCAATTAAGACCCACCCCATTGTCATTTTATCAAGTTTTTGGGAAAATCTGACATCCTTTGAATTTTACCCATTTTTCGCGTAACCCGCGGACCTGTTGTTTTTTCCTAATTTAGGTGTGACCTCCGAAATATAGAATTTTTAAGACCACTGTGTCTTTTTCAAAGTCTCTCTCTCCACTCCAACTAAGGATTTACAGCCTGACACAATTACATATCGCCGAAATGCTGCTAAATCCATGCTGGTTGAGCGTCTTCATGATCTACTTCACTCCTGGACTGCAAACTCTGATTCACTCAACCATCTCATAGACAATCTGAATAGCACCCTGCTCACAACCCTTGACACTGTTGCCCATCTCAAAACCAGAAAACGTACCTGGATTAAATCAGCACTATGGTTCTCAGGTGATACCCGTTCACTCAAACATACTTGCAGAAGACTCGAGCGCAAATGGTTAGTTAGGTCTGATCTGACTCGCCTTGGATCAGCCCTTAGTTATGCTGCTATAGGCCTAGACTGCCGGGGGACTTCCATTGATGCACTGAGCTCCTCTCTCCTCTCCTCCATCTCGTTGTATTTTTATTACTATTAATGCATGTTACTAACTTTACTTCTTCCCCGGAGTTCTTTGTGCTTTCTGATCCACAGGAAGCTCCATAAACCATAGACCATGCTGATGTGCTGACGTCTTTCTTCTGCCCTCCGCCAGCTGTTCCTGCTATTGCTGCTGCTTGTTGCTGCTTTCTGACTATTGTTGTTGTTGTTGTTGTTGCTGTTTTCTTTCATTGTGTACAACCCCCCACCCCCTCTCTCTCTTTCTCTCTCTCTCTCTCTCTCAACCCAACCGGTCAAGGCAGATGGCCGCCCACCCAGAGCCAGGGTCTGCCTTAGGTTTCTTCCCGTTAAAGGGGAGTTTTTCCTTCCCACTGTCGCCAAGTGCTTGCTCATGGGGGGAACTGTTGGGTTTCTCTTTCTGTAAATTAAAGAGCGTGGTCTAGACCTGCTCCATGTAAAAGTGCCCTGAGATGACTTTGTGTTGTGATTTGGCACTATATAAATAAAATTGAATTGAATTGAAATGGCGTGTAACCAAACAAAGGAGTGATCGCCTTGCCTGTGCTGTGAGATTTAAAAAATATAAACAAGCACTTTCAGCTGCTCAGACAGCCTATTTCTCTTCCCTGATCAACATCAATAAAAATAATCCACGGTTTTTATTTGACACCGTAGCAAAACTCACACGGAACATCCCTGCCAATAGCTCCTCATTCAGTGCTGATGACTTTCAAAAATTCTTCACAACCAAGATTGCGTTAATTAGAGACAGAATAACCAGTCCACAATCCTCCCAAAACAATATCATTGATAATTCTAGTCCTTTGACGGATACAGGAACTGTAACTCAGACCAACTGCACCCTTCTACAGTTTGAAACAATTTCCCCTGATGTCTTCACCAGCCTGGTAACTGTTTCCAAACCCACAACTTGCATTTTAGACCCTATACCGTCCAAACTTTTTAAGGAGCTGTTATCTGTTTTAGCTAGTCTGGTTCTTCATATAATTAACACATCAATCTCTATGGGCTCAGTTCCCTCAGCTTTCAAAACTGCTATTATTAAACCATTACTTAAAAAAGCCAATATTGATCCACAAATTCTGAATAACTATCGACCAATCTCCAACCTTCCTTTCATGTCAAAATTACTAGAGAGAGTAACTCACTGCCTTTTTATCCAACAACAATCTTTACGATAAATTTCAATCTGGCTTTCTGTCCCGTCACTCAACTGAAACTGCCCTGACCAGAGTAGTCAATGATCTATTTATTACTGTTGATTCTGACTCAATATCATTGCTGCTGCTTCTCGACCTGAGTGCAGTCTTTGACACTGTGGATCACAGCATACTTCTACACCGCTTGGAGAAGCGTATTGGCATCCAGAGGACAGCGCTTTCATGGTTTCATTCATATTTATCAGACAGAACACAACGGGTATTCTATAATAACACAGTATCTGAATCTTCTGATGTAAAGTTTGGTGTACCCCAGGGATCAGTACTTGGCTCTATGCTTTTTGCCATTTACATGCTTCCCCTTAGTGACATCATCTACAAATACGGTATTAACTTTCATTGTTACGCAGATGATACGCAGTTATATGTACCTGTAAAACCAAATGAACTCTCCCAGCTTCTAAATTTACAGGCATGTCTTTCAGAAATTAAAAGATGGATGGATACAAACTTTTTGCTGTTAAATGCTGATAAAACAGAGCTGCTAGTTATTATACCAACCATCAGCATGGGAACCTGAGTATCAATATTGACAACTGTACAATCTCCAAAAGCTCCACTGTCAAAAACCTTGGAGTGATCTTTGATTCCCGTCTCACATTCCGGTCCCATATCAAGGCTATCACCAAGACAGCATTCTTCCATCTCAGTAATATTGCCAAAATCTGATCTATCACTGCGTGATGCTGAAACAGTAATCCATGCATTTGTATCCTCCAGACTCGATTACTATAATGTACTGTTTTTTGGTCTTCCTACCTGCTCCACTAGAAGCCTTCAACTCGTCCAGAACTCTGCTGTTAGAATTCTGACAAAATCTAGAAAGTATGACCATATCACACCTGTTCTGGCCTCTCTTCATTGGTTGCTGGTGCAAGCCAGAGCAGACTTTAAGGTCCTTCTTTTAACTTATAAGGTCCTGCATGGTCTTGCACCACAATACCTAGCAGAAATAATTACTCCATATACACCAGCACGCCCTCTACGTTCTCTCAATGCTGGTCTCCTGGTCATCCCCTCATACAACAAAAAATCAGCTGGCTTCAGAGCTTCCTCCTACCGTGCCCCATATCTCTGCAACAGCCTTCCATTACATATCAAAGAAGCGCATTCAGTGGACATTTTTAAAACACAATTGAAAACCCACCTTTATTCAGTACACTACAGTCTCCCCTAATACCTTGCTGGTTTTAATCTTTTCACTCTATCTTTTTAACTCTGATGTATTTTATTTGTTTTTTAATGCAGTTGATTCCTTTTATTGTAAATTGTCTCCTGTATGTTGTCATTTTAAAACTTTTAAAGTATATTCATTTTAAATTCTTGGGACTGTCACCTTTTGACATCTTTCTTGTATTTGATGTTTTAATGTGGTTGCTCCACTTTTACCGTTATCATTTTAAATTGATCACTGTATGTTGTTATTTTGCCTGTGCAGTGTGTTGAGACCATGTTGCATGGTGATTCTACACTTAAAATAAATAAAAATTGAATTGAATTGAATCTGCAGAGCCATACAGCATATACATATGGAAGATAACATCTACAAAAATACCTCTAAAACAGCTTACCAAGCTGCACCAAGAACATGTCCACAAATATATATATTTTAAAATAAAACCATAAAGTTCATGATTTGGTGCTTACATGTAACTGTGGATTGGGAGCAAATTGATGATGCAGATAAATTTCACTTGAATATAGTGTTTTCTTCTCATGAGTGCAGAATAATGCCATAGTTGTTAGACCATCAGTCAGATAGTTTATGGAGCATTATGAATTGGCTCTATAATCTGTGCTAGTCATTTACCTCCAGCAGAGTGCAGCAGAACACTGGAAGCTTCACAGACAGTAGCCCACATCTTGAACAATGTGCAAGTACTCTTGAATAGCATTGCAAATTATTCTGGTTGGTACTAAACCATTGTTTCCATGTTTTCTTCATTCTTTTACCGTAGTGTTAACAATTTACAAAAATATATGATAAAACATGACATGTAATAGTTCAACATATCCTATTGTTGCACATCTTCAACAACAGGATCAGTATGCAAACATTAAACCATGAGTCAGCATTGTGTGTATAACGCAGCAATGATTCAACAGAAATATTTTGTGTAAGTATTACAGTAAAACTGGTAACACTATTCCTAATTGTGATGTACAAAAACTTTAAGTGCTGTATTATATGCATTCATGTTACTGTCTAAGTTTAGTGTAGGTAAATTCTTCCATAAACACCAGGAAAGCATGCCCTTACATTTTCAAAACAACCAAATATCCACCCACATGTCTCTTTTTAGCATATGGTGTGTGGGTGATAGAAAGCATCTAATTAAGACAGCATTATGAAGCCTTACATAGCAGTTGCTTTGGAGTGCTATATCAATTCAGGAAGAGTAGATTTGTCATCAGCAAACAATGAATTAAGCAAACATGAACTAGCCTATCATGTCATCATAAGGATCTAGATGGTGGGTGCGTGAGACAGACAAATACGGATACTGTATATCATATACTATGTATGGAGTGTAGTTTTGTTTGAAGAACATGGATAGTTCAACAGCTTTTACACTCTGGAAAACATAGAAATTCATCTTATCTTTCCTTAGTAACTTTCATCAGCTCTCAATGAAGCAGTCCGCTGAAAACCAGCTAAGTAAAAAGGAGTAAACAGTCCTCTTTAACAGAGCACATTTTGAGTCATCATAGATGAACAGCAGGTGTTACTAATAACATTAACAATGGCTCCCTTCAATTCAAGTCACCTAGTAAGCCATGACAGTGGGACAGCGAGCTAGCATGCACAATATCAGGAGCCTGAAACCGAAGCAGCTAAACAGAATTAAGCCTTCATTAATTTTATGATTAATACCTGTGCTTTTCCTACTATGACCTGTCAAAATGTCTTAAGTGAAAGAGACTTATTTTTATGTGTTTTTCTGCCCGAGTGAAACTTAATTTCTGTCTGCTAATGACCTGTTAACTGCTGACATTTATAGTGTTATAGCTAAAGTTTAGGAAATGGTGGTTGCTGAGGTGGTGTGATGGTCTCTAGGGTTTTGTTAGTTTGTTGGTAGAGTATATTGGGTGTGTTGTTTGATTGTTGTTTTGGGGTTCAGAGTGGTTGTGTGCTCCCACAGGTATGAGCAGTATTGGCAGCAGAATGGATAATAGACAAAAGTCTCAAAGGGGCATCTCAAAGAGAGCTGTTTGAGGGAAATTAGCTGGTCCTCAGGGCACTGACTTTTAGTCCATCATTCCCTATGTGGACGAAAGGAGTAAGAACAAGAACTAAACCCTCAATCAGAAATTTGACTCATGTTTCCATTTGAGAGCAGTAAAAACACTCGAAACACCAGTCTGAAATTTTATGACTTTTGCTAAAGTGGCATTTCAAAAATGTTGCTGCGTTATTGATATTCAGCAACATTCATTGAAATCATGATGAATGTTATGTTCTCCTGTTTTAGGTAACATAGGACCATAATATAACATGATTGTGGATGTTTCTTCTCCATAAAGAAATAAGGTAAAAGTATACACGCTCTCTGCTCTCTGAAAGCTTCGTTAAGGATTAATCACAAGTTTACTGATGGCTGACGAGGTATTTATAAATAAAAAACAGATTTATGGTTCAGAAATTTGAGCATGTGTAGAGACTAATTATGAGGAGATACTGTGAAGAGTCATAATATTAACTGTATGTATGTGAGTTGGCAATAATGTGGATGATAATGATGATGAATTTTATTAACCCAATATATGTCAAAATCTATTAATCAATAAATTGTTTTTTCCCCTGCAGTGGTGTTAATGAGACAAAATTAGCAAACAAAACATTTTCATAATATTGCTGATTTACAAAGAGGAGACAAAAATGGAATTGGAAATAAAAAAGCTAACAAAATCTCTTCTATTTTGATGTTGACAAAAGAAAGATCAACACAACTAAAAGATGTAATAAAAATTAACCAATGAAATGTCTTTTGGAAACAATCAGCTTCATCTATGCATCTTCGTCTCTGGATACTGAATTTTTTCTCTTCCAGCAGGCACACTAATAAGGCTGATGTAACAGTGTAGTGCAGCCAGGGTTGACATGGTGAGTTTCTGCAGTTAATGCTGAACTGTGTTTTATAATGTCAAGTGTTGCCTCACCTCTCACACTTTTTAGTACACAGCCCTCAGAGAAATATGGCTGCAAGCCAGCAAGCAATATGCACCAGACTCATTAAGTATTTATATTCCAAGCACAGATTTTTCTAAAAAAAAATAACCCTTTTTCATAATTATATACTTGTTCCAGCTGTGTCAAATGCTTTATGAAATAAACAAACAGTTTAAAGTGCAGTCTTGGATAACACTGGATAACATAAAATTATGCCATCACCTGGTCTTAAAGCTGCACTAGACACGATTATGTGTAAAAATACACCCACCTGATCTGCCTAAATCATGAATTGGAGCTGCAAAAGAAAGGACTCCACTATCCCATACTCACTGATATGGCGCAAAATAAAAGTTGTGCAGCATGGTCACTTGTGGGAAATCTTTTAGTGCATGAAAAGTGATATATTGAACCTTGTGGGTAGATTTTTCTCCCAAAACAGCCACAAGCAAGCTGGACTGTGCAAGATAAACCTGCATTTGAAATTGTTTTTTTTGGTCACCATCTCTGTCCCGACCAGACATCAAGAAGAGAGAATGTTTATGTCATGTAGTATGATGGCTGGATGTTGGAAAACATAAAATTTTTATTGTCCTTCCATCTGTTGGGAAAACCAAATTGCAAAAGTGTGTAGTGCAGCTTCACAGGAAGATGCTTTTTACTGCAAATTGCCTCCATCCTTCATGGCTATTTTCAGAGTGAGAGAAACTTTGACAGTGGGAAAAATTCATAGCATTTTATAATTTACAATATTGTTAGAAGCAGTTATAATCAGAAATGTAAAAACACAGTATGCATTCTTATTAAAGACTCTGTCAGGAACTGAGTGGCAGTGCTCAGCTTGCACCGGTTCATTAAGGATTTGGTGTGAGTTAGGATGTGGATATCTGTCAAAACAATAGCACCTGACAGTGTTGGAGTGGGATTCTGTCGATAACTAAATTATATTTCAGCAATAACAGCAGTGTAGGAGAGGTTGGGATGAACTGCTAAGACAAAAACAAATATCTCCAAGAAGTTTTATTAAAACTATACAAGAATTTAACAAACATTTTTATGGCCATGCCTTTGGGAAGTAGAACAAAAGCAATAAAACTGATGAGAGAATTGAGTCACTTTTTGCAACTCTCTTGTTCTTACTTCCATTTCTTTTGATGGAGTTAACCAACATTACCTTACCTGATGTATTTTTTTTTCCCGCTTGTTTTGTTGCTCTTGGGTGTCTTTCTTCCTCTTCAGCAGCTCCTGAAGCAGCACTGTTAGACAGCAACATCTTTGGGACTCCTCTGAGCATAATGAGGGGTGCACATCAGGCTCATGTAGAGAGTGATTCCCTAAGCGCTGTTGGGACTGTATAGAGAAACAACATGAAATATAAGCTCAGCCCTCTCTTCCTTTGCTCCTTCCTCTCATCACCCCCCAGCCTCCCACCCCCCGCTCTGCTGCTTAATAGTGTGACCAGATAAACGTAGGTTCTCTCTTTGTTGCTCGTCTTACTTTAGCTCAACATAAGACAGATTTTATGATCACAGGTTTTCATATTTTACTTTAATTTCTTCATGGAGACCAATTAAAATCCTAATGCAAATGACTAATGCTTCTTGCCAGTTAGTCTCCTCGCAGCTATCCATTCAGTGGTTGTTGCCTTCCCTCCACAGCCCTTTTCTGCCACTGAGCCTTATTGAAATACGGTAAGTGAGTAAGATTCAGTCACATATTAATTCAGCTGCCTCGGGGTAGCTGAAGTGGGAGTAGTCACGGATAGTGGAATGATAGTGCAGTCAGCAGATTTAGCATCAACTGCAGAACTGCAGTATCTTTTTCCTCTAGATGGAGGGAAATAGAGTGGAGTAAATTTATATTTTTGTTGATGAGACTGGGAGAGAAAAAGGATTGAGAGAGATATATCAATGTACAGTATATTATCTTCCCTACAGTACAGTATGGACAATTCTGTCTATATTTAGATGCATTTAATTGCTGAGTCTTTGCAAACAAGGTTATTTGGAGCATCCAGACAAATAAAGCAGGCAACATTTGTCCTTAAAGGATCAACGAGAAAATGCAAGATGTTATTTAGTTTTCCATCATCTCTATAATTTCTGTTCTCCTTGAGTATCAAAGTTGTGCACACTGGGCTGTGTGCTCATTTGCAATTCAAAAACAATTTAACCTTTCCCATTTTACAATCTAATAAAAAATTCAACAGAATACACTTTTCAGATTTTAGAGTCAAGCATATTTTACCATCACAAATGTGTCTTAAAAATGTCTAAAAAATGACTTAAAAACTCACATACACAGAGAGTCATTTCGACATAAATCCTCTTCATTCATAATCAATGTTCCCTCACTATACACCTGGTATTGTTAATTTTTAATCTCATATAGATTTCTTGTCTGTTTTTGATAAAAACATAAACTCCATATAGGAATACATTTTCCAATTCAGTCAAATTTATTCTTATTTCTTCAGATTAACTACATATTGCTTTGGACAAGACTGGTTCACACATGATGCAACCTATCCAATCATTTTCCTGCTTTACATAGAGCTTGAAGCCGTGGACAGTTTCCCATGTGAGGTATAGTTGTCATCTTCTTTAGCTGGGCACCACATTATGTTTTACACCATGCAATTTAGCAAAATCTTGTCAGAAAGTACAAATAGGTAATATGGTGATTTCTTGAAACAGGGGTTTTCAAGGCTGAATGTTTCAGTTTTTAACATTTCAATACTGAACTTAAAGGAATACTTCTACATTTTGGAGCATAATTTGCTTTCTTGCTGAGAGTTAGATGAGAAGTTTGAGACCACTCTGTAACAGGAGTCTGCAGCTGGTTAACTTAGCTTAGCATAAAGACAGGAATCTGCTAGCCTGGCTCAGTCTGAACATAACATAATCAACAAAATACACCTGCTAGCTGTTTTTGTTTAATATGAACAAAAGTACAAAAATTACAATTTGCCATTTTGCTGGGGGAACTATTTCTTAACTGTCATAAGTTGCCAGGAAATCACCTGAGGAAGAGCAAAGAATAGTCTGACAGCAAATTGTTGTTTTAACACTTTTACACTTCCGCTAGTCTAACCATCTCCCAGCTCATCTAACTCTGTGTATATATGAATGACGTGTATTTCCCAAGACATTTGAAGTATTCCTTTAAAGTCTCTGAACACCTCCAGCTGTCTTCCAAATGGACAATCAGGATCATGTTTTTAAGCAAGAACATAATTGAAACCAAAATGAAACAAAAGTTTATTTTTTTCTCTGCTTTTTCCAAAATGAGTTGCACCTGCTGTTCAGCACACTGATGTATGGAAGGCAGCCTGCCAAAACAGAAGTGATATGAAATAAATAAAAAAGTGAAATGGAAATCTCTGTGACTGTGGGGATTTGCATAAGTATATTACACTGTCAGGACTTTTGATCATAGACACTCAGAGATCAGATGTCAGTTTTACTGTCAGATCAAAAGTCAGCTCTGTCAAACTCGTAAGAAAAGCTAAATATTGGATCTTTTGAATGTTTTGGATGTATGACGATAGTGAGCCACACAAAGCTCAATCTCCCCAACATCTCTTATTGTTTCCTTAAAAGTCAGAGTATAGTAAACCTAGATGACACTTTTAGAAAAAGGCATTCAAATTACTCTTCTGGTGTACAGAAAGTTGATTTCTGCAGAATCTGAACCTATTTTTCCACCAAAGATAATGAAAAACCAAATGACATTTGGTTTATATCTCCACGTGATCTGAGTCACTGAGGCGACAACCGCTGAAAGGTTTTCTTCACACCTCCAGGTTGATTCGTCTAACTTTATCTGCTGTGAACTTTGCTGAGGGTTTATTGCATTTAAGCGAGCTGATACTGAAGAATTCTGTAATAATAAACACCGCTGTATTCTAATCTGAAGAGGAGATCATATTAAACTTCATTAGCTGAATTGGTGAGTTTCCCTTATCTATTAACCCCTTTTTCCCTTTATCTATCCTCCCATGGTAATTGAAAGAGCAGATGTTATAAGGTAATTGCCTCATCACTCAGGCTGATCAACCCCTCTACATGTTAATGTCCCGTTTGCTCAATGACTTTTGATTTCACACTCTACCTTTAATTCAAATATACTCATGGTCTCTTCAGATAGCATTAGAGCACTGCCAGCTATTTTAACAGATTTCATGCATTCTGAATAGATTGATGAAACCAGCATGTACCCAAGAAGAGGTTGAAAGTGATCCTTAATGTGACTGAACAGATGACTGCCCTAGGTTAAGACATGAATATAAAGAATATAGAGCATGAGGATATTGAAAGCAACTGAAGTAACTGACCTTGTTATTATGGTGGTTATTTAAATGTCCAAATTTATACTGATGACTGCTTTATTTATTTTAGAGTCACAGGCCAATGATCTGTCACCGAAGCCCTTATTAACTTGGCTAAAATATGAATTCACAAAACTTATTTTTATATATTTCTTTTTGTTCCTTGTACATTCTGAGAATTATTTTAAAATGAGAAAGGTCAAGCCTTAAATTAATTGCTGTCTAGTGCTGATCACGGTAGAACTGGGATTTATAGCAAAATGGAAAAGGATCTCTTACAAGTTACTATATGTCATTAATATCAACTACAGCAGCTTTTTCTTTATTTACAGTTGTGGACCAA
The DNA here is from genome assembly GCA_029490765.1 of Euthynnus affinis. Classification (NCBI taxonomy): domain Eukaryota; kingdom Metazoa; phylum Chordata; class Actinopteri; order Scombriformes; family Scombridae; genus Euthynnus; species Euthynnus affinis. The sequence goes on along the minus strand of CM055852.1, from coordinate 11,262,465 downwards.
AGGACAACATACCACTGAACTACTAAGTCCTCATTTTCTATTCTAAAAGTTAATAAATGTTGGAATTCTGACAATTTGTTGTTCTCGGTTTAAAATTTTTAGCTATTATAAGGCTACAAACACACCAGCTGAGACTCAAAGGAAACATTTCCGCCTGCTGTTGGAGGTTTAACTGCAGTCCTGTGGGATAATCACTGTTCTGCACTGTTGTGACAGAGGTTTGTTTATGAGGAAAACAAAGAAAAGATTCAAGGATTGGATTCTTTTTTGCTTGACCAACTGAATCATTGAACTCTTTTGAGCGTCAAAGCTGAATTGGATAGCATATATGGATTTATTCTCATGTAATTTCCTGTGGGAAAAAGAGGTAGCTACTTTGTAGAGTTATTTTGCACAAGTCTGGAAATGTGCAGATATTCCAGCATAAGAAAAGCCTGGTGATCAAATGTGGTCAAGCACAAGGGGCGGGAAAACTGCAGATGTTAGGTGGGTGTTAATTCCCTCAGCAACAACAGTGGACTGTTTTATGTCCCCACTAATAGTAGAAAGCAGGCTTGTTGCTAAACTGAAAATTACTGGTGAGCGCAGACTTTGTGGCACATTTCCTCTACACAGACTCCTCTTAAACCGTGGGCAGTGAGATAATGTATGTTGTTTTTCCATATAATTTGCCAGGATCAGACTCATTTTAATAATGAATGCAATTACAGGACCCCTTTATGACTAACATCCTGATAGACCCATTACCGAAGAGCCTCACTGCTTCAAGTTCCTTTCAGCAAGCCGTATGTGTTCTGGTAGAATAATATCTGAAAGGAATCCAGAGTTCAGGATGGCTAATTTATCTGAATAACATACTGAGACCCACCGTTTACCAACTGTTAACAGAGCATTTATGAAAACAATCAAAAAGTTTTTAATGAAAAGAAAAATAAACCTTTTGCTCACTCTTCACTTAGAAATTAAATGCTGAGACACAGCAGGTCTTTAGAAAAAAACACTGTTGAAATAAACAAGTGAGAGTCAGTTCTGCAGCTTAACAGCATTTTTGCATCATTTCTTGATACATGTGCAACTGCATCACCTCTAAGAATCACTAATTAGTATGTTGTATCATGTGTGTCTCCATTCATGCAAAAACCAAAGTGTAAAAATTAATTTGCACTTTTGGGGGGATTATTTACACTACCTTGCCTCCAGGAGAACAAGACTTCAGGCTTCCACTAGTTGTTAGTGGAATTTATGCCATGTCCTATCAGAGTTATTATAATTACAAGTTTCCAACTTGTAAAAATAGTTTTCACAACAACATTCAAGTTGTAATTACAACTGGGAAACTAGTGGGATATATTCAGCTTGCTGCTTAAACATAAGTCCCTAAAAAGCAAGCAGGCTCCTGGCTATAGTTTCATATTTAATGAGCTGATATAAGAGTGGTATCGATCTTCTCATAAACTCTTCGCAATGTTGATTCATCCCTTTAATAGTCATTAATAAAGGGTAAAGAGTATCTCACTTTCTAATAATCCATTGAGTCTGCAGTTATAAAGTTATGAATGTTAATAAGTAATTAATAATAAGCATTACAGTCATCATTCTCTGGCTGCTGTTTGTTATCCCTCTCCAGCACAACACTTGTTTTATCTTTTAAGCTCTTTAGTTAATGAGGCGGACCACTCTAATGGACTGTTTGGCCTTTGACGCTCTAGAAAATCCATTTATTAAGAAGTTTTCATTCAAATATTTCATGGATTTGTTCTTTTGATGTTAGCTTATTAGAAAGTGAGACCCTTGTAGCCATTTTTTAATTACTTTATTATCTTGACTATTAATGACTCATCAGCCAAAAAGATTTTTCACAACTCGACAACCCAAAAGTTGTTCTATATTCAAAATATCTATGATTAAGTCATTAGTCACACCTTATAAACCCTTTATAAAGTGTGTCTTATTAGAAAGTGGTTTGTCCTTAAACATTTAAATTATGAGTCACTGTATATGAATAAAATCAAAGAAACGTCACTAAGTATCAGTGTTTAATGGAACCCCTTTTTGTTTTATATAGGTTTTACTTTTAATTACATAAATATAAAAGTACAATCATTGGTATAAATGTGCAACTTGCAAACAGAATTAATTTGCATACATTAACTCGATGTTACACCACGATGCAAGCAACATGAGACACGCTAAGGTGTTGATGTCGATAGGGCCAAAGGTCAACATAACGGTGGATCACAGACAACTGAAGCAGGTTTTATATCCAGTTTTGTGGTTTGTGGCTCCATACCATCAGTCTTCATTGAAAAAAACAGCAGGCACGCCTGTCTTGAAGGATTTGAAAATCAAGCTCCAGATCAAAGCCAACAGTGTGATTCTTGTTTAAGATCAGAAGCAGCCGAGCGAACCAGTAATACATCCAGCCAGTAATACATCCGAGGCACTCAGCTGTTTACCTGCCCCCTGGTAAAAGCCATTTCCAATGTGCGCCAGCCAAGTTAATACAAATACATTTTGTTCCTGAAACAAGCAGCCTTAACATTTTCAAAATATGAAAGAGTTCATGCACTCGTCCCCAGAGGAAACTGCAGAGTGCACAGTGTCATGTATCGTGCTGTGATCACAAAAAAATAATAACTTTGATGAATAAATAATAGTGCCATTAGCACCTTCAGCAGCCTTCAAGATTAACACTAACAACATCTCCAGTCTCTGCTTATTCCAAACAAATTGTTTTATTATGGGGCTTGTAACTGCTATGGAGCATGACATTTTAATGGCCCTATTTTACAATCAAAGGGGTGCTGACTTGAGAGAATATTTCCTTCTGTGAATACAGAAGAATATGTCTTGACTGGAATAAACATTGGCAGTGTTGATTTTAACAATTTGAAACTAACACTGACAAATATAACTACGAATCATGTAGTGCTGTGATCCAAGTCTGCTATGTTTACCCTTATTATGTACAAATAGTGTGGGCTTAAAACTTTGCTTTCAATCTAATTTCCTGTTTGACTAGAACATGGAAGAATTAATTATGCTGAAAAGAAAGTGATATCACATTTAAGAAGCATTTCTGCTGAAACCAAGTACAAACATACAGTAATTCCTAAGACCACCTGTCTCCTCTTACAGAAGATACAGAGGACAGTGGGGCAGTTAAAACCATTGTAATCAATGGAGATCAATTTTGCAAAATGCAAAAGGTTTGTTTAGTACAACACACAAGCTCTACACACTAATCTTTTCAATAAGGAACCTTTTTTGTAATATGCAAGGACTAAAGTAAGGCAATTGATTTCAAGACAAGCATGCATTTTAAGTGAGCAAAAATTACTCTAAATACTATATTCAATGTCTTAAAAGCTTGATGTATTTCAGGCTTAAGGAAAATACATTTTCATGGATATTATATTGAATTGAATAACATCTGGGGGACATATGTTTAGGGAAGCATTTAAAGTTACTACAAGGAACTTTCATTTTGAGTTTTAGCAGCCCCTGTGGACAAAAGTGGTAGTGTTTTCCAGAATGAAGACTGCATTTCCCATAAGCATCACCGCCTTGTGTTGTAAACATCTTGATCTGGTTAGTGCATGCATTTGTTTCAACGCCATGCAGTGGTGTACTGGGACAGAAATTCAGCCCTGGACTTATCTATTGGGACACAGCACACGCTCATGTGCACCGAATGACTAGGCTGGTAAAAAACAAATTTTTGACAGTCCACCAGCCCACTGATGTGGCAGCCCGTCGGGATTTGTCCCAGTATGCCTAATGGCCAGTACACCACTGCTGCTCTCAAGCAATCAGAAAATATGTTTTATTTGTTTTATTTCTCTGATTCACTGCTTTTTTCTTGCTACACCACCGCTCCTTCTCTTCATTGAATCTCTAGCTTGCTCGACCACCACTGCTGTCTCAATCTCTCTTTCAACTTTTTTAAAATGAGTCGGGAAGCTGACAAAAAAATTAACTTTACTTTAAACATTATCAAACGAAGAGAAATGTCCTCCCCTCATCCTAGTAACGTCTTTGTACTCCCTTATGCCACAATGTTATTTGTAATGTAAACATAGGCTCTGGGGAATTTGACCTGGTGGCAGGGATTTAGAATTATTATATAGAAATAGCCATAATTGCTTATGTAGGTCATATAGAGGCATCAGTATTAAATTGAGACTGTTTCATAATAAGTTAAAAGTTCCTTGTAGTTGCCTTAAGATAACATCACAGTCTGTTAATTCTCATTTTCAATCCTTTAACACACCAGTTTAGTCACACAAATGCATACACACACAGTAAGCAACCCAAAAAGTCTGGCATTGTAATCTTATGCCTCACAGGGAAAATGAAGGTTCACAGAGCCTCCAACATCACTTGAGAATCATTATTTTAGAGAAATGCCAGGGAAAATTCTTCCCCTTGGTGGCATATTGTAGCAGGGGCACACTATTCAATTCAAGCGATGTCATTTGCTACAGCATGCCCATACTCCTGCTCAAATGTCCCAGGATTTGGCACTTTCTATGTCTGCAATGTCACTGCTATCCTCAGTGTGGCAACACATGAACCCCCCTGGCACTGCAAGCTTCACATCACATAACTAGCATGCTCTCACTCCGCAGTTTATAGGCTTCTCTGTTGGGAATTGTGAGGGGAATAAATCAGTGTTTTGGGAAATATACCTATTTGTTGTCTTGCAGAGAATTAGGTAAGACTAGAAAAAGGGGGGGAACAGCTAGCTTAGCTCTGCCCAAGGAAACAAAATCTGCATACTTCATTATATCTCATTTGTTAAAACCGTACAAAAGTGTACAAAGTGCAAAAATGAGACATGATTTTAGGGGGGATTATCAGACTATGTGTCAGTGGATTTTGTTACCTTTTGAGGTAGGCTAGCTGTTTCTATTGTGTCTGTTTTTTATGCTAAGCTAACTAACTGCTGGCTCCCAGCAAACATAGTTCGGCGGTGGCATTGTGTCCCTGGCTGAAAAATGGTTCTGGTCAGATGACAAAAACAGCAACATGCACATGTCATCATGAAACTCAAGTCAAATTGCTTTTTAGCAGACATGCACATATTTAGTATACAGATATGCATGTTTAAGTGTCAATTTCTCCTTCTAATGAATATTTGGTCTGGTCTAATTTTGGTTGAAAACAAAATTTTGGTTGTGAGCAGACGGTCACAGGGTGTTGTCCTTTCCAGATTCAATAAAAGTGCACCTGGACCTAACTTCAAAAACACTTCAAATACTTCTACTTCTAAATACTACTATGTTTGACTGCATGTGCAACTCATCTATGAGTGTTTTGTTTTGTATTTTTCATACAAAAACTTTGTACAAACTTCATACAAATAATTTGTTGAGAGCAGATTGTACCAGAGGGAGGCCCATAAAGAATAAACATCATTGGGCATTAAACATTTTAAATAGTTTAGCAATGATGTGAGCTTTATCTGAGTTAATAAAAGTTACGAGGGGATTATTTTTGAGTTACATATCTTCACTTTATACTTTTGATAATTCATGTTTGACATGAGCATAGCCCATCTTGTGAGAATACATGTTGTTTTTGCTTTTATGTTAGTATATATGTTCTACAGTGTTCATGTTGATGAAGAGTTCAATGATCTAGAGCCTCTGTTTCCTTCACAGAGTTCAGATGAGGACTGTCAGCAGCTGTTTAAAGCCTGGAGTTAGCATTAGTGTCAGTAGTAGCCTGCTGAGGCCTCAGTGGAAACTGAGGAAAAATTGCATCGGATGGAATTAAAAGAGTCAATAATTCAAACTGTTAAATTATCTACAAGAAGCTGTACTTGTGATGATCATCTTTTTCCGTGTTGTTTATTTTAATAAAATACTGTTGGATGTCAATATAGACTCAGTGTGTTTCTGTAAAAGGATCCATATGTCTTGTATTAACAAAGATACATCATGTGTTTGCTGTGTGTTTGGTTATATATATATATATATATATCTATTTATATTATTATTTATTTTAGGATTATCTTGAAAGTGACACATTAGCAGATGTCTGGGTCAGACAGGATGTTGGTTGAACCATTTTAGAACCTATAGCATATTAAGTTGTTAATCTAAATAAATAAAGCTGCAGAATGCATGCTGTGTATATAAACTTTAGCAGAATAGATGAATAGGCCCATTGATGATGGTGACAACATATTTCATCTTTCTTGAGACGCCCAGGTAATGGCCAGGTAACGTCCTGGACATCAGTACAACTTCCATTTTGGAACTACTTTTGAACCACAACTGTGCATTTTGATTGGACATTCAAACAATGGTCATTCAACGTCTCAATGTTTGCTTCATATTTACCATACTGATATGAGAGTGGTATCAATCGTCTCCTCTAATATCATCGAAATATGCTTTTTTCCCCAAACTGTTCTTTAACATCAAGAAAACCTATGTTCACCTTTATATCCACATTTTTAGAGGGTAGTTCATTTCAGAAAGCTGCATCTTGTCAATCTGCTGATCGACTGTAAGAGACGTGACAGTTAGACTTATTCAATCATCCACGTGTAGATATTTGAAAGCTATATGTAGAAAAATAGACTTTAAAGAGTCCTCTGTCTTATGTACAGCTATCTTGTATGGCTTTACCATAATGGCATGCAGGAAAAACTAAGACAAGCCTGAAGATTTAACTACCTGAGTCATTTTCTCTATTCCTCTCGGTGAGACTGGGGAGTAAAGGAAATTATTCAGATCTATGCACTAAAAGGATGAAAATCAACAGAAAAGATAGATCCAGATCCAATTCACACCTTATTGTAAAAGTGCTTTTTAAGACATTCCAACGCGATAGATATGTATATACATTTATGGCATGTCTTCATATTCACAGTGTAAGGGTGATGAGCGTGAGGAGAGAGCCGAGATCTGCAAGAAAAAGGATGCAGGAGGGTTTTGGTGCAGTGTGTGTGAAGTGAATGCAGAGATGACAGAGAAAAAGAAGTGAGTGGCCTGGGAGGTTATTAGATGTTGAAGATGGATGCCAAGAAAAGTTGAGACCTTGGCTGAGATAGGCTGTTGATTTGCATTGGGCAGGAATTTGGATATGAAGGGAATCTTTCACTGCTACTATTAACACAACCTTCTACCTCCACTGCTGTCACCAGCCGCTCTCTCTCGTTCTCTTCCTTCATCACCACCTCCTGGACAGCTTAACTATCAGTGTATCCTCCTCTGCCTGTCTGTTTACGGACATCAAACACCATCACAAAGCTTTAAATCACAGATGTGCTGGAAGAGATAGTTGCTGGCAACAAGGACATTGATCGTGCAGCCTGACAGGGTAGCACCATATCCTCCGCAAACACCCTCCATCCATTAAACCTCAGCTACACATTTACACTAAAATCAAGAGGAAGATCGGCCCCTGCAGGCTTCTGGACCTTTGTTTTAGAGAAAGAGCCATGTATCTGCACAGAAGTCTCGCTCAATGAAAACAGCAAATCCCTACAAAAGATAGATAAATGCAAGTGAGAGAATCCTTGAGGGTTTTGTTTTCCACTTCAGCATCTGAGATGGACCCGGCTACTTTCAATCTGCATCATTTAACATAATGTGCCTCTGGGATGAACCCATTTGCCTCCATTGCCTCCCTTATATTTCACTTCAAACAAGCATAAACTTACCTCTCATTTATTCTGTTTTACAAATACATATTCTACGTTCAAAGAGTAATAAATACATTGCAAGCTTTTATCATTTGTTTTTTCCTTGCAGACAGCTTCAAGCTTGAGAGAGAAGAGAGAGAAAGAGTTGGAAGGTGCCTCCTTTTACCCTCCAAGTCAAAGTCTTTGGCCGCTGAAGCATGTTCTGAGCAGATAAGAAGGCCAGTTCCTCTCTCATGAGAAATGGATTTTCATTCTTCAACCCTGCTCTCCATCTTGAGCAGTTGGATATTTTTCTTTGTTGCCTGTTAGTGTGGCGCACTGTAAAACCGCCTCTCACTGTAGCCCTGTCAAAATCAGCTACATCACGGCCTCATGTAGAAACTCTGCTTGTCCCCAGAAATGAAATCAATCACCTGAGGGTAGAACTTGACCCGTGTCAAGAAAAAATGGGGTTTACACAATCAATGGAAGGTCTAGAAATGGTGCAAAAAATGCATGAGAAGTATAATGCATAGATCAGTATGTGCTATATCATTCAGTGATTACTTGTCTTTAAATGTTTATATCAGCATTCAATAAGGACATTCACATAAACTGGCGAAACCCCCAAACAATATAGATTGCACTGTATGCTTCCCTTGGCTCCTTTATAGCACATTTCAGTCACATAAGTCAGATATATTGAGCGTGTATTTCCTCTGCAGACTAACACTGATATTTAAGAGACCTTCAGTGATTTGTTCTGGGTTGGTTTGAGGTTAATGAAATGAGTTACGGGTGATGATTCCCACGCTTCCAGATCAATGTATGCTGCTATTTGTTGACTACATAATCAAGCATCATAGTCACCGTCATTATCATTGCCAGTATTATCACCACAGGCTGGTAATGACAACTAAAAGTATCCAAAGAATCCTATGTATCATGCATAACAAGTTACATTTGCAATCTGTTTCAAAAGGCTTGTTTTTTCCAATGGCAGTCAACCTCAGGGTTTGTTACACTGTATGAGAATAAACAGCTCCCATACTTTGTTTATTGTCTCACTGAGTCCTCTACCTGGAATTACTTGTCTCTGCCAGCCTGTTGTTCATGATACCGAGGGCACCAACCCCCCCAGAGAAACCATTGTGGCGGGAGCTGCCACAAACTGTCCTGGGATATCCATTTGCCGACTCAGACAGCTGCTTCTGCATGATGGCCAGTGACACCTTGTTAGAGGCTGCCAGGTCTTTCATAGAGATCATTTCCCCTGATAGTCTGCGTCCCTCAGTGTCACTATCACAAGGTCCATCTGAGTTGGGCAGCTGGCCAAACTGACCTTGGCGACCCCTGGTGCCCGGGCGGATGGCATTGCGTCTTCCTAGGAAGGTGTTGGCCTTATTGCAGCGCTGGCAAAACAAGCAGCTCATTTTCTCCAGCATCCAATTGAGCACCTGCTTGATGACAATTGAGATGACATTGAAGAGTGAATAGATGCAGCAGACGCCCATTAGCATGAAGAGGAAGTTGGCCACCCTGTAGAGGGTTTGATATTCGTAAGCCGCGCTCTGGCTGCTGACAAAGTCCCCAAAGCCAATGGTACTGAAGGTTACAAAGCAGAAGTAGAGTGAGTCTAAGTACGTCCAACCCTCCACAGGGGTGTACATGGCTGACGCACAGCAGGAGATGGTGATGGCTGATAGGCCGAGTATCAGCATAACATGGTACACGGAGGGCTTCCAGCCTGGGAGGCTGTAAGCTGAGAAGTCATGGCGGATGCCTGGTGGTAGTAGACCACTGTTCCTGATTCGTCTTTCCCTCACAGATTTCATCACCACAGCCAGCAGTGTGATGATGCGCTCCAGGAAGAGGTTAAAGAAGAGGATGGTGGCAGCACAACCCAGGAGCCCATAGAAGATCAGAAACACTTTGCCTGCAATTGTCACTGGTGTTGTCATCCCAAAACCTGCAGAGACAGAAAGGAGATATCAGACAGTTAGCCAGCCAAAAACAGACTTTCAATCATAAGATGTCTTCAGTTTCTTCACAATAAATTATGTCTCTAGTTAAAGACAAGGGAACAAACTCAAATCTAAATTAGGTTTTTAAATGGGGCTTAAATCACATTTCTAAACAGTTGTGCCTGTAATGAAAAAATTAAGTAAAAGCAGGGATTGACTGAGGTACACACAAGTAATACACAGAAAATCCCGGATAATAATTTGTGTTGATGCTACTGCTGACTCAAACAGTAAGCTTTCTCTTGAAGATATGTAAATTTATAGTAATGGGCAGAGAGAAAGTTTTATATGCAGCTGTGGGGTAATTTAAAAAATGATGTTTTGCATTACAAATGAACTTGAATGTTGTGAGTCAAGAGAGAATAAGGGGAGAATTAAAAAATGGATACTAGTTTAATCAAAATCAGCCTTACATGTGTTATATCAAAATCAAAGTTTTTCAGTTTTGACCAAAATCAAAATAAAACATCTGGAAGGATCCAATATGACCTCTATGTCGATGTTAGATTATTAAAAATTACAATCTTAGATTATATTGTACCCAATGCTATATGGTTACAGTAATTTGGGTAATCTAAATACTACACTTAAATTAAGATGATGACATTAGTAATATCCTGTATTTTTTGAGACATCTTACATTTTGCATTGCATAAAGTCAGACAAAACTGTATGCACAATGTGTATTGACATACACTATATGCTATACTGATGCTGTTGGTGGGACATCAAAAAACAAGGGCATAGGGGTTGTATTGAGTGGAGGAAGATGCCAGGAATAAGCTTAGGTAAGTCCTTTGAATATTTTTTCACTGCTCTGTGGTTTGGCTTCCTGCTGCCCTCTGATTTCTTAGTCAATTAGACTGATGTTCCAGCTGAGGAAGGGGTTATGAGAGGAAGGGAGGGGAGGAGAGGGGCAGGGAGTTGAGGGGAGGGAAGGGGAGAAGAGAGTAAAGGAGAGGAGAGGAGAAGAGATGAGAGTGAAGGAGGGGAGAGGAGACTAGAGGAGATGAGAAGAGGGGAGATGAGAGGAGAGGAGAGGAGAGGAGAGGAGAGGAGAGGAGAGGAGAGGAGAGGAGAGGATGTTTATGGATTCTACTGCATGTTGAAGGAGCACTTCTCAATCTCGAGGAGTGTCACAGGTGCAGCTCTGACTTTGCAGCTGCAGTGAAGCTCTGATGTTAACATTTAGTAGATGAGTGTCTTGGTATTTGAGTGTACAGTTGTTTCCTGTAATCATATTATTATTCTTTCAGCACTGATTCAGGCTGCCATAAGAGGGAGTTATAAAAATAATTAAGAAAAGACCATTTTGCACAATATATAACAGCATGCATAGTTTATAGCAGTGGCTCCAACCTTGTTGTTTCATTGTAAGGAATTTTTAGATGCCTGAAGAGGTAAAAGCACCAAGTACTTTTAACAAGAAAATAGTAAAGTCATAAAAAATCCTCCTTCATAGGAGTCTTGATCACCAAGTTGGGAATCAGTGATTTATAGCATAAACACAAAACATCCATGTGGGATTCATATACCTCTGCAATTCACTAAAACTGGCAGCAAACCATTGATTTTGTGAAAAATCAACCAAAAAAAATATCCCCAAACCTGTAATATGGAGAAGACAGGGTATTTTATGCACTGTGGAGGCTTCAGGCAGCAAAAGCACATATGCATCTGCATATGTAGACACATGAGACCTGTAACAAATCACCTCTTTATTCTCAATGACCAACATTAATCACATCAACTCCCACATGTATTAATGTTTGAAAAAAAGAAGGTATTTATAATGTGATATAGAATGTGTATATTTTCTGCCCTTATATGTACATTGTATACACATACAAATTCATATAGCCTATGCAAGTACACACACACACATACGCACACACACACACAATGTCATGGCCCTTATCCACAGAACAGCAGATGGTATATTTGTCAACAAATAAAATCGTGCTGAAAGATCAACCAGTTCACTTACAGGCCAAGGTTAATATATTTTTCCATCAGGGCTATCCTCCATTTCAGCCTTCTTGGAGCATTAGGGCAGCACTTTTCTCCATTTTGCACCAACCCGTCTATAACAATCTTTGTCAGGTAATAAATGACATCAATATCTAGACAATACTTCCTTTATGATACTCAAAATGGCTTTTTTGACCTTATCTCTCACGCAGAAAACCACTCTCATGCTGTTGACTTGCCAGGTCATTTAGATCTGTGCTGATTGATACAGATTGTTTTATAGATACAAGAGGGACTATAACCCCCCCACCCCACCCCCAACACACACAGACACACACATGTCCACACATCTTAAGGCCTTACACACACTTGTGCAGGCTTTACACAATTGATATATTGATTTATTGATATATAAGAATAGTAACAGCAGGAACACCAGACAGCATTTTTACAATGATAGTGACAAAGTTCAGTAAGAGACCACAAGGCATAGCTCGGTGACAGGAAGGTGAGGGGCAGCGATTACCCAAATTAAGCCCTTCAGTGAAATCCTATTTCAGTCTTTCATAGTTAATTAATTAGGAGCCCAATTCTCTCTAACCCAACTGAATCATAGGGAAAACAGATTACATCTTCGTAGCGCACAGAGACAGTCTTCCGCACTGTCTCTCATTACCAAGTAAATTACCTAAGAGAGGAAAAGGCACCAGGCATCGATTCAGTGTAACATTTCAGAGCCATTACTCCAGACTACTGTGTCAAGATGCATTAGGGAAAACAGAACAATAATAAAGAGCAAAGGACAGGCAAGCTAAAACCTAAGATGCAAACACTTTGAGACTTTATTCATTCTCTTAATTTAAAATTTAAAACTCTTAATTAAATCCTATAACTGTCCAACACTGAAGTCACCAGTCCAGACCAATGATCCTACTGGTGACCTCAGTGAACACTTAATTTTTCCACTCAGTCCGAGCCAACATGAGCAGAACTTGATAAGGCAGGAAATCATATGTGTGCTAATCCAATTCAATCAGAGCCCTGGGAGAGTATTTATTCATTAACATTAAATAAAGTATGCTCAACTCAACATAGAAAATGATGTTATGCTCTAATGGCTAATGATGCTTACGCACATAATTACTCATTAGAGATTCAACCAGAAGGAAAGTGATGGAAATTGTGCCATTAGTATCCATTAATTACCATTTGACAGTTTTAAGAGAAGAAGAAGAAGAAGCTCTAATGGTTATCAGACCACAGGGAAATGAAATAGGAGGTGCGGGGATAAAAATAGAGCATTAGTGGACTGTAGTGATTTCAGTGTTTGGGTCAGCTTTTATCACCAGCGGTTGAGTTTAAATCACACATGCGCAGCAAGCCATCATTATGGTCCAATGACAAATTACAACGGCTCATTAAGTTGTGTGGTAAAGTCGAGACCTAAACAACACAAATCACTGCGAGTGTTGCTAATAGAGGTATTGATGGACTTCATGGTTGCTCTGCATTTGCTACACTTAGACCACTCGCCTCTGAACAGTAATCAATCATCACATTTTGCACCAATGAGCCACTCTGGTTGAATGAGAACTGTTCATATATTACACACACAAATATTTCATTATGTTCAGAGTTTGCAGCACAAAGGAGTTAACAGCAGCAAATAAATAACTGATAACATGCACTGTTGAAACTCTCCGCTGCTGGGATTTGAATTGTGTTATTCTTTAGCCGCATAGCAGTGTATCGAAACCATGAGGCAGAAGAAATGATTTCCCGATAAGCATACAAGGATGTGATCACAACAGAGTTATGGTGACAGATGGTGAGCCATTTTCTCAAGTGGAAATGCTGCATAAGGTTACAGGATGTTCTATATTTTTGTTGTCATGTGAAAATCAACAACGTGTTAGTCACTCTCTCAATACTTTCTGACTTCCTCAGCATGTCTATGTGGCTCTCAGTGCCGAGCCCATTTGTTCCCTCTGAAAATGTAAATCTTTAAAGCTGCATCAGTATTTTTATATTAACAATAGATCAAATGACAATCATCACCCGACTGTGAAGTTCTCCTCAGTTCTAACTTGACTGTTTTGGTTCACTCTCGCCGCTCTCATTAGCTTTGTTTCCAGCTGCAGCAGTCAGCTGTTTACAGCAAAAAAGGCTCTGAAGAACACACAGTATGCTACCTCTCCAGCACCAGATGGCAGAGAGATAAAGTTAGAGAAGCTGGTGAACATAGTGGAGCCCTTAGCAGCAGCTACAGAGCCAGATATGTTTCTCAAGTATAATACCGTACATGACTCCAAATGAATGTTGCCCCATCTTGGCAACATGTGTAAATAGACAAATGTTTGCTGACACGTTCGCCATATCAGCTTAAAACGAGATAATATGTCAGTGTTCACAGGTCTCAGGTGGTTCAAAAATAACAACAACAAAGCAGCTATAACAGGTTTAAAAATCTGTCACAAATATATAGTTTCTTTTTTATAATAGCAAAATAGTTTCCTACAACACTTGGGTGCTGTCATTTTTAGAAAATGTTTCTCAAACAGTAGTAAATAGTGCATTTGTGTGGGTCTATTTTCAGCCACATATTTGGTGCTCAAGGGAGAATTTAGAGCAGCATAACAGTGTGTGATTGACTCAAGATAAACTCCAGAGCCCATGTTCATCTTAATGAAGAAACGTATCACCAAGTGCAACAGTGTAGCTCATTGATGTGTTATTAGACAACAATGGAGCTATATGGCAGAGAGGAATAAGCTGTATAAGGCTTGCGATTTGTTGACAATAAGAAAAAAAGAGAATATCACCAGACTTAGCCTTTAAATTGGGAGTTCATGCACATAATTTCTAAAACGAAGCATTTGTGAACAGTCCAAATTGCAGATAGTCTTTTGATGTTCAATTTAAAAGTCAATAAAGATGAAATAATCAGTTTAATATTTGTCCAGTGGAGTTATTTCAGTTTTCAGAGAGCTCACTTAGAACTTTTGGTCAAAGCCCACTTGACACCTTTTACAGCAGTTAACGTGAAGTGATAATGTATGCTGAAAAAAGCATATTGATTCACTTTACTGGAAAATAGCCTCACAAGGACAACCATCATGAAGCTGAGCACAGCGTCTGAGATTTGAAACCTATGTTTAGTGTGAGGCAGTTCAGCTAAAATGAGGGAACATAAGGACAGGAATAATACACAATGGCTAAAAAAGTACACAATGTAGGAGAAATATGCAATAGATCCAGTTCATATGGGCCAAAGCTCCTAATGGATACCCACATGAAAATGAAGGGTAACTAAAAGCACTCAGTTTGAATGAAGGACATGTGCTGCACATTCACGTGTCTCTCTAAGTCGTATTGAAGCTGAAGGTCACTGTGTGTCATTGCGGTCAACATCTCACCACCCAGCTCCTTGAAGGCCTGAAAGAGACCCAAAGATTCCTTATGTAACTGTTTTTCAAACCAAAAATCAAAACCGTGCCTTTTCTATTGCTTCGCCGTGTCCCCAATTAATGCGCTTAAAAAATAAGCTCCCAGTCAAACCAACTACGTCCCACTGGTGGGAATAGTCTTAAATTGGTCTGACAGTAGCAGTATCCGAAAATGCCAGGCATGCCCAGCCCTCTGATGACTCTGTTTCTGTGACGAACAGGAAATCATTAGTCATGGGGCGGCATGGCGGGGGTCTGCAGAGAGGACAGAGGGCTGAGGAAGCAGCAACATGGCCAGACCACAGTCATCATCACCACACCATCTGCTGATGAGCTGCCAGGATTACTGGCAGACCACATAATAAAAGGAACATTTGCACTGTGCTGCCAGTGTTACAAAAAGCAGATGATAGAATAGGTCACATACGTGCTTCAACACAGAGTTGCCAAGTTTAGTTTGAGATGTGGCTACATTGATGTATTTGTAGGCACAAATTAAATAGAGGCTATAGTACTATTGCAGGAGATAAAACCACCCGAAGCCTACACATGCTGCAATATTTCTATGGTGCCCTGAAACAAAACAATGTGGCTTTGAATTTCACACCCAGCTGGGCTCACCCACACACACATATAGGCAGTGTGTTAATGTTATCTGTTCTGCATGTCAAAGCATTTATAATGACTGTTTTGTACAACACATGGCTGTGCAATAATTAGAAATAATTGACTGAGGTGATCATAATGAAACATGTAGCTAACAGTCATTAAAGTGGGTCGATACAGACATCAATTACCGGAAAGCAAACACACTCTGTTGACTGTTAGATGTAATACGGAGCAACACAAACATGTTCAATAAAACAAAATCTAAAATGGCATCTTCTTCTGATTTTGTGATTCATTTGGCTCCTCCGTAACCGAATCAGTCTAGTGTTTCAAATTGTATCTCGGTAATAATAATAAATTCCCCAGCAAAGAGAGCCATGAGGATTGATGACTCCACCGTTGTCTGTATTGATTTATTGTCAAAAAAAATATGCTGCTCTGTCTTTCATCTACACCAACATTTACTCTTTTATTCTTAATTTTTTTTAATCTGTTTTTCATCTTCACAAAATTGTAAAAACAAAAGACATAGTTGCTCAGAAAGCAAAAACTCTTAATAAGCAAAATTAAAATAAATAAGTGTCTTCACTGTCCATCTGCAAACATTAAGACAGATTTGTCCTTTCATGTGACTGAGAAGTCATTCTCTCATCAGATTAATAGCTTCTCTCTGATGGATCCAAAGGCTATGTCCTTGTGCCTCATATTATCTTGTACCTCATGCACAGTCAATGTTTGAATAAAAGCTTAGCTACATAAAGCCCTCTTGTATTCTTCCCTAAAGTAAACACACCAGTCCAGGTGGAGCTTTTGAAACACTATCCGCTCTCAGATAAGCCTTCATGTTCAGCACATATTACAGATATGGTGCTCATTCAGTCATGGTAAAGCTACATTGAATGTACTGCATGCAAATGGTAAAGGAACTTTAGATTTGCAGGAATCACATGAAAAAAGTTGAATGCCAGCAGGAAATGACTGCTTGAGGTTCAGCAGACATTTGATTCAATGGTTTTTCATTACTGCTAATGTGAAAGCACAAGTCCCTGAAATTTAAGGCTGTGCAAAAATCAGATTCCTGTCAGGGACTGCTAAGTTACTGATAGCCACAATAATGATCTTGGATCATACACAGCAAGCTGCCTCAGAGAAATAATGAGGCAATGCTCTGTTGCTCACAATTAAATGATGTTTTACTTTCTATTAGCAGAATGTGCCCACAGTGAGTCTTCTCTCCCGTCCGGGAGCCTGAAACCACCTGACTCTGCCAGAGGCTGCCAGCCTGGAGGAAGCTGAATGATTTGTTTGTGCTGGCATGAAGACAAAACATATGCATTTCAACACATTCAGAGTGTGATGTATTGCAAGGATAATAATTACAATTGCAAAACACTAAATGTATGCCAAATTAATGTGTTCAAGTGGCAAGAGGCTGAATCTTAAAGAAGTAGATCTGAATGATTTAAATTCTTGTGCTTGGCTGGCAAGAAAACAGTGCAGCCATTAGCTCAGAGGTGTGTTTGGGCAATGCAGTTAAGATTCAGCTACTCCAGCTGAGCTGCACAGTGGCTAGTGTTGATTCATTGAGAAGCTCACACAGTTGTATTCACAGATGTGTGTTATCCTCTAGACAAAAAAAACAAACAAACAGATAAAGAGGAAAAAATAGATTCTTTGTGCTATTTCCTCTCATTCAAACAGATTATATGGTAAAAATTAGACATTGGTGGTTGTAATCTGATCATAACGTTCAATCATCTTCAAAGTTATGCTCAAAACTCTTCTTTGCATAGTCTCTTGAGTCATATTGCTATCATGTTTACTCTGTTTCATTCTAGCGGAAGCTCAAAGGAAACTTTTATCAGGAAGTTTGAGAAAATGTTGATTCATAATCTGTTGATAATCTGATATTCATTTTTTTATATTAAAAACTATTTCATATCATTTGTGTTTAGCTGGTTGAAATATGCAGTAGCACAGCATGCCTAACTGCTGTTCTGTTTCTCTCTCTGTCTCACACAAGCAGCCCATCCTTCACACAAAGAGATAAATGGATGACTGCCAAAGCACGCTGTTTGCCAACTTGCTGTTAGCTTATTAACATTTATAACTATTTATATACATAACCCTGAGATGAAGATAAATGTTCTGCTGGTGCAGATGTGGGATTGCTATCCATTCTTCATTCAACGTAGTGAAACTTTTCCACTGCAAGTGTGTGTGTGTGTGATTTTACTGCATCAGAGGTTGCCCACAGCCCAAAAGTTTCACCCAGGAAGACTTTTCTGCTTATGGAGAACTCTCATAGCTGCATTTTGTGCAAGTCAGCATTGACATCGGTGCCAGTGCAAACTGGATTGTCAGTGAAACTGATGATGTTCAAAATATTAACACCAGAATCAAATCTAATATTGCTGTTAAAAATAGCTCTGATAGGAAACAGGTCAGAAGACTGCAGAGTGCAAAGAGCACAGAGTGTGGATCCTTTCTTTACCCTGCCATAGCGGAGAACAGAATCAGTGAAATGCTAATCAGTTTGAGGAGGAGGAAGCCCACAAATCTGCTGTGTCCTCTAAAATGATCTTGATTCGAGTGCGTGAGTTACAGTATGTAGGCGAGTACACGCCTTAGCGAGTCAGTACAGATTTATGACCCGCTGTGACAGAGCACAGAGGTGTGCACAGCAATCCTGTACAGCAGCAGTTAACTGAGATGGGGATTTATTGAAGCCTGTGCTTCTCAGCAGGCTTGTCCTATACACACACACACACACACACACACGCACACTCCACTCCACACCAGGAAGCACCCTGTCAGGGGAGGAACAGGAAAGGGAGAGAAATGGAGGGATAAAATGTTTTTAAGTACCTGCTTGTTATCTGGAACCAAGTTTTATATCGTCTTTTATTTGAGAGATTGTTTTCCAGTCAATCAGTTATGATATAATTAAAGATGTTATCAGGTTTATTTGATTACGCATTCATTTCTTTATCATTTATTTTATGACTGTTGAATAACTTGCATCTACTTTGTCAGCATCACATGATCTTTAGAGGAAATTTGGGGAGTTTCATAAGATTGTGTCAAGGAAGCCTCAGTCATTGTCTATTTATAGGTCACATAGTAATATATGTTTTTTACATAAAGCATAATATTTCTAATATTTTGATACTTACTTAAACTTACATTCATTTATCTTTTTGGCCGAAATCTACAAGCAGTATTTTAACATAAAGTATTGTCCTTTTATAAAGATGAAAAAAAAATTCTGTTGAGTCCAACATTCACCTCTTTATAGATATGTTTTGGTCTCCACCAACTCTTGACAGAAATGGTTTGTTGCTTGGTGCCAGGCAGGTTGCGTACAATTTATCAGCACTTTTTACCAAATCGGTGTAATTGGGTGATAACTGCATTTGTCTAATTTTAGTATAAAATATTGTTTAGGGTTTAGCTTTAAGGCAGAGATTAAGTACTGGTATATTAACCAGCACTAAATTCTCCTTTCATTTAGACACAGTTCTATAGACCATCTGTGCAGCAGTGCTGCTATTCAGATTCACTTCCTTTTCAGGGAAATCATTTTATGTGTTGTGTGTCAGGATAGCGTACAACCTAAAGGGACCCCCATTGCCTTTCATGTGACTGAAGGCCCTCTGTTTTCCATTTTTAACAGTGACATTTCCTCTGAGTCTATGATTTCACAGAGCAACCCAGGAGATCCAAAGACAGGAGAGGGAACAAGACGACAGCAGAAATAAAGTAGTCATACTGACCAGCTTCAAAATGAACTGTAAAATGATCTTCAACTCATTATGTTATGTGCTGCTTCCGCAAGATGAGCAGACTTTGTTTTGCAAAATGATTACAATAAAAAGTATACAGATCAAAATGAATCAGTGACTTAATCAATCAAACGGTAGTTTTGAACTGCAGAGCAAAGTAGTCAGATAGATGTTATACAGGAGTCAACGCTGTCTGGGATAGTCTGGCGATGACAGGAGACAGAACAAGTGGTAGAGGAGTGTGCTCAAGTGAGAGACAGAAGGCAGAAACAAGGAGCATGAGACGTTGCTGTGCACTGATGAATCTGCTTTCACAGATTGCAAACCTTTCCCACCCACCTCCTGAAAGCACATTCATAACATACACCAGCAGTAACAACAACACAGATGGTTTTGTCTCAGTGAGGCGGTGCTGAACGGCTAATCTAAATAAGAACACGACATCAAAGCAAAAACATAGCTTGCCTTCGGGGATCAATACAGTCTATCATGTGACATTTCACACTGCTTAAATGCCAAACGCATGCTCCGCCAGTCTGAGGTGACATTGTCTTGTAACCTCGGAGACACGTGAATTATAAGGTGCAATACTGTACAGAGAACAAATTTGGTTTGCAGCTCCATCCTAGATACATGGGCCCTGGTCAGACAGCCGTGAAATAGTCACACAAACCTCACAAGTGTGCTTCAATGAGTCTCTGCTGCCAAATCAGCACTTTTTAAATTGGCACAAGAAAATTAGGTTAACATTCCCTAAACCGGCCTAAATGTTCATATATATATATATCTATATATATCTTCCCTGATGATCATAACAAGTTATTTTCTTGAAATCATAAAAACACTCATAAAAAACTCATCACAGCAAATAATAGCTTTTTGTTGAGATTACAATATAATTAATTGGTAATGATGAGAATAATTGCATGCATGTGTTCTGCATTAGAGGGCTTGGGCCAGATCTATTGCTCATTAGCTGGACTCTGTAGTTTCTCTTCTGAACATTTAACATCTGCAGTCAAGTTCTGGCAGGATAAAGCATCTTCACTTAGGGTTTCCAAAGAGTAATACTGATTTCCCTCATGTTTGCGCTATAAAATGAAATCAAATTTATAGTCATCATGTTAATCCAGACATTGCAGGACCAATTCTGAAGTTCAATTCTTCAAAGTTTGAGGTCTGGTGTATTTTGTATAATAATAATAATAATAATAATAATAATAATAATAATAAACTTTATCTATATAGCACTTACTTTTCTTAACAAAGTTACAAAAAAGCAGCAATTAAAAACAAAAGAAAAACAAACGGAGATCATAAGTCAGAGGGAAATACACACACACACACAAACATAAATTGTCAGAACTGGGATAATAAAACAGCAATATCAAACATTCATAAAAACTTCCTGATCAAAGAATGTTTTAGTAAGAAATTTAAAAGACGTTGAAAGATGTTGCCTGTCTGATCTTGTTAGGCAGACTGTTCCACAGTTTGGATACTCGAACAGTAAGTTTGCTTACCTTTGGTTTCTAGCTGAGACCTGGGAATAGCCAGCATAGCCTCATCCACTGATCTAAGTGAACGCCCAGGCACATAGGGGGTCAATAAGTCCTTGATGTAATCTAGAGCAAGGTCATTTAATGCTTTAAAATTAATAGAAGTAAAATTTTAAAATCAATGCAGAATGTAAGTGGCAGCCAGTGTAAGTTGGCAAGTACCCGCAACCCTGTCTCCTCAAAATTATGTTCCAACACAACTAAATTGCATTCTCAATTACATTTCTTGAAAACGTATTTTGTCCACGATTACGTTTGTTTGTAACGTATCACAAATACGTTTCTAATCAACATATCTTTGCTCTCCTACAATGCTATTCGCTATTTTAATTCGAACAACCTTTCTCTACTTTAACATACATATATTGATTACAGGCTTACGCGTTTTTCTAAACAAACCTGGATTTGTCCTTTTTCAACGTGACGATACTCATTTTAATTAATGGATTGATTTATAATTGCTGTGTATCTTGTATCTCCACTGACATATGATGATTTGCGCATTATGACCACTTTTTAAGTACCCGCTTGTCATTGCTGTGAAGAATAAAATGAGAGAAAGAAATGACGAACTCAAATTTTCTGGCCATTGTTGTCTAACCTATAAGAAGGGACTGAAAAAAGAAAGAAAGGGAATTCCCAGTGACGTCATGCGTATTAAGGTCCCACAAAATGGATCCCCCCTCCGCTCCTACAACACCCCCTTTTTTTCATGTTACTTCGTCTTCTTCGTCGCTCTTTCAACAGACAGTGGATCACTCAACGAACCAGGCAGACTAGCGACCTCACATGTGTCTACACTGAAACGACATCTTCATTCTTGAAAACCCGAGGTTGCAAGTTGGCGGTTTTCAGCCCGCCAAAAGAGTAATTCGTAAATTGTTGGCACGCGCAAACACCCACCCCTCCTCCACCACACACACACATGCACACACGCACATACACGCACACACACGCGCGCGCGCGCACACACACACACACACACAAATATATATATCTAAAATAAAGCAACATCTTTACGTGTTCTGAACATAGATCATCTAGCAGTGTAATTACTAGTCTGGTTGTAGAAGATATTTGATATATTCAGTAGTTATGTTGTTTTATGAACCTATTTTACGACCCTACTTTACAAAACAGAAGAACTGCCATCCCAAAAACGCCATTTATGAAACACTCACTAAAATATCTTGAACAAACCAACATCTTAACTTTTTGTTAACATAGATCATTTAGATGCAGTGTGATTATTAGTTCGGGTGTATTAAACGTTTGATACATTCAACAGATAGATCTTTTGACAACCCTATCCTACTACCCTACTCTACAACCAGAAGAACTACAACTGTGGTGCTTATTTGTATCAAGAAGCATGGCGAGGCTCATGGGAATTGTAGTTTTAAAAAAAATATTAGTGTTTTTAATATATTAGGAAGTTGTAAATACTAAACTGAGAGTACACTAGGGAGTTTAAGGGGACGATAAACACATTTGTGTAATCAGATTTTAAATATCTAATTCCTTTATGAGTGAAAATTAATTTTAACCATATTAACTTGAATAGGGATATAACAATTCAATTGTGCGGCTCTTTTAGGCTTTTGAAATGTGATCGGACTGAACGGATCAAATTCTGACAGTGAAACGAGTCGTTTCGCGGGGATTGTGATGCTCAAAAAAAATTATCCACTGATTTACGGGCGTCTCTTTCACAATGTAAGTCTATGGGAAAAAGTCTTTCTGGGCCCAGTAGCGTCACGTGACATTGTCATACCACGGTTTGGCCGCTATGTCAAATTTGCATCACCGCTCGGCGCTGTCCCTGGGGGCTTGGTGTTGTAGGGGCGGAGGGGGGGTCCATTTTGTGGGACCTTAATACGCATGACGTCACTGGGAATTCCCTTTCTTTCTTTTTTCAGTCCCTTCTTATGAGATTAGACAACAATGGCCAGAAAATTTGAGTTCGTCATGTCTTTCTCTCATTTTATTCTTCACAGAAGCAGTCATAATGCGCAAATCATCATATGTCAGTGGAGATACAAGATACACAGCAATTACAAATCAATCCATTAATTAAAATGAGTACCGTCACGTTGAAAAAGGACATATCCAGGTTTGTTAAGAAAAACGCATAAGCCTGTCACCAATATATATGTATGTTAAAGTAGAGAAAGGTTGTTCCAATTAAAATAGCTAATAGCATTGTAGGAGAGCAAAGATATGTTGATTAGGAACGTATTCGTGATACGTTACAAACAAACGTAATCGCGGACAAAATACGTTTTCAAGAAATGTAATTGAGAATGCAATTTAGTTGTGTGGGAACATAATTTTGAGGAGACAGGGTTGGTACCCGAGTAATATGTTCATTTCTCTTACTGCCAGTTAAAATCCGGGCAGCAGCGTTCTGTACCAGTTGGAGTCGATGAAGGGAGCTTGGACTGATGCCGGCATAAAGTTCATTGCAGTAGTTGAGGTGAGAGAAAATAAATGTTTGTGTGACCTTAATGTAAATCAGTAGGAAACAGAAATGATCTGATTTTTGAGATTGAAAACATTTTTCACTTGAGCATCAAAACAGAGATCTGCATCAAAAAATAACCTCAAGATTTCTAACAGATTGCTTAATTTTTTTTTGGACCAAGCTTACTGTGAAGCACGCTGGTAGAATTTGTGGGACACACGACTATGACCTCAGACTTATCGTTGTTGAATTTTTAAAAGTTTTGAGACAGCAAACATTTAACATCACTGAGGTAGGCAAACGGATATATCAAGGCTGCTGGGATTGTTGGTTTGAAGAAGAATAAGAAGGGACATATAACTGCTTAACAGTGGTGGGAGATATTATGGTTCTGAATGATCTGGCTGAGAGAAAGCATGTATATTGAAATCAGCAGTAGGCCAAGGATAGAGCTTTGAGGAACACCACAATTAAAATGGGCAACAGAGGAACAGGCATTTTCTGTGACAACAGAGAAGGCTCTACTGGAGAGGTGGTTAACAGGTATGAACGAAGTAGAATTAGAGCAGTTCCCTTAAGACTAACCCAGGTTTCTAGACGGTGCAGGAGAATGGAGTGATCAAGCGTGTCAAAGGCAGCGCTCAAATCTAAAAGCATCAGCTTTTAGATTTGAGCACGAGCATCATCAACTCATGCACGAGCATCATCAACTGTTCAAAGTAGATAATAAGAAACCTTCATGAGGGCTGTCTCTATGCTGTGGGGAGCTCTAAAAAAAAACTCACTGAAAACTATTAAAAGTATCATTACTATTCATAAAAGATATTAATTGAGTTGAAATAACTTTTTCAAGCACCTTAGAAAATGATAATTTTTAAATTGATCAATTGGTAATTATTGAGTAATAGGGGATCCAAATTAAGAATTTTCAGTAATGGTTTGGATGATTACATGTTTAAAACAAATTGGAATATTACCAGAAGTCAGAGAACTGTTAATAATTAAAAGAACAAAATGACCAACAGAGGGGAATATCTCTTGAAAAACTTAGTTGGGATAATATCCACACCAATTTGGTACTATGTCTCTGTTGCTACAGTAGTGTCCTGACAGAGGCACTAAAGTTATATAAGAAGCCATATTTCATACTCAGATGCGTTGTATCTGACCCCTCTAGCAGAGTTTTGGCTAAATTTGAAGGGAAGTCACATCATTGCATTACATTTTTTAGTTTGATGAGGCTGCTATGGTCACGTGTCAAACCATAACCGACTTTCACCCCACTTGTTACAGAATCCAGGAAGCTACACACTTGTATATCCTAATGCAAACAGACCTGCAACAAACCTGTCTGTAATGTTGTTGTTAATATGAAAGGATTTGGATTTGGATATAAAAGGAAATAGATTAGTGTAATTTCAATAATGTATTTAAGCTCAATTTGAGATGCATTATTTTGTCCACCAAAGAAACAGAAACACCTTACAGTATAATTGAATCAGATGCACTACACTAATCACCACACACCATACAACCTAGAAAATACTGTACATTTGCAGTAACACCTCTTTAAAAGTGCCAACACAAACTGTACATCACAGCACAGGCTACAGCCTTTAGTCTAATTACTAAAGAATCACATGTTGACCTGGAATCAGTGGTTTCTGATGGAAGAGACTGCTGCATGTCACTGTTTATCTACAGGGAAGAGCGCTCTGTCATCTTGCTGCAGTAGAGCTCTGAATAGGCAGGGTTTAGTAGGATTTTATGTCATTTTAACCCCCACCCACCTCAGACATTTCTTCTCATTTTGCAAGTTGTGGACTGCATTGAGGTTAGATCAGGCCGTCTATATGTGCTGTTTGTTAAATTGTCCTTTTTGCCTCGTCTGCCTTTGTGACTTCTCTGAGTGGGCGGATATGAGTATGATGGAGCAAGACGCTGTGGTGTCAGCCACAGGCAAGAAGAGGCATGACAGAGTCTATCCCCTGGAATAAATAGCTGAGAACACAATCCAAACCTGCAGCTGAATATTATGTGGAAAACCGCCTAACTCCCCTAACTGGCTTGTCCCAATCAATCTGAACAAGTTAAAAGACTTAGATCAGGCAGCCATCACTGAGTGCAACCGATTCTCAGACAAGTATCGTCCCTGCAAGCACTTAACAACTGATTATGTATTTCTCCAAAATGTCACTGGAGCAACTTAAAATGAGACCTACAGGCTCACAAACGGATGTAGAGAGCTGTTCTAACTGGCAGATACCAGCTATCAATCACCCCTAAAGGTTATAAATAACTTTCATATTAATAGAAATTCTGTTTAATGAACAGACTCAAGTGCCCTCTTTAATGAGCTTGCAAACAGCAATGCTGTGAGTGAAAATGTAGGGCAGTACAACACAAGCAGGAGTTGGATGCAGACAAAAACAGACTCTTTGAGTAAGTCATCAGTCAACACTTAAATAAGATGATACAAGCAAAAAACAAGACTACAGCTATCCTAGCAGCTCTACAAGGCTGTAATTAGGCACAGTGGTGCTTTGAACTAAATGCTAATGTCAGCATGCAAACATGTGCACAATGACTGTGCTAACATGCTGCTATTGAGCAGCTACTGTTTACCGAGATCACTATCTCATTTTAGTGGTTAGCATGCTAATTAGCAGTTAATTAGCACTAAACACAAAGTACAGCTGAGGCTGATGAATGCGGTCATAAACCAAAGTACTGGACAAATTTATATTTTGACCTGATGATGGTGCTCGATAAAAGTTAAGAGATCATCAAAATGATTACAGCTCGACCTGACAGGGACACCAAATTTAATGGCAATCCATCCAATAGTTGTCCAGACATTTCACGCAAACCCACAAATTTTAACCTACTGGTAGTGCTCGATGAAAAGTCAGGGAATCACCAAAGTTAGTATGGAGCCATGCTCTGGGCACCATGGATATCTCTAAAAAATGTCACCACAATACATCTAATAATCTAATGTCAGTCTGAACCAAAGTGATGAACAGATGACAGACCAACCAACAGATGGACGTTGCCATTCCTAGGGCCACGCTGCTAGTATTGCAGAAAAATTGAGATTGAAAGCTTGTTCTTGAAGCTCTCTTTACGTCATGTGATATGACCAAAAGCTCCAGAACAGCTAGTGGTGAGATTGGTCAAGAATGGACGTACTATCTCAACTTTTAAGCCAACATGGATGATAAATCCTCAAAAAATGCTCAAAAAAGTGTACAGATAAAATACATATTTGAGGATAGATTTCAAACCATGTGATATCATTGAAAAGTTTTAGTCAAAACCGGTTACTTTACAAAAAAAAAAACAACTACTAATGGCCGTTGAACTTGACTGAAACATTGGGTAAACAAGTAGCTACAGTGTCCCAGCAAACATAGCTCGGATGGTGACGTTGTATCCCAAGCAATAAGTCAGATGCCAAAAACAGCAAACATGCACATGAAACCCAAATCATGAAACTCAAGTCAAATCACTTGTTAGTGAATGTGAGCTCCTATTTAGAAAACAGATGTTTAAGTGTCAATTTCTCCTTCTAATGAATATTCGGTCTGGTCCGATTTTGGTTGAAAAACTGTTGTGAGCAGACGGTGACAGGTCCTTTCCATGTTCAAATAAAAGTCCAACTGGACCTGACTTCAAAAACCCTTCAAATACTTCTCAAAGTTTCACTGTACAACACATCTATGAGTGTTTTGTTTTGTATTTTTCATACAAAAAAAACGTGCTGCTCACTTAGTTTGAAAAAACAACAAGAGAACAGAGCTGGAGCAGGAACAACGCTGTTGAGTAAGTTTGCTTTTATGTTCTATAACGCTCATGTTGATGAGGAGTTCAGTGATCTAGAGCCTCCCTCACAGACTTCCAATGAGCACTGTCAGCAGCTGTTTATAGCCTGGAGTTAGCATTATCAATCATCATCAGTATTAGCCTGCTGCAGCCTCAGTGGAAACTAGAGAAAAGTGCATCAGATAGAATTAAAATTTTAGAATTGATACTGTTATCTACAAGAAGCTCTACTTTTGATGATCATCTTTTCCTGTGTTGTTTATCCAAATAAAATACTGTTGCATGTCAATATCGACTGCGTGTGTTTTTGTAAAAATGATGCATATGTCTTGTATTAACTAAGATACTTAATGTGTTTGCTGTGTTTGGTTATATATAATGTATTATCACGATTATCTTGAAAGTGACACATTGTTAATAGATCATACAGGACGTTGGTTGAACCATTTTAGAACATATAGCATATTAAGTTGTTAATCTAGGCATATAGGATGTATGCACACTGTGTATATAAACTTTAGCTGAATAGGCCAGTTGATGATGGTAATGACATATTTCAACATTGCTGGAACGCCCAGGAAGGACATCCAGCTGATGGCCAGGTAACGTCCCAGACGTCTGAACAACTTTCATTTTGGATCTATTTTTGAACCATAATGGACGTCTTGATTGGACATTCAAACACATTCAGCATCTCAATTTTTGCTGGGTCACTTTCATTCTTCAAAGCGATGCGTGCGGAGGCACATGAAGAGATCAAAGTGTCACTGCTGATTTGAAGCCTCTGCCACAGCAGAGTCAGAGTCCGGGAAATGTTTGGGAGGAGTGTGTAGAATGGCAGAGGGATGCCGCTCTGATAAAGAGTTGTGTGGGGAGGCCCCAAATCCCTTTTATATCACCACCTCGCAAGCAAGCAGAGAAAGTAGCACACGAGCCGGAGGGGTGGGGGTGGGGTGTGGAGATCAAAGCGAGATGGATATCCAGACAGAAATTCATGCAAGTACCTGAAAAAGACAAACACTGTAGCGAGAATCTCAACATCTCACTTTTTCCCCCCAGCTTGAGTGAGCTGAGTCAGGTTATATGATCTGTTTGTCGGGGAAGATTGCAGTGCTTTATGACAAATGGAGCACAAAGGATTTCAACCTGCCACAGACATGTACACAAACACAGCTGGTCTGCTATCCCTCCAGTGACTGGCTGAGCAGAGTGCACGAGCTTCCCAAGAGCTCTGTATTTGTGTATTAGAGTGTTTTGTGCAGAGGGCGAAAAGTGCTGAAAGAGAGGAGATGGATCCATTAAAGCTCTCCTGACAGGGATACAGTAAATAAAGTTCTGACAGGTTCCCTTCTTGTATGCAGCTACAGTATATACACAGCCATCAGTTTTCCTTATCATTTCCCTCACTAGAGTTTTCAATTAAAACATGGTGTCAGGGGGATCACAGTGTATCTACAGAATGTGTGTAGAGGGCAAGGTCAGCTCAAATTATTACCTGGAGTGTGTTCATTTGCTTGCTCAACCGTTCACACTCTCTCTCTCACTCACTCACTCACTCACTCACTCACTCACTGTATGCTGTGGCTCCTATCAAGCTGTGATTGAGGGAGGGGTGGGGTAGGCAGTGGGTGTCGGAGGACTGAGCCATCAGGCATGCAGTGCACCACACCGTTGGCCCTCAGGGTGCCCTGGGAGGGACACTTGCTCTTTTCTGACCTATTGCACAAGTAAATGTTAAAATGAGGGGGGGGCAGAAGGGGCTTCTCATTGACATTCCTGCCGGTTTGAATGGAAATGTGGCAAAAGACTGCACCCATGGGTGCTGTCCTATAGCCAGAGATGAGCGTGCCCGTTCCAAATGGCAGGCGAGTCAGATGTCGCCCCATTGCCAAAGTCCTCACAGCCAAAATGTAACACATGACTGGAAAAAAAATAAAAATGCTAATCTGTTATTCTGTATGTAAGCCAGTGGAAAGAAAGCAGCCTACAGGGATGGCAGCTCCAGTCCTTTTGACATCCCAGACTGTCAGTAATGTATTTGTCTGGGAGCTTGCCGTCTCTACTTTATTTTACTGGAGTCAAGCAGAGCCACATTGGGGAAATCCTCAGGAAGATGAAACCCTGTAGTGCCCTGGACCCCATTCCCACAGCTCTGCTCAAATCATACAATCCCCATTCTCAGCCCCCTGATCACCCAAACTGTCAACTTCTCCTTTCAAAAGGGTAATGTGCCATCTGCCCTCAAGGTTGCAGTCATTCACCCCCTCCTCAAGAAGCCCAGAAGCTGGACCCAGAAGCCATAGACCTATCCTCCAACCTTCTTTTCCTGTCTAAGGTGTTTGAGAAGGTGGTTGCTTATGAGCCTCAGGAACACCGTAAACACAACAACCTCTTTGAAAAATTTAAGTCAGGTTTTCAATCAAACAGCTCTGCTCAGTGTTGTGAATGACCTGCTGATGGTAGCTGATACAGGGTCCCCTTCTCTCCTGATTCTCCTTTTCCTGAGTGCTGCATTTGACACTGTGGATCACACTATCCTCTTAGAGTGCCTCCACACTGCCATTGGTCTGTCAGACTCTGCACTTAAGTGATTTCAGTTCGACCTTTCCAGTAGGACAGAGTAAATATCACAGGGAGGAGACAGGTCTAGATCATTAACTGTCACCTGTGGTGTTCCTCAAGGATCGGTTCTCTGCCCCACCCTGTTCACCCTCTATGTGTCACCACAGGACTTCCTCCTTTCCTCCTCAGTCATTAATCCGGGTATTAGGTTTGACCCTCAGCTGATTTTTGATGACAATATAAAACATCTATGCCAAACCTCTTTCTACTATCTCAAAAACATCTCTAAACTCTGCCCCTCTCTAACCCTGTTAGATGCAGAGAACGTTCCAGGTCCATGCTTTTATCTCCTAAATATTGGACTACTGCAATGCACTCTTCACAGGGATTCCTGGCAGGAGCATCCAGAATCTCCAGTATACTCAGAGCAGCGCTGCCAGGATCCTGATGAGAGTGCAAAAACATAACACCAATTTTGGTTTCATTGCACTGGCTCCCTGTCTCCATCAGGGTCAACTACAAAGTCCTGCTATGCCAATCCATCAACGGTTATGTGCTACAGGAACTGATCACACTACAAACCTCAACCCACACCCACAGATATGCCAGCAGCTTGCTCCTCCAGGTCCCTGGTACCAAGCTCCGCAACACTGGGGGTCCAGCCTTCTGCTCTGCTGCACCATGGTTGTGGAACAGCCTCCCTAACCATCTGAGGGCAGCATAGACCCTAGTCACTTTTTACAAAAAAAGACCTACAAACCTTTCTGTTCAGGAAGGTTTTTTTTAAAAACAAAATCTAAACTCTATTATTATTATATTATATACTGTTTTCTTATTGTGTATTCCATGTTATTCAACAGTGTAGCACTATGAATGAAAAGTGTGATACAAATTAGATGTATTATTATTAATAATAATATTTAACAAACAGAAGCAATATTAATAGTAACCATTCTCCAGATTATTTGATTGAATGTGGATTAGGGTATGAGGTCCCAAACAGATTAATTTAACCATTGTGTGCATTCTCTTACCTGCCAAAATACTCCCATAACTACTGTTTTAATGGTGTAAGCTGTGCATTTGACTAGAATGTATTCTTGGAGTTTATTTTGTGTCTACATATTGACAGTTTTAAATGATTAATGCATGTTTTTCAACAAGTATTTAGAGGACACCATGTCTGCAACCAAATGGACGCAAAGGTCAGGGAAATGGTTTAATGCTGCATAGATCACCCACCTATAGTCGACACCACAGTTCCAACAAAATAAAAAGCCCCTGTAAAATCCCATCGTGGCCTCAGAGCATCAGCCCGGATCCCGGCGGCGATGGCAGCCTCGTACTCCCGCAGGAAGGAGTTGAGGTCCTGCAGGCTGATGTTGAAGGTCTCACTGAAGTTGAGGAGCGTCCCGTTCCAGCGGCCGTGAGCCCGCAGCTCCGAGGGCCTCTCTATGGCAGAGAAGACCGCAGCGCCGCACAGCAGGTACAGTACGATGAGGATGGCGAGCAGCACGAAGCGGCCGTTGTCCTCGTTCAAGTGTAGGGAGCGGCAGCCTTGCAGTCGCTGGCCAGGCATCATCCAAATTTCAGCACCACTCGCGCGTCGGACAGCGACAAGCTCCACATCGGAGACGGCATTCACTCTTCTGCAGGTGTCCTCTGGAAGTCACTGTACTACTGCTCTCTCACTGCACTTCTACAGGCAACATTTCCTTTACTTAGCCCACCACGTTGTCTCATTGTAGTAGTGAAGTGATATCTGTGGCTGAAAGGCAAAAAAGGCGCTCCACTTGTGGATATAAGTCTGTAAATCCTCCAGATTGCACTGGTTGATCAAGAAAGAGTTCATGAGAAAAGCAGTCGGCGCACAGTTTCATGATGGATTCATTCTCACAGTTGTAGCAATGCAGTTGAACTGTAGTGGACTGCAGCTTAGATCCAACCGGACGCGCTTCTTTGTGCAAAAGCTGAGGGCGGGAATGCCAGCAGCAATGGTAGTATCCTCTGGGTCCCCTGCACCAAAATTTTTCTCTAGAAATCCCGCTCTGCTCTCAGATCAACTCATCCATCCCCAGGCTTGCTTGGTCTGGAGATGTGAGGAGCTGTATTCTTCGTGTGGACGTTACAGTGGCTCATTGCAGCCTGGCAGCGCATATGGTGAGCTCACTCCGCTACA
Organism: Euthynnus affinis; assembly: GCA_029490765.1. NCBI lineage: Eukaryota > Metazoa > Chordata > Actinopteri > Scombriformes > Scombridae > Euthynnus > Euthynnus affinis. Next base: position 11,230,402 of record CM055852.1, on the reverse strand, counting down.
CCTCGGAGTACTGTATCCCACCACAGTAGGAGAAAGAGAGAGCATTAAACAAGACATTAAAGTTGAGCAGTTGGGTGAGGAAAAGGGGAATCTGGACGCATCCTTAGTTGATGTTATCCTCACGTAACAGAGGATTTACATTTTCATTGGAGTGCAGCCGTGTTACACGGAGTCTTGCGCAGGACAGTCAGAAACGGTTATTCACTTTGTGCACCGCGGGCACAGATGTAAAAGTAAAAGAGTTCACCTGAGCTAAGCTGCTTAAAAGTTTTTCTAAAAGCTTCCACACAGAGCCAGGACATAAAAAGTATAATGACAATAAAAAATAAGAAGAAATAATCAGTGGTGTAAGAAGTATTCAGAAACTTAAGTAAAAGTAGCCATGCAGTGTAAAAATACTCGAAGTAAAAGTGCTGTAGTACAAAGGTATTATCAGCAAATTATATTCATTCAATACGTAACATCTTAAATTACTTGTTTTGTTCGATTAAGTTATTCAATTTTGTACTTACGTCCAGTACTGAAGTAAACATGCTTTTCACCACTGAAAATAATAACATGATACCATAATCATATTACTTATGTTTGTGCCCAGGGGAGGAGCTAGACTCTCAGCACAGAGGGTGCAAAGCATTAAAGCAATAAAGTCATTTTAAAATTCACAAAAAAATATGTATCCTATCCAAAATGCAAATTATTATTGAGCCAAACAAGTCTATGTTTAAGAAAACATGCAGTGAAGCCACTTTGAGACAAGCTTGTTCTGAAGAAAAAAAAAAAGGAACCAGGTTGCCAGCCCCATTCAAATGTTTCAGCACTGAGGACAGCACGCGGTGCTCTACATACATCAATTGTCGAACGGTTCAGCACCACTGCCAATAGACAGCGACAAGCCAGGTGCACAGTCTCAGTCCCATGTCTTTCTTATACAGGAATAATATAAACATAAAATAGAGACGGTGGTCTACAACATTATGAGGCCTATTCAAATTGATATATATTCTAGTCTACAACACCACAGGCAGTGACACAGACAGGTGCTGAGATGCAGTAAGTATGGAATTAAACAACAGACAACAGATTCTGACCGATTTCTTCATAACCAAAATTTAAGTTAATAAAGTCTAATTGTGGATGTTTCACTCACCAGTCACAGTCTCCTTATGCTTGTGCCTATTTTACATATGACACTCCAGTGACATTAAGATCATTATTGAGGACAAGTGAGACATGATCTCACCCTGTTGTCATTTGTTGCACTGGGTTTACATGAATAACGACCCACTCTGTATGCTTTTAAGACCTGACAGAGGAAGACCTACTATGAAAGATGGAGAGTTTTGTACATTACTGATACTTTTGGTGAGCCAAAATCTAGACCACACACAAAACCAAAGAGGCAGTGGCGCTAGTTAGGACTTCCTATTGACAATTTTTAGGACAATAGGGTACAGCTGAGTGAACTTTTACAAGGCTCAAATTACTGTTCAGAAAAAGAGCAAAATCCTTTTGAGTTGGTGAACACGCAGGGGAGATTCTAACAAAATCAATGATGACCCGGAGCTGCTGATCCATGAAAATATCTGTGTACATATTGACTGATCCTTTAAAAAGACACATTATCCAACTGTATTGGAAGCAATGTGTCTATGTCACAAGAAACTGTCGCTTTGAAGGAGATTAGCGCTCAGAAATAATGCTGATAAAAAACACAGGGAACAAAAGTGATGAGGCACTTTGCTTTGTCTATTGTTACTTGCCAAAACAATAGTGAGCTCATCGAAATATCCTATGAAAAACTACCATTATTTTGACACAGTAGTTATTTTTCTATGAGGAGGACAGTTGTGCTGGGTTGGGTTGCATAATAGGTGGCTGTATTGATTATGCTTTCTAATATAGCTAATTGGCTTACAAATATCGAGGCAGAATGCAGAACAAGGGCGTACTCAGCACAGTTATCTCAGCTGCACACAGTCTGTCCTTGTCAATTCACATCAGTACCCCAAAATGTAAGAAGGCATGGGACGGAGATGTAGTAAAAGAAGACGTCAATATAATGTTGTGTCTGTGCCACTGACAGGAGGCCTCTCCATTTACTTAATTATAGCCTGAGCCCTTTGTGGTTATGCTCATACGCTGTGTCTGAGAGCACAAGGCTTTCAGAAAAACATGAAACACGAACAGAATATAATCTTTTAAAATTACTTGTCAGTAGCAACACACACAACATTAATGATGATGATGATTAACAACAAGAGGGAAATGATTGCAGGCAATTAAGTGAAATACAGTGTGTTCCCCCTTTTCTGACATTCATTTATATTCTCCTCCCACTAATTTCTTTTCAGGGTCATAGGAGGGGGCTGGAAACTGTCCCAGCATGCACTGGGTGGAAGACAAGAAAGTCATTACAGGATTTCAGACATACAGTACAGACACTTATTCATACCTTCAGGCAATTTAGAGTCTCTAGTCCACCTGACTGTGGGAGGAAACCAGCGCAGCTGAAGCTGTAACTAAACCTGGGTCCATTTTATGTTCAGGTAACAACAATATTAAAAACTGAGACTTATAAGCTACATTCATCAATATGTCATTGTTGGATGTAAGCAAAGCAATACAAATACAAACATTTGATAAATGTATGATACCACAGTATAACATTGCTGTGTTTATATTTAATGACATTATTACATATGAAGAAACCTAAAACAAACTATTCATACACATGTATAAATCTCTCACAGGTGGTCTAAAACTTTAAGACTTCAACTATGTTGTGCTATATGTAAAGTATTTCTTAAATGGAATATAAAGGAGGTGTTATAGTTATTCAGAAATACATTGATAAACAGTAAAAATTTCCATATATCTACACACAGTTACATTATAACGTGTTCTAATTAATTTATTTCTGCTTATAAATGCAACATAGGGGGTGTCACCACATTAAAATTATTTATCAGTCTAAAAGTCTACAATCAGCTATCATCAGTTATATTGATGATTTTAATAATAAGATTCTATGTCCATCACTTTTAGTCCTAATTAACAAAGAATCCCAATAACTAGAAACTGCAGAGAAGTGTCCCACTCTCTATTGTGTGATGTGATGCATTTGAGGCTTAACTTGTAATGTCCATTAAAGTGAGCCTATGAATATTTTACAGTACCAAAGCCACTGTGGCCCAATTACAGGATAATGGTTTTATACTAAAGTGTACTTTAACAGTAGCAGAATTATAGAATTCATAAAGCCAGTGAACTGACACAGCAATATCTAAAAGTTATTTAAAAGTTTGCTAACATAAGCTGCTGATCATACCAGACCAAATAAAACTCTTGCTGGGAAATTCCTGAATGCATTATTTAACTGTCTTTATTGCTTATAAATTAAACCATTTATTCGTAAGATGAAGATTACATAGTCTCACTTTAGATCTTCTTTAATGTGAAAAAAAGAAAAAGAATAAAAAAAACACACTTGTATTTCCCTTTAAATGCCAAGTGCAGATGCAGCAGCCATTTTACAGTAGTGCAGGTGTTAAATAGTAAATGCACTCCAGCCATTGTTCAGCACATACCTTAACTGGCCTATTACATGAGATACAGAAGGCATGTGGGATAGACAGAGGGGAGACAATCCTCCAGAGTGCAGCAACAACGGCTACTGCACTGAATAAAGATGAGGAGAAAAAAGGGAGGACACACATCCACTTATGGGGAGAACTGAAATGGAGAAGTGTGTGAGGGATTTCCTTTTACCCTGCCGAGGAGGAGCCGCTCACAATGATTGAGGACATATGGCGAAATCAATCATTTTGTCATTTTCAAAACACAGCGCACAGGGCCATTTAATGTGTGAATGTGATCTGGTGTGCTCTAGCATGCAAGTTTGACATGAGAGGCAAAAATCATGCTCAACAGTGCTGAAAGGAGTGAGGCTTTATTGATTCTGATCTGGCTTGACAAGGCCAATTTGCCCAACATGGTCCTCTGAGATTTAAGAAGAACCCTTCAGAAACCTCGTTTGTCACAGAGGCTTTCAAGCGATTGACTTAAAATAGCAACACCTGCACATCAAGTCAAAGGTCAGTATAGTTAAAATATGTCCATAATCATTTGGTTTTGTGTGAACAATTCAAATCAATTAATAAAACAAGCCAGAAGGTAGGAAATCCCACGGCCACCCAGTAGCTCTGTCCATGGTGCTGATCTCAGTATACATACAGCGGTTCTTCTTGGTCTCTGCAGCTTTTTAACTTTTTCTGCTATAATAAGTAATTTGATGATCAAAAATAATGTGGCAGTCAAAGTGAAATGCAAAATTTAAGCTGCATGTTCTGTGCTGTAGCTTTGGCCACACTCCCGTTTCTTGCAGTAATCCACAAAACAACAAAACTGCATGTCACTCAGTAATTTAATCTAGCTCCTTTGTGTGTGTCTGTGTTCATAAGTGTGTATCTGTGTGCATTTTGGAATTAATGAAAACCATTTTCCCACTCTTTCTTGCTGTGAAGGATTTTCCAACAAAAATCCAATTAGATTTACAGTCCAATGACAATAGATCTCCTAGTAAATCCTGGAAGGTGTATTTTGGAGTGGAGGTAGGGTTACTAAATAGTTCATTCAGTTGTGGAACCTGCATTTCGAGAATGAAGCCCATCCAACAATATGTGATTTTCCATTCTACAGATTTCTTGCTGCCAATGTGTCTGTTTGACAATTTGAAGCTGCCTCAGTGCAAGGATGATCCAAGCTTTATCACCTTAAGAAGAGTCACTAAGTCCTACATTAAAACATGCTACAGAAAAGCATACCGTTTAGCTTGTACTCTTATTCTGGGTGATTTCTAATTATGTCACCTTTTCCCTGTATTACTGCATCTCCACATCCATCTCTTGGCCTCTTTTCATTGATATTTGTGTTGTTCTTCCACCTACTGAATGCCTTTATGCAACATGTTCAATTTAGTCATTCTGCAGAGCGTGACAGACTTTTGTATGCCCTCTAAATTGTATCCTTTCAAGAGGATCCTCCAGTATTGAGCATATTTCTCTCTCATGACTACAGTCCAGTCAAAACCTGGAGGTGGTCCACAGTAAGTGTGCTGGATGCTTGTAGTTTGCAGCAGTTCTCATACATTATTATACCTTTCAAATCCACTCACCTTTTCAGCATGCAGCTCTCAAGGGCAGCCAGAGAAAAGGAATTACAAAACGAACATATAACTTTCTTACAAGCTAAATGGCACAAGCAGGAGGGAAACAGACTTTTAAGTGTCTCGGGGGTATTTTAGCCGACATATTGCCAGTTCTTGTACTATCATAATCTTTTTATCAAACACCACTTTAGAATGGGAAGCTAATGTGCGTGAGGAATGCCTGACAGTGGATAAACCAGCTTTGGATGCTTATCTCGCTGAAACATGCTCATATGAGTAACTGCTGTCAGCTACAGTCCAGTTCCTGCAATATTGATGAATGTTTATATTCAACACATGTATTATTGCTTTACATTACGTGTATGTGAATGAAGTAAAACTAATTATGATAAATGAATGCTTGAGAGAGCACTATTTCTTTTCAGATTGTAATTCCCCCATAAAGACCAAAAAACACAGGAGTCAAAGTTAATGGAAAAAAAAAACCGAAAAAAAAAACAGTAGGCTGAGATATGGCTAGGTTGTGCTAATTACTGGGAAAAGGCTGATTGGACGGCTTTACATCTCACCGGCTGCATCTCAAGTTGCCGTGAATCCACTGAAGTAGCAAGTGTCATGTCTAGTACCTAGCACTCTAGGATAAATCCTGCATCTCAGAAAAAGTCACTCTCCACATCTTTACTGTACATTTATTTACCTACAAATGTCAGTTCTAAGTATCCTCAACAGAAATAAGTAATGGATATAGCCTAAGACATTTATTTCCACTCCTTGTTTGATACAAGATGATGGAGCTTCACTCATAAATAATCAATCGATCTCAGGAAAATATAGATTTCTGCCAATGATGTGCAGGCAGATAAGCCTATAAACCTGCATCATTTTATCCCATTGAGACTTTGTACTGTACAGTGAAGGAAATCTGACTGGCTCAGAATCATTTATCATAGTGACAGTCGCCTATAGATTTACCCTCTCCCCATTGGCTCTATCTTTCCGTTCAAGTGCTTTCCCTCAACTTTTTTAATTTAGACGTGCAGAGATGATAGCACTGCAGCGTGATACACGTGAGAGACATTGCTTCACATACAGTACATGTGTATGAAAACACACATATGAGCCACAGTGCCAGTATGAAGTCAATATTATAGCAAGAGCACTTCTGTGGATATCTTATACAGCCAGACTGATTCTAAAATACAATTTTAATTGGGATTTAGTTCAGCTGTGTTTAAGTATGAGGGGCTAGGAGGTGAAGGAGGTAAACTGGCAATCTAACCGTCTTAGTTGCAGTGATTGCCTTAACACCCTAATGGACAATACAGACACTTTAAGCTGCCTTAAACCCTAAAGACAAATGTTGAACAAATAATACCTACACTAAGCTCAATGCTAAAAGCAGCTAGAGTAAGTATTTAAAAAACAAAAGGACTTAGTATACCTCCATTACCTCCAATTATTTTTGGCATTTTGCAAAATTACTCATATCCACAGACCACAGCAGCTTAAAAATATTATCTCATCGGAAACTGGATGTTCAGCAGAAGATGTAGCAAGGCATTGATGGAATTATACAGCATGTTATTTTGTTGTGGCCTGGAGACTAAGAGGAGGAAAAATCCTGTTGCAGTACATTACGAGTGATTTGATAAGGTGTGCTGGGTTCTTAGCAAGAATCTTAGTCAGCAGATTGTGAAAGCTCAGTGCACCCCCTCAATACTTTTCAAGGGGAAAAATAGTTTTAGACAGTGGGATGAATCCACTAGAATATGTGTTGCTGTTGTTTTTTCCTACACAGATGCTATGGAACCTGCCTCCTATAGGTCATGGCCACGACTGGTGATGTGTGAATATCTCACACCCACACACACCAAAATAAATGCTTCCTACACAGGTCTATACCAGTGAAATAGGAAATAAACACCAGGATGATATTGCTATGATATAAAGCAATGGCGTGAACCAAATCAATGAACATGAAGAAGATGCTGGTGCAGTTGGTAATAAGTTCTCACGCTGTACTGAGATAATGTTCATGCTTCATGCATCTTTTCTTGAATATTTTCACTACACTATTTATCTGTTGATCCATTTTTTGTACAATTGATTGATCATTTCAATTATAAAATATCAGAATATAGTGAAAAATACCCTGTTATAATTTCCCGTAGCCCAAGATGGCATCTTGAAAATGCATTTTGTGTAAATACATCGGTCCAAGCCCAAAGGTGTTCAAATTTACAATGATATAAAACAGAAAAAAAGACACAAATCTTCAAAATAGTTAATTTTCTGTTCAAAAGTATCAATTAATTATCAAATGAATTAAAGGTCTTTCTTTGATTCCCTAAAATGCCTAAAATGTTCTTAACTGGACAGTTTACATCGTCATTGACAAACACGGAAGCAATAACACAATTCTAATGGGGCATAGTAATATTGATAGTACTCTGGCATATAGTAATATTAGTAATGTGACTATTTATAAAGCAGCAAAGCAAGTGAAGTGGCAAAGAAATTATTGAAACAAAAATATTCACCTCAAATTTTTATTAATCAAATTTGAATGACTTTTCTAAATGCATTTTAATTTTTTTGAAAATTGATCTGAAAGATGATTTCCACCATTACTGTGAGTTTTACCGTCCAAATTCTATACCTATAGATGATATTGTCAAACACAGACTGGGCTTCATTTTGATAAGCTTGCAATTAATTTTCTGAACCTACACAAAAGGAGCCAAAACATGTGTTTGTTTACAGTCAGGTGACTGAGGAGGTTATCATTATGATACAGACGTTAGAATACAACCAGAAACGCAAAGATGTCATTTGATGTAAACGCAGAACAAATGGGACATTTATGTTTGCTCCGAGGCAGAAGGTGAGATTATGGCACAGTTGACTGATGCAGCATTTCCCCCTATAGGACATGATCAGATTACTTCTCCTTTCTTCTCTAATGGCTTCTCTGTCTCAGCCCCTCCTCCAGCGGCTCTGAGGGGGTGAAATCACAGTTATCAGCAGGATTGCCTCTATCCTCTGCCACAAAGCAACATTTTATTACCAGTGGCATGGTGATGAGGGGACAGATAGCTGTCCCCTCCTGCCATTACACAAAAAGAAACTACCCCCGCAGCTGTTCTCTCAGCTCAGCTTTATCAAACCCTATTCAAGGTTGCACCGCGACAATGGTGACCACAGTAAGGACACACTGGGAGACATTTTAATAGGCGAGAGTGGTGTTTGTCTAACCAAGTTGTCAGCAACAGATGAGCCTCTATCTGCGGTGGCAGATGCCTTGTAGTAGGCTATTCCAAAAACATTAAAGTGAATCTAATTAAACATGTATTCATATCAGTGTAGAGGCAAATTGGAACTTGCTTGATGGGATTCATGCAGATCACTCACAAGTTTCAGCTCGCCTGTTATTATGCGACACTGTTTCCTCCTGTCTGACACATAGCAGTTTCCTATTATATCCGCATAATAAATCAGGGCAAGCAGGATTTCTTAGCTCCGGCCCTGATAGAAAGACTAAGGTCTTAGGTCTTAGAAAATGATGATGAAATACCAAAAATAAATTCTCCAAGATGTTTTAATGGTTTGGATGTTTGGATTTTTTAAAAAGAAAAGAAGCAAAAAGTGTTCAGTTCTTCCTGTTCAATCGTTCAATTCTATTTTCGGTAAGATTTATTCATAAGATGGTCTAAATGTGTTTCAAAGCCTTTGCTACACTACCAGGACTAACATTTTTAGTGGGGAAATGCTTATCTTTTATTTTTTGGTGACCTAAAAGTAGTCAAATGATGTTTTTGTTTTGTTTGTTTTTTTCAGTCAGGAAGCTCTGACGTCATCCTAAAAAATAACCACTTTCAATTACTTCATTTTAATTATAGAATATAAACTCAGTCAAGGGTTGCTAATAGTGAGGACATGATCTCAGTGTCATGCAGTGATTTACTTGTCAGTATTTCTGGCCTTTCATCCTTGGATAAGATGTAAGCACTAATGAGCTTTGTAGATGACAGAAGACTGGGATGAATATGCTGTTTTATGCATCGGGGTGCTCATGCCATCTGGAAGCCAGTGGCTCTGACCACAGAGAAGGATGGAACTGCTAGAGATAATAATACTGGGACCAGTGTAGCCTTCTGGGAAAAAATTATCCCTGCTAGGTAAAACATGTTCATTGAGATGTATCCACCCTCTAAGGCATTGAATCTTTTAACAATCAGGGTTTTTTTTAATGAATAGCATCATTCTCAATAGACACACACAAGTGCAACTAGTCCCCAAGTAGAATCTCACAGAAGCCTAAACAATAATCCTTTTTTCTTCTTTAACTACGATGTTCAATTTTCCTTTTTGCTACTGCTGCTAGCTGTGGCCATCAGTTGCTACTGCTACAAGCTGATATTTCTTTTAATATTGTAGCGCCACCCATGAGTGACATTATATCAAATGCTACAGACTTGTTCAGCATCCCCATCTGTACAATTTTGCTGAATTTGGTTGCAATGGAATATTACATTTAGGAGATGAGACAGTTAAAGTTGGTGTTTTATTTATGGCCACAAGGTGGGGCTATTGGTGTCATGCTTCAACATGTAGTACACATTGTCATGAGAGCATGCCAAGCTTAATTTGATTGTGAACACAATTGTAGAAATACCATGTTATATTGTTACTTTAGTGCCCCTGTGGATAAAATTACACATTTGTGCAATTTGGCAATCAGGCCACACCTTCAAAATTTTGGTAATCAATTACAGAGTTAGTTTCCAATTACTAAGTTTTGTTCCGGTCATCTAAAATAATGTTAGTGCTTGAATGTTTAATTTTATTAGCCATATACCCAAGGGTTCTGCCAACATAGTGACTGGAGAACAGGACTGGAGTCTGGCAGGTGGAATGCAGGATTGGAGCTCAGCAGCTGGGCGACAGGCAGGTGAGCCAGTTGAGCCAGGGGAACAGGCACAACCACAGGAGACTGTTGCAGCACATGAACTGGGGACTGCTGTAGCTCAGCAGGAACAGGGGGGTTGCTGTAGCTCAGCAAGAACAGGGAGCAGCTGCAGTCCAGCAGTAACAGGAGACAGCTGCAGCTCTAGAACAAGGGACGGCTGCAGCATGGACACTAAAGACTGCTGCAGCAGAGGCACGAGAACAGGCTGGGCATCGGCAAAGGAGGCTAACAACTTGGAAGCAGCCTGGGTGTCAATAGTGGCGCTAGGCAAAGGAGATCCAGTGGCACTTCAGTCACTTCAGTGTGCCAATGACAGACCTGTCTCTCTATCCTCACTAGTGTAGGTCTTTAGCCATTGCGAAAGCACAAAAGATTGAAAGTCATCTCATGAAGTTTGTCTGTTGGGTCTATAACTGGCCAGCTCTTACTGTCACAAATGAGAACAGGACAGACAAATGTGGACCTAACAGGCAGATAGGTTGAATGAAGGGTTTAAATGCTCAAAATCAACAAAACAGGTTTACAGGTGCTCAATGGAGAGGCAGTCCAAAACATGCAAACAAGTCCAAAGGGAAAAAAGCAGGTGGGCACATCCAAAACAGTCCGAAGATTAAAACCACTGGAAGGGCAGCAACAGATACAGGAAAAGACCAGAACAGGATCAGAATCAGGTTGGCTAGAATGTAAGCATACAATCAGGTAACAAAGTAACATGGGATGAAATTAGACAAACAGAGAATGAATGTGTTTGAGACCAATATATGAACTGAGGAGTGAATGACGGAAATGGGAAACAGGTGCAGACAATCACTGAGTGGAAACTTGTGTGCAGATAGGGAAAGGAGGGAAATTCCGACTGCATCTAGTGGACAGCCTAAGAATGGCAGGTCTGAGGAGCAGGAAAAACAAACAGTTTGTAATGTAGTAATGCAGAGAGCTGGGGATGAGAATGTGGCTGCAGAGAGGGACTGAGGAGCAGAATGTGACACTGGTTGCCTCGTCTGAAGTGGCTACTTGCCTTTATCTTGAAACTTTTTCATAGGTGAGAGATTTCAATTTTTCAGTTATTGCAGGCAAACATGTTCAGCTTCACATCTATTTTGCTCTTTAGGCTTGTGTTGCTGAGCTGAGAGCTGCACTTAAGTAACTATTTAGGACTTCTCCTCAACTTTAGAATGTATGTTTTACACAGTACTCCAATCTGTGGAGACCCCACACATAAAGATAGCAAAGCAGGCACGTCTCATGTACATAGTGGACACAAACACACTGGTTAGAATGGCAGTGGATTATTGGCAGCCACAGTGTAGCTAGAATGCAATGCTGGGTGTTGTGGATATTGCAGGTTACACAGCCAGTATGGACAGGAAGAATGATTACAGCTACCAGTAACTCTCAACATACATATTGGCATGCAAGTGTCGTATCAAGACAGAAAAAATACAAGCCTATCCTTTAACTGTGTGGGGACCACAGATAAGCAGACAATGTATGACTTGCAACCTTGCTTCTGGAACTATCTTCATAATTGTATTGTTTGTATTTTGCAGTGGCGAGCCAGATATGGCTGAAAATCCTGTTGCTCTTCTGTGGTCACTGACAACACTACTGGTGTGGCCCATTTCAACCCTGAGAGCCTCTCTGCTGTAGTCGAAAATGAAATTGCTGTGAGTGGTCTCTCCAGGTTTGCTGATGCATTTGTGCTGTTGTTTGGCCTAATGTGTGCATATATATATATATATATATATATATATATATATATATATATATATATATATATATATATATATATATATATATATATATATATATATATATATATATATATATATATATATATATATATATATATATATATATATATATATATATATATATATATATATATATATATATATATATATATATATATATATATATCTGCTTCTGTCAATCTGTTATCAATTAAGTTCTTTTATTGCCAAAGAGACATTACAAAATTTTATTAGTACTCTGGTGAAAACCTGTGTTTCTCTGGCTAGTTATTTAGATGCATGTTCTTTAACACTTCTTTGATGTTACTTACAGGGTGAAAAATACGTGGAAAAGAGCCATAATCCACAGACAGAGATATTCCTGAAAATTACATTGTAATTCTAGGAATAAATTAATTTCCACAACTGTACAGATAAGTAAAGCACTGACCTCTTTCACTAATTTACAGTAGTAAATGAGTTAAAGATCCCCATCCTGAAAAGTGAGTAAAATGCCAACAGGCAAACATTTTGACTTTCCATATTAAGAAAAGCGCAGGTGTTACTAATAACATTAACGACAGCTCTGTTCTGTTTAAGGCTCCCAATATGGCATGACAGTTGACAGTGAGCCAGCATACACAATACCAGGACCCTGAAACTGAAGCAGCTAAATGGAATTCACTTACCATTAACCTTAACTACTTACCATTAAATTTATCATCTATGACATATCAAAATGTCCTCCAGGAAAAAGGCCTATACCAGCCACACTCCAAGCATGCGTTCATGTGACTAGAATTCATTTCACACAGGTGTTTACAAATGTATATGACTTTTTCAAACAAGTCAATCATACAATAGAGGAAAATTTGTAACTAATTGACTTTCACTCTTCTGATTGGTTACTATTTAGAACAAGTTTTCTGTGCATGTTCATGTTTTCTGTATGTTCAGTCTTTGAAAGTGCTCAACATGTTTCTCATGTTACCTTGCATTTATTTTCAATTTTCAGTAAATAGCTAAAACAGAGAATATGGACTGTAGAGTCTTACTGAAGCATGTATCATTTATTAAGTGATAAGTTTTAAGAAAAAGCTGGATCCACACTAACAGACGACTATAAGCATTTTGAGATTTAGTCACACTTGTTGGTTAAGGTATACAGTAGGTAAATCTAGATAACTTACTTGGTTAAGGCTGGAGAAAGATCATGTTCATGGGTAAAGTTGTAGTCCCCAAATTAATGGCTGATATCTGAGAACATGATGATATCATTAATTTCAATGAGAAAGCTTATGGGAGTAGTAGTAAAGGAAAATTAAACAGACATACACTTCACTCACAGTAGATATTTACTCTTTTCAAACAAGTTTAATTAATAACATGTCTGGATTCATTACAGGTGTTCCGTTACAGAGCTCTTTTTCACAGAAGACATTTTGACATGTCACAGTAGGAAAAACACATGTAAACAATAAAATGAAGGATGGCTGAACTCCATTTAGCTGTTCCAGTTTCAAGGTCTTGGTAATGTGCATATCAGCTCTCTGTCACACTGTCATGACTTGCTGGGGCACTTGAATGGAACAGAGCCACCGTTAATGTTATTAGTTATACCCATGCTTTTCCTACTGTGACAAGTCAAAATGTCTGCTGTGAAAAAAGGCTTATAGTGCAATCTGCCTCACTGGCATAGCTTATTGGCTCACCTGAATGGAAAAGAGCCAACATTAATGTCATTGGTTTTAGCTGTCATATCCTTATATGACAAGTCACAATGGCTGCTGAGAAAACAGTCTTGTATCAAGTTATTACACAGAGACCTAAGAGGTTTCAATGTGAGGATTAGGTTCTTTTGTAACTATTAACATAATCAATAAAATCAAAATGATTCCATGGGAGATCTCTTAAAGTGGACAAAGATGCAAACCCATGACTTTCTCTTAATGTCAGCACTCATTTCTTTCAATGTGTAGTTTCCTCACATCTCAAGGATACCACACGTATTGATTATGAGACTAAGACCCTAAGACTGATCAATTACTCAACTATGTGGGTGGGAGCTCAGACACAGCTGTCAAGTTAACTATCTCTTTGGTTTTTTTTTATTGTTTATTTGTTTTGTTTTTTGGTGTTCTTTTTCTTTCTACATGTACAGCTGTCCACTTTGTGAAAGTAGGGTAATGTGTCTGTTATGCAGAGCTTAATACTTACTAATACTAATCATGCTTTTTTTTTTTTTTTTACAAGGCTGTTAGGCCACAATTACTTACTGTATCATGTGTTATTCCAAATAAGATGAATCCAATAAGAAAGACAGAGCTGCGTTCTCTCTCACTCAGTTTCTCCTTTCCTGTCATGTGGCACAAAGCCTTTTCTTGTGCTGAGTATCTAAGGTGGGTGAGTGGAAATGGAGGAGTAGCTCCATCTGGTGGATCCTCTCACATTAAATCACACTGTCAATGCGCATTCAGAAATACAGAAGTTTAAGAAGAAATTTCAATTCACAGAATGACTATAGCAGCTGAAACTGATCACCTCCTCAATCTACTCTCTGCTCACAGATACAGGACCTTAAATACAAGTGTATACATTTATAAATTTGTATGCATGTGTAGCCTATATGTATAAATACATCTGGGAATATTATGATGTGACATTAATGTATACCGCATGTGTTGTTGCGCATATTGTGTGTATTGCATGTATCTGTATATTTTCATGTGCAGCTGCAAACTGTGAAAACAAATTTTCTCCTGGGACTGACACTTTTTTTTTTAGCACTGTCACTGGCATTTGGGCTCAGCACACCTTCACTAATGTATTACTCTTCAGTCAACTCACTGCAGACCAAATGCTAATTAAAAAGCTACATGTTACCCCTCTTTTGGACAGGACATGAGAGTTGGTGGCTGTGCTCTTAACTGTGCAAACATTTTTTTGTATGCCAGTGACAAAGGCGTGCCTAGAAACTGCTTTTGAAACAGGCTCTCCAAACTGGCATGGCTCACTGTGACAGGAGGCATGGGCACAAAACAACCAGATGATGACACCATGGGAGATGGGAAAGGGGCAAGAGTTGGTCAGAGTCAGCACCAGACTGGCTGCATTTTGTCCAACTGCAAAGAGGGGAATAACCAACTTCAAACTTGGTGCAAAAATAATAATAATAAAAAATAACCAATTGCTCTTTAGCATGTTGTACTTAAAGCAGTTTTATCTGCTTCTTGGTTTTTTAAGCTTTTTCATTTTGCATAAACACACAGCAAGCAAAGTGTGGGAAGAGGGAGCAAATTGGTTGTCATTTGGAGGATTTATTGCACAACTTAATGAACTGCAGTGCAAAATGAAAGGATGGAAATTATATGTCTGACATGCATCACCCACTGCCACGCTCAATCATTTACTGGTGATGGTTTGACTGATGTGATTTGAATCTTCAGCGGAGGAGCCTCTAAATCAAAAGTCATGTTGTCACTTGGCACATCAGTGTTTTCTTTTTTTCCCCACAGTCCATCATTATGCAAGATAACAGCATTAGCGACAAAGTTTTACAAAGTTTGTCTCAAAATTGCCTGTCAGTTTATCTGTGACAGAAGTAGACAGCAATACACGCCCTGTTTCTTCACCCTTTTTTCTGCATGCGCTGATACTCTCAGCTGTGGTGCTGAATGCTAGCGAGGTTGGCTAAACTACTCAAGAACCAGAGCAGACTCCACTCAGCACTGCTCCCTCTGCTGCCGTCCAGTGAAAGCATTATTAATTTGTTAGCATTCGACAGCTACAGCTCCCATGAGACTTTGACAGTGTGCCAATGGCCAAGACTCACAGGCTATGTTGTCAGATCTTCTGCTTTCTATGGTATTTTAAAGAGCTGAGCTGAGTTGTGGGGTGATCTCACACAGACCAACATGTTGCCATCACATAGGGCAGTCGGTGCTTTAAAGCTGCTCTAAAAATATTTTTATGTTAAAAATTGATTAAATGAATACAAGTAATGTGAACGAGGTCCCTTGAAGTGACTCTGTCATTCCCCATACATCTATGGAGCCTTATAGTGTCTTTCAGCTCATTGTTTTGGTTTTATGTCTATATAATATTATTTCAATGATTGTGTTTATATGCACAAAATATTCCAGTTTTTGCACTTATTCTGAAAAAGACAGTAAGATCCTCATGAAACCATCCACAAGGCTGTTTTTAAGGACTGTTTCACTGAATCAGTTAGCCTCTGGAAGTGGGAATACTACTGGAGTAATTCAGATTGTGGTAGGGATTTTACCTTCAGTAAGCCCTTTATTGCCTGCTTGACACTCTTTATAGAAGAAGGCAGTGGTTTACTATAAAGTTCTACTTCTTAAAACAGTTTAAAGGAAGGACTAATGACAACGAGAAGACATTAAACATTGCAGCAGAGTGACCATCCCTCAGGCAGGAAAAAGAGCAGGATCTGGTCTGCATTGTGGAAAGGTTTTGACAAGAAACATCAAGCCAGGGATGAAATATATTAATATTTAATGAATTTGTCCCTTTCTCTCAGGGGGCTTCCTCCAGAGATAAAGTTGAAATTTCAGGAGATATTGCATGAGGCAGAGTTTGGACCCATACACACCTCTGCATTTCAGCACATAGCAGCTTTTCACAGCCCTCACCTGTTAAGTGGAGGTGGGCTGTGTTAAGGTTAAGACTTAAGGTTAAGTCTCTGAGTGCAAATTGGTAAAACCTTAACCTCTATAAGTCCTCTATAGAGCCAGTGATTGGTTGTCCATTCTGGGCTTCTGCACAAACATGGCAGTGCAATATGGTGGCCTCCATGGAAGAGGATTCACTCCCTGTATAGATATTAAGGGCTCATTCCAAGGTAACGGATTCATGTGATTGTACACTAATGAAAACATACTTATGAATATTATATTCATTTCTTCCAAGTCAATTCTGGTACCTCAGCATCTCAGCAGCTATTCAATGGTAACTGCTGTTTCCAATGTCAAAAATAAACTTTGAATCTCAATAAAAACCTGTATCCCCATTTTTATAGACTTGCCAACATCCATAGTATTATAGTATTTCCATTTCAATAGTGCAAGTGTAATATTTTTGTTTTCCCTAAAGCAACTTTGGAACTTTCCGCATGTATTATGAAACTAAGTTACTGTTTAGCAGCAGTCCAAAACAAAATGCCATAGCAGACATGAAGCAGCCGTCTCTGTTTTGAATAAATATCTTCTCCACTGTATGCCTCAGGCTGAGGCATTAACTGCTGCATGGTATAGGGGAGCTCCATCACTCTGCCATTAACCACCCATTGTTCATATCCACTGTTCCAGGCACCTATCATAGATCAAAATCCCTGCTGAGTTGTAAGTGTTCGAGCCATAATGGTGAAAGAATGCAAATCACAGTCTTCGTTTTAGTTCGTTTTCAATTTAATGGCTTCTAGCCCAAAATGGCACATCTTGTATTCTTTCTCCACCAGACAGCAGAAGTCTGACTCAGAAATGTTTATTGCAGATATTTGCACATGGCCAGATCCCAAAGGATGGAAAATGCCACATATTCAAACCAGGCCTTATGCCCACAGTGTGATCTTTTATATCAACTTTTCTGTCTGTTTCAGTTTTCATTACATTACCCGAGGACGTTATGAGTCAGATAAAGAGCAAACATACAGACTTTCTATTTGTAGATATTCACTGATATAAAATGAATACAAAGATGGGAGTCGAGGGACTCAGCTAAAGATAAAGCTTTGATCTGTTTATATATTTAGACTCTTATGTGTTTGTGTTACATGGACCTCTTTCCTACTGTGCGCAAGAACCTCTCAAGTGCAATATTTAACATTTGTAAATCAATGAGACTTCATTATGGGCTCAAGTAACACATACAAGCGCGCGCACACACACACAGCTCTCTATTTATAGGTTTAACTGTTTGAAATCAAAAGGCGCTCATGTGCCTTTAGGGGGGACCTAGAATGTAATTCAATTATATTCTACCACAATTCTGAGGGTTTAGGTTTTCCTGAATCCAAAATAATGTTTTAGCACCCTGTAGGATATTCAGTACAATGTTGATTTGTTCTGCTTATACTGTAATAACATTTAGACAAGAATAGCAACTGTGCCTGAGGTCATCTGCTTGTGATGGTACAAAATTGTTTGCCCAGTTCAGTAAATCATTTTACTAATTGACAGCGGCTGAATTGTTGCCCAAAGGCATTAACATCCACACAGAGTCTAGTTTGCCATCAACATGACAACATTTTATTCCAGGGGTTTTAAGCCATCACAATTTGACAGAAGCACATATTCGTAATATGAGCTTGTTTTATTGAAAGTATTTGGTTGGTATCATTAGGTGACTATGTAGTTTAGTAGTCTCAGTTGATGGAAGTGGACTCTTCCTGTCTCTCATTCCTTTTCCTCCTCAAACTGGGTAAATGGCAGATTCTTTTCCACACTGATCTCTTCTTTTTCTTCCCTGGAAGCTTCTCACCAGTGGTTTCCTCCTCTACCAGCATCTCAATGGCCTGTAATGCAATGAGGGCTTTGTCCTCCTGCTCCTTCAGCTCTTCTTTAAGCTTGGCACTTTCTGCCTGGCTTACTTCTCTCTCAGCCTGAAGCTGAGTGGCAAGTTCATGGTTGATGGAGGTCTGTTCCTTAAGTCTTTTTTTCAAGTCCTGCATCTGCTGCTCCATCATTTCACATTTCACTAGGTCCTCTCTCACTCTGTCAGCATGAGACCTCACCTGTGCCTCAAGTTCTTTCTGATGGGTGTCTCTCTCTGTCCTAAGCTGATCAGTGAGCCTCAGTCTCTCAGCCCTTTCATCCTGGAGCTTGCTGGTTAAATGCTCCACCTGTTTCCACAGCAACTTATTTTCTTTGGTCTCTTTATCCAGTCTGGTGGACAGCTCAGTAGCCTTGTTCTCCTGACAGGCAATGTGTTGCTCTGCACTTTGGAGGTGAGCCTTCAGCACCTCGACCTGTACTCCCAGAGCCTCATTCTCTATCTGCCAGTTGCTCAGCTGCCCACACAACTCCCTGGAGTCCAGGACCGATGGATTATTTTTAGAAGTCATCTTGTTGAATATTACTCTCTGTCACTGATAAGGACTTTGGTCTTTTCATAACCCGTTGAAAGGTGTGAGATGAACTGATTCTGCCTGAACAGATGCTTCAGTATGCAAGTACCTGCTGATGTCATAATAAACAAGGTTCCAGAGTTCCAGTTCCTTTTGTTTCTAAATGTTTACATTCAGTTCACATCGACCTGCTCAAAGGTTCTCCTGTATAGTTTGGTTTAGTTTCATGGTTCATCACACTAAACCCCCAGAATCATTAAAGACCCAATCTGTAATCCAAATGTAAACATAAGGGCTGTCCCACCATCAACATTCACTTTATACACAGAGGTGATAAACTGTGATCCATCCATACTGATATGAAATTCTTTACCTGAATCTGGATTTTGTCAAATAATTTGTTTTCACAGGAGTGTCACAAGGGATATTATCTCTAAAAGAAAACAAGGTTAGATGAGGTTTCTGTAGGAATTTGTGCACTCAAATATCTTTATGGTATTATGGGTAATTATGAATTATTATTGTGCACAACTCCAACATGAAATTATTTGTCCAGTGACATAACACATATTAGAGTATGTGTAATAATAGGGAAATAGCCCTCCTTGCTGGGCACACAAGAGAGGTCTATTAGAATTATGATCGTTATTAATCGCAATTATGATATTGCAAGGGTATAAGTCTTTTAAGGTTAAGTGACTGAGATGCAAGCACAACAAAACACAAACAAGTTCACCTTAGTTAAACACACATTTATTACTAATACTATAGCTACAAGTACTAAACATTACAACATTACAACATTCTACAAACAAGACACAAAAGGAAAAGGGGAACTGATACATAAGACTATGGCTGGTGAAAGTTCAGACTGCATGATGCTGAGTTATCTATTGTGTAGTTGGAATGGGAAACCTGATAAACAGATGAGATGACTGTTACCTGAGAAGCAGCAAGTCAAATCAACGGTACCACAGCTTAGTTCCAAATTGCGTGTTGAAATTACCAATCATGAAAGCACCAGGGTTTAAGCAAGTTGACGGAGGTTTTGTACGTATACTTACTTGTTCCCCGGGGTAGCTTCTTGTTGGGAATGGAGTCCGTTGCTGGGGTGAGGAGCTGGAGTCTGGATCTGGTGGTGATGAGTGAGTCGGCCAGTCCGTGCTTGAGAAGTTCCCATTGGAAGAGAGCTCCTGGTTCCTGCTCTCATGCTCTCCTATGCTGGACGCTCAACTCATGACTCCAGATTCAAGAGATGCTCTGAGTCACATCTTCAGACCCACAAGCTGCAAGCTTCCCACTGGCATGGTGGAAAGCAAGAAGAACCAGCAAGCAGCATCAAACAGAATGCACACACCGAATGCACACAACGCAGCGGCACAGAACGCTGCGGCACAGAACGCTCAGAATCTCAGATGAGACCCTGTTTTTAAAGTTTCAGTCTGCCCGCCCAGAAGGTGCCTCCTGGCCAATCCCAGGGGTTGCAGAGTTCTGGGGGAGCAAAGTCAGTCCATGGGGTGAGGAGCTGGAGTCTGGATCTGGTGGTGATGAGTGAGTCGGCCGGTCCGTGCTTGAGAAGTTCCCATTGGAAGAGAGCTCCTGGTTCCTGCTCTCATGCTCTCCTATGCTGGACGCTCAACTCATGACTCCAGATTCAAGAGATGCTCTGAGTCACATCTTCAGACCCACAAGCTGCAAGCTTCCCACTGGCATGGTGGAAAGCAAGAAGAACCAGCAAGCAGCATCAAACAGAATGCACACACCGAATGCACACAACGCAGCGGCACAGAACGTCGCGGCACAGAACGCCGCGGCACAGAACGCTCAGAATCTCAGATGAGACCCTGTTTTTAAAGTTTCAGTCTGCCCACCCAGAAGGTGCCTCCTGGCCAATCCCAGGGGTTGCAGAGTTCTGGGGGAGCAAAGTCAGTCCATGGGTTTCACAGTCCTTTGTTCTCCAAAATCTGACTGTGAATGGCAGGGGTTCATGCCAGTTCGTCTCTGGTTGTGACAGGTTCTCAGGTGGGGGTAATTTGTCCAGACGGTGTTTTCAACTCACAATGGGGTGTGAATTGGTCTTACTATCTTTCTGGCTCTTGTAGCTTGAAAGATCAAATATGATTTGGGTCAGAAGTCTGGTCTGGATGGGGGTTCCTTATCTGACCCTTTTGTTTGCAGGAGGTTGTTAAAGATGGTCTGGTTTTGTTGTTTGAGACATGTGCTGTCTGCCTTCAAAACATGCAGGAACATTATCCTACAGTTTCCTTCCTTCCATCACTATTTAAAACACATTGAACAACTTTTCTCCACCACAGCCACCTCTCTGATGAAAAACAAGACGGAAAACAAGGTGGTGGCTTGATGAAGGCAGATATATGGTCACCACCCAGTGAACTGATGTCTCCTTTAACTATCAGCAAGCATGCCTGCTACATTATGAGTTTTCTTCCTTTTGCTCATCATGGAAATCTTCTACCCTCATCATATATGCTATATTTTCAGCGTTATTTATGTTTTATGCCTCCACCTTTTTTTCCTCCAAGTTTTTTAAATCAATTTTGGATGCTGAACTGGAAATGTAGCTGCTACAAAGTAAAATGGAAAGTCAAGTCTACACATACTTTCTTCACCATTGCAAATGAGACACTGCATTCATTTGTACTATAACTACATTTTCCAAGCTTTTGTGCTTAAAATGGTCATTCGTACAAGTTACTTTTTAATCAATTATTTTCATTTTATTTTCCGTTTTTAAAGGCATTGTTGCTCAGATTCCGCAGTCTCGGCTTTGCTCTTAATATTTTATTCTGCTCTTTGCAGCATTCTGCACAACATTTACTCAGCCTGGTGTTGGGAGAATAGAGCTTTGCCTACAAAACATTTTATTACAAGGGTTTCAAGCAATGATTCAGCAAAAGCACATGTTGGTGCAGTATTATGAACTTTTTTTTGCTAAAGTATTTGGTTTGTATCATTTGGTGATTATTTAGGTCAGCTTCTTACATATCATTATACTATATAATTAAATATGCATATTTACTTTTCCTACCTCTTATCTTACTTCACAGGGATCAGCAGCACCTTTAATGTACATGTGATTTCATATCACCTATCAGTTTAAGTGTAGCTGACAAAATATGAAGAAATATTACCGGCATTGAAAATTTGATAGCACATACAATATAAAACATGTATGTTGTCAGTTGTGCTTTGAACGGGCCTGGAGCAAAGTTAAAGTAAAAAGTGTTGACACAGTGCCCTCTTCTGTCCAAGCAATGCTATTGTAAGCCTGTGCGGTTGCTTTTACTTCTTTATTTATACAAACATATTATCACATATTTTCTTTTTTCCCCAAAGTATTTAATGGTTAGAAAGGGGTGGAGTTTAGAGATGTATTTGAGATGATGGTAGAAAGAGGTTTTGCACAGATGTCTTATGCAGTCATCAAAAGTCAGATGAGGGTCAAACCTAACACACAGTTTAGTGACTAAGGAGGAAAGGGGGATTGTCCTGGCTGTCAAAGGTGAGATGAGGTATGTGGAGAGCCAGTAAGAAGTAAGGAGAGCTTCAGTTTTACATGCTTATTTTTCCCTTGCAGGGTGGCACTATAGCTGATGTAACAGCTTGGACTGTCCCCTTTTTTATTTTATTTTACTTTAAAAAAAACAAAAAAAAAAAAAACAGCTTTATTGAAACAAGTATACAACACATTTACAGCACCTTGTGTATACAACTTGAGTCTACAATCACAAAAAAAACTAGGGGGACTAAAGGTTATAATAAAAAATAAAGTAGTTAAATAAATACCTCATAAGGCTTACAATGGATATACATTTTAACAGCCTTTTTGCTTGTGCATTCAGATATTGAAGAAATGTATTGTTTGATGTGAACAATACATTTTAGTTTGGCTTTTTGCTTTGAAGAATTTGGAATTGTGAACATAAAATTCCAGATAGTGGGAAAATGAATCAAATAGAACTGCAAACAGTGATACCTGTTACATATTCAGTGAATCCAAACAATACATTTTTCCAAAGTAATGTAAATTTACTCCACAGTTGTTTTGTATGCAAGACCAAAATCAGTGTTTCTCTGAGCTCCCCAAAAAAGATAGAATTTACATCAATGTTGTTCTTGAGTTTCTGCAAATAATGATTTATTGGGTAAAAACCTGTGAAGCATTTTAAAGGATATCTCTTGGACTTAATTAGTCAAAATATAAAAAAAGCAATAGCCAAACTCTTTCCCAACAAACATGGACTGATATGATAAGGCAGAGGTCAGACAGTGTAGGAGCAAAGTCTAGTACTTAGCTACTGAGATGTTTTGACCCAGAGTCTGGTTGACTCGCTGCGCATATTAAAATACCATACGTTGATAAAGATGATGAGTGAGAGTCCGGACACTTCTTCTGATGCAATGTGATGAATGATTTATTGTACAGAAATTAAAAGTCCATATTCTGACAACCAAAAAAAGAGACAACACAAAGAAAAACGCCGGCATTTACCGCCACAGCGGTCAAAAACTCTTTGCCCTTCCGGGTCAAACACCTGTCAACAATAGTGCACACCTATATGCAATACTGCCCAGGTAACCTCACAGCGACACCCCATGGACACAAAGTGTATTACAATGCACTTACTTCATCCCTATAACATATTTGGCTGCTACACACCGGCCCCTAAATTGTTCATTAGACAATTTCAAACAAACAAAAAAAAAACAAAAAGCAGCAAATATTTATAATAAACCCAGTTACAGCAATTTACAGTGCAGCTAATTAAATTCACATTCCATGCACTAAAAGCTTTGTGACTGGTCTTTCAATAATGTTTGCCTTGGTCTGCATGTCCATGTTTGTCTGGAAAAACCTCCAGAACTTTTCCAAGCGGCCAGGAACCACGAGGAGCTGACGGATCCATGATCACCACAATATCTCCAACTTTCAAGCTCCTTTTCTTTTCGCTCCACTTCTGCCTCTCCTGGAGCAAAGGCAAGTACTCCCGTATCCATCTCCTCCAGAAAAGATCTGAGAGATATTGTATCTGCCTCCAGCGCCTTCTCACATACTGGTCATGAGGTTGAAACACTCCTGGTGGCAAAGCTGGTTTACGTTTCAGTAGGAGAAGATGGTTAGGTGTGAGAGGTTCCAGGTCATTGGCATCCTCAGAGCTTTGTAACTGGCCGATCGTTCAAAATGGCCTCCACTTCACATAACACTGTATGCAGCCCATCATCATCCAGCTTCTGCTGACGTAGAACAGAACTTAGGACTCTCCTCACCAGGCGGATCATTCGCTCCCACACGCCGCCATGGTGTGAACCTGCTGGTGGATTAAATGTCCAATGAATTCCAGCCTGTGACAAAACTCCTTGAATCTTGTCCTGATCCAAAACAGTAAGAGCCTCTTTCAGTTCCCTGTCCGCTTCGATGAAGTTGGTGCCATTATCAGATGTTAAGTGTGACACTTGTCCTCTCCTGCTGATAAAACGCCGCAGAGCATTTATACATGCGTCGGTGTCCAGCGAGACAGCAACTTCAAGATGAACAGCCCTGCTAGTCATGCATGTAAATATCACTCCATAACGCTTGCAGGTTGATCTTCCTCTCTTTACTTCAATTGGTCCAAAATAATCCACGCCAGTGTTAGTAAATGGTGGTAAATCAGGAATAATTCTAACCTTTGGTAGATCTGCCATTTTTTGTTCAACAGCTCTCCCATTGTAGCGTCTACAAAAGCTACATTCACTGATGACTTTCCTGACAGCTGCATTAGCGTTAGTGATCCAAAACCTCCTCCTCACCTTAGACAGTGTGTCAGTCCGCCCACTATGGCCCAGATTCTGGTGTGTGTCTCTGAGAATGAGCATAGAGATGTACTGCTCTTTTGAAAGAATGAGTGGATGCTTAGCTTCCTCAGGCATTGCTCCTTTGTTCAGTCTTCCTCCAACTCTCAAGAGACCATCCTCCAAAACTGGATCCAGCCTTTATATGGAACTTTGTCGACTCACTGTTCCCTTTCCAGATGACAGAGCGAAGATTTCCTCCCCAAATCTCTGCTGCTGATAATAGCGAATTATGGCCACTTCTGCTCCCTGCAGCTCTTCAAGCGTCAGAGTCCTACTCTTGCACAGCAGTGTCATCCTCTGCCTTTCAGCCTGCCTCGAGCTATCCTGTCTGCTGGAGAATTAGCCACAGAAGCCTCCAACTCCTTCCTCAAGCCACTTTTTGCCAGCCACATGGCCTTTAATCTGAGGATCCAGGCAACTGCTCTCTTGAGCTTCCTCCAGCTAGAAAAGTAGGTAAGGAACCAGCCAGTGGGACTGGACATGTCATACATATTGATGGTATTCACTGTTACCTCCTTCCTAACCTCCTGGTCATTAGAGTCCACTGAGATGTCCAACACAGAGTTAGGCCAATCCTCCTCGTGCCTCCAAAGACATGTGGGGCCTTCCAACCATCTGCTTCTGCTCATAAAATCAGAGACCTTCATTCCCCTGGATGCATCGTCAGCTGGATTGTCTTTGGAACTGACGTGTCTCCACTGTGAGAGTTCAGTTGCCTCTCTGATGGTCGAGATCCTATTGGCAACAAATGTGTGAAATCGTCTGTTCTCATTGTTAAGATACTTCAACACTGAAGTGCTATCAGTCCAAAAGACTGAATCCTCCAACTGGAAGTTCAGCTCCTGGCTTTACCAAGCAGGAAAGAGACCTGGATGTTGTTTCCATGACTTAACATCCGGAGCTATGTTACCGTTCCATATCCACTTTCACTGGCATCGGCAAAGTGATGTAATTGTGCATGTTTGACATCTCCAAAGCTCACCGGTTTGATGCACCGATCCACACTGAATACAGCTAGCCGATCCAAATCCTCCAACCATTTTTTCCATCGTGGCAAGATGTCCTGTGGCAGCCTGTCATCCCATGCATAACCTCTTTTACAAAGCTCCTGCAGCATCATCTTAGCAAGCAAAGTGATTGGTGACAAAAATCCCAGTGGGTCATAGACTGAGCTGGTGACTGACAGCATGCCACGTCTAGTGAGAGACTGTTGTTTCATCTCCATTTTGAAAGTGAAAGAGTCTGTCTCGACACACCACTGTAGACCCAGAGCTCATCCAAAAACTCAGCTTGGTTGTCATCAGCAGTTTTCCTCAGTGCATAGCTCGCACAGCTAAGAGATGACACCACCCCGAATAGGTGCACACACATCCTGTAATCCACAAGCTCCTTTGTCACATCTCCATCCGGCCACCAGAGAAAGCGTAAGAAGTCTTTATGTTCCTCAGAGACTCTCACCTGGTGGAACATGGCCTGAATGTCTCCCATGAACGCCACCGGTTCCTTCCTAAAGCGTACTAGGACTCCCAGCAGTGAGCTGGTGAGGTTAGGACCTTGTAACAGTTTGCTGTTCAATGATGCTCCCTGAAAGGTGGCTCCACAATCAAACACCACACGGAGAGATCCCTTTCTTGGATGATGGACACCATGATGAGGGATATACCACACCTTTCCATTTTCACACTGAAGTTGCTCCTGAGGCACCTGTTCTGCATAGTTTTTACTTCTGAGTGTGTTCATGTACTCAGTATATTCCTGCTGCAGCAGTTTGTTGTTTGAGAACCTTTTCCTCAAACCTTGGATCCTTTGCTTCGCCACTGCAAAGTTGTTGGGCAGACAGAAATCTTGGTCGACTAAAATTGTAAATAATCTGCGACTAATCGATTAGTCGCGGGGGGAGGGGGGGGGGGTGATATTTACTGGCATATCCAGTTCCTGCATGTATTGGAGCTCCTCCATAACCTTGCAGCATTCATGCAAGAACAAAGAGTAGGCCTGGAGTGATTTGACATCCTCAGATTTTATTGTTTGCCATGCCAAAGCCTTTTCCATGTATGCACTGGCGATTTTGTATTGATTTCCAAAATGCTTCCTTATGAGTTCCTTAGCCACTGTGTAGTCACGTTCAGCAGTCATATGCTGACAGCTGCGCACCAGCTCACGTGGCTGCCCTCTGGTGTACTGTTCAAGGTAATACAGGCAATCGGCTTTTCCTGCCTTTTCCTCAACCCCTTGCTCAAAAGCTTTGATAAATGCCTTGTATTGAAGAGGGTCCCCATAAAAGGTGGGAATATCTCTCGGTGGAAGTGTCATCAAATGCTGCTGCTGCACCACAGCTGCTGTTATTTCAGTCTGCCTGTACATGATGGCAAGTATGTCTCCAGGTGGGTTGAGACTGATTTGATGCTGGTATGCAGGTTGAACACTTACTGATTGTTGTTGAAAATGCTGTGATGTTCCCAGTATGCTCCTGTTGCTGTTCATTTAGGTTGCACTGATACATTGAAGCAGCTTTAACCCATTCCTCAGTTTCCTTTGGTCGTTCATCCTTTGGTAAGGTTCTGTTATATGATAATGACCCTTTTGTCAAATCATTTTGTTGTTTTTTCGTGGCATGTTTCAGGCTTGTATTCCTCCGCCATAGGATTTAAACCAGAACCAATTCCTAGATAGGAATTCATGCCATTGCTGGATCTTTGAGAAGTGCTCCTGCAACCTGCTGCCTGCAATACTTCCAATTTAGCAGTGGATGCAGCTATCTCAGCCTCCAAGTCAAGCAGCTCTCTTTTCCTCCTTAGCTGCTGTTCCTGTTCCTCCAAAGCATGCTTTTGTTTTAAAGCGTCAGCACGTGCAACAAGTGCTGCCTTTTCAGCCTCCACCTTTGTAGCTATCCTGGATGTGGTACTTGTCCTGCCACTTTTATGACTCATGCAACTTGAATGTCTACCGACATTTCACACACTGTCATTAGGATCAACGTCATTCATAAGCATTACCATTTTCATTACATTCATAACCTGCAACCCATTTTTTGCTTTTGCAATACACTCATTATTAGGCAACATTTTTGCTTTAAACCAAATTTCATGTTTTTCTTTTTCATCACCTGGCAGTAGAACCAATAGCTCATCATGCACCTTTATTACTTCACCACACAATTCAATCAACTCTCCAAGAGCATCCCCGACCTTTGTTTTGTCATGTTTTACCATTAAACTTTGTATTGATTCCCTTATACTGGCTGCTTTATTTAATTTGCACATTTGTCCCGGTAATTAAGTCTGACGCTTCATCGCGCTTCTCCATAATGAAAGAACAGTCAATGAGCAGATCGCCGTCGCAAATTAATCAACGCAAAGTCTATTGTCGTTCAGTTTCGGCAACCAATGCATTGAGTTTATGCCCCGTTATGTGTGCACACAGTTTAAATGGTCATTAAAGGGTGTAGCGCTACACATACCTCTGGTGCGCCATGCGGTGATGCGGTGCTCCGGTGATCCGGGGGTCCAGCGATCCGGTGTGTCCCGATGATCCGGTGGTCCTGTGCTCCGCCAACAGCCAGCTCAGCACTAATACCGCAGCTCCTGCCTCCACGTCCGCAGACGGATCCAAACGTCCTTGCGAACAGGTAAAGTTAAAAATAATCTCCAGCTGCTAAACTCGTCCTGTAGCCACTCCCGACAAGTCCAAAATGCGCCGAGGTTTACAAACAAAAACCAAGTGGTGCAGGGTTTTTGACTAATATTGTAGGAGCAAAGTCTAGTACTTAGCTACTGAGATGTTTTGACCCAGAGCCTGGTTGACTCGCTGCGCATATTAAAATACCGTACGTTGATGAAGATGATGAGTGAGAGTCCGGACACTTCTGATTCGACGTGATGAATGATTTATTGTACAGAAATTAAAAGTCCATATTTTGACAACCAAAAGAAAAACGCCGGCATTTACCGCCACAGCGGTCAAAAACCCTTTGCCCTTCCGGGTCAAACACCTGTCAACAATAGTGACGTGCACACCCATATGCAATACTGCCCAGGTAACCTCACAGCGACACCCCATGGACACAAAGTGTATTACAATGCACTTACTTCATCCCTATAACATATTTGGCTTCTACAGACAGTATAGAGGGTTATAAGAGCCATATGAATACATAACTAATATGTAATTGAATGTTTAAATATATGAATAAATATGTAATTATAATTATAAAATGCTTAAATGCTTGAATAAATAAATATGTAATTTAATGCTTAATTTTCATAATTGTCACAAATTAAATCAGACATTAAATATATAAATCAGACATTGTACATATGCATATATATTCACACTTTTATTTATCTATTTATAATTTTATTTGTCTGTTTGTATATACAGTTATTTATCCATACTGTAACTTGCTGCAGAGAAATAAATAAATAAATGAAATTCATCCATCAAAAGTCAGGGGGCAGGTTAAAGCCTCTGATTGGTCACCCTGCAGCCTCAGTTACTGTACTATCTACGCAAGGATCATGAATACAGATTCATTAACTTATTTCATTGCAGCAAGTTACACAATGGATAAATGAATGCATGTATAAATAAAGAAATGCAATTATAAATACATACAGAACTGTTTTGAATAATTAATAAGTTAAGTAATTTATGAATAAATAAATAAACAAACAAATAAATTTAACATTTTTTTATTTAATGTCACATTTCATTTGTGATTTATTTATTTATGGTGACATTTAAGCATTAAATTATATATTTATTTAATTATTCTTTTATTTAAGTATTTATTTATATAATTATATATTTATTCGTTTACTTAAGCTTATATAATCATTTATGCATTTAATATATTTAGTTTCGGCCCTTCTAACCCTCCATACTACTGGCCCTTTAACCATAATATATCCATGCCTTTAACTCTGACGTTTCAGTTTTCCTCCACGTTGGCCGCACATGCGCAATGAGCCCGGTCACCTGCTGGAAATCAGGAGCGAATAAGGAAGTCTAGCTTTGAGGACTGGATGTCAGGCTGAGTAAAGACAAAATTACATCTCTGCCCGATAGCAGTCACCTGCTCGTCAGCTGTTAGCTCCACCGGCGTGACAAGATGTTTAAAAAACTGAAGCAGAGGATAAATGAGGAGCAGTCACCGCAGAGGAGTGCGCAGTCACCACAACAGGCCCAGGTTGGTTGTTGTGCTGTTGGGAGCTAACAAGCTAAGCTAACATCTGTTTACACTACCCGGAGTGTCGTTTCAGAGAGGTTTATGACGAATATCTCACTAACTAAACTTAATAAACTGTTCACTTTTAACAAGGTGTTTTGTGAGTCGACCCTCTTGCTTTCTTGTAAGCATTTAGCACCATGCTAAGTCAGTTAGCTGGCTAACTAGGCTGTCATCAACTGCTGCCATTGAGGTGCGTTCAAGAAAACTTGTAACGTCAACTGGTAGATCTCGATGTCTCAGGTGGAAAAAAACAACAACAGGCAGCCATTAGTGAACTTCTTTGTGGCCAAAACACTCGGCAACAATCTTATAATGGACTCATAGACAGTATGGGCGTGTCAGTGCTGCTTGCATGTTACTGTCGGGTCAGCTGGCAGCTTTATTTGACACATGCTAATCCAGCTGCTGCACGACAGCTGCCTTCGTGCTCCATAAATAAACAAGATTAACTAACTTGCATATCGTGTTTTCTGCGCTTTCAACAAGCTAACTAAATAGCCTTTGCAAATACTGCTACAAAGCAGTTTGATTTGAGACATGACCTTGCCCTTGTCTATCATATCTCTGCTGGTCGGGTTCAACTTTTCCTTCCTTGTTACTGCAGTTTGTCAATGTTTTACGTATGTTGTCTTGATTTTTTTTTTTTTTTAATTATTTTTGTGCACCTGCATATTGAGCAGATGGTTTGGCTTTTTAGGAGCTCCGTTGGTTGTTTCATGGTGCTTTTAAAAACCTACATATGAGTATTGTATGCCAAACCTCTTTTGTAGCTGGAAAACTCTGCTAATTGGCATTCAGCCTAATATAACTAACCTCTGAAATATTGTTTGTAACTGTGTTCAAGAGAACCTAGACGAAATCACGCTGTTTGGGTTTCTTTTTATGCAACTTGGCAAATTGCAATTTGTTGCTTTAAGTGTGTTTGTGTTTGCAGTTCATGACACCCATTGTCTTGTTAATAAAATCAATATGTTGTGTTGCAAGGGGTCAAAGGTGAAGACTGACAGTTGAGTACAATGACAAGAAAGGGTAGATTAGACAACTAGCAATATTATAGTGGTACATTAAATTGCTTTATATTTTATAAGGGACCCAAAAGATATGATTTCTCAAAACCACATCATAAGGAAACAGGGCAGATTATGAGTTTGTGTGTAATTTTTTTTTAATACAAACCTATGTACTGCTTTTCAACAGATTGGCACTGGGGACCGGCGCAGCAGCCAAACTCCGCCATTTCACCACGATGGCTCACCCTCTCCCAGTGACAGAGAGGTGAGCATGGTGTCAGCTTATGATGGATATATATATTTAATATCTTTGTACTCAAACTGCAGCTTTCAGAGGTGTTTTATTCTCTCCCCACCTCTCCCTATTTTCTAATTTTCAATACAGTGTAATGTTTCTGTGAGTCTTACAAAAAATCTGTCATGTGTATTGTTACGCTTTATGCTCCCCTAATAACAACCAGTGTCTTTTTGCCTTTTTGCTGTGCCGGAAAGTAAAAGTAAATCAGTTACTCATTAGTGCTTTAAGGTTTCAAAAAACTCTAGGTTATTGATGATCTTCTCACTTCTCACCCTCTATTATCAAATTAAGTTAAAAAAAAATCTCCACAGTCTGTCCCTAACTTATCAAAGTTTTAAAAGAAGCTTCATAACACAAATGATATATCAATAGATTAAATCATAACAACATTTTACAATAGATCACTTGATGACTGAGAATACATTATTATACTGAAACTTCCCACTCAGAAAAGATTCTTGTTTAGAGGCACTGTGAAGGGCATTTTAATGGCGGAGGGCATATCACATTTCAGCATATTAATGAATAATTTATATTCTTCTCTCAGTTTTTTTTTCCCCTGGTGAATTGTTGTAATATTTTCTCCCTAGCAATCTCCGTTTGTGGATAAGTGCAACTTTATGCAAGACTTCTTTGATTCATTAGACAGATGTAGACCGTCAATGAGCTACTGACTATAATTGTGAGATGGACGTTGCAACATGTGGTTAATAAGAGCTTAGTTATGGATCTTTACAGGTTGGGGTGTTAGATCTTTAGCATTCATTCATTATAAGTTTTCTACATTTCAACACTGGACACCTCAAACTGGAACAGTGATGGGTCATCTTTTGGTCATGTTTCTATACTCTACTTTTCCTTTTTATCCTCGGAAAGCACAAATGTGTGGTTATAGTTTGGGCCCACAAGCCCTCAACTTTGAAAACATCGTACCATCGCAGAATCATTTTTCACCTCACAAATCTTTAGTACTTTGACATCTTTGAAAGTGTACGTTTGCTCATTCAAGGCATATTTGACAAAATGACGATTTAAAGACGACACACTGAGATGCCAAACTGTTCATAACATAAATGTTGATTGAGTGTTTCACTTTCCCGCTTTCCTTATTTTTCTTGCAATTTCATGTAGTCTATCTCTCCCTCCTCTCCCTCCCTGCCTCCCTCCCTCTCTCTCTGTCTCTCTCTCTGTCTCTCTCTCTCTCTCTCTCTCTCTCTCTCTCTCTCTCTCTCTCTCTCTCTCTGTCTCTCTCTCTCTATCTCTCTCTCGCTCTCTCTCTTTCTCTCTCTCTCTCTCTCTCCATTCATCTCAATCTCTCTCGGCCAGCCCTTCTCTGGACGGTCTGGCAAGACAATCCCCCTCAGCGCTATTTCACACTCATGGTGTTGTTTTTCTCATTGCTCTCTGTGTTCCTCTCCTTTCCCCACCTTTTCGTCCCGTTACTGCACTGACGGGGTCAGATGCTGGCCGGGATGATAGCAGAGCCCGCTTTTCTCTCTGAGTATACTATCTTTGCTCTGGACCATTCAAAACGACCCAAAACGGCCCAGGTAGCCAGTGTGGTGAGTTTGTCCTCACTTCCTGCCTCTTCCTCCTCATCTTTCTCCTCCTCCTCCTCCCACCCTGTTCCTTCCTCCCGTCTCTGCGCCTCTGGGGAATCAGTAGAGGACTGTGGCCCACGTAGGGACTGCTTGTTCCCTGCTCTCTGTCTCCTGTTTCCTTTGGAATTAGCAACAAGAAGGCATCTCATATCTAGGCTAACCCTGCATCTGATGGGAGTTATGGTTTCCATTGTGGGATAGAAGCTTGTGTGCTTTCTGCCGTTTGTTGGTTTATTGTCCTACCTTTCAGTTATTATGATCTGTCACTGAATTCAGTATCATTCCCCTTGTCTTCAGGTATCCTTTAGCTTTTAGTTGCTTGCCTTATAGACCCTCAACATCCTGTTATGTTGCCTGATGGCCTTTGTCCCTTCTCCCGACAAGTCTGTTTATTTGGAGAGTTGAAGTTTTCATTTTATAAGCATTTGGCTGCCTTTTATAAGCAGTTGAAATGTTGAATTTCATGTAACTCTTCCAAGTAAACAAACAGACCAGAGCACCCTTGTAGATGCCCTTGTGGTCAAAAACTAGATGATGTGGAGGAAAACAACATTTGACACAACTTAGGCTTAATCAGTTTTGGTACCAAAAGATTTTTCCAGAAGTTAAGGATCAGGCACTAAACCAGTGGAAGGAAAACATACAGTTTTTACTTTATACAAAGTAATTATTAATGCATACATTCATTTTTCCAACATTTTGTATGTCTGTTTACATGTGTTTGATGTAACATACAGTTCCAGTCAAATGTTTAGACACACTTAAGCATGTCCAAACTTCTGACTGGTACTGTAAATTATAAAATATTTCTGTTTCATTTTTGTTATGGCTACCAACTAACTGCTCAATGTAAAGTGTCTCTGTGTGTTAATACAGTTTATGTAATGTGCATCTTTTTTTAAATTTTGATTTGAAATGCTGATTTAATGTTGTTTAGCCAAACTATTTTAAGCACTGTTATAGGTGTCCAATTATGTGGCTATTTAATATTAGCAACCTGTGTTTGCTAACATGAAATACATTCTTAAATAAATACTGATGTTAATTAATATTAATAAATTATTAATAGGAACCTTGTTATTAAGACCAGTAAGGACATACTGGTAGTGCAAGTAAATGAATGGTCCACTCAATTATTCTGTGAGGCTTGATCCCTGTTGCCTTTTACCTCTTTATTACATCTAGACTAATTATAATTGAAAAAACTGCGCTATACTTTTATTCTGTCGGTATAACCTCTGTTGTACCATCAGTAACAGACTGTAGCGATCAGTGAGTTATTGTTTTATGGTCTGGATACTTTTGGTCATGATCATGATCATGGCTGTCCGGTGATAACCTGCAAATTCCTCAAATCCATCATAATGCCTTTATGATTTTCCATCTACACAAAATGTTAAATCCTCCCTCTGTGGATAGTAATCCCATCCAAACTATCTCATTCATCTTGTCACTTTTTACTTTTTTTTTTTTTTTTTTTTTTTTTGGAGGAACAATCTGTCGTTTGTCATTTTGTCAGAGCTGTATTCAAACAATCTTTTGGTTTTTTTTTAAAAGTATGTTTGTGCTGGTACTTGATACTTGATCAAGGTAGTGATAGTAGTTACCAAGTAACATCATTTTGAATTCAGAACCAGTCTGAATTTGATGAATCATTTGTTGTCTGTGAGAATTAGTATGGGGTAAGTAAAGTGTACTAAATAGAGTTTTTAAAAGTGGCCTCTTATTCCTGTTTATTCAAAAAACCTTGTGAAACTAAAGTAGGCGTTTCATGTAGACTAGGCATGCTGCCTAAATAAAGAGTCCAACCATC
Organism: Euthynnus affinis; assembly: GCA_029490765.1. NCBI lineage: Eukaryota > Metazoa > Chordata > Actinopteri > Scombriformes > Scombridae > Euthynnus > Euthynnus affinis. The sequence goes on along the minus strand of CM055852.1, from coordinate 11,195,638 downwards.
TCTGTCCTCATCAGTATCAACCTTCTAGATGTATCACGTAGCAGTAACATTTGTGTGTCCTTTATGCTCATTTAGCTCTGTTGACACAACACACACTCATTCACAAAGTCAAACAATTGCCTCCAAACCCAATGACATGAAATCATTTGAGTATAGAGTAATTACTAGAATGGCCACTGATGCATAGCAAGCCATACTTCATTGTTTACTTTTCAGAATAGAGCCATTCTTAAACTTTGACAGCAATTAAAACAGATCCTGGAATCGACCCAAAAGCGACTACTATCCTGTTAAGAAAATTTCCGCATGTAACAGAAAAGAAATGTTGAATGTTTTGCAAAGCAACTCAGAGGAAGGAGTAGCTCGGAGCTGGACAAGTGAGAGGAGAAAACTGGCTTACTCTGATCCTGCTTCTAACACGTCAACTAAACCAACTAAGCTGCTAAATGTTCACTTCAATTGTGACTCTCTTGTGCTCTTTTAATACAGCTGCACACGGCACTGCCAAGCATCTTTAATTCAAATACTTGCTCTCCCACTTGAATTTTAACTGTCTGTTTGTTCTGACCTCATGGCTGTTCAATAGAGTATAGTTTTAACCCTTTTTTTGTTTAATGTACTGTAGAGATGCCTTCTTTTTATGTATTTAACCCCTCTGTTTTTTCCAAGTTGCATGAGGGTACCCATTGCCCCTGCATTGCTCCCAGCAATACTAATATTGCTCCCTCCAGAGTAATCAGGGAGTGCCATGCTGGGTGTGGATGACTAACTGGCCCAGGACAAGTCCACCAGGACAGTTTTCCTTTCTCTCATAACATATTTTTGTCTGCAGAGTGCCTCTAAAGGGCCAGCGAGATCTCCCAGAGGTAGCATCAATGGAGATGGAAGTGCTTCTCCTCATGTACGTTAATTCCCAAATCTTCTCTATCATCCTTTTAAATCTTCAATTTATTCTTAAAATGTACTTCCTCACTCATCGAACTTGTTGAACTCCCCAACAGAGAGAGGAGCCACAGTCATTTGCCCAAAAGCTACAGCTGAAAGTTCCCTCCATGGAGTCGTTGATTCGTGTCGGCGCCAGTCGAGCAGAGAACCTGTTCCGTTCTCCCTCTAAAGAAAACCTGGTCCGAAGCTCATCACGAGACTCCCTGACACCTTTGGGGGAAAACGAGGCAGCGGGCACCCTCACGTATGATCCCCCGTCGGATATTGAGAGTGAGGCTGAGGAACCCCCAGGAAATGCAGAGTCCCTTTCCAAAGAGCAGTTGTTACACCGACTGCTTAGAGTGGAGAGGAGCCTCGGGAAGTACAGAGGGAAGTATTCAGAGGTGAGAGTCACACTGAGAATGGTAACAAGTCCAGTGTTGGTGTTTAACACAAAGCCATACAATTATATAACAACTACAGTGATTACAATTTTCTCCCTTTACTTACCTACACTTCTTTACCGCCCAGCTGGTTACTGCGTACCGAACAGTACAACGAGATAAAGAAAAAACACAGGTAATTTCTTCTAATTACCATGTTGGCTAATATTTGGCATGTTGCGACATTTTTTTCATGTTGTTATTTAGGAGTTTTCAGTGTGTAACTGGAAAAACTCATATGTACATTTCTGTTCTCCTTCTCTCAGGTCATCCTCAGTCAGAGTCAAGATAAAGCTCTCCGCAGAATAGGTGAACTACGGGAGGTATGGCTATAATGAGAATGTTGTTAGCTCTATCTCTTTGATGTTCATATTTTGGAAGGGGGATGTCTTATGAGATGTCTTCATCACATAAGATTTAAGATTAAATTATGTATAAACATATTGGATGATCTGTAGGAGCTGCAAATGGACCAGCAGGCCAAGAAACACCTACAGGAAGAATTTGATGCTGCGCTGGAGGAGAAAGACCAGATGATCACTGTTCTCCAAACACAGGTGAGAGTGTATGTGGTTAGATTTAGGAAGCAGCCAAAACTGCAGCAATATCTTTTTTCTTCTTTTTAGCAAAGCATGACTTGACTTTGAAAAGTTGCACTAATTACAATCACAAAACCTTTTGACTTGAGTATGATAATAAACACAAACCACTGACAATTCCTATAAGCATGTACTTATAAACTTAAACTGAACATGACTGTTTAACAAAGACATCGACAAAATTTTTTAACAGGTTGCATTGTTGAAGAAACGAGTCAAGGGGGTCACTGACGGTGCTTTGCCACCTGAGGGTGAGGTCCTTCAGTCTGAAGATGCTGTAGACTCTACCTCTGCCCCACAAAGTCCTTCTAAGGATCAAGGAGTGGAGTCTGATCTCACTGAGGGTGTCCATACTTTTTATATTTATAAAATATATGTATTTATATATTTGCATGTATAATTAAAACAATTAAAACATGATCTGTGTACAAGATTCTAATGAGAGATTCTAGAGTCCTTTCTATTTAGGCAGCTTTAATGTTACTTTTTAACCTGTGCATTTTATTTTCTGGGCAGAAGAGGGCAACAGTGATCCAACCAAACTTATGGAGGCTCTACAGAAGAGAGTGAAAAGGCAGGAAAACCTATTGCACAAGTGCAAAGAAGTGATGCGTACGCACAAGGAGCGGAGCACCCAGCTGGGCAGTGAGAATGAAGCTCTGCAACAGCAGCTGCAGGAGAGGCTGCAGGAGCTGGAGAAGATGAAGGTGAACGGTGATACTGACAACTGTCAACCGTGTTCATACATTAGTATTCAGATATTTTTTACTAAAAGATGTAAAATATAAGAACAGTTTTTAGTAAAATTGATCTGTCAATGTTAGATAATACCTGCTTATACTAAGGAGGGTATTTTCAAAAGTATATATGATTCTCAAATATTTTAAAGCAATTTCCTGGAGACAGCCACTTACTAGAAATTGATGTGGCGGTAAACTGTAATTATAAGGAGGGTTTATTGAAATGGGGCCGGCCTGAGATGCTCTGAGTCACTGAGCAGTGTGTTTAGACTAATTAATGTTATGCTGCAAAATGTCTGCCAGGGACTTTATGGTCCACTGATAATGTGACTCCATTATCTCGTTGACACAGTGGATTGCTGTGGTTCTCAGACCCCGAACATTCAAATTCTCTGGCTACGCTCCAGCATCAGGGTTCATGTCATGTCAGCCTGACATGACTGAACCAGAGTTTTCTTTGATTTCAAAACATTTTGCTTTAATGGTATGACAGGCATGTTTAGCTTGTCCGTAGCTGCTCTGATGTTCTCCAGCGTCTGATAACAAATGTTTATTGTTACAGAGACACTGCAATAATGGAGAGTTTGTCTACGACTGAATGTTGATTGACCCGCTTTCATTTATTGCCATCATTTTTGTGTTGAATCTTCACTCTGTTTGGGGAAAAGGGCCTCCCTTGTGAGAGGAAAAGCAGAGGTTAACAGCCGTTTAGCCCTCTTAAAGAGCATGAAGCCATGCTGGAACTGGTCTGGGCAGTGCTCATCCCCTGATTCAGACAAATAAGTAATAAAACAGGCCATCTGTCTATGATTCCAGACACTCAGCTCAAGGATTTTTGAATTTCTTATTCAGTCTGGTTGACATATTATTGTATGCTGTTGTGGCTTTTTTGTATATTTATGGTGAAATTATAAATATTTCAAATGTATTTTCTTTAAGATAATGTTTGTCAAAGGGCTGTGTAGACACTATTGCTTTGTTGCATACATGGATCAAACAACTGAGAAATAGAGTCAGCCTAGCATTTCTTGTTTAGTAACCAATGGTTACACAGTGGTGGCACAAAGACACAGCCACTACATGCCACTGCTGCTGAACGGGACTGTAATTTGGGTTGACTTGTTGGTTTAGCTGGGCTTCTGTACACTCTCTGGTTATTTGGCTTGTGGGTGAGGCATCCTGGGTGGTGCAGCAAACATCTGATTTTGAAGTTATCTGACCAAAGTATATAATAAGAGTCCAAAAATCTGAAATGGCCCAGCATAAAGCAGGATATATTGCTGTCTTGACGATGTAATTCTGTCAAATGTTGTAGGAGCTGCATACAACAGAAAAGACCAAGTTGATCACTCAGCTGCGCGATGCCAAGAACCTTATTGAACAGTTGGAGCAGGACAAGGTGAGTGAGGTTTTTTTAGGCTTCAATCAATAAGTGTAATCATATAAGGAACAATCACAGTGAAATATAATACCACCAGTTCCTTCAATTTGTGCATTAAAAATACTCTAAATAGAATAGAAATAGTATAAATATATGTTTATCATTGGAGGATGGGTGGGGGTGAATGGTCAGTGACCTCAGGATACCCTTCTACCCTCAGACGGTGGCCTGAGGGTAATTTCTTCCCAACCGCAGCAGGGAGAAAAAGCTGTTACCGGATGGTTGAGATCCTTTGTGATTCTTGTAGGTTTATTCTTTCAGCGCCTCATGTAAATATCCTTTAGGCAGGGCAGATCCTGCATATAGTATGTTCAGTCAAACAAACCAATCTTTGCAGGGCCTTGCAGTCCTGTTCAGTGTTGTTTCTGTACAAGGCAGTGATGCTGCTTGTCAGGACACTCTCAATGATGCAGGAGTAGAAATTCCTCAGTATTCAAGGGGATAACTGGAATTTCCTCAAGTGTCTGAGGTGAAACAGTCTCTTGCCTTTCTCACCACTGAGTCAGTATGCAGTGCCCAGGTCAGGCCCTCTGTGATGTGGACACCAAGGTACTTGAAGCTGTCCACCATCTTCACCGGGGACCTGTTGATATTGGGGGTGTTGTTCCTTCCCTGCTTCTTCCTGCCCATTAGGAAGTCAAGGATCCACATACACAGTGAGGTGTTGAATCCCACAACCTTGAGTTTTGTGACAAGCCTGGAGGGAACTATGGTGTTAAACGCTGAACTTAAGTCAATGAACAATAATCTCATGTAGCTTCTTTCTTGTCCAGGTGAGATAGGGTAGTGTGGAGGATTTGTGCTGTGTTGTCTCTCCACGGTTGGTTGGGATGGAAGGCAAACTGTAGTAGGTCCAGTAGTAGTGTAATGAGGAGTGGAGGTAATCCTTGATCAGCTATTCAAAGCATTTCATCACTACACAGATGAGTGCCACTTGGCACTGGTCATTCAGGCTGGCTGGTCTTTCTTGGGCACAGGAATGACAGTGGACTTCTTGAAGCATGTGGGTATGACAGACTGAATCAGGATCAGGTTGAATATCATTGTGAACACTGGTGCTAGTTGGTCAGCACATAGTTTGAGGATTTGCCCACTAATACCATCTGGTCTTCTGGGATTGCCCTCCTGGATTTGTAGTTCCACTTTCTTCTCATTGTCCCTTTTTGTCTCCTTTACCGCTCTTCTTACATTGTAGGCAGTTGTTTTATAATTGTCCATGTTTCCAGACTGCAGCGCGTGTGTTTATGGCATCCCAGATGGTTCTAGTAATCCATGGTTTCTGGTGGTGGAATGATTTAACTGTAGTTTTGGGTACAGTTAATTCTGTTGTTTCACGAATTAAATCAACCACAGACTCCATTGATGTCATCAGTGACATCGACGGTGGTGTCCTGGAACGTGCTCCAGACCTCATGAAGTGCAGACTGTAGTGTGGCCTCTGATTGGCCTGACCATTTCCTGATGTCTAGCATCACAAGATGGCTGCATGGTCGCTCTTCCTGAATGCAGGTAGCAATTCCACTCTAGCCTTTTTCAAATGGCATTTACAGTGATCCAGAGTGTTTATTCCCCTTGTGGCACAGTCAGTATGTTGATGGAAGTCAGGTTAGGGTTAGCCTGTTTGAAGTCTCCAGCAACAATTTGCAGTCTACAAGCAGTTCAGGTCTTTGTAAAGATCTGACAGAGCAGTCTCTGTTCTTGCCTGTGCTGGGATGTAGACCGCTATGATAATGGCTGACATAAATTCCCACGGTTCAAAGTGAGATCTGCATTTGACTGACAATAACTCCAGATAAGGTGAGCAGGAACGGGATAGCACCTCAGTATTCCCACACCAATTCTTATCCATAAAGCTCAGGCTTCCTCCTTTTTTCTCCTCTGTTCTGTTAGATCGGTATTCAGGAAAAGTTACCTGGGTGAATGACACTGTCTGTTATTCCAGAAGTGTTGGTGAAACAAAGGACATTGCAGTATCCTGTTGGAAATTGATGTGGTAATGGAAGTCATCCAGTTTATCATACAGCGCCTGTTTGTTGGCTTGCAGGATGCATGGTCACATCTTGATTGAAGGTCCTGCAGATTTAGTTGTGTCTGAAAAGTAGGCATGTTTTTACTCAACCACTGAGTAAAGAAGTCAAACACCTTGAAGTCCCATATTGTTTCTCTTAAACTTTGACCCCAGCTCTGCAGGATGGACAGCAGCTCATGAGCTCTCTTTAAGGAATGTTAAAAACCCTAAAATGTCAAAAACAATTACACACATGGGGTTTGACTTGCAGTGTGAAATACAGAGACGTTACTTATCAAAACATCATCAATTTCAATGGAAATCGGTTTTCTCTGACTCAACATTAAAGGTTATTTTTTTCTCATGGGTCACTGGCTTTTAGGGAATGGTCATTGCTGAAACAAAGCGCCAGATGCATGAGACACTGGAAATGAAAGAAGAGGAGATTGCACAGCTACGCTCTAGGCTTCAGCAGGCTACTGCCCAGAAAGAAGAACTACAGGAACAGAAAGAAAAGGCTGAGAAATCAGGTGAGTGGAATCCACTTCTGAAAATGATGGTCAGGAAAAGAAACTTTTTCTGAATATGTTGCTGATGTGTGTTTTGTTTTGTTTTCTTCCTTTGTGGTAGCGTTTGAAGAACTTGAAAGGGCATTGGGTACAGCCCAGAGGGCAGAGGAGGCCCGAAAGCAGCTGCAGGTTCAGCTGGAGGAGCAAGTTAAAGATGTTGAAAGGGCCAGTGAAGAAGAGAGGAAGAGTTTGCAGCAGGAACTCACACGTGTGAAACAGGAGGTTGTCACTATCATGAAGGTCAGGGAATGACTCATGCATTTATTTTCCTTTTGAAGAAGTCATTGGTACCTTAACATAACTGACTTGTGTTACTTTGAACATGAAGTGTTATAATCACTTACGAGAAGCAAATTTAACTCTGACTCTCCAAATGAAGTATTTTCATTAGGAAAAAAATAGAAAAGTGATGTTAATGATATTGCCCAACAGAACTATTCCACTACTCACATGGAACACAGTGCAAGCCAAATTTATTTTTATTCACTTGTAATGTAATTGATGTTGACAATATGTTATGTTAAGTGTCTGGGTACACAGGAAAGCACTAATGTAAATCTCTTTTTTTCTTTTTTTTCTCCTTCTTCTTCTTATTAGAAATCATCAGAGGAAACAGTGGCCAATATGGAAAAAGTCCACAATGAAGCTCTGGCTGCTAAAGAAGAGGAGATGAGTGCCAGAATCAGCAAAGCTGTGGTAGGTGCCAATGCTTCTCATTTATTAAAGTTTGTAACATAATTAAATAAAACAGATGGGAAAACAATGCTTTTGAATCTTGCTTTGACGTGGTTTGGTTGCTTGTGTATTTAGGAGCAATGCAAACAGGAGTTTGCTCAGTTAGCCAAGGAGCGAGAACAGCAGGCTTCTCTGGCTCTGGAGGATAAAGAGTTACAGATAACAGCATTGAAGACAGATGCTGACAATAAAGTGAAAGAGATGCAGCTTGAGCTGGAAGCTGCAAAAACTGTGAGTTTCTTGGTTGTTGTTGTTGTTTCTTTCTTTTCGAGTTTTTACAGTTGCATTGTTTGAATGTAGTTACATTACTAAGGTAGGCTTAAATATTTACTCATGTCCATGTTAACTGACGATAAAAGTAGCACACACACACATAGATAGGAGGAGCAAAATGGCACACTTTCTTAGTTTTATTCAACATGAAGTTGTACACACAGTATGTTTATGTTCTGTTTACTTTAAGAGCATCACGTTCAGGCTGGAAGGCAACCTTCTTTACTTGGTGTTTATGGTGTATGTTTACCTCTTAAAGATATTATTTCTGGATACTTACTTTCTTGCATCACAGCAGCAACAGTAACACATCTTGCAACCATCAAGAAATGAGCAATTCAATAGATAATGTAGAATTTTGAGCAACTGTACATACACTGCAAAGCAGTTTCATATTTATCTGAAATTCACAATGTGTTTCAGAGTTGATCACACCAGATGTGTTTTTATAAGCAATTGTTTTACATGAAACAGAGACAGATACAATGCTCTCACAATGCCTTTTTTATCAAAAGCAACACTGTTATTCAGAAATACCACCCACACAACCATCCCTCCACACCCATGAAGTTTGAAAATGTCTTCATTGTGAACCATTTGTTTTTATAGTTGTCTCTGTATTGTGTGAAACAATTCATTGTTCTGACTTTAAAGGTGTAATGTAAAAACCTGAATGTGTATGTTTACAGAGGACATTGGAGCTAGAGAGCTCTGTGTCCCAAGATGGATCAGAAGTGTCCCATGAACTCTCCAGTCAGTTGGGTGAACTGAAGGATAAACACAAAGAGCAAATCTCTGCCTTAGAGGAAAAGCACCAGGAGCAGCTGGAAAAGCACAAGGGCACCCTAACCCAGCAGCATAATGCTGCTCTTGAGGATCTCAAAGAAAAACACAGAGTTGAAGTGGAGACCCTTCTGAAGGATAAAGAGCTGCAGTTCCAAGCACATGTTGAAGACATGAACCAGAAAACTTTTGAAAAATTGGATGCAAAGCAGGCAGAGCTGGAGGCGCTTTCTTCTGAACTTTCCGAGGCTTTGAAGAGTAAACAGCTTCTGGAGGAGAGGTTGGTGGCAGTTGAAGATGCTCATAGATTAGCTCAACAGGAACATGAGAAGAGGTTTCAGGATCAGGTGGCAAAGCACAATTCAGACATTGCAAATATCAAACAGGAGCATGAGCAGTCACTTGGGGGTATGGAGAAAACTCTGAAGGAGGAACTCAACGCGTTGAAGATTGTTCTGAGGGAAAAGGAAAAGGAAATTAAAGAACTTATCCTTAAAGAAAAAATACTCAAAGACGAATCACATTCCACTCTACAAGAACTGAATGTCAAGGTAAAGGAAATGGAAGAGCTGCAGCAGTCTTTATCACAATCCCAGTTGGAAAGTGGGAGCTTGAAGGAATCTAATCAACAGTTAAGTGAGGTGTCAGAGGATCTTGTTCAATGTAAGAAGGATTTGACAGATTTAGAGCATCAGCTGGAAGTAGCAAAGAGTGATTGTCAACAAAAAGAGGAATCACTTCGAGAACTGGAGCTCCAATTAGAGCAGACTAAAAGGGAACTCTCAGAGCAGGAGAAATCATACACTGCAGAGCTGAACACTAAGCAGGAGGAGCAAACACGCCTCAAGAAACAGCTGGATGATGAAAAAGCTGCCCACGAGAAAAAGATGAAAAACACTAAAACAGAGATGGAAGCTAAGCTGAAGACCCAGGAAACAAAGATGGAAAAGTTCAAACAGAAGGCCAAAGAAATGCAAGAGAATTTTAAGAAAAAGCTTCAGCAGAACGAAGAATCCATGAAGAAGGAACTTGCAAAGAAAGAGACAGAGCTTCAGCAAAAAGAGCAACAAGTTCAAGAGAAAATTCTAGAGATGGCTCAAAAAAGTTCCCAAGGCCTCAGCAGTGCAATGTCAGAGCTGCAGGCCAACCATAAGGAGGAACTGGAGAAACTACATGATAGCCAAAAGCATGAGACTGAGGAGATGGAGCGTCGTTGGCAGGAGAAGTTAGGACAGCAGGAGGAAGAAATGATGGAGAAACACTCACAGATACTACAGGAGAAGGCACAGGAACTGGAAGAACTTTCTCATCAACTTAGCAAAAGCAGAGAGGAGAGTGAACAAATATCAAGTGAAATAAAAGATCTGAAGGAGGAAGTGGTAATTCGAGAAACCACTGTGCAGAAGCTGCAAGAAGAGCTTAATGAAGCAGCAGTTAAGCTCGAAACTTTATCTAAGGGTGAATCTTTGCTCAAAGAGCAAATGGAGTCAGTGGAGAGGAACCTCAGCCAAGCTCTGAATGAGAGAAATTCCCTTCAAGACAAGCTAAACACAACAGAGGAAGAGAGCAGAGAGAAGTTAAAGACTTTGTCAGATAAGTTGGAGGACACAGAGAGGCAGTTTAGAGAACTGGAAAGTTCCAGATGTAAGGAAAGTGTGGACTTGCAGAATAAATTTGAGGAAACTGCAATTCAGCTACAAGCCAAGGAAGCAGAGTTCCAGCAGCAATTAATTATGATCAGCAACCAAATGGAGCATTTCTGTAAGGAAGTTCAATCTAAAGTTGAATGTGGGTCTTCTGAACTCTGTCATAGAGTTGAATATAGAGTTGGAGAGCTAAAAGATAAACTGCTCTGTAATCAGAAAAAGATAGGGCATCTTAAAAACGTCATCCTTACTAAAGAAGATAAAATTTGCACTTTGGAGGAGAATCTCCGCCAGCAGACAGAGGAGAATAAGAATCTATGCATTTCATTAGAACAGATGACAGCTCAGGTAAATGCTCATACGGAGCATATCAAAGCCTTAACACACGAGAAGGAGAATCATTCTCTGTCTATTGACGAAAAAGCTCTGAAAATTGAGGAGCTGAGTGAAGCGAACCGAATCATATCAGAAAGTATGAAAGCGAACAAGTCCCAAATCAGTAACTTGGAAGGTATCATCAGTGACTTGAAAAATCAGCTAACAAGTAGCATAAAAGAGAAGGAGGAAGCCATAAATCAGCTGAACCAGCAGTATGAAGCAAGACAGCAGGCTGTTGCTCAAATGGAAGAGACCATTGAGAGATTAGAGCAGGAGCGAAAGTCTGCTTTAGAGCAGGCAGATGCACTCAGGAACAGCCTGTCTGAGAAAGACAACACTATTATATCTCTACAGACCAGGCTTGAAGACCTGGAACGAGAAATCTCTGAAAAGACTGAAGCTTTGCAAAGGCTGACAGCGAGTTTTGACAATCAGTCCATCAGCAAGTCTGAGATGGACCAGGTACTGAGTGAGAAAGAGCAGAAGGTCAGCGGACTTACTGTGGAGCTTGAGAGTTGCACCAGTCGACTCGGTGAGCTTCAGGAGCAGTTAGCCTTAAAGATAAAAGAGTGTGAACAACTCACAGCTGATCTCAAACAACAACACAGCATCAGGGAGAATGAAAAGAGAGAGTTGGTAGAACAGCTCCAGCAGACTCAGATGCAGTGCACACAGAACGGTAACTTGGAACAAGAGATGGTGGAAAAACTGCACTCTCTTGAGGAAGACAACCAAAAGTGTAAGCACGAGCTGGAAAGTCAACGGGAAGAATTTGAAAGGATGAAAGATGAGATAATTAAGAGCAAGGAGGAGAGCCTGAAGGCAACTGAAGAGAGGTTATCTGCAGAGAGCACCCGCAAAATATCAGAGCTAAAGAAGAAAGCTGAGCAGAAAATAGGTCAGATTAAAAAACAGCTGACCTCACAGGTTGAGGAAAAAGATCAGATGATCAAGACTCTTCAGGCAAGCCTAGAGGAAATCCAGAAAAATGAAACATCCATCAAAGAGAACACAGAAACATTAGAGGGGAAAACAAAAACACTTGAGGAAGGGCTTGTCAAGCTTAAAGAAGAGCAGGAGAAGCAACTTGAACAGATTATGAGTCATGAGAGGCAAGAGAAAGAAAAGTCTTTAGAGGAATTGAAGAACATGTATGAAGAGAAGCTGTCTTCATTTCAGAGAGATGCTGTACATCCAGAGGCACTCAAAGAAAGTGAATCAGCACTACAAGACATTGAGGCAAAGCTGAAAGAAGCAGAAAAGCAGAATGGAAAACTTCTTGAAGAAATAAATCGCTTGAAAGAAAAAATACAAGAGAAGGACGCCCAGCTTGATCAGCATCAAGTTGCTATTAAGCAGGTCCAAAATCCATCAGGGGCTGAGATGAAGGTGGAATGTAGCAGCGCACAGCAAACCAAGAGCATGCTGGAAAATGAGATGGAGAACCACTCACCGATGCAAGAAGCGGATGATGATTCTCTAGAGTCTCTCAAGAATAAACTGAGTCAGATGAAGAATGAGAAGGAAAAAATCCACAAAGATTTCAACAGGTTACAGAAAGACATCCGATCACTGAGGAAAGAGCATGAACAAGACCTGGAATACATGAAGAAAGAGTTGTTAGAAGAGAATGAGAAAAAGCTGAAGTAAGTTTAAATTGTTTTTGATAAAGGAATAAAATGAAGATTGTAAATTATTGTATTATTATTATTATCATTATTGGAATTTCTGTGTGTAGATATTTATACAGGTGCTTGTGGTGTCCATGCTATTTTTACATATTTCCCTCATCTTTTCCAATAGACTGGAGTTGGAGGATGCCGAAATGAAGCACAACTCTGCTATTAAGCAGTTAATGAGGGAGTTCAACACGCAAATGGCTTTGAAAGAGACGGAGCTTGACACAGCAGTGAAGGAGACAATTGGTGAGGCGCAACAAAAATAAATTGCCCATTGATTTAATTAAACTGACAAGATTTACAGTTGAGTTGTGAAGCGTGTGAAATGACTAACTGGAATAATTCACTGATGTTGTGGTGAAATTTTAGCACTCTACAGTCTACTTATGTTTTAGCCACACAACTAACTGCATGCAAATTAAATGGAAAAAAAAAACAAAGTAAATCTAATTGACTTTCATGTACAACAGAAGGGTGGAATAACTACATGGAAACATCATACATTTTTTAATATTGACACAGAGTGGAACAAAATTTAGGGATCATTGCATTTGGAAACAGTGCGTCTTAATTGCCATGTTTCCTTGTTTCCTTCATGGTTAAATCATGTTACATTCCAGATGGGACTTGAGTGAGCGGTTTGGAATATGAATTTGCTCATTTTATGTGCTAACTCTGGCTTCTTTCCCTTTCCTCTGCACAGCGAAGGCCCAGAGTGTAGAAACAGAGCTCATTACTAGCCATCGTGAAGAAGCCAATCAACTGCGGAAGGTTATCGCCCAGAAAGAGGATGATTTGCACAGAACTGTTCAGACATATGAACAAGTTATACAGGTATTGCACAAAGATAAATCTTAAATATATTTTCCCTAAAATAAGGCCCTGTTTTATAGGTTTTGTGTTGAAAGCAGAGTAACCACACCCGTCATTTGGAAGCTATTACGAAACTAGTTGGCAGCTATCTTCCCTGAAAGCAGTGGTTCCCAACCTTTTTTATGTCAGACGTACTGTATACCCCCACAGCCCCGTGAGATGAACTCAAATACCTTTTCTACGTCATGACCTGCCATGTTTCAAATGTGTCTTGAATTTAATTGAAACAGGATATTATTTAACTATTAATGATGATGTTGGATGTTCATTTTTTTTATAAAATTGAACTGTCAGTGTCAGGTCTTAGGTTTGCATTCATACTACCACTTCAAGTGGCAGAAGCTTGATAATTCATTTATCCATTACCATCCAGTTTATCTATATTTATATACAGTCAGTGGTTTAAACCATTTATCCTTTAATTTCAACCATTTATCTCTTACATTTAGACTATTTCAACTGCTTATCCATCATTTCAACCTCTCTCCTCACTTGCCAGCTAGCTTTTACACACTCTCAAGCGCAACATTGTTCAGGTGTTTAATTTTTCTCAGTATGTAGACGCATTTTTCACATGTAAATTTTATTTTATAAAATTCATTGAGCTACTCCACAATGTTTTCACTGATGCCTTGGCAACTGCTGAAGCACTTCCTGGAGTAGAAGTTCCCCCAGCTGGGAATCAGTGGTCTAAAGAACTTGACTGAATTATACATGAATGAAAGCCTACTGAAGGATTATATGAAAAACCTGACCAAATGAATATTGAAGGATAGCCAGTGGCTGGTATAAAGTTGTCTTGTCTCCAAATATAATTAAGGGTGGGAGGTCTGAAGCAAAGGCAGCGACTTGACCGACATTCTTGAGTTGTGATGCTGAGATGAAACATAGGAAATGACTCAGACCTTTTTACTTTCATCAGAATCGAGAGGAGGAGATGGGAGACAGAGTGTGGCAGGTTCAGAAAGAACTGGAGGAGCTGCAAGCAAAGAGCCATGACGCTTCTGAGGTACAAACATTTCTGACCCACTCACTGTACATGTTCAACAGGTCATCAGCCATCTGGTGGTTAATGTCACAACTGGGTGATCTAAAGGAGACACTTTTTCCCACACAGCAGATGTAGAAATGCAAACCTTTAGCTATTAAAGTAAATTATATCCGAGACTGGAGGCTGGTGATTCTGTTGAAGTCATAAGTCACTTCACAATGGCTGCATGAAATAATAATGGTAATAATATTAATAATGGCTGTATGAAATCACATTTTTCAACTCCCTGATGGAAGCAGGAAGTTTTGAATGACAGCCTAATCCACATGCATTTTTTGGTCATCCCATACTGTCCTTTCAGACACCTTACTAAGTGAAAGTTCAAATCCAGGCTAACAGACTTAGCAGTTATCAGTGATCTTTTCCTTTGTCTTGCTTCGTAATTGAAAGATTCCGTCTAAGAGCTCAGGGACAATTTGCTTACATACTTTGCTCTGATCAGTCTTTCACTCCGGTTGTGTGGCTGCTCTCCAAAGCGCGCCGGATGCTGTGAAGCTCGTTTGAATCACTCAGGAATGTTCTCCTCGGAAAACAGAGATTGCGAAGCAGCAGCCAGCCTCAATCCCTGTTCTCAATTATCATTGTACGAGGTGATTCTAGGCCTTAGATTTATACTACAGCAACACTCATATGCAAGATGTGCTCACTGGAAAGGAGCCAGGTAGGACAAAAGTACTCCAGGGAGACATTTTGCCCAGGTGTTGAGGTGCCATGAGACCCCCGTGCTGATTCTTCTACCTTTACACATATCCAGATGCACACAAACACGAAGAATTACGCTGCTCTCTCTGCTGCATTTTTCCCTGGTGAGGTAATAATTTTATGGGTGGATTGTATGGGTTTATGCTCTGGGAGGCCTTTTCCTTACTACGGGCCTCACAAACCATTCTTCATTTAGACAGTGGGTCAGTATGTCTCTCCATAGAGACAGCAGAACAACACTCTCTACAAAAGTTCAAAACCAGTTTAGTCTGACTGCACACAATAAACTGGTCTTGAACACTCCATTAATCGGACTATGCAATTAAAAGATAGGGCTGTTATACTGTAGCTATTGTCAACAAATCACATAAAAAAAACCACCTTTTTTAACACTTTCCAGATTCTTGAAACTGTTCCAAAGCCACTCATTCCTTCTGAAGATGTAATTCTTCAAAACAGGTCAAGAATATATACTGTAATTTTTTTTTTAAACAAAAAAGGCATAATTTCCTAAAATAGCTGGTCACTGAAATTTTATAGCAAATGTTACACAAACAGCATTGAACTGTGTATTTATTTGGGACTATTTTTAGTGGCGAATTAATTTGGACATCTAGTGTCTATTTACAGCAGCAGGATGGTATATATAGGATTGACTCTGTGTGTGTGTTTATGGTAATAAAAGAACAAGTCAACCAGTGCAACAATGTGGCTCATTAATGTATTTTTTGTAGTTTTTAAATGTATTTTTTATGCTGTAATTGACTGTATATATTATTGGTTTTACTGTTATTACACAAACATCTATCCTAATATGCAATATTTTCCATTTTATTCTTTTTTTGGGCGGCTCAGATGACCACAGAAGAACTACAGGTATGTTTATTGATTAGCTTCACAGGTTTCAACGTTATGTATTGTCATTCAGATCATGCAAGCTTTGAATTACCACTGTAAAACAATTGTTTGACTGAGAAAACGGGCATCATCGATAGGCAGACTGTAAGAACACATGATGTTTGTGCATCACATTCATTACTGAACCTTCTAGTTCTCACAACTTCCGTCCTCTCATACTTCTCTACCTCAGGCTCAGCTTGCCGAGAAGACAACTTTGCTGAGTGAGGCTCGGCTGAAGGAGCAGGGGTTTGTTGAAAGAGTAAGTTTGCTCTTCAGAGGGACAAGTGAACAGCAAATCCCATCCAACGTATTCCCAGGGTCCCGTGGCCTCTAGCAAAAGGAGCTACTGCTCTCCTGCTGCATCAACTTAATTACACAGCACATCTGTTTACATTTGGTTTAACCCTATAAACGCTCAGAGCAACACACCTCCCACAGTTTCACTCACATAGT
This sequence comes from Euthynnus affinis, assembly GCA_029490765.1. Lineage (NCBI taxonomy): Eukaryota > Metazoa > Chordata > Actinopteri > Scombriformes > Scombridae > Euthynnus > Euthynnus affinis. Next base: position 11,179,441 of record CM055852.1, on the reverse strand, counting down.
CATTCTCACAAACATCCCCCAAGGATCACCAACAAGATGCTGTGCTTATATCCCATGTAACAATTAGGCTAATGCATAGAATTAACCCTCTAGGGTCAAATGCTTTTTTATTATTAATCTGTGTATGCTTGTTTGTTTTTCCACGGTAGATTCACTCGCTGGAGGACAAGATTAAATTTTTACACCGAAGCACTGTTGTAACGCATCTTGGGAGCACATTCAAAGGTAATGTTAACACCATGAATCAATTAGTTCTGCTTTTTGAGCCAATTTCCTTTTCAGATCAGCACAATAAAGATGCCATGCATAATGCTTTAACATAGTACAATATTATGGAGAACTGTAACATGTGTAAGATAAATTACCTAACTTTTTTATTATAATAAGGATATAATAAGGATTTTTAACACATAACATATAATTACATGTCGTAATAAAACTTTTATAGTGTGTGTGCAATTATATCCCAAGAGCCTAGCTCCTCCGTAGGATCTGTAGTGTTTTGACACACTACCATTTATCTGCCAGCGCCCACATCACTTCACGGATCAGAGATGGGACAGGAGATGCAGAAACTGAGTAGTGTGTTACGGCATGTGTGTGTGGTCTGGTTTAACTATGCTTTTGAGGACATTATGGCCAACCCTAAGCGTGATTTTTAGCCTTACTGGTTAAGATCGGAGCTGCGGTTATAATTAGGGTTTGGTTAAGGTTAGCGTAAGGGTTAGGGTTAGACATATAACGGTTCTGGTTAAGGCTAGGCTAAGCCTCTAGGGACTGATTGTAAGTCAATGCAGTATTCTCAAGTATACCATAAACTGAACACGGTATGTGTGTGTGAGAGAGGATTTAGAGAGATTGAATGAATTCTACCCTCTTCTTAGACCTTCCCTGCTGGTGTAATAAAGAGAATCTGCTGTCAGAAGGGGAGCGGTGAAGAAGCCATCCTTGGATTTAATGGGTTTTGCAGACTGTGTTCTTAAGGTTTCCCACACAGGACCTTGCAGCACACGGACTCTTACTTCTGGAATCCTTTACTTCCAGTTCAGATATTATATCAGAGCTGCCTACTCTGTCCCGTATTTCATTTGCAATACAGTACTTAATGTTGAAAGCGCGTCATTCTCATTATGAATCTGTTGATCCGATTTAAACTGTCTAGAGCTGTTTTTTCAGGTAGAGAGGCTGCTGATATCTGGTTTCAGGTTTGAAGCTCTGTGATCAGTGGGACGAAAGACTCAGCTGGGACAATGTAGGGTCAGGAGGACAAAGGCTATGGGATTTATTGGTCACCCATTACTTCACGCCAGAGATCAAAGAGTTGTTTGCACTTCTCTATCACCTTTTCCTGTCCTTTTAATCGCACAGTCTGTCCCAGCACATGCAAAGACATTTGGTATCGTCTGAATGATTATTCCAGAAAGGCAGAGAGCAAGTGGGTGTTCAGTAGATTGTTCCATATTAAAAATCTGATGGAGATATTTCAGTGGGAGAATCAGCAGCATTTGTGTTAGCAGCCCTTTCCACGTAGTAACACAGTTTGCCATTCATAGATTTTAGAGGGCTAATGGTATAGCTTTTGGCGGAGAATTAAGACACTCATTCTTAGACTCTTGCTGTATTAAAGTGTTCATGCTGAGCCTCACCATTCTTTCCCATGCTTATAGTTTGTGTTTAATTTGCACCCATACCGCTGTGGAAAGTGTTTCTGTATTTTACAAACCAAATTTCTAATGCTTTCAGACCAGCATCCTGATTTAGATCTTATTGCAGCGTGACAGCTGATGATTACAGTCTTAGTCAAGAATGCATTATAGTGTGACTGACCAGGTCTCCCAGCTTAAAGTTCATGTAAAGCAATAATAAATATGTGTTCTGGGTTTGTCAGACCACAGAAAAATGTGTAATTAACCACCTAACCAAATTTATCCACTGAAGGCGCTGAAAGAATGGCCCAACTGAACAGTCTCTGAGTTAACAAGGCTCCTACCAAACTCTCGTATAAAAATACACAATTTAAAATAGGCCTTGTTTGTAGGTGTAAGTCAAGCAACATGGACGATATAATAAAAATAAAGTAACATTAGGAGCCGCTGTTTAATTCGGTACGTATTTCTACCCGTCCTCCCAGTTGAACAGCCGGTGCTGAAGCTGAAGCTGCTGGCAGCTCCACCCGTCAACAGAAGCTTCAGCTGGGTTTAAAATAACTCCTTGAACGCCAACATTGACTGAAAATAGGCCCCATTCACCAGTAACAGCAGATTATCCAAAATGAATCCCAGTTGTCTCCGATGAAAGTTTGTAAAACTACCCAGTGTAAAAATAAGTCACTACAAGCATGTGCGCTCTAGTGTTTATATAGGTGGTGAGGGCTCATGCTAGTAACCTGTAACCAGTCTTTTCACATGTTTTCAGCAATTCTTCTCTAACATGTATAACATGTTTTAAAAGAAATCTCTGATTTTCTTTTACACAGACTTTCATTAAATAGCTTTGTTTGCTTGTTTTTCACAGATCCTGGTTTCACTGATTCTCTCTCAGAAGCCACTGAGATGGAGTATCTAAGGAAGGTCTTGTTTGAGTACATGATGGGACGGGAAACAAAAGTATGCTTTTTTCTTACATTATTATATACAGAAAATATTGATTGTTCATATGATTTGATTTTCAATTTTTTCCTATTTTCTGTCTCAGTCTTGATAAATTATCGATGGACTGTGAAAACACCAGGGACAATGATGGCAATAAGTTTGTGACTTGATATGTTAAATTTGATATATATATATACCTTGATATATATATATATATATATATATATATATATATATATATATATATATATATATATATATATATATATATATATATATATATATATATATATATATATATATATATGTATATGTATATGTATATGTATATATATGTATATATATGTATATGTATATATATATATATATATATATATATATATATGTATATGTATATGTATATGTATATATATGTATATATATATATATATATATATATATATATATATATATGTATATATATATATGTATATATATATATGTATATATATATGTATGTATATGTATATATATATGTATATATATGTTCTGATTATCGTGTGTGTGTGTGTGTGTGTGTGTGTGTGTGTGTGTGTGTGTGTGTGTTGAAAATCATATGTTCAAGTTCCTCCTTTTTTTAAATGCAAAATCAAATTTATTAATTTATTTTTGTGTCTCACTCTCAGACGATGGCCAAAGTGATTACCTCCATGCTCAAGTTTCCTCCAGACCAAGCACAAAAAGTTTTGGACAAAGAAGATTCAAAAACAATTGTAAGCATCTGCTCACTCACTAAAGTCAGCTCAGTCCTCTTGCAGTTAAAATGTACAAGAAAATGTAGTTGATAATTGAATAGATATTGACATGTAACTCATATATTTGCTCTGATTTGATTAATAAAAACACTGACAGTGCCTTGAAATTGACTGTAGGCATACATGTCCTGTTTGAATGATCCATATATCACACATTGTGACATGTGATAAGGAAGTATTATATTAATTTGAATGAATTTTACATTTGTCTCTCCACAGCCTTGGTTACGATGAGTTTCTGAATGGTACTTTGAGATGAAAATAACGTTGCTACTGCTGCTACTACTGCTGCTGAAGGGGAAGACTGCCATGGATTTGATCAAGCCCTTCTCTCTGCATTTCTTGTCATTTTATGTTTATGTGTGAATGAGTGTATGGGCACGCACTTGGGTTTAAAGTGCGTGATGTGTGTATGGTGCAATATGTGTGACTATATCTCAAGGTATGAGGGAATAGAGTAAATGCCAGAAACAGAAAAAATCTTCCATAAATCCTGTTTTACATTGAAATTAAGTTTGTTCATTTATATGTTTTTAGATGAAGATAAATGGGTTTCTTTTATTTTAGAATGTGTTTATACAGATTGGTGTGTGCAATAAATTATATCATTATCACGTATTGATGTTGACGGCCAGTTGATTTATAGGTTTTCTGTGTTGTGCTGTTGTCTAAATCACTTCCTCTGTAAAACTGTAAACGACCCTTTAACTGTGCACTCGCACCACGTTAAGATACTGGCCTCTGGACCTTGTTTGTTTAACTGCTTTTCTATGCTTTATATTTGGTCACGGACACTGACATAGAAACCCCAAAACACCAAACTGTAAATTGTACTATGATAATTAAAACTGTACTATAGGGCACTATATGACGTGCTATACATTTTCAGAGTAACAAATTAAATCCTATTTACAGAACATATTTTGTCACTCTTTTATCTTTACTGTCATACAGTCTCTTTTATGCTAAATCCGATTGCTTATCTCATTATTTGTATTTACATTGTTTATCCTGCCCAGCAGAGATTAACATGTGATAGCAACCTCTTGTAATAGATATGTGGAATGCAGACATCACAACAAACCCGGATGTGTAAGATGCTGTTGTGAGGTGGTCACATACTTTAAGAGTGACCTTTATTTCAACCCACTTCAACAAAGATGTATTTTTTTTCCATTTAAAGACCTTTATTAATCTATAGACCCCTCATTTTATCAAAATTGTAGAAAATTTTATTGGTCAAGTATGTCGACACATGCAAGAAATTTGACTCCAGTTCATAGCCTCCCTCATTATACTCACACATTCTGCAGAGAACAAAATTTTCCAAGAGGGTATAAATGCAGACATACGCCTTTTATAGCTAGTCTATAATACAAGCAAGAACTGGACAACTTACTCTACAGGTCAGATTGTTAGTAAATGTGGTACAGATAGTGCAAAGACTACTGGAATAAATATTGTGCTGATAATAAATCACTATATACGGAGATTATGTAGATAGATTGTACAAATATTGCAAGTATATATTTTGTACAGTATACAGGCTGACTAGAGTTGCATATAACTGTGTATATTTCACTATAACACACTGATCAGGAACCTTGTGAGTTGTAATAAGACTGGGGGTTTGCCGGATTTAAACCTTTATTCAGCAAGCTCTCTTTTTCAAGGACACCCTGATTACAATACGAATGTAAAATATAAGAAATAATAAAAGCAGTAAAACAATATGAGAAATATTAAGACAATAAAAGCAATATATGCACAAAAAGTTGAAGCTCAATTAAAACACACATTCTCACTGCCCTGTGTCAGCAAAAAAAGAGAGTTGAATTTTTTTTTTAAAAAAGGATTAGCTCATCAAACTTTACTATCTTCTGCAAGTTGTTCCACTTGTGTGGCGCATACCATTTAAAAGCCAATTTCCCAGTGCCAGTGCTAACATTCTGATTTTCAAGGACTAAATAGTCTTGGGACCTAGTGCAGTGTGAAATTGAACAGAAATTACTAAGACATGTCAGGTTCCCAGGAAGTTTGCCAAGGAGAACTTAATATGTATAAATAGAAAGCAGTACTCTCATTGCCAATGACTGCCACCCAACTTTCTGATATAGAATACAAGAGTTGTAAAGCATCCCCAGTTATAAACCTTAGGGCACAATGATACACTGCATTGAGGTTTAAGAGTAGAAGCAGGAGAGTGCTTATATATTACATCACCGTCATCCAGAACTGATAAAAAAAGGTTGACTGAATAATTTGTTTTATATTTTTCTTGGTAAAATCAATACCAATAACATTATTTTTTATAAAAGAATGCCATTTTTGTTCTTCAGGAGTACAACTCGTCATCTACCCAGAAACCAAGGTATTTATAAAAGGATACTCTTTCAAACAGTGTTATATATATTTCAACAATTAACAAATGAGCAAAGCAGAAAAATCCTAGTTCTGCAAAAGAAAGTGTCAATTTCTTGCAAACATTGGATCATTTTATATCTTCAAGATTCTAAAAAAAATCCAATTAAACAAGGAAAAAATCTTTGATGAAATTGGTCACAATATATAAAACTGGTTGCTGTGAGATTTGTCTCAAGAGTTTTCAGTGATTTTCATTTTGTAAAATTTTGCAACAAAATGTTTCTTACTATAAAAGCTGCAATTAATTCATTAGAAATACTCTCCTACATTTTCTCTTTGTGCTAACTTAAAGAAGTCGCTCTGTTCCTGAGGTCTGGTACTGATTTCCACTGTAATTTCAGATTTTGAATGAATACTCATCTATTGAATTATATCCTCTGATGTGAAAATGTTGATGTAACACTGCTCATCATCAGTGGGAAACGTTAGAGGGCAGCAGTGCGCCCTCGTCGCTCAGCTTTACTGAACTGATCCCCCCAAAGCTCAGGAGTGAAATGTGATGCTTTGCGCCTCAAAACCATCCGCGTTTCTTCATGACTGCGTTACCGTCGTCATTGCAACAGAGTACAACCACATTTTCCGGTTTCACCGTTCACAGTAAAACACTCCGAGCTCAGTGAGCTGCTGCAGCCATTTCCACCAACACTGCTGCTTTTATTTGAGTACAGCTTGTTGTAGTTTCTGTTACATCCAGGATAGCTGATGTTAACTTACCGCAGCTGACCGCATTTATCTCCACGACAGGGAGCCTGCGAGCAACAACTTTCTCAGATTGACACAGAATGGAGAGAAGCTGACGCACCGTTATTTACCGGACCGTTAACTTTCCTCTTCAAGCTTTTCCCCATGCCATCAGAGCCTACCTGCTGTGCCAGACCAGGACCGTTTACTGAAATATAGTTTTTTTCAACTGTTTGACCCCTGAAGATCTGACAAATCCTGCTTATTGTCTTTTTTCTTTCTTTCTGGACACTTTAACCGCGTTATTACGCATGATGCGTAAAGGGATGGCTCCTCTTCGCAGACAAAAAACGGGAGTACAACATGTTTTTTATGTCTATCTCTCCATTTCAGTGGTTTATTCTTACAATATAGACTTAGAACATCCTTTGGTGTTCCGCGGACCAAATTCTAGTTTTTTTGGCTACTCTGTGCTGGAGCATTATCATGACAACACACGCTGGTGAGTCTCATGTTTTACTGTTCCTGGAAATGCTGCTGTTTGCTTGTCAATGATGCAATGAATTCGTACTTTTAAACAAATGTTTAAATGTCTCTAGAGTTCAGGCTGCATCCACACCCAATACAAACAAAAAAAAATGAATGCGTAATGTGCTCTGTTTGTGCTCTAACATTTTTTTCTTTCTGATTCTGATTTTTCATGTAAATGCTGCAGACAGATTGGAGATAATTTATGGTGTTTGGAGGGTGAAAACACCCACTATGTCCCATCCTCTCCCTTCTCTTAATGTCTGCAGGATAATAGTAGGGGGTCCTAAGGCAAACTCTACCTTCAGTAGCTCTGTCCATTCTCCTGGAGCTGTGTATAAGTGTCGAGTTCACAACAACCCAGAGCGCCGCTGCACAGAGATAGACCTGGGAAGAGGTCAGTCACTGCCTGCTGCATCAACACAAGAGCCTATAATGACATCCAGCTAACTGTAGCCTCAGGACAACACATAAACCCACACACAAGATGTAGAAATTAACACTCACGTCACAGGAAAGTTCACTATCTGGTGCTTCAGTCCACACACACACACACACACACACACACACACACACACACACACACACACACACACACACATACATATGCAGCTTTTTCTTGTCCATGCTCTGCATGAACTCCCCCAAGCATCTGTTTTGTTTTATGAGAATAATACAGCCTTATACTAGTCTTAGTGGAAGAGTTGTTGCACTAGAGAAGCACAGAACCTGGTAGGCTATATGGAGACATGCACAAGACAACAGGATTCTGTGAGCAGAGGTCCATAAATATTTTGATACATATGATTTATGCTTCTGCTAATATTTTCCAAGCACACAAGCCAAAAAGTAGAGCTTCCACCCCCACGAACCGGGCTCTGTTCTTGTGGTCAAGAAAGCCGGGGTGCACGCATGGCTTTAATGTTAACCCTGTGCTCAGTCAATGTGTCACCAAAAAAAAAAAAAAAATCCCAGACATTATCAAAGTGAGCGTGTGCTGCGCTCAGTGAGGCACATGGGCCAGAGGAGCTGATGGGCCTCAGGGAACCCAAACACACTGACACAGAGAAACACTCTCATCTACATGCCATTGTGCTGAATCAATTGTCTTGAGGGAGAAGTAGAATAAAACTTGGAGAAGTGAACAACTTAGTGAAATAATGGTCTATTATTTAAGATTTGCACTTTGAAAAGAAAAAAATGTCCCACGGATCCGATTCTTTTTCATTTTCTTTATTTTCCCAATGATCTATATTTATGTTGTACATAATGTGCTAGAAAATACACTAGTAAAGAGTAAAGCTATACTCTATTTGTAGTAAACACTTTTAATATGAAGCTGTGCATATACGTGGTTATATAATGTATATCTCTCTATAGATCTGCCTTCAATCTTCCTCTGTCTCGAAGTCTGGTATCCGGTACCCTCTTCATGTTTAGAATAGGTGTGATAACTTAATGATAGTGGATATAAATATCCTTGCATGAGAAGTCGCTCTTCAGAATGTCAAAAATGGGTTTGTTGTTATTCAGAAACAATCTTTCCATTACATAAATTGTCACTGATGAGTTTATTTTTAAAATGTCCCTCAAAGTACATATCTTGGTCACATTGTCTAAAAAAACATTTTGAAGAGATCTATGTCAAAATTTGTGTCTGTGTTATATACTTATGTAGAAGTAAAATATCGGCCCATATACGGTAGGCTATTGTTTTCAGACGTTTAAAACTCTGAAATATTGTTAAATAATATTGGTCTCCCTATGTAAAGGTTGCTTACAGCTTTGAACAGAGCAGCTGTGCAGTTACCCATAAATAGCTGTTGTGCAATACTTGAGATAACTACAAAATGTAGACAAACAATTCTCTATTTTTAGTTTTATGGTTTCTGTTTGCCAAATGGTCAACTGAGTAAATATCACTTGCACATTCAGCAGAAATAGAATAATAAAACCCAGGGTCGAAAAAGCTGACAATGGCTGACAAGTAACAAGTTACATACTCCAAGACATCCTCTGTCCTTATGACTCAACGTCTACAAACTGCTCTCATTGTCTTTCAGGAAACAAGCAGAGAGAGTCGTGTGGGAAGACGTGCCAAGGCGACAGAGATGATGAGTGGATGGGGGTCAGCCTGGCCCGCCAGGACAGAGCTGACGGCAAAATACTGGTGAGTTCAGGGACACAACGTGCCACAGTCACTTCAGCAAATTGTTTAATGCGAACCATGTACTCTCGTAAAAACAGACCTGATTATACCAACATCATTGTTACAAATGTCTTACCATGAACCACACAGTTAAACCGCAGCTGGTCTCAACATTACAGCCAAGCCTGTCCTTCCTTTCTGTGTTACATGCTTACATTCTAGTGAAACCAGGCTTTGAAATTGCGTAAAAAACTGAACTTAAAATTGTGATTTTGAATTATTAGTTTTTGCATAGTCAAAGCTGGAGTAGCTACTAAAGTAAGACAGATTTGGAAACTGCTGTGTGGTTACATAATACTGTGACATTTACCTCGTGTCTGGAGCTGGAAGAGTCAGTGGAACAGGGTTTGTCAAAAGTAGATTGTTGTTTATGAAAAATGAGAGAAGGGTTGAGAGAAATCAGAACTAGTGGTGCTAATCCCAGAGGTACTCACCTGGCTGTTTGCACAGAGATCATAGGGCATCTGGCAGAGTTTGTTTAGGCTTCAGCCCCTCTGCGGTGGTCCTGTCCAAGGGCAGCCTTTCATTAAATGTTAACCTCCGTCTCTTGCGGGTTACCAGCCGGCTTGCAGATCAGTCTGAAAGGGACCTATGTACTCTTAATATCCTTCTTAGCCGCACATATATACTTAAAACACTCATGACAGGTGTGAATGTGCTTGAGTACCTGTCACTGGTTTACCTCCTCTTCTGGGAGTTAGAAAAATCACAAGAATTCTTCTCTCTGACGATGTCCTGATAACTTTTTGGCCTGTTAAACCTCTATTCCTCTCAATGTATTTGTCTTTGGTCCATTTTTTTTATATCTTCGAGGAATGTATTGGCATGATTTTCAAACCATTATCCTTGGCTTTACTCGTTAGCCCATCAAAATTTGAGGACTTCTTGGAGTTGTCAGCCTTGGGGAATTTGAGCGAGGGGTTGTATAACGACAAGCTTTTAGCTGCAGACTCTTTGGCTGTCCAGACAAGAGTACGATAAAAGAAAGGTGACTTTCAAGAGCCACGTGTTACTGTGCCTATTCAAAGATGCTTTTTTTTTCTCTTCTTCTTCTTTTTTGTATCTCATCTGAATGGACTCACATTTCTGTGCAACAGAAGGGAAACGGCTGCTTGGCAGATGTGTACAGTGGTGATTTCATCTGTACTTTCAGTGGAGGCCTTGTTTGTGACCAGCGGACTCTTTAACTGAACAGAAACATGACAACAGCACAGACTCCAACCATAAAATACTCCTTTGCTGCTTCGGCAGAACTTGTCAGCCGCTGCAAGAGCTCCTTTTTCCCTTTCTCTATATTTTGTCAGCTGATTGATCTTTTTCTTTTTTAAGAATCTGCTTCTACTCAAGGGGGAGAGTTCATGCTGGTATTGCTACTACTGTTGGCCAAGCTTTCCTTTGGAACACAAGTGTTTCTCAACTAGCGTCTTGCTTCCAGACAGTCATCTGACGCTCTGTGTGTGCCCACAATGTGTTGAGCTCTTATATTCATTTAGATTGGCTCTATGTGTGTGTGTGTGTGTGTCTGTGTGTATTGGGGGGGTTGCTGAAGGAGTTAAACAGTGTGAGGGGAAATGAACTGAATTTTGTCTTCAGAGAAGCGACAGCAATTGTCCCCTGAGCCACAGAAGCCCCACCACCACCCCCCCTGGGGTACTAAATTATTACCACATTCATGATTTGTGCAGGGTCTGAAATCTACTCTATAGTTCCTTGTTTGCTTACTGATTTTTGGAATGGCAAAATGTTGTTTTGAGTGTTACCGTCAGTTTTAGAAACTCAATGTACTCAATGTTTTAGCAGCAACATTATAAAGGAACTGTTTGTTTATTTGTCTTTTGATCAATGTCTGCAATGGTTGCTAAATCTTGTGTGCAGTGTGAACTTTTGACTTCTCCAGTTGCCTGTAAAGCCGTGAAAAGCTGTTTTGAAAAGTTAAAAACACAAAATGAAGGTGCTGATAATATGAGACCTCTCGTCTCGCTGCAATATTTAATGCTGTTTGGGAAAACGCAGATCTCAAGCTGCATCTGAGATATTCACACCACAGACCATAGCTGTTATGGTCAGGAAGGGTTATGGATGGGCTTTAATTCCCCCTCTCATTGACTATCGTTTGACAGCCATAGAGACGCGCTGACTCCAGCCCAGCAAGAGAGGGGCTTAAACAACCAGCATGGTGGAGGAACGCCTGGAGTCTGAAGTGTCTGAATTTGTTTGCTGTTTTTCTTGCAGGCTTGTGCTCACCGCTGGAAAAACGTCTACTACAACTCAGAGCATATCCTTCCACACGGATACTGCTCCATCATCTCTTCAACTCTGCAGGGCAGGACGCAGCCGCTCATCCCTTGTTATGAAGGTACAGTAGAGCCAAAGCACAGGGCAAACATTTAACCCTTCCCTCAGTTTTACCTATATTAACCCAATGTAGGCAATAGAAAATATGCAGTGTTAAGGGTGAGAAAGCTTCTTGGCTCAGTCCAGAGATTCCCAGCCTTTTTTGGCATGTGACCCAGAAAGTTTAGTTGTCACCCCACATTGCAGATTATGGCTTTAAGAGGTGTTTTTGTTAGCACGTAGAGTCCGAGCATATAGTCTGTGTTATGTTGAGAAATTTAACTAACTGTCCCCAAGCTATAGCTTCAAATTTATCATACAGACATGACATAATGTTATGAACCTGAAATATATATATATTTTTCTTTTTTTTTACCCTTAATCATCTTGTGAACCCTCAGAATTCACAAGATATCTTTTCACCCTTTTTTGTGGTTATATTTTGTCACGGCACGTGATTTCTGCACCATCAGTCACGGAGGCCCACAACTGCTCCCAGCCTTTACTTGGTGTTCTGGCACTGAAGACAAGTAGCAGGAGAGCCTTGAAGTGTGATCTCCCTTTTTCAGTCCAACACAAGTACTTTGGCAAGACCCCACACCTACTTTTTTGAAGGACTCAGAAGTTTGTTATTTTAAAAGTTAAATATGTGACGCACTGAGCACTTGTCCAATGGAGAAGGAGCATTTGTATTCCCCGTCCACCTTTTAGCAAAGAAAAACATTCTTATAAAGGTATAATTATGAGGGCAGCTGATGTTGCAACAGGGATTTTGTCCTAAATCAGGAAAGGTTTTCTTGCAAGATAGAGGAATTGTTTGATTCTGTTTCTGATTGTAGTAAATCAAATCCATTCATACTGCAGGTTGTTTTCCTTTGTGCACCCTTTACGGCACTAAAAATCAAATTCCATTTGAAAAATAATGTACTGTGTAATATTTCAAGCTGACTCATGCAAATGTGTTCTTCGTGTGTTTTGATATGTGACTCAGAACTATTTATCAAAGGCTGTTTTACACCTTAATTGTGCTCCCAGGTCAGGATTTCACTTCCTTCCGTAACTCTTGTTGCCAGCGGTTGTAGAGAAGCCAGACTTGACTTTGCATTGGACCATATTTACAGTGCATTTTGTGCCGATCCAAGCTCAATATTTTTGTAACCTGAGAGCTCTGTGTCCCCCTTTAAGTAAGAGGTTGAATGTGGTGTTTGCGCCCCTTTTCTCGATCTGCTTTCTGCCCCCAGATTCCTCTTGGATGGGACTGGGACTTTGACTAGCTCCATATGGAATGCAGGAAAAACTCCAGTAAATGCTGGCTCAAGCACATAGTGAAATCATTTGTGGTTTGTTTTTTCTTACAGACTATAAGCAGAAGTATGGGGAAGAGCACGGCTCGTGCCAAGCTGGGATAGCGGGAGTTTTTACAGAGGTCAGTAACAGCGCTTGTTCGTCTTCTTAATCCATGTAATACTCTGTTTCAGATAGTAGTTTGTTGTCATCCAAACTCTTGATGCTCACACAGCTTTTCAACAGCATCTTCAGCCAAATAGCCATCAGTTCACTCTTTGGTAAACTGAGCAGTTGAATCACTTCTTCTCCACATCTCATCTTAAAAAAATGTGTTCTTTTAGTTTTCATGTTGCTTACTAAAGACATTATTAGTCATTCTTTGTTCTTGTTTCTTTTTTCTTGGAGGACTCATTCAACTTTTTGTTGACTTTGACTCTCCGGGATTCTGAGGACAGTTAGCAGAAACTTTATATATTTGGAGTCAAGGGGGATTTTTTCCCCCCAAGTTTTTATAGATGTCAAATGATGTGGAAAATCTAGATTCTACAGTGAGAAATACACAAATATTTATATGGAAGCAACCAGCACTCTGCTGACTAACTCCTGATAACTGTAAGCTTATGTTTCCATAGCAGATAGGAAACGCTGCAGCGGCCTTGCTTGACCTCTGGTGTGGTTCCACAAGATAAAGCATTAAAGAAAACACACTTTTCCCTTCATCTATATAGCTCAGGATGCATTCTGTATTAACAGATGACATCAGCCTTGGTTGCACAATACCTTTTTGTATCTTACAAAACCCCATTGACTCTCACATGTATTTGCCTGTAAGCAGCCAAAGGTGGTGAGAGGAAGGTCACATAGATTTAACTTTTAAAAGCATTTTGTGAAAATATAGTTTGACAGGAAAAAATGTACATAAGCGGAATAAATTACAAATTTAAAACTGACCAGTTTAGACATTTTGTTTTCTATACATTAGCAATATAATTCTTTCCTGATGTTGCCCACCAGCGACATGTTCAGTAAAAGGTCCTTTTCAAGTCTCAAATTACAGTCACGCTCAATTTGGGACATACAGTAAAGTACAGTAGACTGCAGAGTAACTTAAATGTGTCCTCAGAGCACAGTTAGGCCCTTAGGTAGCACCAAATCTAGTATTCTAGATTTGAGAGAAAGATCCTAATGGAAAGAGCATTTTCTCTTTATTTTATCTCTGCTAAATAACATTTTTTAGCTCTCCTGCTGGACGACAGTATCACAAGCACACTCAGTAACAAACATAGAGCATGCTTAATTGTTCACACATGCTGCTTTGGTTTTTAAAATAAGGTTGTCCTTTACTAAAATGGGATAATTTCACATGATCTGCCTGCTAACGTGTTAAATATGTCACTACACATTCTTTGATGTGAATGTTTCCACACAGTGTGAAAGAGCCTTTAAAAATCTTGGTCATGGCTGTCATAAACACTCAGGCTTACAGCAGTGTACATGTAGTTTCATAATTTTATTACATAAAACAATAAAAAAAACACAAAATATTTACTGAAAAGAAAAGCTCAGGTGAGGAGCTTTCAAATGGAACATCACTGAATGTTATTATGCTTAATAGGTTTTTCTCCTCATCATGTGGAACCTGTGTCTATAAAAAACAACAAAAGCTGAGAGAGAATACTTTTGATTTCAGGAAAAACTCTGATAAATTCCACAATAAAACCCACTGTTACAAAACCAAAGAGAAATCATCAAACACACTTTTTTTCACAGACTCAGTGTTGATCTGTTAAAGCATTTGAATGACCCCCCCTCTGAAAGAATGTGAGGAATTTAAAGAAAAGATGTCCAACTGTTAAACCTTATCCTTGTCTGAACCAGGGTCCATATGCCTGGTGGTGCCCAGATGTGTGAAAGATCTGTGAGGTGCTCATTGTGTTGTTTAGTTTGTTTGTATGAAGGAAGTGGAGAAACAGATTTGGATCATGTCGGATTTGACTTAGATGACAGATTGGACTTAGATGATGAGAAATGATACAGTGCTTGTTTGGGAAGGTATGTGTAGTCGAAACAGAACATCTTTGCACTTAAATGTGTTGCTCTGGTTCCTGTAATAGCTTTGGACCATCACAACAAGAACCTGTGAACAACTCATTTTATAGCTGTCAATTTCACTTGGGCTCTGGATTCCTCATCACATCAAAGGAGTCAACTTCAGCTGGCATGCCATCTGGTTGTGTGGTTAACAGCAGATAGCACACAACACTCTGTGGCCTTTGGTTAACCAAAAGTTCACCCAGCAGCTCTTTTTCTTCCCCTTTTTTTCCTCAGCAGGCTATGATAGTGCAGATAGAAGGTGAATCACAATCCCAGTTATGTGAATTATCTGAATGAATGCGGGGGTTTAATTTTTCAGGAGCTGGTGGTGATGGGGGCACCGGGGTCATACTACTGGACTGGGACAATCAAGGTGTACAACATGACTTCTGAAACCTTCTACAGCCCAAACAAAGAAGACGTTGACTCCCACAGATACAGCTATCTTGGTGAGAGCCTGTTAATGAGTATCATTGTGTCAAGAAGGAATGTTAAACACAAAAAGGAGAGTTGTAATTGACCGTGTCTGCGTCTCCAGGCTATGCTGTGACTGCCGGACACTTCTCCGCTCCTAATGTAATAGACATTGCTGCAGGGGCACCTCAGCACAGCGGCAGTGGAAAAGTAGGAACTTCACTTCATCTTGTGTCTTATTTCCAACTGTGGAATTGAAGGTCTCTGTGTTGCTTGCTACAGTGATTTTGTTTTTCTCCTGCACAGGTTTACATTTTCAAAATCGATGGTGTGTCTTTGGTGAAGACTTTTCAAGCCTCAGGGAAAATGGTATGAGCTCAGATGTGGTCTCTGACAGTCCTGTTTGTAATCATCATATAGTGCATATTTTACATTAAGGCTATTGTTATACTATACTCAATAAAAAACAATACAACTGTATTTTGAATCTGCCTCAGGGATCAAGTAGTTGATTTTGCATGGCGTGTTGCAGACTTTAATTGCTTTGTTGTCAGAACTGCACTGTTTATGTCTGCATAAGTGTTTGGACAGCAACAGTGATTCAGAGAAGAAACCAGAGCCAGGAAGGTAGCTAATGCTTTCCATTCAGAGTAAATAAAAGGAAGTCAGAGCAGCTTTAAGATATCAGTTGTGTAAATATTCCTTTAATATTGGTATAGATATGAAAAGGAAAATAAATCCAGTCTAAGCATGAATATGAACTATGAACTGAAGAGAAGTGTCTGTGATCTGACCCAATATTCTGTGGCTCGGCTTGGTTCCAGATGGGCTCTTACTTTGGCTCCTCATTGTGTGCAGTTGATCTGAACCAGGACGGCCTGTCGGACCTGCTGGTGGGGGCACCCATGCACAGCCAGCTCCGGGATGAGGGCCAGGTGTCTGTGTACCTCAGCAAGGGCAATGTGAGTGGGATCTGTGGGTCAGCAGGAACATGATACCATAACCTGCAGATTTAATGCAGCATACACGGCACAGTCTCTCTCTATAGAGTTTTGGTGTTACTGTGGGTTAGTTATTGTGATATCTGTTTGGTTGATACATTTTTGGGATAAAAATCAGCTACAAGTGCAAGTAAGTTCACTGCAGCAATATCAGATTTTTGTTCTTCTTCCTCTTTTTTTTTTTTTTTTTACATTTCCAGCTCAGTGCATAAACTGTTATCTGCCTGCTGCTGTTTTCAGGGGGTGATGGAGGAGGAGGCCGTTTTGACCGGCGACAGTGCTTACAATGCACACTTCGGAGAGTGCATTGCCTCAATTGGAGACATAGATGATGATGGGTATCAAGGTCAGTGCAAACATATTATCAACTTTCAGCATAACTTCATAAATTTGTTTTTATATGATGACAATAAATTACTCACTTCTGTTCTGGAGCTTTCGACTTTATCAAACACTCATCAGCAGATAAAGTTTGCTCACTTGTCATAGAACTGTAGTTTTTAAAATGTTCCTGAGCACTTTTAGGACTTCTTGTTCACGATGGCTTTTCTCATATTAATATATTTTTACATGTTTTTATATTTCTAATTTATACTGTATGTTATTATTAGTGTGCCCCGTTTATATTTTGACAATGGGAAGATCACTGTGAGACCAACGTGTTGCTTTTACATGTTTTAGCCCTTTAACCATAAATCACATGTA
Organism: Euthynnus affinis; assembly: GCA_029490765.1. Taxonomy (NCBI): domain Eukaryota; kingdom Metazoa; phylum Chordata; class Actinopteri; order Scombriformes; family Scombridae; genus Euthynnus; species Euthynnus affinis. The sequence continues at coordinate 11,162,379 of CM055852.1, read as the reverse complement.
TTGTACTTTGGTGCTGACACCCTTTGGTGCTGACTATTTCTGAAGCATGCCACACTGTCTTTAATATCTTTCACTATGTAGCACTTGCCAAAAAGAGAGAGTGCATAACTGATCACAGAGAATGTTTTGTCAGTCTTACTTGTTATCATCGTGCAGTAATACATTTGTGAGAGGGATTTTTAAAAAAATTCTCAAAGTGGTTCAGCATGAGAAAAGCGTTAAATTTACCAGCTGTGTTGTGTAAAGTCAGGCCCAGAGGACAGTGAATAAACAAAAAATGCCAGAGTGTCCTTGAATGCACCAATAATGAGAGATTTCAAAACCCTACACGCAAAACTAAACTATCACAGGCCATGTGAACTGTTAGTAAAATATTGAGCCACTTGTGAGAGGTCAGAACAAAGCTGGGGGTTGTGTTTTATATGTAGATTTATAATTTCCTTCCAGCGGTCTATGAAGCAATAATCCAGGCAGTGAGAAATATGTTGTCATTATATCCAGTGCAATTAGGGTGACATTGTCCTGTAGTCAAGCAACAAAGCAATTTACTATGTCAAGTAATAAAGTCATACAGTCTATATTCTTCACATCAACCCACAAGCAAATGTTGGCTTGTTGAGATGTTCAGTAGGTACAAGAAAACCCGTCATTTCCACAGACATTTTGTTTCGATTACACTGCGGTGAGGGGGATCTGTAGAAAATATTGCCCTCTCTCACCCTTGTGTGCACAGAGCCATCCAGACGCAAACCAACTTATCCACACACAGAGACGTACATTTACGCTGTCTGTTTTCCTGGCACTCACTTGGCTTGGCTCTAAAGGACTTGACTTGGAATCCGTCTCACACTTGAGGCTGGAAGCTGTTGCCCGGTTTCATCTCCGTGTGAGATACGCCTCGAGGCCTACAGCCTGGTACAGTGTGTATGTGGAGAGAGATGGCAGCTGGGAATTATAACTCATCTTGTAACTCATCACTGTTAGAGTGTCGAAAGAGCCAGACTCGCTCACTGACTGACGGTCTATTATTTACAACTTAGCTGCTACCATTTAATTTGGAAGAACTGTAGAAATTAGAAAACACATTTGGTTTCACCGAAAAGTAACTACTTGTTTAACTCCCTCCTCTACATAATGAGTTAACTATGGTATATTTAGTTTTAAAAAGTACAATTCTTTTACCACTTCTGCTTTGGTATGCTACACTACATGGTATGGAAGTGTTTTGGTTTATAAAAAGAAAGTTTATATGTATGTCTTTCTGTGGAAATTGGGATAAAGGGACCTTGTTTCAGTGCTCTTGCCAGCACTTTATAGTCTTGTTTCCACTCTCTCAGAGGTCACACAAGTTTTATGGCCACTAACAACACTTAATTGTCTATTAAGAGTCTTAGTGTAACTACTTGTTTCCCAGACATTGGCCAGCAGTCAGTAAACACAGGGTTAATGAAAGCTTTAGGGCACATTCACAAACACATGATGTAATTTCAGTACTCATTCATTTTTATACTGTGTTTTCACACAAACACTTTTTGTCCTCTGTCTTTCTCTTCAGATGTAGCCATAGGGGCACCTAAAGAGGATGAATATGGAGGAGCTGTTTATATTTACCATGGGGATGCCACAGGAATCATTAAAAAATACTCCATGGTAAGAACACTTCCTATTGCCATTGTGTCGCTTTTGTTGTTCTTACTGTTAAACAAAGGAGCGTCATGATTTCCAGATGTATTCAATTCTTTGTTGATTGACCAACATTTGCTAAATTTTGATGAACACCTTGCATGGGTGTTGATGTAGTAACTGTTGAGGTAGGTGAGTAATGTGTGAAAGAAACACAGGTGGCAATGTGGCCTTGGGAAAACATATGAGGCCCACAAAGCTGAATGAGGGACAAGTTGCATTTCGTTGTTGTCATTATGAGCCTGTCTACTGAATTCACTTCATGTTACATTAAAGGAATGGTTTGACATTTTGAGAAATACGCTCATTTGCTTTCTTCCCAAGAGTTAGATGAGAAGATCAATACCATTCTCATATCTTTGCTATGGAGCTAGAGCCAGGAGGTGATTAGCTTAGCTTAGCATAAAGACTGGAAGCAGGTGAAAACAACTAGTCAAGGCCAAAAATACACCTGCTAATGACTTTAAAGCCTACTAATTAACACGTCATAACTCTAAAAATGACAAGTTGTGGTTTCTCAAGGATTTCGCATGGAAATGTTTCAGTAATTAGTTGTCTAGCAAGTAGTTACAAGAAATATTAACAGCGCTTGACTCTTTCTGAAAACCACAACTTGTTGTTTTTACATTTCTATATGTAAAGAAAATAAAAATAAGATATAATATCAAACAATAATATCAAAGTATTAATCATCAGTCATAATGAAAGCAAAATAATTGATGGAAATGTACTTTTTAAATCTGTTAAAGCAAACATAATTTATCTATAAAAGAAAAAATAAAAACAAAACACCAGGCAAAAACAAACCACACAATGTTCTCTCTTTTCCATGTTGGCTCACATATGTTATTTGAAGGGTGGTATCATCTGTTACAGAAACTATCTGGGCGCAGTGTGAACCCTGGTCTACAGATGTTTGGCCAGTCAATCTCTGGCAATGTGGACATGGATGGCAACGGATACACAGGTAGGGTCATATCAGACTGGATGGAGGCTTTAAAGATTTTCCGAACCACTTCAGTAGGAAAATAGAATAAAAACATCAAATAGAAAAAGAGGAGAAAAAAAGAGGAGAAAACTATTTGGTTTTTTTATTCTAAATTATGTGTTTTGACTCTCGTTCTCTTGCAATAGCAATGCTAAACACTCGTGATAGAGGCATCTTGTTTACTGCATTCCACAGCTGATATTCAGGCTTAGCCAGCATGACACTTAAGGACCTCTGTGCATTGTTTTGGATTTGCAGGTGTAAAAAGCGATGCCAGACACAGTTGGAGTCCTTTCTGCTGATGTTGCTTTAATATCATATTTTCTTTATAGCTTTCCAAATGAATCGTGTACATGTTTTTATTGCAGATATCACCATCGGGGCTTTCATGTCAGATAGTGTGGTGCTGCTGAGGTGAGTAATTGTGACACTGTGAGTGAGAGGCAAAACAGCATTTGTTTCTACTCTCAGAGTCGTTTTAATGAAAAAAGTCTCTCCCACACTGTGTTCCTGTCTGGGTTGATGTGGTTATAGGTCTCGGCCTGTCATAACGGTGGATGTCTCAATCTTCCTGCCTGTCTCCATCAACATTTCGGTGCCTCAGTGCCACGAGGGCCACCAGAACCTAAACTGCTTCAACGTCACTGTCTGCATGCGCTTCCATGGAAAACAGCTGCCTGGACAGATAGGTGAGAACAAATCCTGACAGGTGAAACCTTACAAAAGTCATCTGATATGAAAGTGCCATTAAATTATCTGTGATTGCAAAAGTATCAATAGGTTTCTTATACACACCACAACAACAAGAAAGCTAGCTCAATAGATGGAAAGATATAAACAGAGAACAAAACAGATGAGTTACTACATCTTGTTGCAGAATAGTTGAGTCATTGTGAGAGAGTTTTTGTGGCTTATGAGCACAATATTTTGTTACAGTTGAAGAGTTTTTGCAGAGTATGTCTCAAAGTGCTTGCAGGCAGGAGGCTTTTGTTCTCAAACAGAGCACATGATGGAATTTTTATAGCCAAAAATCTCAATAGGCATTTGCCATTGGTATTGCTCAACAACAAAATGAAATTCTTACTTCTCAACCTTTTAGTGGGCATTTCAATGAGGGGAATTTGTAAACATGAATGTTTGCTGAGTATTTCTCCGCGAGTTTGTAGACAGTCAGCGTGGTTGGCCTTTGGCTTGTGGCTGACTGTCAGTGCGTACGGCCACTGGTTTACCCTTCAGACATTGCTAACTGGCTCTTGGGTACAGTGCCTCTTGAGTAACGAGGCGTAGTCCTGTTCTAGTGTTTGGGTGTGGTCATTCACAGCCCCCCAGGAGAGCAGGAACACTGTTGTTGCGTAATGAGTACGTCCTGGCTCGCAGGAATAAAGCTTCTCTGTTTAACCCGTCTGGCTAACGCCATGGAAAGTGCAGCACCATGTGTTTGGTGACTCCCATAATGAAACCTTCCTTTACCTCCTCTGGAGTGAGCTCACGGCGTTCCTTCTTTTGGACAGAAGAAACAGTAAGCTTTGGTCTGAATGGGGTGTGTTTGCCACCCCTCCCACTGTTTTACCAGTATGACACCCTCTTGAAGCAATTACTACAGACTGAGGCTGATTCATTCAGAGGAATGGATTTTAAATGGCCGGAGGCCCATATATGGCTTTCTCGGAAACATTGGTAACATCTGACTTCATGTTTATGATTACTCATTTCAAAATAAGTTTGAAGTTGTGTCTACATCACCAGAGCCAGGGGTGGAACCAGAACCACCAAGAATGTTGTTATTGCAATGTTTTCTTTCACATTAATACTGGTTCTGCTCCACTGGATGGAAAATGAATTTCCTTTTTTTGTTAATTCTTGTCTGCTCACCTTAAGCTGTATAAATATCTGCACAAAAAGTAATAATTTCAGCATGAATCCTGAGCACTGAACTGAACTGAACTATGATTGCTCAAAGGCAATGTTGAATCAAAGTTTGTCACAGTAGCACACCTATTGGCCAATGACCTGAAATTTACTGAAATTAGTACTTTTTTCTTCCTTGCATGAAAACAAAGAACTCTTGTTATGTCAGATGATTGGACCAAGAAACCATCTTCCCTCTGACTACAATAAGCTTCATGTTTTGATGGCAATTACCAGAAAACCAAATCCTGCATACTTAAAGTGTTTTTTAAGATTATCTTTACTCAACAAACTGTCGCTGTCAGTTTACATTATGTGTAACAGTGTTTCTGTCTCTGCTCAGAGCTGCTCTATAACTTGACAGCTGATGTGGATAAGAGACAAAAAAGCCAGCCTTCCCGGGTTTACTTCACCCAAAGCGGATCTCAGATCAGCCAGATGAGCCAGCAGCTCAGCCTGGAAATCAACAGGGAGGAGTGCCAGCGCTACACTGCCTATGTTAAGGTAAGCTTGGTTTGTCTGGTCTTTCTGCTGGCAGTGTCTGAAATGGTGTGTCTATGTGCTGCTCATGTCCGCAGTTATTCCCTGAGTTGCTTTCTCATGACCCTGAGCACTCTCATCCTGCAATGTTGATGTGTGATATGAATTATTTGCTCATGCGGTCTGATTTTCTTTTGTGTTTGTTTGTGTAATTTTTGGTCGGAGCATCCAAGTGCACAGTTTTCCAGCTAAAATGTTTAGACAGCTCAAAAACAAGAGAAAATTTTAAAACTGAGGAAAAGGGAAGAACCATCACAGCTGAAGGCTATAGATCAACAGGCATCTGCTGGGAAGCTATTTGTGTCACCCTGCTGGGTTAGATTAAAGGTAACAGTCAGGCGCTTGATGGTTCGTGAAACCATGCTGTACTGGGAATGCATGTTACTAGCCTCAAGTGTGCATCTGCAGAAACGGACAGAAACAGGAAACAGAGTCTCCTTTGTCATCACATAGTCCCTCTATTGTGTTCCTGGATGATTTAGCTGTGTAGCGACAGTGAGGGTCCTCGTCCTGAGGGCACCATCCATGTTTCACCTCCTCTAATACGGAGGCCCGCTGCAGGCCTGTAAATTTCACTGGCATTTTTAACTGAGTTCTCCAGGCGCTTTCACTGTGGGAGGCTGAGCTGCTGACTGAGGGGGGCTGTCATTACTGCGCCTGCCTCTCTTCCTTCAGCCATTCAGACTATAATGAGCGTATATACCACTGAGCAGTTGTAGAAATAAGCTCTTTTATTCATCATGACATACACATCACAGTCATCAAGGTTTATTCAGTGAAGTCTTGCATGTTTATCCAGACTCCTCAGTAAACATGGATAGTTTTTCAGAGCTCAACTCATGGGAGAATCTAACATTTAGAATTACATTTTCATTATTCTGTGTCTACGTTTCTACACACAGGACATTAACAGGAGGGTTAGTCATGTAAAATAGTGTTTCTGCCCAAAGTAAATCTGATATTTCAACACTTGAACCAAACATCTTTAGGATTGTGGGTGGGCAAGTGAATTATCACTCAGTCGTAGCTCCTCGTTGCCACATATCTGTGGCATCTCTCTAGCTGTGAGATAAACACTCTTATACTTTAAGTGCTATCCATCAGCACAGATGTTACATTAAAGACAAGCCATATTATGCAGTTCTTTTAGTCTGTTGAGTCACTAATGTTGCTGGGTGAAATGACACTTTGATGTTGTTAAGGGAATAGTTCAACATTTTGGGAAATACACTGCTGTAAAAACACTACATTATGGACTCCGGGAAGTCACTGCTCCCGGCCAAGAAATAATCCTGCATATAGTACCCTGTAAAACTGTAACTTGTCATGTTTAAACTCTGGTACTTGAGCACATTAAATAAACCAGATATAACCTATTAATTATTGAGCTTTAGAGGAGCTGGAAGGTGGATTTTGTTACCTTCAGACAGAACTTAAGCCAGCTATATCCCCCTGTCTTTATGTTAAGCTAAGCTAGCCAGCTCCTGGCTCCAGCTTCATACTTAACTAACTCTAATTAACTAACTCTCAGAGAGAAAGGGAATACTCATATTTCCCTAACTGTTAAACTATTCCCTTACTGCTCAGTAGATGTTTCACTTTACTGTAAAGCAGAGCATTTTTTGGAGTGACTTTATGTGAATAACATTACATCATTTGTCTGTATTTGGTTTGGCTTGACTGAGGTGTGAAGCACAGCATGGTTACCACTGTAGCTGTTAAATTCAAAAGTTTGTCTTGTGTATATTTTTATTCTGTCAGTATATTTGGGATCACAAAATCCACCTGCTCAGCAGCAAAAACCTGACATGAGGCTCCCAGAGTGACCAAATTTTGCAGAGTCACAAAGAACATTAAGGTGTGGTCCCCAAATTGCAGACTGTTTATAAGCTGAATGATGTTAGATATGTATGGCAGTGAAAAAGTAAAGGGGACAAAGATTGTTACCTATCATGATAACGGTCTACATCAGTCTTCAACATCATACATCATCATAGTATTTATCCTAAACTTTACAGAAGAGCAGAAGAATCACAATAATCAGAGTTGATCTGGCTCTGCTCTGAGGGTCTAGTCAGCTTGACCAATCGCATCATTTATCTTCCTCATGTGTCTGCCCACATGAGCCAGTCCTCCCATTCCCCAGAAGAGGTATGGTAATGGAAACCAGCTGGTTGCCCGACTGCATCCTTAAGGGAGGGGGGATTGTACACCCCCACCCCACCCGTCTCCCAGCTGAAACATAGAGTGAAAACATAGGACTGAGGCTAGCATCACAGCAGGGTGCAGGGCTGCTGTTGTGTCAACTGGAGCTGCATGCTGGCGCTGCTGATGGAAAACCCGCATGTCAGGGTTGATTGCTCAAGCCCTGATGCATGAGGGCTGGTGGGAGCAGGCCATGAGCTATTCTGAGCCCCTCTCACATTTGTAACTACTCTGACCATCTGTCGACCCCCATTTGTTGACTGTATGAATTAAATACTTTTAAAGGACCTTAGATAATAGCAAAACTTAATAATTCTCTGTTGAAGTTGGATTTGTTCAGCACAATGTACATGCAGCAACAGGACTGAAAAAGACATACTCAATTTTCACCATCTGAAATCAAGTACAAAGCTGGATTGGTCTCCTCAGTAAATCATGTAGTGTTGAGAACACAACGGCATAACAGCAGTTATTCAGAGAGCAAAGAGTACAGAAGCTAAGAAGTTCAGCCCTAACATTTTTTTCTGGAGTAATTCCTCTTAAAATTATGCAAGTCTTTCATGTTGATCATTTTAAACATGTTTTTATTGGCATCAAGCATACCAGCATACCAGACCTCCAGATGGACTTTGTTTGGTTATTTTTAGCTAAATAAACGCTGTGCAGTCTTTTTACTTCAGTTGTACCTCACATTTAGGGAAGGGAAAACAGTGATGACTGATGAATGATTAGGGTTCAGATGACTAAAGGTGCTGTGCGTGAGATGGTAATGAGTCATTTTGTCGAGAGAACCACCAACCTACTGCAGAAATTCTTGAGCTGGATGTGTTGCATTAAGTGATTTTGTACAATTGGCATGTCAACCTTTTGCGGTGTAGTATTGTGCCAAACAGTGTAGTGAAATAGCTTGAAGGTTTGGAGTATTATTCATGTACTGCTGGACGCCAATCAAGCATTATTATTCCTGCATCAAGGACAGAAAACTGGAACAGTCCAAATACTGTACTTATGAGACAGGTAACTGACTTCATATGCAGTCATACTTTATTACTGTAGCTTATGTAGGATATGATAAGGAGCACACAATAGTAGTAGAGAAACAGTAAATAAAAGAGTAGCTAGAGCTTCCACAAAGACCTTTTACTTTTCAACAAAACTACTAAGTGTCTACAGTAACGCTAGCAGCTCTGTGAGGCAGTGCTTAGGCACAGCAGAGATTTGAGTTAAATGCTAATGACAGCATGCTAATGTGCTCACAATGACAGTCTTAACATGCTGATTTTTAGGTATATAAATGGATCACAGCAGTTTTTGCAATTAATCTTGACGAGGATGTGAATGGCTGCACCAAATTTCATGAAAGTTGATCCAATAGCTGGAGAAACATTTGACTCCAAAATTGTGAACCTCATGGTAGCACTAGAGAAACAGTCTGGGAATCAACAAAGTAATTAGAATTTATCACCAGTGAACCACGCATGTCTGAACAAAATATGAATGCAGTCTTCTGAGTAGATATTGAAATATTTCAATGGATAAAATAAAACCTCGTGGCGTTAGACATAAAGTCACAGGATCACAAAGTCATCAGGATTCATCGTCTCTGAACCATGATTATATTTACCAAATTTGATAGTAACTGGCCGTCATATACAATAGTATATGAGATATCTCTGTTTGCAACATTGTGGTGGATCCACTGAATGACATTGACATCCATAGAGCCATGCTGGTAGCATGGTTAAAACAAAACAGATCATGTTGTGTGCTTTGTAGTTTAGCTTTGTATGGATGGCTGCTATATGTTCAGTAGAGGACATTAGTGTCCACAGATTTTAAATGCAGCAGGTGTAACATTAGATCCTGATATTTATACTTACTAACTACAGTGAATTCATTATTCAGTGTCAAGTATTATTTGGCTGTAGTCTTTTGACTTTGATTTATTGCTTGTCTTGTAAAGATGTTGTTTGAAGTACTACTTTGTTAGATGATCTGCACTTCTTCCAAACTCTCTCCATGATCACATCTTGAAGTATGGCATGTTTACATCTTTGGCAATTTGTCCATGGTCAGAGCGCCATTGGTAGCCGAAAGGTTACAACACATGCCACGTGACTGTAACATCCATGGTTCAAATCCGCATAGGGACCTGCATGTCATACCCCTCTCTCTCCCTTGTTTCCTGTCTTCTCCACAGTCAACTGTCAAATAAATGCAAAAAAAAGCCTATCTGTAAAAGAAAAAAAAAATCATCCATCGTCATGTATTTGTTTCTATTCCAGCAGACCCATCACAGTGGAGTGCACGTGCACCTTGAAATCATGCCAAGAGCCAGTGCCATTTGTGGTCATGAGTGGTATTGTGTAGCTCAGTATATGCATCGCAGTCTCCAAGGAAGAGCTAAAATAGGCAGCCAAAGCCCTGCCTGTAACAGTTGTCTGTTTAATTTAGCTCGTAAAGTATCCCACTCACAATCCCCCTACCCCCCAACACTTTCCTCTGGCCTATATTCCACTCAGTATGTGCCCTATATCTCATGTCCCCCTAACATTTGCTTGGCACCACCACAGCATTTAAGAGTCCATCAAACCATGTTCTCATGACTACTTCTGTTATTGAGGCATCTACTGAACACCCATCTGTCAAGTTAAATGCACTGAGGCCATCTCCACTCTCATATTACTGAATGGAAAAATTAGACCATACAGATTGGGTATATGGGCTGATGATGGTCTATAGTGTTATAGAAGAAACCAAGTTATCTGCATCATTACCTCTGCAAATTAAATTAAAAGGTGGTGTCTGCTTGTTGTTATCATCATTGGCAACATGCCTCATTCATATCTCATTTGGCTAATTTCGGTGGGCAGATCTGTCTTTTACATCCTATATTTTGTTACAAATCAATACCTGGAAGACAAATCATACACAAATATTATGTTCAGCTTTACAAATGAGAGAATAAAACCATGTTGTTGCAAATTTGTGTTCTGGTCCCTCAGGGTTAATGTAGCTCCAGCTGTATTAATTAAATTGTACTGCATGACATGCTGTGTGAATGCATGTGAATGAATGCTGAGATTAGGCACCAGCAAAGCTGTAAATATTGTAGAGCTGAAATAGTGAGTCATTAAAAAATCAATCCACAACAATTTTGATAATCAATTCATTTTTTAAAGCTCTCACCAATATTTTTATATTAACAATGAATAAAATGATAATGTATATGACAAGCCCACTGAAAATTATTACCAGACTCTGTAGTTCCCCTCCCTTAAGCATATTAGTGTCTTTTAATTTGTTTTGGGGTTGTTTTGGTTTTACAGTCTGCAACATTATTGACTTGGTTCACTGTCAGCAGCAAGTAGCTGTTTTGTAATTCTGATGACCCCACTGTACACTTTCTACCCATCACCAAGCTGCACACAGACAAAATTAGTGACTAGCTGGTGAACATAGAAGAGCATTCAGCTGAGTTTGATATTTTACTTAGGATTTGGTGTAGACCAAAACAGAGCTAAAAGGAGAGTGGCTGTTGGCCAGAATCATAACTCGAAATTGATAATGTTGCTCTACATTTGCTAGATTTACTAACTTTATAAGGAGAGAATATGTCCATGTTTTATTTACATTTGTCCTGAAGGAGCCAAAAAATAAATGCATGTTTTAGTTTTTTGTTTTTTTTAAGCAGAAATGCCAAAAACTGACTTGATGCAGTTCTTGTATGCTAATACTTAATTAATATTTGGTAACCGTCATCTTCAGTGGTCTTTTGGGTTTTGTATTGTTGGTTGGTCAAAAAAAGCTATTTTAATTTGTCAATTTGGAATAAGGAAACTTGTGAAGAGCATTTTTCACAATTTTCTGACAATTTTTAAATCAAATGAGTCAGTCAATGATTCTGACTGATGAACAATAGAATTTATAGGTAGCTTTACTTTACTGTATGTAGTGCCAGACAGTGAATTTTGGCTTATAGGATGGGATTCTCTATCCCACAAATTCTAGCCAATCACAGATGGTTTGGCAGAGAGTGTATAAAACTTTTCTTTGATTGACAACTTACCTGATCATATTTTAAATGTGTGATGCAGTAAAATCATCCACTAATCTGGTCCTCCAAGTAAATCAGAAAAAAATGTTAAAAAATCGTCTACACCTGACAGTTTGACCTAAGTTTGCTCTCCCCAGACAAACAGGAAACCCTGGAGAGTAAAGCAATGCATGAGTTCCTGTTGCTGCATCCCAAAGAGTCCAAAGCAGGACAAAGTCCCAGAGCCTCAACACTGTCTAACACGTGGAAACCCAGAGCCCGGTCGCTGCCACACTGACTGCTTTGTTTGCCTCTTTACAGTTCAACAGAAATGTGCAGTTCCCTTGATGCTGTTCCCCCAGTTTCATTTACCTCAGGCCAAGAGAGCTGATACAATGAAAGTATATAGCAGGAAGGTAATCAAATCCAGCTGCCTTCTATTGCACATGGCTGAAAGTCAAGCACCTATTTATAAAGAATATAATGAAAAAAAATGTAAAATATACTAGAGCAGTGTGCTGCAACAATAAATTAAATGGAAAATGTCACAGACACTCTCATATAAATAAGTTTAGCTGAATACTTTGTCCTGAAGTATCAGTGTTAATAGCATTTACCGGATACTATCAGAAGAGGTATTCAGGTTAATTTTAGCACAGAGTAATATTTTGGTCAGGATCTCCCTACATGGTTGTGCCAGAGTGAACATTAGACACTTCTCAGGGCTTTTTTTGGGAGTGCATAGCCAACAGACTTTTGTTACAGTAAAACAAGTTAAACTTTTCATGAATGTGCATCAAAGATTGTAGAAAGGTATTATTTTTGGTGTGGCTCCTCATTAGACTCACTCTGTGTTGTTGCCATAGTAAATCCATCCTTGTTAGTCATATCAAGAGCGACCAAAGGTTGCGCTGATTTGATGATTTGTTGATTTTGGCAGCTGAGCATACTGGGCAAAATGTTTCCGCAGTCTTTTGGCCGCACTGCTGCCACACGATGCCACTGCACAGCAACGTAATGGGTGGCCAAGTCTGACCACAATGAAAGAGTTTCTCTTGCCATGTTTCCCACTTCCACTGCAGAGGAAACATATGTGTATGGGTGCACAGTATGTGTGTGTGTGCTGAATCAAAAGAAGGACATAAGCACAAGCTTAAGCAAAAGCTCCATCACATGGAGCCTTTTCTTCCCCACAGCAACATGAGACAAAAGACTTTGATTACTTCATCACTTGGCGTCTTCATGATGCTTCCTTGAGAACCTGGTGATGACCCCCTTATCATTTCCCCCTGTCTGACCTATTTGTAAATGGCAGTGTATATTTCTGATGTGCTGGCGTCAACATCATAGTCTGCTTCCTGTATAAATGGGCGAGATCCCCTACAAAGGAAGTGGAATAAATACATACATACATGCATGTCCGGCAGAGACTGTAACCTGCCCTCACAAGGTGGATTTGACAAATTTGTGTTTGTGTGCTGCAGTTTCATCAGGACTTTGTCTAAAAACAATGGCTCCAATAATAACACTCATGTAAAAGTAGCCCAGATTTGGTGCTGATGAAATCAGCTGCAGGAAGCATCTGGAGACCTCCTCTATCACCAGGATGGAACAGACTCAAACACAAACACGTTGAACTCCATTTAAAAGGGCACGTTTTGAACTACTCCTCCCTGTTGGTATCCATCAGCAGGTTGTTCTCTCCTGAGATTGAAATAACCATTTTTAACACGAGCTTGTAATGAAAGTATTGTCTAACCCATTTCAGGGAATCAGCAACTGGGAATTTGAACTCAGTGGCTGAACTTTCTCAAAGAATAATCAGTCTCTACAATTAAATGCACAAGTGTGCAGATAATGAGCTTCCTTATACATGTAGAAAACTTCTTCATATTTTATCTTAGAATGTTGCAGGAAGTTAAGCTGTCAAAGAGAGGAAGATTGTTGTTCTAAACAGCAACCAAATTCTGATGCTTTAAGTGAGATTATTTTAATAGTAAAATCCCATTTTAAAACTTTTTTGTTGGCTAGAAGCATGAATAAGTGAAGTTGCTGGCATTGACTCCTTCTTTATTATTCAAAGTGGTTGGTAAAAAAAAGAAGATACAGGCTAAAGTGGTGCCCTGCTTTCTATTGGCAAGACCCCAAACTGCTTCCTTAAAAGGATCTCATCTGGATTCTACTTTTTTTTTCAGCACTTGGTTTGTTTAGCTTCCAAGGAGGGCCATGCATGTGTCATTATGATGGCTCCACACTTGTCAGCCAGGTTACAATAGAGATCAGCAGCGGGGTTAAAGGTAGATAGACATGATGATGATGATGATAATGATGGGAGCCCTGGGTCAAGAATTTGGGGAATGAAGAGGCAGTAAGACAGGACCTTTGGTGCTAATTTCCTCTCAGTTCTGCTCCTGTGCTGCAGAATTTAAAGAGCTCAACTCTGCAACACTTCAGGATCATTTCTAGAGAGTCAAGCCTTGTAATGTTCTCAAATGAGATGTAGTAATGACGCTGAAAATAGCACAAAAACAAACAATGTGCTGAGAATATCACAATGTGGGGGAGTTGAGTGAGGAGAAACCAGACATGTATGAGGGACCACATCTGTATATTTATTGGTGGCTGGCTGGATTTCAGATCTAGATATTACACTAATACAGCTATAGTTAGCACTGGCATGAAATCAAGTTGTTGTTGATAGAATGTAGTAAAAAATAACACGCTGATGATTTTGGTATGTTTGAGCTGTAAACTAACTCCATCTGCCAATTTCCACTGGGGAAGTGAGGCACCTTTTCTCTCCTCCTTTATAAATCCCAGCTGTGGTTTTAACTGTCCAAGGGTCAAATGTTGAATGCCTTCTTCATGATGCATGTGAGACCATAAAAGTTTCCTGTAATTTGTGTTTACGTGAACATTGTTTTAAAAAGCAATAAATTCAATACACCTAAAGTCTCAAAGGCGTAAGAGATGTATATCTCTTTATCTCCACCCTTGAGGGGAATCATTTTACTGAAGCTAAGAAGTGTGTGTTTCAGAAAAAAGCTTGTAGTGTGAGATGAAGATTCTTAATAGCATGTCATATGTATTTCTGCAAATGAATATTATGCGTGCATGCTGTGTTAAGAGCAACATGATGATGGAACATTGGTATTTAATAGTGAAACAGCCTCATGCGTGACAGTACAGATGGTATACGTTTCCTGTTAGTTGGGTGATGGTCCTCCTCTGTTTAAGCCAGGAGGAAATATATGTTTGCTCATGGGAGACATTACAACACACCACCGATTCTAGCAGCACTTAGTCTTGCTAAAGGTTAGGATTTGGTTGATTTATGTTTTCACAGAAAACAGCAGCACAAATTGTACTCAGTTCTGTCTTCAAAATGAACAGCGGTAACAGCTAAACTATTGCTTTTGTTAGTTTTCAGTCATATTCTATTTCTGTTTTTGGATTGTGAAGGTGTAGGAGGGATGGAAATAAAGGGGAATTAAACTGACTGATCAAACAGACTGGACATGAATCAGAGGGAGGGAAAATGCTCAGTAAGTAGAGAGTTAAAAATGAGGGAGGAAATATTCTTATGGATTCAGATTCAGCAGCTCCTACAACAACACACAGAGATGCACCTGCACATTGTTTCATGAGTGAAATTTGACAGAATCACGCTAAAATTACTATAACAATTCAGCAATGAAAATACGCTCCTGTTTTTCCTACTTTTTCAAAGACTGCAGTGAGGTTTTGATTTATTTGTACAAAGGTTTATTTCAAGTGAAACCACTTCAATGTTTACTGGATGGACTATTTACTCCTAATTACCATGAATGTACAGCCCTCTCAGTAATAACAACATATTTACCTTTTGTACTGGACACAATGTGCAATAACCTCTGAACCTCACTGTACTATCTCCTGAAATGCTCTGTCAGTTTGATTTGTTTCTGAGCACAGTGTGTTTTGATGGACAACAGGTTGTGGGGTTGAAGCGTGTGATTTATTAGGTTGACGCCTAATGTTGGACAAACATCTGAAAATCTTTGCCTCTACTGACATCAGACAGACTGAAATATTTTCCAGTGGTTGGAGTAAACATGGTTCATGTTGAATGGGAACAGTTTTCAAAGACATGCTGCATACATTTGGTATGAGTGGTAGTCTGGCATTTTCAGATTAGTCAGAATAATTTGGTTTTGGACACGCAGAAGGTATCAAAGTCCAAGTGCATTTTTTGTTGACTTCTCTCTTTTTTTGTAACCAGATAGGCCAAGAACATGAGCAGTTTTACTGTTTCATGTCATTGTTTCAGAAAACATGTTTTTCTTGAAGTTGCACTAACATATTTTTATATTAATGATGGGTCAGATAATTGTGTGTAGTGTGAAAAGTGTTGCTTGTAGTGATGAACCTATCCATCATTATCACCTGACTCTGCATTTTTAGCATCTTTTAGCTCATTATTTTGATTGTGACCCACAACTTTACTGTTTTGATTCATTCTCACAGCTCTCATCAGCATCATTTGCAGACCAAGCAGGCAGATGTTTTCATCGCTCATAGCTCTGATAAACCCACTGTATGCGACCTGCCCAGCAGTGAACAAGAGTCAAACAACATTAGCGTTAACTATATCAACTTTAAATTCTGATAAAAAGTCAATATTGCGTTCACAGATTGTTCTTCTGCCCCTGAGTGAATTCATTCTGCTTTAAAGAATATACCAGAAATATGAGGACAAGACATGAAAATTAACAATAACAAAGTTTGAAAAATTACAAGACACCTCATTTGAAATGACAAGCCAGTAAGGGCACAATAGAGGCATAAATACATGAATGCCGGATCTGAGCTATTAAGCGACAGAGTGACATAACAACAAGAGGAAAAGAACATAATACATATGTAGTAACAAAACAACCACCAGGATTTGAGGCGGCTGCACTTCTTCTCTCTAAGCAAAGTCCTTGACAAAGTCCTTGAAGGAAGCTATGTAGATTTTTGAAAATATCCTGTCACTGGCAACAACAATCTTAACTGAGAATCTGCTGCTTGAGGATGTTAGCAGGATGTGAAGGGAAGTACTGTATATGGATATGAGTGAAGTTCATGACAGACACATCAACTAAAAGGGGATCAAACCCAAAAGAACTCTATAAAATATAATGCCACTGGATTTGTTGATATGTATGTGTGATCACTTTTGGTTTGGAAAAAGAGATTGCAGAGGTGTTGTTTTGAGAAACTGTGGTACCAAACAGATACAGACTCAGACAGATTTAGGAGGAGGATCATTTTCACAGACAGAATGAAGCTGCTTCTAGTTGACTTGTCCAAAAACGTTTCTAACAAAAATAATTGGACAAAACTCTTTCCTACTCCTACACAGTTTGTCATTCTAGGTTTCTCAACATCTGCTAACCTATTCTAATTGGTTCTTTTGGGGAAAGCAGCTGCTATAGTTTGACCTGTCTCACTTCTATACTTTTTTTCAAGAACAAGGCTAAGATAAGCTGTTCAAGTGAATGTCTGCCATATGCTGGAGACATTACTGTAAATACTTTCAATTTCAAGTTGTCTCCTAGTGTCTCAGTATACACTCATAACACTAACCTTTGACAGGCTGAATCCATTCATCACTCAACTAAAAAGCTTTTTCCATTTAAGCTAAGATTCCCTGGCATTTAGCCCTTGAATGAAATGGCCTCAACCTGCAATTCATCCAAACTTACATTGTCCTAAAAAGGAGGGCTGTGTGTATTTCTCTCACAAGTTAATAAAGACTTCCCATGACCAGGCTTAAGCTTATATGCTTTTGAGGGAATGGTTTGGCTGAGAGAACAGCTCTTGTGCATTTCAGCCAAGCATGAGGCGTTTAAACGGAGGATCAGAGCCTTTTTCAGCCTTTTGCAGCACGTCATCCTCTCCACACTCACCGTGGTGGAGCTAGTCTGTGAGCATAAAGGGGCAGCTTGGTGCGTTGCCATCTTGTTGATCAGATTAACATGTGAGAGTCAGAGCTTGCACAAGTAGAATAAAACTGAAGCATAGCTCCAATAGAGTTCATGGTGAAATCTATAAATTATGTCAAACTAAGTCAGATTCATTCATAAAGTAGGAGGATTTATGTTCCAAAACACAGACACACATAATATGGATATGTGGATGTGTGTAGGAAAGACTCATAGAAGCAGCAGAGAGAGAAATGAAGGGGAAAGAATGGTTGATGAGGGGAAGTTATGCTCAACTATACTAAATAAATGAGTCCTGAGTTGTGAACATAAACACTGAGATAGTATATTTGGCAGAAACCTTGTTCCAGAGTGAGTTGGTGTTGTAGGTGAAGGTTTGCTTCCCAGTTGTTTTCTTTCAAAACATGCAGAATGGCAAGCTGTCTTCCATCCTCTGAGTTGACTGTATGAATATACATACAGGGAGGAAGAGATTGCATCAAGTGTGTCGTAAAAAAAATCGCAACTCCAGATTTTTCGTCCTATACCGTAGTTGAGAATTTACAGTTTCCAAAGTATGGTGGGAACTGTTGGAAAACTGCCGTGTCTGCTGGCATCTCTACAGTAAGACTGAAACCATTAATAAGTAATTTTGGCCTTCGGATGATGAGAGGGTTCAGACTATTTTTAAATTACCATGCAGCAAATTTACCTTTTTATTGACAGTATTTTCCGGATACTGTCAGTATCAAGGATACTGTCAAAAAGTCCTTGAGCTTGTTTAAAGCCACTATTTGTAAGATTTAAAAATTTCTGACTTTAGCACCCCCAGTGGTAGCATAAAAACATTTTTCAGTTTTTCATGGGTCATTTCTAAGAGTGGGTGGAACAAAGACTAAGAGCAGGAAAAAAACGAGCATGTCTCCATTACGGTGTTTACTTCTTGTTTTACTTTTGTAATAAATGTTTACCCGTGACATTCTTAAAAGCAGTGTAAATGACCACAAATATGCAAGAGTCATGAATCCAGGAAACTCACTTAGTGAGCGACATAGAAATATTTATTTTTAGTTTACTAACAGCGAAAATTAGGCACCTGGTCATTCCAGAATAAGTAAGACTGTAGCTTCAAAACTCATAGGCGTATCGAATTGAGCAAGGATGCATTTTATTGCTTATGAGTTCAACTTTTCATTTGTAAGAGGAAGAATGTGTTACTTCTCCTGTTTAATACACCCACTTTCATGGTAATGGCTTTTGAATAACATGTATTACATCCCTAGAAATACTTGATCTGATCTCAAATCAGGGACCCACCCTAAAGCTTCTTTGGTTAAATGAGGAATAATACAGTAGAAGCCTTTGAGTAGAGAATAACCTGTCACAAGCTTTCTCTTGTGAACCTCTCCTGCATGTAAGGAGCAGTTGTTGGGTTTCTTTCCATAAAATTATAGGTAGCAGGCAGTTAACACTAGCCGGTGTCCTCCTCAGCTGGAGCTCAAGAATTCCTCTGTTTCATATGTACAGGCATTATTAGCAGGATCAGGAAGGAGTGGGTGACGGGGCCAGGGGTGGAGACTCGGGTGGGGCAACTGGCAGCATTGATCAAGGAATAATAAAGTCTTAGGCCAAGTGTTACTGAATAGCCTCCGGCACTTCTAATTTAAGCTTGCTGTGAGTCTTGGGAGCTCTCCGGTTAGTTAGCAGTGTTTCAGGAAGAAAATGATCCTGGATCTGCACAATAATAGATGCTCTGTTAAAAAAAAAAGACACGGAAATCCCTGCACAGCACACTAGTTTAATGGAAAGACTAAGCCCATTTACTTGTACATAAAAGTCATTCTTAAAGCATGAGATGCAAAATTCCACATTGGATGTAATTATGTCCCCTAGGTCTCATGTGGCTTGTGAATATGTGAGATAAGCGGTGGGAGTTTGGGGCTGGAGACCCGAGCAGGGAACTCCCAAGGGGTCAGTTCACTCAGAGGCCAACAGACAGGGGCCGTTTGAAGCATTCTGCTTTAATGGCTACTGAGGCTGAGCGTTTTGCCAATGTCTTACATAGTACAACACCACTTGTCATGCACTGACCACAACATTGTTCATGTTACCTCCCAGCTGAGCAGACATGCTACCAGAACAACACCGCCTCTATAAGTCTAACAAGGCATGAACTGCAGTCCAGTGATGAATGGGAGGTTGACCTCTTAAGTCTCTGCCCATCAGCCTAATCATTGACCAGTTTTACTGTGGGAATGGAGACTTCTATATCGTCTTTTTAAATTAGAGCTGAAATAATTAGTCAACTGATTGATATGTCGATTGACAGAAAATTAATCTGCAAGAATTCAGTGTTTCTGGCTTTTTCAAATGTGAATATTTGTTTATTTGTCTTATATGATAGTGAATTGAATATAGTTGGGTTTTGGACTGTTGGAGATGTCATCTTGGGCTCTGGAACATTGTGATGGGTGTGTTTCACTATTTTCTTACATTTTACTGACTTCATACACCCTATGTGTCAGCAAATGAATCAGTACTGAAAATATAATTAGTTGCAGCCTGTTTTAAATTAGAAACTTCTGAAACTCTCTGATATCATCATCAAGGCCACAGTTTTATCTACAGCAGCACCATTTCCCACATGAGCCCCAAATCTTCAGTTTTTGTCTGTTCATGTCCTGTACTAACGTTTGCTGTTTCCTACTATAACTCTCTCACTGTTTATGGGCTGGGTGGGTTCTGGTGATGCCTAATGTGTTCAAAGCCCAGTCTGGCTCAGTGCCTGCCAGAGGAAAGAGGATGGGTGGGTGGACAGTGGAAAACGTTGTGATAATGGGCAAAAGAGGGAAAGTGTAAAAGAACAAGTGGCCCAAATGACCACCGGAAAACACAGAGAAACCATTATGTTTACTTTGTGGGTTTGGCTCCGTGTTGGTAGACATCAGTTGGGCAAAGGGCCACAAGTTGCCTATGGAGCTTGTGTGTGTTTTTGCTGTGGCTTTGAGACACTGAGACCAGCGCCAGACCCACCAAGCAGCCTTCAAAGAGCTGAGTGAAGCTGTAATGGACAGAAGAGATGAAAAAGCAACATCAGTATCTGCTTTTCCCATGTTCGTCTTTCAGCGCTGTCATCTAATGAAGATATGGGATTTGATCACATTTAGCTCTCTGTTTTCATTCTGTCTGCGTTGTTTCCAGACCTGATGCCAAATCAAACACTTCTTTTGTGGTCTTAGATCGAGCCGCCATAAACACAAGAATATCTCTCAGAGGCAGTGCCAGCAGGTTATAAAAAGAAAAGATCCATATGTTCACATTGCCGAGAGCTTTCATTGATTGCCCTGTTTTTATTACTTTCAACAAATAAAACGACAAGAAAGTAATTTCCGATGATGAGAGAGTTGTGTCAGTCATCCATTAAAAGCAATTCAGATGATTTTGTGGTATAGTATACTTACATCTATATTCAGCCCTGTGGATCTTTGGCTCAGTGATTACAGTGATAATATCATATCCAGACTGATGTTCTAATAATCTGCAGTGTAATCAGTCTTTGTGCCAGGCGTCAATTGGAGAAAGATGTTAAATTACCATAATCATGCAGGCTGTTTATATGACACTTATTTCTTTGAGGTTAAAATTAATTTTTTATAGTTCTGTGTCTATGGCGATGCTGGAATCATCGCAGTGGCGATTGTCATTTGTGCTCTCTACAGAAGGACGTGAAGGATGTGTTTACAGCCATCAAATTCGAGGTAGCTTACAGCCTGGGGAAGCATATTCTGTCGGGACACCAGGACCAATACATGCCCGCGCTCACTCCGGTGCTGCGATGGAGGAAAGGAAACAGGATCGCAGTGAGGAATGAGGTAAAACATGCTGAAGAACACAATGTGATGGAATTATGTGATTCTCATCAAATGTCTGATTTCATGTGGTGAAAGTAAATTACCAGAAAAGGAATAAACAAGTATATAGAGAAGTATGATAATTCAAAACGTGCCCTTGCCACTCTCTACTATCTGCAAATTATGTTAAAAAAACAGTCATGTGGAAACTGCTGTCAGTTGTTGGATTTAAGTGACAAGGAAACACCTATGATGCACATGAATGTAAGAATTTCCATTTCCAGTGATATTGTTGAACAGCGTAAATGATTGCATTGGACATTCATTTTCCTGTAGTTGGATGATTAGTAACAGATTTAACGTCACAAATCACAAGATTATGATGTGACCCTGTCAAAATAAAGCCTCTTTCAATCTCATCTTTGATCTATTTTGTATAAATTGATCAGATACCGTATCATCTTGCACTTTGGTAAGGAAATAGTCCAGCCCAGTTAAGGTATACTGCAGCAGTTTTCTTTTATGTTAATCTTGCTCTTGTAGTGAGAGGATGGTAGTTGGTAGATGGTAGACATGCTAATTATTTACAATTCATTCAGATTGTGATATACTTAATTTCCTCACCTAACCAACACCTGCTACAAGGCTGCAGTGTCATATCTTCCCTTGGTCCACAGAAGGAATGAAGGAAATAGCTCAAATTGAGGTTATAATGATTTGGTGTTAGTTACCAGCTTATTATTGTCTGTGTTAGCTTTTCTTGAGTGGGATTCGAGAGACTTATTCATTTATTTTCTTTGCAACCACCTCTAACCTGTCCCACATGTGTTTGCCCATGGTCTGCACTTCTTGAAAAACTGAGGGATTTGTGTCTTTCAGCACCTATAGAACCCTTTTATCTGAACTTCATTAACATTACATCGAACTTTGCTGCTTGACTTAAGTTTCCTGTCATGATTTAGCCTTAAACCAAAGACCATCCTTAGACTGATTAAAATAGAGAAGAGATAAAGAATCAAGCCTTCCTGGATAAAAATTTGGATTCAGCCCTAAGTTCCAACAACAACACAACACTGCCCCCTAGTTTGAACATTGAGTCGGTGTGTTGAAGGCATTGACAGCATGAGGTCATAATGAACTATGTACTTTACTGTTTCCTCTTCAGACTTGGTTTGAGAAGAACTGCCTGTCAGATGACTGCGCTGCAGACCTGAGGCTTCATGGGAAACTGTTGCTTTCAGGGTAAAAATCTTATACTTCTTCAAAGTTTAGATTACGATTCATTCTCTGTCTTGGCTACTGCATCCTGTACTGACAAGGCAAGCTGAAGTCATAGGCCATGTGGGTGTGGGTAGTGAAACCATGACGCATGCTTGGAGGATATCCATATGTTTTTCCCTGCTTAGGGAGTTCCCTCTATTTCTTATTGTGTATCTTTTGCTTTCTGTACATTTAGTGACAGTCTATGTGTTTGGAAAAAAGTAGCAAAGTATCCCGTACTGTAGAAAAAGCACACTCAGTTGCCAGTGTATTAGGTACACCTAGCTAAACTAATACAGTCTACTACAATAGCATTGTAATAATACAGTGCCCTTATAGAAGGTATAATGTTGAGCTTATTTAGAAAAGGTGTTAATTCAACTTTATGGTCATTTTCAAGGCTGTAGTTTGTAGTGGTGCCCATTCATATCAAGTGGAGAAACACCTCTCAGCATATACCTCAGTATAATTTAATAGAACCATCAACTCCAACTTCCAATATGACCCCTAAGTTGAATCAACACTTAGACTAGTTCAACAAAATTTGGACATATAACCTTGATGAAGCTGGGTGTATATTCTATTCTGTACTCCAAAAATAAGCAAATAATATTTTAAATGGGAACTTTTCTTTGAGTAAAAAATTAAAATAAAATAAACTTACATCCCTCTAAAAAAAATAAAGCTTTGCTTACTGCTTCATCCCACAGATCTCCTAAGACTTCTGTTTATTCGCTGAGATGCATCGTTTATTTGTTCCCATCAGGTTGCATAGCAAGCCCCATTTGGCCCTTGGAGGAGTGAAGAACGTCTCTTTGAACCTGACCATCTCTAATGCTGGAGACGACGCCTATGACACCAACATCTATTTCAACTTCTCCAGAGAGGTTTTCTATATCAACTACTGGCAGAAGGTCTGTTGCTCTTGTGGCTGTTGAAGTGTTTATTTAATCTGGTGCACATGTTTATTTCTGACATCTGGTTGGTTGTTGCTGCAGCAAAGATGTGGATCAAGTGGGTATAAGTCTCTGAAATGATACATAAAGTCAGATTTTGCACATACATGTCAACTGAATATCCTTAGATGTACACTTTTCTTAACGATAGTTTATTTAAAAGGCTGATTAAATGTCAGAAACGTAGTATAAACAGTGAAGCATACCAAAAGACAGACCTGCAAATGGAGGGATAAACTTTGCCTGAGACATGTAGGCAGCACTGCAGCAGCAAAGATGAACAGGGGGGAGCCCCAGCAACAGCAACAGCTGTCCTCTCTCAGAGGGCAGCTTTTCTGGCTGACCTGTCATATGCTTCTTTGACTAGTTCAAGAAAGAGCCACCATGTCAGCAATGTATGAGCTATGTGCTTGAGAACAAATCCGAACATACATACTCCGTATTCCCACACTGCTTGAGTTATGGACCGTTCAAATCACATCATTCATGTTAAAAAAAATCTTATGGGGACATATTTAATCGAGTAAATACAGTGAGCGTCATGACTGACATTCACAGGAATATTGATTAGATCTGTTCCTCATCTGCACCTCACAATCTTTGACCTGTGGTGGAAAATGATTTCAGCATGCTGTCACTGTTAAAGAAATATCTACACGCTGACATCCTACGTTAAACCTGAGAGATTTTCCTTTAGACCTTGCTGTACATGGATGGATTTCACAGCGGTGAGCTCGGAATAAGACACCAGCAGGTCCTCTTGCCGCTGAGATAGACGTCACGTTAGATCAAGTGCTCTGCCTGCCACAGGTTTGCACGGGTTCAGCAGCCTTTCAGATGCCAGAGGGGACAACATCCATCACATCCATCAGGAAGGCTTTACCCCTCATAATGGACCATATGTTTACCCTCCTGCAGGGTTTTGCACCCCTGTGATGGATAAGACCATCTCTGTAAAGCGCACAACCTGTGACATGATTTAAAACCCTGCAACAAAGGTGAAATTGAATTTAAATAGAATATGTGCTGTGGGCCAGTATTAGAAAAACAGTCTTTCAGTTTCAGTTTCATAGCTAATCTAATGAAACAAGTTGAAATATAGTATCATGTTACCAGCAGCCACAGAGCCTCATTTTGTTCAGCAACCCGATAAGTCAGGGTGGCCTGCTCCACAAAAGGAACAGGAAGCAAACAGTAGAAGAGATGACAAAGAGGACACCGAGCAGATTGACTGCCGTATGCTTTGAGACATTTCTAATTACTACGACAGAAGTCCGAGGTGATGATATAACCCCCTTTTGCAAAGTTGAGGTCAGCTCATAATCTTCCCTGGAGGCTTTTTCTCCAGTGAGTGCAGTGTGAACTTGTACTCCCTTCATATTTAAGGGTGGTGTGTGTTATCTCTCTGTTGTTCTTGCAACACAAGCTGTCAGAAAAGCTGTGGAGGTGAATTGGTTTCAGGAGCGCTGCTTTGACTCCCGTGGGACTCAGAGACTGCCGCACTGTTTTCTTTTTTTTATCTCTGAAATGTTTGAGTTGTCAATTTTTTTTTCTAAAAGAACAGAGCTGTGGGATGATGGCAGAAAAGCAACAGATGTTACTTTGTGCTATTGTGTTTCCGGTGATAAAACAAATGGATTATATTTTGGAACAAATCGGAGTAAGTGAGCATTGCAGTAAAAAGCCCAGAAATCTAAGAAATGTGTCTAGTTGTAAATTCCTATGATTCTTCAAGAATTTCCTAAGAATATATGAATGACCGTGACTTTTATGGCTATGAAATGCGGCTTTGCACATGCATCTTCATCTTCATACCTGTGCAAATGCTAGAAAGTAGACAATGACACTGGCTTGGAAACAGTGGACCAGTAAAATAAAGCCAAATGTACAAACACTGAAGTGAAGGAGACATGCAAAACATGCAGAAAATGGCCCTTCTGCGTATTGTCATCCCCACTTGCGTACTAGGCTTCAGATGACACTAAAGTAGAGTAAACAATCCAGATGATATTTAATGGGCCTGCCATTTGTGAAAATCCCAGCGTGTTTGTTCCTGACAGAGAAAGACCAGAGAAAGTAAGCAAGAGAACGAGAGTGAAGAAGTGCTGAACAAACAGACTTCGGTCGCTCTTCCCCATGGAAGCCCGACACGCCATATGTCTGAGTGCTCTGCTCTCTCTCAAGCGCTGCCAGGTGGGTGATGGGTAAACAGGCTGACTTCCCCAATCCTGCCCAGCCCCATGGGACAGGCGGTGTTTGCACAGCAGCACGGAGGAGTACAGGAAATAGAGGAAATTCCATCATTGCCAGTTGTGCAGGGGTCCCCAATCCCCCTGCAGGGCTCACTGTAGTCTTCTTGCAGAGGGCAGTGCTGCTTATTTAAGCTGACTTAATGAAGATGGAGGGCACAGCCACACCCTGGGCTGAGGCTGGGAGTCTACCGTTTAAATATGTCAGCAGCAGAGTCCATCTTCACAGCTCTTCTTTGTCACTTTTGGAAACATGTTAACACAGGTGTTAAAACTGGAAAACAGCCCGTGTACGCAGACGTTATGTATTTGCAGTCTGTCCCTTTTTTTAATCATTGAAGTTGTGCATCTCTGTCTTCTTTCATGCTCTTAGCACACACACTCAGCCACCAGCCTCTCAGTGAACTTCGCTAAAAGAATTCTTACTCCTCGCAGGGTCGGGGCCTGAGTGTTTACACAGCACAGCCGGTGAAGCTCCATATTGTTTAGACAAGCTTCCAAACACACAGCCTGGAGGTTGTCCAATTACCCACCCGCTAAGATGTGTGTGTGCCACCACTGCTATGTACATTCTTCATTTAACCTAATTTAGCACTTCAAGAAGATACAAGAACCTATTCTCTTCTGTAAAAACCTGTTTCTAACTATAAACTTTGATTTTACTGTAAGTGTTGGCAGGTGTGTGTGTGAGTTTTAAAAACTATAGAACTTGTCGTACACAAGAAAGTGTGTATAGCTTTTTACTGTGCACATGCATTCAATACACAATTTCTGATATTTGCATTTATTTTACTATCCAAAGCCACTTCTAATAGTTTTTGCCTGTTAACTTATCAAAACCAATTGTTCTCTGTTGTAATCTGCTGTCACAGTCTTGTCTACTGTGTCTTCCTCTTTGTGTCCTCTGTCTCCATGAGTGTCATCCACTCTGTCTCCAGTCTGTCTGCAGCAGCCCCTCTTACTCTCTGTCTATCTGTCTTTTTGCAGGAAGAGAAGGGTATTTCCTGTGGACTTGTTGATTTGGACTTCCTCAAATGTAGTGTGGGATTTCCCTTCATGAGAGCACAGACTAAGGTAGCTCAAAATAAAGTACAACTCAATTCACAATGTCATAGACTGCATGCATTGTATATACTATCGCAGATTTATAGGTGTGAAATCTTGGTAAAACACAAAGAACTGATGTGCAGAAGCCTCATAGGAGCTTACAGGAAAATTATTACAATAAAAAAGATATTGCATTTTGACAGAACTCTGCATGACACCCTGCTTTAACCTTTCTTTTTCTCTCCAGTATCATTTTGCAGTGATTTTTGACACCAGTCAGCTCTCTGGGGAAAATGATACATTGCAGTTTTTGGTGCAAGCAAAAAGGTACTTTAACACTGATATTTTAGTGCAAACCAAACAGCTATGTATTTGTAACAAAGGAATTCATGTGAATGCATTGAAATTAAAATGGGTGTTTGCTGGATTTATTCTTGTATCCAGTGTTGATTTAACCAAATTGTTCTTCATTTGTTATAGTGCTAATCCCGAACACAAACTCTCTGACAACACTTTGGATCTGTCCATTCCGCTTGTTCATGAGACAGACACAACTATTACAGGGTAAGAACAAAACAAACATGAACACACATATTTAACAATGTGCTTTTACATAAATACTAATACTATACTGCTTATGTGAGTTCATATGTCTTAGAGATGTGGATTTAGTTGCATATCTGTTGGCTCTTGGGAGAGGAGGGAGTATGATAAAGCGTTCAGAGATAAGGCTTTTCAAGTTGATATGCTCCATACTGACAAAGCACTGCTTCAGAGAGAAGGGAGAAAGATGTAAAACAGCCCAAATCCGCCAGAACTTTGATAAAAGTGCAGGGTAGGGGAAGGGGAGGCTTCAGAGCAAAGCTGGGCACATCTGACTCATATCTCAACGACTAAAGAAAAACTCTGCTGCATGGCTAATAACACAACTTAAGTCCGAGATATGTATGGAGCTGTTTTTAGTATTAATTCTGTTGGCATTAAAGTAAACAAATTTTAATGCCTCAACTACATCTGCTGTCATTCTCCTGAATGCTACCACTGTTGTCTGCAGTGTGGTGACACCCAGCTCCTTTGTGTACGGAAACTCCATTGATGCTTCACGCTTCGTCCAGTTGGAAGACATGGAATGCCACTTTCAGCCTCTCAATCTCACTTTCCAGGTACCACAAGCACAGATTATAAAGGATGTTCGGTATTTTTACATGTTTTCTTATGTGCTCACCTCTCTGTTCTTTCTCTCCTTCTTTCCCTGTCTCTGTGTGATGTTGTTCCAGGCAATAAACAACGGACCCAGCAGGCTGCCTGGCTCCACTGTGGACATCAGGATACCCAACCGGCTGGCTGGCAGCGGAGCTGACATGTTCCACATCATTGAAACACAGGTGGATGCCAACAGCAGTCTACCTACGTTATTTATTTAGCTCAAATCATTATTTATTAGTTTATTCACCTGCAGGCAGCCACATTTCAGCTCATTTATCCAGCCCACTTCTGTCTGCCTTGCTTCTCTTTATGGCACAGCTGCCTGTATCCACCTCAGAGGACACTTTTATGCACAGAAAGCTATTAAAACTGCTGCTAAAATTCTTTTTGTCATGGCGTGGGCAATTTGCTTAGTGCGAAAATCTTAAGTGAAAGTGTTGACGTTGCTACTGAAGCCAGCCGACCATTTTGTCTCACAACATTTTGCATTTAGATAAAGAAATGCAATACTCCCGCTGGGTTTAAATGTTTTCTTAACCTTTGCATTGCTCCTTTCATATAGGTAGATCATGGGGGAGCTCAAGCTGTTAATTGTATTTTCTGTGAATGAGTAGACAGGGTTGACTGTATCCCACCCTCC
This sequence comes from Euthynnus affinis, assembly GCA_029490765.1. NCBI lineage: Eukaryota > Metazoa > Chordata > Actinopteri > Scombriformes > Scombridae > Euthynnus > Euthynnus affinis. Next base: position 11,133,862 of record CM055852.1, on the reverse strand, counting down.
TAGAGCCCATCTGGAATCACTTTCAGGGGATCAGACAGTTTGCACGAAATGGGAAAGGGACACCTGCAGAGCTGGCTACTGCCCCGTACCATCCCCAGCCTGGAACCACCCATCATAAATGCTGTTAACGCTGTGTTGAGCCTGTGGCACACCGGACAGTTGCACACTTATATTTTATAGCCAGATATTCTTACATTTTATACAGACCTCCATTTGTTCAGACATGATATACAAGTTACTGGCTATTGCTCCACATGTTCTAGTTTTTCTGCACAAAATCACTCAATCTTCTGTATTTACTGTATAAATTCTGATCTCGTGGGGGATTTCACAGTGTTTAAGTTATGCGTACCCTATTAATCTTCACACCAGGAATGGCAGCAGAAACACAGGACATGAGAAAGCGTGGCAGTAAAAGCTCTGTGCAGCCAGACATGCTGGGTGGTAGTAGCAGGAGCAGACAATGAGGAAGGTCAGAGGAGATTTCCACCTCCAGAACTTCAGGTCGGACTGAAGAGAGAGGAAAGGGGAAGTGTTCCCTGGGGGCTGGGTAGTAAACCAGCCACCTCTAAATCACTCCATATGGGACATCTGTCTGGGAGGGGTACCAGCTTCTTGTTGGGGAAAACTTCCTGCCAGTTCTGAAGACTCATAACAATAGTGGGGTCGGGTCGATTTAGGTGACAAAAGTGCTAGTGTCCACATTTTCTATTGTCAAACCCAAGCCTGTTTTTGCAACATAAATATGACAAAACTCCTGCTGTCCTCCACATACCCCATTTTAACTCCTCCTCCTTTAACCCTGTTATACTTATGACCCATTTATGTTCATTAGCTTTGATTTTACCCAAAATCAGAGTCAAGACAACTCAGTATGACAAGTTTTTCTCCTCCACTGTCCTGTTTCAGGTGGCCGATGGCAGAGGGAACTGCACCCCTCACAGGAACCCGACACCGTGCACCATCCCCCAGGACAGAGAGAGCATCTTTCACTCCATATTTGCCTTCTTCACCAAATCAGGACGTAAAGTCTTGGTAAATACACAGCTCTTGCTTTGCACTTTGACATTTCAGAGGTCACTGACAGTAACCCCCTGTGAGGATTCTTGTTTTATTTTCTTAGTCAGTGCAACATCTGTTTATCACACATCCTCTTTCTCACACACTTTCTTTCCTCTCTTTCCCACTCTCTCTATCTCCCCTTGTCAATTTTAACAGGACTGCGACCGGCCAGGAAGAGCATGTATGACGATCTCCTGCAGTCTGGGTCCACAGTTAAAAGAGGAAGCTTTGAGCATAGATATAAAGCTTCTTCTCAACACTGAAATTCTGAAGAGGGTGAGAGACATTGATACCTTGATAAATTCAGTGAGTTACAGGTTATTGTGATCCCATAACTAACAGCAATCTGTTCTCTTTGTTGGCCTACAGGATAGTTCCTCTGTGATCCAGTTTGTGACAAGAGGCAATGTGCAAGTAAATGACAGAGCTGTGGAGGTGCCAAAAGGCCTGCCAGAGGATATTTCTGTGAGTACACCATAAATAGTTAATACACCATGTTCCTACAGTGATTGGGACCTTAAAAAGAAGTTAGGAAGTTCTTGTCCCTTCTGAACTCTGGATAAGTATACCAAAAATGATTTAAAAAACACAAAATAACTGCATTGAATATCAGAAACCGGTTATGTCTAGCAGCATAAGAGTAACAGAGGTTAGGATTTTTTTTTTTTTACTTTGAAATCAAATTAAAGGGTCAGGTCACCCACATTTCAATAAAACAGACTTCTCACTTTCTACTAGTGATATCTGTCCATGCAAAAACAATGTGTTTTCTTTGAGATATCTGTATCTGAGATTTCTGCTGCTAATCCAAAACAGAGGTGAAAGGAATTTATATGTGTCGCTCAGAGCTCTGAAAAAATATGTTCAAATGAGCTAGTGTCCGCATGCAGGATACTATTTGTTCAGCAAAATGGTTGCAGTGAAATGTTTTTACAGTGAGATTTGTGGATTGTTTACAATGAGAAAATGTCAAGAATGCATACTTAAAAACCTTGCCAAATAAAACCAGAATTATCTCTACTACAGGAAAGTGAGAAATTATGTTTTTTGTAACTTGGGTTAAATGACCCTTCAAACTTTGGTTGCTTTGGCTCAGTCTGCATTTAAAATCTTAACACATTATTTTCTTGCCAGGAGTCACAGGTACGGTTGTAGGACACCAATCTTTGGCAGGGATGAAGCTTGTTGTGGCTTGAATGCCCTTAATCTCATTACATGGCTCTAAAACATCTAATTAGCATATGTATTTTCATATTTAGATGCACAAACCTTCATGCTGCAGTTGGACATTCTGGTGTGCTCCACTGTGGAGCTTTTACAGGGATATGAGTCCAGAGAACAGCTGGGGCCTGTGGGTATATGGTGGCACTTATACTGGCTGTTTTTGGGGTCCTCAGCTGCGCTCAAGGACAGACCCTCCCCCACACTGTTGGCTGCTGAGTGATTGAATGGCTGAGCAGATCAGATGTGATGATTATACTGAGCGCCCAGCAACCCCACAGCGGGCTCTCTCACGTGATTAGGGCGCTGACCGAGCCAAAGCCCTCCTGACCCTGAGCCCCAGACATGCTCGGAAAATTCAGAGCCGCCATGAATTTGTCCATACTGTGCCGCTCTTTCAGCACTTAGTAAATGTGCTCATTCCAGCTACTATTACCCCCTTAGGTTTTAAACACAGTTACCTTTTCCCTCAGGAACCCGGCTAGCTAGAGTACACACTGCAAAGTATAATTTGTGGTCCCTGTTTGTTTATGCTCACAGCAGGCCTACAGGTTGGCAGCTGAACGACAAGTTTTTATCACCCGTGACATGTAAACAAACCAACATAAATACATGAAATTCTGCTGAAGGTATGAAAGTAAATCTAGTGACGCAGAGTTGAGTTGAATGAACTTCCCAGATTGATCTGATTGCACAAGTTAAACTGGGAAAGTCGGAGTCAGAGAGCAACGACCAGTAGAGCTCTTATGTTTTCTGTACATGCAAGTGCCTCGGCATGCATAACAACAGTTAGATTCCAGGGCTTAGAGTTGAGGGGAGGTGTTAATGTGGGAAACTATTCAACAGAGAGATTAATCTTCACTTGTCCACTTGGTTATGTCTTGGCTCACAGTTGGCGTCTCATGCCACATTTGTGTTCAAAGCCCGTGCAAAACTGTGCAGTGAAACTGTTAAATTCTTCACTTGACTTTGAAAATGTTCCCACTCTTATTTGTAGTAACAAATTACAAAGATTATTTGACATCTGGGAGAATTCACATTATTTGCATTTGTTTAAAGTCATTAGTAAATACATAAACATCTATTTCATGATCCTAATGAATGTTTTGTTCTCCATTTAAAGCCTGAATACTTACATCAAAGCAAGTTTAGTTGTGGTGCAAAGTAATGCAATATTTCACTGATGTTAAGCCACTGTTAATTCACTGCCAATCAATTTATGCAACCAAAATAATTGTGTTGGAGATGACTCATGTGCAGAAGTATCAAATAGCTTCAATGGAACTTTTTTTCAAAGAGAAACACAAGCGGAAAGAAAATCAAATTAAAAGCAAAGCACTGGTACTAGAACACAATTTAAAATAATTAATTACAATAAATGCAACATTTGTCACCGGATAGCACTTCCGTCCTTTGTGGTCAAGTGAACAGAGTTTATTGTCAGTGACAGATTATGCAGTATTCACTCATGTCATGGGAAACAGCCTAAATAGCTTTTATTTATTGTGGAAACGGACTATTTTATTATTTTAGTGTTGCCAAGCTTCCCCTAATGGAAGAGATAACTCTGAGAATCAGCGTCATTGTGGGCTGCAAAAAATTTGCTTCAAGGCTTTTGGCTCTAAATTGAAAAAACGAGTGCTTGATATATTGTTTTGAAATGTTTTGTCCTAATAAGATGAATTCTTGTTGGCCTAGATTTGTAAAAAATTAGAGAGGTGCATTGGTGACCAGTGACAGTGTCAAGCTTACTCGACATTACTTAGTACTTGTTTGAGAGTTAGAGGCAATGAAAACTAAAAAGTCTGTTTAATTCATTACTGAAAACTAAATAAAGAGCAATAAGTTGTTTACAGTTTGCATTGCCAAGAGCTCTAGACACCGGGGTTTTTTTATTGCATGTTGAGCAAAGGTCAAACACCACCTTGTCCTGTCCTGGGTGTGTTCAAAACTCAGAGTGAAGAGATTATATATGGATGTTGCTTGCTATATTATCTATGTATGTATGTATGTAGGTATGTATTGAATCTACATTGATTTTGACTGTTTGTGCATTTCTTGTTTGTATTATGAATTTGTTTTGTATAAAAGAGTTTCCATTAGTGTCCACTCTCCTTTTTCACAAAAGTATTTTTGGTTTACATGTAGCCCCTCTTGACTCAAATCATAGGCTCTGACAACAGCTTTTTCCTGCTTGTTATTGTTGCACTACATTGCATCATTATGACTTAATGCGTATTTTTGTGTGTCCCTGTGTGTGTGCGTGCTGTATCAGTGTGACTCATGAACTGACTGAAGTGCTGTTGTGTTTCAGCTGGTTTTCGAGGCTCTGCACAGTCAAGAGCCGAGGGGTTACGTAGTCGGCTGGATCATCGCCATCAGTCTGCTGGTGGGAATCCTCATCTTTTTGCTGTTAGCTGTGCTACTCTGGAAGGTAAAATGTTACATGAACACATTTTATGAACAGCACAGTCTCTTAAAAGTTGCCCAGCACACAATGTCCATTACAAAGATTACAAAACTGCTTGCGACAATATTTTTTTGCCAGAAATGTTTTTATGCTGACGCTGTAATAGTAAACAAGAGGCAGATGTCATGGACGTGAGAGCCGAACTCTGGTTAGACATCAGAGACAGCTGGAGGTAGGGGAAGGGGGTTAGGTTGCTTCTTGCCTTTAATAACCATGAAAAGGATAAATCACAGAGTGGACAATAATTCACACCATACCCACTCACATGAAAGAAGAATCTAAAAAGGAAATGGCAATTACACTAATATCCAGAGGCCCTGTTAGCACAAAACTCCTTTTCTTTTTCACTGCTTCATTTTCCACCGGGAATGCCACAACTGAACCTTGGAATGTTGGTCCTGGGATACACCCCCAACCCCCCATTCCCCCATTCCCCAGGTTCTTGGATCTTGCCAAAATAAACCTCTCTTACAAGAGCAGCACATGTCCTGTATTGCTCTTTTCAGGAAATGCCTGGGGAGAGCACAGGTCTGTATCAATAAACTTTCGTAGTCATATGCAGATAAATGAACGGAGTTGTAGTTAGAGAGGCAGCATCCCAGTGTGGCTGCTTTGTTACAGTAGTGTGCTTTTCTGTTTAGATACACACCAAGAATCTACTGTGGTCTCCATCTTTCATATTTTTTTACACTTGCTAAATGCATGTTGTAGCTCAGTGAAATGTAAATGTGAACATGATATTACATTCCTAAAGAAACAGCACAGGGGAAATGCTTGATTTGCTTCCTTCCATGCTGGTGGTTTTGTGTGGTTTAGTCCATTAAAATCAAATTGTGTACACTTATTACCTTTGTAAGATTATTTTTAAAGCACACCATATGTTTTTAATTGATTTCCATTTGTTTCATGACAGAATACATCTCAGTATATATGTACAGTAATGTAATCCATCACAGTGAACTTCAAGTTTGAGTTATTAGTTTATTTGCAAAAGATATATTGTTGTGTAATGAGGGAGCTGAAGGATGAGGCTGAAAGATGTGGCAACCCAAGATCTAAAATTGCGAATCAGCGATGCAGTGTCATTTAGCTGCTGAACAGCTATGCTGTCATAAAAATCAATTCCAGAGCAAAAGCAAGTGAATGTTGATTTTTTAAAAATTATAGAGTTGCAATTAATACCAATTTGCCAGTTGATTTCGAAATTGATCAATTAATTTTTTTGTCTATAATTTATCTGAAAATTGTGATAAATGTCCATCATTGTTTCTTGTCTCAATTTAGAAGCAGGAACCAATGAATATTTAGCATTTTTTGCTTGAAAATAAACAATCACCCAAGAAAATAGCTGCTGATTCATTTTTGATTGATCAACTAATAGATTAATTGTTGCAGCTCTAGGAATATATATATATATATATATATATATATATATATATATATATATATATATATATATATAAGGATTCCTTAAATTTGGTTATTAAAGAATTGTTACCAAGATATCCACTTTTAGGGCCACATTTTACAGTGGAAAAATAAACTTGTAATTGCTCCCTCTCTGCGTAATGGCAGTACAGTTTCTAAAATACAACAAACTTTTGCATTTTTGTACCATTACTTATTGGTCAATATATTTTATGATCGCTGATAATGTCTGATAATACCAAAAGAACAATTTATCATGAGTTTTGTTTGAAAGGGGGGTTAGAGTTATTATTTGCTCAGGAAAATGGTTACCAGTACGGTGAAGTGTTATTTGTAGTGAATGAGCTGAAACATGTTAAAGGTTTTTGATTCCTGCAGTCAGATGTGATCACACATACATGTTACACATGTTGCAATTATTGTTCCTCTCATTTTTTGACAGATGGGTTTCTTCCGTCGGCGCTACAGAGAGATCATCGAGGCTGAAAAGAACAGGAAGGACAGTGATGAAAGCTGGGACTGGATGGAAAAGAACCACTGAGACTGGCACTGGGAGTCCCAGAGGAGCCAATGAGATTAGGGATTGGGTCAGGAAGGATCCAATAGCACGGGGTCTCACAGCCCAGCCGCCCCAGTGGCACCAGGCCCTTCAGTCTTCCATATGTGGAAGAGAAGAATATTCTCCATATTTTTTGGAGACTTGATATTTTTTTGTGGGTGGGGGTCCAGGAAACAGGCTTCTGAGGTGACAGTGTGGCTTGCCAGAGGACACTTGCTGTGGAATTCAGCTAATCTCAAAGGAGGTATCTCCCAGCCGGTGGAGCAGAGCTGTTGATGGAGACTCACGTCCGTACAGGAATGTGGAGACGGCATGAATACTGGTGGACAACAAAACCCTCAGGGCTGTGTTACATAGCAAATTTATTTTTATACATACACTTTAAGCCATATTGTATAAAACTGGGCTTTGAGAAAAGTTGGGGTTTTGAAGGCCATTATAAACATACTACAGTATGTTTTCCTAAAAGCACTGATGTTTGATAAGAATGAATGCCTTGGCTCCATAGCTTTACTCGTATGCCAAAGATATGTCCTGTATAGTATATGATTGGAGTCATTTGTATATTCAGTTCTTCCTGGGAGTGAAAGATTGTATCTTTTCTGTTCTATTTCCGGTTTACAATTATCTGAACAACACATCTGACTGTCCCTCCCTTTCGTAGATAATCATCCAGAGCTAATAGCTAATACTGCATTTAACACCCACACACACAATGATTAAAACGTTGTGTTCCCATGTCATCTGCTAGTGTTGTCAGAAATGTCCCAGAGGTGCTGAGATCAAGCAATCCCTGAGGTCATTAAGACCTACTTCAGGATGTGGTAATCTACAGCACTGTGGAGTTCTCTATTAACACTTTATTTGCCATGTTTCCTTTATTATCCACGCCTGAAATGCAGATGATGGGTCGTAAATTATACCGTAAAAGCCATCGTTCACATTTCAAGCTTTGTCACTTTTCACAAGCATTCCATTTGTTATGGTCTGGCTTTTAACTAAATTGTTTATAGGAGATAAAAGTGGATGTCATATCAGTGATTTTGACAGATCTAAATGTTAATCTTTAATTCTCTGCAATGCTTTAAAAGTGCAATGTGCAGTAGAACAAATTATCTGAAGCTACTTTTGCAAGGAACTATTGCTCAGGTGACTTTAGATGGACTCCAAAAACCTTTCCTGGTTCAAGTAAAGATATCACGGTGGATTCTAGTATAAATTCTCAATGAAATACAGTAGGAAATGATTTACTTTATGTCATGACACTAGATCAGATTATGATTTATTTGCAAACCGTTCCAGACTTCACCTAAGCGGACCGTATTTAATTTTACTATTATGTTATTAGGCATTGGGTTTTCTTATGAAATATGAGATGCATTACTCTCAACGGTCAGATGAAAGTCTGCGATGGGAGTCCACCTACAGTCATTTACAGGGGCCCATGGCATGAGTAATGCCCTAAAAATAGGTGGGAACGTGCTGCACTCTATCACTACCCATAAATGAGCTCTTTTGGGCTCATGGGAAAAGCTGATTTTAAGTCAACAAGAAGGAATGTTAGTGCCCTGAAAATCTGCCACCATTAAAGTACATGGCTCCTCAGTACTTAAGAGTTTACCCCACATGAGTCTTTTACATGCTAGGCTTGATTGTGAATGAGATTTTGCAGAATACAGTGAGTGAAAATGTCCCCCAAAAAGTTAGAATGTGATATATGCATTAAATTAAGCTCTAAAAAATAGGTTTTGCTGCCAGATATACAACATGAAACATGTTTGGATGAAACCCTGCATCTGTATGAGTTTTGGGACTTTTTCACTGCACCTGAGTCAGATTTAAATGTGCAATGCCAGAGAATAAAAAATATATATATATTAATATGTTTCACATTTCCTCTAAGACTTCAGTGCTAAGACACTTTATGGCTCACTATGATCGCTTGGCTCTCTATTGTGCTGTGTGAATCTTTTATTGATCCGATACACTTTATTTTACCAATTAATTCCACTGGCATGACGGCATATACTGTACACATTCACGTCTTCACTCTGCATCTGTTAAATTGATGCTATACCTGAATGCAGAGAAACCGACACTTGACTTTTTTTTCTTTTTTTTTAATTTTAACTGTGATGGTTATATTTTGTTTTGTATGTTTGTTGTTACCGTTAATCACGCCGTTATTTGGGGTTTTGTTCTGAATATACTACTGTCACTGAATATCATTACCATTATAGTGTGCTGTATGTTTGATGTTTAAAATTGTGTTTGAACTGTATATTTATCTGTTGATAAATTTTAGAGTGAAATCTCATGGTGCTGTATGCTGTTTTTGTCAACATGATTCCAGTGTGGTTGTTGATTGGTTCACTTTTTATGGTGTGTGGTGCTCTCTGCTGGCTGCTTTATTCGAAATGTACAGGCACAACTCAAGACCAGGGAAAAAAACATACTACATACTCAGAGATCCTGGAAAACTGTAATATTTGCTTAAAAGTTAAAGTCTCCTTCCATTCAAAAATGGGTTTGCTTATTGTTACGTACAGAATGATTTATGTGCAGGGTTTGATGATAGAAGAGTGTTTTCACAAAGCGGAAGGCTTCTCTGTTCTTATGTTAAATCTGAGTTTAAGACTTGTATATACAAGCAGGATTTTAGATGGGAAGCCAGTCACAGTCTTTATTTACATTTTTACACAAAATTCATGTAAGTGTGATGTGGAAACTTGAAACATCCACTGCACATACTGTACACTGAGAATTAACTTTATTTTGTGAAGAGACTTTTTGTATCTAGTACAGTAGTTGAACTTCTAACATGAAACATATTTGCATATCCATAAGGATATTTGGGTTTTTTGATGACAGAGAAGAAGTAGATGTCATTTTAAGAATTTATAAGATTAACTGAAACTTTTGGTGGAAAAACCATATCAGACACAAATAATTATTCAAAGCAAATATGTGGTTATATGTCTTAAAACATGTCCATGGGGATCTTTGAGTTATTTTGTGCAAAAACAGGATTTTTATTATATGGATCTAATTTTAATTGCTTATATACAGTATGCACATACCATAGCTGAACTTATTTATTGATGTATCAATTAGTCGACTGATAGAAAATGTATATGATACATTTGTTTAAGTCACTTACAATATCAAGAAAAAAAAAAGGACTGTTATAGTATTATTTAAAAAATAGCAATTTGAAGATGTTTTGGTGTTCAGGAAATTGTGTGCAGACAAATTTTGACTATTTGCTGGTGTTTTATAGACTTAATGATTAATTTATTCAAAAAATAATTAATGGTGTGAACAATAAAAAAAATATCTTAAATTGCATCCCACAGTACACGCTGCATGCAGGTCTACATACAAAACAATAAGTCAGGGAAAAAAGTCAAATAATCATTCTGTAAACCTGGCAAGGTTATGTGTAGTTGGTCAGGTGACAACAGTTGCTATGAAACACTTGACATCAAGCACAAACTCCTCTGTTGAGTACACTGAATTATTAATTCAGCTACCACAGTGAATACAGCTGGAACACTACAATACATGGAGCTGCTCACTTTCTTTTGCCCAGAAAGAATTACTAACAATGTCCTTATTATTGGATCATGGGTTGATAAGGACTGCAGCGGTGGAGCGGGTAGTCGCACCAATTGCATGTCATTTATGCCACTTGGTGCTACTGTGTGACAGTGCAGAGGAACCTGAACAATTCAGCCAGCTGGAGGGGGCAGCTAAGGCTGTGGCTAAAGCTACTGAGAACATGGCAGCAGTAGCCTCCAGGTATGTGCAATGTGGAGTTCACTGAGGGAAGGAATGTACATTTAATGGACAAGATTACAGCTACAACTGCCTATTAATGTCACTGGTGTCAAATACCAGCATGTGACTTTATATATGTAATGCTGATAGGTGTAATAAATCAACAGATGAACACCAGACTTTTTTATTTCTAGGCGTATAAAAGAGACAGAGGATGCAGTTTTATACATGGAGATGTCATCCCTGTTGGAGTCAGTCACTGTGTCTGGACAACATGTGCTGCTGGCAGCCCAGAAACTCAGCATCCAGCCCAGTTTGACGGAGCACAGAGAGGAACTCATCACTGCTACACAGAATGTCTTCCTGGGAGTGGTCAAAGTAAAGTATGATTATTCCTCTCTTGGTTATAAAGGTGGTATAAAGGGATGATTGCTTGATTTTCCAAAAGTAGACAGCAAATGATTAAAAGCACTGACAGGTTCCAATAGATTCATCTTCCATAGTTGCATCTGCTTTGTACTTGAACAGAGGTTTCCTTAAATGGGAATATTGCCTTAGACTACAAAATGCCAAACTGCTGTCTGTTTAACATTTTATACCTAAAATATTTCAACTATTCCTCCATGATCTTTGGCCCAACTTTCTGGTGTTGCTAGAAATAACAGTTTAAATTATCCGGTGTTAATTTGAGAAGACAGTGAACTTTTCCCCCAGTGTTAGCTGCTGTTTGAAATCTTTCCTGTAATCTCACAGCCTGTCTGCAAAAAGGTATAAATGAAGAATAAATCACCTTATCCATCTCTCTGCTCTTAGGTTCTGTTAGTGAACGACGATGCTACTGTCAGGAAAGTTGTAGCTGCTGCTAATCAAGTGTTGGAGTGCCTCTCTCAGCTAGGCTCTTCCTCAGACATCAAGTCCCTGCTCAAATCCTTTCAGATGTTTTCTGACGCCCTGCTTCTTCTCAACAGTCTGACTGTGGCGAGAGCAAATTCCTTACAGGATCTCAGACAAACCAAACAGCTTCTTGACTGCTTGGAGACCCTGAGGAAGTGTATCTCCATGCTGCACACGGCAATGTGCACAACCATCAAACACCCTACAAGCGAGGAGGCCCAAGCAGCAAAAAGATACATACTTGACAAGGTGCAGAGTACAGTGAATGACATTATTGCAACCATGAGTAGCGAATGTCAAAGAGGATCTCTAGGTTCTTGTGGGTATTATGCCGGAAGGAGGAATAGTCTGTTGCAACTACTTGCTAGTTCTTCCACCTCCTCAGTCCAATGCAGTGGCTTTGACAGCATTGTGAGAGATCTTGTGTTTCATTGTATGGTTGTGGCAAACTTTTCCCGTAGAGAGTTTCAGCAAAGAGTGGTGGCTCATTGTCGACACATCCTACAGTTCTGGTCAGACATTAAAAGGATTTTTAAGTCCTTGGAGGATCCTGATGATTCTGAGCAGCATCTACAGAACAACTTCACCTTGTTGGTGCAAGAAATACGGATGCTTGACAAAGCAATGATGACCACCATTCTTTATCAAGTCTTGGACACATTTCTGACAGCATCATCTACATTTGAAGAACTTTTCAGTGTGACGAGACAGGTCCTGGTTGCAGATTCCTCTAACAAGATTGAGCTGAGCTTTATTCAGCCACTACTTGAAGATTTCATATCTTACACTGATAGAATAATCCAAGTTGCAAGTTTTATCTCAGCTGTGGCTGTTGATGCAAAGAGCCTGGAGAATGTGGAGAACTCACGAGTCTGTCTCACAAGACTCAGGACCCAAATTGCACCTCTTTCACTAGAGCTGGCGGACAACTCAATGCAAACCTCTCAAAAGCTTCATGAGATTTGTCAAAAATGGCAAGAGGAGACTGATCAGCTACAGGACACTCTGAATGATGTACTGGATGTCAGGGAGTTCACTAGTATTGCTATTACTGAGATGGTCAGTGACCGCCATGGATGTGATGCCGCATACAGAGAGCAGAGCTATAAACTGTTTAATGAACACGCAACAAACTTGATTTGTCATATGAAGCTGGTGACACACTCAGTGAGGAAGTACTTGGACAGAAGTGATAACCCCATCTACAGGAATGGTCTCCTGGTCCTATTGAAACAGGTTCAATTATCTCAAACCAAAGTGATCCAGTCAGTCAGAGACATGCTGCTTGGTTCCAGTCTAAACGTGGAGGTATATTCTACGTTTTCAGATGATGTTGCTGCAGCCATTAAGAACTTTAAAGTGCTCAGGGAGGGACTGGATGGCCAACAGCATCCACATCTCCTCAGCCCACTGCGAGAGGGGGCACGTCAGTCTGATGTCTCACAGTCACATTTACTGGTCAAGGACACCTGTGAACTGAACCTGGATCATATGGTGAGAAGCTCTCATTCTCCTGTTCTGGAGGTTACAGAGAGGGATTTCCTAACCAAACATGAAGAGGAGCTCTCAGATGGGGAAACTGTAGAAGCGGAACTGACTCATAAAAATGACAGCAATGATTTAAGGATACCAGCTGTCACAGATGAGCCCAAACTGTTCCACAGGCCTACTGAATTTGACCTTTTACCCCTCTTGTATGAAGTTGTGACTGTGACTAAAGGGAAAGATGTGACAGTGCTCAACCAGGCCTGCACTGGTGTTCTCGAGCTGTCAAACTGTTATGCTCAGGCTGCAAAGGAAGCTTTAGCCATTGTAGATGCTATTGATTGTCAAACACTGGAAAGCTTTCGAGCTGAACTGGTGTCGCTGACTCCACTGCTTGTCCAGACTGCTCAAGAGACGGCGATGAGCTCAGCGATGAGTACAGAGAGCATCTATAAACACAGCACACAGTTTTCTGACCTCATCAACAACATTCGCAAGGTTCTGCTACCAGTAGCTGGAACCTGGTTTCATGCTGTTTACAATGAGCTGCAAGGAAATCTACCAACAATGGCAGCCACTGTTACACAGCAGCTCAATGAAGTAATGAATTTATGTGCTGATGTTGTCCAGCTCTTGTCATCGTCTGATTTAGCCTCACAAAGTGACAGTCAAGAAACATTCACCATTTTACACAACAAGCTGAACAAAGCCCAGAACAACACAAGATATCTGATAGAGTTTTCCACCTCACCAAAAGGGCAAGTAGAAGATCAGCTAGAGGGGCTGTGTATCCTCTGGGGTCTGTCTGTTCAGATTTTGTTCAGTTCTCTGGATAAGATTTTGGGGACATCAACTGCAATGAGCCAACTGAGCCCTCTGAAACAGCTATCAGCATTGTCGGAGAACTCGCTGAGAATCCAAGAGGCAGCAAGGCTCACCAGTCTAAACTGCAAAAGTGCTTACAAATCAAAACAGTTAACAGGATACCAGAATGAACTAAAAACACTGACTGAAGCCTACCTTCAAGCTGTCGAGGACCTTGGCATGATGCCGAATGTGATGCAACTCGCAAAGTCAGAGCTCTTTCGGAAAAATCTTCTGATTAAAATGAGAGTGCTTTCAGGTCACTTAAGCAAAGCAAATAAGGATTATGATAGTGCTCTTCAAAATATTGTCAGCATTGCTTATTTTGCAGCAGAAAACTTCAGGGAGAATAAGACAGAAGGTGAAGAGCAAAAATTTGAAAACACAGCACAGTTACTTTTTGAAAATGTAAACTCTGCTACCACAAGACTCGGCGACTGCTTAAACTATATCCGGGACCCACGCTCCCGCTCTAACCTACAGTCTATCAATGACCATCTGTCTTTTCAGATCTCTGAAATAATCAGCAGGGCGAGACTCATGGTTGAGACTCACTTCATCTGTGACACACTCAGTCTGGATGTGCAGATTCAATGCTGGTCTGCCAAAGCTCACTATTTGGTGGAGGAGATCAGTAAGCAAGACAGGATTCACCAAGAAGCTAAAGAGCACATCAGGGCTGGCCTACAGGGCAGAGCGCCTGAGGATATGAAAGATGGACGAACAACAACGCCATCTAATGTCAAAGAAGTGGGATTTCAATCTGAAACAACTTCTTGGCTAGAAATCGATACAGAAAGTGTTGATGTTGCAAAGCCAAGCATAAGCACATCAGATAGTATCAAATATATACCTGGAAATATGGAAAAGGAGGTATGTATCTCTTCATTGACAAGACTACACAGTTTAGTGTTTCATGTTCTTCACAATAAATCCACATTTTTCCCTACAGGATGGAGTTGGTTTATACAAAGAAGCTTTATCATTGACTTACACATCCCTTTACCTAAAGCAAGAAAGTGACAGCTGGGATGCCAAGGACAACAGAATTGTCCAGGTGACCAGGAAGATGGCTGACACAATATACTACATGACTCAGTACTTAAAGAAGAAAGGCCCAATACTGGTAATGACCACCAGAGGGCATAAAAGTGTTCTGCATTGATCTTGATACTTCCAGACACCCATTATCTACAATCATCTCTTCTTTTTTCAGAACAAAGAGGCATTTGTCACTGCAGCCAAAGATGTGATCTCAAACTGTCAGTCAGTGACTCATTTTATCAGAGTTATTGCCAACCACTGTCTGGATAAACAGAGCACAGTTGAGCTCTCCCTCATAGTGGAGCAGATTCTCACTATTACAAACCAGCTCAACATCATCTCCAGGTTAGAGGGGCATAGACATCATCAGCAGAGTATAAACATATAGAAGAATTAAAGTGTAAAGAAATGTAATAGCAATGTGATTGTTTTCCTACGGTTTACTTAGCGTCAATGCTGTGACACCCAGCTGCAAATCATCTGATGAGATCTTGGTGAAGAACACACAGAATCTACTCCAGACAGTCCTGCAAGGTGTCCATGCTGCAGAAACAGCCTGCATTACGGTAAATCTAACAAATCTGTCATGCTATGAGATCTTCCTCATGTACTGTAGATAATAATAATAGATAAAGCTAACTACCTGTCATTTGATACTCTCCTGATACTCTTTCAATACCAGGGTTTAAAGCAGCCTGAGCCAAACTCAGATGGAGCAGAGGCTACAGCTTTGTGTTTCCAGTGGAAGAGGAATCTGGAGATCCATCGAGCCCAGCAGACCTGTAACCCAGAGACTGATGAGCTGGGTTTGAGAAAGACTTCATTTCATCCTGTAGCACCAAGTCTTGCCCCACCACTACAAGACGGCACTGTGACCAAGATCCCTTCAAAAAACAAGTATTTAACTCTTAAAAACAAGTAGCTGGACACTGATTATATGTATGAAACCCACTTAACTATTGAAGGTAACTTCTACAGACATTTTGTATTGGATATGGACACTAAAATGAGACACTAACTTGATGTTTGAGACTGAAGTAAAATTGTTGATGTTTTATCTCTTTATTAAGATATTTATATTAAAACCACTGAGATGTTATGGGAATATGTGTTGGTAAAATATCATACATTATTTGACAACCATAACCACCATACTGACAAAAAATAAAGCATTATTCATTAAAACACTCAAAAACACACTGTACATGATTTTTCTTTTTAAAAAAAAGCATTTACAATGTGAATTATGAAAACAATAAGGTACGTATGTGACTTAGCATCAGCCCAACAAGGGAGGCTCACATTATCAAACACAGCTATCAAATAAAACTAACTAAACCCACATTACTCTCACAACATTCACCCTTTGTAGCACACATTAGCCTAATATGAGTTCATTTACAGTCAACTCCAACAAAACTCAACCATCAAAACAAACATAAAGGTCATATTTGTAAAAACATACCAGCAATGTGACCAAGATTTTCAATCCTAATTTCTTATTTGGATGATCTAGTATGAAAACAAGTGGAATATGTTTAAAGTGCTACTTACAAGCTGGTCAGCATTGAGTGTTTTGAGGAACGAGAAACCAAATAAAGTCACCAATATTAATTTACTCCATAAACTGCCAGGTTAGCAAGTTGACATTACATCCTCAAAGCATTTAGGCCACTTAAGAGAATCACACAAAGTACAAAAAGTACAAAATCTTATTTGAGACAATGTAATGTTGAAAAAGGACGCAATGTAGCTTCTCAGGTAAGAAAGGGACAATATTGCACAGAGAATTTTTCAAGCACACTGTAGGGACATTAAGTCATAAAGTATTGTGTGGATATTTCAGGTAAGGAGCAGATGAAAAAACTTCTCATGTCCATAGTTGTCTTTCAATTAGCAACACCTGCAGGGATTCTGTATTGATTATCTGACGTAACCATGTTGGAGGTTGAAACATCATTAACTCATATCAGGATATGTGTGGTAAAAATTGCAAATGTTCCAGAAAAAGATCTGTGAAAAAATCCCTTTTCTTAAAAGTGAGCAGAAGCACTAATATAAAAGTGTCTTCAAATAAATATGTAAATACAAAAATTCTCAATGGATTCTTAAAATTGTTGTTTGACTGATGACTTATTATCTCTCTGTATGTCAAATTTATGAATGATCTATTCTACATAATGTAATGCCTGCAATTAAGTTTAGTAAACATACAGTATGTGTCAGTCCATACTGAAAACTGTAACATAATTCATTGTTTGATTGTTTACAACGTACATGAAAATAAACCGTTGACAAAAAACCTTCACACACACACACACTTTCAAAACACACATTTCAGCATTAATATGATTACATTGAAAGAAACTATACATTGTGTCTGCGCACATATTCAGCATCATCTCCGTACTGCTAAATTTGCAATGCGCTGGATAGTATGTGATTCTATTCATGATCATTTATAAACAGAATTTATATACAGAAATAAATAGATTCAGGTAAAGCTAAATAATGATTAATAGACAGGTCTCATCAATGTACAAAACATATGCATCCTTTCTACATGTCCACACTGGGGTGTTTACTGACAGAAAGGGGAAGCAGTGGGATCAAAAGTCTTGAACACGTCCTTGAGTGTCCTGTCCTCTGCCTCCTCCTCTGGATCCTCCTGTTTTGGCTCCTCCACTGAGGTTTCCTCCTCTTCCTGCACCTGCTCCTGTTCCTCCTTTTCCTCTGCCTCTTCTTGTGCTCCTGTAGAACCCTGTCCTGCTAGTTTGGCCTGCCTGGGGTCAGTGTACTGGGGTCGGATTAGCCCTGCCAGTGCCTGGATGGGAAGATTATGCACTGCAGGAGGTTTGACTGGTGATGCCGGAGGCACTGTGGGTGTAGTGGAAGGTGGAGGCTGATCTGAAGTGCTGTCTGTGCTTTTTGCCTCCTCGAAAGAGCCACTTCGTTGAGTTGGGGAGAGTGATGGTGGTGGCGTGTTGTCTTTCTTAACAGGATGTTTCAGAATGCCCACTTTTTTAGGAGGCTCTACCTGGTCGTGCTGAGCCTGCTCGGTCTGACTACGAGGATCGTACAGACTGATGCCTCCAAGGATTGTAGTGGGACTCTCCATCCCTCCACCAGAGGAAGCCAGACGAGGCGCATATGGTGGCAGCCTCTCAGGCTCCGTCTTGGCTCGAGCAGTGTGAGGAGAGGAGCCAGAACTGACCTTTTGTAACCTGGGGTCAACAACTCCCCCAGAAGAGGGCTCTTTCTGACCCAGCAGCTTGGAGTCCAGACTTCCTGTACGCTTGAGTCTGGGGTCTAAAGTTTTTTGCTGGCGTGGATCTACAGGTCTCTCTGTGGAGGATCGAGACTCCAGAGATACAGATGGCAGTCGACCCTTCAAACGTGCAGCTGCCAGCCTGGGGTCAGTCGGTGGAGGGCTGGAGACAGGGGGAAGGTCAGGCAGACTTGTTCGGTTCATCTGAGCATCAGCAATCAGGGGTGGGAGGGGCAAGTTGATGGAGTGTTCCTGTTTGGGCACCAAAGAAGGGATGAGGTCCTCAGGAGCCCATACCACTGTCTGAGCAAAGGAAGGCCGCTGGAGCAAAATGTCCACCCGAATGTGGCTAAACTGCTTTAACTGGCAACGTGGATCCCGAAGCACCACCCCGGGGCTGGCATCTAGAGGGATGAGGGCAGCTCTGTCCCTGAGCTCCCTCTCTCCTTCCTCATCCTCTTCTCCAGTAGGCAGCTTTTGAGGAACTGGGTGGCTCTGCTGGCGATAGGAGCTTGGCTCCATGGGTCTCAACTTCCTGGGGTCCCTGGAGAGACGTGGATCTGTCCCTCCATCTGACTCCTTTTTCATATCTGGGGGTCGCTGCCGTGGGTCTGTCTTCACACGTGGGTCACTGGGTGTAGCCCTCTCCTTCACAAGCCGAGGGTCAACCAGTGCTGCAGCCACAGCGGCAGGTGGAGGGGTCTTAGACTGCTGCATCTCACTCTGCTTCTTCAGAGATTTGAGGATGGAGGATACACAGCTCCCATCCTCCTCATCACTGGAGTACCAGTTTGTAGTTTCATCTGGAAAAGAAAAATTATATTTAAATGTTTGTTCTGTTAAATCATATCACACCTGAGTCTTGTTCCAAGAAATAAGTATAAGGATAATTTTTCATGGGTAATACAGATCTTCAGTTTGAGCTTCATTTTTGATGAGGTTCTGGGTTTTATTGGGTTTCATTTTTATCTTAATTGACTCAGTAAACCAGCTTCTTGGATCAGGCCACTGGACACTCACCTCTGTTTGCACTGTTATCATCCTGGCCCTCTGCTCTCTGTGCCTCATTCCCCTGTGGCTGTGATTCTTGTTGCTGTTGGGTCAGGTGTAAAAAGATGGCTTTCTGCACTGCTGGTGGTAAAGACTGCAACTGTGACTCTGCACCAATCTGCTGCTGGAGGTTCTGTATGAAGGCCACACCAGGGTCCACTACATCAAAAAGAGAAAAGATACAACATCATGTTAAACACTTTAAAAAAAAAAAAGGAATCCTAAAGTAATAAGCTTATTGGATATTGGTATTTTTAACCTTACTGATGTGACACAAACCTCCTTGTTGGCTCAAGTTGCTGAAAAACTCTACTGGGTTCTGACCCATTGACGGAAATGGGAAGAGGCTTTGTAGCATCTGTAGATCTGGTATTGGGGGAAATGGAGGCCTCTGCATATTCATCTGAGGGCTGATGTTAGGTCGGTTTCCATGAAAAGGTGGAGGTTGACCAGGTGGGATTGGTGGCGGTATTGGAAAGCCATGTGGTGGGTGCTGTCCTGGGGGGCTCTGTGGCATGGGTGGCCCTGGAGGGAGACCCATGGGACCAGGGGACCCAGGTGGCGGAATAGGAGGAGCGGTGGAGCCTGAAGGCACCATACCTCCACTCTGTGTTTCCTCTGACCCTCCACTAAACTGACTGGTGCCTTCACCCTGATTCTGGGAGAAGTTGGATCCACTGAAAAATAAAGTTCACAATTAGGTTGAGGCTAAGCTCCAAGCACTGTTCAGAGATTGATTACAGTTTATTTTAATTACCTCAGACCAATTTTGTGTGCCAAGTCTACAGTAGGTTGAACCTTTATTTCAAAGAGAGAGGGGATCTTCTTTCCTGCTTGACCAGCAGCTCCATCTGTAGGACTGCTCTGACCCGGTGTGGGGAGCAACCCTACCCCAGGAGGTGGCTTTGGAAGTGGGGCAATACCCTGCTTCCTCAGGTCCTCCAGCTCCAACTCATCCTCACGGGCATTCTCCTCTTCAGTGTTAATGATCTAATGACAGGTCATAAAACAGAAGCCAGAACTTGAGGATTTGTTGGCATAGAAGTGTTAGAAATCAAAATCACTTTGAACATTCTTTCTTACCTTATCAAGCAATTCTTTGGTCACGTCGGTCAAAGCCTCATGGGAGAATTTGCAGTTGTCCCCTTGATAACATTTGGCTCCAGTATGAAAAAACTTGCATGGATATTCATGTGCAATCACAGGTTAAGGAACATAATTAAAAGATGTAATAAGATTGCAGTTATCATGATTTAAAGGTCCCACATTTTACACTCCAGTCTTATATCCACACGAAGATATTTTTGTTGTTTTAAGTACCAAAAACCATCTCAAGGAGCTCTACCAAGAACAAGCTGTTTTGTGTCTGCTCAGTGCCCCTCTATTCTGACTAGTTGACTGTTTTCTGATTGTCGAATGCCCAGGCCAACCATAGGTAATGAATTGTAGCCTAGCCTGCAGCTGGTTAAAACCAAGTAAAACTCACTGGTAAATTGAGATGGCCACCACTGCGCAATGACAAATTTGCTTCCTGACAACCAACAACTGTGCAACTGCTTGGCTCCATGTGTGTGTGTGTGTGTGTGTGTGTGTGGAGGGACAAAACCACACACTTGGGCAGGGAGCAGAGGAGCAGAGGAGAGAAACCAGCGTGACCATAAAAGACAGCAAAACATAGTAGACTCTCACACTGAGCTGAAATGTAGTGAGTGGTCATAAATGAGGTAAATAACAACCTGTTTCTTTCAGGAGGGTTGGGAGGCCCACTGGAGAGGCAGGTTGCCCCTCCAAGGCAATGGTAGGGGAAACACTGAGCGTATAGTTGTGACATGACAACCTTAGCTCATTTAGAGGCAGTTTCTGAATATGGACTGTGTGCATTTCTCTGTGGATATTTTCACAGTATTTATATAGCACCTAGAACTTTTTTATAATCAAAAAAGAAAGGGAAATCTCCCTTTCTACAATATGGGACCTTTAATTATGTGATGCAATTAGACACATTTAATTAAAAACACTTGTTGTCATTAGTAAAGGATATTGTGCATGTAAATGCAATTATCTCCTTTACTGCAGTACCCTTGGAGGTAGAATTTACAGAGTTCCTTTTTCTTGTCTGGGATGACAAGCTCATGTTCGAACTTGCACTGTTCCCCCTGTATAAAGACAAAATGATTTTTATGGATTTTATTTAAGGAGAGATTATTTAAGTATAAAAAGGCTTGAATTATTAAAACAAATTCATGAACACTAGTGATACTCTACCTTGATGCATCGACCTTCCAGGAAGTACTTGCAAATGTATCTACCATTGTGTTCAACAGTGTGCTGATTGATAAACTCCTTGCTCATAATTGGCCGTTTCTTCTGAAAACTGGAGGGATTTTTCCCTTCCTGTGAAATAAAAGTAAACAACAGGCGTTCGTCTCTACTTTTGTCCTTTTTAACTCATCAGTTAATGTATTATACAATTTCAAACTTAAGCTTTGTTGAATGTTGAGACACGCAGTACATACCAGTGTCATGTCTTCCATGCCCTGGTCTCCTCCTCGACCCCGTCCACGTCCTCCCCAGGGTTTGCCCTTCAGCTTCTTGTTCTTGTTAAGCATCCCTCGTCCTCTACCGGGTCCACTACCTCTGCCCCTTCCCCTCTGTCCAACTGAAGATGACATTTAGGAAGAATTCAATAAACTCTTGATTAAGTCTTGTAATACCAAAATTACATTTACTATTTATTTCAACTTTTTAGTAATGGGTTTGAAAATGTATTCTTACATTGTTGTTGTTTCATGCCCCTCATGCCTCCTCTCTTGATCTGGTCTTTAGCATGGCGTCCCTTTCCCTGACTTGGGGAATCTTTTGACTGTGGGTACTCAGACATGTCATCTTCATAATCATCCTCCTCGTCTTCGTAGTCGTACTTGTCATCACTATAGTCACTGTACTTGTCAAAATCACTACTCTTGTGCGGTGGGGACTTCTGTGAATTGCTGTGGCCCCCCTTTGAATCCCGTCCATGCTGACAAGTCAAACCAGAGAGAGAATTATGTTACACAATAACGCCCATATGAACATTAAGCTTCGATATGCCAATATACAGTGAAGAACTCACCTGAGAAGACTGGCCATCAGATCCTTGGCTCTTTCTGTTTTTGGGCCTTTCAGGTCGGTCGTAGTCAGAGTCGTAGCTGTCGGAGCTGGAGCTGCTGGAGGGGGAGTGGTGCTGAAGAGAGAGCAGAGGAAAAGATAAAAGTGTAAAACATTAAAGTGAATTTTAAATGAGTCTTACTACTTTACGTTGCAGGATCAGGAAGCCATCTTTTGTTGTAATTAATAGGTTAATAGTCAGCTTACTTACTTTCTGTCTGTCACGTCTCCTCCTTTTGGACCTCCTCTTCTCTCTGGTCTTTTTGTATCTTTTCCTTGAGTGCCTGTGAGTCTTTTCTTCCTTCTCTTTAGCTTTTTCCTTTTCTTTCTCCTTTTCCCTCTCTTTCTCTTCATTCACCTCTGCAGCCTCTTTGTTTTCCTCTTCAATTCCAATCCCCTCATCGTCTATTTCTCCATCCTCCAATTCTCCATCCTCTCTGAAAAGAAGAAAAGCAGTCGGCACAGTGAGTATAACTGTAGGAGGTTATATATTTTGTCTGCTTTTCACATCAAGAATTGCCTGTTATAACAATTTAATAAAAAAAATAAATTACATTACATTCATTTGTTTCAGACAGTTTCCATTATGCCTCAAGCCTTTCCTGTGCTAAAAACATCCTGTCAATAGTTCAAGGCTAAGGTTTTATGTCCTGTGAACCAATGCATAGTTATTTTATGAAAACCAAATTAGATTCATGCTCAGATTGAATAAAATCTATGAGAACCTCTTGCAAAACAAATATATTTTCAGCATTAAGGCTATTCAGTTACTTTATATAATAGTATAAATATAATATAAATAAAAGGCAAAAACAAAAGTAGAAAAGTGGCATAAGTTTGATGACATTCCAACAAAAATGGTGTATTTTGGCTCACTTTTGACATTGATGAAAAGCTATCTGGACTGTCAAATATTCTGGGCTTGAATACAGTGGTATTACTGTAAAGAGACACTAACATCTGTTGCTGTTATGATCAGTATGTAATCATAATTTTGGAAGATTTTCTTTCTAATATTTTGCTGCTGCAGCAATGACCATTGTATGCTTGAAGAAGAGTGATTACTGAAATGACTGAGCCTGAATGACCTTTAAAAGCCGAGTGCTTTCTAATCTGTTATGTTTAAGACCAGGATGGTGGTGTTACATTAATGAAATGAAGTGGCAGGTTTTAATGCAAAAGCTTTTTTAAAACTTGGTCCAAATTTCAAATGATTGAGATTATTATTGGCCATGATTCAAATATTTGAATCTGGAATCAATGCTAATCATACTAAAAGACCCATTCAGAAAAGCCTTGAGAGAAATTCATATAATTGACTACTTTAAAGATGTTGTTAAAAGAAAATAGTCCATGTGAAACCCTTTCCTATCAACATATGACCCTGGAAAAAATTAACATTTTGTAACATGTAATGTCAGCTGCTTTAAAAATATACTGCAGGTAGGAAAGTGAAACAAAAACACCGTAAAATGGGAAAGTATGTCTACCCACTGACCAAGGTATGTTTTTACAGACACCATAGCTGCTGCAGCTCTTCCTCTGACAGCAACACAGATCAGACTTCAACTTAAGACCCTCCACATCCAAAGCTACCATGATAACTAAACTTCAAATTTAGTCCAGCTAAAGCAACAGAGACCTCAACATTCAATATGAAACATTTCCAACTTAATTGGAAAACTATCATAAAACAGCCCTTGCTTATTGATAATAGTGGACCAAACTGGAGCTTGATTAGAAATGAAGGAGCATGTGTAATACTATAATTGTTGTTATAATACTACTTATTAGGATGGTATTATCTATTCAAGATTTTTTCTGAAAATCATTTTCCAGGGATAGCATTGTGCATTTTCACTAACAACACAACTTCTGATAAAGCCACAATCTCCTTACTGATCAATACAATCACACACACTAGTTTCATTGAAGATGTCTGAAGGATTTTTCTGATGCATTAAAAAAAAAACTCTGTAAAAGGTGAGACAGATGATAGAAACAGATGTGAGGCATGGAAGGTGTAACACAGACCATTAACAGCTGAGAGTCTGCAAGCTTTTGCTCCAAACAAACACCACACCAGTTGTTTCTCCTTCCTTGGCTGAGGTCAGTGAAATCACCTGGTGTAGTGTTTAATGGAAAACCACCAAACTCTCGGCCCGCTTTGTTCACATGCTCTAGCAGCCCTGCTGTGGAGCTATAGGCCAGTCCAAAGGACACAGGGAATCCCAACTCTGCCTCCGCAGTACTAGCAGGTGACCGGTAGGGGGAGTACAGTACAAGGATGGGCGTGGCGTTTACATCATAGTCATTTGCATAGTCTCCTGCAGATGGCAACAATGAAGCCACCCCAGTAGCACAACAACACGAGCGATGATGTCTGCTATATTGCATGGAAATGATTATGAATGAGTCTTAATCGACACAGTGATGGGAAATCTCAGCTATTTGGACAGTTACTCTATTGCACCAAAAAGGCATGCAAAGATTTTTGAGAGGGGGGAGGGACCGTGGAAAATGTCTATACCCTGCATTTCATGGTTAAAAAAAAAGAAAGAAAAGAAAGAAAGAAAACAGCAACACAAGCATGTAGACCCACAGCACTGAAACGCACAGATGAGCGTATTAAGAATTGCATAAGATTGTTACTCGACCTTTCATCCCCTGCAAGCTCAGAGTCTGTCATGTTTTTGTCAAGAACAGGGGCTGGGGGACTGGAAACAAGGCTCACAGAAGCCATTGGCAAAACGGATCTGCCTCCCTTCTCTCT
Source organism: Euthynnus affinis (assembly GCA_029490765.1). NCBI lineage: Eukaryota > Metazoa > Chordata > Actinopteri > Scombriformes > Scombridae > Euthynnus > Euthynnus affinis. Next base: position 11,108,817 of record CM055852.1, on the reverse strand, counting down.
CCCGGTACAAGAGTGAATTAACTCAAATCAGTCAAGGAGACGTTGGGTTGTGAGAGATGCTGGAAGATTTCAGTCTGGAAAAAACTCACGGTGTTACATGTCTGGACAGAGACAGTAAACAAGACACTCTCCTCTTTCATATCAATGACGTTTTAACTCTGTGAGCGCAGCTTGATACCCCCGCTTTGCTAATGTCCCGTCGGTTGACAGCTGCCATGGTGAAATAGAGGAGACGGAGGGAGAAACAGACAGTGTTGTAACCATGTTCGTTGATTTCAGCATCTTCATAGGCTTTCTCAACAGGGACATCATCTCAAAATGGCTTCTGAGGTCTGCAGCACATTCCCCTCGATTATGTAGTCGTCCACGTATTTATAGTCCCAGCTGGATCTACCTACCTTGGATACCACGAATCCTCGTCAGCGATTGGTCAAACATCGCACGGGGAAAGACAAGCACGATTCTTATTGGTTCAAAGCGTTGTCAGTTATTGTCAACATCTGAAACAATGAAGCGTATGCGACGCTCAGGTTTTTTTTTTTTTAATCTTAAATCGATGTTTTAATTTATGACTGGGTGTGTTGCGCAGTTACAACGATCCAGGTTGACTATATCTAAAAAGGTAAAACGTCGCTTAATTTCCAGCTACGTTTCTCTGCTGTGTTTTACACATGGTCCCGTTTTTCACCATTAGGTGTCGCTCTGACTCTGCAAATCAAACCCCTGAAGGACGCAATATTTTGCTTTTCACCGAGCCAAGAAACATATTGCTGTCCAGCAGCCAGTTAAAACTCTTCATAAAATAAAAATATTATTTGTTGCATCGTAGTGTATAAAATGTAGCATATTCTTTAACAGTCAATTTAGGCAATTCATCCAATAACAAATCATTTCATAACATGCATTTAACCTTCTGTAGATCTTATTCTATACACCCAGTTATTGTAGGTTAGGCCTATACTCACGCCATTTACCGTAGATAGATAGATAGATAGATAGATAGATAGATAGATAGATAGATAGATAGATAGATAGATAGATAGATAGATAGATAGATAGATAGATACTTTATTGTCATTGCATGTCATTGCAACACAGCGAAACTTGGTTTGGCAGCAATCCATGTACCAGCATATATAAATATGTCAAAATGTATAATAATAGTCATAAACATATTCAGGCACGCAGTATTAAGGCAGTAAACAAAACATAAAATGTAATGCGGGCAGCATATATGCAGCTGGTTTTATATTGTGAGAAACTATGTCAGCAGCAGAGAGATGCAGTGGAAACTTGTGTTTGGGAGTATCTCGGTGGGAGGGATTCTTGCTGCAGGAAACCTAGGTGGCGTGCAGAGCTCACTGAGGCTAAACTTTCCAAGAGCGCAGATCCAGAGACAGGAGCGCATCTCTGTCTCAGACACCTGACGAGCATCCTCCAAACTCTTGAAGCCCCCCAAAACGGACCGTCACATGAGATAACTGCTCTTTTGGATCTTTATTGAAGCAAACTAAATCTTGGAGAACATTAACAGGGGACAGTACTGCATTATTGTTACTGGACTTACAGAGATGGCACTGTCTTTTCAACGCAGGTGTTTGCTTTTGCTGTGGTTGACTGCTATTCAGAGTAGCCATGCTGCCGTTCAGGTAAGAGTTTATGTATCTTAAATCAGTTAAAACAACTGACTTGTCTAAGAGAAGAAATCTGGGTAACCTGGCTCAATAGAGTGTGTTATTAAATCAGGTGTCAAGACCTGACTAAACCACACTTTGGAAATCTTCATATAGCCTAGACCTATTTGGAGAAAAGTGATAAATTTTCATGTAGAATGTTTACCCAACAAACACAAAATATGTATAAGTATGTTTTTTTATTCTGCATCAGCACTTTATTCAGCTCTCATTTATTGTGGCTATGTGCTCGCTCTCTGTATCACTTTAAGTTTTGCAAAGTTTGTTTGTCATCTATAGTTTCCACTAGAAAAATTACTTCATACTTTTTGCATGTGCAAAAAAAAAAAAAAGAAAAAAAAAAAAGAAGTTTCATTGTAGCATCTGGATATGAGTCCTCTCATGTCTTGTCAGCTGGTGGCATTTCCCCTTTGCCTGGGGCATGTAAAAGGAGGAGACCACTGTCTAACAACTGCACAGGTCCAAACTACGCGCACAATGAATTTTAATGTCTTGAAGCTAGTTGTTATTGTACAGAGACCTCCAAATGCCAGTGCAGGAATTTAAGGTATGCTGCACCGGAGAAATTGTTACAATGAGCATGTGATTAATAAACCCCTCTGAAAGGATTAGAGGCACTTTCTCCGAGGAACTTTGTAATGGTCTGACAACCCCTCTCGTTCAAGTAACTGCTTGTGGCACCCATGCTATTTTGAGTCTGCCCATTCAGGATTATCCAATGAGCATGTGCCTTCCTACCGCCATGCAAAATATACAGAGGAACAGCATTTTGGACTTATGTCCCACTGACATCTGCCAGACAGCTTTTGTCCATCTGTGTCTGCCACTGGAGTTGTGGTAGTAAGTGAAAAGGGTTGAGTGAGAGAGAGAAGAAGAGAGATAGAATAACTCACATGTGAATCCTATGAGGGCTAATGGAAAATTGTGGAGAGCAAAAACTGTGTAGTGCATTGAAAAAAATATGGTGAGTTATGCATGTAGAGTAAAAAAACATCTCATTAATACATCTTGTCAAAGTCATAAAGAGTATTTTAATATCAAAGAATCCATAAGAATGACATATTTGTAACCATAAAGACCATGTGCCCACCAATAAGTTGGATTTAGTTTCAGTTACATCATACTCCACAGCTGCACATTATTGTTTATTCCCTGCTCATGTTTTATATTTTATTACTGTTAAACTGAAGTGACCTTTGCTCCTGCTCCCATTTTCTTGAAAGTCGCTGCATTTTGAAATAGTTTGCCAGGACCCTTAATAGTTCTTAATTCTGCTCATAGTGCTTGTGCTTTATTCACAGACGTGCATGGATAAGCACCAGGTGGTTGGGGTGCTCCGTCAAATGGAGAAATTTCTGAAAGGCCAGGAGATACGATTTACAGAAGGCCTCCGGATCATGAAGTCAAAACTGGCAACGCTTCAGAACTCTGTCTCCAAGTTGCCCCAAGTAGATCAGTCATCTGGTGAGTAATAAATTGATAATATTAATCATCAATCACCACCGCTCTCAACCTTGTCCTCAATAACTATATTCATCAATGTCTTATTACTGTAAATGCAGTTCTTAATAAATATTCAATTCAGCTTCTTGATTTTTTTGTTTTTGTTTTTTTGTTTTGTCTTTTTGTTTGTTTTTCTTTTTTTTTCAATGAAATATTACAACTTTAAAGCCTTTGAGCCTATTCTCACCAAACTACTGAGTGAAATTAATGAAAAATGAGTACATTTATAGAAATAGTAGGCTGTGTTAACTTTAGCTAAGCGGACCTAATAAACTGGTACATGAGTGTATATTAGTTTCATTGCAAAACCATGTGACACTGAAATGATGACAATGACAATTAAATATGCAATAAAAGTAGGTCAGGAAATGTATGGAATTTGGTTTTGTATGAGTAATCTGATCGCTCAGGTTCATAAATGATTAAATGTTTATTTTCCATAAACAACAAGAATTAAATGCAGATTGGACCTTTTGGAAATTATAAATTGAAATACTTTAATAATATAGCATACTTTTTCAGAAATTGTGAATTGTGCTCAGTTTATTGTGATAGAAATAATGTAATAATATTTTACAGCATCATGGTTTATGCAAGCAGTGTTTGTCTTTGAACAGATGGCTAAGGTATGAAAATGTCCATTATATTTTTTAGTAACACTGACAAACTGCAAATGTGTGTATAAATATAAAAATGTGTAAAGGGATGTTTTAGTCATATTTAATACACATTCATCAGACTATCCAGGTTAAAAACAGAACAAAAACTGAATGAATAGGATCCTGAAAATACAGAATACATGTCCATATCTGATCATGTAAATAAATGATTGGCTGCGTAACCATGAGCAGGACATTATGACTGTTTTCTGTTTGGATCATTCAAAGAAATTAAAAGAAAATGTAAAAAAGTTGTCATTTAATTTGGAATCCTCAAGATCCATGTTGTATAAACTTTCACAAGCATGAATGATGTGATTGAGACTTTGCTCAATAATTCAATGAATAACTGATAAGAAAAGGATTATAAAACATCAAATTTACAACATTTCAGGAACATTCAGTTGTTTGAGGTTGATCTTCAAACAATGTTTTTCCAAAGCAGTGACAACAGAAATCCAGAGATGGCTCCTTTTATTATGGTATTATATATTCATCCAACAGTGCAAGGCCATCTCAGTTACAGAGCTGGGAACTTGACAGGGGAAGTGGATTTGTGGAATTGTGTTGTTTGGCAGGAGATGTTGAGGCCAATTTGTTAGTGATGGACCAGTGCAGTCCATAACTCTGTGGAGAGTTCTTGGCAGGACAGGAAAAAGCTGATATTTCACATTTACAGCAATAAAGGCTCAACAAAATGAAAAGACAAAAGTTAAATTACTGCATCACCTGCTTTTAATGATCAAGATCAAATCCAAAAACCCACATATGAAAATATCATTTTTTAAATTAGATATAGTTATAATTAATTAATTAGGAAAATAATGTGGATAATAATTTGATCATAAAACGATCTATTCTGTAATGTTTTCCTTCCCTTCTTATGAAACACACAAAAACATATTGCACACAGTGTTTTCTCCTGACCTCTGTCAAGCTCATGTTGGTCTGGAAAACATCTGATATAAAAACTGACTTTCATTATACTACAAACCTGAGCTGGACATGACTGAGCTCTAGCCATGCTAGACTTATTATACAGTGTCTGATCAGTATCTGTGCCTTTTTCTCTTGAGATTGAAAGAACAGGAATAGGAATAAGAATAGGAATAGGAGAAACATTTTTCTCTGACAATCTTCCTAGATGGAGGAAGCATCAACGTCTCATAAAAGTCAAAAATGTAATCCATTCACAATGTTATACAATGTAATTACATTATATATTATACAAGCGTTATACAAGCATTAAACTTTCCAGAGCCAGAAACATAGCATAACATTTGGCTGTTGGTATTATTCTGACTCATAGAAATGGCTGGTCCTCTGCTGGTTGACTGTAAATGAGGCATTTGAATTGTCTTTTCCCATGAAGGCTCTGAACTGCCCAGTGACACGTGTATATCCCCAGGCAGAGAATGCCAGAGGATGTTGGGAGGCTTACTCCACATGTGACCAGCCTTCCTCTCGTGCTCTTTTTCTCTCTCCCACAGCTCCCACCACCTGCCCCTCCCTGGAAGCCCCTGTTCACGGAACGAAGTTTGGCTCAAAGTATTTTGTAGGACATGAGGTCCATTTCACTTGTTCCCAGGGCTACCATCTCGTCGGTTCGGCCACACGTGTTTGCCGGGACAACGGCACCTGGACGGGCATTAGTGCCGTCTGTAAAGGTTAGACAGATTGTGATTCCCCTTACCTGAGAGTTTGTAGAGTAAAATAAAGCAAAGTCAGACCTATTAACCTGTGTGACCAGTGTTAGTTACATTTGAGTCAGAAGAGGCTGAAAGAGACATCAGCCCAGAAGCCAAACGGAGCTCCGCAGACACACAGATAACAGGCAAAGAAAGGAGCCATTCTTTATGATGGCTGGAACTCCTCAGCATACTGAATGAAGCCCTCGTTAGAATGGCATTAAATGTCTCTGAACACAGGAAAACACCTGTACTGCATTCCACTGTGGGGTGCTTTCCCCACCAGCTTTCTACATCTCATGAGCAGCAGCAGTGGGGCTACTGTAAGATACCCCCCCCCCTCCTCCTTGCTCATGTTTCCCTGCCTCTTTGACAGCAGTCCCACTGGACGAGGTTAGGTCCAGACATTATACCCACACCATGGTCTGATAGCACTGAAGTATGCTAAGCATGCTATCGATAGCCCCTTCAGCCTGCAGCGGTGGCACTCTTCCAAAAAATTCCAAGTGGCACACACAAACATATGCATATGTTTATTGACATTCATGGTTAAAGCAACACAAGAGGGCTTGACTCTGCACAGTATTATCTCTGTTCATGTTTTTTTCAGCCCAGCACAAGAAGTATAAATTTAGTCATGCTTAAAAAGCAGCATTGACAGAGTGTGAAAATCTTTTAAGTTAAAAAGAGTTCAAAAATATCTAGCAGGTTGAAGTGGGTCTTTTCATGTTTTGGCCATGTGGTGGCCCCTGGGGAAGCCAAATAAACATTAAAGGGGTTGGTTGTTATCCAGTATACTGCGGCCTCGGCGCTGGAGAGCAGAGGCTGCTTCATCATTTGAACATCTGCAGAGCTTTCATAGCTGACCACAGAGACAGAGATCATAGGGCATGATGTGATATTCATCTACTTGTTTTGTACTTTTGACAGACAGTACCAAACCTGTGTCATACTGCTTACTGTTGTTGTTAATAGTTTGCTGTGAGTTCATACAAGGTTACCATCTTCTAGGCCACTGTTGTATAATTAACTAATAATAATAATATATGTTATACTTTGGAATATAATAAAAAAACACTCAGTGTTGGTAGATGAATTAACGGATCTGTGCTTTGAATACATTTATGTATTCAATATGTGCACATTTCACAGTCACGGTGAATGTGTTGCTCACTGCCAAAGGCACTGACAGTTATAGTGAAGTGAAGGCCAAAACATCTCTTGTAAAGAAGTATGAATGAGGTTTGCATGAAAACATTAGTCGATTTGCTATGAGGCTATAAGAAATTGTCGTGACAAGGTGTTGACAGCAACTGTTTGTACCAGTAAAAGAAAAAGCCTTCAAAACTGTCTTTCAGTGAAGATGTTAACATCTGTGTTCTTATATGCTTCTCAACAAACATATGAGTAAAACATGGTATATAGTATATCCATATAGTGTAACAACACCAAATTCTACTTTTGGGCCTCATCTAACTTCCAAAAGGCAGATGATTTAAAATATAAATAAGTTATATATATATATACTTATATATAGCCTAAAGCCTAAACCTAAAGTCACACTTTTCAGTGTGAATAGTAGTATTAGTAATAGTTTATTGGGAAGAGCAGAATCATAGACTCTCATATATATTTCATACTGAAACCTTTCTTCCCATTGTATTGCCTTTATTAAGTTCTATTCTGAAGAGATTTCATCAAGTGCTTCACTATAGCGACTTCATGTGTTGGTTGTCTGGGCTCACTATTCTCCAATACAGGCCCAAAAATCAACCTCAGCAGCAACAACAGCATGTTTTGTTTTCTCCATGATGAGACAACCTCTCCCACTTGACAATTTCTTTTAGTTAGTTGAATAAAAAAATCTATATCCATGAAAAGAGAGAACACAACCACACTCTTAATTCTGCATTTTACACTGAATCCTGATTTCCCTATAAATATGTTTTGCACTTAACACAGCAGTGCATCCAGACAAAAAGACCTTAAGACATAAGCAAAGATTATGTAAGAAGGCGGTAAAGCAGCAGGAAAGGAAGCAACAAAACTGAAGGGAAATGTTTTTTATTTCCACCTCAGAAGACAGTAGCTGTAATGTGACTGACTGAAATTGCAACTGCTGCTCCGTTGTTCAGTATCCATTAGTAGAATGAGAAAAAAAACCTTAACAAGGTCCAGATTTGAATTACTTGAGATGGCTAAAAAGGATTTTAAATTCCTCAACAGTTTGACCAGAGTGATAATTCTCTCCTGCGCCCACAGACATCAGTGAGTGTGCAAGTAACCCCTGCCAAAATGGAGGTACCTGTGTGGAGGGTGTTAACCAGTACAAATGCACTTGCCCTCAGAACTGGAGTGGCTCACACTGCCAACACCAAACCCAGACAGGTCAGTACAACTAGATTAATGTCAAAAATGTAGTTCAGGTGAAGAGGCCTAAACTCTTGTCGTTTTTTTAATCCAGCACCGCCTGAATGGAGCGTCATGAATGATCCAGCATTCAGCCGGAGGCCTCGCTGTGCCCAAGTGAACCGAGCCCAACACTGCAGCTGTGATGCGGGCTTTCACATGAGTGGCACCTCTGACAACAGTATCTGCCAGGGTGAGCTGTAATTATGCATTACTTAATTGATTCCTGTGGGGAAAACTCTCATTTCACCCCATCCCTTCACTGTGAGGACGAGGTCAGCTACAGAGCAGTTCCCTCAAGCCGGTGTCTTGCTCGACGATATCTCAGCGGGATAGGAAACAGCTGTTATACTTTACCAGGGCTTTCTGGCTGGTGTGCAGCTCCGCACACCATCTACTGGTGAAAAGAACAGGCCCCGAATACCTGAATCTTTCACTCCTCTAATGAATAATAAGGTTACAAATGAGAATAATCTGTGGAGCCAGTCTGTGACAAACAAAATAATCCTCTCGAGAGGTCACAAGCTGATTAGCATCCATTTAGGTCACAGTTCAGTTGCTTTTAAGATGTAATTGGTTGAGTAACATTTTGAGATCATAATTTTCATGTAGTTGCTTTAAATGTTTTAATGTCCAAGATGCTTCAGAGTTAAAGACAACTTGGGAGACAGAAACAGCATCTCCATTTCTTACATTTCTTCTTTCCTGTAAAGACAGTGCCCCTGCCTGGGCATGAGATGCGTGTTTTAGGCAGACATGTATTTCCTTTTCTGTTTTTAACAGATGTGAATGAGTGTGAAGTTTACCGGCTGGACCAAGGAGGGAAGCTGTGTGTCCACGAGTGTGTCAATGTCCCAGGCTCGTACCACTGCTCTTGCCCTAGTGGCTACAAGTTGCTCCCAGATGGGCGGAGCTGTGAGGGTGAGTAACAAGAGGGAACAGAGGACAAAGGCTCATTCACAAGGCCCCAACTGCAGTTCTGGCCGGGTATGTAGCTCCAGAGAGGAATACCTGCAATTTAGAAGGACGAGAAGCCTTCAACAACAGAGCTCTTAGTTTCTGCAGAGGTGTCTGTCAGTCCCAAACCTCGCTACCACTTCCATTTGCACCCCTGAAGCTTACAATACTTGCCAGTGGAATGAATGACCTCACCCTTTCCCAGCAGAAAGGATCTTTAGGACACGAAGCGTTTGTGGGAGACTAAACTAAAAAACCAAATAAACAACCAGAGCACTGCACCCCCTGCTCAGACTGTGGTAACCAGGAAGCAGGGAGTCAGTCTGGCAAGTCTCTCTCCCTGCTTCTCATTCTTACATGCCTCTGCTGTTTTGTCTTCCAGATGTGGACGAATGTTTAAGCCAGCAGCACAACTGTAGTCAAGGCACAACTTGTATCAACATGGGGGGAGGCTTTCGGTGCGTCAACCCAATGTGTCCCCGTTCCCATGGAAACATCAGCTATGTCAAGACATCTCCCTTGTAAGTGAAAACAACACCATTTGACCTGTTTGATTGCAACTTTTTGTCTGAAAAAAAGTGAAAATGGATTTTCATCTTTCATGTTTTGGCAGCTTCAACTTTCCAGTGACCCACTTCATGCAGTACTAAATCAGATCCAACTGTGAGGCGCAGTGGGAGTGTAATGGGCTCCTGGGGGACATTTTGACTTGTAAATAGCAGGAAAAGCAGTAATAAAAGTAATGATTGCTGTGTTCCATTCAGGTGTGTCAATAATGATCCATGCCAGTGAACCAGCATGCTGAGTGAGTCAGGATCTAAGGCGCCCTTGAGGAAGGTGTTACATTTACAGGGTTCACCAGCTAAACTACTTCAAGAGAAATTCAAGTTTCAAACAATTAGGTCTTAATTTGGTAGTTTTGGGCACTATTGCCATCGGTAGAAATAACATTGTGCTCAACAAGTTAACTGCTGTGATCTGGGAACACAGTGACATCACTAAAAGGAAGTCAGATGGGGCAAGAAGCATGAGGAGCCAGACCATTAAAGATTTTAAACGAACTTCCAGGTTAGCCACATTTATTTGGAAGAGAAACAAAGGCTAATAGTAAAATTATTACCCAAACTGTCTGTTTGGGTAATAAACTAAACCAAGTTTCTGGTTCAATATTGACATCATACTTGCCGTAGTTGTGCACACAGTTTTCCAGTGCAATGAGGGATTATTACTTGAGGTGCTCTTACTTTACCTTCCTTAATTAACCAGTTTAAGTAATCTGGCTAAACTTTTGATTTGTTTACAAATTGTTTTGTCGACTGACGTGCTTCTTGCCCCTATCAGACTTTGTTGTATGATTGTCACCTGATTGTGTTCTCAGATCTAAGCAAATATGGGACAGTGTAAACATAACCAATATACATACTAGCCAAAACTACACAAACAAGATTTGTTGTTACAGCTGCATTATAGTGAAGCAAACCATTTCTGACAAACAGCATGCGTGCTCAGCAGAACTTCAATTGATGATGTAAATTTTTTCTTAAAAACCACCTAGAACTTTTGTGTTCTGGCCAAATGCTCAGAGACATTACAACTTCCAGCTCCCTATTTGCCAGTCATCATTAAGCTGTCTCATTTAAGGGAATGAAATATAGCTCTGTCTGCTCCTACTGAACCATCAATGTGGTGAAATACTGCTCCACTGCCAGCGAGAAAAGGGGTTGTTTAAATATTTTGGCAAACACATGTAACAAAGGAGAAAGCAAAGAATCGAGTAAGACAGTAGCTTAGTCCCAATTACAATAAATACTACCTACTAATGCTAATACTGCATTTAGACTAGAAAAAACACTAAGTTAAGAATACGTAATGATGCCAGTGTTATAAATCAACTTGAGATTTGAGTGTACTTTATTTTATCATTTTTTCAGCATGAACACACAACATACAACACTGAAAACCTGCTTAGAATTAGTAAGTAGTATGATTTTGGGGCACAGATAATACTTGAAAATTGGAAATGGAAGAGATTTCAGAAATTAAAACAAATTGCAGATGATGCACATTTCCAGTGACACTTCAAAAAACAAACCAATGTTTTGCTTCCTCTTTTTAAAACTCTGATTGACATCTTGAAAAGTCTGTTCGTTTCTTGTAAACTCACTGCAAGAACAGTTGCATGAATATTAGGATGTAGTACACATTATTATCTGAAGTGGGACACAGTGAGTGTTTGTGAGAGGGGAAGCACGGTGGTGATATGCAGGCTCTGAGAGTACACAGAGATGGAAATTTATACTCTCTCCTTTGTTGTTCCTACATGTACTTCCCACTAAACTGAAAGAAAGTTAACAGCTTGCTATGATCCACGACTTAAGTTCATTTGACCTCTTATTTGTTGTTTGCGTGTCACTTCTCTTAGTCACAAGAAAAGAGTTTGGCTGTGTATATACTTTCCCACGGGGATAGATTAATTATGTAACCATTTAGCCCATTTATGAGACAATAGTCAAATACACAGAAAATGTAAAACATTTTATTACTCTGTTCTGTGTTTCCCCCTGCAGTCAGTGTGAGAGAAACCCCTGCCCCATGGACAGCCGCTCCTGCCACCTTGCTCCTAAGACCGTCTCCTTCCATTACCTGTCCCTTCCCTCCAACCTGCAGACTCCCGCCACTCTTTTCCGTATGGCTACCGCTACCGCCCCCGGGCGCACCGGGCCTGACAGCCTGCGCTTCGGCATAGTCGGAGGAGACTCCCAGGCCATCTTTGCCATGCAGCGTTCAGACAGACAGACTGGTGAGCTGATACTGGTCCAGCAGCTGCGCGGGCCGCGGGAGATCAATGTCGACGTGGACATGTCTGAATACACTGACCGCACCTTTCAGGCCAAGCATGTGGCCAGGGTCCAAGTTCTGGTTTCACGTTACAACTTCTGAGAGCGCTCTTCCAAAGGAGGAAGGCTAGAGACAGAAAAGTAAAGAGGAGCGAGGAAGAGTGCATAATGGGCATTGAGTTTACTGACCACCTTCATCCCCTTGAAGCCAGTCGCTGGCCAGCCTTAGCTCAGTGGCTAAATATGCTTTGAGGTTTGACAATAGTAAAAATTACCAGAAGAGAGTGACAAGCCATTATTATAGATATGTTATGAATATAATAATATATGGCACAAAACATAACAGAATCTTCATTAAGTTGGTTCAGTATGAGCTGCAACTCATGTTTGAGTGAGTTTGAATGCATTAATTAGATTTACTTGCCAAACAAAAGCTAAATTAAAAGGTTGAGACAGAAGGATAACTTCTTTTGTTATTGCTGTTTGTATTTTTATGTCCATCATAGATCATCTCTGTGTAGCTCAGGGTTGGCCCTGGGGCTGATGCACTGCTCCCGCTGTACTGATGATAAATCCCTATAAGACATTAGTGCTCCTGCGGCTCTAATTTATTGGAAATATTGTTGCTGGTTTTTACATTGTAACATACTGAATGCCACATGTTTATCTTCCATCATATACTGTATATTTGTTCTTTTGTACTGGCTTACATTGTTATAGCGCCATTCATTCTACTAAGGGAGTTTTTCTTTTATAAACAGTAGATGCAGTACTGTATAGTACCTGGGCATATTTCCTCTATTATTCATATTCTGCACATGTATGTATGTTATCCAGAAATATTCTTATTATAAATCAAAGATGATTTTGGCAAACTTGCCAATGCACTACGCAGTTAATCTGGAATTTTAATTGTCTCTACATAACTGAAATAAAGTCAGTCCAACATTTCAGCGTTTGTTAGAACTACCTCACTTGATGCTGAACAGTGTGCTATTAAATGTCCTTGTGGCACTGCTTGTTTTCTTTCTACATCCATTACAAGTGAATTTTAACGAGTGAAATTCAAACCAAAGCATTGCTGATAAATGAACCCTGGATAGCTATAAAAATTTCTTTGAATGGATGAAAGGGTAGAGAGGAAGAGTGTGTGTTTTAGACTGTAACCCTCGAGGCAACAGACAGGACAGGTCAAAACAGCATCCCACTTGAAACAAAAGAAGTATTTTTATTTGACTTTTATGCGAAGAACAGTAACTGTCAGGTTTTAAAATCAAATCTCACTGTGCCTATTTGTTAGAGAAAGAAGAGACTAATATTCAACACATGTGGTCTCTTAACTTCCTTCCATCTGTCCTCTCACGTCTCCATCCAGGGGTTTACATTGCAATAAAAGAGGCCAGAAGAACTGCATGCTTCCAGGAGGGAGTGGAGGGCGAGAATCAAAACACATGTCCTGACAGCACACACACACTGCTCTGAAAATGACAACGTGCCTTAATGGCAGGCGTAATTTCCTTCAGTAACCGTACCACAAGTGCTCACATTGCAGTCTTTGTTTCAGGCTTGTGCTCGGGCCGTTTGATGTTCACATGTTTCATCCATTCTGAGGCGGAAGGATATTGCCAGAGACAATTGGAGAGCACTGAGCTTCATAACACAAGCCATTTGCTGGCAAGTAATGATAAAAATATACAGCGAGGGCCTTGAGGCAAAGCCAGCGAAGAGTGTGGTTTGTACTCATATTACGTCAGAGTCACAGAACCTCAGTGAAACTCGAAATGCTCCGTCCCAATTTCTTGAAGTTCTTAATGTGCTGTTGAAGCTTTTAGTGGCATTTCTTCAGTGTAGTGTGCAGTGTTATGCAAGCATTTCAGCCCTGTCAGTGAGTGTTGCTGAACATCTAACTGTGATCACTGGTGTTTAATCAAATTATAACAAACTAACTAATAGAGAACAGCATAACTAAGGTACTGCAGGGTGATATTTAAGTGTATGAATACTGTTCAGTTTCTGGTCCTGCCAAAGAAAGACTCAGTGGCCACAAGTATTAAATTATACATAATATATGCTGAACAACACCACAAACCACAGCTTCAAAACAAGCTTCAGTAAACTGCTATTTAACTTCAGGGCAATTGTTTTTATTTTGTCCACCCCCTGTGGTTCGACATGTATGGGCTCCTAGTTATTTGCCATCTACAAAAAGCACATTCACCTTTTCACAAAAAAAGGGGGGAAACAATCTCCACATCACAAATTCTTGAAATTCCAGGAGCAGTAAAAACTTGAGCTTCAGTATAAACGTTATCCTCTTAAAACAACATGTCTTATTTTATAAGTCATTTTGAAGTGAAGCGGCAGAAAACCCTTCAATCTATGGATCTCCATCAAAACAGAAAATGGGCATGTGTTACTGGTGGGTTAGTTCAGAATGAAAGGCATTGTGGAGGAATTCTACTCTACTTTTATTATGCAGGAAAAGGGGAGAGGTCGCCTTTGGATCATCTTTCATGTGGGATAAATGTTTGGAAAAAATCCAGAAATACGCTCTCACATAAGGGAAGCTGGATGGAGGTCCTGGTACTTTAAGTGTCTCACTTTGAAGTGGCCTATAACCTGCAATTATAGACCATAATAATGACACTTTGGTGCCTGATCTAAATGTCATATACTATATGATGCAAGCTTATTATCGGCTACAGCAGACAAGAAAACATGGCAGTAAAAAATGCATGTAGCAAGTGGCTCAGATGTAAAACTGTCAGTTAAGAGGAACCGGGGCTCCCTGGTTCTCCTGGGCCCCGCAGGGCCTCTCTCTTAAAGGACATGTTTTCCTGTTGGTCCTCGCAGAGATCTTGTTCGGTTTATTGGTGATTTCATAACTGTATGTTTGCAGTTGTTGAAACCTAAATATTGTAGTCGAAGGCTAAAGCAGGTTCCTTTAAAGGAAAAGAAGAGTTCAAACTCTGAAGCTCCTGTAATTTATCCAAATACCTATAAAGTGACACTTGAATCTCAGAAGAAAGTTTAATCAGTTTGGTCTCCAACAACTTGTAATGTCAACATGACAAATACATTGGCTTGTTTGTGGATTTTATGTTTTCACAGCCTTCTTAGTCACGAGCCTATTAATAACTAATGGCTTGCGAGAAACCTCAAGGTTTGTATTTTCAACAACCGTGCTTCTTTCAAACTCTCCCTTCAGTATTTCAGTCTGTGTTTCATTATCATTCATCATCATTTTCCTCACAATAGCCCATTCAGTGTACAGTCTCTTAACCTACTCCCTCTTGAAACTGCAAGACAGCTTTAAAGAGAAACAGATTTTAACTGATGTAACAAAATCATAACATGTGCATTTTATTGCCAAATTAAGACTTAAAATGAGAGATCAGGAAACAAACATTCTCCTGTATTCAATTAATATTTAATCTGAGTGAACACGCTTCCTGAGAAGGAAGAGAGAAGAAAACTGTTGGTATGAAAAGTTCAAGCTCAGTTCTTCGTGACACCCTTGAAAGAATAAAAAAAAAAAAGAAAAGAAAGAAAAAAAGACGAGTCATATTATCCAGACACCACTCCACCTGCGGAATTATGAAATAACAGGAATCAGCCAAAACCCATCTGTACAAATAATCAAAGTCCACTGCAGGTGTCTGCAGTTTTATATAACAGAAGGACAGCTTGCCATCATAAGCACAATTATTCCAGGTTTCCAACCAACAAAAAAAAGAAAGAAAAATGGAGGGAAGTTTCAACAGTGACATTATGAACTGCTAGAAGTGATCAACTTGTGCTTGTGCTAACCACATAACTTATCTAGTGTGTTTTAGTATTGGGTTGGCCTGGACAGACAAGATCCTGTCATTACATTTACTCAAGACAACACACATTAGGACAACAACAATGTCCCAACTCCAGACTACACTGAAAAAACAAAACACCAGGCCAGCCATTTTCAAAGATAATAACGAAAAAACATACTAAGATATTAAGACTTTTTTTTTTTAAAGAACATGAATATTATTAAGGTGTCTGTGAAACCAACACAATGAGTTTATCAGCAAAAAAAAACAAACAAACAAACATTGCAAAGAAATGAGATGTTCAGCCAGGTACACTGTGAGATTGTTCAGGGTCCAAGTCATTAGAAAAAACATGGAAGCGCATGTTGTAAACACACTTAGAGTAAACACGGGTGAACACACAACTTAAGTACACTTTAAACACAAATAAATAATACAGTTTTAAAACTCCATAACAACATACAGTATATTGCTCCTTATTTCACCCCTTGACACACATACAGTAGATTCATAATAGACTGCCTACACCGACTACAAACCCCAACGCTTTACTGCTTCATTGAAAAAAACGTACAAATCACTTCTTTGTGCATCGCCCCTCTCACACTCATTCACACACCAATACTGAGATTGTTGGAATATCAGATTAGGCCTCAAGTAAGAACTATGGGTAGGCACAACTTTGATCTTGAAAGTGCATAGGAGCAAGTGTTCTATTCAGAAATTGTAGTATTTTCATTTAGTATTTTTTTTCTCAGATTTTAATGCTGGTAACAAAAAAGAAAAAAAAGTGTGCTTCAGACACTCAAAATAGTAACTTTTTTGTTATTCTTTAGGAACTTCACACACATACATTTATATATATATATAGATAGATAGATAGACAGAGAGATATGAAAAGAAAGATCCTGTTTGAAATTAATCAATAAACACATTGAAGTCAAATTGTCAAATTCTCTCTTTCTTCCCTGGAGATCTCCCTTGCAAAAAAAGCTTAAATAAATCATTCTCAATGTTAATTACTGCAGAAAAACCCTTTAAATTATTTTCCTGTTCATAAATAAGCATCCTATTTCATTATCTCGTATCAAAAAGACACTCAACGTATAATTAGGAGTACGTTCATGCATGAGGCCCTCTGTTCTTGATTCTGATAAAATAAATTCAAGTGAACATAACAGAAATAAATACAGCACTTAATATAAAATGAAACATTCTCTTTGGAAAGAAAGGCTCAAATCTGATCAGATCAAGGAAACTGTGAACCAACGGCAGTTTTCCTCTGGTAGAATCCTTTGTTCTTGAGAAGTTGAGGAAATGAACAGAGGTCCCCTTCAACTGTGGCCTGCACCACCCTGCGAAGGAGCAGCCATATCGGGAGGATCCCCTGAAAAAACTAAATGGCACTCCACCTCTACCTGACTGGAAACCCTGGAGAAAACCTTGCTGCAGAGTCGAGGACGGCTGCTGTGTTGTCTCTCCATGTCAGCTGCTGGCTGGAAAAGGTTTTGCCTTACTCCAGCTTTGACATCTCATACTTGGTCGTCATGATTTCCTGGAAAATAATATGCAATAATTAACTCAATTTTGTTCCTGCTATTAAGTTTTAATTTTCACTTTCAGACAAAAAAAAAACAATGTTATTGGCTGTTATTCTTTGTGTAAGGGGCTAAAGTAGTCTATTTTTGATTTCAGTGTAGTAGCATTGAAAATAAAGTGTGCCTTAAATACCCACAAATTTAATCCTTTCACTTTGTTTTGAAGTCACTCCAAAATGAGCCCTCAACGTCATAAAGCAAGACCTTCTCACTTACTGGACAGTCTTACTCATCTCCACATGTCCACTCTGTCTAACCCTTCAGTGGTTAAATAAATAACATATTCCTGTTTTGAGAATTTCAGAGGTAATGTCATTCATACCTCATCTGAGTCGAGCAGGACCGGCAGAGCTCTACAGTGACAAACAGGACCAAAAAGACCCTCTGTTAGAATCACACATTGCTGATATGAAAAACTGCTTTCTAGATTAAGAAATATAAATTTCATATGATGCTTACACATCAGTAAGAGAACTAGGAATGTTATCCTCCACCCACTTCATGTCTTCATCCTGGTCAGGTAGAAAAAAAAAAAAAAGGACAAAAAGAGTAAATACTGCCATCTGCTGAAATATGTGACACTTGGCTACATTTCCTGAACCTTAACAGTTATTCTATATTGTATGAGCCTAATATTAAATAAATCATGTTAAATTTAAATTTGAAATATAAAAGTAGTATTTTTTCAAACCAAATGTGCAGTTGTGTTACTGACTTGGTTTGTTTCTGAAGGCTTCACTGTGCCATTGGTCTCATTTTTAGAGGCTCTCAATTTTATACCGTCAGCTGTGAATAAAGAAAAAAAGATAAAAGAAAGACAAATAAATATAACAAGAGTATTTACACATGTTTGTAATGTTTTGATTAAAAGTAATTCTTCCATGATGTTACTGTACCAATGTTTGAAGAGGCAATAAATTCCTCGATCTCCTCATCGTCTGAGTCATCCATGAGAGGTGTGAAAGCATACCTGTGGGCATGGAAATGATGTGAGAAATAAAACACTGACAGAAAAAAAAGAATAAAGATGATGACTTCATGTGAGCGAATTCAACAGTGATAACGTAGTACTTGCCTTTGGTTGTTTGCAGATGGTCTCCATAAAAACATTATGACCAACAGAATGACGGAGAACAAGAACCTCCAGAAAGCATCTTCCACCCACAGCTCAACCCAATCCTTCACACAAAACAGAACATAAAATCAAGAAAATGTTTGACCTTCTACACACAGCCATTATGTAATACAATAAATATACAAAACCATACTCACAGACTGGCAAACCGCTAACCAAAATTTTTTTGTTGTCCAAGCCATGAAAATGATGGAAGCTGGGGGAGAAAAGGACACACGAATGATCTTATGTTCTCTTGAGACACTGTGGTATTGTGTGCTATTTTTTAAGAGGTTTATACTGAAGGAAAATACACCAGTGCTACCACATGGCATATATTTTCATCTAACTGTAAGTGTAGTAGTACTACTTACCAATGACAGCAAATATTAATGTGTTTGTAAAGTGCCTGTAGAGAGACAACTTGACAGGATTTCTCCTCAGCTTCAGAGTCTTGATGGTTTGTGCCAGACTGACAAATATGTTTGTGGCAGTCAAGGTAAACACATGACAGACATCACACTGAAACTACATTACAAAAGAACCTATGGGAGCCTATAACTACTACATGTTAGTAATATATACAGTAGATAATAACCACGTTTTGCATTATTGTTTACAATTACAATTGTATAAATTTGGATAAATGGATAAATTATACAATCCATCTTATAAGGTACACCTGCTTGTTTATACCTTCCCCTTGGCTCAGAGTCATGAATACAACAAACATAAAGCAGTTGGTTCACTTGCTCATCCTAGCTTAACATTATAATGAGGAAAAACATCTTATCTGTAATTTTTGAATAAGGTATTAATACAGTTAATATCAGAAACCTGCACTACTACTACCAGTCTACCCGTCTTAACTAAGTGTACCTAATAATGTGAACAACTGAAATATGTTTTCAATATCTTTTGATTTTACTTGTTCCCTGTTTTCATATGTATTTTACTGGCTGATTCAGTATCTTGCTCAAGGACAACAGTTGAAATGTAGCCACTTGGCTAATATTGTCATTTTTACAGTCATGTTGATCAATGCACATTGTGTCAGTAACAATAAAATTATTATAATAAAATAAAAACACTGATGTACTCAAAAACAAATTGTTTGAATATGTCAAAGTGGCACCTAGGGGTGGGCGATATGACAGCATCTCTCTACTAAAGGAAGCAATCTCTGTCTGTATGTTCTTTGCAGATTTCTTGAACCATTTATTCACTCAACTGCACACTTGATGGGTGCATTGCTAGAGAGCAAAGGGAGCGCAGTATCGAATTTAGTGCAATTTGGACACACGACACGTTTAATATTAATAAACTTTGAATAAACCAGCGATCACCGAGCTGCTCCGTTCTGTGCAGAGTGGAAGCGGAGTTTCAGGACTTGGCTTGACTTGACTTGAGTATGTCAAAGAGAAACCAGAGACAAGGCGTGACATGAGTCAGAGAAAAGTGCCCTAAATACAGAGAAGTAAACAGCAAAAACAGAGCTTTTAATCAAGAATGAATAGTCTTACCCCGTGTCTAGACAGAAAGCATAGCATGAGCAGCATGTTTAGCAGATCAGCGGCAGCAGCGAGTGAACCGTTGTGTCTATACAGGAGGTGTTCAGGTACATTGTTGAGCATCACCTGCATTTCAGAAGTGCTCAGAGTCCAATTCACAATGACTGTAGTTGAACCCGTCAAATGAAAAATATTTCCATTGTTACATTTTTTTTTAAATGCAGCCCTTATTTTACTTGAAATGAGAAAAGAGCAATTAAATACTAGCAGATTACTTATTATCTATAATATCTGTGTTAACAGAAAGTTAGCGTCTTTCATGTTGTTGGTGTATCTACTCATTCACACCCTTTTCTATACGTTGAAGTACTAGTCAGAGGCTAAGCAATCAGCCTGCTACAAACAGGCATGTTGTGAACAGGCACTGCACTAGTATACCGTAATTATCATCACAGAATTTGCTATTCTGTTTATACTATGGTAATTGTCTCTTTAACACCTCTCGACGAATTTGGCCACTTTTGACAATGTGGCACATAAACTGTCAGGAAAGCAATTTTGGATTTTTTATGATTTTTGCATGAACTGTGGAGTTCATGTAACTGTCATAAGGTATATTGATTTATCAGATATCTACTTAGGTTAATTAGCCACCTAATTAACTTATTTTATCCATTAACATATTATCCATAGCTCCATGTTCCTGAAAATTGAATATATATTGTGATATATATTAATGTAAAATCATATATTTTGTGAAAGAAGATTTCAGCCATATCACCCCCTAGTGGCAACCATGTACATATCATGTTTAAAGAGCACTTGTAAAGGGTGTTGGGTGGGCATGCAAATCAATCATTTATGCCAATTCAGACCAAGACAGCCAAACAGTGGCAACACAGTCAAATATTATTGATTGGGAAAGAAAAGAAGCAGTGATGAATGAGGATTTTAAGAGTAGTTAAATCAAAACAGGAAAAAAATGGTGGTTAAAATTTCTGTAGGGGATTAATGATTAATGCTTGGTTATTTCTTCCAAGTGTCCTTTCCCTGCTTATTTTCCAGGGGAAAATTAGGAATGTGAGATATTTTAAGCGTCGATTTCCCAAGGAAACTGGGAAATCCCAGACTGATCTCTCTTGGTCTAATTTGGGCTCATGTGAAAGAGGTGAGGAGCAAAGGGGAACCACATAGGGAAAGGCTGTAGGTGCACGAAAGGATATCCACCAGCAGAGAGAGGAGTCAAGCAGAGCCAGGGGAATGTTGGCCAGCTGGGCCAAGTCAGAGTCTTTTGCCTAGAAGTAAGGACAGAGCAGGACCAGAGGACACAAGGACGAGGATAAAAATGTGGAGGGGAAAAAAAAAAAAAATCACAAACAGGACGAGATAAAAAAAAAAAGGCAAGAACGCAAGTGATACAAAACCATGCACCAAAGTGCATAAAGAAAATAAGTTAATTAATTATCCACCCAAAAAGGCAAGAAGACTCAAAATCATTGGAGCTTAATTAATTAACAAATAGGTCTGCTTTGTTGTGTTCAGAATGAAATAACTTTCTGGAAGGTACGTTGATGAAGAGTACACTGGAAGGATATGAACCAGATGCAGCAGGACTCAAACACAGCCAGTACAATTGCTGTAATGAGAGCTGGACCATTGTCCCGACCCTTCAGTACATTAACACCCAAAATTAAGAAAAATACACAAATCCTGATGTCAGTTTTACTTCAAAAATACTACAAATTGACTATAAACCACAGGGTTTTAATACCACTAATTAAAGTAGTTTTTGATATCAGGTTATAAACATTCAAGCAGGAGGGAAACAATAATTTGATTATTTGATCTTTAGAAAATAAATTGGCTGTTTTGATCAAAACACTATCTGTTTGCTTTACTTAATACTTAAAAATTTACTACATATAATATCTATATTTTTAACAGTTGATTAGATAAAATAAGTAATTATCGTATCATCATTTTCTGCCCTGTTAACTTGAAAAATCAATCAATACTGATAGGAGAACACTTCTCACCCCAGTGATCCTCAGAATGCCTTCAATGCTAGCAAAAGCAAAGTAGAGAATACCGAGTCCCACCACTCTGTGCATTACTGTCCCCAGTCGAGGCCTTGAGGGAAAGAGACATGAAAAAAGTTCATTGCCTGATTTTTGATTGTACAATAATTGTCATTTGACCAACAAACAAAAATGTTGACATACTTCACGATGCCATAACCGAGGCTGACGATGATGACAAGCAATCGAGCCAAAGTTCTCTTGAGGGCAGAGACCAGCTCGGCAAAGATCAGTAGGCCTGGAGCTAAAGGCGACAGAAACAGAAACATAACAATTACTATCTCACATGAAGTAGGTAAAAAATGATGTTGTGATGATCCGTAGACACTCACAGGCAGAGCCGACAGCGTTGGTGTTTTCATACTCGGCGCAGAAGACAGCTTTCTCTACCATCCCCAGGAATATGACCCCTGCTATCCAGAACTGGATCCTCAGCAGATCCTTCCAGTAACAGGCTGCCCAGATAAACCACAGCATGGCGTACAGGATGTACACTATGCACATCACCATGTAGAACTACAAACAGACAACGAAGGATTAGTCTACAAACACATCACACATGGGAGCAATTGCTCTTAATTAGCTGGATTCCAGAGAAATGGACAGTTCAATAAATCTTGTTTTTTTCTGACTTCTCATTCAGCTTCAGTGTGATTTACTTCTGGTTTGGATCAGTCTGCTGTAGTTCACTTCAGTATAGTGAAGCTCAAAGGCATTTAGTTTTCAGAAGTAGCAGTAACGTCTCTTTTTAAATAATATGGTTGCAAATGTCCTTTTCTCTTTTTGTGCATTTATTAGTTGGTGGGCACGCTTCGTAGAGATCAGTTCCCCAGTCAATTGTTCACAACGCAGTCTGTTTTTATCATTAATCATATCTATGTCTGTTGTCAGATGTTGCTGTAGAGTTTTTAAAACTGAATCTACTCAGTTCCATAAATTGATTCTACTGTGTAGACTTTATGTTTGATTGTGTTTTTGGGTGAATCGTTCTTCTAAAGGTAGACAAATCCTTTTATTGTTGAGTGTAACTTATTTATAAAGCATATAAAAACACATGCACACACCCAAAAAAGTAAAAAACAACTGTCTGATGATCCAGGACAGGATCATAGGCATGATCAGAGCATGATTACAAATGGGTAATGAATGTTTTACAAACACAAATCATAAAAATTGATTCCATAGTCATCTACTTACAATCATGAGAGGGTAATCTGTGATAGAAATGTAGCCGTGTTCGCCCTTCATCACCACATCAACTGTAAAAACAAAATCTAGACATTAGGCAAATGAAGCAAAACAATGTGTTTGGAGCAGTTGAGCTGGTGGATGCAAATGCAAGAGACATTAGGCACAAGAACTGAAGAATTCTCTTTATTTAGACTCGAGAGTTCAGGCAAAGCAAATCTGAACAAGATAGAGCAAAACTGAACAACACAGAACAGAGGATCCAACTAGACTGAACTGAAATATTAACTGAACTAATGAGGAGATGAGGCGCAAGTGGGGAGATGGGCGGAGAAACCCAAGTGAGGGGAATGAGGAGATGAAACAGGAGAACGGGAAAGAAGCTGATAGGCTGGAGAAAACACCGGAAAAAGGGCAGGGCTAACGAGACTGATGCAGGGCAAGAGTGGAGGGAAAAGCAGGCAGGGGACACGGGAGGAGCAAACAGAAACTAAAAGCCCTGAAAACATGATAAGTAGGCTCAAGAAAACCTAAAATGCCAACAGGCAGAAATGCAAACAAAAACACTTTGTGCAACAGAGCTAAGTGGGCTGCTAGATATAGATCAGAGAGACATGCAAACCTAAAAGTCTAGAACATAGATCTGTTCCATTACCCAAAAACTGATATTTAACCACACTTGGAGTGTGAAGAGAATGATAAACACTTAACCTGACAGCTCATGTGAAGCTATTGACCAGGTAAGGCAAAAGTATTTCAGATTTCAATTCAGCTCATGTATTTCAAACTAGGCAGTAAGATGTAAAAATGCAACAAGCCACAGTATTTTAAGTGGCCCTTCAGTATAATCTTATCCATCCTTCTCCCACTCAGTCTGCTCTTAACAAGCAGGGAAAAAGCCTGAAGGCATCTGGTGGACTGATGGAGGGACATTGAGCCAGACTGGAACAGAACCATGACACAATGTTTCCCAACACATCAAGAATTTGTGGCGGTGGAAAGTTTTGAAATCTGACACTTCAGTGACACTTCAGCTGCAAAACAGTCAACCTCTATTTACGGTAGTTATTTTTCCTAATATGATCACACATGAATGCAGTCAAATAATACAGGGTGATAATTTTCATCTATGCAGTCACACATTATATGAGTTGTTCCTGAAAAGAAACCTCACCTGTTAAATTCCAGTTGGCAGTTGGTTTACTTGAAACTATCTTAACAACCAGCAGGTAAGGCCCGTCCTTCCATGTGGTGGCTATGACGTTGTCTCTGATGTTCGTGCTGCTGTTCTTGCTGTTGCTGTCATACTCCTCGGTGAACCATTGGGTCTCATTTTCAACAAAAATATCGTAGGGTTAAAAAAAAACAAAAAAAAACACTGATGTCACCTACCAGCTATGTCATTTTTTAAGTCTTTTTTAAGACTGTGTATATGTAAACCATTTCAAGAAACTCCATTAACAAAACTATTTATCAGTTTAAGACAGTAAATATTGGCTGATTATGGTACTTCTGTTACTTTTCTGGAAGATTTTTTTTCTTAAAAACTTTGATAAGATTTTATTGATCCCCAATGGGAAATTCACAACTTACATAAAATTATTCTATTAAACTTACCGGCACTTCACCCTCCGCAGATGGTCTAACTTGTGGACTTGCCTTTGTTTTCTGAAACAAATTAAAGACAGTTACTGAATGTAGAAAGATAATAAATATCACTTAACTCACCAAACTTGTGACTGCACTTAGGAGAGTAATATAACAAACCTACTTTTAGCATAGGAAAGGAGTGCAGTCCATTGTTACATGGTATGGGCTGGTGTCTGTGTTCAATGTACTCTCCTTCTCCGAAGGGATTTGGATCCAAGCTGTCCCCACGACTCTGCTGTGTTTTATCATACATTTCCTACAGACATTGACAGTCATAATTGAGCATATCTCACTTCTCAAGCATTAAGCATGAAAAAATAGACTGTTTGATAATTAGTGTTATATTGTAGCTTATATACTTACTTCAATATTATTGAATTCATTGTGACAGTGGTAGTATTTTAAAAACCACTGAATGGAGAAGTTCATACCCTCAGGACAGCTAAAATGCACAACTGGAAGATGAACACACAAGTGTCAAACAGGTGTACATTAACTGTGAAAGGTCAGGAGTGTGTTTTCCATGTCTTACCTTTCAATTCAATATCAGTTTCTTTGTACATGGATTTCTTTAACAGCAGCAAATTTGAGGTCTGTGGAATAGTAAAACATTTGTGAGCTAGAGTGTAACCAAGGATTATTTTTCTTATCAATATCAAATTAGTTATCAATATGTAATTAGTCTGATGACCTGATTAATCATTTAAGCAGGGCAGTGTCTGTGTCTACATTTTCTGCCTGTGTTTATGTGGTGAGGAAAGGACCTATGTGTAGGTGAATTAGAAACTTCAACATTGTCCATAAGTGTGCGTTTGTCTATATGTGTTGTGTAATAGACTGGTGACTTCTCTTTTGCAACTAGATACAGAGAAAGACACAACAGAAGGAAACGAACACTTCTCAACACTTGAATTATTGATCAAGTCTTTCTAATTCCCCTTTGCAATAAGTCTGGAAACAGTGCCTTAAACCTGACAAACAGGAAAATGCGCACCACTGTACAAATGGACTGTGGATCAAGGGCTGGTCAGGGTGTGTTTTCAGTTAATACAACAATGACATGTAGGTTAGCAGGTTAATGGTAAAGGACATAATTAAGCAGTTTAAGTAAACCTGGACACACTGGACAAACTGTTGAAGTGTGCAGTGTTAGAGAGGGTGGTCCTTGAGTTAGACACACAGTTACAAATGAAGTTTTCTCCCAGGAGTTCAGCTGAACAACAAAGCTTTTGTAGACAGCTGTCCAACTTTAGCTAAAGCCAGCTAGTTAGCAAATTGCTACCTTTATGCTTAAAAAGGCAAAAGCCTTTCTCTTTTAGGCAACCGGCGAATTAGCAAACTATTGCTCTTTCGGTAGACATACCTTACTAAAAATCTATTAAGGACAACGGCAAATACGCAGTGAATATGGCTTTACGATAATTGCCAGATTACATGACTGTCACCACACTCACAGCTGATAGCAAGCTAGCATAACAAGGCTAATATAGCTAACGCGAGCTAACCGGTGTCTTCCAATTAGATACTCACATTTACAATAGTGAATTTCCAAACACCCGGCTCTGGTGCTG
Source organism: Euthynnus affinis (assembly GCA_029490765.1). Taxonomy (NCBI): domain Eukaryota; kingdom Metazoa; phylum Chordata; class Actinopteri; order Scombriformes; family Scombridae; genus Euthynnus; species Euthynnus affinis. The sequence continues at coordinate 11,082,551 of CM055852.1, read as the reverse complement.
CATCAACCGCATTTATGATGCTGAGGAAAAGTACAAAGAGGACTGTCCAAGGATAGAAAACTCCTCTGACCGGACAGCTCCACGTCCTCATCCTCCCTGCGGCAGCCATGATCGTTTTGGGATTGGACACTCAGTTGCAGGAGGCGCCGTGAAGGCAACAGCTGGAGGATCGACGTTCAAACCTTTACCTGTGTCACCTTTTTCAACCTGGTGTTTGACAGCTTTATTTTTTATTACAAAAGATCAAGGTCTCTTTCTGACCTCCCTGTAAGATCTTCAGGTTCACAGCCAGTCGTTATTCATCTCACTGACAGCCTTGTTCAAAAAACCACATTAGAGGCAGAAAGGGGAACTTGTGGATGAGTAGTTCATCTTATCTTAACTTCAAACCTGTTTAAGTGACGTTAAGGAGAAGGACACTGAATCACTTCCTCTTACTTTAGGTGAAGGTTGTGTATGAATCAATGTGATGCTTGAGACTCCAAAAAATACTTGTATCTACTTAAAAATACTCATATTCTGTTCACAGGTACATTACATAACTGTAAATTACGTACCAATAATCTATGCAATTCCATATACATTTATATATTTTAATACCAATACAAGATAGTTCACAGTATCTACAAGAACTGCACTACGCACAGCATATAACCAGGCAATATCACTGAATATTTTTAGAGTTAGACTAAGGTCCTGTTTTTTTGTTCAGTCTCAAGTTAAGATATTACTCTTTTTTTCTTTCATTTAATTTCTCGTTTATCTCTTTGACTGTTTTGCAACTGATGACCTGGCTGCTTCCTCTTAAGAATGACATGCATCAATGTTGAAAGAGTCATTCATCAGAATGAAGCTTATGATACTTTTTGAGTCTAATTTCCTGTGGTGGAAGAAGTATTCAGATCCTTTACTTAAGTAAAAGTACCAATACGGCAATGTAAAAATACTCCATTATACAAGTCCTGCATGAAAAATCCTACACAAATATTAGCAGCGAAATGTAGTGTAAGTATTAAAGTAAAAGGTTGGGCTTTTTCTATTTGAAATGTGATCCCGATGACATTTTTACAAGATGTCAAAAGGCCAAAAAAGTTGAAACCACTTATTTCATCTTTAACAATGTGTTGTCTTTTAAAAGCTTTTTTTATATTAGTTATTGTGTCAAATCTTCATCTGAAAAGTAACTAAAACTGTCAAATAAATGTGGTACAGTATTTCCCTCTGAAATGTAGTGGAGTGGAAGTATGAAGTAGCAGAAAATGAAAATCCTCAAGAAAAGCAGAAGTACCTCAAAATTGTACTTAAGCACAGTACTTGAGTAACTGTACTCAGTCACTTTCCACTACTGCTAATTCCAGACTTATATGGTCTATATCAATATTTGAATGCAGTTGTTTTGATATAATATTTTCCAATAGTGATTTCCATGACAGTGTTACCAATTTCAAATACTAAGTGAATCTTGACAAAATGTAGATTTGAGGAAGTCTGTGGCTCAGAACGGGATGTTGTCCACTAATTGGAAAATTGTGGTGGTTCAATCCCCGGCTCCTCCAGTCCACATGTTGAAGTGTCGTTGGGCAATATACTGAACCCCACATTGCTCCCAATGGCTGCACCAGTGGTGTGTGTGAATGTGCTGTAGATGTAGATGTAGATGTAGATGTAGATTAGATCATGATGAGCAGGTGGACAACTTGCATGGCAGCCTCTGCCATCAGTGTATGAATGTGTGTGTGAATGTTGACATGTATTGTAAAGCACTTTGAGTAATGTATTGTAAAGACGAGAAAGGTGGTATATAAATGCAGTCCATTTACCATCCATTTATAAATTATTTATCTTTACAGTATACAAGATCACTTTATAAATGCTCTGTACATTTCTATATTTACATAGCAACACAACATTCAACACAGTAAAGAATTTCACAGTTCAGTGTATCTTAAGCTTATAGGAACATGTCCATGAACATGTTTGAGGTTGACACACATAGACAACATTACTAACACTGGCATGAAGGCTGGCCATGTAAAGCGTAAACTGCTTATACTATAACTAGGATAGCACTACAGATAGTCCACATTAGGAAACATCAAGGTGCTTCCAGTGCAATGAGGCATAATGTTTAGTACTGATGAACCACTGCAGGACATTTTTATTACAGTTTTGATGTGCTGGGTACCAATCTTTACAGCAGGAGAGAAGTGTCGCTCAAGTTGTGATCCATCCCTGTCACATCAGTAACCATGTCTCCATTTGTGTGACTTAAAGCATTGCCCGACAAAAGAGGAACGTCCACTGCTGCAGATCTCAAGGAAGGATCAGAGGAGATCACCACCACATAGCGATCATCGTCGTCGTCATCCTCCTCATCCTCCAAGCGCCCGTGAATGTCCGCAGTAACTATTGAATTTTCTGCTGCCTGGCGGCTGCAGGAAGGGGAGGAGCTGAACACAGGAGGCTCTATCGGCAGTGCTACTCCATTGGGGTCCTCCTCAGGGAAGCTGGTGTTAATGTAGATTATATCATCTTTGCTGCAGGACTCTGGAAGCTTTTCTGTGAGTTTTTCCAACATTTCACGCAGTTGGGGAAAGAAGGGTCGGTCCAGAGGATCAGACCTCCAGCAGCTGTACATGATCTCGTACCTATAGTCAGAGGCGAATAAAGGTTTGACAAATCTAATTAATCTTCATGTTTTTTAGGGAGCCGACACCTCGTTTAGGAAAGCTATATTTTTTAGCTTCATTCATCTACTTGCACTACAGATGGCAGTGGTGAGCAGAGCAATACAGTTTTATTCAGATGAATTTAACAAAATAAGGACAACGGAAAAATATGCACTCCACTCGTGCAAAGCAACTTCTAGGAACTTAAATTTAGTGTGTCTACCAAACAAGTGTCATAACAGATTTAAGATGTGAGATGATATGATTCTTCCATCTGATTGTTGAAAGCTGATTGATGCATTTGACATTTCAAGCACAAAAAAATCAAGTTTTTAAAATCTGTGTCAAAAGCTTGCAAAATACATTCCCACGCTTTATTCCTCAGAATAATTTCTATTTCTGCAATATTTAGACAAACAAACTCAACCAGACAGAGAAACTAAAATCATCAAACATCTGTGCAGAACAGAAAATACTCACAGTTCATCCAAACAGTTTGTTGGCTGCTTCAGCCTGTGTCCTTCAAGAAGGTAGTCATAAATCTCATGGTTTTGGACGCCGGGGTACGGTGTCATTCCTCGTGTAGCAATCTCCCACATAGTAACACCAAATGCCCACTGCATGACACAGAATGTTAACTTCAGATGACATTTCATTATGTACATAATACACAGTGCATGGAAGATTAATTTTCCTCTCCGCTATTTATGTTTCTGGATTAACAATTACCCTAAAAATATGCTGACTTTCCTCAGTGACCAAAAAATGATTACATAAGCATTTACTACGTTTTTATTTTCAGTCGACTCAAAAGTTCAAACGTTTGTGAACACATTCAGATTCTTTTGTTTTGACTTTAATTTCCAGATTTAATATTTATGTCACAGCATGGGGGGTGAACATACTTTTTCCAATCAATTACTGTATATGAAACTTATATATAAAGCTTCTAACGTTTCTCCATCTTTGATCAATGAGGTTTATCAAAAAAAAACAAAACATCACCACATCCTAAAAAGGGGAAGTTTGAAGATGTGCCAAGACATGTACACGTATTTGAAAAGTACACATAAAGACTGTGTGAGTGCTGAAGAGGCAGGAACAGATGGAGATGCTTACCACATCACTCTTTACAGTAAAAACTCTGTCAGCCAGACTCTCTACTGCGATCCATTTTACTGGCATTTTGGCTATTCTGCCCTGCCTGTAATAATCTCCGCTGTAGATCTTCTTTGATAACCCAAAGTCTGCTACACACACAGTCATGTCATCTCGCAGCCTGTGAGAGAAAGAAGGAACAGACAAACCACATAAGTGACAATGCATTAAATCTAAACACCACAGAAGCCAAGTTGGGCTCCTTATCAGAAAGAAACTTAAAAATGGTTGATTTTGCAAAGTCACTGCGCCTTCCAATAGTCACACAATACAGTAGATCAAAGAGTGCCATCTACAAATTGAACTCTCTACACAAATTAGAGGAAACAACCTACATGCAATTACGAGCAGCCAGGTCCCGATGCAGAAAGTTACGACCGCTGAGATACTCCATACCTAAAGCAATGTCAACCATGAACTTCAGGAGTATCTGAGTGGGCAGGAACTGTGAAAACAAAAACAAACAAGACGTGACGAGTGAATATTGTTAGGTCAGGCAAAATTGTTGATGACAACAGTATTTCAGTGCTTGTATGATTTCTCACCACTGGACTTTCTCCCAGTCGAGACCGCAGAAGGAAGCTGTGCAGATCTCCATATTTCATGAAAGGCAGGATGACCATCGGTTTGGGAAAATGTTCTGATCCCACTTCCAGGCACACACCTAAAGGCAACCCATCAATACACATGCACACACACACGTAGAGAGACTGTAAGGACGTGCAAATGAATGAGGTAGTGAGATTCTACAATGCATGAAAGAGGTATTATTTTAGTCCTACCAAGCAGTTTGATGACATTTGGATGGTTGAAATCTTTCATGCAGGCCGCCTCATTCAGGAACTCTTCTATTTCCCTTTGAGAGAAGCTATCCACTGTTAAAAGAGTGACAGGAATGTTAAATATTTTCCATTCCTACTTTCCTACTTCCCTACTTTTATCATTTGTGATTTTTTTTTTTTTTAATAATGAAAGACTTGCATTTCATTGTCTTCACAGCGACTTTTTCTGATGTCCCATCTGGTTGTCTTAAATGTCCCTCCACCACAGAGCCAAATTCACCTGGTAGGAAATAAAGCTGAGTCATTTATTCTTCATAGTATGTTTTGAATGTATCTGTACTAATAAAGACATAATCATGTGATTATAAATGTTTCCTGAAGTGAAACTGTTCTCTCACCCTCTCCAAGAATCTTTCCTATTGAGAGCAAATTCCTCATGACCATCACATCCTGGAGTTTAGCCTGGAGTTCATCACTGATACCAAGATTCCCAACTGCAGACAGAAGCCATTCATTTTACTGTTTATTTTGAAAAAATGTGCTATTAATAGGATATTTTTTTTAACCATAATGATATTTTTGAACATACGTGTGATTCCTATAACTGATCGATTGTAGGTTCTCTGGGGTTTGTACTGCACAATTGGCTGCAGCTTTTCTTCACCTCCGAACAACCACCTGCAGGGGGAGACAGGCAAAAAGAAAAAAACAGGCAATGTTGATCAGCGAGCTAATCCTCCAACTAACATTATTACCGCCTAGTTACATTATACACACGCAGGCTGAGATCCAAACTGAAAAGGTGGTCGTCGTGAGTTATTTCTTTCCTGACTTTGGGATCAGATTCTGTTTTCCTTTGAGCAGCCCTCTATGACACATTCCTATCTGTATCCTGACTGGCAAGACTGAGTCACTGAGACACTTCATAATAATGAATTCCAGACTATTCACTGCTGGTTGTTTTGCGCCTCTCCAGCTGCACAGTTATTACTCGTATCAGGTGCAGGCACTGGTGATTAAGAGGAAGCAAAGGCAGTTTATTTACAGAGTCAGGAAGCATATAGTTTTTTATGTCTTACTACAACTCACTACTAAGAAAAAGATTACTCAACACTCCCTGAGGGCAATGCAGTGTGAGCTACTGGACACTATCAAATCTTCTGTTTTTAAATCAAAGCGAACAAGGCAAACAGTACTTAGTGGCTATTTAAAAGATAAGACACTCAATTTTGGAGCACGCTTGGCAATTACGTCAACTCTGTGTTTGTACAGAAGAGTTTAAGCATACCCGAACCAAGAGTCAGAAGTCCTGTTGTGTACACAGATAGCCCCCCAGAGGATAAGCAGCAGAAGACAGAAGCCACACACCACACCCAGTACAATATAGACAGAGTCTGGAACCCCAGTATCAGGGCTGGACGATGGGGATGGGACGAATTCTGAGACAGAAGGAACAAATGATGAGCATGATTTAAGTTTAGGAAAAAAATAGTCAGGCAGTGGGATATCAAAAATCTAATATTCACAATAACTTATCTGAATTATATTACCATAGAAAATGTCATTTTTCAGCACTGTAGCAATGCTCTATCATTTCATGTCAATATATTTTGTTTTCCAAAATCAAGAATAAAGCAACTTTTCCACACGTTTCCACAACTAAGTGATCCAAATGGGTAACATGTTGCCAGCAACAATGTGTCAGCAAACTTTTTCATTCTGACTGTTTAATATCAAGCCATTAAATAAAGGTGGACAAAGAGTTTCTGAAATCACTGATGACCAGTGTGTTTAAAGGGGCAAATTTAGTATGACACATGCAATGTTGGGAGACTGGTTAAAAAAAACAGATTAAAGGATAGGCTGCGTAATATATCAAGTCTGTCTTACATATGTGCCCAAATGAACATTGAATCAGGTTTTTCTTGCTGTAATCATTATTCCTGTTCATACATGCCATTCAGAAATCTCTTCCTGATGTGCTTACAGTCTAAGTGATGGGGGATGAAATCCACAAGCCTCCTTCTGTACAAAAATGTATTTAAAAGTTTGAGGCTAATATCAAACATCTGCCATCCATATTAGTCAAATCAAGTCGATAGCTTCCAAAATGAGTCTTTTTAGTGCCAAATGTCCTCTTTTTATTACTATACTTTCACCACAATTTTACAGGAAAACACTGTCAAAGGAAACGTAAAGAGGGAATTTAAACTAAAAAGACTGTAATGTGGCAGATATCCACTTGATATGATTATGTCAGATTGCTGAAGCCTCATATAAGCTTCAGATACATTTTTGAATACATTTTTGCACAAAACAAGGACTGTGGATTTAGTTCCCTATCACATACATTGTTAGTGCCTTTGGAGGGGATCTTCTAATGGTCAGTATGAACATGAGGAATGATTACAGTGAGCAAAACCTGTTTCAATGTTTATTTGGGCACCTGACTGTTGTTTTTAGACACAATTGAAAAAATGTGAACCTATCATTTAAGAGTGGTCAGAGCCTGTGCAGCTGAGGCAGAGAGATCTTTCTTTTCTCACTATGCAACTCCGTCCTGCCTCGTAAACACCTCATCTTACAATCTCCATGTCCCCAGTTTGTATACCAGGCTTTCTATCACACATTTGTAGTCACCAAGCTGAGATAAAACTGATCATATTACTACAATATCAACATGGTTATTTTTTTGTTTGAAATTCTCCTATGTACAGAAGTACTGCACAGTGAACTATACATGTGAAGTGCCCCTAACATGAGTTTTCCACATTATAAAATACAGTTAGTTTATCCAAACTGTCTTTTTGTAAATGTCCATGCTTATCCTGCCTTGTCAAGTTGTGGCCATCCTATCTTAAATAATACTGCATAAACTGCATAAAACTGCAAACTGCATTATTTATTTTAAAGCAGAAACAATATTATAGTGAAGTCTAATCCACAAAACAAACTTGGGCCAGTTTATGAAGTTAACAATTTCCAGAAGATGAGATACATCAACAGAGTAGCTTACTGCTCTCTGGCACAAACAGCCAGACTGGTGGGCTGACCATGCCGCTCCCCGCCTGTGTGCACGCAGCTACCTCCACACTGTAGGTTGTGTTGAATTCCTGCACAGGTACAGAGGTCATGGTGGTGTCAACGCGGACCTGAACAACACACAACAATAGACATTTAAATCATAGTCAATCATAGTTAATCATCTTTTAAAGTTAATTATTACACTTGTAGAGGCAAAGTCAGACTTGTTAGAAGATCATAGGTTGTGCTTTATGTTACAATAAGGTAAGTCATTAAACTCAAAGTCATGTTTTTAAGTCTGTGAAAAGCGGTCATACTTTGGGGGCACTGTGGTGGAAAAGAATGCTGAAGAACATCCAGCTCATCAACTTTACTGCACGTTATGTCCTTTCTCTAACTATGTTCCCTTTTTTCTCCCTCCCACTTAATGCACAATCGTTGACAAGAAATGCAAAAAAAAAAAAAAGTCCCTTCCAGCTGTTCTTGTATAGTCATTTACAGTATGAAACATTTTTGGAAATACAAGGAACCGTATACTGGAGAGTATCATATATATAATGAAACTCTCTAAAAAAAGGGGAAGAAAACAAACTTTCAGGATAAGCACATGAGCTGTAATGGGAGGGGGACATGTGACAGTCCTAGTCCTGCATTTCACAACACAGTAGCATATGGGGTTCCTCTGCTTGGCCAATGTGCTGACAGTCTGACTGCAAATGCTGAGCCCATGATTAATGCTCTATCATGTCTGTCGCACTAAACGGAGGGTATCATGTGGCAACAACACTGAGTCTGCAGCAATTTTGGAGAAAAAGAAACTAACTAAGAAGGCATCAGAACTTCTGCCATGAATTCATTTAAATATATGAGCAAGTAATAGTAATGCCATATTATATTATATATGATTTATAGGAGCTGGTGAATCTGTTGATTAGTTGCCTATACACACATTTCCGATAACTGCTTCTATTGCAAAACCTTTGTCTGTAATGATCTCACCAAATGACTGGACAACGCATAAGGATATTTGGGCCTACGTTACACATCCCGTTGTATTTGTATTCTATTCACTCTGTGATGACTCAAGGTCACAAGCTGAGACGAAGAAAAACACTGATTGCCAGTTTTCACACCATCAGCTTCCTTAACTTTAACACAGACAGGAAGGACAGGAAACACACTATTGTACTAGAGAGCACTAATGCAGAAACTACGCACAAACCCCATCATGGAATAGCGCACCGGATATTTGATAAAAACAGAGGTTTGTTGTTAATTTAAACTTATTTCATAGAGAGGGTGGATCTAAAAATCCTACTATTCTTGTAAATGACTTTCCCTGCCTTGCTGACTCTTGGGACAAAGAGGAAAAATTGTTGTACACAGATAATAGGGAAGCTGACCTCTGGTTTGGTGGGCAGGACAAAGGGAGAGTCACATACTCCCAATATTTCCGACTCATTCTTTTCATATTTGTCATACATTAGTCATAGTTATGATGTGAACAACAAAAAAATATGAACAATAAAGAACTATTTTTCATATTACTTGATATATTCTCCCCTGTATATACAGATGGGTGACAAATTAATAAAGGAAAAAAACAACATAAAGAGTCTTAGTAAGGTTTTGGGCCACCACGTGCCTCCACCACTTCAGTGTGCCTTGGCATTGATTCTACAAGTCTTGGAACTCTACCGGAGGGTTGAACACCATTCTTCCAAAAGGTATTCCCTCATTCGGTGTTTTGATGATGGTGGCAAGATGTTCAATCTGGTGATTGCGAAGGCCATAGCTTATGATTCACATCATTTTCATATAAATATAAAAATGCTTAATCATAGGATGAAGGTGATCATTCAAAACAACATTGTATTGATTTGATGTGACCCTTCTGTCTAAGGGGACAGGAGAACCCAAACCATGCTAGCAAAATCCCCCTCCCTCGGCATAACAGAGCCACCAGATCCCCTCACTGTAGGGGTCAAACATTCAGACTTGTACCAGTTTTCATGTGGTGCTGCTGTGGGAATAAAATGAGCCCCGCAGGAGCAGCCCACTGTGGGCCCCATTACCAGTATGAAAAACAGGGCACATGTGGGCCCCAAACTATGGGGGACAGTGGACTGCCCCCGCATGGGCCACCCCACAGTGTGGTCTATGTTGGATTTCTAAATTAATTAATATGACTCATATTTCAGTTTTTGACAATTTCTATGTGTATATCCAATATGGATATATGTGAGTATATATAACTAGGGATATATGTGTTTGTGTCAGATGTTCATAGTAAATAAAGATACAGGAGCTAAGATTACCCATAGAGAGACAGAAGCTGAACTAAGTGGCTGCATAAAGGGCCAGTATAAGATAAAGTATAAATAAATAGTAACACTAAAAGCAAAAGGCTAAATCTATAAATACAGTGTTGCTGATGAGCTCACCTTGTCCATGTGCACCCCGTGTCTGATAATAACATCATAACCCTGCAAGATGCCGTTTATCTTATCATCTGGTGGAGGCTTCCATCTGATCATCAGATAAGATTCATTCAACTGTACAGTTACATTTCGGGGATAAACTGATGGCACTGAGAATGACAAGAAATGGAAAACAGAGGGATTAACACATCATGTAATAAGGACATCAAAAGACCTCATATAGAATTCCTGTAAAACAAAAATGAAAGAAGAAAGTAAGGCTGCCCCTTTGTGCAAATCTTTGATTACACTTTGGTATTTAGTCATTTCCTGGCACTTTTTTTGACCAAAATATCCCCCACATTGACTTTAGGAAGGAAATTGAAACACAGCTCCACCCGGTAAGAACTTTGTGTTTTCTCAGTGAGACCACTCCTATTTCCTATGAAACCCTTCCGGAAAACAACAGATTTAGTGAATACGATATTTCTCCTAAAGGGGACTTTCTGTATTCAGAGCAGGTAGTTATGTAACTCCTGTAAATTCTAGTTATTACATGCTGCTTCTGCAAGAAGTCTTACATTAAGCACATTTTGGATGGGAAAGCAGTAGGCTAATTACATAGTGCCACATTCTTGAAACCTAAACAGGAATCATCTATGATGATGAAGGAGGAAGGAGCATAACACAGAGGTTCTGGAAAGAAAATTCACAAGGTGGTTTTTAAAGCAAATACAGTCTCAAAGCTATAAAAATTCAGAATTCAAAATGCTGGGATGGATTTAATTAGATTTTGGATCATTTTGCCCCCTTTTTCCCCAGATCTGCTGCTGACTATTGCCAACTACCAAAAAAAAATTCATCCCCTAATTTGTTCCATGGTCCCTGAGGCACACACACACCTCCCTCTGTAGTGTTGCTCTGAATCCACATGGTGACAGGAGAGGCGCCCACTTCATTACTGCAGGAAACACTCATGTTGTACCACGTCATGGCCTGCAGCCCGGAGACTTCATACTGGAACGGTGGCACTGTGACATTGATGAATCTGGTGGTTGTCACTTCCCCTTTCCTCCGACTCACCTCTTTCACCTTAGATGGCACAGAGAACATGTGAGGATTGATCTGAGGGCATTAAACAGCAGTGTTGTTTGTGTAAATGTGGAGCTTACCCTGATGTGGCACTTGGTGAGTGGAGAGAAGCCATCATGTCCCGGGATCCAGCTCAGCATCAATTTACTGGACTGCCGTTCCATCACAGTAACATTAGACACAGGGCCAGGAGGCACTGCAAAACACCATTAAGACCCTCTTTAACTATCCCCACGTGGAGGCATATGGTCAATTCGCAGAGCATGAAACTCTGTTGGAATGTCGATGGAATGTAACAGTCCCAAAAGGACCCACTTTTACCTTTGATGTTGATATTTGCCTCTCTGGAGGTGGTGACACCCTTCGCGTTGTGAGCTTCACAGCTGAACTGAGTGTACTTGTCCACACCTGCAGTGGACACATTGGATAGACGCACATTCAGATAAAATAATCAGCAAGGTCATGATAGAGCTGAACATTCTGAAAAAAAAAAAATCAATCTCAACTCAAGTTTGACTTTCCTTCAATACTGGGGAGAAAAAAAACACACTAAACTAAAGCCAGCAAGCCACATTCTTGATACGTTTTACTTTTGGAACAAACTAACTGGTTTCTCTGTGTCAAAGGTGAATCTGGGGGTAAAAGCGCCATGTCAGCCTCACTGGAGAAGTGAAAGTGGGGCAAGACTGAAAAATGATACAAAAAACACATTTAGGATGACTCACTCTTCCATTATTTCTCAAAAGTTCACACAGCAGTGCCTCATGCAGTAAGCTCAAATTGAGCCTCACCAGTGTTATGTACTGCGGTAACAATCCTTTTGCTGGGTTTCTTTTCCTGCTCATACAATTCCTGTCTTTCAACAGCCACAGATCTGCACAGTTAGAATAGGACTTGGGACAGCTGTTAAATAATGTCCCTTTTGTGCTCTGTTTTCCAGTGTCTCTATCTCGGAAACATTTCCACAAAGCTAATCACAAAGCAGCCTGAGAGAGATGACTGGAACCAACTCGGGATGTTTTGTTTACATTCTGCAGAATATTTCTACCTCATTAGTTTGCCTTCCTCTGCTCAAGAACACCAGGGTAAAGAGTGCTTCACTTGTCACACAAACTCTAAGTACAGTATGTTTGCACAAAGACAGAGCCTCACTTAAGATAGGTTGCACTGCATCATTTACTGTACAAACAGTAAGTCACTTTTCAACATCTAAATAAACTTTGGATCACATGGATCAAATTTGCACTTTGAAGTTTTGAGAGAAAGGTGCAAATATATCAGCATATTTTCTGACTAAGCTGTGAAAATGTATATGTACCATACGCCTCACTTCAATTTGGATGGTAACAGGCAGCTTTTCCTTTAAGTAATACTCACAAAATCCATCTTAACCCTGTAGGGTTGACGAGTGGCTTGTATAAAGTTCATTGTATGCTGGTTGTGGGCTAAGGTTGTGTTAAAATCATTCCAATAACAATGGATTTGCAGTGATGCCAAGTTTTCATAGCAGAAAAAGTGTTACAACATCCACTAATCCAAAATGATTAGTGTACTCCAAACACATAACTGTACTAAAATAGCTCCTTCCAAGCTTTGATGTGTGTAGGCAACATGATAATAGATGTTTGCATGAATTTAGCAGCATTTTGGTGAAGGCTTCAGCAATCTGAGTTAGCCAACTCAAGGGAGAATCTTCCAAAGCTGCAGTCTTGTTATTAAAATTCCTCTGGACTGTGTTTCTTTGCTGTGTAGGATGTATAACTTTCAATGCTATAGTTGAATTACTTTACACAGTATATTGTAGGCAGTTAAATACTAAACAAAGTGTGTTTTACAATCAGATCATATGTTTTGTATGTAAAAACCTAATTTGCAAAATAAGTAGTAACTATAGCTACTGAAATGTACTGAAGTAGAAATTAAAGTAGTATGAAATGGAAACTTCCAAGTACGTAAAGTATGAGTTTAAATTTGTACTCAAGTACAGTACTTGGTCAGAACTTGATGAATGCATGCATACAAAAACATAACTTCAATACTTGAATCACTTAATTGCATCCCAGTCCACATCAAAATGGTAGTTGTAGACTTGAAAGTACTTATTTTTTGTTTGTACACACATTTACTGAGTTGAACATCAAGAAACACATAGAAAATCAATAAAGAAACACAATGTCATAACAAAATTAATCACGTTAAATGTTCTAGATGGTAGAGGCGAATGCCCATGTGAAAATTTCTATATTTTCTTGCTCCTGAGCAGTTTAGAGAACTTAGAAAATCACTTGATCCTCTTCTTTGGTTTCTCTTCAGCATCTGTGTATCTGGCTCCTTGTCCGCCCCTGCACTGGGAACCTCCTCTCTAGCTTCTGCTTGCTTCCTCTGCCGAAGCTCCAACTTGGTAAGTTCTCTTTCTGGTGCCTCTTGTGTTTTTTTGATGGGGAGGTTGATACAGTATGGAGTGTTATCTCCAGGCGTTGTGGCTGCAGCAAAGCTCACAGAGGGCTTGAGATGTTTTAGGAGCTCTGTGGCTACAATGCTGCAGGCCTCCAAGGCAGCCTTCAAGTCCTCCATCAGTGCCTCTCTGGTCAGTCTGGTAAAAGGCAGAGCCTCACCCAGTGTGATCCTGAGTGGCCACATCAGTTTCGGAATCAGCTTCTTTTCTTCCTCAGCATCCTCAAAACGTTGAAGAGTTTGCAGGTATATTCTGTTTTTAGGGTATTTTTTGTCTCCTCTTGTGACAGAAAGTGAATATGTTCCACCATCTGGCTTTCTTCTGGTGCTGCACCATTCTGAAGGTCTTATCCCAACCTTTAAACAGTTCCAGCAGAACACGGCAAATAGTGGACTCCTCCACCAAAGCCCTGCTTGCAATCTGAAAAGGTGTCAGAGCACTGGGGTCACCAGCCATAAGCAAGAGAGGTTGACGTGATATGAGGCTGCTTTCCCTTGAATGTCGTAGACAAGCCTCTGTTTGTTGCTGCGAACCAGCAGCAACAAAAGGCTCAGTGCCGGTGCAGGTCTGAGTCTCAGCTGTCTCCAGCTTCAAGGATGGATCGTAGTCCATGATCTCAACAAAGTAATCTGCAAACTCCACAGTCGTTTTGAGAAGTTGGTTGACTGATAAGATAATGGTCAATGTGGGTGCAAAACAGCAGCTGAAAACAAAGTGAAAACGTTCGAAAACAAGGCAATCGAGATGAGACGTATACTCAGTGTGAATCTGTGTAAACTGACAGATTTTTCCCAGTTTAACCAGAAACTAAAGATTCTAAATCCTATCACAGTCGTGTGACGTCACATTCTAATAATGTCATCATATTCTGTTCCATTCATTATTTTATGAACTGCTGGTTGATTGACAGCTGGTGAAAAGCCTTAATTACCACTGTTGATGTTATTATAATATAATTTCACTGAATGGTTGTGTGTTCAAAATCAAAGCATATATCAAAATCAGAAATGCAGAGTCCAGTTGTTATCTTAATGGCAAACTCCATGGTCCAAATGTAAACAAAAAGGCTGTCTCTCTCTCATCACTCCCAAATTATTTGTCTGATAATTGTTATACAGTAAACATATTCTACAGTATAGTATAAGTATAGTTATAACTCTAAGTATAGTTCATGTATTGTGGTATATTTGGTTACTTCCCTACTATTTAAGAAATATTTCTGTCTGCCTGTCCATCATTGGTAAGACTTAAATCATCAGGATGCTGTTTGTCCATACTCTTACTGTAATGAATACTGAAGCATCTATGAGATGTGGGAAGGACTTCAGACTTATAGTCTTGCTGTGCTTTTACATAAATACTGTATTGTACAAACACTCATACATCACAACTTCATTCCCATATATGTTTGTCTTTTATATAATATGTATATTGCTCGTATATTATGTATGATCTACAAATAGTATGTGCATTGTCTTCATATTGTCTGTATTGCTTGAGAGACACCAACGTCTGGAACCAAATTCCTTGTGTGTATTAACATATTTGGCCGATAAACATCCTACAGAGTAGAGCATGGGAATATCATTAAGCTCTGATAATGCAAACTCGCCTTCTTTCTCCTCATCATCCAGTTTTTACTGCAGAGCTACAGTAATGGCTTAAATCCACCTCTGAGCACCATGCTGGTAAAGCTGCTATTTATATAGCTCCTTTTAAAAACAAAGTTTACAAAGTGCTTTGACAAACAAAACAAAACAATGCAAAGCAAAGACATGAAACAGAAAACAATAACAGATCTGACCTTAAAAAAAATGGTGGCCACAGACAAAGAGAGACAATAAAGTGAAATAAAGAGAAAAAGGAAATGAATAAGCCAAGTATTGACATTTCTGCTTTCACTGTATATAACAAAGTAAATCAAAAGAAGAAACAACGCAGTAAAGAAAAAAAAACAGAACGGTTGGCTACTTAGTTGGAAACATCAGAAACGATGGCGGGAATTCGGTAAATGCAGAGAAGCGAGTGGTTGATGTAACCAAATGTAGAATGTGAAAGTCCTGCAGCAGCCTGTAATTATCAGGTTTGAGAGCGCTCCATCTTACTGTGCTGCCTGAGATGTCCATGTTATTTTTCCAGTTTTATATTCAGGCAGCAAATATAGCCATGAAGTACCCTGTCAGGTTATAACTTGGCCTAAAACTTTTTACTCTTTTTTTTTTTTTTTTACTGTGCACCACATTTGGTCCATCAGTTTATTTTCAAAGCTGAATCTTCCAAACCTGCCTCCACTTTACCATCATAAACTTTAAATTATGATGTTTCCATGAGACAGAAGGATTGAAATCGTCCTTGTCTGTAAATTGTGATGCCCAGATTTTAAGCAATATGAACAAAAAGTGCACGCTAATGACTCTCCTGAAATAAAATAAAAAATAATTTACCAACAACATCACTTTGATGATATCATGGAGCCTTTAGAGGAAAAAGGAGCCCTATATTTTAGTAAGAATGAGGTAAGTAAAGTATGCACAAGAGTGAGTTTACACTGTTTTGTTGTGCCTATGTTTGGTCTTGCACAGAGCTCTGGTAGCCTGCAGCCTGCCAGCCTCTGTGTCCAGCCCCTCCCTGCAGGGTAGTGGGCCGTCCTGTGAATGAGGTCTTTGTCCTCAGAGCCAACCCCCGAACACACTCTCTGTGCAGCCCCCCATCCCCTAACTGCCCGGGCCCTTGCACACACTGGACCATAGCACAGCTCTGAACCTTTAACCCCCTCAGCTTCTGGCTGTATCACTACTCACTGCCTGCGGCGAGCTGAAAATGAGGAGTTTGAGCATACAGAGCAGAAAGATTATGCTTCTAATAACAAATGTTTGTCTTCAGAGAGAGGCCGTTTAAGGCCATAAAGTCCACACTGAATTCACTAGCTAGCTTCACTAGATTTTAGACTGTTGGTTTGACAAAATAAGTAATGTAAATATGTCAATTATGTCAACTTTTTTTGACTAAGAAATGAAATGATTAATCTAGAAAATAACTGCAATAGTTGCAGCCCTACTTTAATGTCACTAAATTAAAATACCTATCATACATACAGCACATAGAGCAGATGTGTCATGTAATGTATGGATGGACCAATTTTAATGGTATGACACAATAATAAAAATTGATTCATTAAAAGTTAATTACAAATTGTCTTGTCCAGTTCAGTTATTTTCCCAGTGTCACATTATTTACTGTGTACAGCTAGCAGAGCAGTGTTACAAAAAGCACCGACCATGCAAGAATGAACACTGTTAACCATTCAGCAATGCTGCAGAAGGCCCCACTGACTGACCTTGTTGATAAATCTCATTGTAGTAAGCATGGTGCAGATGCTGAGGCAGCAGAGACAAGGCAGAATAGAAACCACCAACATACTGATGTTAGTTGAGTAAGGACCGACATCAGCGACCAACATTTCTACATTATCAAAGAGCCAAGTGTCCTGTATTTCTTTCGGTTGATGACTGTTTCCATATTGAGTCAAAGAAGGAAGTCAACCAAAGTGAGCCTGTATTAAATTACTTAATTAACTGCAAGTATTCTACTTTTACAACTTTCCAAAAAAGTTCTGTTTACTCAAAAATACAACCAACAAATAGAGCTTGATCAAAAAGCATGGACTCTACCCCAATGAATCTGACTTTTAAAGGAGCACTTTTAAATCAAACAAAGACAGCATTTTTAACAGAGGAAATTACTTCTTCCTCTCCTTCAACACATTTGTCATTAATAAGGGAACATTCTTATCAGAATGTGATTAACGACAAAGCAGCATCTTCCACTTCTTTCTGACTAATTCAAGGTGTCATTCGGACTGATGTTGAGTCATATTCTGATCATAAATTTGATATTGTGCCAGGAGAACGGTGAGAAATTACACTTCTCTTTAGAGATTTTCACTACCTCGAGAGGAACGGGCAACAAGAGGGAAAAAGTATAGCTGTTATACTGTGTGTGTGTGTGCGAGAGAGAGAAAGTGAAAGAGAGATGAGAAAGTGAACTGTGTAGTCGAGGCTCACCTGACACCATGTAGCTGCTGGGAGAGCTTTGATAGTCACTATGAAGTAATCCATCACGGAGCCAGCGGATTTGAACGGGGTCTGGAGGTCCCACTGCCATACATGACAGAGTGAAAGGTGCGCCCTTTGTTACATTCATGTCTTCTGGTTGCTGAATAAATGTTGGTAGACCTGTGGACAAATTAACGCAAATTAAAGTGTGAAGATCCAACAAAAATGTAGAAGAAGCTCCCAATTGCAGAATCATGTCAAAACTCACCTTCCACCTCAATGACGATTGGTTGAGACTCCACCACCACGGTGCTGATATTCAGTCTGCAGCAGTATTCCCCAGCATGCACCCTCTGCACCTGGTTAATACTGTAATACAGTCCATGAGGTCAATAATCAGAGCCTGCCATACACCTTTTCACATATCACTCCATGCATCACATACCTGATAGTGGAGACGTGAGTCGTAACCCCGTCTGTGAAGGTCTGAAGCTCATTGATCATCGCCTGCATGTTTTCAGGCAGTTCCTTGCCATTCTTCACCCAGATGATGGTGGGATCAGGCCTGTTACCGGGGACATTGATGGAGCAGTTGAACTTAACCTCGTGGCCCTCAGACAGCTGGATGGAACCAATGGTGGGCTTGAAATGCAGCCGTCTGAGCTCATCTGGGCTCAGATACACCCTTGAAACATGGCCCGCTATCACAAGAGGCTCAGAGGTCCTGGTTGGTCGGTGAAAGTGGCTCCTGGAATGCCGGGCTGTTTACAGAGCCAAGTGTCAGATTCAATTTTACTTACTGGTCAGCAGTATATGGTTTATACTAAAGAACTGGAACTTCTACCTGGGAGTCTGTGATATAGTGTCAGTGAGTTGACATCCAAAGTGAAAAAAATAGACCTTCATACTAACGTTTAAATCCAAAATGTTCTCTAGACCAGTGGTTCCCAATCCTTTTGGCTTGTGAATCCTTAAAATTAAGCTGTGTCTACTTGTGACCCTCTATGACAAAAACATTGAGCAGTTCAACTGAAAATAGTTTCTTTTCTTTTATGACTTTTTCATAAAAGGATTTTAGAGCCCTAAACAGCTAAAGCAAAACACTGGAGTTAAATTAAAGACGTGTAACAGAAATATCTTATTCTTTATCATCCCTTCTGGGGATCCCTCACATTTTTTGGGACCATTTTTAGGGGTTCTGATCCCCAGGGTGGGAACCACTCCAAAGTAACATTCAAAGAGTATGTGACAATTTAGGGCTGCGACTATTGATTATCTTTATTATCAGGCTATCTACCTATTACTCAATTAATTATTTACTCAATCAATGTCACAAAATAGTGAGAAATGGCCATCACAAGTATGTAAAGCCCAAAGTAACATCTTAAAATTGCTTCTTTTAATCAACCAAGAGTGATAATAAATCAGAGAAAAGTATCAAATCAATCCATCTGAGAAACTAGAACCAGTGAAAGGTTTGACTTTGTGCAGGTGATTTATTTTCTGTCTGATATGGTTGATATTTCAGCACTGGTCAGTTCTGATTTACAAAGTTTTGTTTTGTTTTGTTTTTTATTCTAAAAAAGGATGAAGAACTTTTGACTTAAGACTATTTCCAAATGCTTTTCAGCATATGACTTTTTATCAACTGGGTATTTGAAGCATCCCTATCCCTAACCCTTTGAGCCACATTTACTTAATAAGCAAACCAAGTTAGTAGCCTACTCTGCCTGATTGTTTAAATGTGTCAAAGACCTTCTGTAAGTCTGTAAAGCAATTTTCCTTCAAGCTTGCCACTGGCGGATATAAATCTGTCTGAATAAGCATTTAAATTCGTTCCAGCTGCATGAAGTCTGTCATACAGACATCTGGCTCCTACGAATTGGTTGGATGGAGTTAAAGCCCGACTTAAAGGGACATGAAATCTGTAAAGAGAAAGAAAACTCAGAATATAAACAACTCACCGCTGACCGGACTCCCAACAAAAATCGCTATAGTCGCAGTAGAGAGAAAAACTCCAAACCAGCCTGGAGTTGACTTCTTTGCCATGACCACTGTGAGCTCTCCAATCTGCTGCTTTCCGTCCTGCAACAGTCTGAAAAACGTTTTTATTCTAAGCGGTTTGTACGGGACAAATAACCAACATCGCCCACTGGAGTCGCTTTAACGCAGCTTGAGTACAGACTTGTTGACCCAAGATCACATTCAGCTGGAGAAAAAAAAAGTTTACTTTTCACGTCACAGGCGGGATTCCATGGAGGCGGGACTGAGTTACCGTCCCAAACACTGAAATTTACCAAAATGCAAGAATAGAAAACTTTCACGTCAGTTTACACATTTTTTATACATTTTTATTTCTTTACTTTGTTATAATTTCTTTATGTCATTTTTCCTATTAGGCTTTTTCTTATAAATTTTCGAGACAGGAAAATATGACCTTACAACTTAATCTTATCTTATATAAGATATGAACATTATAAACAGTATGTATGTATCCTACCAACAAAATAGCAAGGTAGTTGATCTCTTGTATTCTCAATTACAAGATAAAAAAAAAAAAACCTTAGAAGAAAAACAAAAACCCAAGTTAAGTTGTCTGTCCAACTCCTCCACCACGTGGTCAACTTTGGCTACTGAGCTTTTCCATATAAACCATTCGTATATAATATAGTGGTTCTTCATTTAAACATTTATAATCAGCTTCATATATATAGCCAACCTCAGAATGGACCGTACCCAGATGTCATGTCAAATAACACATATATAGTGGTAATTTCCACTTTTTGGACTTTAAGGACTTCTATTTAGCTCAATGTAAATTTTGAGATCGAAAGTTAATTCTAGACATTGAAAACAGTGTGACAAAACAATGAGCCAAGGTCATTTTAGTTGTTGTTTTTGGAGCTTTTTTTCTGTAGGTGTGTGTCCACTTTGCCATTGGCCTTTTTTCACAGTTGACATTTTTGATGTGTCAAAGCAGGAAAATCAATGGTGGAATATTAATAACATCTGGGACACTTAATGGAACAGAGCAATCATTGATGTTATTATTACACCTTTGCTTTCCCTGTTATAAATAGAAAATAGAAAAAGACTCATTCATTGGGTTCAACTGATATCAGACTTGAGCAGAAAGGACACCCACAGCCACAGAGTCACCAGATATACAAAAATATCACCCTCCTAAACCATGCTGCATGAAATTGTTAAAATGTGTCATTAATGTCAACATGACAGATGGCCAAATAATTTCCTCCAAATCCAGCATGTGCCTTTCTGCAGTTTCTCTTGTCCCTCTGTCCTTTTAACTGTCTTTAACAGTTCTTCTCTTTGCCTTCAGGTGACCTCTCCTTCCTCCTTCAGGTGAAGACTTTGCTGTGGCATGGCAGTCAACTTCAATCCTGTGCGGTATCCCTTATTTTTTCCTCCCAAATTGCTCTTAATCGCATTTTCTGAGCAGTAGGCCTTCATACTATAAATATTGGCCTTGCTTTTACAGCAGCCCATGGCACTCATGAGCTGATACGCGTCCTTTCTAAAAGCCTTGGTGAAAATAGCGTAAAGGAAGGGATTGGCACAAGAGTTGATGGGGAAGAAGAGGACCAGCAGAATCTTGGAGTTGGTGACTGTGATGAGGGGAACCTTGAAGGCAGCAGAGATGGCAAAAAAGGAAATGGGTGCCATGCAGAGAAAATCTGTAAAGATGAGCACAGCCATGCGCTTTGCAATCTTGGTGTCAGCACTTCGTCTGGGGAACTCAGGGTTTCTTACTGCCAGATAGATCAGTGCGTAACAAACACACACAATGGCAAAAGCACCCACGTTGAAGAGCAGAAGAATTATGATGAAGGCTTGAGCCAGGGGAGTCTCTATGTCCATGGGGAGACACATGCTGACTTTGGTGTAACTGCTTATACCAACGAGGGGAAGCATCCCCATCCCCAGACAGATGAGCCAGCCGGCTGCCATTATAGTCGCTGCCTGTGCAAGACCCAGGCGGCGCTCTATCTGCATAGCGTTGGAAATGGTGTGCCAGCGCTCTATGGTGATGGTGGAAAGCGTGTACACTGATAGCTCCCCACCAAACAAGGACAGGAAGCCCGCAGCACTACAGCCAGGCCCTGTCTGCCATTCAATAGCATGCTGACTGTAGTGGCCACGTGTGCGCAGGTCTACAGTCGCTATCATCAGAAGGTAGATTCCAATACAGAGGTCTGCAAAGGCCAGGTGGTACATAAGGAAGCGAGGCACTGTCATCTTGCTCCGGCTGGTGAAGAAGATCAGGAGCACTGTCAGGTTACCTGTGATGGCCAGTATGTTAATAAACCAAATGGCCACTCTGAGAAAACTGAAACCTGCAATGTCCTCACAGGGATTGAAAGCATCTGCTTCAGGTGTGCAAACCAATGTTGGTTGGGTCTGACAGGAGTCCAGTTCTGGATAGTGGAAATTCACATCTCCAAAGGCGTCATCCTTGACAAACATCTGGTCAACATCTGAAAAAAACGGCATGTCCATAACTAGTGGTGTATCTGCTGAGCCTCTGATCACACGCTGAACCCTGTTTTCCAAAGAAAAGAAAAGATCATGAAACAGTATAATTTCACCCGAACAGAGGCAGGTTAAAGATGAGAAAACAGGCTGTTAGGTAGTTAATCTTCACCTTGATGATGGATCACTCTCATCACAATATGTGGAGCCAATATTCCATGCAGGATTAATAGGAAAGTCCCTGCAGAAAACAGAGGAAACCAAGTAAAGCCTAATTTAAAAAATGCTTTTACCACTATTGCTTGAATTTACTTGATAAGCACCAGTTGACACATATCAGACACACACACATATATACTATCTATGTTGTATATAATCATATGAGCAAGTTAATAGCTTCTTTAAATAAGATCCTGCTTTCAGTGTATTGAAAATATGGAACTGCAGTGGGACAAAGCTTAGTGTAAATGATAAATCGTACTATCACACAGTGTCGTACTAAATGTTCTCCACCTCTGCAGTAAGTCACCTGTCTGTGTTCCAGCTCAGCAGTGCACAGCAGTGACTGTTGTAGGTGAGATAGGCCTCTCGCAGGCTCCAAAGTCCCTGCAGAGGAGGCAGACTCTTCAAAGCGTATGCTGACTGTGCCATCAACACCAGAACTGACTCCAGTCCCTGTGATGGTAATTCTGTGAGAGCTGTCGCAGAGATGTCCCTGTAAAATAAAAGAGCACACAGATGAGAACATGACTGCATGGGGGTGTAAAGGCCTCTTTGTGTGCATTGTGTTGGCTGTACACTGCCTGAGAGAATAAAGTCTGTCAAAATCACATTATCTCCCATCTAGCCATCAGTCAGTCAGCTGAGCTGCTTCCACACCCACAAATATATGCGTTCAACTTGCTGTTATATCCACATCTCACTTTACAGATTTAAACTTTAACACTGTATGCTGTTACCGTTTACACTGGACTTTATAATTTGCACTACTACTGCACAATGGACTCTTATTGTACAGTTAGTATGTTTTATACTATGTTAGCTTTCTTTCAGCTGTTCTGTTAATGCTTTCCTGTTCTACCTTCCTTGGATTCATGACTTTCTTGTTTTTCTATTCTATAAATGGCAGTCAGAGAAGAAAAGTAAGCAAAGCAAAATTTAATTGTGCAGTGCAACTTGTTCTCTGTGCAAATTGAAATAAAACATTGAATTTTGAAGCTTACTTTGTCAAAGACCATACATTTCATAGACATTGTATTAAGTCTCTGAAATAAACATTAGTTAAATATCTGCATTTGCATTTAAAATAAAAATACTTTTGCAAGTATGACATTAGATGTATATGAGTAACCCCTAACCCCCTCTTATTTCATATATGTAGGGTGTATGTAGGCATCTTAGAAGTACATGTTAAGTCATTTGTCTCAGTGATAGGAACAAAAGCATTAGCTTGTTTGCTACCTCTCAAGTCTTGACAGACAAACCAAGACTTAAAAAGCTTCTTTAAACTGTACATTTCACAAATTTTGTCTTCCAAATAAATGTTGTATTAAGTGACTTCCACAAGGTTTAATTAAACCACAAGGTTTAATAAAATCACTTACAAGACTCCAGGGCCTGTGGCTCCTTTGAAAGCATCTCTGTGGATCACTCTGAGGTTTCGATTATTCTTTAAAACTCTGGAAATAATAGAATGTGGAGTAAATAAGTAAGAAAAATAAGTTTAATGATGTGAGTGCATGACCTTGTTCAATTTAAAAATGGGAACTTGAGAAAATACAATTGATCTATCTTTGTCCCATTGAAGGCGTGGTCATGTATTTCTCTGAAGCCGTTGTTGTACAGGTTCCTGCAATTTTAAGATTACACACGATTATTAAGTGGAAAGGTCAAGAATCTTAGTCAACAGCTGACTAACATTTAATTCCAAATAACTGACAGAATAAAGAAGTTACAATGAATTTCTTTAATCACTTACATTATAACATATTCTTTTGTCATTCCAGTGAAAGCGTTTGACGGTACTTGCTTTAGATAGAGGTTGTCACAGATATCCCTGAATAACAGAATCATGAGTAAATCGAACTAAAGAGGAACTCAAAATGTAATTTGCTTATGGGGATGTGCTTTGTTTTTTTTTTATATTTCATAAGTCTTTAGTAAAAGATTTACTTACAAGATAAACTGTGATTCAAGAGAATTGATAGATGTGATGTCAGGAAAAACTGTTATCCCAGTATTTGAGATGCTCCTGTTGATGCAAAAGAAAACATGTGTCATGCAGTAACGTTTTAGAGGAATGGGTGTCTAACAATGGATTCATATTAGTTAAAATCAAACGAGTAATGCTCATTGCTAAAGTGTATGAAATTTGAAAACACATTAAAAAAAAACAAAAAAATATATAAATTTTACATATGAAAGTCTCTTACAAGTAGCGCAGTTTGGGAAGATTGTTAAATGTCCTTTGTTCAATATGCATGAGACTCCTTGTGTTCTTTATTGAGCTGTAAACAATAAGATATCAGTTAAAACTGTGCTGCATTGCAGTGATAATTACTTTCATTATTTCAAAAAATCCAAGAAAGAACTTACATTTCTGAGAGGTTGAGAAGGTTGTTAAATGCTAAAGTCTCAATGGTTTCCAGGTTTACACTCTGAGAAATCTCACTACAGAATAGAATCAAAACAGTTTATCCAACGAACATTTACCTTCACATTGTAACACTGAAAGAAAGGTCAGTTTGCTGTTCTGTTAAAAAAAAATGTCATCAACCATCAAGACTTATATTTGTGAAGGATGGGACATGTCTTGAAACCTAATTTTTATTCGTTAATGGAGCAAAGCAGCAACAATACAAAGTTATGGATAAACACATTGTATGTGATGATCTGCATACTTTTATTCTCATTGTATTTATTGGGGACTCTGCAATGCATCCATTTTTATTTCTGCTCTTTAATAATGATAATCTGTACAGTTGGTTGACTATTTCAATGAACAATGTGGGAGGATGTAAATTGAAATTAGTCATAATACGTACATCTGCTGAACTTCTTTCAAACCCTCAAAAGAATGGCTTGAAATGGTGTGTAAAGACAAGTCATAGAGAAACCTAAAGAAAGGAAAGGGACATTTCATTTCAGTATTTCAGAGTATTTTTGGAGTTCATGAAATCATCTGCAGACAGACACAGACACTTTAAAAGGCCACTTCTCATCTTTTGCATCAAACTGCACTATATGTTCACAATGAAATAAAATTTATGACTCCTTAAGTTTTTTTAAAATCCAACCAATCATTCAAAATTCCAAACAAGAAGACACTGTCCCTTCATAAATATTCCAACTGTTGCATGTGCTGTTCATGTGTGAAAACAAATTAAATCACTCAAAGATTCTGTTCATTTACAATCTTTGCAATACAGCAAAGCATTGTCACTGGAGTTCAGCAGTATGCGTGAATGAGGTGTTGGTATCGTAGTTTAACACATGCACGAGGCTGTTGGCCTCGGCGTTCACACACTTATCAGGAGAGACTCAAGGTTCTGTGATTTACCAGAGGAGAGGTCAAGATTCCCCACCTTCAAGGCTTTTGACAGTCTGATGAACTCTAATAGGGAGTCCCGATGCCCATGAAACCCTATAAACCGAAAGGATGTACTGTGTCCTTGACCGTGTGAGATCAACTTGACATTTTACAGGTAATTAAATTGCACACATGCAGGGCCCTCTGTTTTCAGACAACAGGGATGTGATGTACTTTTGCTTAATGAGGTACAACATGAAATAGGAAATACAAACATTACTTAGAAGTTGAATAGAAATTTTTTATGTTAATGTTTTCAAAATCATTTTGAATTTTAAATGATATTATGTTCAAGGTGCTTTTCAACATACTCAAAGACACTTGAAGCTATAGATCTCATACGTTTTGTAGTTGTGAGGTTTCACTGACTACAATAGGCAAACAACAGAAAGATAAAGCATGTAACACAATCCGTATACACAGTATAATACAAATGCATTTACACTGAGAGAGCAAATGAATGCTTCCACCTGGATGGATGAAGTTGTCATGCAGCGTTAAGCAGCCAATCTCACTTTAGGTTAGAAATAACTAAACCAGAACTTGAAGGAAAACAAATAAATAAACACTAGATCATCAGGACAAAATACTGACTGCTGAGGATTGATACAAGGATTCGTTTAAGATGCTTTCAAGAAATACTATGAAAACTGGCACTAAGACAGGTGGCAGACTACTCTAAATGTTGTAAATGTATGTAGACCAATACAGTGCAGATTTGACAAAAACTTCTTTCTAAACTTGAAAGAGTATCTTGGAAAATTATCTCACAAAATAGCAATTAATTAGTAAGTACGCTCATTGCTTGCTAGAAGAAAGTTATTGCACTACGCTTTAACTCTTGAAGGAATTGTCTGCTACCTTATACTAAAATGGATGCAGTGGCAAATGAGAAGCAATCACATAGAATTCTTGAAATATGATAAAAATGCTAAATATGGGAAATGTGAAATACAGTCACACGAAAGTCAACTAAGCAGCCACGCATTGAACTTCAATATGAGCGCATTTCAACATGTAACCAAGCGCTCCAGGTGGATCATGGCTCAATACGCACAGGATAATCTAATAGGGTGAATTAGTTACATGAAAAAAACGTATAGAAATGAATTATCTCTGCAATAATTATATAAAATAGGAATAAAAATTATATATATAACTAAGATACTCTTCTGATCAACTAGCAAGTACATGTCCTTATAAATGTATACAGTGGCAACCGCTTTGAAATCATTACCAGATTCGAAAACCCATCTCAGTGGTGAACTTACAATCTTTTAAGCCGGTAACCCTTCATCAGAGCAGCCTCCTCTGTCACATTGTTGCATTTGATTGTATTGAGAAGACAGCAACAGATCCTCGGGCAGGCGAAAACCGAAGCGCATTTGAATCCATAGAAGAACAAACCGGATAGGAACAAGAACAACGGCAACGACGTCCACATTGTTGTATGTTGTGTTGTGCAAAACGTCCGAACACACAGCAGCTGAAATATCCAACGACGGCTGCGTATTTAGATATTTGGCTTCCTCAGAGTCTCTTTCGATGCTTCAGATCGTTGATGTAGCTGCAACAGTGCTTCATCCTTTAACTGTACAGAGGGCAATCGTAGCCACCTGATAACCAACTTCTTATCAAGTGACCCATGTGCCACTTGCAGTCTGCTGAGCACCACTTTAGACACATTTCTGAGAAGCAGCGCTACAAAGAGTAAAATCAGACATTGTTCAACGTCTGCTTTTGTCAATCGATTGCTTGATATTACTAGTATCTTCTTTTACAGTATGTATGATGTAAATATTATGTTTAAACTGGGAATAATTTGTGATCGTATCCTGAAACTGACCAATTTCCATGGGACTCATCTGCTTGTAAACCCCCTGGATCAATTTAACACCTTAATCCTCATTTAAGTTTATTGACTAGAGTTAAATGTGCAATATTACCTTTATGGGAGAGTGCAGCTTTGCATGTTTGATTAAGGAATTTAAAACGTGACTGACTTCAAGGTGACTGTGATAAGATGCTTCTGTCTCCCCTATACCAAAGACCAGAGAGACACTGGTGATTTCATTCACATTAAATTGTTTTAAGAGATTAAGAGACTATTAAGAGATGTTAGAGTTTAACTTTCACTTTTATAAATAACCCTGCAAACAACTCCAGCAAATTGACAGATCACTGCAGTATTCGGGATGTATTGTCTAATGTATATAATGCATTTTCATTTTCAGATT
The DNA here is from genome assembly GCA_029490765.1 of Euthynnus affinis. Classification (NCBI taxonomy): domain Eukaryota; kingdom Metazoa; phylum Chordata; class Actinopteri; order Scombriformes; family Scombridae; genus Euthynnus; species Euthynnus affinis. Next base: position 11,054,579 of record CM055852.1, on the reverse strand, counting down.
TAAAGGGGTTATCTCACTGTTGTGTCTGAGAATGACTGTCAACAATAATTTGTAACCTAGAGTTTGAGTTGTCAGTGCCACCTTTTTGACTGTGTTTGCTAACTCTCTTGTCTGTAATTGCTGAGTATTTAAGGCTAATTAAAATGAAGATTTCTGCTGGCATAAACATAAAAAGCCAAGTTGATGACTGTGTCCCTCAGGAGGACAGTGTGACCCAAAGTCAAAAGCCTCCCATGACTGCATCTTGTTTGGCGCCGGTTATGTTGTTGATAAAGACAAGGCAACATTAAATAGCCTTGGTACAAAAAATGTTTTAACACAAGGTCATATTCACAATTATGGTAAGAACAGTGCATTTGCAATTTTGTATGTATTTTCCAATAGGCTGGCAACACATGTCACAGTTACAGTTTTTCTTCCTCAAACAATGATCATCATGTTAAAGTTTTTCGTCCTCAAACAATGATCACCATGTTTGGAATCCATTTTTTTCACGGGCTTAATGCTAAAATTATGCATGGAATTAGTCAAAACACTCCTCACAAGATAAGCTTGTAAAACTACCAAGCATGGTCATGTCAAGAGGACATGTCTAAATGTTTTACTGTACTGACAGTGCCAACTGTGTCTTAACTTGTTTTTACATCTCCACGAGGTGGCGCTAAAGCGACAGAAAAACAACAGCAGGGAGCAGGGTCACATATACAGTACATCGTTTATAGCGCATTTGAAAATGGCTGGAGTAAAGTAAAAATAATTAGACTAATGAAGTAGGCTATAGCAAGCAAAATGGTGATTTTTCAGACCAATTATACATATTTGATACTTCAAAATGAAGAAGAATGCTATACATATATAGTCTAGGATTCATACGCAGCTCCTTTCGTAACTGCATTATTTCCTACAGAACCTGAAAGCAGCAGCAGTCAGAGGAAGTGAGGTTATTAAAGTTGCCTCGCCGAGCTGATCTGCGGTCAGTTTGTAAAACACCTCCCCAGCGATGACGGCCGCCACTGGGCGCGGACAAACTGATTCTAAGTCAGCACTTACAGAAAGCATCGTTCGGGAAGCCAGGAAGTCAAAGTTGCTCTCGAAGCGATTAAAACTTGTGGACATCAACAGCAAACGTACAGCAGGAAATATCTATAAGGTCTGACAACACTGACTTCTGAGCACTTTTGCCAGCTAGCTCTCAACGATGGACAAGCTTCGTCGTGTGCTAAGCGGCCAGGAGGATAATGAAGAGTTGGGTCTCACTGCACAGGTAGCCTACATGACAGCATACGTTGCTAATGCTAACGTCCTGTCAGTAACGTAGATAAAATAGAAGAAGAAAAAAACAACACTAAGCTATGCTAGTTCCAAGGCCTGTGTTAGACTTAGTGTTAATGTACATATATCTGCTAATATCGTATTATTTTCTTAGAGTTAGCGTGAGTCATTAGCGTTAGCTGTCGTTAAAACGTCAGTTAGCCCTCTGGAAAACGTTAGACAAGTTGGTTAACTAGTCTAACATAAGTCCTGAGCAGTTTGTGTATTATAACATTAGCATGTGACTACTCGGTTAGTTTGGCACTGTCAAGATAGATATCATAGTCTTCTGTTAATATTTAATAAATTGTGTTTGTGTTTGTATTGATACTTTTTACACGCATTCCTAAGGAGGAGGAAATGAGGTAAGGTGCTGATTTGACCCCTGTGTTGTTGTTGTTTTTTTTTTATTATTTTACATGATGTTACTTTTTAACTTGTTGGAAAGTTAAAGATTTACTCCAGCACAACAGAGTCTCGCATGCTTGCAGATTATTACATTTATTGGTTCATCTGCTTCAGTCCAGTGTATCCAGTTGTGGCTTTAAGTCAGACCTGTGCTGTGTGTATTTTGCGATAATATTGTAGCTGGGTGTTATTTGTCTGGTGCTAGACCGCATGTTTAAATCATCAGTAGGAAGCCTGTGGGTCTTTCTGCAGGTCGTTAGCTTCGCCTTGTGACATCCTCTCATTGTTCTCACCAGGTCCTTGATGCCAGCACTCTCAGCTACAGCACCAGGGTGAAATGGTTCGTCATATGCTTTGCTTCAGGCATCCTGTGCTCAATACTTGTGAGTCCTGCTGCCTTTTTATGTTAATAAGTGGGGCTGCACGATATGGTGAAAAAAAGAATAATAATAATTTTGCAGTTGCATAATATTTGCAATTTTTGTGGGAGCGATTATTTTTGCATCATAATTTTCATTTTTCAGTTCTCCTTTTTAGTAGGGCTGTCGCAAATCAGTCTTTACAGGAGTATTTTTCATCATTTGGAGTTCGAACACATGGAGGGCTCAGCCCTGCCTGCGTTGAAGCAAAGTGAAACTAGAGACTAGTGTGACGATAAATGACAACGCAGTAGAGACTATGTTTATTTATGTTATTTACCTAGTTTATGTGCACTCGCTTCATTTCAGCTCAGTGTGAGAGTCTCTACTGTGTCTTGGTGTCATTTATGGTCACATTACTCTCCTCTGCAATAAAAGCTTCACAAGTAAAAAAGTCAAGAAGAGTAATTTATTATGTAATCTGCACAAAAGATGGACAAAGTCAAACAAGGAGCTCTTACCTAAAAGAGAGGCTGTTTCTGTTGCATGTGGTGTGGTTTTGGATATGAATAGTCTGATGTGGACCAGAAACTATTTATTCTTTGAATTTACAGAAAATGTGCTTTATTATATATCATATGTGTAGTGGATATGAAATGACCTACAGTATGTTGTGATATAAAATTTTGGTCATATCACCCAGAAGGACAGAATTAGACTCTCGCCAACACCCTGCAGATAATCACAGTGAGAGAAAAAAAAACTCCATCTCAGTGTCTTTATCCCGATATAAGATTATATCTTATATTCTCACATTCCTAGACTATATACGGACATTGGGAATGCGTAGCCAACATAACTCTGTTAATATGGTTATCAATGGTCCATAGTTGGAGCAAGGAAGTTTTTCTTGTACTATGTACTTTGTAACATATATAAAAACTATAAAAGTCACAAGTTGTCAGCATGTCCAAGCGTCACTGTCATTAAGACAAATTCCTGTTCTGTTACACTTGAAACTTAAAGATATTGACACATGACACTTACTTCATAAACACATAAAGGTTCCTTAATGTCAAAAATCGAGTATTTCACAGGAAGTCTTGTCACAGGCAGCACTTGCTGATAGGTGGCACTTTTAAGCCACCACAGTGATAATTCACACTCGCAAAGACTCCACAAAACCTCTGTGTGTAGACTTTGGTGGTGAAACTCACAGAATACAGAGAACTATGCACATCTGCCAAAGAAACAACACATAATATTAAAGATTATCTCATCCAATCATAGATCTTCTTCAAATACCAAAATGTCACCCTGCTGCCAGCCTTTAAAACCAGATTCTGTCGTTGCGCCCTCTGCAGTAATTATACAGACACAAAAACATTTGCACAACCACACATAGAAGAGTGTGATTTGGTCTGCATTGACTAAACTATTATTACTGTTTGCACCAAGAAATCTGGATTATGCAATTGGACATTTATTATTTTAATTCCAAATGACAGATCTGCCTCCAGTTTCAAACTTGAGTTTATCGAAAAAGTTTCAGATCGACTGATATTGTGCATAAACTCATTCATTAAATTAAATAAACCTATAAGTGATGTATGAACACTTTCCCTTCTCAGAAAACATGAGCAATTCCTGAACCTGCTCATTCTATGCAAGGCACTTATTAGGTGCAGGCTATTTAAACATCCGTAAGACCCCCCCCAGTAAACTAAAACATTTTAAGTAAAATGCCCTCACTCCTCAAATAATGAACATGTAGATTTTAATGCCATCCACACAGCATTTCTTAAACAAAGCCTTATGGTGATTTGGCACTAGGGGGAGCCCATTATGTTTCAGTAAAACAACAGGACAGCCCACAAAACTCTCTGTTTTTTCCATAATAAAATAAGAAAATATAAAAGCCTTCATCCTTGTTAAAGTCCAGGATTTATTTAGCTACTCAGTAAAGACTGATGCATGTTGACTTTGTTCTGTGTAGTTGACGGAGACTTTTATGCTGTTTCATCAGGGTTCGGCACTGCTGTTCCTTCCAAATGGAATCAAGCTTTTTGCCGTCTTCTACACATTAGGAAACATCGCAGCTCTTTCCAGGTAAGATTTAAGTGCAGCTGAATTTGGATGGTCTGAGAATTTTTTTTTTTTTTTTGGTATCATATTTTTTTTTCTCCATGTGGCGCACTGCCAAGAATATAACAAATGACGGGAAGCAGACTCTCTCTTAAATCATTTCTGCCTTGATGACTGCCACACCCTGTTATATTCTTCCTTGGCACAGCTGCACATTTCTCCGAGATTTGTTTCTAGGCTGTTGATAAAGAGTGCACGTCAAGTAGTCATAATTATAATTTACTGTCGTTACCCCTGTGCACTCATCACCTGTTGCCAGACAAGTGCCTGAGAGACCATGAGATGTTCTCATTCTGCTTTATTGATTAAGAACAGTGGTGTAATACTATTATTGCTCTGGACTTTAGGATTACAGCTAAAATGATAATCATCAGTTTGACTTGACACCCAAATAAACCACATTTCACTTACTATATTAGTCTTTCTAACTAAATATAGGTGAAACTCAGGTAGACTCAGTAATAATGCCACCACAGCTTGAAGCCATTTAAGGGGATTTATACTTTCTCAGAAAATGTAGTTATGCTGCACTTTTAGGTTTCCTCTGAGGGAAGAATGCTATAGCCTGCAGCTGGAACTGTGTTTGGAAAGCAGCAGTAAATCACCACATGTATAACAACTATTCTAATTATCTGTTAACTCCCGCTGCTCTTTCACCTGTTTCACTCTGCGGATGTCTCTGGTTTTTCGCTCTGCATTGAGTGTTTTGCCACAGTGATGGTGCTTTAACTGTGCGCTCCCCCTCATGCCTCTATGCGCCTTTTTTCTGCCTTTTCCCGGTCGATGATCGTGGAGGCTGCAGTGGAAATTGTGAATGAAAGTTTTGACACCATTTTGGGTGCAAATTCAGGAGGCTTGTGTCGGCACAGTTACCACAGTTGCAGTCAAATTAAGCGCACCTGCAGAGCAGCTGCGCCACACTAAACTGATATCACAGCCACATGAGTCACATGTTTTACTTGCAAGACTTGAGTTTTAATGCTGTTGTTCATTGTTTGTGATGTGAAAACATCAGAGATATAAAAAGCTTGCTTCCTGGTATTAGTTCAGTTATAAAATGTAAGCGCCACACGGAGTGTCTCTCCTGCCAGCTGCTGACTGCGCTGCCAGCCAGAGAGTTGACGATGATGGTAGACGGGAGAGATGCTGGAGTTCAGCCGACTTTGCTGCATTTAACACCAGAGCTGAGAACGTCAGAGCAGAAACAGTCACTCATTGCGCTGCTGTCCTCCACTTCCATTATCTCGTGCTGACTCATTTTGAAAGAGCAATGGCAGGATGACCAATGGTGTAACTTCATTACTCATTGAAGGACAACCGTGGTTACAGGGCTGATCTGTGGTCGATCCAGTCAAAACTTGGTTAGGCAGGCTTACGTGTAAAAAAAAAAAAAGAGCTAGTCCTCTAAAGGCAAAGGACTGATATTGCACCTTATTAAGTTTATATGATTGTGATAGCAGGTATCATATAATTAATTGTGCAGTCCAAGTTCAGTTTAATTGTGTGATGCTTCAAAGTCATAAGGTAACAGTGAAGAAAGAAAGAAATAATAATCACGAGGAACAGGCTAGCTGTTTTTGTCTCCTGTCTGTTTAGCTATGTCTCTTGGAATAGACCAGACATTAGTGTTTTCTCTCATGTTATTATTTTCTGGGGACTGTTAACAAGTAAATGATGCCTTCACTGCCGTAACAGGCTAGGCTAATATCTTCTCAGTGATTGGGCACCGAAATTACAAATCTGTCATTACAGTGCCATCACACAGGAAGTATTCAATCTTTGTTTGTCCATAACTTGCTTAAAGCAACACGTACAGCACAATAATATCGTTTTTAAAGTCTATAATCAATCTAAAATGTTCCCTTGTGGTATTGTGACATTGATTCAACCAGTATTTGTAGGATGGCAGTGGCATAGTGAGAGTAGGATCCTGGCTGTGTGCTCTAATAATGACATACTGTACTGTGTACACTCTGTCTGGTCCTCACTATTTATAGTTCAATCAATTCAATTCTATCTTAAAGAAAGATCAGAATTCATCTTCACAATTTATCATCAGCCCACTGGATCTTACAACATTATGGATTATTTAATCCAGATAATCCCTCGTCTTAATGTAAAGATGGTTCTTTGACAGACAGGAAACCATTGACGGGGAGATTTGTTTTCAGACAGGCCAGTCTCTATTTTCAGGTATCATATGTCCACAAGGTTTAGATGCGTCAAGAAACTGGGTCACCTTCAGCTATATCAACCCAGGTTACTGATCCAAAGCAAGACAATGTCATATTTTAAGGAGCTTAAAACATGATAATCCTAACTTTTCAACTGTTCCTGACCACAGAGGTTACAAGGAGAAGATTTAGACCACTGGTTTTTGTCATGTTACCTTCAGTAGTGGACAATTGTCAGAAATATGAATGAATGCCATGGTCCCAGGTGAAATGTCAGCTGTTGCTCAGTCTTTTGTCAAATTTAGTTTAAAATCCGCATCCAGTAGACTAATACAAACCCAACACTAAATGTGTTTTAATTACATTATCAGTTTTGTAATAATTCGTTGAGTTTTGCTAACAGCATAACTGCACACCGTCATTTCTTTCCTCTATATCAGCGTTAGCAGTGTGCGTGGATATCATTAGTGTCTCAGTCACTCTGAGCATCTAGCCCTCTCAGCAGACCAGTAGAAAGAGCCTGCGTCACCGAGGACTACTCTCATGTCTCACCTAACAGATGTGACGCTTCACAGACTCCCGCTACCCACTCAGCCCGGCCGAGCCCAGAGCTGCGTGCTTCGTCATCGGGGAAAGCCTTTGTGTTGTTACATTTACTCACGTCACACATGCATCATGAAAGAGATTTTAAATGTGTCGTTATGGTGTAGGACATTAAATATTAACCCCTAGTAATTGCAACATGTAGTGTAAATTTAATTATGGTGGCCACACAACAAACAAGACATTTGTTTGTGCGTGCATGTGTGTGTGTGCGTTAACGTATGAAGACTATTTATATATAACGTTTATATACATCAGTTAATTAATTTTCTGATGTTGAAAATGTAGAATAGACACTTACTTGACTCAAAATATTGAACATGGAGCAACATCTATGTGTAACTGTGTCTGTCATCGCTGGTCATGCTGTTTGTTGATTGATGTACAGTTTATCATTTCCCAAAGTGAGAAAGAAGAAACTTGTTTTGAATACCTGAACGAACTTTGTTAATGACAAAACATCCCCTACAGAAACTGAACATTTATCAATATATTCACAGCCTTGTTTAACAAGAAATGTCTGGAAAGAGCGACATTATCATGCTCTTTTCGTCTTCATATCTGGTGCACTTGTCACCAGATATGAAGATGGAGCATGATAACAATCATTTCCTGGATTAACAGTATAAAAACTGTCCTCTTTTTTTTTTCACTGCTGTTTAAAAACTGTAACCTGTCTGTTTCTTTTTGTTTTTTCTAAAGCACCTGCTTCCTAATGGGACCACTAAAACAGCTGAAGCGCATGTTTGAAAAAACAAGACTGATAGCGACCATTGTTATGCTGGTAAATATGATTATACTTATATTCATATTTATACAGTATTGTATTTTGGACTCTTTTCTGAACTTCACTGGATATTTATTCATGTTAAAACTTACTGGAAAGTATTTGATATCCATTTATTCTATGTCTGCTTTCACACTCGAGGAGGTAAAATGTCTTAAGTGTTTTGGTTTTAGATTAGAAGGTCAGGGTCAATTATAGAACTAGTACTCCTCACCATGTGGTCTGAAAGGACTAAGAAGATAAAGTGTCTGATCTTGACAACACATTTATTTGGGTTAGTGGTACACATTTGCTGTGAAATGTCATTCTGCCGGCATAAAAGAAGATAACGTTCTTATCTTTTCCCACCAGCTCTGCCTTGTCTTAACACTTTGTGCAGTGTTTTGGGTAAGTAGATAGTAAAACAGCACAAATAAGTTCTAGTTTTATTGCAGTGTTTTTGATCAGTGGAATAACCGTTTCGTGTTTTATTCCACAGTGGCATAAAAAGGGGCTGGCTATCATCTTCTGTATTCTGCAGTTTTTGGCAATGACATGGTAAGTGTGACCCGCCATTCTCAGTTGTGTCTCAACTGTAGTACGTTGGCTGATCAGTCACACCTAGTCAGACGAAGCGCTCAGTGAGGTCATGAGTGGAGTTAATCACACTGCTGGTGCACTAATCTGACATCCTGCTCTTTGCACATGCATGGATAAATCTATAAATGGTTAAATGATCATTGTCACACTCCCTGCTTCTTTCTGTTTGATTTTTTTCATAGTGATCTTATCTTTTCAGAATAGTTCAAGCACAATGAGCAGTTTTTTACTCAAACTATGAAGAATGAATATGATTATTAATATGATTGTCATATAACGATAATAAGATGCTTGTATGTGATGCTAAAACTATGATTAGAGTGATTTGCCTTAGTTAGCAATCAGTGCCATCTGCATGAGTCAGGGGTGTTGTAATTAGACTGTAAGGTAGGTTGCCAGGTAGGTCAGTATATTTATAGCCTGTAGAGGAAATGATAGTGCCAGAATCAGTGTGGACCTACTTTTTTAGACTTGCATACACTATGTGGTCCTGCCAAATAGAGATAGACAGTTGTTTACTAACAGGACTGAATCACTGCCAGCTATCCCTAGGGTCATTACTACTACAGAGCTCACAGGTGGACAGTCCATGTCAAATTTAACTGTGTGCACCTCAATAGTTTCCTGTTTCTACCTGCTTTGAAAACCTTTCATTGACTCTGCCCAGTTTGAAATAACATAATTTTGCCATGTTTTCAGATATTGATATTCATTCATTAGGGCTGAAATATTACTTAGATTGTTTAGTTGATCAAGGCAAGGCAAGTTTCTTTGTATAGCACATTTCAACAAGGCAATTCAAAGTGCTTTACATAGAACATAAAAGGCATTAAAACGGAATATAAAAGCAACACTAGTAAAAAGACATAAAAACAATTACAAAGTGTTACATTTGGAAATAAAAAAGAAGCTAATAAGGGAATAATACATAAAAGAAGAGAATAAAAGTAACAGCGTGGTGTAAAACGGAGATCAACAACGATCATCTTCAATTTTGATAATTGATTAATATATTAAATCTTGTATTGAGAAATATTCTAAACAGTCTTTGGCTCCAGCTTTTCAAACTGTGAAGATTGGCTGCTTTTCTCTGTTTTGTTACATTATAAATTGAATATCTTTGGGTTTTGGACTGTTGGCAGACAAAACAAGTAATTTGAAGACATCACCCTGGGCTCTGGAAAACTGTGATGAGCATTTTCATTATTTTTGGATGTGATTTAGACAAAATTATTGTTCAATTAAATGTAAAAATAATATTTGACAGATTGACTGACTGATAACTGTCAGTTACAGCCCTAGTAGTGTCCTGAAATCCTGAGGGTCAGTGGGGTTAAGTTCCAGCATAGCAGTTAGTAATTAGACCTGTGAGTGACGTGTGTTAGTGTGTCAGTGCATGTATGGTCATTAATGAGCATATTTGCACAGTAGAGTTTCAGCTCCTAGAAACGCAAAACCCCAGCAACTCAGGAGGAAGAGAACAGGGAGTTTCTGTGCATCACTGAGCAAACACTGTGTCAGCTTCATCACTACTCTACTATTGCACCTACTGTTCATGTAGTACATTCACTTCCGCTCTGCCTGCGTTCTCAGAGGCATCGCCATAGCAACGACAAGTCACACATCTCAAGCTCATTCTTAACAGACTGGGGGCATAGTGCACTCCCACGCAGCCAGTCAGCCAGCTGTCTGTGTGAAGGTGGTCCAGTAAGAAGACGTCTCCACTGACCGATGCACACAAGTGGGCAAAGTCCAGTCCTCAGGCTGAAGAGTGTAAACTTACAAAGTGACCATATGACACTAAAGGAACAGTCACTGGATATAGAGTGTGGCAGACAAAAACAGAACGGAAAGCTTTTTTCAGACTTACTTATTTTATTTTATTCAATTATTTTCAACATTGAGAACATTCACTTTGAAGAAATAAGTATACTAGTTAAACTGAAGCTCATGGTTGTACTGTAACTTGCCCATGTCTTAGCTACAACTCCATCCAGGGTCTTACAGTAATTCTTCCAGCCCTGCTTAACAGGACAGAGGAGAGTTTCTGCTGACTGGTGGTCACATAAGATGCTAATCTTATTCAGCCCATAGTTAATTATTCAACTGCTGTAGATTCCTCACATATTTTAAATATATTAGATGTTTGATCAAAGGATTTTTAAGCCACACTGCAGCGGTAATCATTCCCTCCAGTACAGGGTGTCGTGTTTTAGTTGTACTTGATGTCTGGCTGACAATCTGTCTTGAATCATTAGCACGAAGATTACAGTGTATCCAGTTCATTCACAATCACGTGTGGTTAATCCCTCACCAAGCTACATCAAAATCAGTCCAGTGATTGCTACCTGATGGAGTGTTTTAAAAACATCAAACACTGCGTTATTATGCCACTATTAAATCCTATCTTTATATTATGCTTTTAATCTTTAATCTCTGAAACATCACATCATTCCGACCTCATGGCATGCAGATAAGCATTATTAAAACACTTGGAAATTTCAGTTTGAGTCAAAATCCTAAATAAATCAAGTTCAGCTGAAAGGAAATGTCTTGACCTGTCTATACTAGTGAAATACGACATTAACACATAGTAACATGTAGTTTGGCTTGTTTAGCAACAAAATCATGTTCAAGGTGTTTTTCTTCCATGTAATTGGTGTCTACTTTGTCTTTAACATAAACAGTAATTGTTTCCTCATCGTGATGTTTTGTATTTTTCTCTTTCAGGTATAGCATCTCTTACATTCCATTTGCCAGGTAAGATAACATGATTATATGATTTATATTTGAATAAAATGTCAGCATTGATTTTCAGGCATGTGTGTAACACAAGTGAATATAGTGAGTACACCTTTCACTTGAGCCACTTCCTGAGAAACCAGTTACTGTCAAATGAAAATTGAGACCTTTAAATACATTCCCCATTTTTAATCACACACAAAAAAACTGAAGGCAATACTGTGACCGACCGTTGAACGACAACATGTTTTTTTATTTACGTCTAAACATCCGGCTGTTTGCCTCCACCATATGGCTGTAATCCCCCGTGACTAGGGCCAGCACTAAGTGTCAAACAAATGGCAGCTTGTTGTTTCACACTCCTCCGTGCTGTAGCTCTATAATGTTATTTTACTTTATCCATGATGTCAAAATGAAATAATTTCTCATGCAATAATGCTCTTTAAGCCAGATTTACCAAAATATTTCTCCCCTGCTTTAGCTATTTCATTACATGTGATGAGTTTGATAAACTCTTTAGGGGTGAATAAGCTGTCCTGCATAAAATACAGTATTGTATTTGTAGTACTGTATGAAAATTAACTCTCATAATCACATAATAGTCTCACTGGTTACTTTCTTTGTCTTTACTTTGTCTTTATATAATACACATTATAGAGTCTAAATGTCTTGAAATCTTCAACAAAATTTGAAAATAATACTTCAAATTCTGACATTTGAATACAAGAAAATCCTCCTCTGTACTCAGGTGTTCATCTCTTAAATTCTTCCATATGTTACACCGCCTCAGTGCTTTCTCTAAGCCTAGCATGAGGTGTGATGTTGTTTTGCCAGTCCAGCTGTAAACAGGGTTATGTCTCATTTGGTGAAAGACACCCCCCCTCCCTCCCTAACCCCCCCCAAGTGCCTCGTGTGTTTGGGCGACCCTATAATCTGTCCCGACAGCTGAGAGACCTCTTATAACCACCCTATGTTCCCCCTCCCCCCACCCAAACACCAACAACAATACAAAGCTGAGACAAAGACCTTTTTCCTTGTGCCACCCCACAAAAACCACATTCCTACGGTCAAATGCAAATTTGATGTCTTGTTTTAGGCCGACTGCTGAAATCCTGCTGATGACGTATTTATTTTTGTTATCCTTGATTATATTTCTTACCTTTTTTTTGTCAACACATTATTATCCTCTCTTCTTAAGCTTCTTACTTTAATCCATTTTTCATTTAATTTGGATTTGATCATTTAGCTCTCTATTGTTTGCCATGTTATTACAGAGCAAATGCATATTTTGATCATAGACCTTCCTCTCCATCCCTGTTCATGCTCAAACAAAATGTGATACCTGGCCAGCCACAACACCACATGGCGATTGGACTTGATCCTTTAATGTATTTTACCTTGCTGCCTATTTATAACCTCCCACGCCTGAAGACCAAGGTACAAAAACCTGCTGTATGTGCACTTCCCACAGTGCTTTAAGGCTACTGTTGCTCTAAAATTTAATCAGATGCTAGGGAAGTCTTCGAGAAGCATCATTTATTTATGCAGTTTTTTTTTTGGGGGGGGGGGGGCAAAAATAGCATCAAGTGAACATTAAATTAAAAAGAAAGAAAACAAAACCTTAGGCTGTATGGGTGCAAGAGAAGAGGATACTTGTGCTTTTTTGTTGTTGTTGTTTATACACCAGAGGGAGGAACCAAAGCATTGGAAGGAGCCAGTCTGACCTCCTGTCCTCCCTCTCAGACTGCTTATGATCCCCCCTTCTCCTTTTAACCTTGACTGGGTTTTCACACCTCCTCCACTGAAAATTTGACTGTGGCTGCAGGCGAAGTCTGCATAGCAACACACTGATGGCAAGAGCAAACAGTGCAAAGGGAAATAGAGTAGGCAACGGTGTGTGGTTGCCATGGTGATCGCTCGTATTGCATCATCCCTCAAACACAGAGTACCTGGAGAAAAGGGAGCCCCCATCACCGGGAACATGTGGTGCTTCCCCGCCAAAACACACTCACTTATTCATGACGAGCCCCACCCAAATCTTCATAACAAAGGATGGAAATGCTTTTTTTGTCTCTTTTAATTTTGTACGCATCACAGAATTTTGCTCTGAGGCACGTCCACTGGATCGAGTTATTCTCAGATCATTTTAGAGAAACTCTAAAGCAGCATTCCTTCATACCTTTTTCTTTCATTTCTTTGCTCTATTGCATTGTTTCCACTGTTATTTAGATATTTTCTCTTCTGTCTTTTTTTTCCCACAGGGATGCTGTGATGAAATGCTTCACTACCTGCCTGAGCTAAAGCTACTGAGTCCACAATTTTATGAAGACTGGTCCTAATATGCAAATCGCAAGAATGGTGGCTCTGTAAAAATATGCATCTGTGTTTATACACTATATCTCCAAATTTTTACTTACTGTTTCATACTGTGAATTCTCTGCTTTTCAAGTCTTGCTCTGAAGGTCTTTAATTGTAATCAGATTATAACATCTTTTGCTTGTGTTATGAAAAGAGTGCCTTTAATGCTTAATATATTTAAAGATATTCTTGTGTTTTCTGAGGGTTTTATATCATTTAAATGCAGGGAAATAATTTTGACTTTGCTATACATTGTAATTTACAGTGCAATATTGTTATACATGCCTTACTGTATAATATTTGTATTTACATACAGTATGTATGACATTTACCAACCATACATATTAAGGATTTTTAACAGTGTGAGTTCAAATTTCTTCTGGATATTTAAATGGTGTGCTGACTTTCCCACAAACATTAAAACACATTTTCTTTCTGTCTTCTGACTAGGCACTGATGTATAAATATGCTCTCAGATGTTATTCAGTGTTTTTATCTAACTATTTTCCCTTAGGCAATAGAGGCACCGCCTCTGTGGTGATACACAGCGATATATATATATATATATATATATATATATATATATATATATATATATATATATATATAATGATATATATATATATATATATATATATATATATATATATATATATATATATAATGATATAACTCTTTTGAGGTTTTTCTAGCACCTGTCTAGTCTGTTAGTCTTCCATGTGTATGTGAATGCACCTGCCCCCCCTCCCTTCCCTTAGCTCATTACATTAAAATTGCTTCTCCTTTTTAAATTTGATTTCCTGCCAGATGTAGCAATGACCCAGTTAATTACGCTTTTCTGAACATTGTGCTTTTGACATGACCTAATAACCTAATATAGCTTGCATTGGGATCCTATATTGCTTCAGCATGATGGCATAGCCTTTGAGGATAGGGTTGCCATGACAACCTCCTCCAGAAGATTTGTAACCTCAACCTACCCCCCCATCTGTGCTGCAGATGTTCATATTATCATGATGAGAAGGTGTGCGTCTTCTTATTTTATAGAGCACCTTGGACCAGTCATTAATCTATTTGGTTCACAGTGAAGAAATTATTTTAAAGCTGTTTAATGCACCATTCTCCATGTAAAGAAAGCTACAGTGCTTCCTATCATCCTATGTAGCAGCTGCAAGGCTTGCTTCAGGTTCAACAAACATGCCTCTAGGTTTTCTTTGTACTAAATAACTGCATTTCAATGCCTGTTTTGCAGCCCCCACATGTTCTCATTAGGCGCTTGTATAATGTGGCGGTGGATTAGCATGGACAAAATCTCCCTTCAGTACTACTTGTTCAACTAACTTGGCAGAGAGCCAGCAAATCCCTGAGTACCATATATTCTCCAAGTAATCTGAGGGATAAAATAATTATCTTGAATGAAGGGAGGTTGGTTGTTTTTGTGATCAGTTTTCTTTACCTGCTATTTTTGGATTAAAAATTTGAGGATGTGAGGGGGGGCACCCTGACCCTAGCAATCTGTTAGTGTCCTGTTTCCTCTTTATTACTTCTAATCCATTGTTATGTCAGAGAGAAGAGGGATACCACACCAAGGCAGCTGCTGAAATTAAACACTGGGTGCTCAACAGCTTAATGAGCCCATCTTGTAAAGATGAATAAATAACTTGTCCTGATTGTTCACAGGTAGCTGCGATTGCTAAAATCTAGTTAGTCAGGATGATTGGGCTAAATTGAGCACATAAAAATGATCAACTACAGGAACATTATTCTAATCATGGCAACTATTATGCCAGTTTTTGCTATTTCAAATCACAGTTATAGTTGTTGCACATATTCAGTTTTGTAAATATGAATATATGTAATTACACTTAAATTTGACATGGTAACCAGTAATCTGTTGATTGACTTAAAGGAAAAATGTTCAACAAATTGTAACATGCTCAGGCAATATCAAATAAATGGTATAAACTATAGATCTAGAAGGTGAGTATTGATTCCCTCTTGCAACCCACACTGAGGGAAACAAAATTACATTGAATCAATTGTGAAACTGTCTGGGTGAAAGTGCAGATAACAGCAGAAAGGAGGAGAAATCAATGCTCTATACTATTTGTATATTCCCTCAGATTGCCTTTCATAGGCTACACGGTCCACATGACAACAATGGGCCATCCACACGCGTCAGTTAATTGACATTTGAGATTATATTGACTGACTGAAAGGCTAAAATCAAGATGCATGTCATTGTGCCTGTGACAAGTTTTCTTAGGTCAAGGACAACCAGGGTTATCTATAAACACCAAAGGCCAATCAGTGTTTTTATAAGCGAGATATATTTACATTGACAGGGCTACTGTATAGCTGTGCTTTTTTTTTTCAAAATTACAATTTAATTCTTAAAATATGTGATACATAGGAGTCACATTCAAGAAAAAATAGATAAACAGATCTGCTGTCACTTAAAGTTAAAAATATATATTTCCATGTGTCACCAGAAATTCGACACAATTCATACCAATACATGAAGATGATTCATATCTCCCAGGTTGATTCAGTTAAACAATTTGTGAAGTATGTGCGTGTGAACTTCTGCAGTGGCTGGAAAACAGCAGAGGCGCTGTGAGAAAATCTGAGGGGTGCATGAGGTGCATGTGGCTCATCGGAAGTTATTGGAAATGATGAAATGACATCACCGCAGTTTTTTCGTGGCTTTGTTTGGTGCTTCTCCTGACCACGCCTTCCTGCCAGCACGGTCATAAAGCAGCCAGGCTCTGTGTGTATGCTCACCAGTTGATTTCTAGTCAGTGTGGCCAACAGGTGCACTACAGCCTCCCTTCACCTCGCTGTTGGATAATGCCCGCAGAGCGCCGCACGTCGCTTAATGCAGGGCTTCCTCATCTGCACTTTGAACATTTGCACGTTTTTATATCCTGATCACTTCCAGTCACAAAAATGCCTTTTCCGCCCATCAGCCTCCACCAGCGGATCTCTTCTCCTGGAAGGGAACTATTCGGGAAAAAGAAAGCCAACGGAGTGCCTCCTCAGACTGAGCTCACCAGCAAATCCGGCGGAGAAAAAGGGTCGGAAAAGGAGAAGCAATCCACATCTTGGACATCGGCGAATTTAAGGAATCTGGGGCGGAAATCTCATCAAGAAAAGAGTAAAAGCCCAGCACAGAAGCCGGGTGCAAGTCAGTGCTCCTGGCTGACGTTGCCCAAACCTCAGGACTCATCGGAAGGTGTCAGGCGCTCCAGCTCCATGGACTCATCCAGACTTCTCCATGGCAAAGAGGAAGGGAAGAAGGAGATTCAATTCACCCTCAGTCTCACCCCTGAAGCCGTTCTCGTCATTCAAAAACGAAATCTAGAAAAGCAGATGCTGGCGAAGCAACAGAAGTGTTGCGCGGCCGCGGACTTCAGGCACAGGCGCGTTTTTCCTTCCAAAAAGGCGCACGGAGCGTCCAAGGGCAGCGCACCGGTCGCCAAAGCGGAGGGCGCAGAGCAGGACATCACCGCCATCGTTAAAATATCTCTGTTGAACGATCAATACAAGTACGATGACGTGGAGTATGAAGAGGAGGATGGAGATGTGGACGAGACTGTAGTGAGGAAATGTAAAGAGTGGCTCAAAGGGGTCGAAAACGCCGCTGCTTTAGGAAAAGTCGACAAACTTTCTGCACTCCCGCACCTTAAAGGCTGCTGATACCTGACATTTGATCTTTCATTTCATTTCACAGCTGACTGAAGCGATGACGGACTCGTTAAAAGTGTGCACTGATGTAGTCCTGCTGCAATGGCATCTTAAATTTAAGTCTTAAATATAAGTGTAAATTAAATGTTTGCAAATGTCTGTAGAGGAATGTCCACGTGTTTCTGAATTACTCTCAAAATTAAGTGTGAAAAAAGCAAATATGGACATTGACTCTGAGTCAAGAAAACAAAAACAGACGAGTAAATTGAACTGGAATAAGAAAATATATCACTTGCCTCAACAGAAATACGATTTTAAAGCTTAATTGCAGCCCGTGGCTCAGCCAACAGTGCTTCTTATGGTTCACAGGGATGTTGCTTTGCGAGTTTATGCCTATTCAATAATTTGTTGAAGTTTGAATTGAATACCTTAATATTCTCGTCCTTTGCACATGTTTTTTGTTTTCAGTGGGGCGCCTGGATTGGCACAGGGATTTGCGTAAAGGCACGCGAAACCGTTCCTTTGTGTCAGAGAACAATAAGCTGTCAACAACAGCGCTTTATGCGCCTGCTGCTGAAACCAAACTGGACTGTTTATTTTTCCTCTAGTTAGAGGGTTATATCATTTGTAGGGATTTATCAGTGATGTACAATATTTAATATTTGCTAAATATTTGTACTGTCAAACGTTTTCTCAGCTGATAATTTTATGCCATTTGAAGTAAAAAAATGTTTTTTTTTTTAATTACTCAAGTGTCACTGAGCCTTTTAAATCTTAACAAGCTGATTTGTGTGTTGTGCCTCTTAAATAATTCTGTTACATGATGCTGATTTGAAGTCATTTAGATTTCTGTTACACTTCTGGCCAATCTCCAGATGGTATTTTAAAGGCTCTTTGTTGCCACTGTAGCTACCTGAGGCCATTTGGGCATTAGTGTTCTAAGCTTCTTAGATTTCCTGTTAAGCAGGGTTGACCAGTGTAGGGCCTCTGTAGGGCCCAGGTGCATGATCCGTTCAGGAAATTACCTTCAGTCTGCTTTCCTTATGGAATATCAAACTAAGCATTGCACATAGCTACAAGAGAGCCTTGATACCAAAATCTGGAAGAAGTTTTTATTCAAAATGTCCTGCAGAACTGCGTGTACATAAGTTTTTGCAAAAAAACTGAATTCTGGTTTGTTGCTAGGACCAACTGAGGGACTAACAACAAAGCAATGTGTTTCCAGCAACAACAAAAAAAACAAAACTGAATGCAATAAACCAAATATTAGAATATGAAGGCTTCTTTACTGATTTACTGCAGGTGTCTGTATATTGTCCTACAGAAACAGCAATTATATGCAATCCTTTGCCACAGATTAAATCTTCATGTGGGGTCACCAACATATTTAAAATGTGTGTATTTGTGTGTATTGGAGTAATAAGCTTTAGCCTTCTTGTATTGTTCTCTGTAACTTGGTAACCAGAGTTTTACTCAGAGTGTGGTACGCTTTTTAAAGCCCAATAACAACTTGGACAGACGAGTGTAAGCTAGACTGAATGTGTTAAGACGCTGCAGTGAATTTGAAGCGCTCACACATCAAAAGCTGGTAAGCTTTTTTTTTTTGAAGAAATACTTACTTGTATGCTCAGGTAACATTGTGGTTACGTATTACTTTGGAATGTGATGTTTTCAACATCAGCAGAGGGGATTCCTACATTTTTTAATACTATTTTTCAGTAGTGACTTGCCTTGTTTCTCTAAAGGTATAGTGGATTTGTCATGAGATCCAAATGCAAAGACTTTCATCAATCAAGCACTCATCTCTCTATCTTGGATCCATACTTATTACCTGTTGGTATCAGAGAGGTATTTTCTAAAAACACACTCATCACCACTCAGTTTCATGTTTTATCGTGCTTTAAACCTGGAAATTCAAGAATTCATGACATAATCAATTAGGTGTCAAATATATGTAAAGCACTGCTTTGTACATGACATTACAGATTTCTCATTTATGCCATGTGAGTAAACAAACAGGCTGCTAGAATAAAGCATCATGTCCTGAATAGATGCTCCCATTCAGTGTCACAAAGTGGTTTTATTGTTGCATGGAGTGGACTGAGATCACGGCCGAGCCAGTACAGTGTGTACCAAGACTTGTTCGGTTCTCCATGGATCCTGCGATGATATTATCAACTGGCTCGGTGACTGAAAGTTGTGTAATCCTCCTCTATTGTGTCATTTCAATTGTGGCCTTGTTTATGTACCTCCCTCCCGCCCTCACTTTTTTTTTTCTCAGCGCTGGTATTCATTGCTGTCTGATTCAGGCCTGAAGCCGAACTATTCATGACTGTGTCTGTCCTGGGGGTAAGATCTGCATTATTAGGTCTGAACTAGCTCAAATACTTGTATTCATTTGGAAAAGTTGGATTTAAAGAAGTGGGAACTGGCAAAAGTTCAGACAGTCGGCTTGGTTACAACTGGAAACACATTCTTGAATCTGACCTTCAAGGTCTTTCTCATTTTGAGTTGTTAACTCCACCCCATGCTGTAGGTCTTTCCATTGAGCTCTGGACCTCTGCCACATACTGTTTACACCTGCAGCATCTCATGTCTTTTCTTTTCTGACCTTGTTTGCAATGTCTCAGTCACTGATGAGCTCCCATCCATTTCTCCTGTGCCCTTTTTTGAATCAGGAGTAAAAAAAAGAAAAAGAAAAAAGAAATGGCTGCAGGCTTCTGTCCACCTCTCTGCAGCATCATGATCACCGTCTAGTACAGCAAGACAGCTGTATTATCCTCCACTGATTTATAGTGGCAGGGAGCTCAGATGGATGCTGCCTTCGCCCCGTCACTGACACCTGCACACAGCAGAGAGAGCAATGAACTGCAGGTCCCTTTACTCTGCAGTGACAGCATCACTGTGGCAACGGAACTGATAAATCTAATGTCTCCAGCAGCTTTTGTGAGAAAAGACAAAACAGACACTTCCTGAACAGACTTGGCCCATAAAACTTAGTAATGCGGTCATTCAGTGGCAGCCTGTTAAGGACGAGGCATTTCCCAGAGGCAGCATGACCTCAGAAAGCAGATCAGACAGTGCGGTCGTCCCATCAAAGCTCAAGCATCTTTTATTTTTCATTTGAGGGTGATAAAAGGAAGCATGTAGCTCAATGTTTTTTCTGTGTAGTTAATCTGCTTTGGCATGCATGTTGTTACTCCCATTAGCCTTGCATTTTTTTCACCACATTCCTGATTTGTTCTCCCGATTTTGCTTTTCATCTTATATTTTCTCTTTCTTGATGGTCTTTGTTGGGACGCGTCGAAATTTCCGTCTAGATGTGGTGGTTGAAATCTGTCCCTAAAACTTCCCCCTCTGACATCTGTTGAGTATCAATCCTCATCAGCCCCCTTCATCAGGATTAAAGGACACTGTTTCCCAATGATAGGCTTAGGGCAGATCACAGCCTTACAAAATTGTTTTCTAGAGACATGCTGAAGATCTGGATATAAGGGTTTTGTATTGTAGAAAGGAGGTGGGCATATTCCTCCTTCCTTTTTTTTGGCTGGGCATTGCAAGAACACAATGTCAGGCAGTTGTGTGGGCGGATGCTCTTGGCAGACGAGAGGGATTACCAAAAATGCATTCTTTATTTAATCTTTGGGCAAGCTGACTGTTTCACACCCACAGCATCTAAATTGGGTTTTTACTGTTGATAGGCAGGCGATGAAGAAAAACCTGAACTCCGGAGGAGGAAGGTGATCCAAGACAGCGGCCCAGACCCAGACCAAGAGGCCAAGGCCAGGCGTCAGGCTCAGCAGGAGCAGGTTCATGAATATCATTACCATAACTATAAGGACAGTTTCATTATCACAAAGACACTAATTCTGCTGTCAGTCAAACAGTATTTGGAGGACACAGATATGCTCAAATATGTTCAGTCGCTCACAGTAATCAATAATGTCATCATGTCCTTATTGCTATTCAATACTGTTATCCTGCCCTCTGCCATCATATTCAGGTAGTGCTTCCTTTTAGCTCATTTCCTTTCAGCTGGTTTCTTTCAGTTTCTTTCTTTATCTTCCAGCGCCATCTTGAGGCTTACAGAAACATGCACCGTCTCAGAGATGCTCTCTATCGCCGCTACACTGCCCTGCTCAAAGACAAAGTCCATTCACAAAGATTAGCACTACAGCAGAAACGTGAGTCAGCTGGAGCGAAGTCAGAGAATGAACAAGAGGTAAAATATTGAATGTAAATGTAAACTAAATTGTAAAATTAAGGACTTAGTGTCATGTGCTTTTATGACCTGTCCAACATTAATATTTAGTGGGATAAAATGTTTTTTTTTTATTTTAGTATCATTTAATGTATAAAACTTTAACTTTTCATTTAATCCTTGCTATCCCTGATATCCCACAGCCCCATGATGGAGTTGTTATCCCATTATTACTAACTATCATGGAGGCAAATATCTGCTGCCCCAAACCCTTCCACCTAATGCACCCTGTCACCTCCGAGTTAACATCAAGTGCAGACTTCACGACAGCTTCCTCATGTTGACTACGAGTGCTGAAATTTTAATACCTGGCACCCCAGATGTTTTCTGTTGTTAAATTAGTTTGCAGTGATTTGATTAAACACAGCTTTCTTTATGAATATAGACCGTGTGGGCACAATATAAACTACTATAATAAAGATCCTAAAACCTGGGACCCCCTGCAAGGCACAAGATCAGGTAAAAATGCAAGACCTGCCCTAGTTGATTTTGTACTTTAGTGGAAATTTGTAACCCCTTCGCCCCCTTTCCCAATTGGTAATCCAGTCTTGATGATACTCTGTCTCTCTTTGACCCATGCCACACTCTGTCTGGGCTCAAATACACAACCCTGCAAATCAAAGCCCCACTTGACTACGACACCTTTACATTCTCTTTTACTCCTCAAGTGACATGCATATCATTAACATAATTACAGCTGCAGTTAACATCTAATTCCTGTGACTCTCTGTCCAGCACAGTATGAGCAGGGCAGTATGTTGATGAACTGTGACTGTGACAACAGCAGCAACTATTATGTTAACCTGTTTTAGTCAATAATTTGTGACGCTTGTGTTCACTCTTTTACCAAAGTCTCACAAATTTCACTTTTCCTTTACATGAAAGAGACTGTTCTGCGTGTAATTCTCCTTCCGCTGTGGCCGACGTGATTGACTTTGATTTTGACTGTCTTGTCTCTGTTCTGACTGGGTGTGAAGAGAGCAATAAGCTTCAGAGAGTGCCTGTGTTGAGGGGGTCTAACATGAGAGAGATCCTGTCTTATCTCCCCTCCTGTAAAAAGCAGAGCTTCTTTAGGAGGATGTAATTGTCCTGTCTAATGACTTGCTTTAGGGGAGGGGGACAAAGAGAACGCAATAAAGGACTTTAGAGGCCCTCCAGTAGGAATCCTTTGCTTCAAATTGCTAAGCAAATGAAACTACCCGTTGTTTCCTGCGCTCAGATCGAGAGGCTCTGTCACAGACACTGAGGTGAAGCAGGACCAAAGCAGGCAAAGGCAAGAACACCTGCTGGGACCTAATTGGTCCTTGCTGCAGTTAATGGCTTCCTGTGGTTGCGTGTTTACTTCTCATTTGTCCTGTGTGCTCTGTTTCCCAGCCCCTGAAACAAGAGAGCCTCACTTTAAATCTCTATTCCCACCACTTTCTGTCTCTGTCCTCTGACTGTCTGTCTGCCTCCTTCTCTTTTCTTCTTTGCTCAGAAACAAAAGAAGTTTTCCTTCTCTAAGATGCAGCACAATGACTCATACCTGGAGTCCCTCCCCAAAACCAGCTATTACCTGGTAAGTCTTGTGCATCAGTTGTTCCAGCAAGGAAATTATGATTACACACAAAAAATGGAAAAGGAGACTTTACTTAAAACCTCCAATGCCACTATTTTATGTATCTGTATGTAGATCTTTGACCTCCAGAACCAGTTAGTTCAGCGTGGACATCTGAAAACCCACCAAGACTTAGAAGACTTTTACAGGTGCATCAAATATAACCATCACCCATCTGAGCTGCAGAGAAGTCTGCAGGATGTAAGGGAAAAAAGTTGAGTCACAGTTTGTTTTACACCAATATTTCTTTATTTTTATATATTTTATATAAAACAATAATTGTGACTATTTATGTATGTATGTTGATGTAATGTGTTAACAGTGCTGGACAGCAGATCTGCAGCTGATTTGATGGCTCAACAGATGACAGCAGAGGCACTTCACCATCCCTGCACTGATGGAGAAAGAGGACATGAGGACCACATGCCTTACTCAAGGTTGTGACAACCTAAACATCTGTTTCTTTGTCTCAATTAAAAACGTTTTTTTAGTGTTGACCACTTTTTATTTCCTCTTGTCCGGTGCATGGTGGCTTATTCTCATTCAGTTTTTTCTCAATGTCACGAAAGAAACTTTTTTTTTCAACTTTGTGGCTAAATTTCACACTCCACCTAGCTTCCATGCTGCTTTTGTTCTTCTGCAGAAACATTTTTTGTGGTTATTTCATTAAGCAGATCTATAATTTTACTCAAAAGTTCCATCAAAGTTTTTCTAAATAACTGGCATCTCTGCTCCCTTGATAAAATGTGCAAGTTCACAACTTTTAAAGAGACACAATGTGTAAGCCTTGAGCTTTATTTGACTAAGGTGACAAAATATTGCTCAATTTTTTCCCCACATCTGAGGACAGTTCCCAATTCCTGAGAGTTTTATTGTTTCAAAGATACAGCCAGGGTTGGTTGTGGGCCGGCAGGGAGAGCGTGGGCCTCTGGTCTACAACTATGAGCTCTCTGGATCAGTGTTTGCACTGCCTTCAAGAACAAACATTGACTCCACTGGAGACTTGTTTAGCATGGACCCTCCTGGAGGAGAGAGCTGATTACTCACGTAGAAGTGAGATGACCAAACACGATCTGACCCCTCTGTTGAGGAGACTCATCTCTTCGCACGGCCACTCTGACTCTTGCAAATATTATCTGGGGGAAAATGTCGTAATTATGTCCACTACAAAAGAGATGTGGCAATTGAGCCAGTGGTGTCACTTCATGCCAGTGCTGCGAGCAGATGTTGAAGTGTTTGGAGAGTTTCTTCTTCTTTTTTTTTAAAAGCTTTATGGGCTTCCAGGCAAATAGCGCTCCATTTAGTAAAAGTGACAGAGATAATCTGAGTGCCTGTTAGACTTTGAGCTGTGTTGTGGTTCCATTTAAGGATAAGTGTATAAGTATTATCCCTGCTATTAAAAATAAATTTGACATAAATAATTTAGTTTAAGATGTTGTAGCCTATTTGGTGATAAGCAAAAACTATGGTTTTGGAAGCACTTAGCACTATAAATTAACTAATTTTCACATGATGCAGCTCATATCTTCATTTTTTTTAAAAAATTGTGCCAGTTTCCTGCCACTTTTTCTTCATACTTTCACACACATGAATGTTATATAAAGGAAGTCACCTCCAATGAATCTCTTTAAATCTTTGAACCTGCTCAGATCCTCCAGTGTAGTCGAGGTCCTTTGCGTTTACACTGTGTGAATATATAACAGAACAGTGTCAGCCACTGTCACCCTTGTTGTTAATTAGCGCTGAACTCTGTTCAGTAGGAGCATGTATGGTGTTAGTAAAGATGTTAGAGGCTGCCACTGTGAACAGCACATTAGCTTGGGGACATTAGGAGCTTGGTAAGAAGGCGAGTGAAGGCTTGTGCTGACAAGTCTTCCATCAGTGTAAAATCTCACCGCTCCACAGACAAACATGGCGAGACAGCGGCCCCCTTTGCCCCCACCTCGACTGTGCCATATGTACATTCCTCACATCCATGAGAAATACCCAAAATAAAAGCAATTAGAGCTGAAGCCAAAATATGGAGCCGGCAGAGTCCTCAGTTATGTTTTTAAGCAGTGAGCCAATTCATCCAATCTGTCTGTGCCTATTTATATGTTTATTATTAGCAGCTATGATTTATTGGACAGTTCAGGCAGTAATTTTCTATCTTTGTGGCCATCTGGTCATGGTCTCTTCAGCATGTTGAATTTCACAAGTATGCATTACAGGTCTGCAAAATTAGATTGACCAGAACATACCATGTCTATTACTATATTGACCTCGATGAGTGGAACATGTACATGAGACAGAGGTTGATCTTGTTGCCTCTTATCTTTAAAGATCCTGCATCAGTTCTGAGAGTTTTTTCATTTTCAAGCTTCTACAGTGTCACCTGTCAACATGTCAATGTTAATATTGTATATGTATGAGTGCACAGGTCCACATCCTCTTTCCTCCACCTGCATCTTGTGCAGCTCGTGGGGTTTGTATAGATCTGTTACCTGCTGCACTGTCCTGTGAGTAAACGCTGCCTTGCTCAGGAGTCCTCCCGGGAGCCAGTTTGCACCCAGCAGACAAAGTGTGTTGTCACCCGAGTGTGCAGTGTTATCGGGTGTGAGTTGCACCACACTATGGCTACTCTTGAGAAGTAGCACACCATTAGGAATATATTAACAACTCGACATTTTGTCTGCAGGTCACACATCACAGCAGCAAGCTAGTTAACCAGGCGATGAGGATGTTTTTACATGTTTTATAAGAGTTGACAATTTTCTTCAGTCATTATCATTTGTAGATGCTGCAAAATTTTATATGTGTTTGTTTTTGTAGGTTGTTAGAAGTGTCTGGTTCAGGGGAGAGTTCGGCAGAGCTGATCTTCAATGGCAGCCAGGAGAAGGTTGAATTTGAGCAAATGTTTCCCAAGGTTAGTGTCAAAACCACAGGGGCAGTAATCCCACTTAACAAGGGCAGTGAGAGGCAAACACACCTGGAGCAGTGATCACCCGACTGCCTCCTCAAACCACCAGACATGAACCTACAACAATGTTCCTTAATTTTCTCTCACCATATGTAAGTGACATAATTAATGTAACAAGCAAAATATTTAAAGAGATAATTTGACATTTGAGGAAATACACTTACTCGCTTGCCAAGATTTAGGTGACTCTCATTTCTCTGCAGTAAGTATGAAGCTACTGCCAGCAGCCTGTTACCACATTAAACAACCAGACTGCCATTTTTACAGTTCAGTTTTTGTACAAATTAGATTAAAAAAAAGACTTTAGAAAGAATTTATTAATTAGTGAGTTTTTGAGTGCTGGTAGGCAGATTTCGCTACCTTCAGATAGAGCCAGGCTCTGCTAAGCTAAGCTAACTGGCTACAGGTTATACCTTCATATTTAATGCACAGACATGAGAGTGGTATCAATCTTCTCTTCTAATTCTTGTCGAAATGTAGAACTATTCTTTTAAATTCTTAGGTAACAAATCAGGGTATAATTGTTTTTATATTAAGGAGAAGGCCCCTATGCCAATAGTCTAAAGAATAAACAGAAAACCTGTGAAAGTTTGTTGATAAAATTCTAAAATATATTGTAAAGACAAAAATGAAAAATGAAAACAATGGAGACAAGGTTATGCTCAGGTGCTGAGATGAGCATATACGGACAAGCATGCGGGACTCATTTTTCTCTCACCTCTGTGTCAAAATGGGCCTGAGCAAACAGAGGATGAGCCTGGCTAGAGGGGGAGCAGAGGAAGGCAAACAGTGGTCAGACAAGACTGGTCGAAGCCAGCAGGCTTGCATGAGCATTACTCAACCCAGCTCTGTACTGACATCTCAGATCCGCCGCGTCCGGAGAGGCCTGTCATCCCTGTTGACATCCTCAGGGTGTCAATCAAGGGTGCAGGCTGTGTGGGTGTTTAGAAGGTGCCTATGGTACGTACTGTATATGTGGGAACTGAGGTGAAGTCACGACAGCAGACAGCAGCTATCACCCTTTCTGAGTTTTATTGTAGTTGCCCTGAAGCAGGCTGCCTCTTCACTTACTATCATTTAAAGGATAAATTCACAGTTGAATGGGCTGTAAAGCTCATGATTATTGCTACTTCTTTCTGTTGTACACTTCCTTGTTCATCTCTCATTAATATGTACATGGAGGGACAAAATACAACAAATACTGGCTTTTGAACCAGAACTATGTGTAAATTTGTTTAGATCTTTTTTTTTTTTTTTTTTTTTTTAACTCTATGGGTGTTTTTGAAGTCATAATTTTCTGTTGTTGTGTCAGATTGAGTATTCCTGTTATTTAGTCCACCATATTTATATGATATGTATATTGGTATACATTTAAGGAGTATACCAGCGTTTTGCATCGTCACGCTTTATATATTTCATTGTGTTTTCCCAATTAGCAGGTTCCCACATGGCTTCCTTTTATTTCAGTGTACAAATCAACTAGTAGAGACTTGAAACTTGTCAGGTAGGAGTTAGGTAATAAATAACAGTGAACATCATATTTGCACTTATAATAGTCAAAGGTAAGTTCAGATTTTTCTGATTAACAGCACTATCGCTATCTGAAAATTAAAGCCAACATGATGTTCACAGGTGATGTTATAACTTAGGCATGTCTTATAAAGTTCAATTACCATTCTGAATCAAATGGAAACCACTGGTTGACTTGAGGGTGTGGAAATCAGAATAAAAGAATAGAAGAAACAGCATGAAATATGTGAAAGAAAAAAACAGTGAAGTAAAATATAGTGTATGTGATTTGTTGTAAACGTGATAAGCTGTGCGATGGTCCTTTAAGCTTTAACAGGAGTTAATAAAAGTTCATCTTGGTTGCACCTGCATTGTCCCAGAGGGATCAGGATGGGGGGCTGCATGAGGCAATGTAGGACCATATAGATCAATAAAATTAATTCACAGTGCAGCAGTCCCACATCAGGAAGTGGCTTAGTGTGACAGTTAGCGCTGGGTGGGGTGTTGGAGGAGGAGAGAGAGGCGCCAAATGGGACACTAGGACTGTGGGAAATGACACTGGCTATGACACCCCTGGCTTTTACACCATGGTTACCTCAGCTCATATACAAGGAGATGGAGCACTTTAAAATTACAAAATGATTAATGCAAAGGGGAATGATAAATGAATGTAATATGTGCCACCCACAGATGAAAGCTCTCACATTTGCAACCTTACAGCCAAACTTTATGAGGAACTTCCAGAGCAAGATGCCTGATTTGGTAGGTCAGCCAATAATTACTCACAATAATTACCTCTTGTAGACAGTGTGTGTGGTAGCCTAGTGTGGGACAACAGAGGGATACACATTTGCTACTTTCTCTCAAACCAGATTATTCCTGAGATTCCCAAGAAGAGCAGGAAAGCAGAGATTTACCTGAGAGGACTGAAGAAAATGCATGATCTTTGTTTAACCAACATGGATTTCTCACGAAGGTTGGTCATTTACCAAACAGGCTGATATATAAAGGACATGATGCAATAAAATAGATTATACATTTATTTTAAGTCACATTTATAGCAAATCAGGGGACAGGAGATAAGGAATGTATTGAAGAAGTCTTTCAACTGTTCTTTAAACTGACTGGAGTTTGTTTTTCTCTGCTTGCTGTGAACTCTGGTCCAGACTGCTGGACAGAGAGACAGACTCACTGTGCTGGCAGGAAGAGCAAGGCATCCGAGATTTGGTTAGTAACACAAACCAGCCACAACACAACACAACACCACAGGGCTCTATGGAAGCTTACACGTAGCTGTTACACACTATCTTCCTTTCACGTTTGTTTTTTTTTGGAAGCCACCATGGCAACAGTTCACACTGAATGGAATTACCAGCATCCAGTAGTTATTTGTGCATATGGCACTGCTGTACTACACAGTGTTTATTAGTTCATATGTTTTATTATTTATTAATCAGTTATATTTTCCATTATGTTTCTTCCATAGGTGCTTCCAGGAATTGACTCCAAACAAGGGAAGAAAAGCCAAACAGATCTGCCAGCTCTCAGCTCTGTGAAACAGCCAAGTGTCCAGAATGGCCGACCTTCATCTCCTCATCAACTGAGCAAAATGACCTCAGCAAGGTGCATGAAAACACACATGCAAACCCAAGTTTTAAAAATGTATTTGTTTGAAATAAAAGACTGATTGTCACTTGGCGTTGTGTATGTGTGGGTGTTCTCTTGGCAGCCGCCAATGTTTTGAGAGTCTGGTCCGGGACACAGCAGTGTGCTGCCATAAAACACCTGATCCCTTATCCATTGAAGATGTGTGTCAACAAAAGCATGTGAAGGTAATGTGGTGTCCCACAATGAATTAATTTTTTTGTTAAAATCGTGTTTCATTATTATTAAGATAATCTTTTCTTTCCTCCCTTTAGATAATCAACCGTGGATTAAAACTATGGAGAAACTACACAGAAAACACAGACTACTGAATTTAGAGCCACTACAGCATCTTACGGTTAATGTGTTGTGTCAATTATCTGTAACTACAGTTTATGGAGTCATCGGCATGCCTCTTTTCTGTTAAAGATGCATTTTATACAATTTCATTACAATCCTGTGTTTTATCCTTGTCTCACTCATTAACTTCTATTATATCCTATTATAAAGTTCTGTCTCATGAAGGAAATAACACTAGATTATTTGATTATTTTGGTAGGTTATGTTCATATGATGATCGTTAGGTTTCAATAAATATAACACATCTTCTATAACAACAGTTAAACCATTCAAATTGTGGAGAGTGATGAGAAGGCTTTGCAGTCAGCAGTGAGGGAAACGCTTCAATAGCAAGTTTGTAATAAAATCATGTATGTTATAGTTGCACTTGATTGTCATTTTTGAATTATTTAACTTTATTTACATAGTAATTAATTGATTAAATGATGTGTTTATGTATCCATATATATTAGATTGTTCTTTTAGTATTTTTATATCTAGCAAAGTATTAACCTACTAACAGGACTGAAAAGGTTCCATTGTTTCTTGCCTAAACCTAAGCTGACTAAACTGACTCGCTAGATTTGTCCCATGCAGTCAGAACAATGTATAACATTCAATGTTCACACGTTTTTAATCATATAAATTTGGCAAAAAAAAATCTCATATAAAGTTGAGGAAATTAGGAACAACTCTGGGCTGAAATCTGACCAGACATGGTCAGCCTACAGTAGTTTGGTCTCTGCAGGTGCTGCTTTGATCTAAGTGTCAATATTTACAGGTTGATGTAATAAAGTAGGTTAAACGGCTTTATTCAAAACTCTGTCATCCTGTGGACCTCAATGACATGGCCGCTTTCAGCCAATCGGTGACAAGCCCGCAAAGATCAAAGAGGAGATGAACCAACCACCTTTGCTCCAAACACCCATCCTGAGATGGAGCTTCTCTTCAGCCTATATATGTCGCTGCCGCATGACGTTCAACATCTTGAGACAATAACTAGAAAGAAGAAAGAAAGAAGAATTCGTTTCTGGAGCAGATTTAGTTTCTTCAATAAGCGCTGTGATTACAAACTACTCAGCTAAGGAGCTGTTGAACAGGATGGCCTCAAGCGCTAGTGAGTGTCCCGGGAAGGCCAGTCAGCACCGGGTGGATCACCTCCTCAGCGCGGTGGAGAGTGAGCTGCAGGCCGGCAGCGAGAAGGGCGACCCCACGGAGAGGGAGCTGAAAGTCTCCCTGGATGAAAGCGAGCTTTGGCAAAAATTTAAGGATCTAACTAATGAAATGATAGTTACAAAAAATGGCAGGTGAGCGTAAATGCGCAAATATCCAAGCAGCATCATTGGATTCATAGGTAGATAGAACTTATACTATTAATAATTTAAAACTAATACTTTTTCTTGTCATTCTTTTTTGTCAAGGCGCATGTTCCCCGTGTTGAAAATGAACGTGTCTGGATTGGACCCGAACGCCATGTACTCTTTTTTGCTTGACTTCGTATCTGCGGACAACCACAGGTGGAAATATGTGAATGGGGAATGGGTCCCTGGAGGAAAGCCTGAACCTCAGACTCCCAGCTGTGTGTACATCCATCCAGACTCTCCAAACTTCGGAGCGCACTGGATGAAAGCTCCGGTCTCATTTAGCAAAGTCAAACTCACCAATAAACTGAACGGAGGAGGTCAGGTAAGGAGAATGTGACAGGAGATGTTGTTGCATAACTTACATTTTTCCAGATAGGAAAAGAAAAACATTTTTTCCATTATCTTTTGCAAATTCGGTGTTTTAATTTAATTATCTGTTGTTTTCTCAGATAATGTTAAATTCCTTACACAAGTACGAACCACGCATCCACATAGTGCGGGTTGGAGGCCCGAGGAGAATGATCACCAGCCACTCGTTCCCAGAGACACAATTCATTGCAGTAACAGCATACCAAAACGAAGAGGTGGGCAAAAAGATATTTTTTCACTTAAAAATTATAATAGTAATAATACTAAAGTGTATTGTGCGCGCACGGAATGTGTGCGTAATTTACGCACAGCATTTACGCACACTTAGGTTCATCTTTTGTGTTTTTTATTGAAGGCAAACCACGATGCTAATGATGTGTCTTTGTTGCCTGTTTGGATTTTAGATAACTGCTCTTAAAATAAAGTATAATCCTTTTGCCAAGGCCTTCCTCGATGCAAAAGAAAGGTAAGAATACACACACACAATTTTTACATTTTGTTGATGCCTTTAAGATGTGGAAAAGTGTATCATCAATCATTTTATTTCTGCAGAAGTGATGACAAAGACATGAAAGAAGATGCAAATGACAACCAGCAGTCGACTTACTCTCAATGTAAGTATTACACTATTTTTAAAAATGCTTCATCTGATTTCATTTTGTTTCTCATATGGTCCCATCATGTCTTCTACCCTCTGTGGAGCCAGTAGGTGGCTGGTTTATTCCAGGCTCAGGCTCCCTCTGCCCTCCTGCCAGTCCTCACAGTCAGTTTGGGAGCCCCATCTCCGTCTCACCGTCCCATGGCTGTGAGCGCTACTCCACGCTGAGGAACCACCGCTCTGCCCCCTACACCAGCCCGTACACCCATCGGACCAACTCGCCCAGTGAGTGACCAACTCCTCCCGCCCTCACCTTCATACATCTAGGAATTACACCACTTCCTTCCCGGCTATTAACAAGAAACTCAAACAAATGTTGCTGAGCGGGGAATGTTCTGCATTCCTCTTGCTTTTGTGTGAGTGGAGCCACAGAGCTGTAAACAGTCGGGCTTCCCACGAGGAATGTATGGGCACAAATCTTTGGCTGTCACTGTATAATACTGCTATCATCGAAACGAGGCCTGATGAGTATAGTTTAGTGGTACATCATCATCGTTTCTTTGATTTCTGATGAACATTCAGAATAAATGTGGTCTATGTAACTCCTAAACATCACTGCTTCTATTTGTGTTTCAGCTGGCTACTCTGATAACTCTTCAGCATGTCTGTCGATGCTTTCAAGCCACGACAACTGGTCCAGTCTACAGATGCCAACACACTCTAGCATGATGCCCATGGCCCACAATTCCCCCTCTGGTACCAACACAAAGTATGTATACTCCTACTTTGTATATGTAACTGACACTTAAAAGTGTGCATTTAAAGACACCATTTTTGAATGAAAGCATAAGAAGCACCTCTAAAATATCCAAAGAGGAGATAAGTAACAAGATTTCTGTCTCTCTCTCTCTCGCTCTCTCTCTCTCTCTCTCTCTGTAAAGTCAATACACCAGCCTGTGGTCTGTGAGTAACTCACCCCTGACTCCAGTGTCCCAAACTGGGGGGATAAACAACAGCCTGAGCTCCCAGTTCCTGCGAGGGTCCAGCAGCCACTATCCAAGCCTGTCTCACTCAGTCACACTGCCCTCCTCTGGCTCTCCCATGTACGACACCGGCACAGTCACAGAAGTGCACAACACAGTTCAGTACGACACTTCTCCACACGGGCGACTATCTTCAGCTTGGACTCCGGTTACTCCTCCATCCCTGTGAGGGAAAGTTCCCTGCGAGCAAGCTGGGAGAGAGACGGCAGTGAAATGTTTTGTCTTTTTTGACTGCAGGATGTTTGATCTGCTGAGACTTAAAGGAAGAATCAACCCCAAATTGATAAGGTTTTTATGAGTTTCAAAATCAAATTTCACAGGCAAAATACTCTTAAACTTAGATTCATTCAAGATCTTCACATTCCAAGATTTTTGCACTTTTTCGATTGGCTTTAACAAAAAGCAGATGAGGCTTTTGAGTTTTTAAACTCAACATGCTTTAATTTGCATAAATTAGCTAGAGAAAAACAAAATGAACATGTTTGTTTTTATTATGTATGTTCATCAGATGCCTTTTATTCAACATACTGTAGTAGAAAAAGTGTATTGTAATGTCTGTGAACCAAAATTCAATTTTGAATCTGCTTATATTAAGCATAACAAGATACTGAGAGCAGTAAGCTAAAAGATGTACAGCTGAAAAATGTTAAATGATTTTAAACATTGTGTATACTGTAAATGAGAAAGCAATCCTGCTGTATGAGGTTTACCATGTAAATAAATGAAGCTTTTTGTACCATAGTGATGCTGTTTGAACTCATATCTTCCAGATTATTTTAAAAAATACAATGAAAAGTGAGATGTAATGTCATTGTTCTGCTATGCTGATGATACTCAACTTTTCATATCATTAAAAACATGTTGAGGTCTCTCAAATAGTTGTTTCTGAGGCTACATGACATTCAAATTTTGAATGTGTTCCTGTTACTCATAGTAAACTACACTGCTCTTTAAGCATTTGTCAGGTTGAAGTTTCACTAGCAATAGTAAAGTACTAGCTTCAAGGATCTCCATCACAGAAATTAAATAGTGCTATGGAAATACATAAATACTATGTACTGTCCTCCAGTGGGCAGTTTTTAACTTACTATCTACAACAATTGTTCGCAAAGTCAGGTTGAAGACCTCCAGGGTTCCTTTAAATTAAGAGAGGTCACCAGCAACATAACCATCTGATTTGACTGCAGTTCCTGAAGTGAAAAAATTGGGGCAGTGATCTAATTTCAATTTTCAAAGCACCAGTTCTGTTGAATAATCAGCCAACCCTAAATTAAAGAGAAAAAAAAAACACTAAAAGCTGATTTTTAAAGCTTCACTAGAACTCATTCTCACCTCTGTGTTTGTTCATTTTTTTCTCTTTCAAATGAATATTCAGTCAGTTATTTGGATTTAAAAAATTATCTTTAATAGTGTTGCTTTCATCTGAAGGAGTTGCAGACACTGACAATCTAATTATAAAATGCACTTTAAACTGAAATGAACCTGAACTGTTTTCATCCTTTATGATTTTAATATTATAACATCTACTTGAAAATGACATGGAAGCATTTTATTTGGGCTGTTCATGTGTTTTTAGTTTTCATTTCCACATATTATTATTATTATGTTACAATGTTCAAATCATTGTCGTACTCATTTACCCCCAAAATATACACACATAATGTCGGCTACCTCAGCTCACCCTCCTGCTACTGTTCTGAGAGTGAAGGAGTAAAGGGGAGTATTCACATGGGTGTGGAATTGCATTCACATACTGTACATCTGAGGGAGGGGGTCTGACCGCTGGGACTGTATAGACTTCTGTGTGTGGATGTCAAGGTGAGAAACTTCAGAGATTAACACTCAACTACAGCGCTCTCACCCTGTTTCCATTTACATCTCCTTCATGAGTCTCCTGTGTCTCAGATCTTTTGATGGTTGTCAGTGTGGAGTGCATTTTTACTCAACTACCAATTTAT
Organism: Euthynnus affinis; assembly: GCA_029490765.1. Taxonomy (NCBI): domain Eukaryota; kingdom Metazoa; phylum Chordata; class Actinopteri; order Scombriformes; family Scombridae; genus Euthynnus; species Euthynnus affinis. Next base: position 11,019,785 of record CM055852.1, on the reverse strand, counting down.
ATCATAATCAATTCAACCACCTGAAGCCAAATGTCCTCTATGTATACTCAAATAGCTTAGTCTGACAACAGCACACATTGTATTTAGGATCAGGTTGCTTGTTGTAGTGCCTCAGTAAGGCTGTATGACACGGAGTTACATATCAATACTTTACAATTAACATCTTATAAAAAAAATTGTTGCTCTTTGAATCATTGCCTTTAATTCAGAGATGCAGAGGCGAGACTAAGACGAGAATAATATTTCCATGTATTATTTTATATTACTTATTGTTTAATAATTTATTCCTCCTTTTAGCTTTAGTTTGGTAAAAATAGATCTCTATGTTGTATTCAAGTGAAAAGTATTGAAATTTCACTTGCAAAAATGTTTGCATTGAACAATCACTTTGAAGACTTTAGTGAAGGATTACTGGCTATTTCATTTGTAAACCAATTTACTATAAATATAACAGCACTGCACTGTGTTATATCTCCCTTTAAGTTTGCATTAAGCTTTTAAGCACCACCCTGTCATACTGCCCAGACATGCATTTTGTTAATTAGGTGAGAAAAATATATTAAGTCCTGTCAGTACTGGCATAACGTGAAAATTATCTTAATAAATACAAGTCTGTTTCTGTGTTCATGCTTGTGGCTGTCTCAACGGATTCACAACAATATTTTTTTTTACATTATTTATATATTCAAACTTGGTAACTTATAATAATGTATGACCAAAATCAAATCCTGTTAAAATATCTTCACTATGGATACCTTTGTACACCTTGCTGTTGTAAAAACATAACCTCAGATATCTCACCATTAAAGAGCCCCTCCAGACAAGTATTGTATATATGTGAATGCACTGCTTGGGACAGTAATGTGGGTCTGATATGGCTGTTGATAAGACTGTAATTATTAAATAATCTGTTCCTCCTTCCTCATTAGAAACCCAGAATCTATGAATATGCAAATATATTTTATTTCAGAAGTTTGACTGCTGGACACAAGAAGCCTCCTACTTCACTGTAAAGTCCATCCTCAGTGTCGGTGCTCTGGAGGCCTCAAGTTTCCACATCACACTTGTATAAGTTGAATTTTGGACCAAGATTGGTTTCCAAACTGGTTGTGATGTCACAAATCCTGGTCATAGGCCCAGTCCTAAAAATCTGATTTTCAGTGAGCACAGACAAAATCTCCACTTTCAGCAGATGAATGTGGAAACAGCCTTCTAGTGTCAAACTCTGCACATCCATCATTCTGCACAGTGACACTTAAACATTCAACCGTAGGAACAAGAAGAAAAACACATTTTTGAGTAGGAGGACTTTAAGTAAACTACCACAATCTGGATCTTTTTGGATTTGGGTCACCATATTTGTGATATCAAATGAGAGTCTTCCATAATTTTGGCCTCAGATGTTTTTTAAACTGATCAAACTTGCTTCCACAGCAAAAAAAAAAATAGTCTGAGCACCACAGGAATTTCTTGCCCTAAATTGAGCCTCCCAGGCAGCATTTCCTCTCAGGCTGTTTATCATTTTCTCAGAATCAGAATCAGAAAAACTTTATTGATCCCTGCAGGGAAATCGCTTTTTTCAAATTTTTTTCCAATTGCTCAATACACAGTTAGGAAAGAAGAAGTAAATAAGTAAAAAGGTAAAAACTACTATAAAATAAAATAGTAATAATAATAAATACACAGAAGTAAATAGAAACATGTACAAATACAAATGTACAAAAAGTAAATAGCTCAATTACTCAACACACAGTTAGTAAAGAGGAAGTAAAAAAGGTAGAAAGCTGCCTCCTCCACCACAGTGTTTCAAAACTAAACCATGACCATAATGCTGAGCTTAACCACTCAAATACACCTAGAGATAACAATTTATCTCCAGGTGTATTCAATTTTACATTATCAGTGTTACACATGACAAGATAGTCTCTGAACCCATCCTATCAACTTCCCATCTTTGCATTGATTGGCATTTTGTTTCTCATTCTCCTCCTCGTCCTCGGTGTCTGATAACAAGCTCCACCCATCAGGCTTCTGTAATCATTTAATATGTCTCTAAAGACATTTATAATAAATATTCATCAATGATGGACAAGTCCTGATTTGTTGGGGAATTGCTGTGTTGCGTCAGTTGCTACTGGAGGGACATTATTCAGGACATGGTTGATGCCCCACTCTATGCTGATGGTGAACCTTGTACGACCTTCAGAGACTCAACAAAGTTCTCTGTTGAGCCATCAGTCTGCAGACACAGTACGGACCTGAATCGATTGTCATGCAGCTCCAGATCGTTGTCAGCAGAACATTTTAGCAGGTAGCCTTTCTCTCTGCTGTTTGTGAGCTGTTGAGATGATGTCATGTGGGTTATTTAAAGCTTGATTGACAGGTGAGAGGAGGCTAAAAAAGATGTTTTCATATTCAGGGGAAAAAACAGATTTAAAAAAATGCAGGAATCCCCTCTGTGTGTCAGGAAGTCAGGAAACCCAAAGAATCCAATTTCAGTGTTTTCCTGAAAACATTTGCTATAGTTTAAATTCATATGTTGAGTTCAAGGCCAAAGTCAACAAATAGCTGGGGTTACCACACTGTTTAAAACAAAGTATTTATTCATTATTAACATCTTTTTAATAAGTGTGTATATTTCATCAGAATTTAGAGGTCTCTGATCTTTCAACTTCTGTTTATCAGCTCCATTTTAAGCAGGATGTGTTTTTGCTTTTAAAACGTGAATGGTAAATTTGATAGGCATCTGTTTCCTGAAGTACAATTTGTATTAAATTAGACTCTAATAAGCTTTTTTTCATTGCAAAACAACATGTATATTAGCTCAGATTGTCACCCTCAAGCTCATTTCTAACCAGATGTTCCAGTTACAGTTCAGTACAACCATTCTCCTTTAATGGCCAAGAAAGAGAGTTTTTTTTTTCTTGCAAGATTTGATTCAGTCCCAACTCATTAAGCATCATTTAGGCGAAACATTCTCTGGAAACTTTCTATAAAAGCTCAGCACAATGCTTCTTAAACAGAAATGATGACAACATTAATGTGTAGGGCAGATTTGAATATTGAGACAGTGCAGAGCAGTTGAGCTGAGAAAGAGGAAGAAAGGCTTTATGGCTGAAGTGAAGGCAAGGCCAGCCAACAGGAACAAGAGCCCATTCAGTCCAGAAGATCAAGGTCAGTGTATAAGGACATCATCACATCCTCCCCCTCACAAGCAGCAACCACAGACTGACATGAAGGAACGAGCATATAATCCACTAAGTCAGATACACAACTGACTAATGTCTCTGAGCATCTTACTGGATAAAACGGCTTCTGTCTGTGTGGTTAATGTGTCACCATGACTGCGTCTTGTGTGTGTCCAGTGTGGCTGTTCATCTGTGTACAAAGATATTAAAGCTAAGCATTAATACATATCAGTGTTGAATTAATCTTCACAGTATTACCTTTCATGTAAGTAGTGATAATACTAAAGAGAGGGTACAACCTTTTTCATTCCTGTGCATGTTAATATCCATACACATTTAAATGTATTATTCCTGGTGTTTTATAAATAAATAGTTGCTGGATCTTTATGTTCTTTATAGATTTATGTTGATTAATGTTGTAAACTATTACAGATGCAAAAGAAAATTGGAGGGAAAAGCATTACTGTGCAATGATATACAATCATTCAGTCGTTGTAATATGCTGTAAGAGTCAATTATATGTGCTACACCCTTTTCTTATTATAAGGAATAATATTTAAAGGAAGAAAGGATAATGGGGCATCTATCAAAAAAAAAACTAAAAATGAAAGCAGGGTATTTCTCTAAGCCTAATAATCCCATTATGATCCCAATGAAAAAAAAACGCTCTCTGTCAAAGCAGGGAGCATTGACGCAAGCATGTCTTGACGTCAGTAGCTGCAGTGAATGGGGATTGGGAGGTGGGGAGGAGGGGAGGATGGGGGAGGCGGAGAGAGAGAGAGAGAGAGAGAGAGAGAGAGAGAGAGGAGTGTTTGCCTTCACTAAATACCACGAAATACCAGCGTCAATGCTATGAATGCAACTGTAACTGCAAGGAAACCGCCGATGTCCGCACAGATGCACGATAATAATAATAATAAAAATAATAAAATAACACAGCTTTTTAATTTCAAAACTATTTGCACTGACATCCAAGTGACACATTTGAGAGAAACAGTATAGGTGCTGCACTGGAAATCTAAACCAGATGTAGTAGATGGAAAATGATCCCCTGACCGGGAGTGTTCATAAATAAATCAGCATATGAGAGAATGAAGAGAGGAGGAGGGAGGGAGAGACAGAGAGAGAGAGAGAGAGAGAGAGAGAGAGAGGAGGGGGGCTTTTGCTCAACTGGTGGCAGGCACCCACCACGCTGTGACTTTCCTGAAAGAGAAATGAATGTGTGAAAGTAGAAGTCAGTGATAATCTGAGAAGGCTCTGTGCAGTTTTATCCAACTGGTTATCTCTTAAAACTCCCCATGCACGCACAGTCCTTTGTTGGCTTAGTGAAAGAGGAGTGCTGATTTTTTTTCTTTCTTTCTCTGGCACTCTGAGCTGAGTCGACCGGAGGGGAAAACTACCATCAAGCAATCTGTAAAAGCCAGACCGGTGGCGTCATTGCCTCCTCTGTAGTACGCGCAACACCACGACTCTCCTGCTGCATTTATTCACAGCTCAAATTGCTCTGTGGCTCCCGCACACTGAAGTGAAAGCAAACCTGCTCGTCCAAGACTGGTCCTCAGAACACAATGCGTGTTTGTTCGATTTATGTTACTCTGGCACATGGATTAGGAGGTTTTGCGCAAGAAGTGTCAAAGACAAATAGAGTATTTTCTCCTCGTCGCTGGACTGATGGTGTTGTAAAAGAGAAGGTATTGTACCGCGCACTCCCCCTACACCACTCCTGTAGTACACTGTCTCCAGTTTTAGGAGGAATCCTCTCCTCCTTCACAGATGTTGCCGGAGAACATTTTCTACCTGCAACTTAGTGTACAGCTCAAATGTTGCCGGGAGGACACATGCATTTGGTGTGCTTTAGTGTGCAGACCACGTCCAGATAATCTCGGTTTACATTGGCCTTTACTCTCCAAGATACCCAAGAGTTCCCGTTGTGTCACCTGTGCGTCATCCATACCTGATTAGACTTGTAGTCTGACGTCGCCGCAAACCATTCAAGCAAAACACCTCATACGTCGTTGAAAATCAGAATTGGTCCCTTTTAAAATCGTGAGCAAAACCAAACCAACCAACCGGAGTGACGAAAACCACTATTTTTTTCATAAAGACGCGGATCAACAAGTTGCCCTCAGTGCGTAATTTCCACATGAGCGGGGTTCAAACACAATCCGCTTCACACGTGATCGACAAATCACTTCAGCTGCAAATATTTCTCGTTTGTCAAGAGAAATAAGTTCCTGACTGTCCGTGAAGACGCATCTTGTTCGATTGCGGCGGGAATCAAAAGCAGACCGGCTCCATGCCTCGCTGCGTCTCCAGATGCTCGGCTGGCGGCTGGCCACCACATGGTAACTTTGCGCACACCGCACGCTGGAAAGAGGACATATAGAGAGTGGATCAATGGGACTGATATTTATTCGCATTTCTCTTCTCGCCTCCCCCAGACTGTTGTGTGTGTTTTACATCCTGCTGGTTGAAGGTGTCTCGCGTTATCAGCAGATATCGACTCAGCGGTGGATAGATCCATCACTCGAATAGGGAGCAGCAAATGTCGAAGAAACGGAAAAGTCCTGACGACCCGGGCTTTGAGGAATCTCCGCCTGCAGGATGCAGCGATCAAGGTAGGATTCATGGTCAGAAATGACAGTCTCAGAGTTGAGGTGTAGCACAGGGTGCAGGAATGTGATATCATCGTGAATGGATTCCTTTAACCTCTAATATCTCTACAGTGCCTGAGTGTATAGGAAGCACTGTTTTATTGCAAAAAAAAGTCAGAAACGCAGAGTAAGTATTAGCATCATTTGTCAAGATGCACTGTAATAACTATGAATCCATACAGTATTAGAGCTGCACAGTGAAATATCCATATTATCTATCCTACAAAAGTATTTTGATCCCTAGAAAGCAATCTTGTGTGCGGATTACTTTTTATAATCTCCTATCAGTCCTCAGTGGAGTCACATTTGTGTGACATTACGTTTGGTTTCAGAACAGAGTTTCAATTTCAGCGACAGGAGGAAGTGTACTATAGTTAAATACAAACTGTGGCATCAGATTCAAAGTTATAGAGGCTTGATTATCCCAGCTAGACTGGTAGTATGCTCACTCAGGCAAAGAAAGACCTGTTGATTCAAAACTGAAATATGCACATATGCAGGATACTGCTCTGCCTAGATTCTTAATTTGACTCTAGTTGTCATTCTGGAGTTAATTTGTCGAAGCATTGTGCAGATTCAGTGGGATAATCATAGCCAGATCTACCATCAGGGTGTCCCTGGTGTGCACCCAGGGGCCCAGCATGCTAATAGGGTCTTTCATGTGCACAGAGAACATAAAAAAAATCTGCTGTTGCTAAATGCTGTGGTTAAAAGTGGCAACACAACAGCAGAGAACACTCTTACATTTCCATTGGTAAATCCAACAAAACAAAAACACATTTTCATTGAGTAAAAAAGATTAATCAAAGTTGATATTCTGCAATGAAGCTGCTGCACATATTAACTGTGATGTTACAGGTCAGATCCCTTTAGGATTAAACACACAGAAGCATGTGGACGTCTTAATCCAAGATGATCAGTGACTTAGTATTTAATATAAACATGGGTAAATTGTTGTGTGATTATTGTACGTACAGTGAACAATAGCCAGTATTTTTCTCAGAAATATGTTCTACTTTCCTCAAAGCTCTGTGATCTCATGTAACTTAGTCTGATACCACTTACTCTGATGTATACCGTGAGTTTGCATATTGATGATTTACATGGCCAAACTCAATACAGCTGGGTTTAGTTTCTACTGCATCCTTGATTGTGTCATTGAAAACTCTCCAGTTTATCCTTTAGCTGAAATTCAAGCATCTCTTTATTTCAAGAGGCAGCTTTTGAAATACGGTACCTTGTACTACAGTGTGGCTGCTATTATCCTGGCAAACACATGACAGGAGTTGTAAGTTCAAGGCCAAGAACAGCATCACCTTCATGTCTGCTTGTGTGAATAGTATTGTAACAATGGAAATGGATTACATGAAGTCTAGGCCTGTGTGGAGTTTCCTTCACATCACCTATTCAAATTTAAAATCATGTTTAGATTGGGAAAAATGTGGATCAGTAATTAAGCACATATGCATCATTTCATCTCATTTTATCTCTTTTTAGAGACTAAGTCATATTCATCTTACCTTTGAAACTCTGAGTTTACTCATGTTTTGTGCAACATGGCGCCTTTGAAATATAACTCTTTAAAGGATCAGCTCACAAAAAACATCTCACTCATAAGTGCCCTTATCCATGCAGATGGATAAGGGTTGTATTTGTCCAGGAAATATCTGCCACCACCCCAATACAGTAGAGGAAAATGGAACATTGCTTTTCATGCCATGAAAAATTTGCCTGATCGTTAGATTGAATTTCCAATTTTTTGCTCTTAATTCTTTCAGCCTGACAGTGTGTTCATATTAGCCGATTTCTTGTTTGTTGGATGAAGGGGTGGTTTTGTTTCTCCACAAACAATCAGTAGTGACAGATCCATCATTTTAAGTTGATGCAGAAGCTGAGACAGCAGTTGCTAGGAGCCATTAACTCAACATCCAGCAAGCCAAAAACTTTAGAGCTGATTTCTAGTCAACTTACAAAAATCTGTAAAGACAGATGTCACATATCTCCCTCTGGAGCCACAGATGGCTTTATAACCTGTCCACTTTTTTGCAGAAATACCCACAAACACTTAATAAACAGACTTTGATGTGTAAAATCAATGGAGTGACCCATTCACCCAGTTGTTTTTGTATGTAAACCTAACTAAACCTTAACCATACTGGTGTAAGTTCAGAAAACAGTGTTGTGTGTTTGTCTGGAGGCATGGACCAACTATTTTTTAATTGGACTTATACAGCTGGGTCAATCTCATCAATACTCCTTGTCATTTTTGTGACTATTTTTCATGGATGAAGCTAGCAATTTTTGCAGGAAGATGATGCTGACATTCTTGATCCCACCCACTAAACTCAGACTGGTCAACTGCTTCTCCAAGTGGCAGAAACAACCTTCAATTGACACATTACAAGTGAGATGTGAAGTCTGGAACCAGAAATACTTTATCAGTAAAATCTCTTTGCAGAAACAATGTCCCTGTCAGATCTGTTGAGAGTGACATCTGTAACAGGGAGACTGACTCTGGAAAGAAATATTGCTGTTGAATTTTTAATGTAATTTGTCAATGCTGTGGACGTCCATTTACCTCCATACATTGTATTAACTTTCACCATGGCATTTTCTGATATATAGTTTTAAATTTTTTACATTTTAGTTTTATTCTTTTTTTTATGGATCTGATCACATGACATTGATATTGTAGTTGACTGTTTTCTAGCTAGTTTGCTATTGATATATATATATTTTTTGTTTTTTTATCTATCTCACACTACGACATCTTGCAGTCTTTGCACATCAGTTTCCCTCAGGATCAATAAAGTACTATCTTATCTCTCTCTTATCTTACACACAACATTTTCCAGGCTTCCTCTGGCCTGTAGACATATTTGTTTGTGCTGAAGATGTGACCTGTTTGCATCACGGTCCTTGGCTCTGAATCTTTTTGGGCCCAGGCCCAAATGAGACTTTCCCTTGGCTAACACGGAAGGAGATCCGGGCGCTTCCTTCCCCAACTGTGCCTGGCATCTGTGTCTACTTAGGGGGTGCACACCCACTGAACCCCTCCCACTCAAGATTTTGCCATTGTGCATGTTTTAATGTAGGCGTGCTCTTCTTTGGGACACAAACACAGGTACATTGTCAAAGCAAATGTAGGGCAAATTTAAACAGAAAAAAAGTCTTTCTGTACACTGTTAATACTGTGAAAACTCAGTATTAGTGAATTCAATATGGACAAGTGTGCAGAGAATATACCGTAACTTCTAACTAAATCCTCCTTTATTAAAATGGGGCAGTAGTGCATGATCTTTTGCTTATCCATAGAGCATCTGTTGCAGGTTATCACGTATGAAAAGGGTTTAATACATGAAACTACTCATCTGGTGGATCTGGTTCTCAACTACAGTCAGTTAAAATACTTTCATCAAATCAAAGTTGAACAATTTTATGATGCAACCATTTCTCAAAACCAAATGGATGCTGTCACAAAAAGCAGACAAGTACAGGAAAGACAATATATTCATCATCATCATGAGTGAAATCTGAAAACTAGCACCATTCACTATGGCGCTGTACTGTCGCTGCTCTATTGTCACCTCTGAGCACTCAAGCTCCTATTTTCTCATGGAGATCGTTTTTGTCTGCTCAGATATCCATGGTGAGGCCAGGAGAGGAGGTGTAGAAATAGGGGCATTGAGATTCATATCAGGACCACAAAGCGGTTTTTGTCTTGCCTCTTGGTGTGCAGCCTGGACCTGACGATTACAGGGCCTCTTCTGGATGCATGCGACCCCCCCCCCCCCCCCCCCCACACACCACCACCACCACTACCACCCAGCTCCCAATCCAATACAGTAGATATCAGTGCAAAGCTATGGATGAACCTTAATGTCTGTTGCTTAGTTTAATTGATATTTTAACACTGTTCTTGGTAACGTGGCCATTAGAAAACATCAAGATATAACAATTGTATCTATAATATGGACTGGATGTTCTACATTGACATGGATGCTCATTAACATGATACATAATTAAAAATATGAATATGATATGGAGATCTCCAGTTAACCATTTATTTTTCGAAATAAAGTCATCCTACAAAGAGAACAAAAACTTGTGTATTTGTTCTTAACTTATCTCACTGGCTAATACATATATATTATCACCATATAAAGCTGTCATGGTGAATACATTAGCAAACAACTGCCTAATTGTACATCCAGTAGAAACAGAAACAGAGTAACATTAGCACTAATTTGGGGTCATTTTTCTGGCAAATTTGGACAAAAGTCCAACATATATTCTTCTTTTAGCCACTAAATGTTCTGCTTTGTTCACTAGCTAGCTTTATTTTGGTGCTCTAGTGTGGTACAGAGGGTTTATCAGAGCTTTTTTCCTGAAAACTGTTGCAAGTTACTGTTGAAAATGAGACTATGAGAGCAGTGAGAATGAACAAAAACAGTAAAATTGTGGGCCATAAAAACACAAACAATTAGCTAAAAGATGCTAAAACGCTCTTTAAAGCTCAGGAGAACAGCAGAGTTGAGTAATAATTCTTTGTCAGTTCATCACTAAGAGTGACTCCTTTCTCATTAAATGTAGTCTTTTCATCCATTGGTAATAAAAATATGGATTAGTGCAGTTTTAAGATTTTTTATATCATAGGATATATTATGTTCAGTACATGATATATACTATTGCATGGTAAAAATAATAATAGATTTTATATCTGAAAGGGAAGTTTAAGTGATGAAAGTCCATAAAACAGCTGGAATACAGGCGCAAAAATGACTAAAATATTCATTATACAAATTAAAAGAACATATTGTTTAGATGAGGAGTTTATCGTGGGTAGCAGGATAACAATTCTACTATATTACCTTTGTTTTCCTGCATAGGAGCCTTTAGAACAAATGGTTGCTATATATCCTCCCCACTGTAACAATGATAGTGATCCCACGTCATTAACAATACGTCAAGAAGAACATTACAAAATGGCCTCCACTCACAGGAACAAAAAACGGCTTGTTCCTATGTGACAGAACATCAGCGCGGTCAAGGCCAGTTAGAGTTTCTTTTTCATTTTACAGCCACCCCTGCTGTGCTGCTGACTGCTGAGAATATAGTTCCAGACCTTGTGGATTGGTTTGTCCTCATGGATTAAACTGAGGAACAGCTCAGCGTCACACAGCGGCATGGTTTTCCAGCAGTGCACCATGTGTGTCTCTTTAGCTTGGCTCTGTGCCCATGATGCTGAAAGACTGTGGAAGTGCATTAGTGGCTCGCAGGGCTGTTTGCCACTGTAATGACGCCACAAAGCACTTAGTGTATAAACCACATTCTACGTCATACACGTCCAAACACACACACACATTCTCACAATTATTCTTATACACTATCTTGTCCGAAGACATCGTTGTACAGCAGTTGACATCAGCCTGGAGGGCAGTAGCTGCAGACTGTTTGGAACAAGATCAACTTGTACAAGAATACCACTTAGTGGTCTTAATCTGAATTGCAGGTCACAATAGTGCACACAAAGATTAGCATAAGGAAAGAATTCAAAATGTCTTCATTTTATCATATGTGTAACATTTTATCATTCAAACGAAATGCTGACCCTTGACCTCTCTTTAATTTCACAATAGCTGTTAGATGCCTCCTTCAGGGTCTTCAGACAGACACACAGACACTAGGTGGGGCCAAAGTATAAAGATGAAATTCAGGGAGCAGCTTCAGAGAAATTCTCTATGGAGCAGAAAATTAGTGATATTTCAATTGAGGCTTTTGTATTTCCAGAGTTGGTAAAGACTGCTGAGAGATTCCACAGAATTATAGATTTATATGATGGTCTAGTGTAAAAAGATGTTTCAACACCACAGTATTTGTTAACTGGCAGATGGCAGAAAAAAGCAAAAAATAATCCCATTTCAAGTGAAAAAAAATGTTTTAACATTACACCAAGGTTATTGATTTTAATTTCACAATTTCAATTTGACTGCAGTGCTTAACAAGAGTACATCATACTATTTAATTTTTTAATCTTTCTTTTTACAATTGGATTATAAAATGCAATAAATCAGAAAAAAAATATTACAGCTTTGGAAATATAACACAAATGTTGTTCTATACTTTCAAGTACTCCCAGTGAAAGTAAGGAACCGGGCAAATGTGTATGTGCTTAAATGTGTTAAGTTCATGAATGGATTGCATCCATGTGTCCATGTGTTATCAGTAAACAGGCAGACCTGACGTCTGGCTGCTCTGCCTTCTTGGCCTGGTCTGATGTCTGCTGTGCGGAGAGATTGACAGGCCTGTACGTCAGCACCCATATTTCTCACCTATGATTCATACTGACTTTGTTTGGCCTCTGATGAGGGCTGCAGGCAGCCAGCTCCTGCTCGTCCCCCTCAGCCAGTCCTCAAATTCTTTGAGCTCAATATGGAGATCTCTCTCTTTCTCTCTTTCTTTTGAAGGAATTTCTTTTTTTGATGAGACCCAAAATGGACTTTTATGAACTTATACAAATGAATGTTAAAGTCAGCTACATTTCAGTGAGTATGTCTTGTAACAGTCAGTGTGGGGTGTTTCAACATTGAGCTCAACTAAACTAAAATTTAACAAAGAATTATAGCATATGGATATGTATTCTTTTCTCTTACAGTAATTTCACAAACATGAGAGACATGTTTCAATGTATTTTGATATTTAGCTAAAAAAATGTCTGTTAATTCAATTGTTTAATTAAGTAAAATAACAATTGTTCTTTGAAATCTGTGAAATGAAAAAAAGAACAGTAAAAAACTGAACATTATCAAATGTGAAAAACTCAATATAATGATTTTAAATTGTAAATGCTACAAACTGTGTTGCTTTGTCAAAGATAATTTCCTCATGGTGTGTCCACGTGTTTTGCTTGCACAAGGAGCAGAGTTAAACAGTCTGTCGGCAGTGCCTCACTATATACACACCGTACACCATCATAAGAAATACACACTGACAGGCTGTGTGACATCACTCAGCTGTAAGTAATGATCGAAATGCGTGTTTGGTTGTTACATTAAAAGGCCTCCGTTTGACCGGGACGTTCAGTCCCAGGTGTTAGCATGTCAGCTCAGAGAGCAGCACACGTGTGTTCAACAAGAGAGTGAGTGCACCATGGTGAGTCAGTCTGTAGCATCATATAGCAGCAAGGAGGTTGTTTGTCTTTTGTGGAGCCAGTAACAGCTCATCAGCGTGTGTGTGTGTGAGTGCGTGAGGTACAGAGGCGAGTGATGGTTTGATGGGGAGCTGATGAGGTCATGGCTCATGTCTCCTGCTTGCGTCACCACCTATAGGATGTGACTCCTGCCGGTAGAGCTGCAGCTGCTGCTCTCGTTGTTGTAACAGCATCAGAAGCACACACACACACACACACACAAAAAGAAAGCCCCACATCTGATCATGTTTAGTCCACAGACTTTATTGAAATTATCACATGAGCAGACCTACAGTAAAAATCTAAATTTCTCAGATTAAAAGAATATATTATGCGCTAAATCAATAGATTTAATATTTCTAATTGGGAAACATTTACATCTCTCTCATGTGCACATGTGAAGACACACATTTGACCTCTTGTTTTGCCTGCAGTTTTACTAGATTGCACAGTGAAGCGTTTTACATGGCTGAATGACGTCAGCGAAGCGTATGAGCACTGTTTGCTACCCCCCCCCTCACCCCCCACCCACCCCTCAAACAGACCTCTGACCACATGCTCATCATCATAATCACCCTCTAGAATTACAGATGTGATAATCTAGGTCAGAAGTGGTGCCAACAGAAACACTGCCCGCTAATCTAAATAACCAGGATTTGCATGCATGAGTGTGTGTGTGTGTGTGTGTGTGTGTGTGTGTGTGTGTGTGTGTGTGTGTGTGTGTGTGTGTGTGTGTGTGTGTAAATATTGGATTATTGGATGTGAAGAGAAAAGAGTGAAAATATATAAACATACTTTTTTTTTTTAATTATTTGTTTCTGCATTTGTGAGAGATTTTGTTCAGGGAAATACAAGTTTTAGGATTTTGTTACCAAATTCAGTAAATCTGCATTTGTGATTAAACAAATCAGGTTTTCAGAAAGAATTCTCAGAAACACTATTAAGTGCTATAATGCAATAGCATAAATGTATAGCATTTATTAATAATAACATTTAATATAATTCTTGACTGCACTGTATTTGTTGCTTTATTAGTAATGCATCCTTTGATACTAAGAAAGCCATTTTGGTTCCTTTGAAAACTGGTTCTTGCGTCAGCTATCAGGCTATATGCTGCATTTACTTAAGTGCATAAACATTTGAATGATTGTGAATGGCTTGATGTTCTGTAAGGAATAATGTATGGAAAACTGTTCTTATGAGAAAATGTTTTTTAAAAAAACACAATTTTTTTGCATTCAGAGTAAAAATCTTTCACTGTGGTTATAATTTAAGGGGAATAAAATACACATCCACCAGTGAGCTAATTTAAATGTCATTGAATGGTGCAGTATATGTGTGTAATGCACATAAATTACATTTTACCCCTTCTGTGTGTGTGTGTGTGTGTGTGCGTGTGTGTGTGTGTGTGTGTGTGTGTGTGTGTGTGTGTGTGTGTGTGTGTGTGTGTGTGTGTGTGTGTGTGTGACAAACGTTCAGGCAGGCATAATTTGTGCCAGCTCTGTGACGTAGAGGACATGAGGCCCAGGCGGGTGCTGTGAGTGGCAGTAACAGCATCTCCTGCTCGAGCCTGCCCCATCTCTGACTTCATTGGCTCCAGCTCTGACGCAGATACACCCCCCCCCACCCTGCACACTTCTTTCATCACGTTTTTTTTTTCACCCATTTAAATGTTTTTTTTTTTTTTATTCATGTGCTTTCTGCAGTTCCCTCCACTGCAGCGTTCCACACAGCTCCACATCACATATCTGCACCACCTGTCTCTCTCTTAAACGTGCTTTCTCTGTTTTCTCTCATGCACTGATAGGAACCTTATCAACATTTCTTTCATTTAGTTCTCGCCATATTATCCAAGATAATCCTCTTTCCTTTTGAATTTAATTGTGCAGTACGAGGTCTGAATCACAGTGAGCCACTGAGAGCATTAGAGGTGTTATACGGTCACATTAAATTTGCCAGCATGTAGCACAGAAGCATAAGACGGCTTCCACTGTTTCAGTCAACTGCTGCATTAAAACTGTTGAAATGTACATTGAAATATGGTCATCAAGAATTACATCAGTCCATTTTCTCAGCCAATGGCAGATTGTAAGTGTACTCATATAGTGAAAACTCATCATTCATTGAATAAACTGAATATTAGAAATCTTATTTATTATTGTACATATTATTGTAGGGATTTTAGCATTTGGCATCTAATTCTTTAGCAATTGGCAAAGAACAACAGATTAAATGTAGCCATCTAGGTTTTTTGTGGCTCATTTTCAGGATTTCTGCTAATAAACAAAAGAATAAACAATGAAAAAAGGAAATTAAATAGCTAGAAAAATACAAATGTACTAAAACTATTCTCAAAGGTGTACATGGTTAATGGGAAAGGGAAACTGAAAAGAAATAGACTTTCTATTATTCTATTATTCTATTATTTTCTTGATATGATGAAATCCTGTAGTTGTAAATCTAAAGTCTGTGGCGAGTTAAAGTAAAATAAACCATATTCATACAGACTGGTGATGTGGTGTAGCAAGATTAGCCACTTAGCCACTGCTTGATGTCATCTGGCCACAACTGAAGTGCAGTTGTACATTTGAGTGATCTGCTCAACAACTGTGTGCCTGAATGCTGTGAATTAAAGCAGAGGAATTCTGGCAGCGCTGCATTTACAAATGGTTCATTTTGCAGTCAGAGTGCACCCTGCTGCTCCGAGTGCTGCCTCATAAACTGATGTAACTAATGTTTAGATGTTTTTTTTTACTGTAGAGTGACCTGCTTCAGGTTGCAGTGATGCCTGAGAGACTTACTACCCATCACCTTTCAGAGATTCAACAGTACAGTTTTCCCTGACCTTTGACCTCCCTGGAGATAAAAAATTCCTTATTCAGAATAACATTTGCCAATAAAATTGGCACAAAATACAACTGCAATTCATTATCAGCAATGGATTGCATTGCATTCATTATCAGAAATGTCATTGTGCTGGTACAGTACAGCAAATATCAAGTTACTCTGATAACATGTACACTGTATACTTTTTAAAATTTCATCACTCACTGTTGAATTACAATAAAAAAGTGTGGAATTAAAAATATGCCTGATATCACTTATAAGCTGCTTTTATTTGTTTTTTATATCCTTTCACACCCACTGCCTCCCTTCTTCCTCTGTGGCCGTAATCATTGATTATATATCCACAATTTCTTGTTTTAAACAAGATAAATAAAAATATATATATTGTTATATACTATAATTTATTCTGTCATACATTGCAATTAGACCTAAAACACTTTCTGTAACGTAGCAATAATGACATGCAATTGTTTATTGTAATCTCAGAGAGAATAAAGCTGTCAACCATTTGATGGCTGAAGATCTCTAAGATGTTAGTGATATACTGTTATTAAAATGTTTTTGAACACTAAAATGAAAAATGTTTTATATACAAGTACATATATTTTTTTTCAGCTTTCACTTTCCACAAAGTTAAGTTGCTGTTGCTGATGAGTACTCAAACACTTCGGTGTCACTGCACTGACATTGGAGCACAATAAAAACTTTTTTTTTAATAATATGGACATTTTTAAAATATTAATTTCTCCCTGTTTTTTTCCTTTTACCCCAGTGTAGAATGATCATTCTTCCTGCACTGCAGTCCTTGTTCCTGTTAAGTCCTACTGTTGGCCTGGCGTGGGTGTAGACAGCATTGTGCCTACACTAGTTCATATGGAACTGCTTTTATTTTTTCACCTGACCACATGAAGCATCACTGGAAAGGCTTAACGAAAAACAACGGATGGATGGATGGATGGATGGATGGGTGTGTGGATAGTATCATTCTAATCACCAAATGAATCGCTGAGATCTGGGAACATGGTGAAATCACACACCAAAAAACATGGGACAAAAAACACAAGTGCCCAGATGATCATACACTCATACAGACAAACCTCCAGTTTAGCCAAACTTATTTGAAAAAGAAAACAAAATGAACAATAAAACTATTACCCAAGCTGTTGATTTGGGTAAATTTACAGAATGAATTTCTGGTTCAGCTTTCCTACTGTACTTGCTGATTTTGTTTACACAGATATTTCCTATGTAATGAGGGATTATTACTGATATTTGTGTACTAATTTCAGTTTTCCCTTTAAATAAGTGGTTTAGATAATCTGTCTAATCTCTCGGTTTATCTAAAACCTGTCTGTTCCAATAGTTTCTCGCCCCTGTCAGACTTCCCTATTGCAATGCTGCCATGTCCCTAGAACTTAGCAATTACTTTGAAGAATATAATGTTATCTTAATTGATAGAATTGTTGGCTAGAGCTACAAAAATTTGTCAAAAAAAGTTGTCAAGACCAATCAGTAATAGCAAGTGAAGTATTTTAGCTCCCATGTAGACTATGGCATTACAGCAGCAAAAGGCTTCATAGATGCAAGATGTGTAGAGACCTCTTTCAAAATAATTCATAAACGGGAGCAAAATAACTATGTGTCTAAGATATCTGCAGAGGAAGCACAGAAGACAGCAGAATCCCATATCACATAATGCACCATAATGGAAGAAAGAACAGCGCTCTGCTTCAAATAGGATTAGTCAACAATCAACTCCACCCCAGACCAAAGTTCCCCCTCAGGTTCCCTGAACATTGTCAGTGAGTCCATAAAAGGCAACTTTCACCAGATCAGCCTGTTTCCTGTTGACAAGCCAGTGCTGCGCCTCTTCTGGAGGGACATGCTTGCAGCTGAAGAGCCAAGTATTATTAGTGGACACTTGCCCTTGGGGACACAACATGTAATCCCTGCTGTGTAATCTACACAGTGCTTCCACTGATGTGACAACACTGACGAAAAAATCAGCCATTATCTGTCACAGTTTCACAACACCCGACTCTTAATTTCCTGTCACCATATTCACCACGCAGAAGAAACTCTTCCAAGATACAGCAGAGTCATACAGGCCACAAACTGTAGACTTCAGACCACACAACCACTGAGAAGATGCTACAGTCTCAAGCTCAGATGAACTCCATGCCAGAGTAGACAGAACTGCAGAGATGCAGCTATGGTCCTCATTGGCCTCATTGGACCAGCAATCTACTCCTTCAGAATGGATTAATTTGGCCTATTTAGTTGCAGGGTTGGCTGTAGCTATGAAAGATGCATTAGGATCTCATTGAGAGTTTGGATCCAGATTCCTCCTCAACATCTTTAAGAAACTTTATTGCAACAAAACCATGTTGGGCAATCAAAAGATGAAATGGATCATCTGGTTGAACAGAAAATAATTCTAGTTGAAACCATCAAGTGTTCCACACTTTTTAGGACAAAGGAGTTTAAGTCAACTGAAACCAACCTAAAGTTGCTGTTCTAAGATTTGCTCCCAAATCCCCAAGCTGACTCTCCAAACTGCAGTCAAAGGCACCACAAATGCTAAACCTCATGGATATTTATTTAGAGTCATATTGAACTCAGATAAGGGACTCTATAACACATATGTTCTTACCCTGGACTGGATGGACACACCAGGACAGAGATTGTCCAGGTTACCTGACTGATACGCTATATGTCCTCCAGACAATAAGGGTCATGGTTATGATTGGATGAACCAACAGAAGTGATGGCTGTATATGAAAGCCTGGATGAATTGTGATGACACACACCAATACATGTGCTTTGAGTCTGGCTGAGAGAGGAACAATCTCAATACTGTAGATATAAAACTGAGATATAAAGCCATTTTATTCAGCTTCCTTCTATGCTCCCTTTTAGTCTTGGTTGACATTTTCTGTGAGCAACAAATGATTAATTAAGCTAATGAAAATACTTTAGAGTAAAAAAAATGGTGGATGGATAGATCTTGCAGGTGTGAATAAGTGAGGTGAGATTCACATTACCACTTTCATCAATAGACAATTCATATTACATTATTGATGTTTACGCATCATTATTCTTTGTTATAAGGTTTTTTCCTTTCATAGCATTGTATTACCGTGCTGATTCTAATAATTAATTGGTTAATTTTGGCAAACATTTCAGGGCCAGTTGCATTTTTTATAAGATGGGTCCTTCAAGTTAGAAAAGTTATTTCACTTTTGATTATTTTGTGTGAAAAAGGTTCATTTTGGAATAAAAATCTAAAGTGATAATTCATTCTGTGCTTGTAACCTGCCACTAATTATTTTTAAAT
Source organism: Euthynnus affinis (assembly GCA_029490765.1). Lineage (NCBI taxonomy): Eukaryota > Metazoa > Chordata > Actinopteri > Scombriformes > Scombridae > Euthynnus > Euthynnus affinis. The sequence continues at coordinate 11,000,570 of CM055852.1, read as the reverse complement.
GCACAACCTCACTGAATTTTGGAAATAACTAATTTGTGTACTTTAATTTATGATTGCTGAATCAAAATATACATATAACAGTATTTAATGTCTTTAATATTAAATGCTAATCTTCTATATACTGTATCTACACACACACACACACACACACACACACACACACACACACACGCACACATACACAAATGTCAATATTGTTGTGTGGCCACCATAATCAAATTTACACTACATGTTGGGTGCATGCTGATACTACTTCAATGTAATAATCCTCTATTTTATCACAAGCATTTGCTCAAATACTTTGTTCCATGCACCCACAGGCCAAGGTCAAATTAGACACATGCAATTTTTTTTTTTAAAAATGTGTCCTTTTGACCCACTGGGATCAAGGAGATTTTTTTTTATGTATAAGACCACAGCAGCACACACTGGCAGGTTACAGGCAGGAAAACAATAACTATGTTACATAATTTGCCATAGACAACCTCAGAAAGGTGAGAGGAGGGGAAGGAGAGAGAACAATGAGATTAATGGCTCTGATGTCCTAATGATGTCTTAGAAGTGAGAAAAAAACAGAAAGAGCTTCAGAACATTGAGCGATAAACAAAGATGTCATCTTTTCTCCTGGGACTGTGAGGATGTCTGAGTGTGAGCAACAAACCTTCCCTCTGGGTACGTCTAATATACTACAGTCTGACAGCCGTTATTCAAAATGGCAATTATTAAGACGACAGAGGGCAGGTAATGATGTGCTGTGATTTGTGTTTCCATTAACCTAAATTATGCACCTATCTCACATTTGTCCTAATGGATCACAGTGCAATGACGTCCATTGACGTCACGTTTGAGATGATCCGCATTGCAGTCGCATGCAAATTTGTGCATGCCAGGCTTTGTGTAAATGTGGAACTCCTTTTTTTTTATTATGCATTTTCCGACAAATAAGAGTAAACAGAGGCAGTAATATGCTCATTGGTTGTTGAACTAGTTGCGAGCCAAGCTGTGAAGATGTGCATAACTCCCTCAGCCCCCCAGGGACCCTGTATTTTCATGGGCCTGCCTCTGACGTCAATGCTCCGGCTGTCCTGTGGATTGTCAGAACAGACTATTCAGTTGGGGGGAGGGGACTGGAAGTCTCTGTGGTGTGTGTCTGCCGCATGTGATGTGTGTGAGTGTGAGTGTGTGTGTGTGTGCGTGTGCCGACGTGGATGTAAGTATGCTCCTGTGTGTGTATATGTGTTCATGTTTGCGTGTGCTCGCATGTGATCTGTAAATGTTTCACTTACATCTGGGGCATGTGTGTTTATGTGTGTGTGTGTGTGTGTGTGTGTGTGTGTGTGCAGTGTGCAAAAAGCTTGTACAGTGCCTTGAATCAGAAATGTGCTTAAGTGGATGAGGTCTGTAATGTGGGGGTAGGAGGGTGGTAGTGAGGGGGTAAAACTGTGTGTGAACAAGCACACACGTCTGAGGATGTGCAGCTCATGTGTTGGGAGACAGAGGCCGTAATCATCAGGAGGATGTTTGCTAAAAACAGCCGAGAGGGGGGAACAGTTAAGCATGGCTGCCGACCACTTCACTCCTCAGTCAGCTGTTGATCCCCCAGCGGACAATAGCAAAGCTGCTCTTTCACCAGCGGCCATAGGAAGCCTCTCTTCATGTGACACACACATCCCATATCAAGACAGATGAGATTTCTGTTTCTTTCATCATCACCTTTTTGATGTCCATAAATTTCTCTGTAGCACACATGGTATCCATTCACAGATGGATATGGGATTTGGTGGCAGGATAATGTTGACAGAGAAAAGAGTGCTCACTGGCTGTCCAAATTGATACAGATCAAGCCAAGGAGAGCCCTGGTGGACATGTTGAGGTTTTCTGGGGTCTGTAGTGTTTAGTTCATTTATTCCGACTGTATTCAAATAGATTAAAAAAAAAATACAGCGATGCAGATTTAGCCACCGTTGAGCTGCCTATAAGCTAATCTCATAATATGCATTTTTTCCACATTATCCTCAATCAAACTCATCCCAGGATGGCATCTCTATTTTCATGTATACTCATTGATGAGGAGTGTAATACTATGATTAGAATATTACAGCAATTACAGATGAAAAAAAGTTACTTACAAAAATCTTGTCATAGGTCAGGGTCATAGTAGCGATTTGGTAAACTACTCCTTTAGTCGAGCCAGGCGGCTCCCTAGCAACCAGCGATGTGTCCCTAACAAAATGCAGCTCGCTTTGTATACTTAAAATAGTACAGGAAACATCTGACAACTCAAGATTGGTTGGGATCATTCTGTTGCTTTTGTGTCTTTTTCCAACCACTCATATATACACTCCCATGTACCATTTATATACATACATTAAACGTAATGTTTAATATACTGTACAAGGGAAAAAATGATTGCATATCTTGCTGTACATAAAAAATAATGTCAGTGTAATATTATAGTGCTGAGGTAGAATCACTTACAAAGATGAAACATTGCTTTTATTTGTCAGGTCAAACTGGTCAGTCACTTCCTGTTGTATAATAATTATTCCAACAGGAAAACAGTTGCTTTGCCACTTATGAGAGCTGCAGATCGGAAAGGGTTCACTGGTGGGTCACACAGACAGAGTTGTGGCATCCCTTGTGATCTACCACAGTTCTTCATCCATAACCGTCTCACATAAGCTCATAAACTTCCTGCCACGAAAACTTTGCAGGGAACCTTTTAAAGTATTTGTTTTCCATCCGAGTTTCCGCGCTTAAGCTCAGAGGTGAGCCCTGAAGGAGATGACAGAGCTCTCTCAGCTTCTTCAACTTTAAACTTCTCATTTGTTTCTTTTTTTTTATGTGTTACATTTGACAATTTTGCAACCTCACTTATCTATCTTCATAGGTTTTGTGACAACTCAGGATGAAGTCATAAAATTCAATAAAAATATAAATTCTTATGTGCATTCCCCACATCAGATAATCCTAAAATATGATTATGTGTCGCATGTGAATGGTTTTATTTCACCCAAACAGCTGCATTCAGTCTCCCAAATTCACGGATATCAGAAAATATTATTAAATCAGTATTTCAAAAGAACATACGCATGATTTGTTGCAACACATATCACACTTAAACAAATCAAATGGCAGTATTATACAAGTATGGGAAATAAACTGATGTGTTACTTTAGTGTGCAAGTTATTTTTACACTTAAGGGCTTTTCCCATCAGGTTAAAACAGAGGGAAAAGCGACAGAGTGTGTCAGACAGACATTATGCATACATTATGTTATACATGACCTCTGAATGGACCAGCTGCTCGAGAGTGTAGGAATGCCAGTGATTGATAGCACACATGCTGACGTAACCCACCACAGCTCCCACACCTCTCTCTCACGATATGATCAGTATGTTGTGCTGCAGCCGTGAGGGAGTCTGGCACACTTTATGCTGTATCATGTTGCCGACTCGGAGCTGTTTAGGCGCACTGAGCGCAGATAACACTGGCGCACATCTACAAAGGTTGTGGAGATAGTGAGCTCACTTCATTTGGGACTTGATGTGGGATCTTCATCGAAACTTTAACAGAAATAATTAACATGTGCTGTTGATAGTTGTGACTTTTTTTTAACATTTAATCTGAACCGAGATCTTTATGTGCGCTGTGTATTATGTGTAGTTTGTCGATTTGTGGAACAAAATTCGTCATGTTTCATGTAAATGTGTCTCTTTTGGATATTCTTAGTGGAAATATAAACAACAGTGGTGACGCATTCCTTGGCTTGCTTTAAGGCAAAGACTGTACAGTTCATAGGAACTAAGTGTGTCCTTAAAGACGTCAGAGAAAAGTAATACAGGAAATCCTTTGACTTCCTTTGAATTCAAAAATAATAAAAAGAAGAAGAGAAAAATCATTAGGATTATTTTCTGATTATACATCTTAATTGTGCTATTGTCTAATTTTAACTTTCTATCTGTGTAGTCAGTTTCTATTGTTTTTTCTCCATTCAGTGCAGACTGTAAAACATTCATCTGGTTGACCTGAATTTGAGGTTAATTAGATTATATTTATTATTATCTCTGTTGGATGGGATATTATTATTAAAGGATTATAACTCTAGTCCACTATTCCAGTCTAAATATTTCAATTGTACTGCAGATGTGCAGTCTTCACGGTATTTTGCGGAGTCAGGCATTTGCTAAAGGAATGTACTACATTGATTTATTTTATCATGCCAATTCAAGGAGATATTTACAATTATAATTATGCAAATGTACAACTGAGTTAGCCTGATGAAATAAATCAATTGAATGCATTCCTTTAATAAATGCCTAACTCTGCAAGTCTCCGCAGATATTTGAAGTCAGGAGCTGAAATATCAACTGTGATCCAGAAAAAGGCACAAAGACAAATCTTATTTACTTCAGACAAAAGAACCTTATGTAAAATCTCCAGCTAGATAACACCCGAATTAGACCTTGGCATGATGAATGTTTAGACCACACACACACACACACACACACACACACACACACACACACACACACAGTTTCCATGTTTTCTGTACATAAAGTCTTTTTATGCTGCACCATGATGAAAGTGTGTGTTGAGATGTTTTTTTACTAGATATATTTTCTGCTTGAAACTATCAGTAGATTTTTTTCCCCCAGACTTTAATTGAAAGTCTGATCTGAATGAAGGTGTTTGTTGGACACAGGCCATTCATAAAATTTGCTTTGGTAATACACAACCTAACTTGACTCTGCTAAGGAGGTCAGAGGTCAGGGTCAGCTCTGGTACCTCAAGAGCGGCAATAAGGTCAGTGCCTTGCAAAAGGGCACACCGGTAAGACAATGAGATACTTACACCCGCTTTGTTTAAACGCTATATGCTGCATATTTTCAGAATCTGTGCTGGAGTAGACGTTCCATTGCTTTACTCTGCCATGCTGTGAATTTGGAGGTTGTCGCCGTCTCCTTCTTGACCACAGAGTCGTGGATCAGGAAACAGCAGCGTGTCTCTGGAGAGCGCCGGACATATGGCTCGGCCCCTTTTACGCAGCCAAATTCAGGAACAGGAACAACAGTTCGAGCAGCGTCAAGAGCGCGCTTCCAGACGCGTCAAGCCTGCAAAACTGCCGGAAACAGGGTCGGTTTGCCCTTCAAATTAAAACAAATGTGTCTTATAGAAAAAGTGTAAGTGGATAAATGCAATTTTGGATAAAGTTCATTTGACTTTGACAAGATAGCACACATCTGTTAAGTGCTCTTTTGTGTAGTTTTGGTGACTTTTCAGCAATAACCCAGACAAATATTTTATAATATTATATTCTAGAAAAAAATGTTTAATCTCAAATACTTAATACAATCTAGCTGTAACATCTGTTCACTACTATTGCTCAAAAAAGAAACAATGGAGAAAAAAATGCACCTTAGATCAGCGGTTCTCAAACTTCACATTAAAGACACACAGAAATTAGACCATGGACCCCCATCTGATAAGATTTTCGCTTTTAGATTTTCTATAACAGACAGTATGTGATGCCCAAAATAGTCATACATTCTGTCACTGTGTTAACCTGACACGGCAGATGGTTTGTTACACAGAACCATCTGAGAAGTTGTCCTTGGAAACTGTTTGGAAAAGAGCAGGCACTTTCAAAAAATACTTGGCAGGTAATTTGATGAACCATCTGTCTATCGGCATCTTACCTTGCGAAGCAGCTGGATTCTCAAGATCAAGAGTTCATGAGATCACATGAGAATTCTCACAGGATGCTGATTGGCTCAGACCACCATTGGTTCAAACACATGGACATTGCGTGATCTTGCAAATCCAGCTGCCTCGCAAGGTAATCATTGTGTTACTTATGGATGAAATTATTGTGAAAATAAATTATTCCTCTTTCCCAGGGACCCCCTGGAACCTCCCCAGGTACCCTTGTGGGGCCCTCTGACCCCACTTTGACAACCACTGCCATAGAGAGCAATATTTGGGCTTTTATTTTGAAAACCAAGCAGGAAAACATGTGGGTGTTGTAGCTAACTTGACACTGGCGCGCTCCTGTCTCCCCGTGTGTGTGTGTGTTTACTCCCATTCCTCTGTGTCTGTGCGTCGTGGTCTCTGCTCCCCCAGTCTGCTGCTGCACATCCACAGCGGAGCTACCACGCCGAGGAGGCGGACCGACTGTAGCTACACCTCGGCCAGCGGTGCTGGGTCATAGCGCTGGTGGAAGGAGGAGGGGGGCAGCACTCTGCTCTTCTTCTTGCCCTTCCTAAACCGTGCACAGCCTCAAGCATTGGGGACACCATCACCTCTGCGCGTCCTGGAATAGTTTTGGTTTTACCAGACGCACCAAGTTGCAGCTGCAGAGGCGCACTTTTCTCCGTGGCTCCTCTCTCATTTTGCGCTCTCAATCCGACATGGAAGATGGTCCGTCTTCAACAAGCTGTTTCAGAAGGTTAACGGACTGTTTCCTGGGTGCAAGTAGGTATTTTTGACAAACACTTGAAAAGAGTAAAACAAAAAAAATCTTTACTTTCAGTAACAGAGCAGTAAGTGCTCTGAATCGACAAAATACAGGCATTATTACATTATTTCTTCTGGTCCTCCAGGCGTACGTTATTTGCCCATTTGTCTACTCAACTTTATGAATGACAGATTGATAGCTGATCTGGAAGGGTGGGGACTTCATTGGAGGGGGACCAGGCAGGACTGCAATTTGGAAAATGTAGCGTGTCTTTCTACAGTCCGTTTTAATAAAATACAGAGCGGGTTTATGAATCCCATCTCGGGTTTTAGTTGAGCGACAAGTCAGCAATGCTGCAATAAGACATGGCATCAAAAAAGCGAAGCGTGTGTAACGCGGCTACGAGGCTACAGTGAAAAAAAGTTTAACAATTTATTCAGACAGAAATCCACAAATATGAATGTAGAAATTAAAAGCCATGTACAATATTTCCTTAGAAATCAGTTATATATAATATAAATATTAAGTAACTAATTACAAATGTTCTTATTCATTGTGACATCCTTACTGTACAATATTCATACAATACTCTTATTGCATATGTGATATAAGAAAATAATATACAACTGAAAGTCATAATTGCTTTTATTTAAGTTCTTTTGCTTAGTTCGTTTTTTAAAAATCTGATATGATAAAAAAAAAACATCAGATGAAGATTTGCTCCACAATTTAACATCATTTCTGTTTTTAAAAAAAAATTACCTACATGAGCAATTATGAGAAATTTGTGTCAGTATGAGAAAAAATGTTTTTTAAAAAGCGTAGTGTTTTGTCACAAAATAAATATCCCTAACAAACAAACAGACAAACAAACAAACAAACCAACAAACAAAAATTACTTTCCCTCCAATATCCTTTAAGCATGTTTGTGCTACTCAGTGGTCAATTTACAGCGTCCTTGTTGCGTTTCTATTTCTCTCTCGTTTTTCAGTGTATGTAGTCTTCTCTTACAGGAATCATTGTAATTTATAGTTTCTGTGTTTGGAGTTTACGCTCTCTGTGTGCCACATGAGTAACTCTGTCAGTGATTCCAGTTGTTTCAGTGGCACCTCAAGTGACCTTTAGTGGCAACCCTGTAATAACAAGTTAGCAGTTCGGGGCCTGGGATAGTGAATGATGCCAAAGCACACACATAGCAGTAAACTGCAGTCATGGAATGTATTATTGAGGTACAGTATGTAGGTATCCCGTCCTCTTCCTTACCAAAAAAGGACAAGAATTTCAGATTTCAGAAAGCTTCCACACTTTTTTTTTTAATTTACAAAACAACAGTAGATGTGGGCGTCAGTTAAAGTGACATCTACTATGTGAAATAGAATACTCAGCTGTCTTATGTTATATTGTTTTTACTATAAACCACTCATTCACAAATAAGTTGAGAAAAACCTTCATCATTGATCGTCCACTTCCACTCATGTCAGACTTGTGAGTACTTGTGTGTGAATATCATAGCTCACATTTATGTCTTTTTTCGTTTTTTTCAAATATTGTACAGCTGTCAATTAATCAGGGTTAAATGTAGGATTAACTTGACACACTGTTTGCCTTTTCACTGCATGACCGGTTTAGGATCAAGGAATAATGTGCGTGGTGATAAAAACACACAAACAGATGTATTCCTAACGCTTCCTACATAATTCAAGCCATTATCTCCTCTCTCTCGCTCTCTCTGTCCATATATATATATATATATATATATATATATATATATATATATATATATATATATATATATATATATATATATATATATATATATATATATATATATATTTATGGCGCTATAGATTGTTTTGAAGACATGTGATAGGTCACCTTTAATGTGTCAGAAAAGTGCAGCGCTTTTTGTAGTTTAAAAAGTGCACAAGTGTTTTGTTTTCTGGCAACTAATGGCATGTTTATCATTGTTTGTCCTCTCAGAAATGAGACTGGTTGCAGGACTGTCCAGCAAATCCAGTTTCTCCCTGGAGAGACAGACTCTGGTTTGTAAGAATAACATGTTGGCTCATTCACTCCCAGGTTGCTCATCTAATTGTAAACCTCACAAGTAGCAAGTTAGCTTTTTAGTCCTGCGATACTATAGCTGTTTGTAGTTTCACGTTGCATGCATACAGTATATATGCATATGTGTGTGTCATTGTTTGCAGATAATTCTGGTCAGTATTGGAGGTCAGTCTGGGTCAGCCCTAATGTGATCTCTCAGGCATTTTCAAACCCAATTGGTTGTCGACGAATTGCTTAACTCAGTGAAGAAGGGTGCATTGTCAGGCAGGAAGTGCTCACGCTGGACATTTCCTGCCCCACCGCATGCCTTCTCTCTCACTGTGAGGACTTCTCTCAGCACACGCACTCAATATATAAATACACATCACGCTTGATATGATTGGAATATGAAAATTAAAGCTTGATTGAAATTTGAATGCATGAATAATCCCAGGCTGGGCTGATGCCAAATAGTTTCTCTTTGTGATTTGTCTTCAGTGTTTGTTTAAACTCTCAGGAAATTCAAGCCACAGAAAAGTAACTTGTTACGCAGTTTGAACCCTTTTTATATCAAGATCTGTGCAGGACTGGATCGACGCCAGGGCACAGTGCACACTATGAGCGGTGAAACAGATGACATTCTCCTCAAGGCGTCCGTTGACCCTCTGTCATCTTGTCGGGGGTTTGTATCTGAGGGGATGGGAAAAGGCCACATGCATTTAGATTTCTTTACAACTTGTCCTCGTGTCAAGGCTCATAAAAGAACACGGCACTGGAGAAGACGCAAGGATCTGTGGTTCTCATTACCGGGTCCCCATTGGGCCCTCTGCGGAGCGGCTGCAGAGTTCAGCATCAGTCCAGATGTGGAGCGGGGAACATGACCCCTATCGCTGATGTGTGTGTGTGTGTGTGTATGTGTGTGAGGGGGGGGGCAGAAATCTAACCACCGGTTGGGGCAAGATGTTTACTCTGAGGCAGCAACACCAGCTTTACTGTTAAGGATCATTATCAGCTGTCCCAGCAGCTGTGTGATCTGCCACCTTTGGTTGTTCTCTTCGTTGGAAGAAATGGACAAGGAAGTTTTTTTTTATAATCTCAAAGTTTATGACTTGAGTTGAGGGTGAAGGTTGGCCTAACTGCAGTTAGAGTGTTGCTGCTTGCCTGTGACCGCACTATTAGGCTGTGGATCAAGGGACATGCCTTATCTACATCTCAGTTTGCCATTTATAGCCCTTACCCTTTACGTCTAATGACCTGGACCATGCAAGTGGAAATAATGCAAATTACATTTCCATGGAAATCTCCCTCTCTCTCTCTCTCTCTCTCTCTCTCTCTCTCTCTCTGTCTCTCTCTCTCTCTCTCTCTCGTGTGAGGTGTGAGTGTGCATGTTTGTGCAGCGCTGTTTGTTTTCGCCGTGTGGGGGCGTGTCTCTGGAAGTGATGGGATTGCAGTTAAGGGTCCAGGGTGAAACAGCATTTTCTTAATTTGACACCTTTTCACTGACTAGTATTGATTTAGCAGCATCGGTCACCTCACCCTTGGCTGCTGTGGAATGTAGGGAGGGTGTGCGTATGTGTGCGCTCACCTGCGTATGTACACACACACAAAGCCAGTTTCACCAGCACAGTCTCAATGAATAAATGAGGTGAAAAGTGGGAGTCAAAGCGTTTTCATCTTCAGTGTTGGCTCTTTTTTTTTTTTCCTCTTTGCCGCTCACTGAATGTCAGTGTTGGACGCTGTGCTCCAGCCCTCCCATAGATAAGATAAGAACCACATGCTCTTCCCACCTCCTGGCAAGGGAGTCCCAGGCGGACCTGCTGACGCACGCACCCCTCAGCCCCCACCTCCTCCCTTCTCCCTCCCTCCCCTTTCCTGCCACAGCCTCATGTCAGGAAAGTGAAAAGTAGTACCTTGGCAGCTTGCCCTTGACTCTCTGCCAGAAGGAGTGCGCTTCAAGAGAAGTGGTCTTTTCCCTTTTTCTCTCATGTGCATTTTTCATCTATGTGTTGCAGAGGAGGAACATCTTGCTCACTAAACATCGGCACTGCTGGGGTTGGCCTATGCTGCTGACATTGCCGCTCGACATCATCTGACAGGAGCAACGAAGACACACGCTCACTTCTGTTCAGGCACTATCACACAGATAGCTAACTGCATCATGGGGAATAGAGATGAGTGATAGAGATAGGGTGGAGTTGGTTGTTGTTTTTCGCAGCATTTCAAATGCTCCCTTTATCTGTATGCGTAAGTTAATTGTTTCAATTAAAGCAATACATTCAATTGGCAGTCCCTCCAGGAATTTGCGCTGTTACTGTTTTTTAACCAAGTCCCATGTTATTTGTGAGCGCTTGCAATTTTGACAAAATTCTTGCAGTATTTCTGAAAAAAAAAAAGATCAAATAAAACTTTCCTTGCATCACTACATCACCACCTTTTCCTCATAATATACTGGTAGTTAGAGCATCTCTGTGAAGAGCTCAGGTCAAATAAAATCACACCTCATCCTCCTGTAGTAACCACCTTCCTTCCAAATGAGTCAATGCATCATGAACTTTCTCTCCCCAAGAGGGCTTCTCAGGCAGACCTTACTCACTGATTGATAGCTCAACCATCTCTACCCTCACACCTCAATTAAACATTTTATTTGTGGACCTTGTCGGGAGAGAGTTTTACCAGACTAGCTTGGCTGAAAAGCTTAATTCAGGACAAAAAGTCTAAACATGTTTGACTTTGTTAGCTCTTTAAATAGCTCACTTTTACCTACAAATTTATCATTTCTCTACCAAAACTTTTGAAAATATCTCTTATTTTTATTAGGTGTTATTACATTTTATTATTATAACTGATTCCTTTGAGAAAATCATCATTTTTTAGCTCAATTTTGCAAAATTGTAGAAAAAACACTTTAAAAATTGCTCAAAAATATTGCAAATTGCAACAGAAGATGCAGTTATCATGGTCTGACTTCATTACAATAAACAACAATTTTGATGATTAATTAATCATGTAAGTCATTTATCAAGTGAACATTTCAGTCAACATAATTTTCTCGGTTTTATATAATTTGGGTGTTTTGAACCCTCAGACAGATAAAACAAGCAAGCTGAAGACCAGACCTTGGGTTCTGGAGAATTCTGATGGGCATTTTCCACTATGTTCTGATATTATATAGTTAATTGATTAATTAACTATTCAACTACTGATTGATTAAATTAATGATTAATATATGCTGAAATTCATTAGAAATTCGATGCAGCAGTTAGATGGGAGTGTCTCGGGTGTGTATTGGGCGTGTATTGTGATACGTGAGTCTTTTCTCATCTCACACACTCATATTTAAAAACTGATTTTGAAATAGGATCACTCAAGTTAAAAAAAAGTAAAGAGAGGTTGATCAGAAGTTGTAGACATCCAGTGCAATCACCATCATTGTTCCTCTGCCCATACATTAAGACTGAAGGAGTGGTGTCACATCGAAACAGTAGCAGTGAGGGCTTGTGCAGGTTGAAATCAGACAAAATATAAATGGCAAAATAAGGACAGACAGATGTCAGCGAGAGAAATTAGGCCTTGCTTCACAGGGGTTTCTTTTCCTTTCCTATTCTCTGAAGGAGCCTCCTATAAAGAGATGTGGCTTCAGAAATACTCTGGGGTTTTCACTCCTGTGTGCCATTGATAAATGTTGACCTGCAGCACGTCTCATTACGACTTTTAACTTTAATATGATATTGAATCACATCGTCAACTAATAATTCAACAATTCAAAGTTCAACCAGTCTTTCTACTATTTACCAAACCTGATTAAGAATATGTAAAAAAAAATTGCAGGATTATTTTGCAATTATTAGTAGTAATGCATGACTGAAATCTGAATCAGTATTCAGTATAAGCTGTCTGTAAGACTCAGTATCATCAGGTTTCAATACTGATGCTTGTTTCAGTACTTTAAAGTCGCATACTAATACAAAACATAATATATATATGTATATATATATATATATATATATATATATATATATTGAAAGCACATTTCATTATACGATGGAGTAAATTACTTACAGTTTACAGCATCTCTACAAGCCATTTACTTTTCCATATAAAGTCAGACCATGCCTAATTGATTTCCTTAATAAAAATGCCCATAAACTGGAACTGTTTCGAAGCCTTTTCAGGATGTTTTGATGCCTGAAATTCCATCCCACAAATTGGTGCTGACCTAATATAGATTCGCAGTCCATGCCGTCCGTAAGTTTGTTCCTCGTCTAATTGGAGTGTGTTAGTACTGAAACTTGGATGCGACAGCACAGACCCAGACAGACTGTGACTGGTTTGGACTTCCCTTCCCAGTCCCAGGGTGTGGTGTGCTATAGTCAAGATAAGTGTTATGCAACAATACCTCACTGCATGAATTCAGGCTTTAGCTTTTACACAGGAAGCCCAAGTCTGAGTCAGGCTCCGAAATCTCTGCCAGCTGGGCTTCAGCCACTCACAAACATGCTGCACAACAAGCTGTTTCCCGCCTTTACATTTGTCTGAATGAGTGTACTTCATTTGACTCCAACTCCTATTAGCGCAAAGGTCCTTAAGCACTCTAGTACTGGATTTAAGTATAATTCTAAGGTACTTGTACTTTACTTGATTATTTTATGCTACTGTACACTTCTACTCCAATATATTTCATAGGGAAATATTGTACTTTTTACCTCTCTGTTACAGCTATAGTTGTTTGTTATTGCAGATCAATGTTTTACATAAAAACATAAAAATACATTTTTACAATGCAGTATACTGTTAAGGATTAAGCCCAAATGTTCTGGATTCTGAACCATTACAAAAAGCACTGCTTATTGTCACATTTCAGATTTCTAGAGAGATTTCTCCTTTAAACTTCTCAGATGGTTTAGTCTAAATATCTGTTCAAGACCCAAAGAGGTAAAATGATCCAATATTTCACAAAAAAAAGGCAAAAGTCCAAAAAGTAAATAATTTTTTTTGTAGCAAAACATTATTTTTCTTCTTTGCTACCTCATTAACACTGCATGACCCCCAAATCTGTCTTGTGACCCTTTGGGGGACCAAACCCCTGGGTTGGGAACCACTGGACTTAAATTACCCATTGTATACCAAGCAGTTAAAAATAGCCCCACCTCCACCAGCAACAGTTGTGCTTACATATCAGTTTATCAGTATGATAATATATGCATCATATCCTCATACTGTGAACTTTTGTACATTCCCACACAAAACTGCACAGCTCTATTATTTTTTATTATAAGACTATTGTTATGTTCTTATAACACTTTTTCATATCTTCTACGGTTAATTTGTCACTTATGTTTCTTATATTTTGCAGTACCTGCCTGTTTTTTCTTGCCTGTTCCTCACAGTTTATTTTTAAGTTTATTGATATGCATCATCAGACCAAAGCAAACCTACTTGGCAATAAAGCTGTTTCTGATTCTGACTCTGATACCAGTCACAGGGAGCTTTATACAGCAGAAGGAATTTGTATACTTTTAGTACTTTAAGTATGTTTTGCTGACAATATTTCTGTACTTTTACTTAATAAGGAATTTGAATGGAGGACCTTTTCTTGTCAAGTATTTTGAGTATTCCTACACTTAGAAAAGTTCAAAACTGACTCAAGATATTGAAGATTTAAAAAGTGACAAATCTAAAAAAAAAAAAAAAAAAGAAGAAGAAGAAAAAAAGCCTGTTAGAAGATCAGAATTTGGACTTTTATAGTCATTTTGGTTTGTGTGTGTTTGACATGTCAGACATGTTTCACTATCATTATGTTCCTTAAAATCAAAATCAGCTTATTTTGTCGACACCATTGTCTTTAGCAGTGCTGGCTTGGGCAGAAAGGAAAATTCTACTGAGGTTTGACGAAATAAAAAGGAAAAAACTCCGGTCAAACCAGTGACCAAGCCATTGCTTCTTCCACAGCGGTCTTTCTCTCTCCTGATTGAGTGAGCACATGTGGTTCCCAGTGGGGTTAACCATTCTGGACCACAGCATGTGGGACAGATCTGGCTGCACCTTTGATTAGCCGCCGTAGTCGTAGGCCCAGGACACTGACGCATATCCCACAGCTCTGAGTGTCACTGCGGTCACATTAGGTTGAGCTGTGGCTCTCAGGACTTCAGAAGTCTGTAAGGTCGGCAGAAAGTAGCAGAAAGAAGTGCCATCAATCACCATCATGCTGCAATAGTGGCTGTTCAGTCAAACCAGTCATTCTTCTTGCTTCTTTTTCCAGAGTTCTTTAATAGAGATTAACGATTAAATATATGTTTTTGATTTTTTCCATTAACCACCAATTTAAACTGATACAGATAAATATATTTTTCCTTTAACTACATTACAACAACGTGCCTATTTGCCACCAGTGGAGTTTACCTGAACTCTGATGTTTTTTTAGTAACTGAACTGATTTATTACTGAACCTTACACTGTTTTAAACTGTCTGCACAAAATGTTTAAATTTTAACATTGATTTAAAATGTTCTCTTTCATTTATTCTAGAGGAAGTTGACTCTTGAAGGCTTCCTGATTATATAAATTGTCTTCCTTTAATGCACCGTATTAATTTATTATTATCTCTTCAAGCATTCAGTGCATCATTATGTTGTTGTGATATGTCTGGCATAATTTTGATATCACTCCAAATATCAGGTGATATTCTAAATTTTTCTTATTGTCAACAAATCCCATAAAAAGACCAAAACCAATAATGATCTTACTGACAAGTATTGTCTGTGTAGCCAAAGCCTGATATGGATTATTCCTCTGTGCCTTAGAGCTCCTTTGTTGTCCAAAAAATACTGTAAATAGTCACTAGCTCACCAATTCCGTGGTTGAAAATGATCCCCTTCAAAAACACAATTTCTTCCTGTTTGGGTAACATTTGCTAAAAACTACAGTGCCCAGCTGTTGTGGGAAATGACAGCATATATTTGTCACCCGTTTTTAAAGATTTACGTCTTCTGTTGGAACAAATGGATTTGGTTCTGAGAGCCTCAGACAATCTGGGAAGTATTGAGAGAAAGACTAACACATTGTTGGTCTTTTTTTGGGATTTGTAGACAATAAAAGAAAATATAGAATATTGCCAGCCTTATCCTTTAAGACATTACTAGTCCTCGTCTAAAAAGCTGACATAGATGTTGTGCTCTTGTACTTTTCAAAAGCCCATCAGTCAAAATAGGAAAAGGTGAAGGGTTAAATTAGGGGTCAGAAATAGAGGTCCTTGCTTTACCAGCAATGCTTCACAAATTAATGTTTCTACAATGTTTGCGAGTGTAGGTCAGTGATTTTAAGCACATACAAATACTCTGTATGCAGCTCTAACAGATTACCATTTTATCAACCATTATATGCTCACTGCAATTTTTTTTTTGTCACTGTTGTTTGCTTTTGCCCCAAGGAAATAGGACATTTGACTATTTTTGTTCATGTGCACACATATGATAGCTAAATAATTTTCAGAGCTTGTAGAAACAAAACTCGTATTCATAAATTCATACAGCGTCCTTGTTTTTTTATTTTTTTGTAGTGTCACTAATGACAGTGCCTTCTTTGTGTTTCAAATAGGACAAAGTCGTAAGGGCCTTTTGCAGCGCTCCCATTTTACTCCTCTCTGTGTGTCTTTCTGTCCCCTGCAGCTCACTTCACCCCCCTTAACTTTCTCTGATTTATTAAGCCGTATTCTGCCGATGTGCGTCAGAGCTGGCCAGGAGTCTCGTGAGGCGTTCCGCTCCTGAAGAGCTGTGTCTCGTGTCTGGACAGCGTCAGACCGCAGCGTCCTCCACCCTCCAAACTTACCCCCACCTCTGTTTGCCTTATTTGCCTGCAACCACAAGCCTGCTCGACCCACACACACACGCTGAGCAGATGATCCATTGTAACTGCAGATCAAATGATTTGTTCTGGGGGAATAGATCAAAGGTCGTAGGTAGCTGCTCCGGCTCTTTACCAGAGTCAGGATCACTTTGATTATAAAAAGAAAAATTCAGATTGAAAGGGCCGAAGTTTTAAACACTTTTTCAAAGGCATGTAACAGGTTACCTGAGCTGAAGTCGAAGATGGTGCTTCCATCTACATCATCTAGTTTTATTTTTTATTTGGATGTTGTTGTTTGGTGCCACCCTTAGCATACTGCTTTATTGCCCACAAGTGTCTGTAGCCATTCACTACCCCGATATACAGGATTTCAGCGTCCACTTAGTAATATTTTCATGCCGTGTGTGTGTGTGTGTGTGTGTGTGTGTGTGTGTGTGTGTGTGTGTGTCTGACAGCAGAACACATGCCTTCCAGCTGCATGTCCTCCTGTGATTCACACTTGAAGGGAGTCTACACAGATGCTGCTGATAACCAGACATTTCGTGAGAAAGCTGTATAAAAAAAGATTGGGGCTTTCTCTCTCGTATTATCAGATAATAGATACAATTACTGTATACCATACCATAAAATGTAAATTCAGCACTGCCATTGGATTATTTTTGCTTGTGTACAAATGAGTTGCTGTCAGTTTCATTTCAAGTCAGCGTTAAGTTCACAGTCTCATGATGAGATGACGTCCTGTGGCTGAATTTAGACAGTTACACATCTTTGTTTTAGACACACACTCCATTTGCATGAATGACCTAAACATGATGGTTTCCCAGCGCATCATGAAGGCCTCTCAGTTGAACCGTGCAGACGCCAGCGGGTGTATTAAAAACAACTTTCCCTCAACGATGGTCTGGCAAATTGCTTTTTTCCCTGACAACAAAGACAGTAAACAGCAGCACTTAGCAAGCTCTCAAGAACCTAATTGCCTATTAAGCACAATCGAGTCCTCCTTTATCCTGCTGCCTCTGTTGGGGGCTCCTATCCCTGGAGACACAGCTTTACAGTAAACATAAGTGAACTAGCCTGGCTATCTGAGAGCTTTAGCTGGATCCTAGGCGCTGCTGCCGCCCATGTTCGCCTCGTTGTAAAGATGACCTTCGGCTGTTTGTTGCCTGTGCATTTACACATGCTGTCACCCTGAGTGAAATATTACTCTTATACCTCATGTTGCTCTCCTGTAAACTTTTTTCTAATATTTCCCTGATTTTGGCAACCATCTCCTAGCATTATTTATTTATGAATAAAGTCATGTAGTAAAGTGAAGTAAAAGATGTTTTGTTTTTGTGTTCCTCAGGCTTGACAGATGAGAAAGTGAAGGCCTACCTCTCGCTGCACCCGCAGATGCTGGACGACTTCGTGTTGGAGAGTGTGAGTGCAGAGACGTTGGACAGATGGCTGAAGAGGAAGACCAGCAGCAGGCCTGCAGGTACACCCACTCCCAAACACACAGGGACAAACATTGAAACACATGCGCACACACAGACACACACACACACACACACACATGCTGCAGCTCTCTGGATCACTCCGACATAATGATTGGATCAGCGGATTTCAGTATATTGACGCAGAGTTGTAATTTCTGTAATATTTTGCTTTGGTTCAGTGTTTGTACTTTTTAGCTCACATAATCCCAAATAAATTCCTGACGAGTCAACCACAAATACAGGCTGCCTTGAATATCTGCAGCCACGTCAGTCGTTTGCTTTTATTGCACTGAAAAACTAAAAACCTTCCTCTTAAACACCATGGGATCACCAGAGCTTGAGTGTGCCTCTGCGGGTTCTATTTATTATCCCGGCCATTTGCAGTACAAATCACTCAACTTCACATGTGTCTCCTTTAATCCTCAGTGTGTGTGATAGACAGGAGAAAGGGAGAAGGAACGGACCTGTCGGGTGTTTACAGGTCATTAGATGTGTTTGAGCAGGCCGGGTTGAGTCTGTGCCGTGCGCCCCACACACAGCGGACTGTTTCTCAGACCAACCGCATCCATCAAGGGCCTACAGGGCTGGCACTCTGCCCAGTCGAGCTGCTGACGTCAGAGGCGACCTCCAGAGACATGCAGCCGGCTGAAGGGGGCCCAGGGGAGGGTGGGGAAGGTGGTGGTGGCAGGGGGGGGGGGGTTGTGCTGCCTCAGGGTGTGGGTGTGTTGAAGTGAAGGGGGAAACTGGTGGAGGATGGATTTGTCACATTTTGAAGCTGCTTTCTACATGAGGTCTACAGACACTAGTGTTCAGTGCTGCCATGCAGAGACGTCGATTTCTCGAGTCTCAGTTTGAAACAGTTTCCTGTATACAGTATGTAAGTGTCTGTGTGTGTGTGTGTGTGTGTGTGTGTGTGTGTGTGTGTGTGTGTGTGTGTGTGTGTGTGTGTGTGTGTGTTAAGGTTGACAGGTACCAAATAGAGGCCCTCATGTTAATCAAACTTGCTGGCGCCAAGTAGGAATAACTTGACTTATTTAGTTTAGATCAGAGTAGATGAATCTTGTGCAGAGCAGAACGCTGTTTCACTCATCACAGAGCGAACCCAGAGCTCCACAGAAAGGAGGAAGGTTTGAGGCTCTTCTGTGTTTTTCATCATTAATCACATGAGTCATGAAACTAAATTCCCTTAGAGCAAAGGTGTAGTTCTCTCAGTTGATAACTGCACTTTTCCCGCATTTCCCCAAAGACTCAATAGTTTGAAGAACTATAGAAACCATTTGTTTTTGTATGTTTTAGCCTATTTATTATGGATAGCATGTGCTTTAACATGACTGTTTTTAGGAACATTATTTAGCATTTAAGATTTTTAAATTGTGTTTTTTCTTCATTTCACAAATTTCCATCTCTTTCACTAAACACAAAAAAATCTACTCACAGGCACTTGAAACTCGATTGAGTCAGGTAGCCCATCACAGCGAACAAAGTTAAAGTTATTCTTGCACAGTAAAAAAAAAACTGCACCATGTTACTGCACAGTGATAACTTTGACAAAGACTAAAGCAGACATGGAGTTCATTAAGATAGATTACATGTTTCAAGCAAGTTTCAAATTTCAAAGTTGACTCTCATTTTGTCAGGAAATGCACAACAGCCACTGACTGCCTGAAAGGTAGAAAATCTAAAGTGTTATGATATGCTTTGGAAAATAGTCAACAGTAATGCAAACTAGATTACTGCGGATTATTCCCGCATCAATTTGTTGGATGAGGAAATACAGAGGAGGACTATATATACTGTATGCTGGCATTACTGATATAGAAATAAATCAGTTTTATGTTTTTTCCATGTTGCAAAACTGAGAAAATGAGCGAGATTGTAGCTTTTCCCCTTTTGAAATATGCAGCTTTACCAGTTGTACACCTAGCTGTAAACAGCATTTGCAGAATTTGCCCACCTACATACCTCTCACTTCTCACTGAGTACCATCACTTACTGATAAATGTAGATCATATGAAGGTATGCAGTCTAGACCTCTGCTCTGTACTTCAAAAATCCCTATCAGTCAATGGCCAAATATACCCTAATATGTAGAGAAAGGTAACATATTTCTTGTTTGTTTGTTTTTTAGATATAGTTTCACTGTTCTCTATAATCTAATTTGGCTTTAAACATTAACAATTTTAACCGGAAAATTAATTGTGAAGTCACATTAGAAACAATTGGTTTTAAGTCTCTTCAGACAGTGGAGTTACAATGTAGCTTAATTTTCTCTGTTCTGTTTTTTGTATTGTCGACAAATCTTGTGAAAAGACTAAATCCAACAATGAATCGATCTTAATAAACTATCGGCCATTTCATCTTTGGCTCCTCCAATCTGCATGTCAAAGTGTTCTTGGGCAACATACTGAACCCCAAATTACTTCCCGAAGGCTGTGCCATCAGTGTGTAAATGTGTGTGTGAGTGAGTATTAGAACTCCTGATGAGCAAGTTGGCACCTTGCACGGCAGCCTCTGCCATCAGTGTATGAATGTGTGTGTGAATGGGTAAATGTTGGCATGTAGTGTGAAGTGCTTTGAGTGGTCGGAAGACTAGAAAGGCGATATATAAATGCAGCCCATTTACCATGAATCCCCATTAAACCCTAAAAACACATCAGTGAGCCAGAAGCATTTGCAATGGAGGACGTGTTCCTTCGTTGTGTTTGGCATTGTAGTTTCTTTTGAGTTATTTTTGATACAGTGCTTGCTAGCACACCAAATCTGCAACTAAAAACAGTCCCCATGTGCACTATTTACTTGTGTTTTAGTTATGTTTTTTAAAAGCCACAGTGCTTGGCTGTTTTAGGAAATTGTTTAGCCTTTTTTTTAAATGAAAGTTTATATTTCTGACTCATTTTTAAAGAACTGCATTTTTTATGAGAGGTTTGGGACTGAGTGCCACAAACAGGCTAGAGAGAAAATACAGAGAGGCAAACCAAGACACTGTTGTTTTTTGTCTTTTGGTTGGTGTTGGTGTTGAGTCTTTGTATACGTTTATATTCGTATATAGAAAATAACAGTGCTCAAGCCATTTTATTAAATACTTTTTTTGGCTTTCTGAGTTGGTTTTAACCAAGTTGTTTGAATACTTTGTAAAATGCAGTTACTGTATTGAACAATATTCAGCTACTAGCTAGCTTAAATACCAGTGACTAGTTCAGACTCGGAGTGAAAACATCAGTAATCAGCCTGACAGCTCACTCATTATGCTGCATGTCTCTTCCCGGGTTGATCTTTACATCACATCAGCAATATCACTCTAAGTCCACTTCCTCTGTTAGACCGTTGTGAACAGACACTTAGGCACCACTTTGAAGCCTCTCTGCGTCTCCCCCTCAGTGGCTGTATCCACTCAAATGACAAGTAGTGACTAATTTCTTGTTCATCACACAGGCTGAATGGTCACTGTGTAGAGATGATGGCTGGAATCAGCGTAACTTGATGACACATACGACACATTTTTCCTTTTGTTTTAAAGAAGTTCCTGGATATGTTACAAATGATAAAAGTCACTGTTTAATTCCAAATATCTATTTCTATGCTGTTATATTCCAGTGACAGTTTTTAAAGATCAAATTGATCTTATATTCTTTTTAAGTGCAGCAGCAGCAGGACCTGTCATCATGTGATCGTCACTGAGATAACCGCTGCTTCCTGGAAGCAGTCCCTGTAGCCAGTCCCGTTCTCACTTATCATGTGATGGACAACATTGGATTACATAAATCAGTACGCATACACACTAGTGTGTGTGAATGTGTGTTTGTGCAAAGGTTGTGTTACAGCCTGTAACTCCAGAAAAAAAACATTCACATTTGCACACTTGTTATACTACATAATAGATTTTCTCATTCCTTGTATTTTTCTTGCTCTTTATGACTTTGTTGCTTCATACAGCCGTATTTATCCATCAAAATGAGGCCTCAGCTTGCAAAGCAGATGTTGGTCTGTCCTAACAGTGTGATACAGAGCAGATCAGCCTTGTAGCGCCCTGTTACTGAACACAGTGAGCAAAACACGTTTTCCCAGAATCCCCGCCGATGTCATTTGATCATCACACCTCTCTTTGACCACTGTCCCACTGGCAATGTTTACTTCTCACCACATACTGTCATGGGGTAGGTCCCTCATCTCTCGTCTGAGCCTCCTGCAATGCACGCACACACACACACACTCACACATACAGTGTATATGTAAGAGCATCTGTTTGTTATACTGTCAAAATCTGAAAAATCTGCTCATACAAACAGAGTTGTGAATTGAATTTGGATAAAGTCTGAAATGTGTCCGTGTATATTATTATATATTATTTTAACAGGTTTCGCCTTTTTACACATTGTTTCCATATTGCGTGAATCTGTGCACAAGGAAGAATAATCTGATAGTTAGATATGAAACATCTGAAAAAAATCTGACACTATTCATAATGAGAGCATTATTCACAAAGTTGAATGTTCCTGACAAGTTGGACTGCATGTCTGATTAGTAAAGGAGCGCTTTGAGGAAGTAAGTCTCTGGCCTTCCTGGCCTGTATTCCAGAGGGCAAGAGTTGGGTCTCTCTCTGTTAAGCAGCTGATTCTGTTTCTCAGCTGTGTTTGGATGGCAGTCACAAGCAAACAAAGATGTGCTTGTGTAGCAGAACCTCATACCCTAACACTGTGATAAGAGAGCTGTCTCACCTGCAGGGCTTTCTATCAGGGGGGAGCAGCCCCCCTCACAAGGCTAAGTGAGTGTAACTTCAAATGTTGGAAAAAAAACTGTGGTCTGAGATACAGCTAAAATTATCTGCCAAACAACAAGGTTTTGTTTTTTAAAAGTAGAAGTGTAAGTCTATAGTGTCTTCCAAATGCTAAAGTTGTTGATAATTATCCTAAATTTGCAATGACTGCCTTACAATTAGTTGATCCTTTTTTAAAACAGGAAGTCCCACTGAGATCTGGATCTCTGTTCAAACAGAGATCTGCATACGGTAAAAAAATAACCAGTAAAAGGTGAACAGGAAACATGGCACAGAAGAAGAAGACTGCTGCTTTTGGCAGCTTCACGTCCTCCATGGGGCAGGTCGATGCAGGACGACCACTAGGTCGGCACATATTGACCGCTGAGTCACTGCTAGCTGACCGTCCTGTGGGAGACTGTGTATCCATGGCGGCAGATCAATAAAGCGCCCATCAAGTATTGTGCACAGTAGACCCAGCTGACTGAGGGATTTTTTCCTCTATGAAAGGCTTCAGTCGGGCTGTGGATATCTTCTGGATGCGTCTTCAATCATTTATCTCTGTGTCAGATCAAACAGTTCACCAGATACCTTTGTGCTTACATGTACATATGCTGCAAGCTATTGTATGTGGCATGATTATGGCAGAAAGGATCCAAATTATTTAGCTGTATTTTTTTAAACTAGATTTTTAATCATTAAGTTGTCCCACTGTCAGTTTTTTGCACTTTTCTACCTTAACATTTTAGAAGCTGTCTTCACTTTTTCTGTGCATTGTTTATTAAATCAATTCATCACTTAATCAATTTATCAATTTTTTTTTTTTCCAGATCTTATTTTCTTTCTTACAACCATATTACACCACTGCAATGCAGAAATTGCAGTGTGAGCATGCAAAAGATGTACGCAATTTCTTTTTCTCATGCACACTTTTCACATCTGCTCCAGAGCAAATATTGAGGAGTGATTTAAATCAAAGAAATTGAGTCTAGACATTGTAGATAATACTCCACACCTCAGGAAGCAGTGTATTAAACACCAAAGCAACCCTGAGGTACGTTCAGCAGCTGCAGTGGACATTTCTATCTAATCTTTTAACTGAATTATGTAGACCATAACATAGTTGAAATTTGATAAATACTACTAAATACAATTTTTTTGAGTCGGTTCAAAGCATTATTCTGTCTTCAAGATGCTGAATTAGCAGCTGACTGCATCTCTCAACTATTAATGTTTTACAAACAGGCAACTTCTATCAGCATACAGATATCTACAAAAACTAATGTGGTTCCTGTGGAAGTTTTTTCTACGATACAAATGTCCTGCCGTAGCACAAAAGTGGTCATTAATCAAAATGAAATTAAAATGCTCAAATAATCTGGATATTTGTTACTGGTGTAAAAGGCCTTTACTGTCCTACTGTTGTTGCAGTTGTAACTAAAGGAAAATTTTAGAGTCTGACTCAGGAGAGGGATTATCTTGTCTAATGTTATGCTGATACGTTCATTTTAACTTTGCTGTTTGTTCTGTTTTTCCAAAGATGGTTTGTGAGAGTTGTGTCTTTCCAGCCAGAGATGTGTGCTCCTCTATCTCACATGTCACAGTGCAACGTGTCATAATTCACATTCAAATTCCTGTTCTTGTGCATTCATCCCAACAACATGAAATTATAATACAATATATGATTAACTGCAGTAACCATGTAGCCCTCCCATTGTATAAACAGGATATGTAAAAAGTTTTATATATAATATATGCAGGACTGTTGGAAATAAACTGACTCAGGATGTACATTACTGTACATGTGAACCTTATAAACAAAAACTTTAAAAAAAGGCTTGCTCAATAAGCATAGGTTTAGAAGTCAGAGTAGCATACATCTGATCCTGTTACCTGCCAAATAAAAGTTGTACATCCCAGTGCCACACAACTGAAAAAACGCTTTTATTGAGGTTGTTCAGGTTCAGGAAAAGATTGAATGAAGTGATGAAAGTTACTAGAAGACGTCTGCTCAGCCTCTGCTGAGTTCAGTTGCTCGACAGTTGTGTTTAGCGTTGAGTGTTGAGTGAGCCGGCCGTATATTTTCGAAGAACATGTCGGCCTTCTCCTACTGTGTTTACTAAAAGCACAGCAGGTCCCTGAAAATATGGGATGGCATTAGAACAGACTACTGGTCTTTGACACCTTGCTGATGGCTGACCACATCGTATGGTGATAAAAACACACAGACATACACACACACGCCTGTACACATACAGTACCACATACAATACCTTCCCACTCACTTGAATGAGAAGTGTGTCCAAACTTTTGGCTGATACTGTACCTTCCCTCTCAGCCCCAAAGGATAGCTCTACCATTAGGATTAATCCCTTGACACTGACCTGATGAAACAAAGATGTTATTGTTGCAAAACGGGATAGGAAAAAAAGCTCTATGTATTTTGGAATTTATTTCATGTTATGGGTGCTGTCCGTATTAAAGGTCTACACATTTTCTCACATACTTTTCTTCAACAAGAAACAAGAACATAGCCAAACATATATTCAAGCTATTTTCTGGAAAACCAGGGATATGAGAGCCTTGCTGGACCTGTACCTGCTGAATATATGCATGGTCCTGCATGCTGACTCTAAAGAAGTTATTAGAATTGCTCCAAGGCAGTTTGTTCAGCACAAGCCACTTAAAGGGCACTTGCTTCCATATCTCAGGACAGGAATTTTCTGCATTTCACCTTCTATGCAAGTACAGCAGCTTCATGTTACTTTCTGGCCCCTCACAGATTTTCACTTTGTGGACACAGCACTGAGCAGGGACAGTCCTAATTGGCTTGTACCTTCCCAGTTTCATGTCAGCAGCTCACCCTGTGGTTCCTTTGGGACTGCTGCACATGAGCTGCCGGCAGAGATGGTTTGCCAGACTGTAATTGGACCACGCCACAAACACTGCCCCATGACCATTTCCTACATTAGGGACTTTGAGCATATTTTGGGGACCCACACACACACACACCCTTCCATATTTATGGGAGTGGAAAGGCTTGTGAAGGGATTAGCAATATATTACAGATATATGATTATATGGAAAATATATGCAAAATCACATAATCAAATTGATGTTCAATGAAATAAACTGCACATTACATCATTTTTTATTTGAAAAACAATAACGTACTTACTTTGTTACTTTGAAATTCAATTTTTAGAACAGAATTTTGTATCATGGTAACATAATAATGATCATATCCTCACCACAATACTATTTTACCGATATGACTCGTTGCCCAGTCGTGCTCTTACATATCAGTGTTGTGGAGTCGTTGCCACTGCAACACCTCACACTAATGATAAGTGGCAACAATGTGTTAGTGAGAACTAACCACTGCAATGTGGCGGCGTACATTAACAGGCAGGGTGATGAAAACCTCCACACCCTTAAATGGAGGCCAACATCATGTCTTGTCTCCTCTGTGACCCAACAAGTGTATATGTAAAGGCCCAAGATCTAACATTTAATATCATTCATCATGGGTAACATGTAATTTTGCAGCCACATCAGTTGTCCATTTTAGTACCAGTGTTTGTGTTTGTGTCTACTTGCATTTGGTGTTGAATTGTCAGTCCTGACCTATCCTGTCCCCCCACCACCCCCTAGTGAGCGCTCCTGTGCCTGTCCCTGCCACAGCCAAGTAGGTGAGGAGGGGGCCTGAGAGCTGAGAGTTCAGGTCATGGAGGAAAAATCTTCCAATGCCGTTCATAGCTTACCCAGGCATCTGTACATGTTGCTCATGCTATCAAACAGCACGTACACTGAGGAAGAGTACATACACTGTAAATTAAAGAATCCCAAGTGAGTAACAATCATCCAAATAAGGAGTGAGCATTACATTTTTTGGTATGTTTTTGCTGAATCTTTTTTCATTACAGTACAATCTGTATAGTCAGATCAAGTTTATTTATACAGTCCTCTATCTCAAGGGTCTTGCACAGAGTTTGGCATACCATACAACATAATGTGTACTGTACAGACTACACCATATACACAGCATTTACATCATACTGTATACATATTACATAGATAACTCGCAAATGAAAGACATTAATTAAATGCGGCTACTGTAATGTAAGTGTCTTTCACCTTCATTAAACATGTTTAGAATAGTAATTAGTAATGAAGATGAGTATATCACAGTGTTTGAATTAACATGGTCAGTGTTAAGCTGCTTTTTGGTTGTATAATACAAATACATGTAATATTTGTATAATTTGTTCATGTCTGAAGAATCCTGGCTTCAACAAGTCATTATAAAAAAAGATTCTGCCTGAAAAATGTTTCTTCTTTCAAAGGGTTTGGAGTCTTTCAAGTGCAGCTCTCTGTCCTCTGATTGACGTCACGCACGGCCAGGGGTTCACTCTAAAATAGCTCTCATGGCTAAGTTAGGAAACTCATAGCATACTGGAGGCATGTTTAAAACAACAAACAACGTAGCTGGCTGTAATTTCTTTCTTCACATGTACAAAGAGGTTTGTTTCACAAGAGGACCAGCTCGAGTCAGCACTTCAGTGGATGTTTCTAAAATCTACCCAGCTTTTTGCATGGTTTGATCACATGAAAAGTTATCAAAGAGATCTGAGCAGTTACTGTTCTCGTGTGCTGTTGACCCGTGTGTAATGAAGACTGCTTGAGCTGTGTGAATGGTTTTATTTTCATCCCAAGTAGCACTCCCAGACCCTCTCCCGGAGTATAAGTCCAGAAACTGTTATGATTGGCTGAGGCTTTCATTATTATCACATACTTCAGTGTCCACGTCCAAAGACAATAGTCATATGTCTACTGTCTCTCCAACAGCCTGAAATCACACCAGGAATTTGCACTCAAGGCCACAAAATTTTGCACTTGTCAAGTTAAATTAATACCTCTCTTAATTCTGTTTTAAAAGGATCATAATTTAACCAAATGTGTCCCTGCATCAAATGTAGAGAAAATACTCATCTATAATTTATATTTAATGTGTCTTAATGCTTTAAATGCTGCATATTTTTTGCATTTGCTCACTTAACATTCACCTGACTACTGTTGTGAGGGGAACATATGGTTTTACTTAATGGTTGCTTATAGGGATGTGCCTTTGTAAACCATCGAGGCGCAAACCCACTGCAGAGTATCCACCCAGCCTTCAAACAGCCAGACCAGAGATCTGTGTTGCTCACTCTTGTTGCTTTTCGGCTTTTAATGCAGAGAAAGTTGGTTGTGCATGTTTTCAGCAATGACAATGTATAATTGCACAGTAACACAGATTTAATATCCATCGATTAAAGGGTAACTGAACACCACCTGACAATGTCATTTTTTCTGATCTCCTGTGGTTTAACTTTTCATCTTGCTGCATTGATGTTGACGTTTACTCTAGAGTGTTGTCAGTACACTGTGACATCATTGCTGGGTGTGGTTACAGGTGCAACAGAGTGAACATCTGACCACACCTGACCAACAAATGTGTTATTTCAACCAGTTCAATCACTGCCTCATGTTTAATTTCTGCTACACTAGCTTATTAACACAAACCAATACTTAATTCACTTACCAATACTAATTAAAACACCAGCAGCCACTGTGGCTACAATGTGACAATCAATGATAATGGTAAATGGTGAAACACAGTGTAACAATAGCACAGTTAGAGAAGAGTCCTCAAGTGAGCGAACTGACTCAGTTAACTTAGCTAACATGAGCTAATATTTGCCAACATAAGCCCACCTTATTCCCAAAGCCGCTGTAGCAGCAAAACTCCTGAGTGTTTTGAATTGGGCAAGGGTTATTGCTTATGAATCAAACATTTAATTTATAAAAGGAAGAAGGTTTTATTTTGTATTTCAAATTAGAGTCTCACTTTAAGCTATCAATTTAGTGGGGACTACCCATTGGTCAGACAGCCCATTAGTCTGAAACCCAAATAGTCTGAAATGTCCCATTGGACAGAAAGTCCTTTAGTCCGACAGCCTTTTATCCCAAAAACAAATGCCCATTGCTCCAAAAATACACACTGTGGAGTTGTTAGATTTCCGTGACTGTCGGCCTTGTTACTTTCCAGACTCCATTTATATATTCTGGGTTCCCCATTACACAGATGATACTCCTAAATCATAACTTATGACTTTGTAGGACTCCTAAAGAAAGACTTTTCAATTCAGCTGATATTTAACTTTAACAGTTGTTCTGTGAACTAAGTCAAATAAATTAAAGTAAGATGTGTAACGTTACTGTTTGTCATTCTGAAACAAGGCCAGTCAGAACATCCACACAATTTGTATGAGTCCTTGCTCTTTGTGAAACATAATGCTAAATTTAGCAGAAGACCTCAGTAATATATAAAAAGTCTGTTTTGTAAGGCAATAAACGCTATCAGTGTCTGATAGCTGATAAGGATACACTGACATTATTTATGGTTATGTGTTCTCATTAGGTTACCTCTGTCACCTTTTACCTTTCATATATTAGTGAGCTTGTTAAAAAGTAATTGTGTTTTATGGTGTAACTACACTGTGGTTAAAGTCTGGTTTGGTTTAGGCACAAAAACTACTTGGTTAGCATTTTGGTTTTGGTTAAAATGATCACTTGCACATCAATATACACTAATATATTAAAGGCAAAAAAAACTCCAGGGAGAGTGTGTGTTTTCAGAGCAACAAGGCTTTGGAGCATTGGGCTTTTGTTTTTTGGGATAACAGGCTGTTGGACTAACTTTAACTTTCAGTCCAGTGGGACATTTTTTTTGACTATTGGGGTTTTGGAATAATGGGGCTGTCGAACCAATGGTATGTCACCATCACAGCGAGCTGAAAGGATGTGGCACGGCAAAAGCCCAAGTTCATACACAACCTGATTCTTCATGTCTTAGCCACCTGTTAGGAATATCGGAACCTAAAATATATTCCAATTCTTTTGCAGGCTGTTGTTTAACATGATGTGATTTTTTTTCTCTCTTCACAGATGACACATCAGCTAAAGAAGTCAGCAGGGTAGGTTTTTGTTTCATGAGTATATATTTATGTGACAAGGAACATGAAGCTGCACTTTACAGATTATCACATTGTTAATACTTGCCCTTGCCCACCTTATTCCCAAAGCTAACCTTGGTGACTAATTGAGTTCATAATCAAGGAAGGAATGGACACTAAGGCTGAACTAATTCAGGGACAGCACTGAACTCAATACTCTCCTTCAGCAACTGTAAAAATGTCCTGGTGTACTTGATTAAGAAGCAGATTAATGAAAGACTTTGACAACACTTTTGTTTGTCTTTACTTTCTTTTTTGCCTTGAAAAACAAAAAAAATTACTTTACAAACTCAAACCTGCTCACTTTTTGGTAAGATGTTTGTGATGTTAACACTGGAGTTGTCCAGAAAAAGTCAACTTCTGTGAGTGTTCATGTCAAATAGTCATAGGGTTAGTCAATGAAAAACAACATGTTGTTGAATGTTTTGCCGCATTGTTGTATATGAGAAAGTTGGCAAAATAGTTTTTGGAAAGAGCTAATCCACTGTGCCCCACATATGTTCACACCTTTGTCATCTTGATGCCATTATGCCCCCAGGAAGCAGGGTGTCAGTGCCCACCGCAGGGCCCTGGAGCTGGGTAGAAGGGACTTACACACATATATACACAGGAAAAAAAAAGAGGGCCACTCGACCCCTCAGTGCGTCATCCATACGTCTGTGCAAACAGGATGTGGGAGGATAGAAGGCGTCCCGTGGGGGAGACTTTCTAGTACGCCACTCTCCCTGCCGTCCTGTCCTCACCCTCTCTGCAGGCGCAGAAATAGACGGCTCTCTGGCCCCGTACAAGGCAGGAGGTCTGCCTCTTACATAACCACACTTTTAAGCTGAAGCTGAGCAGCTAAGCTTGCCAGGGCTCTAATCAGAGCTGTGGGGCTCCGGTGGCCTCCTCTTGGGACTGCGGGGGGATCCCTGGGCTAGAATGCAGCAGTGAAGGGGAGTGTAAGGGTTGGGTGGAGGGTAATGTTGTGATGAATGGCTCTGTCTTTGTGAATGGCAGGGAGATAGTCCCTGTTCATTCAAAAAAAAAAAAAAACTCACTGCTGCGGTAACATTTCAGTTGGTGCAGTACAGAATGCAGGTTGTTGTCACATATTTCTTTGTCGTTACTGAATTCTGAAATTCAATCTCAGTGTTTATGCAAGGCTGTGGAGTTGCAATTTCTGTGTGTCTTGTGTCCAGCAGTACCAGGACACAAATATGCAGGGTGTGGTGTACGAACTCAACAGCTACATGGAGCAGCGCCTGGACACTGGAGGAGACAACAAACTCCTGCTCTATGAGTTGTGCAACATCATCAAAACAGGTAAAAGAAGAACATATCCAGTTTATTGATCCTCTCAGCTTCAGTTCACATCACACTGAAGCTACAAGCTGAAAGTGACACTGACAGCAGCTGTTTTTTGGTTGCTTTTTTTTTGAGAAAAAACTTGATTATGTTTGTAGTGTTTGTATGAAGATCTCCCAATTAGACTGGTGTCAAATACTCTAAATGCCATTTGAAGGCCATTTGTTTGAAAGGGGAGGAGTAGGGTTTGCTGTAGTGAATAGAAAAGACAGTTGAAAGAAATTTAGTGTGCTTTTTTGGGCACTAACTGAAAAGCTTGCTGATGTAATCCCAACTCATCTGCTGCTCCAATAAAAAGTAAGAACTCTTTGCAAATGAATATACAAAGGACTTCTCCCCATTCATCACACTAGTCATTAAAGGATATGAAAAAACTAGAAAAAAAGTTGCTAATTTTTACTGACTGTAAAATGTAATTCCTTTTTTCTAAATGTCTTATTGTCAGACTCTAAATGTCGGTCTCCATCTAGAAAAATGGTTGGTGAACTAACTTTATCATTTATATCCCTATCAAAGTCTGATATGTTGTCAATAAACCAAACCAAACCAAACCAAACCAAAGGTTCACCCAAACCTCACTATTCATTAACTTCTGGATCATCAGTGACATCACTGATACTTCTCCAGTCTTCCTCTTTTGTCACATTGTATGATAACATGACCTATATATCAGCCTGAAATGGGACTGGAGAGGAGGACTGGGAATGAGATGAACTGGATGGCAGTCAAAGCCTTCGGTCAAAGTGCCCTTGTTGTTAAGTGGGACATTGTTAATAGATTGTTATTAGATTGCAACTGCACTGTTGTCTCCATACATTCCTTCTCAGGTAGACTTGTCATTTGCACTTTTGTGTGTGTTGGACACATCTAAATGAGAGAATATACATAACACGCACATATGCTGACAGCTAATATCAGCTGTTACTGGACTGTGTTATTGTATTTCTAGCACTTGCATAGCGCATCTCTGACCCACGTGTCTCTCATTTCTCCAGCAACTAAAGCTGATGGATTTGCACTTTACTTCTTGGGAGAATGCAACAATGTAAGTGCAGAGGACATATCCTGAAAATATTTTCTACACTACAATAATTATGTGCCTTTATTTGACATATCTTTCTCATTTTATGTCTCCTTCTCTTTTCTTGTCTATGCTTCTCAATAGAGTTTATGTGTGTTCACTCCAACGGGGGCCAAGGATGGCCCTCCAAGCCTCATCCCCTCCGGCCCCATTGCATTTGGGACAACCATTGCCGCTCATGTTGCCAAGACTCGCAAAACACTGCTAGTAGAGGACATCATGGGGGTAAGGCTGTTTTTTTTCCAATCCATACTGAGTTGTCCATCGTAGAAATCACATTTTTCCCTGCATAGCTGAGATTTTCCATTACAAAAAGATTGTTTTAATTTATTCCGTTTGTTATTGTTTTAATTATCAGAGTATAAGTAACAGCATGGCAATATGACTTCTTTAAATGTTTCATTGAATCCTTGCTTACATTCAGCATCACCATCTTGTTCAATGTTCTCAGATATCAAATCCAACCTTCTCCACTGGATTGTTTGATCCAGCAGTAAAATAAAATGAAGTTCCTTACAGAAAAATATAATTATTTGAGTTATCTGCACTTGTGCATTAGAGTGCTTACTGCATAATATAGCAAAAATAAATGATGGGGACCTTTTACCAACTAGAGGCCAGTTTCACACACTCTGAACAGCAGGAGATGTCCCAAAAAATAGAAAAAAGCTCTGAAGTTCTTTGAAATTCAAGTACATATCAGTGGGAAACATCCAAGACTAAAAAAGACTTTAAAAAAAATCAGATGCTCTTCTCTCATAAAAGTTCACTTTTTATTATTGCATCTGTTACACAGTGCACATATTAGATAAAATAATCAGGCTATAATGGTAGCGTCAGAGAGCAGCTACATTGACTTCCTTTGTTAAACTCTAGTGCAGTTCAAGTGATAATGACCTTCACTGACCTGTATGTTCCAGGACGAGCGCTTCCCCGACGGCACAGGGCAGGACTCAGGGATCCATGTTCACTCTGTCCTGTGCCTCCCCATCCTCACTGCCATCGGGGACCTCATTGCCATCCTGGAGCTGCATCGGCACTGGGGCAAGGAGCCCTTCAACCTCAGCCACCAGGAGGTCAGTCTGACCCAGACAAAACACACCAAGAGTGGAAGGCTGGAGCAAGGCTCACAGAACTACAGTTAGCCTGGTATTCACCTTAATCTGGATCTGTTTCAGATTACTATAGCTTTGTGGGGTTCAGATGATTGTGAATAACGCTGTATTTCTGGGACATTTTACAAGGTGCTAAAATACGTACAGTCAAATAGTAATGCAATGAGGAAGAGATTACAGAGACTATAGAGAACATAAAGGAAGCTCAAGCAAGTTCAGTTATGGCACTGAACTTGTAATTGTAAATTGGCCACGTGGGACAGCATAACAAGCTGAAAAACACAAAATTGACAAAAAGTCATCTTATAAAATTGTTATGGTGAACTTGATAGCAAACAGTTGCTGATTTACACATCCATTAGACATGAAGAAACAGTATTTGAAGTTGTGTTTTCTGCTACTTGACAAATATAAGTCCAATATTCACTTCCCTGTTTGTTCTTTAGTTTTGGTCCTCACTAACCTTCCTGAGGGAAATATCTGGCACATTATCTGCAAAATGCTCCACTATGTTCTGCCTGCCGCTTGGTGCTGGTCAGGTAGCATACAGTGGGTTTATCAGAGTTTTTTAGCTGTATACTGCTTGGTTGATGAGAGTGGTGAGAGTGAACCAAAACAATAAAATTTTGGGTTGTAAAAAACCAAAACAATGAGCTGAAAGATGCTAAAAAGAGAAACTACATAATTGGTTAGTAATTATATGTTTCTCTTTCACATTAAATATCATATGAAATATATTTTTAAAATATATTATAATGCAGCTGCTAAACAGACAGACACATCAGTGTTACAGGGGTGAAACTGTGTCCCCAGAGTGACTCTGAATCTGTTGGCTAACTGGCTCTTCTGTGATTATGAGACTGCCTGATGTACTGAGCAGATAATTATGTTGAAATATACAAAAGAGGAAATGTGATAAAACAGATTAAGCCTGGGAAATGTGTGACAACGTGTTAATTGTGATCTTTTAATTTTTTCCCCAGTTCTTGGGAGCTAAGCTTCACTTTCTTTTTCCAGGTTGCAACAGCTAATTTAGCGTGGGCATCAGTTGCCATTCATCAAGTACAGGTGAGCAAACTTCCACAGGGACTTGGTTAGAATTTGAAAACGCACATTGTGACACTTAGTACTGTAACATTACACCAAAGACCTGTGTGGGAACAAGGTGAAGTATGCCCGCCCCATTTATTATCATCTTGGGTGACTTTGTTTGTTCTGGTTCTGCAGTGATGTTTTTAATGGGGAAATCCACTGTGTACAGGAACTGGGTTGTCACTGGGCCCAGTCCAATCAACTAAGCCGTAGATTCAACAAACAACTCCCTGAGGACGTCATTATGCCCCAGTGCTGTTTTTATTTGAACAGATAGCATAACACCTCAGAGAAGCAGCGTCCCACTGCAGCACTGGCCACAGTGGATCTCTGAGCCTCAGCGAGGGGTACAGCACTGCAGCACAATGCACTCCTGGGTTACCTGCTCGCTGCAAAAACACTCTGTTGTTACTGAAACTTATCAAGATGGCCCACAGCCAAGTGTGTAGACAGCAAGGTGGTTTGTTTACAGTACAAGCAGGATTCTGTATGTGTTCTATGGGAAATGTCTGATACTATACGTCTGTGGGCCGGGTCATGACCTGCCTTTCTTTGTTTGTAGGTGTGCAGAGGCCTCGCCAAACAGACTGAGCTCAATGACTTCCTACTAGATGTGTCAAAGTAAGAGACGCTGTCAGTTTGTTTGGACTGTTCATTTAATGCTACAGTGTGTAAAGACCATATTGTTAGTGTATTTTAGTCTCAGGATCAAATAAATTACAACACTAACTAATGTGAGTCTGTAAGGTCAAAGGTTAAATAAGGCTTTTTACTCACACAGTAAAATAAATGAATATATTTTAGGATATTTAGCTTTCATGTCTTGAATGTGAACGTCATCAGAAGTTTCCATTTGTCAAACATCTCAATGCACCATTTCTTCTTTTCGCACAGAACATACTTTGATAACATTGTGGCAATAGATTCTCTACTTGAACATATTATGGTGAGTGTGATTTCTGCACGTAGGTGTTCATTCACATTGTCTTCAAGGCTACACATCCTGGGAGTGTGTGTTAACATTATATATGTTAAACCGAGTAGTAATGCTACTGATACACACTGGCCCTCTCGATACTTGGGGGGCTGCTAATATTTCCTTATAAAATTATCTCTCATAACGATTATTATATTATTCATTAATAATACAATAGATAAATAAACATACTAAATAGACTTGGCTCAACAGAAGATAAGCATGTTTTTTAGCTTGCAGCATTTTCTTTTCTTTGCAAATTTAAAACAAACGTGATCTGGATAAGTGTTAAACATGATTTTCCTGTTTGTCTCACTAATACCCAACTCTCTGTTTGTATTAAGTTTGTAAGTATTTTGTTGTCTTGTGACTGTGGTGTCATCTCAAGTCATTCAAGTCATCTGGTTAAAACACTGAAATGAATAGGAATGACCTGTAGTGAAACTGTGTGTGTGTTTTAAATTTCTACATTTAACTGCACTATCACAGGGAAACATTAAAAAAAATATATAAAAATAAAAATATATCTGATCTATTTAAATTGCAGGTGCTAGACACAACTTTCATGTTTTCAGTTCTTTTCGTGTTGCTCACAAGGTTCTGTCCCTGATGTTTCACAGATATATGCAAAAAACCTGGTGAACGCAGACAGGTGCGCACTCTTCCAGGTTGATCACAACAACAAAGAACTGTATTCTGACCTGTTCGATATTGGGGAGGAGAAAGAAGGCAAACCTGTCTTTAGGAAAACCAAAGAAATTAGGTATGTAAGGTTTCCTGTTTTCTCTTACAATATGCTTAACTGCAAGTCCTCATTCAGTTCAGATAGTAGTATTCGTCTGATAATCACAACACATAGGGCTCATAATTTTCAGTTTCTGCTCATTTTTGCTGATGGGTAGATCAGTGGATTTTGTCTCCATACACCCAAAAGTTGTTGTGTGTCCTGCTCCATGAAGACATTTTTTTTTACCATAGTTTAAAAAGCTCATAAATTCCTCTAGTGATAAAAATTGAAGACAAAAATTATAAGAAAATGTAGTGGAGCTGCTAATTATGCATCAGTGTCTTTGTCTGAGTAAAAAACAATAGTTCATCTAAAAAGTGTATTAGTATTAAAACAATGAGAAATGAAATAAGGAGTCCTATACAATATTAATTTGTAAACAGTGCATTTCCTCTCCTCTTTCCCTGCAGGTTTTCTATAGACAAGGGAATAGCCGGCCAAGTGGCTCAGACAGGGGAAGTCTTAAATATCCCAGATGCCTATGCAGACCCACGGTTCAACAGGTAAACTCCAACAACAGTCTCTGCAATACATCTATCATCACTTGTCTTTTTTTGTGGCCTCCAGACTCGAGCATACAACAGGAAATTGAGGTTTAAACTTGCTGCACTCGTCTGGGTCACATTGTAAAGTCTCTAAATGGACACTGTCAAATTATCCTATTTTGTATCTTGCTTCGCAGAGAGGTGGACCTCAAAACCGGCTACACCACACGGAACATCCTGTGCATGCCCATTGTGAGCAGGGGGACCGTTATAGGTGTGGTGCAGATGGTGAACAAGTTAAGCGGAAGTGCCTTCACTAAAACAGATGAGAACAACTTTAAGATGTTTGCTGTCTTTTGTGCTCTGGCCTTACACTGTGCAAATGTGAGTAAACTGAATTACTTGTATTCTCTAACAGAAATTCTCAAATCACTTCTGCACACAAGTCTGCTCTTTATCTTTTCCAGTGTAGGTACATTACTTGAAGATTATATAATACTTTGTTGTAGTACATCTGTACGGCTTTGTTGTAGTAGCGTCATCACCGTCCTGAATTAATGCTCTGCTGCAAGGCTTATTTCAGCTCTTACTAGGCTACGCACTTCTCCACTTGTCTAGTCATTTTTTGACAAAGATAGTGGCAGCAGCTTCTAATTAAAGGTTGAATTTCTCCAAAATATGAATAGATGCTCATTTTTTCATCATTTGGCATCATCATTTGGTTATCCTTAGATGAAGCACGCAGTCATTTCATGAATCATGCTAACTCTTGAAGCTTGCATTGTGTGGTCTCTCTGTCAAAGCCTCTCCTCTCTGTGGGGCCTGACTCACCCTCATCTCGTGCGACAAACTTACGCAGGAGCAGCGTCACAAAGTTGGTTTTAAAATTGATGAGGCATGTTAATATTTTAAGACAAGCTGTCTGCATCCGTCCACTGACAGGATTTATGTTTAGCTGTAATTTATGCCTCACGTCTCGAGGAAACTCACTTAGGCCCACTCCTGATTTATGGTGATTTATGTTGGAAGGTGTGAGGCTTGGCGTCTGTACCTGACTGTCTTATTCCTGCCTGTCTAGGAGGGGGACATGGAAACAAACCAGATGTGGAGACACTTTTTGGAGACACACAGCTAAAATATGTCAGAGGACTGTTACCTTAACTGTCTCTAGGGGTGCACCGATCCGACTTTTTCAGTCCCGATACAATGTAGGGCTTTGGTTATCAGCCGATGCAGAG
This sequence comes from Euthynnus affinis, assembly GCA_029490765.1. Taxonomy (NCBI): domain Eukaryota; kingdom Metazoa; phylum Chordata; class Actinopteri; order Scombriformes; family Scombridae; genus Euthynnus; species Euthynnus affinis. The sequence continues at coordinate 10,962,817 of CM055852.1, read as the reverse complement.
CACAGATCCAATACCAGTGTTTAGTTAATAAACTGTATGCCTCACTGTGTGGAAGAGACTGAGATCATTCTTAACTGAATTGTTATTTATTAAAATAATGGTGTCCAACACCAGATTGGCTCACTGTCACCAATACCCTGATCCAGATATTTGAATCAGTATTGGACCGATATCAGTATCAGTATCGGTGCTTCACTGGAAATTCCAATAGTGATACTACAAGATATTTCCATGATATTTATAGCACTCACATTGGAGTGTTCAGCTTCTCTCTTGGCATTTTAAAGATGAATTCCTGCTCTGTGATTTCCCTGTGTGTGTCTCTGCATGTAGATGTACCACAGGATCCGGCACTCTGAATGCATTTACAGAGTGACGATGGAAAAGCTGTCTTATCACAGCATCTGCACATCAGAGGAGTGGAAGACCCTTACCCAGCTCAACCTCCCTGCACCCATTTATAAAGAGATCGAAATGTGAGTGTCCTTTCTCCAATCCTTCATGGGATTCTCTTAATGAGCCTTGAGGACACTTCATAGCCCCGATGTGTATTCACTGTCATGTTAGCTCCAGATTCGGAGCTAGCACCTAAACCTGTGACTCTGACTGTAGTTGATCTAAAGCCATGTGTCTGTTAAGGGGACAATGACACAGTCCAGACCTGGATGAGGAGGCTCTGTAGAGTTTCTCAGATGTCCCCTCATCTGTCTCTCCTCTTTCCAGGTGTGCTAATTTAAGACTCCCTTTCTGTGTCTTTCTTTCTCCTCCAGGTTCCACTTTGACATAACTCCCTTTGAGGAGATCTGGCCTGCTGTCTTTATCTACATGGTTCATAGCTCCTGTGGAAAGACCAGGTAAGGTCACAAGGTGTCATTGAGATGTCAATGACAATACTTTTTGTTCAACGTTCATCCATGTGATCCTTTTTTTCTCACTGTATGTAGCTTTGAGCTGGAGAAGCTGTGTCAGTTCACCATGTCTGTACGAAAGAACTACCGGCGTGTGCCCTACCACAACTGGAAGCACGCGGTGACGGTGGCACACTGTATGTACGCCATCCTGCAGAAAACATCCGGGATGTTCACAGAGCTAGAGGTTCGCTCCTCTTGTTTGGGTCTGGGTTTTACCACTGCTAGACAAAAATGAATGAAACAGGAAATAAGATTAGCTTTTGACGTGTGTATTTCAAGACTTCCTTCCTGTCCACTCACTATGGTTTACAGAAGAAAGGTCTGTTGATAGCCTGCCTGTGCCATGATCTGGACCATCGGGGGTACAGCAACGCATACCTGCAGAAGTTTGACCATCCACTGGCTGCTCTGTACTCCACGTCCACCATGGAGCAGCACCACTTCTCTCAGACTGTCTCCATCCTGCAGGTAGAGCCCCCCTATACAGCACCTACTGTGCAATCATAAGCAACTTTTTATTTATTTATCATTATTTAAGTGTTAAATAATAATAATTAATATTTAGAATTAAATTTGGTATCATGACATAACATGTTTGATGTTTTCATTACTTAAGCAACACATCCCTGGCTTACTGAAAAAATTGCACAGGTTAAGCAAAAGAAATGCAAAATGATGTTATTTACAAGTGCAAAGGTAAGATGATGGCAAATTAAACTGCTTGTGTCCTTTCATGGCTATATGAGGCAAATAAAACAGTTGCTATACAAACTGCAGGACCATTAGTTACAGAAGTTATGAAATAACTCAACATAGCAACATCAAAAAAGATGCCATGCCAATGAGACAAACTTGAGACAGAGAGGAAAGAGGGAAACAGGAAGCCCACATTCACAGCCCACCCATAAGGACAGATGACCAATTAAAAACATAGTTGCCAAAGAGTGTAAAACTATGGTCTCAGATATTGCCAAAAAATATCATAATCCTCTCAAAGCTCAGATTTATAGTTGGTGAATCTGAATTATTCATATTTTAGTTCTTAAATGTTGTCTTTACATTTATTAGTACATTTTTATTTTGTCCTCCTGTAAGTGTTGAAATACTAAATGAATATATTGTTTGTGGAAAATTAATGCTTACACTTTCACACACACACACACACACACACTCACACATACTAATCAACTGAAATGATTGTTCAATTCAGGTCTGAGTGTCCTCTTCCACAACGTCCAGGATCTGCTGGCAGGGGCTGAACCTGAGATGGCTGCTGGCTTTTCAACCTGTTGTAGTCTAGCTGAGCTGAACGCCTCATAAGTGGAGCTTTTGCTTTTTTATTGATCTCTTTGTTTCTCATAGCTGGAAGGGCACAATATTTTCTCCAACCTGAATTCCAGCGAGTACGAGCAGGTGCTGGAGATCATCCGGAAGGCCATCATAGCCACGGACCTCGCCCTGTACTTCAACAACCACCAGCAGCTGACAGAGCTGCTGACCTCGGGCGGGCTGGATTTGAACAACCACTCACACAGGTCAGGTCACGATTCACGTTGGTGTACAGGTCAAGTCAGGATAAAACCAGGTTTTATAGCATCACACAGAGGAAAAAAAAGGGACCTGGTGCAAACGAACAGCACACTGAGTTCCCCACATGGCTATAACGAGGCTTTGCTCCCCTCCAGGGACCGTGTGATTGGTCTGATGATGACAGCATGTGACCTGTGTTCTGTTACCAAGCAATGGCATATCACACGACTCACAACCAACGACATCTATGCTGAATTCTGGGCTGAGGTACAGTTGGATACTGTTGGAGTTTAAACAGCTATAGTGTGATACTCACGCGTCCAGTGTAACGATCAGATCTCCAATACTATTGTAAATGCTAGTACAGTATCCAAAAATAAAGGCAAACGTGATTTTTCTCATTTTTCCTTGTTTCGCTTCACTACAGGGAGATGAGATGAAGAAGATTGGGATGCAGCCGATCCCCATGATGGACAGAGACAAGAAGGATGAAGTTCCACAAGGCCAAGTAAGAACAGTACTTTTACTCATGTGTCTCATTGTGCTTACTCTCTACGTCACATACACTTCCTTATACAGTTTAATTTTTACATTCTGATGGTATAGATTAAGCACAAAAGAGGAACCAGTGGTCCTTTTTGGATTAGAAAAAACTCAAGAGAAGAAACCATGGGGGGTCGAAAGATGACTAGAATAAATACCCTGTTGAAGAAGAAGTAGTGTAAGAAACAGTGACAACATAAGACATGGAGCACTGATCATTATCACTATATATTGAAATGAAAACATTAGAGCAGCAATAAGGAAATATCACCAACTTTTTTCATTATCGATTGATCATTTTGAGTCTTTTTTTTTTCATGCTAAAAATCTCTGGTTCCAGCTTCTTGAGTGTGGACATTTTGTGGTTTCTTTAGTCCTCTCTGACAGTAAACTGAATAACTTTGGGTTGTGGACTGTTGGTTGAGACAAAACAAGACATTTGAGGTTGAATGTTGGGCCTTGAGAAATGATGATTGATAAGTTTTCACCATTTTATGGACCAAACAACTAACCGCTTAAATAAGAAAATAATAAATAACAGATTAATCAATAATGAAAGTAATCGTTAGTTGCAGCCCAGTAACAAATTACAGTAGGTTACAACATAGTTTTATTTTTACTTTATCTTTTATCTTATGCTGATATGATAAACCTTGAATATTGATAAAGAATTATGAAACTGCTCAGTAGAATTATATTCGACCCCTTGTCCCCATTAACAGTTTTGCTTCACTGGGCGGCAGATACCTGCAAACCAATCAGAAACAAGAATTGTCTGTGGCCTTGGATTACTCAGAGGACAAACAGAAAAACAATCGAAATATGTGTAATTACAGTGTTTTATGTGTTTATTATGCATAATGATAATAAGGAAATTATTATTAAATTGATAGTATGGGTGAAACAAAAAGAAAAAAAATCCCAAAAAGCGCCTACACACCTATAGTCCACCCATACAGGTGTTTTCACTTATTATTGTATTCACTCATATTTTGCTTAATTACACCTCCTGTCAGGACTGTGTGGGCATGCACAGACTATTGATTGACAACTCAATCACTCTTGTTAGTTTAGTTACAAAATTTACAGCATTATTATTAGTTCACAGAGTCACATAATTCCTGTCATAGCTCTACTCACAATGGGATGTGTGTGTATTCCTGATTATTCATTAATGCATGATATGAATTTATCATACTGTCTCTAAAATGTTTAAAATATAAACTTGCTGCTATTGTTTAATTTATTTTTTTAGGTGGGATTCTACAATGCTGTGGCAATTCCATGTTACACAACACTATCACAGCTTTTCCCTCTGTCCAGTCCTCTTCTGAAAGCTTGCAAGTAAGTATCCTAAGCTACACTTTACAAAAGTATCATGGCAAGTCTCATCCCTTACCCTGTGAACACCTGTTTGCTTGGTTTTTTTGTACTTTTATGAAAAGCAATTAAAAAAAAAAAAAAAACACAAAATGTGTAAAAAGTTTAGGACCTCGACACAATATTGTCACATCTGACACAGTTGACGGGCTAGATAAATCAGATTAGAAGTGACATGTAGAATGTGCATAGGTACGTGTTAACATTGAATTAAAAAAAACTTGCTCTATAACATAATCAATAAGGCAAATTACAGTTGTGACAGATGGATGCAGTCATGCATTGTCACCCATGTCAATGATGACACTCACTCAGTGCATCAGTGTGTGTGGTGTGACTTTGTGAGTAAGATTATATTTATATGTGTAGTTTCTAGTGGTTGAACAGGATCATATTTACCCCAGGAGAGGATGCACGTTTGCCTCCGCATTTACCTAGTCTCCTGGGGTATCTCGTTGCTTTTTAAAATGTTGTGACCTTGATCTGCAGGGAATGCAAATAAAGTGAGCAGTGTAATATTTAAGCCTCTGCTGTACGTCAGCACCGGGCTCTAGGTGGGCAGCAGGCCTAGACCCTGCGGAGCCCGGCTGCTTGTTGTGGGATCTGCCACAGACGTGTAAACTGCATCAGGCTGGCTAATTGAATGGAATGGCAGCAAAGGGCAGCACTTTTTGCACTTGTATGTCAGGTTTGATTACAGTACAAGGGGGAGAGGTTACCTTCATGACAACAAGAACTGATGGATCCACTACTGCGGATGACTAATGAATTGCACACTTGCTCCCTGGCTGTGGTGACATGTGTCATTTCGCTATTGCTCATTTTGGCATCTCTCTGGAGATTTTTTCTTGTGACTAAAATGCCTGTGTAACATAATTATATGTATTTATTTAATGCAGTTTGATTTTGTTTAATGCAGCTTTTGTATTGGTTGGTTACTATAATGTATTGACATTTAATATGATTCTCTTCAGAGTCATAATTTGATATTCTGATTATGTCGGTATTCTGATATAATTTCAGCAATCCTTTTTAAATTTATGGCTGACTCATATAACATTACGTCCATATAATTTTTGACATCAGATGCACACCCTTGTGGCAGCTGTTGTAGCTACAATAGCACAATATGTCATGATTTGGATTTTAAAATTCTAAACATAAATCATTTTTATTCTGTTATTCTTATCTAAATAGTAAATTTTATGATATATAAAAATACTAGAAAAACTGAGTTTTTTTCACCAATCTATGCAATATCTATGCAAATAATTTCATTTCAAGTTCTAGTTCATTCTGAGGTGTATGTTCACTACACTGGAGGTTTTAAGCTTCCACGTCACACTTGTGTAAGATGCATACTGGACGACAGTTGGCTCTACTTTGTGTTGTGATGTCACAAATCATGCTTGTATGTACTCATCTTGAACTCAGATTTAAGGTGGGAACAGAGAAACTTTCCCCCTTTTGGAAAATAAATGTGAAAACAGCCTCCTGGCGTCAAACTCTGCACATAAAACATTCTGCACAGTGAACCTCAGACAAGCAAAACACATTTTTGGGTTGAAGAGGTGACTTGAACAAACCCATCACATGCAGAGTCTGAATCTAATGAGGTGTTTTGTGTTTGCAGGGAGAACCTGAGCCAGTGGGAGAAGATAGCGCACGGAGAGTTGGAGGATGTAGTGCCCAGCCGGCCTTGTGTTTCAGGCCCCGTCAAGGTGGACAACTGACTACCAAAGGGTTTCTGGCCCACCAAAGGAATACAACCTGAATCCTGCCACGGATACGGAACTTTGAAGGGGGAAGAGCCCACATCCTGTGTTAGCAGGAGATGGATCAGCTAAAAGCAACTTGACTTTGAAACTTACACAGTTACCTCATTGGGTGACGGAGGTGTCAACACTGACGGTTTCACCGATCCCAGAGACTGACAGACAACCGATGGGGAGGGACTTCAACCCATCACCCTGTGTCCACTCAGCTTGGGAATTCATTTGGTAGAATGGACTTGTTCCGGTTTGGTTGTTTATTTGGCTGTTTTATGTTATTTTATGATTTTTTTTTTCTTTTTTTGAGCTGATTCTTTTTCGGTCTTGCATTTAAGAGGCCTTACCCTGAACCTTTCACAGGCTAGGATATGTGAAATCTTGTTGTCGGTTCAGGCTTTTTTTGAAATGGTACTGTTTGCCTTCTGTGGTAAGTTTTATTGTTCGCGTACTACTTCAGCAAGGTATTCCCAGAGACAGAAGGAATGTGTAGAACAGATGTACGGTGTACCACCAACCTTATAGAGAAGGTGGACGTCAGAATGTTTTTTTTATTACTTTTGAGCAAAAATCCTTTGCAGTACTTGAATAAAGACATACAGCCTATTCTACGTGGAGATTGCAGAAATCCCCCACAGCATATTCTACAAAACATGGATGAACTGTGACAAGAGGAGTTAGATAATGTTGACACTTATGAACCCAGTCACAAGAGAGTCACAATGTTTCTCCCTAAAGTGGACCCCACAGCACTGCCCCTGGCCCCCCCTGGCATTTAGGAACCTGCTGCATAGTGCATCAACTTTCTTCTGATTAACAGGATCTGACTGCAGGCGAGCAGTCATAATGTTTGTAGGACGGCGTTCACAAGACTAAAAAAGCATGATGCACAAATAGATCCATTTTACATCAGTTATAGTAAGCCAAGACTGCATACTATTAACTAAAGTTTCCACTCTCATAATATTTTTTCACACCATTATCACAGCATGAATTATTTTATACAACAATCTGTTTCCTCTCATTAATCATTTCTACAACCATGAATAAAACACAAGTAAAATGAGGATACTTCACAAGTTGGTTAAGTATCCCAGTGGATTTTTAAAGATTAGCTTGTCCGCAGTGACATAAACTTATGTAATGTCCAGACAGCAACCTAATTTATAACACATGGTTAAGGCGTGGTGAATTCTAGAGGTATAAATTAAATAAAGGGTGAAGGCTGGGATAAGACGGGTGTTAGAGCATTACTCCGTGTCCTTGCAGGTTCAAAGCCGTAGTATGAAACATTAATGACACTGAACATTTTATCATGTTGCTGTCGATGCCAGACACAGCAGCTCAACAGAAAAGCTCTCTCAAGATCCGAGCCTGAAGTCGAAGCCGAAGTGTCAGCTTCATATTTTCCCAAAATGTCAAACCTGTTAAGCTTAAGAGCATCATACGTCTATCTCTGGGATTGCAACACAAGAATGTCGGTTGACTTTTTGCAGGTGTGTAACAGACATTACCATCATGTCCATGACCTATCGAAGGAAATAAATCATCCTCCTTTACGCTCATTCTCCAAACACATGCAAGGGGTACATTTGAACTCTTTCAAATGAGTTTCCAAGATCTTCCAAAAGACAAATATTATTTTTTTGTTTTTGTTTTTCTTTTCTTTTGTCTGAAACTGTCATTCCAGTGGACATTGTCCCTCCAAGACTGAAATTACCGCTCAAAATAATTTGTTTTATGACTGGTACTGTGGTCCCCAATGGTGTGAATGTACAATTTGATGAATGTTTTGTTGATTGCAGATCCCTGGTGGTGGCATGTGGGTTAGTACGCCATCAGTTTCCATAATGTGCTCTGTCTTATTTTTCAGAATTGCTTCCAGTAAGCTTCAACCAAGAGCAACAATTAGCATGCACCTAAACTGAAGTTTATATATAATTTTGCATATATGGTAATAGGTGTATCCTGTGTACAATCTAGGACTTAGTTTGTACAGACTAAGACGTATGCTCTGATGGTGCTAAACTGAATGGCAGTCGTGCACTTTCTGACTGGGTGTGTTTGCATGTGTGCGCGTGTGTGTGAGAGAGAGAGAGAGAGAGAGAAAGAGAGAGAGAGCTTTTGACTGTCTCTTTCCCTACTCCAAACCCACATGGTTGAGAACATGGTTAAGTCCATAACACTGCACTGTCCCTTCTACTTTTTCAGCACCAGTTATATCCCATTGTCTGCACTATGTTTAGCTTATGATCTTTATCATTATTATTATTATTATTATTATTATTGATGATTATTATTATTATTGCTATTATTACTATTGTTATTTTCTTAATTAGAGTTAAATTTAAATTAACTTATATTTTTTATACAAAGAAAAATAATGTTGGCCTTTTTGTTTTGTACAAAGTTAACATTAAGATAAACAAAATGGTCTAGACATGTTACTGTTACCCAGAATAATTGAGGAATGTCTCAAATGTAAATGTAAGAGCAGTAGCCCAAATTACTTTTATTAAATACCTGAAAAATACATCATTGTGCCGGTTCATTCTTTACACTGTACTTCATGTTTGAATTCGATATGTGTTTGCAGTTAATGCATGATATGTTATTGAAATAGCTACAGCATCAATAACAGTGATGGGTGATAATTCATGACTCTTGATTGGTGTTGACGTGTTGGATTGGATGTTATTGCACATAATCAGGTCTGTTTGTTTAATTATCTCAGAAATGCCTGACACTAGCAGCAGAGAGTTAAGTCAGTGTCCCTCTTTATACATTTCAAATCAATATCACACACTTTGTGGCTGGTAAATTGGGTTCTTCAAAATTACTGCCAATGGAGAGAACATCTTCCCTTAATTTTTTTTTTTCACAAACTGAGAAGGCTGCAGTGTGCTGTGCATGCTGAGTAATGTAGGTGCTGGATGCTGTACATGCTAAATAGTTGATGAAAATGAGCAACTAGCTATTTAATAATGTAAATGTAAAAACATCTAAGAAATGTGTGACCTGACTTTGGCCACATTTTTTAGCCTGCATTATTGAAACTTAATATATTTGGCATATATTGTTATCATTTCATGTGTATTCATACATTTCACCCATCTTACTTATCTCAAAAACACATTTTCTGGTATGCTAACCCATTTATCCACTTATCCACACGTTACCGTATGATGTATGCAGTAATAATTCTGTCTTTTGAGCCATTCATATAATCACAGCAAATACAACAAAAAGAAGATGAAGACAATCTCCTCACTGCTGCATGATGAATGTCTGAGTTTTAAATCTTGTAGTTGGTGTGGCATGTTTGAATCTGTTGAATCTGTACAGCACTGTATGAGTGCATTTGTCTTTGAATATTGAATATTGTCAGGCAAAAGTTTTCAGCATAGGGTGCAAATGGTTCTGTAAGATCTAATACTCATTTGTTATTTTTCAGACCAATAATATTGGCTGCCCACCACTACAGATCCACCACTGTGTTAGACAGCTGGAAACAGACTGTAGTGGGAAGGCATCCTTTGGCTTTCTCTAAATTTATACTCATCTGGACAGAGTAAAAAGGGTGAAAGATGACTCATCACACCATGGTTCTTTTTCCGTTGCATAGGGTTTCATATTTTGAGTTTTTAAACCCTGGTCATGGATGTTTATAGTGTTCTTGAACTCAGACAATTCCCAAGTAGCAGCTCTCCAATAAATACCTGGCCTATTAAGTCATATTTTTGAATATGATAGTATTCAAGTCATAGTTGATAATTTTTTTATTTACATTTTACTACTTAAAGGGTACATTAAGCTACATGACCTTTATCATTTTTCCTGGCTCTACAGTGTCTACATTCATAATCACTAACTCTATAAATAAATACTATCTAATTTGTTGTGTAATGTATAAATCTGCAGATGAACCTTGATATTTCTCATTTCTCATGTTAATGGCAATTGGCAAGTAAACTTCTGGGATCCTCATCCATCCTCCACTGCATTCTTTTATTTAACATCATTACACAAACATTAATGGACAACACAAGAATACAACTCCATTGTAAAGCCCCATTTGTTTCAATGAAGCATAACATGTAACACTGTCTCCTCCTTCATGCTCAGCTTTGCCATCTGGGTGCTTTCCTATTCTGACTGTTCCAGCCCGAGGCAGACTTTCACTCTCTCTCTCGTCCTCCCTCTCTTTTGCACTGTAGGCCACACTCACTACTATGTGTTTACTTGTATACAATAACCCAATTACTGTAAATAACCAGATTAAGATTAGTTATATTATATTATATTAATTATATTAGTTATATTAAATCATTTACAGGAGTTTTGTGGTAACCAGATTTCCCCAATAACTTTAGTTTACATGATATGTGTGGTAACAGTGTTACAGTGTTACAGTGTATATATATATATATATATATATATATATATATATATGATTAAGGTGGCGCCTGCTGAGTGACTTCTTCAGAACACATTTCTCTCCATGAAACGTCAGTTCTTAAATGCATAGTCTCAATTTGAAGGTAGTGGATAGGGTACAATACTGAGTGAAATGGGGTTATGCTTGTGGCCTCCTGACATTTCAATCCACCCCTGCTTTGCAATGAATCACTGAATGAATTAAAACACCGATGTTCATTTTACACATGGTCAGCTGCCTGAACTCCTACCTGCTGTCACCCACCCACCTTCTCTGCCCTGATGGATAGGTAATACAAACGATTTAAAAAAAAAATTTTAATGTTTATTTTTGTACATGCAGCCTTCCTGAAAAGTCTCTCTAACTCCAATTTTTTGCAATTTATTGAATTTCATCACCTGAGAAGCTATTTTCATTAAAGGAATCATTTTATAAATAGGACACATCTGTTGTATTGTGTATAGCTAGGAGCTCAGCAGGCATATTCCTGAATATTTCATGCATGTCATTTTAATGCTTGGCTTTCTATAAAACATGAACTTAAACCTACGTAAACCTACCCACATTTTCTTGGTCAAGTACTACCTGCAGTGAACTATAGGCTTTCACTTCACTTATTTCCCTCATCAAACAGTACAAATAAGATGTAACCTCAAAACCCATGTGTACGATTATTACCATGACAGTGAACGCAACGCAAGCATTACGCGCTTCGGTCTCCTTGGCAACTGGGTAATGAACAGACTGTTGTGGCCATGGAGAAAGTTTGGTTTTTGTCGTAATTTCTCACGAAAGTACAATTGGGTAACAAGTGAGGTTACTATTTCTGGTTTCTCTATGTCTATCTTGCTTTTTTTCACACGCTTCAATGCATATTAGCATTATAGATATATAGATATATTACAAACAGGTATTAAGCTATTGTAAGTAACGTTAAAATTAACAACAAAAAGCTAAGCATCGTTGAAACTTTGCTAGGTGCTTCAGGTTTAACGTTAGCTTAATTGAAACGCACTTTGATTTGTTTCTGCACTGCCTGAGTTTACTAAGTTAAATAATACTTTCACCATATTTGTGTGTGAATTTACGCTTTAAAGACAGAAACAAACGTCTGATTCAGACACTCATCATTACTGAGTTCATTGTTATTTACTCATTTTGTGTCTTTACTGCCAGCTGAGCAAGGTAACTTGAAGCCCAGTTTTTTGCATTTGATGCTATAAGTACAATATTCACATGTATTTCACTTTTGGCTGAATTTAGGTTTTCTGGAACATCATATGATTTCAACTGCATAATATGTCCTGTACTTGGAAATATCAATTATGCTTTTTGCAAGCAAGCTAAAAAATAATATACTTTGTGCCTTCATAGCCATGTCCAGCAACTGTAAGCCAAAGCCTAGATGCTTTGGGAGCGACATCCACAGACTGCTGCTGGCTGCTGAAGCTGGTCAGAAGGCTGATATCCTGGCCTACTCCTCGGGTCATCTGGGGCCCCGCAGCCTGAACCAGAGTCAGCCTCACAATGAGACAAAGCAGTCTTTCTGGAGGATGTCTCAAAGCCAAGCAGAAACCCCAAACCCCCTGACACTCCAGCAGAGACGGACAAAGGCACTGGCCTATGTAAAGAAGAAAGACATGAAAGATTCTCCCTCTGAGTTCACCACTGGCACTGCTTTGGTAGAGTCTGAAGTCTCGGGGTCTAGACAAGATCTGGCTACTGATCACTCATCACATGCTGACAGAAAAGAAGATATAAGTCTACCTAAGATAGTTCATTGTTCTTCAAACTCTTTGCCAGTTAATCTGAGAGCCCTTTCCCAGAAAAAGTCAAACTCATCATATGATCAGGAGGGGAAGCAGCCTTTTCGCTCCAGCCATACTGACCAGTTAGGCCTGAATGGGGAAGACCAGCTGAAGACGAAACCGCGGTTTGGCAAGCAGGTTGTAGCCAAGCAGGACCTCCGGGATTGCAACAGTATGGGAGGAATAACTGTTGCTGAAGTGCATGAGAGGAAACTACAAAAGGTGAAAAAGGTCACACAAGCCATAGAGATCATTCAACTAGTTTGTTTAATTGCACTTATTTGGATTTTCAGATTTATAATATGTCAATTTTTACCATGAGATGGCAATTCTGAAATGCCTTCTTAAGATTCTTGCAGAAGGTGCATGTATAAATATGTGCACAGACTCTCACGCACATGTTAACTTGCAAGGGTTGTGTGTATATACAGTATGTATTGTGTGTGTTCTTGTCATACTCAGGAGCTGAGGAAGCTGTCAGTGCAGAGCTGGCCCAACAGAGACCGCCTTGCGGTGTTCAGTGACGTCTTTGATGATGTATGTGAAGGCTCGCCAGTATTTGGACGCATCCTGAGGGAAATTAAGGTTTTTCCATTTCCTCTGTACCCACTAGCACATTTTTAGCATGTGCCGTCAGACGTATTAGAGCCAAGAGAGAGTGAGTCCCTGGTGTAGTGGGCGGAAGTAGAGCATCAACTGGAACCTGGTCATGATGCGTCAGGGAGCAGGTCGTCAGAGGGCAATGGCTCCAATACTGCTCATTCATAAGAAATATCTCAGGGTCATGCAAGTTTCTCTTTTGCACGCTATATCTTTGCTTACACAGTCAATAAAAATGTATATTTGCATGTTTCACTTTCAAAATTAGAATATTGCATTGCATTAGTAGTATTGGTGCATGAGTAGACTGATTTTTACATGATTGTGCATGTGAGATTGTGTAATTATTTGACACAAATACAATATGTGTACTGTATATAACAGTGGACAAATATTTTTATCAATTTATGAATCTTCTACAATATGTGGCAGCCGTGTTGGAGAAAAATTTGTACAGTTTCTAGTGATTAGTGAGTGTTTAAATTGTTTTCTTCTAAAATCAACTCATGAGAAGCATGTGTGCAGCAAATTGACGTTCATAATTTTTCCAAAATTTCACTCAGGTTTTGATTTCATTTACAGAGTTGTTAACAAAGAAGCTATAAATGCCACTGAATAAATAGACTGAAATAATACTTTCTTTCTTTCTTCCTTTCTTCCAGACAGAATATGATTTGTATGTCAATTACATGATGGCTTCCCAATCTTCATGCCATGACATGGTAAAGCACATTGCCTGTATGCATTCGATATATATGTAGAGTAACCTAAATACACTATTAATAAGGTGTAGAACATGGATGTGACTTTCAGGCCTTATTTCTTGTCATATTATTTTATTTGGATGTAAGTTCATTGACCATGAACTTAACACAAAAGCTGCATATTAACTCTGATTGATTTTCTTGCTCATGCTGTGGAAAGTCTGTGGAAACAGTTTTTCATACTGTGTAAGAATGAAAGCCACCAAATAGGGTCTGTTGATTTTTAAAATTCAAAGTCATTATTATTATAACTTAACAAAACTGCATTCATAGTTCAAAGGATCAAAGGAACACGCTTACGGTGCTCAAAAAGCTGCATGTTACAGATGTTTAAATTTTCCACAGAAGAGCCTCAACTAGTTCTGCAGTAGTCATAGCAAGGCATCTTTTGTCTTAGGCATCTCCTGCTCTCATGGCCAAACAAGGTATGTCTTAATACGGTCTTCGTTGTTGTTATGTTACTGAATAGTGGCTGAATGCTTCACTTGAAGATCTTGGCGATGGCAAAGTAGAGCTGGAAGACGCTGAAAAAGAAGTCTGCAGGTTGGAGCAGGAGTCCAGAGGAGCTCTAGAGGAGAACAAACGGTACTGCAAGAGTCTGTGTACCTAAAACAAGTTCATTTTTATAATAGCATCAGTTTGTTTGTCTTGTGTTCTTTTTTAACCTCAGAGCCCGAAATGAATTACAAAATGTTCCAGCCATCACACACCCAGAGGACAAAGACGTGCAGAGTAAGTCTCAAGACTACACTGGTATATTTAATCATTGGTAAACCACATCTAAGTATTTTGTTGTATATCCCCCTGTAGGGCAATAGCACATGCTAACTTTTATGTCTTGTGTCTTATATGTCTGTGATGTGGACAAACTGAACAAATAATCACTTTGACAGGCATAAAGAGAGCTTTGTAGTATCACTGAGTCAGCTGTGACTTTATAATGCCGACAGGGGTGTGTATGTACAAGTTCAAAATACATTGTTAGTCACTACAGTGCTTTCATGCTTGACTGTGCTGCGTTTTGGACAGATATAGATACATCTCCGTCAGGGTTGCAGGACAGTGGGACTGCCATCGGCTGCACCAACAGCGTCCAATCCAAGAGGCTTCAGGTGTTGAATGTCTGGAAGGAGGTCCAACTGCTGGAAGAGGAGATTAGCAAGATGGTATCCACTGTCACAACCACGTCCACAGAGAGATGCATAAAAGACCTAAAGGTGTCAGAGGATAAACTGTCCACTTATCTTCACATATTCCTGCCATTTACTTTCAGAATTGTTAATAATTGCTAAGAGTTCATGTGGCTGCAGTTTTTATTTTTTCTGTTTGCTCACAGACCGAGATAATGAGACTGATAGCCTCAAATGACCGTCTCAAAACCACCAACAAGGCAAGGGAGTTTGACCTTTTTCCCTCCATATCATCATTTTCATTTTAAGTATTACAGATAATGAACGCACGTCCCGTTAGGTCATGTTTTTAACTCTGTGTTTTTCCCTCAAGGATCTGGAAAATAATATCAACATGGCACTGAACAGCGAGAAAGCAAGCAAGGCCATAAGACGGTACGTGTAATAGTGCACTTACATGTCACAATTGAGTAGGAGACATGTGACTTTTTCTTACTCTACTACTTTCCTCTGTTTACCACCAGGATGTTGTGGGACGAAATACAGTGTGATCTACAAACAGAGTGATAGTAAACCAGAGGATCTCTTGGAATGGTGCATTCATCTTTGACAACCCTCATGCAACTTAATTATGAGATTAGTCTCACAAACACACACACACACACAACACTAGCAAGTTCAAATCTTAGCAATCTCTGTAGCAGAGATAACTGGCCTTTATCAGTCTGTGGTAGATTCAGAGTATTTAGTAATAAGTAAACACAGCAATAGCACAAGACTAAAATACTCTGTTACTAATAAGGTCCTACATTTAAAGTTTTACCATAGCAAAAGTACAGAAATATTAACAGTAAAATGTCCTTTCGCATCAAAAGTTAAAGTACTTATTATGCAACTGGCCCCTTTGGGAGTTTTATACGTATATTTTATTATTGTTGTTATTTTTAATGCATTAACATGCAGGTGTAACTCTAATGTTGTAGCTGGTCAGGAAGGAACTACTTTGTATACTGGAGCGTAATATAATTAATTACAATACTCCCCTCTTATATGTAGTGGAATACAAGATTAAAGTAGCATAAAATGGAAATACTCATGTAAAAGTAGTACAATAGTTGACTGAATGTATTTACTATACTGTATTTATCTCTCAACATTTCCTTTTGCTGCATAGAAATTAACATTCTCAAGCCTTAAATTATGAAAGTGCTTCAAGGTGCTGCAATCACATGTGCATCTGGTGTTTCATTAGAGAGAATGCTTCACGGTTTACAGTCATCCAGCAGTTATAAAAAAAAAAAACCAGCAGTGAATCTGACACTTCACATATGGTGTTCCAGTGGCTCGGGGCTTTCCAATTAGTATTTGTTAATGTGAGCAACTACAGTGCTATCTTGAGGGAGAAATAAATAATTCGTAATGTCTTATCCATGTACAGTCTAGAGCTACTCCAGTGGTAATGAATGGAAAAGAGAACAGTTTCAAACCAGAAAAAAGCCAGGATATCTCAGTTCTGACTACATTAGATACTTGTAATTATTTGTTTGTATGGACTAAATAGAGCATAGGAAGAGAAAAACCTTTGTTGTGCAGTTTATCGGTAAAACAATCCCCCTGCTGGGATGTTGAAAAGGATTGAAAATACATTTGATCTTCAAACACCAGAGGGCAGCATTGACATATAAGAAAAGTGGTCTGTGTATTACATACAGTCAGCTGCATAGAGCCTCACTGGAGCAAGTTTGAGCTTCCCAGGTTGGCTGTTTAATTAGATATATTTAATGTTATTTATGTAATCTTGTGTTAATTTATGGGCAGAACTTTGTTACCCATGACATTGAACTTAAGAAGATATATCCTATAATATTCATGGTAGATGTTTCACTTTGAAAGATCCATCCCACTACCTCATGCCAAATAAATAAAATAATGTTCTGTTTGTCTCTCTACTTATTTAGTGCTAAAGTGTCGGCCTGTGACCTTAATCAAAATACAGTGAAGATTTAAGAAGTTCATAATGTCTTGATAAAGGTCACAGACTGAAATGCCAGCATTAGCTGTGCTAAGTGAATACGAAAAGGGTTTTCCTTTAGGCTCTAGCTCCATGTGATTTCTGAGTCATAAAATACAATCATATCTTTGTGGATAAAAGTGATGAAATTAAACGTTTGATGTGTTCAAGAATCTCAGAGAATGAAAAGATTATAGAAGCTTTCTTTAGATTGATATGGGTTGACCTTTGCCCCCGAAATGAGAGAGTGCCTTGCTGTCTGCTAGAGCCTAATCAGAGGTCAAAGTCTGCTCTCTGGGTGACAGAGCCAGTATGAGCAGAGTATGTTTTTGTCCCTCACTGGCTGAGCTCTTCTCAACCTGTTAACAACACCTCGTCTCCTCTGCTCGGACTGTCTCAAACTTAACACCATGCTGCTTCGGACTGTGGTCCTGCTCCTCTGTATGTCCTCAGGCATGTGTGCCACTTTAGGACTCCTAAAGACTCCAGCACAGGAGGAAGAGGTTCCTGCTGTGGACTCACAAATTAATGATGGTGTTATAGCAGCTGCCTCTGAGCAAGAAGTTGTAACTGATGCAGATGCCAAAGTAGGTGATTCACCTGAAACTAAGGAACCCGGACTACTAGCTAAAATATTTGCAGTAGATAACTCAGCAACTGCCAAACCTGAAGTGGATGTCCCTGTCACAGATGACACTACAGTTAAAGAGCCAGAGAAAGACAGTGATAGGCCAGCTGAAGATACCCCTGCTAAGGAAGCCCTCGTCCAAGAGCAACCATCTGAGGAGGAGGAGGAGGGGAATGAGATCAGGCCAGTCCAGACCGACCAGTCCCTGAACAGACCCTTGGCACATGAAGATACTAACAGTTGGGGTATCAACTCAATTAGAAATAGTTTCCAGACTGTGCACGGATACTTTGATTCTCTGGTGGAGCTCGTGGGTGGACGCAATGGTGTCTGTGAGTACCGCTGCAGATATGGTAAGACTATGTTTACTGTTACATTACACAGAATAACATTCACTGTAGCTGTTATCAGAGACCCACCATTTCTGTTCCACAGTAGGCTTTCACATGATTATTATGTTGTCTGCATTCAATATTCCTTTTGTTATCGCATATCTATTTCCTACAGGCACACTTTAACTCTCTAAATGTGATCAATTGCTGTCAGTTCATAAGCTTCACTGCTATCAACTACCGTACTTATTTCATGATCTGAGATAATGTGTGTGGCCCTCAGGCTGCTGATATTGAAACCTGAATACATTCTAGTTATCAGTCTGGAAGATAGATTTACCCAGTTACACAATCAATACTGATGTTCTCAAACAAAAGTTACATCTTATCTGTGAAGTGACACACACCCAAGAACACAGATAGGTGTGATGACATTAGTTTGATGACTTCAGCAAATCTCCACTTGAGATACAACACAAAATTAATCAATTTCTGTTTTTCTTTAGGAAAACTTCCTCAACCTCGTCCCGGCTACCAGCTTCCAGAGCCCAATGGCTGCAGCACCTCTCTGGTGGGATTCCAGGTGAATGCTGCTGTAGGTGGCCTCTTCCCAGCACCAACAGCTCAGAACCACGTTGTTAAGCTTATATAATGGAGCTAACCACATCTATATTGGCTAGAAACACTTTGTTATGTGAATAACTGCTGACACAAGACAGTTCTTTCTTTTAACAGTTTGACCTGGGGATCCCTGCTATGACAACGTGCTGTAACCAGCTTGACGTGTGCTATGACACTTGCGGCACAAGCAAGGACGACTGTGACTCCAGGTTACGCTCGTGTCTGCATGGCATCTGCTCTGACCTTAAGAAGAGTCTGGGCTTTGTGTCGAAGGTACAAGGTGAGACATTTACAGAACTTCTCCCCTTTGCTTGCCCGAGGAACATATCATATAATTGTTATAATGTTTAAACAAATGAATAAACTCTTTCTCCTATGTTCTCTGCCTTCTCTTCTCAGCCTGTGAGTCGATGGCAGACGCAGTATACAACACAGTGGGGACTCTTGGTTGTAGACCTTACATGAACAGCCAGAGGGCAGCGTGTGTCTGCGAGGAAGAGGAGAAGGACGAACTGTGACACAGAACACCATAGATAATTCCTGGACACAGAAAAATAACAGAGTCAAGGGTATTTCCACAGATTATACTGTATATTTATAGTTTGGTTTTAAAGAGGAAATACTTAACACGAGCCCTCTCAAGATTCAGAGCCCGGGAGTTAGAAAAGACAGATGACATAAGAACAGTTTATTCATAGGCAGCACTAACAAATATGAGGTGTCTGAATGACTTTCAGAATCTTAATTAGCTGCTCATGCATATTATACTCTCCATACTCCATTTCATTTTAGGCCATTTTTAGGCATATGACTCCATTACCATAAATTACTCTGATGACTCCAAACAAAGTGCCTGATGGGGAGGATATTGTAGTTGGATTAATTTCCTCTTGATAGAAAGACACAGGATAATTGCTACAGCTCACACAGCTCCTTGCATGCTGCTATTTAACATTTATCAGGCTAATCTGTACAAAACATAAGCCAGTGTCATGTAAATGTAATGCCTAAAACAGCTGTTAACATGTTAATGTTTGATGTAAGTTATTTGCCACTTATTTGTTATTTTTTTATGAATAAATGCATGACTAATTGCAGTTTAACTGACATGAATAATTGCAGATTAATTGTCAGAGTGATGAAGTGGATGCATAATTTCCAGGCATGGCTCACTGATATCTCTTACACTGGCATGTGTGATGTGCTCTATAGCCATCTATTAACCCGAGCGAATGAGTCAGAATGCATCTATGGATGTCCCATGTGTATTTTTCAAGTCAGTGGTGGCGTAAAATATAAACCACTTTCATAAATCCACTACTGTATATCTCTAAACTGAGAACCCTAATCAAGCCTGAGAAATGCCTGTGACCTAGAAAAACATCCCTCATGCAGCATCATGTTGTTACAAATGAACTGTGGCCCCTCCAAATGATTTCTAATAGAAGTGTCATTCAATTTAATGGCAGTAAATTGTGCTGCCAGGCAGAGTGGCAGAGATGCACAGACTTGGATGTACTAACCAGAATTCATTTGATCCACAGTGCTGTGACTGACACTGGAACTTGTGTATATACTGTATATCTGTATGTATATGTGGGAATTTCAAAGAGAGCAATGTGGTGTGCTCTGTGTATCTAAACCGAAGTTTGGTGTATTAACTACCAAATAAAATGAAACAGTTCATCCACTTTTATCTTAAAGTAATTTTGTACTCCTTTTGTTGTCGTGTTTTTCCGGCTGTTTGTGTCGATGCTTTTATGTTTAGCGTTGTGGCTCAGGCAGGATGAAGATGGGGCCTCCACTCAGTGTGTGCTGCTCCTGAGATCCACCAGTCCAAACCTCCCGACGGACACGTCCCCGGCAACGCTGAGCACAGCGAGAGTCTCCTGCTCCGCATACTAACACCTGACAGTGGAGGAAGACTTGCTGTAAACAGAAAAGACAAGCTGGTTTTAAGCGGAAAAGAGCTCAACATCACCATCACAGTGTAAGCACTCTGCTGTTTCAGATGGTCAGTGTATCCTGTCAATGATTGCAGTCTAAACACTACACTGCAATCCAGACATAAGTCCACACACATTCGCCAGCTGGCTCTCGGCGTGCTTCTTCTACTTACTCGGTTGTCCTTGCCAATGAACTTGAAGACAGGGACCTGGTAGTGCTTAGAGAGCTGGTCCTTTGAGGAGTATTGTGTCACCGTTTCATCAGATATACACCTGGATAAGAAGCCAAAATAGAGTTAGACATACAGTTGATATCTTAACACAGTACTCACTGATCCATATATATTTCTAACAAGCTTCTTCATCAAGGTTAGCTGCCTTGAGGCCCTGAAAGACTGTTGTATTTTTAATAGGAAATTGTGAAAACAGATTATAGACCTATTCTGCTGGTGTCTGTGGAGTAGCAGGAGGGGAAACTCACTCTGAATTCAACAGAGGAATGTTTTGCCAAAGGTGAGTGTTCCCCAGATAATAAGGCTGTTCTGTATTTCAATTTTGTTTCGGCCCCAAAAACTTCTTTTTTTTCCCACATTCATCAGATTGTGACACTAGTGGCATTTTTCGTTTGACATTTCCCTGAAGAAAGTGGAAAGTTCCTGTCCTGTAACTGTCAAGCAGCTGATGCTGAGGCTTTGTGGGAACACAGGCTGCTGTGTTCCTACAAAGGACTAAAAATTTTGTTACAAATGCATTTCTGGTGTAAATAAGACAAAATTCTGCGTCTGTTGTCATCATTCAGGAGCAAAACACTTTAAATGGTTAGTTCACCCAATTTACAAATAAAAAGCATCTTTCTTACTTACCTCTAGTGCTATCCATCTATGCAGATACCACACAATTTTGTTTTTATTTGCTCATGTATCTTCCTTTCAGATTTCTGCCTTCACCCCAGTGCAGCAGATGAGATTGAATTTCATCTGTAGTGTTCACAGTGTTCAAAAATTATATTTAAGAATTTGACAGCAACATGTGTCTCCAGAAACAATTTCCACAGTCTCACTGTCAACAGTTTTTATTGGGGTGACTTTCAACACAGACACAGTCCTTATGAAAACTGATGGCAGCATGTTCTGTGAATTATCCAGAGTAACAGGGCCACTGACTCTGGAAGAAATACATCGCTGCCTTGTCTCTTTTTTAAAAAATGTCACTGTCACTCCTGTGAGCACCACAAACAAAATTCCAGCTACCACCATTGTAAAGGGGTGAAGGCAGAAATCCAAGGAGAACTAATGTCTTAAATTTTGGGCAAATAACACCATAATTTTCAGTAAGATAATACATATCACTTCCTGTGTAGCAGAGAAGCTGTCATGAACTTGTATTACGATCATAGTGCTCCAGCGCTGCTGTTTATCTAAGGCTTTTGTAATAGGTGAGTTATGTCATACAGTAACTTTCATAATTCACCCGTCTTTGATGAGGTAATACTTGAGGGCCTGGTCAGCTTTGGGTCCTGGTGTAGCAAAGCAGCTCTCCACAAGCGCAGAGAGGCCCTCCACTCTCTCTTTGGGCTCCACTCCAAAGAACAGGGAGTCATGCAGGCGGAGCTGGGGCGGTGTCCGGTAGGGCTCAGAGAACTCTGCATTCTTGAACAGCTCCAGGGAGAAGGGGAAGACTCCCTCACTGTGGCCTGCCAGCTCCAGCGCTGAACTGCGCTGACTTGCCTGGTATTCATCAGATACATGGTATTCTCTGGGGAACTCACAGGTGACTGGAAGCACTAACTTGCTGGTGCGGACAATCACGTCCCTGCTGCTGCCTGGGCTGCTCCTGGGAAGGCCTGTGACCAGGTTGGTCCCCACAATCTTGTCATCAGTCACCTGGGGGGTCAATATTCAGTTTACCTTACTTAAATGGCTTTTTCAGTCAGTGTCAACCTTAACCCACTTTTAAGGCAGAAAATCTGATATTTCTCCAAGCCCTAACCATAGAGACTAAACCCTGCACACATTCAATCTAAGAAATTCCACTTAGTGCCTCTGACCTCCACCACGGTGCCACAAGTCTTGAGGCTGAAGCTGAGATTGATGTGTGTGCCGTTGGAGACGCCACGACAAGAGGAGTTTGACAGAAAAAGCTCCAGTCCTCCCACAAGGTCCTTAGGAACTGACACTGTAATAGAGCTGGGATCACACTGGACCGGCACTGCAGGACAGGTTGAGAAGACATTTACATATGTCACATGTCATGAAATAGTATATCAACACAACAACAAAGAATGGCATAAAAAAACATCTGCTTGACAAACAGTACCAGTCAAAAGTTTTGACACACTTTCTTATTCAAGGGAATTGGATAGTGTGACTTTTGACTGGTACTGTAGATAACACACTACACAATCTGTCTGTTGGATACGCACACAAAAAGCCGTGAAAGCAAGATACTGTTTTGTTGAAAGGAGAATAAGATAAATATTTCAGCTGAAAGATATTTTTGACTTTGGCATCCCCCTGGTGGTAGTACTGGAGCTGAAATTATTTGAATAACAGAAAAAAACATGATCATTGATTCATGGTTTCAGTTATTTATCAAGCAAATATTCAGAGCAAATTTTTACATGAGAGCATTGGTTGCTTTTTTCTTATTTCTGACATTGAAAATGAGATATTTTCAGGTTTTAGTCCATTTCATGGGAAAAAACAAGCAATTTGAAGATGTCACTTTTGGGTCTGGGGAAATTTACATGGGTATATGGGTATATGGGTACTGTATTAGAGTAATACAATAACAATCTATGAATTACAAATAAATCAGTAGATTAGGCTACATTGCACCATTCTTCACTAGGATTTTCTCATTTTTAGCGACAGGAATTATTGTATTATTAAAAAGAGTATTGTCCACTCATGTTATCCACAGCTAATATGATTTAAAAAACAAACAAAAAAACCTGCTTGTCATATAACCCTTTACTGATTTTTTTTTTCATAAAAAAATAGTTATAACTGGAATAAATGCATTTTGTTTAGACCTCTAGTCACTACGGTATCTTTTCAGATAAATGTAACCGTACATGCATGTCAGCTAACCGATTATCTAACTACAGTATCCTTTCACACACTCATACACACCCTGACATGTGCGTTTATCCTCTCCCAGCTCCAGCCCTCTGGGACAGTGGCACTGATAGGAGTCCAGCAGCGAGGAGCAGCCATGGCTACAGCCTCCATTGTTAACATGACAGCCTGCTATCTCTGCAGGAGGCAAGAAAGAGAGAGGCAGTAAGTAAAGCCAACTGTGTGCTTCCCTGGTGTAATTATCTCTCTACAACAATGACTGGTGTGTCCCATATCAACATATAGATGTACCTCTGCAGTTATGTCCATCCTCATCCAGCACTCGCCCTGGCCCACACTCACAGCGCCTAGAGCCTTTAGTGTTCACACACACTTCTGCACAGCCACCGTTGCCCTTCTCACACTCATTCATATCTGAACATAGGACACACATCACACCTGGGTTAGATTAAATTATCAGATGAGTCTTGTTTTAATCGACTTAGTACCAGATGGGTGGAATTTATCACCTTACAGCAAGTCACTTAGTGGACCTGGGGGGAGGATGATAAATTGACATTAAAAGACTTCAAAACTAGGTTTATAACACTGAGAGCACTGGTAAAGAAATAATGATGGATGAAATAAAATGAGGGACAGAAGTGAGATTGCAAGAGAGTGAGGAAAGAGAGGGATGAGGTGTGATGAAGAAATGCAGAAGTCATTTCTGAGACAGGGGATGGGAGATTTGGTTGATGGGTGAATAATGAGATAACGGCAGTTTTCAAACCGGCTAGGTTCCCACTGCATGCCTGTCACCCATCATTAGGTGAACCGTCCAGTGTACCACACACACTCACACACACACATACATACACACACACCTCCACCTTGAGTTGATTTAGAAAATAGAAAAGATAGTCTTTCAATCTCTTTTGCTGCCTCCTTCGTCAAGCTTTGCACTCATCCTTCCAATTTTATGATCTTATCATTCAGAATATGTAGGTCTAGTACTGTAATACATGTAGAAACATGAAATTATACAT
Source organism: Euthynnus affinis (assembly GCA_029490765.1). Lineage (NCBI taxonomy): Eukaryota > Metazoa > Chordata > Actinopteri > Scombriformes > Scombridae > Euthynnus > Euthynnus affinis. The sequence goes on along the minus strand of CM055852.1, from coordinate 10,938,301 downwards.
TTGAAATACACCCTGTTTTCAGTATAATTTCTCATTATTAAATCAAAATACATGGACATTTAAGTAAGAAGAGCATGTAAACAGTTTTAACAACTTTACTGGGATATGAATGGATTTGTCAGAATGGTGGGTGAACATAATAGAAATTCAGTTTGCTTGATCTCTCTTGTTATTGTTTTTCAGAAACTATTCCCAGCCTCTTCCATGTTTACTTGCTTATCTTTGTCTGCTGCACAACTTATCTGTCCCCTCTCTTCCTTCCTCCATGTCTGTCTCACCCAGGCATGTTTGTTTATCTGGTCCCAGGACAGTTCCAGGCCCGCAGCGACACTCAGACTCTGGACATCTTGGACCTGTGCAATCCATCTCATCACAGATATCATAGAAGTCTGTGTAACATACAAAACACATATTAACACAACAAACACAAGATGACATAGTAGAAGTTTGATCAGTTACAGAGTCCACTGAATGCTCACTCACGGCCACAGTAAACATGGAAGCAGACTGAGGGTTTTGGCAGGCGGTAGACAAAGTATCCCCCAGTGCAGGCCTTCACATCTACACTGGCGTTCCAATGGCAGCAGTTCTCATTGAAGCTGGCGCACACAGGCAGTGTGATGATGCCTTCGTGGGGCTGGGGGTGGCTGCCATTGAGCCAGATGGGAGCGTGGGTGCCACAGTGATTCTCAGAGATGCAGAAGGTGGGCATGGCGTCTCCTGCCATGCCAGTGAAGCGGTACCATTCTCCAGACACGTGGCTGTCGCACAAGGGCACACCGGATGACTGGTTGACGTGGTAATCTGTGTTCCTCCAGGGTTCATTCAGGCTGATGTAGGCAGAGCAAGGGTCCAGGACTGAAAGATGAAGGGTGGGGTGGCAACGATGAACTGGACATACTTGTGCATGTTTGGTTCAGGATGATATCTTTGTAAAGGTTTTAGGATAAGGGGGGTGAATGCGAGAGGAGGAAGTTTGGGCTGGACAATATGGAATCTTAAAGGCTTACTATGATCATATAATGAGAAATATTTGCTTCTAGTCCAGTCATGCAAATAGTTTTGCCTTTGCTTTTTTCTCAGGTTTACAATTTCTGCCTCCAGGGCAAAGCAGTGAAGGTAAAATTAATTTTGTTTGTGGTGCTCACAACATTTGTAAATTACATTTTTTTTTTAAAAACAGCAAAAAAGGGGTGCCCTGAACCATGAACCGCAACAGTTTTTTTCACACCCATGCCCATTTCTCTCTCTCTCCCCTCATTTCCTGTCATGTCTCCAAAGTCAGCTTTCAAGGAATAATCCAGAGACAGCACCATAAATACTTTTCATTTTCAATTTCTTCACTACAAAGTACAGTATCAGTCAAAAGTTTGGACACACTTTCTCATTCAAGGGAGTGGGATGGTGTCTCCACACTGTTGACTGGTACTGTAGTTTCAATCAAAAGTTCACAGCTCTGTGAAAGGTTTTTAAATGTAATTTTCCATCGCTGTGAGCACCACAAAAATTCATTTAACATCCATTGTATTGGGGTCAAGGCAAACTCTGCATGGTTACATACAGTATGACTAGAGGTGAGAAAATGTGTTTTGTTTTGTTTGGGTTTTTTTTATACTGGTGAATATAAAACCAGTATTTACTTTTCTAAAGGTTCAAGTGCGATACACTGCATGTACATCTCTTCTAATCACTTGGGCAAACTTGTTACTATGAAGCAAACCTTTGGATGTTTAAGATTAACTGTAACACTGAGTCAATTCTAATTAAACTAAAAGCTCCCTATCAGCAGTGACTCTTCTCACTTCAGCCAGTTGTGTAAAATCAGGACAACAACCGAATGAGCAGAGTAAACAAAGAGCATCAAAACAATAAAATAGTCTTTCCCTTTTTCAGGCCCTCTTAAAAGAGTAATTAAGAGGCACACGTAAAACAAAAGGAGGAGAAGAAGACATGTGGGATGATGTGAGGAAAGTGGGCATGTGTTAGAGTTAATGTGGGTGTTAATCACTGAGAATCAGCGTGGAAGAAGAGACAGCAAGAGAGTGATCAGCTCAGCAGTAAAGCATCTTCAGTGACAGGCCACAGCCAGGAAACATGGCAGCTGACAACCAGAGCGCAACACTTCACCGCAGTAGCAACCACCTCTATAACCAGTGCTGCAGGCTTTCCATTTAGTTGGATTGCCCAACATAAAATATCCAGAAGTGCTTTCTGTGTGGCATCTAATGGAGGTTGACTAGAAGTTTACAGTGATGAGAAGTAAGTGTTCCTCCTCTCGTATCTGATTTCATAAGCACACATGAAAACACACAAACACATACTCCAAATTATGTTTGGAGAAATGTATTGACTACATTTGAGTTCCTGGAAGTTGTGATTAAAAATAAAAAAAAGTATGAGCTGGGATAAATTTATGGGTGTGAATCATGTCACCACACACATCATTTTCTAAGCTAGTTCCTCCACCCGCTAATGGACAGTCCATCTTGTCACTGCCTGCCTGCTCTGAAAAGCAAAGAGATTAGTCCTTGGTCTGAGTCTACTGACAGTATAAATGACCACTTTTGGAGATGTGCAACAGACCAACTGTGTTCCAGGTCATGCAGCACAGACAAGGCAGAGGACTTGGCTGACGCATGTATGCCAATGGGAGCGTTAAATCTTCCAGATGGGGTTAGAATAACTTAATATTGCTATTAAGGGAGTGTAGAGACATGCCTGACCTGATCAGACCCCAGCATCTGATCTGTAAAGATGAAGATCTGCACCGTGAACAGCATCCCACCTTATTGTTATTCATAATTGCTATTTTTGGTTAAAGGACAAATATTGTCTGTGTATCTAAAGCCTGATACAGTTTATTCCTCTTTGTCATTTTTGTCCTAAAATGAATCATTTGCATACTGAAGGAGGCATCACAACAGCTGTGCATTTTATCCCCTGTGCTAAAGTTTGATGCAAAAAATTAAATAAAAATGTTCCTTCATTACCATGAAATACAAATTTGTATTAATCCACAGCTGAAAATAGTCCCTAAGAAATGCATTATTTATCATGGCTTGAGAATCATTTACTAAAAACTACAGTGCCCAGCTGTTATAGTTCATTACTTAGCCAATTTTAAAATGAAACTACATATTTGTGACCCATCTTGAGGTTAAGTGCCACAGATAGTTTAGGAAGTATTGTTGGTTTTGGTCTTTTCATGGTATTTGCCAACAAGATACACACGTCTATCCTTTAATCTTTAGTTGTTGTTTTTTTAAAGCACCATAAACAGACAATTGCTCTGCAATAATGTGATTATAATCGTAATACATGAGATTTCAGCTTGTTTTGTGCGGAAACATGAGAGATGTTACACTCACCTACAGCTGCAACTGCAAGAGCCTCATGCAGCAGAATGGTAACCCCAAAAAATATCATCATGTGATTTCTCAATGTTGAACAAAAGATAATCCAGGATCAGGCTAGTATGTGTGTGGAACTCTTATGGTTCACCCTGAGGGGAAGTCTGCCTTTAATAGGCGACTCTTATCTGTATGTGTCATATTGTCATACATCTGTCTCACCTTGACCCTTTGAGCTTCTGCTCCCCAAATCCAGTGACAGGACCATCCTCCCATTGTTTCACACTGTACAATCCTCAAATTCTTCTCCCTCAGTCCCCACACACACGACCTTAAACTACCCCAAACACACTCTTTTTTTTCCTGTCATGCTGAGAAAAAGTGTGATTGTGGTTTATGACACTTTTACTTGTGCTCTTAAATCTTCTTGCTAATTTTTCTCTTCTTTCCCATCCCTCCTGATTTAAAGGGCATGGAAAAACGAGCAATGATCTAATCTGCAGCAGCATAAAACCAATCTGATTAATCTGTTTAGTGACATGCTGAAAGGGTTTGCAGACTCAGGATTTACTCTAAAGTAAAGAGTGAGAAACTTGCGGAGGACACACTGTGCCAGCAGATAGAATATGTTCTCATCTAACTCATCACTTGACCACCAGACTAGACCAGGAAATGTAGAAAGCTTGTCCAGTCTCATTTAGTAACCGGCCCCAGCTATTTGTTATATTACATGCATGATAAGTCACCCTATATGTGAGTTACTCTACAGGTGCACCTAATCAATGATCTAGCACTTGATTGAACACCCATGAAGCCAATTTCCAGCAGATCAGGTCATGACAAACACGTTAGGATAATATAATTCCACATTCCAACCGCATCAACACATTCCCATACCCATACTGATATATATATATATATATACATACAAATGTTAGCTTTTACACTGAGGATGAGACCCACTGGTACAGAAAGAAAATAAGAGAGTCACAGGAATCAGGCCATATCTAATTCTTCATTGAAGCCACCAGGGTGTATCATTTTTAAGCTAGAAGATATATCTGCATCCACATTGGAGTAAAATTTGATCCATATTTCCAACACGAAGATTAGGAATCATTATGTCAATGCCACAGAATTCCAAATCTTGCAACAGCTGATTTAGGATCAGCTTGGTAGATTTTTATGTTCATTGATACTAAATATATTTATATATATATTTCAAACATATTGGATGCCACATTTGGTACAAGAAGGCAGACAACATTTTTGCTTTACAAAATAAAGAAAAGTGTAAGAGAGATAAAGATGTCTTTGCCAGTGTCATCAACAAAGAAAATGTTCCAGTGTTTTATCATGGTACATGTCTCATGCCCAAGTGGTGAACAGGTAGTATTAAATACACAAGAGGATGTTCTTTTTTTGCTTTTCGGGTTTACATTTGGTGAATAATTAATTTCTGTTTTTCCTCATAAGCCTTTGCAGATGCCTGATCCAAGACATCACATGGATACTCTCTCATTAAAAACTGATCAAAGAGTTTGTGAGCTTCTATTTGGAAATCATCATCCCTTGTGCAGATGCATCAGCCCTAAGAAACCAACTATAGAGCAGATCTTTTTTGAGGGGGATAAAATGATAGTTTGAGTAGTGGAAAATATGATTTCTGTGTAAGGGTTTGATGTAAATATTGCTCCCATTATAGATTACCCATGTGTCCAAAAACCTGAGTGTCACATTCCACATTGAATTCAACTGAATCAATACCATTGTTAAGATACTGTGGAAAAAGCCTGGATATCACAATTAGAACCATTCCAAATCACAAATATGTCATCAATGTATATTTTCCAAAACAATGGATTCAATCAGCAGGAGTGTCAGATTCAATTGCTTAAAGATTTCCCACCATTGTTTCAGCCATTGGTTGAAATCTTCTGTATGCGCAAGCAGTGTATGGTCACATATTCACTGAGCGTTGACCCATGGAGTCGATGTCTGATTCTATTTTGTTGCAGTGCTTTCAGTTGTTTTGTAAGGTCATTGTTGGACTTTGTGGGTGCTGTTAGAGAAGCAGTGCTTGGAAACAGGATGGCTTCAATTTCCTGCTCAGTGAAGGAGTAAGTTTGGGCGTGTTGTCTGTCAAGCCCTGGATCTCAGAAAAACTGGACATCTTAGTTCCACCAGATAAGTGGTGTTGCAAGTTCAACATAAGACAAATCAGTGGTTTACAAGGATTGAGCCTTAAAAAACTTTTTTGTTTGTCTTCAGTGCCGCAAGAAAGGACTCGCACACAGAACAAAAAAAAAGTATTCAGATTAGAGTTTGGATTTGAAATATTTCTATTTGTTACATCACAGGGCTGTACAGACAGTGAAAAAATGTGCAAAATGAAATCAGTGGAGACATTAATCCACAAGGCTGTTAGTTGAAATGAGGTGGAACATGTCATTCTTCTTTTGTGATTACTCCTGGAAATAAGACACTGTTAGCCCTTCTGGCTTCAAGTCTCCATGGTATAGGCAGATTCAATCAGCACTTTATTGCAGTGCTGCATACTCCTACTTAAACCCAATTGTGTATAGAGAAGGTATAGAAGAGAATAGAGAATAGTTTTGTGTTTTTTAATGATCAACTTTATCTTTGGTTCAATTATCCTCTAAACGTCACCTTAATTTAGTTTTTAGAGTTTATGTTTTTAAATAAACTTTGTAATTATATTACATTGGTTTGTTTTGGTTTATTGCAGGTGGATAATTGTGTTGTGTGTAAGTGACTTCACTTCTGTGCAGTGTTTTGCAGTATCAGATGAAAAAGATTTTTCACACTTACACTTTTGCACAGTTGAACAGTATTTCTCCCCAGTTCCAATGATCAAAATACCTTTTTATTTATTTATTTTTGCAATAAACATGCACTGAAAGTAAAAGACTCTAACTGCCATGCTAACTGCTCTTTGGGGCTATGCCTAGGTAAAGATGTGCTTTGAGCCAAATGCAAATTTTTGCATGCCAACAATCCAATTTAGCCAGTATGTTTATCTTGTTCACCATCTTAGTTTAGCATGTTAGCATGCTAACACTTGTTTATTATCACAAAACAAAAAGCATAGCTGGGGCTGAGGGAATGTCATTGGTTTTGCATGTATTTGTATTTATACATTAACCAAAGCATTGAATAAATGAAAAAATGTCCTTATGATGCCACTGGATGAAAAGTCAGAGAATCACCAACATTTTTACAATTCCTCCAGTGAGGAAGCTGAATGTGAGTACTAAAGTTCAAGGCAATCCATTTAAGAGTTGTTGAGATATTTCAGTCTGGACCAAAGTGCTGAACTGACCGACCAACCAAGATTGCCATCAATGGATGGAAAATATATATAGGCCTATATGTTTTTTTTTGTTTGTTTGTTTTTAAATCAAAGTATTTCCAGATCTTCAGACTCAAGCTTTTCACCGACTATTGCAACCATTATGTGTTACTTCATGCATCTATTGTAAATGATCAGTTTTCCTGCACGGGTCTATCTCAAAGGATGTCCTGTAAAGGAAGAGCTGGAGGCCAAGGAGAGTCGGACGAAGCGGTCAAGACCTTGAAAAGCTGTCACTTGTAAACATCTGTAATGTGACACATCAATCATGACATCCTCACCACCACACAAACCATAAACCTCAACTGGACCACTGGCTCCAAAAACTGGATAAGGATTTTATTGATAATTGAATTACATTTCTCTTTTATACATATTTCATAAATGATACAGGATTTTACATTTTCTTTTTTGCCAACATTACAGCATCATATGTCAACAGAAACATAAAGACAAGAAAAACAAAATAAAATAAGAGGTCAGAATGGAGTACAAGATCATTTCAATCCTATAATTCTGCTTCACTCTTTAGGCATTTTAAACATATTTTATTGTAAGTGCACACAAACAAGAATTTCAAAACATAACACACATTCAAAACATAGAATAATAATGTAATTTGGAGCAAAAAAGGCTGAGGGTGGAAGAAAATGACAGGAGAGAGGGACGAGTATGAGAGGTGTTCCCCGACAAGTTAACGGAGTGCGCCCAACACTTTTCCTATGGACTCAGATCCAGGACGTTAGTAACTGAGGTCAAGAGGTCCTAAAGCCTCCTTTATAGGTGCACAGAGGATGGAGGGTGTTTTTCCATTTATTGGGGATTATAAATGCAAGCTGAGGAAGAGTTATGGGGGTAAATAAGGTGAAGATGGGGCTGGGATTTTGATGAAGAGCAGCTGGTTGGCTGGGATAAAGTCAGATTTGGCAGGGCAGATTCTGTCCACTGCCCTTTTATAACTAGGAATCTCTACAAATAACGTTCTTAAACTATCTTTGCGGTTTTTTTGATAAGTCATCTTTTTTATTTTTACATAATTTCCCATGTAAACATACATTCATGCAACACCCTCTTTATAATAAAGTTCCCTATATTTGATATATTTTTGTTTTTTAAACAAATGAGATAGAGAGGAAAAAAAAGGCAATAAATGGCGGATGGTGTGATAAAAAGGAGGAGGTGATGATGTAGAAACAGCAGAGAGGAGGACTGGACTGCAGACAGAGGCTTAAACTCTCTCACCTCCCACGGTACATCTCCAAGGAAACACTGTCACTTTGAGTGTGTGTGTGTGTGTGTGTGTGTGTGTGTGTGTGTGTATGTGTGTGTGTTTGTGTCTGACATAGTGTGTGCAATTTGGCCTATGCAGGAAAAAAAAGGAATTTAAAGCTAATGACTGCTATGAAGTGGGATGAGAGTGGAAGTGATTTTTTACCGCTAGTGACAGGCGGCGATTAGGGGCAAAGGATTCATGAATATGGTGATATGCACTTTGCCCCTTCGTGCACTCACACTCCTCAAACAGACACACACACACACACACACACACACACAAAGAAAAAAACTGATTTCCACTTCCCAACATTCAAGTTTAACCCTCCTTTACATCAGTGTTTCATACCAAACAAGATCTTATCATTGCTGTTTACCAAACTGCTACACTGTCAACACTGTTGAAATCATTAATCATCCAAAAGGCACCATTTCCCTTGGAGATAACACACCAACATCCACACACACACACACACACACACATAAATATATATATGATAACAGATTAGACCAAATCCTTCCTTGAGATCTGCATGGATAACTCTTGATTTGAGCTGAAATCATGCATTTTAATAGAAAATCTGCAGTTAAACACATGGATCTCATCGGTAGGATTCAGCCAACTGTCCGCACACTAGCAGGAGGAGGAGTCTACGCCGCGGGTAAGACATGTCGTTGTGCTTCCCCTCTGCAGAGGTGATCCACAGCAGTTCAGAGTGAAAACAAACAAAAAAAAAACTTGCTTTGAAGTCATTTAAAGGGCCGGAAAGAGGGCCAATCAATCCTCACCCTGAACAGAAAAGAAGTAAAGCTCAAAAAGTTTGGTTTATTCAGTGAACCATCGCCAAAAAAAAAAAAGAAAAAAAACCCATAAACATATGGCTTCTATAATCTTCGAGATAACCAATCAAAGGATGAGACTTCAGCTAGATGTGGCAAAGAAAAGTGTCCCAATTGAGTACAAAATTGCAATAATGCTCCTACACATTCACAAATTTCTACTGAGGGCATACCACAGCATGCAGTTTACCCTGCCTTGCCATCAAGGGAGCAGGGGGGGCATTACAGCAACAGTGGGAGGAGAAAACCCTGGCTTTATTTCAAAGCCTCTGCGAACCAATGCCATGATGCTCTTTTAGGTGTAGCTATTTGTTATTTTGGCTATAAGCTTCATGGGGTGAGTTATAAAACTAAAATGCACATTACATGCCTCTAAACTCAACTCCAGTTCATATAGAAATCTGTTAAATTTAGGAAATGGTCATTTTACGCCTCTGAGAACAATGCTTCCAATTGGATAAAGAAAAAAAAATGTAGGTAATGTACACAACCCCCTCTTCTATAAAGTAGCATTCTTTCTTTTGAAGCCACATTTTTGCAAATTTTGAACTCGTCACATATCTTCAACTATAACATGCCTGTGGGTTTGTCTGGGGAAACAGTTACTAAACAGTGTAAACAAGTATTTCCACAGCAATGTTAGTATGACATGATTATAGTTGAAAAGCATGGAATTATCCACACCAATATTCTGTGTTGCTAAAAAAAAAAAATCCAATCAAAGCCATTTTAGCCCTGATTTGGCTTCAACACAGTTCTCCCTGTCTGGTGGACATGCACAGGAGCCTTACGCCCAACCTGGACGTAGTTATTTATCATTAAAGATATGAAATAGTTACTTCAAGGTAGTAAATGCATACAATGCTTTTCATATGTGTGCAGCTTGACTTTTAGAGGGGGTGCTTCATGGCAGGAGATCTTCAGATGTAAATGAGTTTCAGATGAAATGACATTTGTAAGAGAGCTCCTCCCCCCACTGAAAGAAACTAGCCTCTGGTCATCTGTTTATTTGATTGTATACATATATATATATATATATTTATATATATTTATATTCTTTTCATAACAAATATACTATGGCTTTCAAAATAAAAAGTGCCAAAATATTTTTTTGGAATAAAAGAACACACAGTGATGTTGTTGTCGGTAGTACTCTCATACTTGCGTAGACCGGGCCGCTACAGGATATCAACAGGAAGAGGAAACGAGGCGCGCCGCCTGTCGTCGTCCCTGCATCCTGCGAGTCGAGACAGGCTCCTGTCAAAGGTCACACGGGGAAGGACAGCTGTCCGTCATCTGGAGGAGGAGTGGCCCAGGGAGGGAGAGGCAGCAGTGTTCAGCCGCAGGGAGACGAAGGTCTCCCTGATGGTGCGACTGCAGTGAGCCCCAGCCGTGGCACATCGCAGCAGGCGGGGGCGAGGACTTCCTTGTAAACTTTAATGTGTGGGATAGAAACTCTCCCTAGAACCTGCCCCAGCCAAGTGTGTGTGTTGACAGTTTGACTGCAAGGAGAAGCAGGACTGCTGTACACTGCTGTGTCGACCCGTAGAATGGCCAGGGTCGGTGTCCCAGTGTAACCTGAAAGTCCCGCAAACACGCAAACACACACACACACACACTCTCAACAATGACTGTCCCTCTGAGTGTCCTCTGTTCTGGAGTGTCAAGAGAAGAGGTGTCTCCCCCTGGAGTTCCCTGCAGGCTGTCCCTCCAGAGACTTGAGACATTTCCATAGTGCCCAGTTAAATTCCATCATCATCTTCATCGTCGTCCTTTTCATCATCCTCACCATCCTTCAGGCTGTGAGAGTTTTTTCAGTTCCCGGTATTCTCACCATCCTTTGTGTTTTAGCGGTTTTCACTTGCAATTCCAACTGGAGGTTTCAGGAAGAAAGTAAAAAGAAGAAAAAGAAAAAGAAAAAAAAGGAAAAAAAACTAACTCCCACAGTCAAGAAGGGGATGGGCTTATTGGGTGTGGGAGGGATGGGGAGGAAGAAGGGTTTGATATTGGGAGGAATAAGAGAGGAGCGGGGTGTTGGACGGAGGGAGGGGATATCGGGGATAGGGTAGGTGGGGGTTGTAGGAGCTGAGAGAGGAGGGAGTCACTCTTCCCATCAATTTTTACCGCCGTTGAGCTGCTGAACTGGGAGCTGGAGCTGGAGCGGGTCCCGAAGACGCTTCAGATCCAACTCCACCTAGAGAGTGTCGACAAGGAGGGAGGGAGAGAGAGAAAAACATGAAGCGTGTTTGGGCAAATGGTATGAAAGTAGGTCTACGTACATCTGTTACAAATCCAAGTATGGAATTGTGAAATGTGTGAATCCCAAGTGTGGCTTCAGTGCTCATTTTACATAACAAAACATCCAGCTTTCACCAAGCGGCTGTACCTCAGCGATGTCATCCTTCAGCTTGTTGTACTTCTCAATGTCGAAGCGTGTCCTCTTCACCCCCTTGTGGAAGAACAGCAGATACTGTCTGTCTCTAGCATCGGGGTAAATGTACTCCTGCGGGTTATAAAGAGACAGAGATGGAGTGCACTGTAAGAGGATCTAGTTCATCAGATGTCCTCATGTTTTGATTTCTAGTCCTTGGACTAGATCACAAATATCTAATGGTCTCCATGTCCCTGGAGTTAAAACTCAGTGATTTATGAATGCTGAATTCAATTTTGAGTCACCAGATTAGCCTTTTAAATAGCTAAAAATATAAATATTTAATGCAGAATGTTACAAAGAGAGTATCATAATATAATATGTGTGTATATGTATTTCCTTACCTGGCGTGTGAGCACAAAGTAGGCGTACATGGCCATTGCGGTACCATAGGTGATGAAGTAGGTGACAGGCTCCATGATATCCCAGGAGTACTCCCACCAGGTCAGTCTGGCCAGAATGCCAAACTGGGTGGCCATGTACGCCATGCCGCCCCACAGCACCCAGGTGGTACGCCGCTCTGCCTTCTTACTCAACTCCTCCCTCACCTACACATAAAGCAAGAGGAAAGCAGTCACACACACACACACACACACACACACACACACACACACACACACACACACACACACACACACACACACACACACACACACACAGACACACACACAGACAGACACACACACAGACACACACACACACACAAGAAGTGTTTATTGAACAAGTGCAATAACTCCTCTAAAAATCACATTATGGATTTTCAGCACAAAGGGCACCAATGATTTCTCATATTCATTTTAACATTACTGAGTTAATAAATTCACAGTTTTGCCAAGATCCCATGATGGCCCCACTAGCCAGATCTTTAATCTGTTGTTTTTAATAGATGAGTGGAAGCAATGCCAGATATATTAAACTAATGCTGCAATGCAATAATTATCTGAGTATAAGAGGATTATAAACAAGCCTAAAAATATATGAGCAACCACAACCACTGAAGTATTCAAGAACATGTGAATTCTGAATGCTCTGTTTAAAGGAACAGTTTGACATTTTGGGAAAAAAACATAATAGCACCTCTAAAGTTCACTAATTAACACGTCATCTACTGTTCCAAAATGTCCAAAAAGCGGTGAGTCTAGAGTGTCTAAAGACCAGTAACCAGCAGCTAGAAAATCGAAATCATTGAACATGTTAAGCAAGTCAGACCTTCTCTAGGGGGCGGAGTTGAGAGTTAAGGTCCTCCAGTCGTCCAATCAGCTCACGTTCTTTGCCGAGTTGGTGCTCCTCGATGCGCAGGGTGGTGTATAGCTGCTGCACCAGAAACTTGACGTCATTCAGCCTCTCTGCCTCCTCATGGGGCAGCAGCTCTGAGACACACATACACACACACATAAAGAAATGCACACAAATAAACAAAGACAGACTTTAATATGAACTTCTATCAACAAATCATTCTCTCCTCTTATTGGTAGTGACCCTAACAAGTGAGAGAACCACTTGGGAGTAAACAGCACAGGCTCTGCCGTTTCTTTGACAGTCCTCACCTCTCCTTGGTGGCCGCACGAGGTGTGTGGTGTCATTGATGACAAGCTTGAAATCATCCAGCAGCAGGATGTCTATACCTGTGGAGGAGGCAACCCTTGCTCCATCTGGAGAGAGAGAGAGAGAGAGTGAGAGACAAACAGGAAGGGAGGCGTTAATGGAGAGGCTCTGATGGGTAGCCACTTCAAATACCCTTCAACCTCTCTTGTTAATCAGGCTCGTTTCTGATCATCATGAGAGGGAGAAGCTGAGGCACTCACACACTAAGATTAGATCAGTTGTTAATAAAGCCTCTGAGTGGAGTGAAGGCTGCATAATCATTTTGTGGCACATGCAGTGGTATTAAATTCTGATCCTAAACTGCAGCAGCGGGAACACTTAATGACATCAAAATACAAGAACACTTGAAAGCATTTAAGGGCATGTATATGTGTAAATGGATATAGCGGGTGTATGTGTGTGTGTGTGTGTATGAATCCTTGTCTTTGTGAGCATACCTGTGGAGTAGATCGCTACCCTGTCGATGCCTCTGTCCTCCGCCTGGAGCTGTTGCAGGAAAACTCCAACACAGTCACTGAGAGGCTTGAGAGTGAACTGACAGCGCTCTCGCCTGGACGGCAAACTGACTGAGATCACCGGCAGCCCGTTCTGATACACCACTGTCACCTCTGAGGGGGTTGCAGGCAAGAAAACAGGACAAATGTCACAAAGCAGAAAATGTAAAATGGCACCCAAAGGTCTTCGGTAATGTAGTGTGCTCCCTCTGATTCGAGTAGCTGAAGAAGCTGAAGAATAAGCAGCGGTCTTTGTTTTGTTATATTCTTGGTATTTTCTCCTACTGGATTACTGCATTTTGAACATATACAGTACAGAACTAGGAATTTCTTACTCATGCTGAAATATTAATGTAATCATGTTTGCCACTTTAATCCTTTTAACTTGAGCGGTTTGTTTGGATGGCACCAACTGACCCATCATCGTCTACAAAAACACCACAAAACTTGCAGCATCTGCAATTCCCAATGGTGCTAACTTCTAATTTTTCAAAAAATAGGGCATTCATTTGAATTTGCAGGAGTGTGATTGGAGACCCAGCAGAGGGCAGTACGGCAGCAGCTCCACCTGACGGAGGTATTCAACAGCAGAGCTAACAAACTGAGAGCAGCAGGAGCAGCAGCAGCAGCCCTGAGCTGGACTGTTCCCATGTAACGCAACACATGGTTAAATCTCATTGATCAGCATGTTCACACACACACTAGAGAGCATGTACAAGTAGATATAGAGATACTCTGATAGCAAAAATTAGCCTTCTTAGACTGTCAGATCCTGAGGATCAATACAGTATAACATTCCTAACCTTTCCCTCACAGAACTGATGTCAATTTGTTGATGCCAACTATTGATATTTCTTATTCCCATAGAAAGGCTAAAACGACCTCTAAATGATGTTTGTGTGATGGGACTGACAATCACAAATACCTTGAGGATCACAACTAATCCAATTCCTGAAAGGTTTTTCATAGCAGAAAAATAAGATACATGAAATGAATATATTATTTCTAGGATAATTCTACTCCCCACTCCTGTGTGGAGCTTGCCGTTGTAGTGCAACCATAAGAATTGTCATATTAGTCCCAGACAGCTGAGCTACTGTTCTGCTCGGTGGCACTTTTTAGCATAATAACAATAATAATGGTCTGTAATCTAGGCCTATTAGTCCATAACCAAACTCTGGTTATAATGAGCCTGCATAGCTTATACCATTATCATGCTGAGTGGCCCCTAATGACAAAGCTGTGATCAATGCAGGTGGCTGTGAGCCCACAGCGGAGTTGATCCAGGCTGCCTTGTTGCTGCTGTACCCAACAACCTCTACCTCCTCCTCAGGACCGCTGCAGTGAATCAGCAGATCTCTGCTTGGGCCCGCACCAGGAAGAGAAGAATCACCGGCTAGCACAGGCAGCACCAGCCGGCAGCAGTTTCAACTGTGTCTTGAACATGTTCAAAGACACAGATTCACAGGCACTTCATTTTACCATCCACTTCTCCTTTTACAGTGACAATTTAAAACCTTTCCCTGAGTATCTGAACTGTTGTCTACCTGCTGCTGTTCCCTTTGTCCTCCCCTATCCTATCATCCTATCATCACAGACATGTCGCTAAAGGCATAAGGATCCCGTGTCTATATCTGCTCCAATCTCACAGCTATTAAAGCTCACTTTAAAATCAAATCAGCATGTTCTGCAATACCGCTGCCTTCTCCTCTTACTGCCCCCTACCTCTATATTCCATATTAATTTCTACTGTCTGGTAACTCCAAATGAGCCTCAGCTGTCTGATCAATGTGGAATTCCTCTCTTGCACAAGACTAATGTCTTTCAGATGGGGGCAGAGGCCGGATTGTGGGTTTTATGGACAGAAATAAAATGCTACAGTATGAGCACAGCGCCTTGAATTTGCCGGGTAGCGTGCAAGGTGAATGAACTGAGAGGTAGTGAGCGCTTACCTTCTGGATCAGCGGAGGAACACAAAAGTCTCTGGCCACGCCATGAGGGGGCACCCCTCCAAACCTGCAGACAGGAAGAGAAAGTGCAACAGAGTGGTTATTTCACTTTCTTTCTCTCATCTAACATGTACGTTCTTTCAAATGACTTGAGCTAAACACTCGTCGTACATCTTCAGCGCAACATGATGCTACCAGAATCTATGCCATTTACTTGTCTAATTGTTTACATATGAGACTGATTGGGTATTATGTTACAAAATGGCTTCCTCTGTCTCAGTTTCCAGACATGTTCCTGTATGCAGACTGGAGCCACACCCAAGAAGTGCAGATTAACAGATTTAACTGCAACTTCCCAGTCATGGAAATATTCTATAATGGGCTTATGCATGAAAAAAACACACACACACACACATATTTAGCCTCTCACATCCTATCTAAATTCACCATTCACGAAGAAACCACCACTTGGAGAAAAACACCACAGTGGGAGACACAGAAGGAAGGCAGCCAAATGCAGCCTGAATAACAACAGTGCGGTTCAGTAAGTATTCTCCACTTGTGTCACTGGAGGGAGTAAGGGAGGGAGGGAGGGAGGGGAGGAAGATGAAGAGAGGAGCAGAGCTTGGGGAAACCCTCATCTTCTCTGCTGCTACTGAATATTGTTAGCACAGCAAAGTAGGAGGGTCCATATATGCTGCACATGTTTCAAATTACAGAGCTCGTCACGTTTTCGGCTGAGCTGCAATCGAGCCTTTTAAGGCATAAGATGGGCTGTCAGATCTCTTCACACTCACACAGAGTAAAGAGAGGACAAGATGAGGCATCGGAAATCAAGCAAGAAAGAGCACTGGGGGGCAAAAACAACTTTTCTGATTTAAGTTTTAGTTATTTATATAACTATATATATATATATATAATTTATTAGAAGTTTTAGCACACAGACAAACAAAATGTGCTTCTAAAGCATCATAAAAAAAGAGATCCGTTTCCATGCTGACCGGTCCTAACATTTAATAACTGCTGGATGGAGTCATGCAATGTGTCACACTGTAGTGCTGTATATGACATACAGTGGGATCTCATATGAATGAAGGGTGTTGCCGTTCGAACAGGCCCTCAGTAACATGTTCATTATCCCTTCGATTTCTAGAGGAACAGGTTTTCTTTCACAGGGTTTCTGACTGCAATGCACTCAGCATCCACTGGGCCTCAGCAACAAGCATGATGCATTCACTCTGTGTGGAAGTGATATCAGAATCACACACACTGTCATTGACCTTGACTGAGCAAAACCACAATAGCAAAGTAAAGCTCTTACAACTGTTTTATGACAGTACACTGACAATTATGGACTGAAAAGATGTCTCAAATTATGATATGCTGTCACTGTAACCAGACACATTCTAAATCTGTAGCACTGAGCTAAATACAAACACCGTGGATACCCGTCTACCCATCATAGCATCTCTGTGCTGGGCAGCGTACTTCAGGCCAGATGGTATCATTGCTCAGCAGCAAATATCCAGGCTGACTCTGTGACACAGGCACCGACAGAAGAAGCACAGGTGCTCAGAAGAGGATGTTTTTTTCCCTCTGAACACCTGCACAGAGGTCCCAGTGACGCAGCTCGAGACTCGGGAAAGTGGCTTATGCTTCAGAGTCCTGGGTCACATTTCTCTGATATTTCCAGATCTTTTTATCGTTTGTTTTGGCTTACTCAGGTAAGGTTTGTCACGACCAGTTTGAGTCAAAAACTGTATACAATAGCATAAAGTTCAAATTCATGCATATCAGTAAAGCTTTGTTTGGCCCCAAGGGGAAATTCACAAGCGACCCAGCAGTATGTTAAGTAATATATTTAAATAAATTAAAATTAGCTCCACATTTAGGAGCTGCAACATTAAAGCAATGAACACATTAATGCACCAATAATTATAATCCAATATTATAATATATATATTAGGGGTGTCAATCTTTGAGAATCTAACAATTTAATTTAATGCTGATTCCCTGGTGTCCAATTCAAGAATCAATCAATTCAGAATCGATTCTAAATCCAAAACAGATTGAATGAATAGAAAAAGGGGCACAATTTTCCATCTCTTGCTCTAGTAACATAACTGGCAATTAAGATAAATGGTCCACAGCCTTTTCATTTTAGAAAGTTAACTGCATTAATTAATGAATTTGGAAGCATCAGCACAGTCTCCTGTCTGTATGAGATTAATAAAATGAGGGGAGGCGTAGGCGGAACATTTTAAGTGCAGGACTTGTAACAGAGTATTTCTACAGTGTGGTATTACTACTTTTACTTCAGTGAAAGATCGGAGTACTTCTTGCACCACTTTTGCAATGTGTCCTGTAATTTCCCTTTCAGAATGAGAGATCTTAAGGAGGAAGACACTATACACGTAGCACAGCTATATTCAGGGGTGAGATGTAAATGGGACTGAGCATGGCTTAAAGTGCAGGTGAAGACAGAGGTGAAGGGAGTCCAGCACACATTGCCCCTTTCTCTGCGTTTTAAGAAAGCAGACAAACTGGGACATGCCAAATGTACCCTTTGTTCAAAAGAGAAAAATTATACCAACGAAGCGTGTATGCCCTTTTGTCACACTGCCAAACAGACAAACAGCGGCAGAAGTGTGCACCATCATGACAACTATGAGTGTTTTACCTGAGACTGCAGTTCCCAAGGGACCGGATGCCATAAAGAGACTTGAGTGCAATTGTCTGTACCTACATTTCAGCTTGTTGCAAATGCAGAGGTTTGTGTACAGAGCTAAATAGGCAAGGCTTGATCTAAGCTAAAGTAACCTACAGTTGATATAAAAATGGAATGAATTATTGATGATTGAATTTAAATTACGAACTGAGAAAAGACTTTTTATGTTCATTGTATATCAGCTATATAACATGAAGACTAACACAAATAATACATGTTGTTGCATCTTAGTAATGAAGGGAGGAAGGTTTACAGATTAAATTTCAATCATTTTTTGTTTGTTTTGCTTTTAGGCAATGGTTCTTGCTTCTCTGGCAGAACATTCATTCCCTTTCACTATGACATCTGTGGTTGTGAAGCTGGCACAGACGTTGGCTGCAGACAAAGTCGCACTAAGCAGCATGAGGCTGTCACGCACATCAACATCTTACAAAATGGTCCATGGATGGGAAAGACCTTTACTAAAAGGATCTTCAGCAACACACACAAGTACCCATTTTCCATTACCCTTGATGAAAGTACCTCCAATGGTGATAAAAAAAGGTGCTTTCCATCCTGGTTAGTTACTTCAACCCAGAAAGGAACCACACCACTGATGTGGAGTATCTTATGTCTTTCTAAATCTTGAAGGTCACCACAGACATTCTGGTCCAACGTTGTGAGTATGATAATAGATTCCTGTGGTGTCATGTGAGGTAGAAAGATGGGTCTGGAAAGAAGGGTGCTACTGCCCAAAACTTGGATATTGATGGTGATTCCTGCCATCACATACACACGTTTCAAAAAGGTTTTCAGCTCCAATAACCATCTAGAAGCACTCTTCTGTGACCTTCATGCTGATCACCAGTGGACTTCTGACCAGGTAAATACATACAACTCATTTCATGATTTCATTGCTTAAGTAATGTGGCAATCTGCAACCGTGAAGCAATGGGTCTGCATGCATCAGACTAATCTCACTGTATTATTGTATTGTATATTTCTTTTATTCATAAATACATCTTAAAACAAAAGTTTAATGTTTTGGTTGTCCTCTTATTCATTATCCCTCTGATTAAGTCTTATATGTAATGAAACCCATGATCTGAAACAAATGTGTTCTTTCTGTTTTTCTCAGCAGCCTTACTTCCAAGAGGTAGGACTATGTCAATATCTGAATACTCCTGGATCAACTCCCAAGAGATTTGTCCAGCATTGTTGGCTGTCAGCTTATGCTGTCAGCACTCACTGAATGTCCTATATTTCATATGTGCATTAACCATCTTATGTACAGATGTTCCTAATAATGTGCTCAGTGAATACACACTTTTTGTAGAGCATTGTTTTTACAAATGTTCTCCTCAAGGAATGACACAGCAGGGCAAGGACAGAAAAAAAGAGAGTGATCAAGAAGGTAT